>CM067759.1:20657113-21913170 GCA_034642375.1 Vigna nakashimae
CACTCAGCAAGTTTACCGAATCGTATCAAGTAATAATAAAATGGTAAGACCAAGTATCGTTTCCCAAAGGACTCATGGCCTAAACAGTTATGTGATTTGTTGATTAAATTGGACTTGTAAACGAAACCTTGTAGGTTTAGATGCAATTATTGAAAAGTAAATATGAATGCATGTGTTGATCAATTATATCGAAAGAAGGAAAATGATTGATGTAAAATATGAAGGATTATGTTGTTGGGATTTCCGATTGATCCTATCCACTCTCATGTATTCAAGAATTCATCTTTCTTCATTAATGTTAATGTCACTTTCTAATTTACCTTAAACCCGATGTCTCGGTGAAGAAAGCCTACTCCTAATCACTAGTTTACAATGTCTTGTCTCCCTAGCAATTATTCATGCATTACATTCGCACAAAAGCTTAAAGACAACCAATCATCCTATCCCTATGTCTAGGCAATATTGCTCTTGGGAGAATTTCTTCAGTTCTATATTTATTTATATGTGTCTATACAAATAATATCAATGATCATGCAATTGAATGAGTTAAACAAAGAATGCATAGAGTATAGAAGAAAAACCCTAACAATTAATGAAAGAAAGCATATAGAATAAAGAATCAATTCAATACATGAGAGTTTCAAAGGATTACATTGGTTCCCCAACAACAATGAAGGTTTAGTTCACCATAGACATGGTGAAACTAAATGAAAAACAATGAAAGAATGAAAGATAAAACCCTAGAAGTTGAAGAATAAAGCTTGAGCATCCAAAATCCTTCTTCAAGGGGTGAAGAAAGTGTGATTTTGCCTCTTTCTGTCAAAAGATATTAACCCTAATTCGACTAAAACCTTATATAGTTTCCTAAGGATTACAAAAAATAGGCCCAAGCCCAAATTAATGGCGTTCAGCGGCACTTTTGCAGCTCAACGGTAAGTGTGGGTCTTCAGAATTGACGCTCAGCTACAGTTTTGGCCCTCAGCGGTGACTGCAGGACTCCAGAGTGCCACTCAGCAGTAATATTGGCGCTGAACGGTGACTACGGCTCTTCTTTTAAGTACTTTCATTTCCTTTATTGAGTCCAACTCCTTACTACTTCAACTTATTTCCTCTAATTCATCTCAATTCTTGCAAAACAAGGAAAACCAAGCATAAAACCCATCTTACTCTCTTATTTCCAAAACATAAGCAAAAGCATGATTCCAAGATAGTTTTTAAGTCATAAAGGTTGTTTTTTATGTCAAAACAAAGTATAAAATAACAGTTTTTCAATGGTTATAAAGGGACCACCTTGAAGTGTTTTCTAAAACATCCAAATTTGTATCGTTCTTCGTCATTAATGATCCACCCATGGACTAGCATTTCTTATAAGGTGTGCAGCCTTCTTTCCATACCGTGAAGATGAAGAAGCCATTTGAGAACAAGATTTAGACATTTATAGGAAGGGTTTAAGAATTTTGTTTCTGACAATGATACATGATAATTTAATCAAACTATATGACCGTTTATTTGCTTGCAGAAGTATTCATTGTTAAACCTTGAAGTTTATTAACTTTTAATTTCCCTGTTAAAGTTTGCCGTCGAATTCGATTTCTATTCCACGTCCTATATCTGTAGTGTAGGTTTTCAAAGGGTAGTTCCAAAGGATCCGAAACTGTATTTAAAGAAAATGTTGGGAGCCACTAATGTGCCCAACTACTCTAGTGCCCATCAAGTCAATCCTTATATTGTCAGAGTTCTGCATAATAAAAAGTCGAACCCTTTAGAAATTCGTCGCCCATCAAGTCAATCCTTATATTGTCAGAGTTCCGCATAATAAAAAGTCGAACCCTTTAGAAATTCGTCGCCCATCAAGTCAATCCTTATATTGTCAGAGTTCAACTTCAATCGCATAATAAAACATCGAACCCTTTAGAAATTCGTCGTTGCTGAAATTATTTTATTGGGATATATAAGATTGAAAATTTTAGTTTTGCCTAAAACTGATAAGATTTTGTGCACAACTTTATAAATACTAGATTTGAAAACGCACTCAGTGTTTTCTAAACTAAAGAGTTACAAACCCTAGAAATGTGAAAGACGTTCCAGAATCTGATCAGAAATGGCTTTCTCATCATCATCAAAAAGAAAATGGAAGGTTGCCCGGATTGCAAGGAATGCTAATCCTATAGGTTGAATTAGTGATGAAGACATTCGACGGAAGCTTTTTAGTCTAAGGAAGATTAAAATCGTGGTTTCTCACAGATATCTGAAACTACTGAGCGTGTTCTACTCCAACTTAAATATGATTGATGAAACATTTTGTAACACAGTCAAGGGGGTTGATATAAAGGTTTGGATTGGTCATCAGCAAGTCTATCCCATCTCTGAATCTTGGAGTGCAAACAAAATAGATTTGACAAAAACAAAAGAAGATGAGTGGGCTAAATGGTATGCCGTGAAAATAGATTGTATGTCAGAATCGCTAAAAAGATTCTTAGGGCTCAAGTAAATTAAAAGCTGACTGCAACCGAAGAATATGGATTTTCATTGTTTGATTTTAATTTTGTAATTAGTGGCTTCTTAAGCCATGATTGTAATAATCTTTTGTATGTCAGAATCGCTAAAAAGATTCTTGGGGCTCAAGTAAATTGAAAGTTGACACAGTCATTGACAAAAGACTCTAAGGATTGAAAAATCACCCATCAAAATGGAAAGGAAGGTGATGTGAACAACCAGAAAGGGATCAACAATAATTCTGCAACAGAGAATATGTATTTTCGTTGTTTGAATTTAATTTTGTAACCAGTGACTTCTTAACCCATCTTTTGTTTTGTTGGTTGTAATCATCTTTTGAATATTACTGAAATTCTCTTTTGGCAAACATTAGTGAATGGTGATTGAATTGTTTAAATTGATTTAATTTGATTAAATCACTTTTAGAACACCAATATTACGTCTATTGGTAAAGCTACTCGACGTAATATTAATAGAAAAAGTTTTGAAACAAAGAGGTTGACGTATTATTGTCAGCCATATTACTCCCTTTTTATTTCTTTTTCCTTTAAACCAATAATAAACGTCCGATTTCTTGGGCATGTGACGTATTATTTGTTAACTAAATCCAAAGGTCGCTCCCTTTTTTATTTGTCCTTTTTAAATTCAAATAGAACGGATTTGGTTGGGCTTGATAAATGTTGTGTTAGAAACAAAGAGATCCATGTCATATAACAACACCATTCGATGTCCAGGTATATGGGAAAAGACTGTTGGCAGGGCACGATAAATGCTACGTTAAAAAGAAGAGATACACGTCCAATGTTGACACCACTCGACGTCCACGTTATTTGGGAAATACATAGGGACGTTATTTTTCCTTCAATATTCGACGTAAAATTATTTGAAGGATTTCTAAAAGAAATCCATTATTATGTATGTTCATAAATGAAAACGAAACAAAGGAAAAACATAATAACACTAAACATAGAAAAAAAATGAAAATCAAACCACGAAAAGATCAGCAGGATTGTTAAAATGTAGAAGGATTTTTGTGAACGGAGGTTGTAGCGTTTTGAAAGGGTGCAAAATTCAAATCTTTCAACCTTTTTTCTTTGTTTCTCTATCACTCTTTCAAGCTCTTCGCCATGACAAAGAATCAAACCACAAGGAAATTACTCGCTTTGGTGAACTTGAAAGAGATGATAACGAAGCAGAGAAGAAAGTTAACAGATTGTTACGAAATATTTGGACGTTCGCTATAGAGTCTGTTTTAAATTCATAAGTATTATAAATGGATGTCTACAGGATATCTAAGGCTCCGAAAAAAAGAATGACTGTTGGGAAAGGCCTGATGTGGGGTGACGTTTGGCTTCAATTAAAAGGCAGTCTAAAGGCAAAGGTCACTCCTTTTTTTTCTTTTTCCTTTTTAAATTATCATAGAACGTCGTACTCTAGGTGACTTCGACATGAAAGGTGTATGAGAATTCATTTTGTGTTGTTACCAGAGGTTTTGAATTGACTCTATAAATGTAATGCTTAACTCTATACAATTGCACAATTTGATCGTTTTTGAATATAATTGCTCCTTTTTTTTATTTTTATCTTTTTTTCTTTTTCCTTTTTAACCTCCAATAACACGTCGATATTGAAAATATTTGACGTCCTTTGTGGGGTCTATTTTTGAAATTCCTTGAAGGAGTTTATGAATTTTATGAAGGAAAGTTGTAGCGTTTTGAAAGGCCTTGGAGTTGTTACAAGTTAACACAAAGAAACCTTGGAGTTGTTACAAGAAATTTTATAAATGGATGTCTACATAAATAATTATTGTTGGGAAAGGCCTGGTATGGGCTTAAATAATAAAAGGAAGTCTACTAAAATGATATATGGGAAAATGCAGTTTGTTGCTAGAAATGAAGAGGTTGACGTCAATTTCTTCAAACTTCCAAAGTGTCTTTTTGGTTTATTCTTTTTCTTTTAATCCAACAATAAACGTTGAATTCCTTGGACATATGATGTATTATTCGTTATCTGAAGGCCAAGGTTGCTCTTTTGTTTTCTTTTTCCTTTTTAAATTCCCATAGAACTTCTAACTCTAGGGGTCTTCGACATGAAAGGCATTGGAGTGGTCGTGAGCATTAATTTTGTGTTTTTAGCAGAGGTTTTGAATTGACTCTATAAATATAATGCTTAACTTTATACAATTGCAGAGTTTGATCGTTTTTGAATGATTCATTTTTTAAAGTTTCTTGGAGTTGTTTTCTCCGAAATCAGATCCACTAATTCTGTAAAAACAACTTCAAGAAGCTTAAAAATTGAATCATATAAACAAGAAACTTCAAGTTATAAAAGCAGTTCTGCCTCTACAAGGGTTCTACAGATTTAAAAATCACTTATCTTCTGATTATTTTCTTTCCTCCAGATTTCTGTTGTTTAAATTCTTCTTCCCATCAACTATGTTGATCATATTTGGATGGTCAACAGGATGACAACATAAGATATTTCTTTGTTGTATGCAATTAAACGAAAGTGGATGCTTGAAAAGAAAGTAGATGTGCTATATCAGAAGGAGATTAATAACAATCTAGAAATAGAGGATTCTCATGAAGAGTCTACCGAAGACGATTCTAGGAAGACGTCTGAATCAGAATATGGTCTTAGAGTCATAGTATTAAGTTGTGATGTCCTTGTTCTATCATGTGTTCTTTTTTTATGGCATTTTCTTCGTTGCTTTAAAAGCAAAAAAAAAATTCTGGCAAAAAAACGTCGAATTGGTGAAAGAGTTCGACATTCTTTGGTTGGTTTAAAAGAAAAAAGAAAAAAAGAAAAAAAGAGGGATTGAAGTTATTGTTAACGTTGCTTGTTCTGTTATGGGACGTTGAACTTTGACGTTATACGCTTCCTCCGCTTGATTAAACGTCGAAGCCATGAGTACAAGAACGTTTTCTCGTTTGGTTTAGAAGAAAAAAAATTAAAAACATAATTTCTGAAAAATAAAACTTTGCACGAATAAGAATTCGAAGTTTTGTGTTTGGTTTAAAAGAAAGAGAAAAAATAATAAAAAAGTAACAACGTCTAAGCCAGTATAAGACTGACATTTTATGGGTTGATTTAAATGAAAAATAAACAAATAACTGCTAGCTATAATATACAATGTCCTTCTTTTGTTACGGTTGACGTCATATTAATTAAATCAATATTTATTTATTTATTTTGTATTGGACGTCGCGTGTTTCCTTTGGGACGTTATGTGATTATGATCATCACGTCCAACTCCAACTTGTTCGACGTTCTATATTGTTTTAAACGTCGACCCCATAAAGTGTGTGGTGTTATGTTCGGCCAAGCCTACATCAATTGTCCTTCCAACCACAGGAAGCCAATGTACTATAATGATCAAGGTTTTTACAATAAGGTTTTTATAGAGACCTCACGTCAAAAATATAAAACCCTCTTTAACCCTCTAATCAAAATATAGGCAGTATACAAACAGACTAGTAGCAAGAATCCCCTCTCCTATAGTCCAACCCCTTTGAGGCACCCTCAAAGTCAAGAATGCAACACGTCCTTCTTCCTGTAATCACAACAGGGAACTCAACCCAATCTTGAGTAGATTGTAAAACCTGATCTTGCAGTAGACACCCAAATGTGCAGATAGATCAAACTTTGAAAACTTAGCAATTCTTGCTCTTCAAGAAATCACAATTAGTTTATCACCACGGTCAAACTAGTTTCTTGAAGCTTTTTCTCTTTTTGTAAACTTTTCACTTTTCTGCAAAAGAATATGAAAATGTTAGAATCACAAAAGTCTTTTTCAGAAATAAAATTTGCCTCAATATATAGATGAACTCGTATAAGACGCAACATAATCGACTTTGCTACTAATGCAGTCGAATACACCAATTCAGTTATAACAGATAGTAGCAGTCAAAGCAATTAATTGAATTCACAATTAATGCAGTCGAATAGCATTTAATGCTTGGTCAACACATTTAAAAATATAGTCGTTGTGACAGTTATATCAAGCATTAACAGATTTAAAAACATTAACAAACTTAATCGAATACATATCACATGTAATTGATTATGCAAAGTTTTGAAAACTTTTCTCTTTGAGAAACTCTCACAACACACTCTCACCCCATAATGTAATCGATTTCAAATTGTTGTTTTACCACACATTTAAAGTTCCATATTAGTGCTTGTGGTTTTTTCATCCAAAAACATGTGTAATACATTCATGTATAAAATCACATATATAACACAATGAAATGCAATGATCAACACAACAACAACACAATCATGTTCTCATATACGCATATAACATGTAAGCATAAAACATGTAACACATAAAAGACATGTGTTATTAATTATGTGTTGTCATAATCAAAAACTCGAATATTACTAAGATTGTGGGTTCAGCTAAATCAGTGCTCCCCCTATCAACCATCTCAACAAGTTGAAATCCAGAAAGGGCATAAAAAGCACCAGAAAAGAAGGCTAGAGAAGGTCGCAAGAGGCCTGGTTGCCTCTTTTTGGGGCCCTCAGCGCAAGAAGTCTCGCATGAACGCTTGGGCGCCCTTCTTGGGGCACTGAGCGCCAGCCTCCTTGTGCGCACACCGCCTGGGCACCCCGCCACTCCTCTCACACTGCCTTAAGTAGGGGCATTGAGCGCCAGCTTGTTGGGCTTGGACTCTATTTTCTGCTCTAGTTAAGGATTTGTTCGTCCTAGGGTTTGTATCTTTGGGCAGCAGACACGCAAAAACACACTTTTCCACTCTCAAGAGGCAGAATTGGATGTGGGAGCTCTCTTCTTCAGTTTCTAGGGTTTTTCTATCACTTTCATTCCATTGTACACCTAGTTTCTCCATGATTATGGAGAACTAAATTCTATTGTTGTTGGGGAAGATGTAACCTCTAAACTCTCATGTAATTGAATTTGTTCTGAATTATTATATGCTTTTTTCATTAATTGTTAGGGATTTTCTCCTTTGCTCTATGCTTATTATGTTTTGATCATTCATAGCATGATTTTATGGTCTTCTTTGTTATTGGGAAATACCAAGAATCCACAATCTGGAGAATTTCTCCCAAAAGCATTATTGCCCAGGGATGGGGATAGGAGGTGGGGTTGTCTTAAACTTATGTTCTTAATGAAAAATTATGCAAGGGATCGTGGTCTAATAATTAAGGATAGACTTTCTTCGTCGAGGGATCAGGTGTTAAGTAATTTAGATAGTGACATTAACACTTGAATGAAGAAGATGAATTCTTATATGCATGAGAGTAAGGATGGTGAAATCTAAACCCCAACAACATACTCATCCCATATTATCCATTCGCTCTTGTATTTTTCCCCAATTGATCAAATTGCATTCATATTTACTTTTTCTACATGTTGCATTCTAAACCAATGAAAATTGTTCTTAAGTCTTAATTAACTAAGGTATTACATGACTGTCAAGTGTCGTGAGTGTTCTGGGATATGATACTTGGTCTTACCATTTTATATTACTTGATACGATTCGATACATATGCCGATGTGTTAACAGTTCTGCTAACAGGTTCAAGACAGCTTTCAGAACCCATCAAAGACACTATGAATGGCTTGTCATGCCATTTGGATTAAAAAATTCTCCTACAACCTTTCAAGCTCTCATGAATGACGTATTTCAGAGACTTCTAAGGAAATTTGTGATAGTATTTTTTGATGACATACTAGTATATAACTCTTCCTGGTCTATTCATCTGGTCATTTAGAAATAGTCTTACACATCCTACAGGAAAACAAATTATATGCAAATTATCTAAATGCTTTTTTGGTTTATCTCAAGTGGATTACTTGGGGCATATTGTCTCGGGGAATGGTGTGTTAATGGATGATAACAAGGTTCAAGTTGTTTTATAGTTGCCTTGCCCTTAAAACACAAAACAACTGAGAGGTTTCCTTGGCCTCACGGGTTATTATAGAAGATTTATAAAAGGGTATGCTGCAATAGCTCACCCCTTGACCAATCTCCTGAAAAAGGATAATTCTCAATGGATTAGCACAAACAACTTAAGCTTTTGAGGCCGTGAAACAAGCCATAACCATTGCTCCTATCTTAGCATTGCCAAATTTCACAAAAAAACTTTGTATTGGAGACTGATGCATTAGGTTTGGGGATTGGTGCATGTCTCAATCAAGATAAGAACCCTTTAACATCCTTTTTCAAGAAAGTGTCTTCAAGGATACAACCCAAATCTGCTTATAAAAGGAATTCTATGCAATCACAGAAGCAATTGGAAAATTCAGGCATTACTTGTTGGGTCATAAGTTCATAATAAGAACTAATCAGAAAAGTCTCAAAAGTTTAATGGACCAATCTCTTCAAACCCCTGAGGAGCAAGCCTTGTCACACAAATTTTTGGGATTTGATTTCACCATTGAATACAAGTCAGGGAAGGATAATCAGGCAGCTGATGCATTGTCCAGTTCTTTCTTTATGGCATGATCGCATAGAGAGGCAATCTAATGACAAAAATTCAAAAAGCCATACAGATCGACCCTAATATTCAATCTGTTATTCAAGCTTGTGCAACAGGGAAACCACCCAATATTAATTAATCATACTCTGATGAATTCTTACATTGGAAGCACGAAGTGGTCATTTCTAGAGATGCTGAGATTATACAAATGTTGCTCAAGAAATATCGTAGTTCGATACTAAGGGGTCATGCCGGAATAACTAGAACTATGACTCGTTTGTCTTCTCAATTGTATTGGCCTGATATGCTCAAAGATATTACTCAGTACGTCCAGGAATGCCTTATATGCCAACAAGCTAAATCTGTCACAACTTTATTAGCAGGGTTATTACAACCACTTCCAATTCTTGATCAGGTTTGGGAAAATATAGCCATGGACTTCATTACTTGTCTTCCACCTTCCAATGAGTATACCGTAATTATGGTTGTCATTGATAGATTAGCTAAATATGCTCACATTACTCCCCTAAAGGCAGACTTTAATAGCAAGAAAGTGGTAGAGTTGTTATTAATGTTGTTGTCAAACTACATGGTTTCCCTAGAACCATAGTCTTTGACAGAGATAAGGTATTCACAATTCAATTTTGGCAACACCTTTTCAAGTTGAGTGGCACAACCTTGAATATGACTACGACTTTCCACCCTGAGTTGGATGGGCAATCAGAAGCATTGAATAAGTGTCTTGAGATGTATCTTAGGTGCTTTACTTTTAATAATCCTAAGACATGGACCATACTATTGTCGTGGGCAGAGTTTTGGTACAATTTGGACTTCCATAACAACTTACAAACAACATCATTTAAGGTGGTGTATGGAAGAGACCCCTTTCCATAATGAAGTACATCGTGGATCCTAAAGATCCCCCAACAGATTAGGAGTTATTAGGGAAAAGGGACAAGACATTGGCTTAACTCAAACGACAACTCCTTAAAGCTTAGAAAAAAATGAAAAGAAAATGCTGATAACAGAAGAAGGCATAAGGAGTTTAAGGTTGGTGGTTTGGTTTAGGTAAAACATCAACCTTATAGACAAAATTCCATTACCTTGAGAAAAAAAATCAGAAATTGAGAATGAGATATTTTGGACCATTTCCAATTATAGCTTGAATAGGATCTGTGGCATACAAACTCTTATTGGCTGACACTGCTAAAATTCACCCACCTTCCACTGCTAAAATTCACCCACCTTCCACATCTCTCAGAAGGAATGCAAAGGTCCGCATGAAACTGCTTATATTCTCCTACCATTGACTACACTGCCAGAAGGTCATTATTGATGCCTTAGTCTATCATTTAGGAACGTGACATACTACGCAGGTCCAACATAGTTTCACAAGTCTTAGTTCAATGGGCTGTTTATGAGAAACAGAAGCAACATGGAAAGACACTAAGGACTTTGTCAAAGTTTACCCTGACTTTAACCATGAGGACAAGGTTATTGTTGATGGAGAGGGTACTATAACGATTGGGAATAATGTTGCAACTGAAGAGGCAGAATGGGTAGAAAAAATTCGAGACAAGGATAAGTTACTTGGGGACCCAAAACAGATGGCACCTGCATCATAATGAAGAGACTTGCAAACATTTAAATTATATCTATGATAAGAATTCATTTAATATTACTCCAACATATTGAAAATAGTCTTTGTTTTAATTTGTATACATCATCATTAATATCGTTTAATGTCCCGTTTAATAAATGACATTTATACCAATTAGTAAATATCATCATTAAAAGAAAAATGATAACAGTTACCATAAATTAATAAACCTACCATATATAATGAATGAGTAGATAAAAAAAATTGTTAGTGCGTGTGTATATCTATAACAATTAATTATTCATGATAATATTTGAAACAAAACATAAATATTTAAGAATCCAATCATATCAATTGTTATTTTTGAATATTTTATTTTATCAATTAAGATATTAAATTTTTTTAGCTCACTTTGTTTTGTTTTGTTTTAAAAGAATATTGATGTTTCTCTTGCATTAAATATTTAATTTTATTTTCATTCATAGTTTTTGCATATTATTGTTACTGTTTGTATATAAAGTTTTGTTATAACATATTACCATCTCACGGTCATTTACTTTCCCGTATTATTTTTTTGTTTAAGACTTTCTTAACAGAACTACAATATTTACACAAATAATTGTTAAGTAATTATGAGAAAAATATAATAAGTAATCATTTTTATGATAAATTAAAAAGTGTTATATATTTAAACATAATTTGAGTTTTAACAAGTATGATTACTTAAGAATAAATTATATATATATATATATATATATAATTATTTTTTAACTCATTATCATAGATAATTCCAGGACTATAATTATATAAAAATATTTGTTATAATATAATAATTTAATGTCTTTAAATTTTTTTTTTTGTAATTTTGAAGTGATGTATTATAATTTTTATTAGTATATATAGAAAGAGTTTTAATAAAATTTTAAAAATGAGAGTAAAATGACATTTAAAAAAATTTAATTTTTTTTCTTTTTGTAAATGTATAAAAATAGTTTTAAATTTTATTAACTTTAAGTTATTAGTGTATATAAGTTTAATAAATGTTTTGGTTTTTATAAACTTTTATTTGGTACCGTAATTTAATTTAAAATGTATAAAATTTAGTTTATTTATAAATATTAGATATTTAAGAAACATATTAAATATTTTATGATAAAATTAGGTTTTCTTTTCAAAAAAAAATTATTATTGTTATTGTGTAAAAATTAATTAATTAATATTGAAATAATAAAAAAACATGTAGGATACGGATATAGGAATTATGTAATAAATACTTGACACGGTTAGATTTGAATATAAGAATAATAATTTTTTTTTTTAATTTGGTACGAGATAGAAAAACTTATCTTATCTGTCATCTTTACCTATTCAAGTTAATAGTTAAAGATAAGCAAAATATTTTAGACCTATTAAAATATTAACGAATATTAAAACATTAAATTTATCTAAAAATATATGTAAACTTTTTAGACTACTCAATAAATATGGTAACATATCTTTAAAATGTTTGGAAGAGGAGAAGTAAACAAAAGGAGTATGTGAAGAGACTGTAGGGGTGCAAGAAGAAAGTTTGTAATTAGTGATTGAGAAAGGCCTAAAGCCTAAATTCAACTAGATGAACAAACTAAAAAAATAAAGAGCAAATTTGGGCCATGTTTATCCAGCTAGAGGATAATCATTCGTGAAGGTATACAATATACGTAAATGATATATTTTCTAACTGAAAATCATATATTTCCTAACTTTTTAAATGCACCAAATAACTGAAAATCAGATCGATACATTAATAAGATCACATTTACGACAACCTCAATAATATCTTCACCCTTAAGTCTCTAAAAATTTAATTTCTATGTAATTTTCAAAATCATTTAAAACTAAACTACTGAATAGTATTTCATTATATTATATATAGTTATTTTAGTAATCTGATTATACAATTTAGAAAAATATATTCATAGCTATTATTCAAAAAATGTTTAAGAGAATTAGTTCAATTTATTTTTCTTTAAATCAATTTGAAACAAATATGGAAATCATTGATTGAGAAAGAAATGCCCAACATGCATTAAAAATGACAAATTTAAGGTTAAAACTTTTGTTTCAATATATATATTTTAACTCACTAATCAATCATAAATGTATCACAATTACCTTTTTTTTTTTCACACCACTCACAAAAGACTACATAATAAACAAAAAAAAATCCCAAAATAACATTCTCTTAAAATTCAAACTAAACAACACTATTAAAATAAAAATTGAACAATGGATACTACAAATTGAGTGACAAATCAAGATTGCAAGATGTTTGATTGGAAGTTTGTTCTGGAACAAAATGATCAACAATATCTACTGTTGCAAGCATTGTCTTCTTTCGAAGTTCTGTTGATGAAGTGTTAACATCATTTGTAAAAAGAGGGAGTGTTTGTAGAGTGGTTTTATCATTGTCATCACTCTTCATAATTTCGAACCCATCAAATATTGACGTCCCATGATTCCTTTTAAACAATGAATATTCATATCTTGGAGTCCAAGGAAGCTTTTGAATCATAGAGTCTTTCCTAATCCCAAGTGCTCTATTAAAGGATCCTCCATAAAGGGAATGATGAGAGTTATATAAATTTGAATAATAAGAGTAATAAGGATCAAAACCTTCAACACGTTTTGTCATAGCTCGTTCTTGTTTGTGTGCGTTTTGGTGTCCTCCCAAAGCTTGTGAGCTAGAAAACTCTTTCTTACAATAGTTGCAACAAAAAGTCTTTCTTTCTTTCACATTTGCTTTCTTCTTATCTTCATCTTTTGTGTCAAATATAGATGAATCGATTCTCTTATTCTTTGATGGTTCTTGAGTAGTATCATCATTCTTTGACATCTCCATGAAATCTATCAACACCATTTTATCAGACTTTGAACATTCACCTTCATGAGGCTTCAAACATTTTTTTTGACAATGTTTCATTAGAGCAATAAGTTGCAACAAGAAAATATAGAAGTGATAAGAATAATAAAATGTCTTTTGAGATTGAGAATGAATTATGTGAAGACTATAGTGTGACTATAATATATATATTATGAATGATTGTTATTGCGTCTAAATTAACAAATAAAAGAATATTACATTATTTTATTTTTTTCAATCAATAAAAATCAAAATAATATTATCAACTACTTCAATGATCAAAATTTCCATATTTAACCACCACTTATTCAAAAGTTAGTGTGTTTAAATCTGTTATACACTGTATTAATCTTGTTACTATAAATCAGTATCTTTAAAATTTATTGTATCGGTATACAGTCAATTAATTTAATATGTGAAAGAAATATTTGGAATAAAATATTGGCTTACTTCTCTTTGTTGTTTACAATAAAGAAACTTGCCTTAGAGGTATACTAAAAAGTAATTACAGTCAATACAAACATTTAAATTATATCTTTGATTAGAATTCATTTAATATTACTCCAACAGATTGAAAATACTCTTTGTTTTATTTTGTATACACCATCATCGTTTAATTTCCCGCTCCTATACTCTGCGGAAGTTTTAATAAAGTAAATTTCCAAAGATAATAAAGTTTAATAAATGTCATTTATGTCAGTGCGTTTATATATATATGACAATTAATTATTCATGATATTATTTGTAACAAAACATAAATATTTAAGAATCCAATCGTATCAATCAATATTTTTGAATATTTTAATATATCAATTAAGATTTTAAAAATTCTTAGCTCACGTTGTGTTGTACTGTTTTAAAGATATTGATTTTATCTTGCGTATTTAAATTTATTTTTATTTATAGATTTTGTATGTTATTGTTACTGTTATAAAGTTTTATTATCACTTGTTACCATCTCACGGTCATTTACTTTTCCTATTGATTTTTGTTTAAGATTTTCTTAACACAACTATATTATTTACACAAATAATTGTCAAGTAATTATGAGAAAAATATAATAAGTAATCATTTTTATCATAAATTAAAAAATGTTTTATATTTAAACTTTGAGTTTTAACAAGTATGATTATATATATAATTTTTATTTTTTAACCCATTTATTATAACCAATTCACTACAATTCTAAAAAAAACTATTTATTATAATATAATAGTTTAATATCATTGTGATGAACCTTGTTTATCATTATTCAACATATATTGAAATTTAAAGATAAAATATTTATGTTACATTTTAATTATTATTAATTTAGTATTTGTTTTCATTATTATTTCATTGGTGTATTATAATTTTTATCTGTGTATATAAAGAGTTTTATTAGAATTTTAAAAATGGGAGTAAAAAACATTTAAAATATTTTTAATTTTGAATACTGGTTTTCCTTTTGTAATTTTTTTAAAATAATTTTATAGTTTATCAACTTTATTTCATTAATGTTGGTAAATTTAATAAATATTTTGGTTCTCATAAAATTTTATTTTGCACTCTAATTTAAAATGTAAACAATTATAATTTTCTAATAAATATTTAATATTTAAGAAAAGAGAATATGCCTCATTTTTATATTTAATATTTGGAGATAATATTAGGTTTCATTTTAAAAATAAATTATAATTTTGTAAAGTTTAATTAACGAGGGTTACTCTCTACACCACCTCATATTGCTCCCTGCATCATCATATTTTTTAAAAATTACAAAACTATCCTTTATATTTTAAAATATCCTACACCCCCTCATTTTTTCTTCAATGAATGTCGACATTCATTGAAGACAAAATACTTCAACGGATATCGCACATCCTACATCCGTTCAAGTTTTTTTTTTTTAGTTTTTTGTTTATTAATTTAATATTTTTTATATAATTAATTAAACGGATGTGCCACATCCGTTAAGGTTCTTTTTTTTAGTTTTTAGTTTATTAATTTATTATATTTTAAATTATTATATAAATATTATTTAATTTTCTTTTAAATTTATTCATAATTATATAAAAATTAATTTTATTTTATTTAATAAAATAGTAATTCTTAATTTAATTTATATATTATTATTTAATTAATTATTATAATATACAAATATTATAAATTAAACGGATGTGATAGGTTATTTTTAGTTTATTAATTTATATATTTTAAATTAATATATAAATATTATTTAATTTTATTTTAAATTTATTACATAATTATATATAAATTAATTTTATTTTATTTAATAAAATAATAATTATTAATTTAATTTATATATTATTATTTAATTAATTGTTATAATATATAAATATTATAAATTAAACGGATATGTTGTGGCCACATTCATAGTTTTCTTTTTAATTTATTAATTTTTATATTTTAAATTAATATATAAATATCATTTCATTAAATTAATAATAATTATTTAATTAAGTAAAATAAAATTAATTTTCGTAATATATTATAAAAAAATAAAAAAATTATAAATTAATTAAAATATAATATTTAAAGAACTAAAAAAAAATACTTAAACGAATGTGATCACGTTGAATATGATTAATTAAAAAATTGGGTATAGGGTGTTAAAAAGGATGTTAACATCTGTTTTATATTAAGAATAAGTTGAGTATAGGATGATCCATGGAACATTTGGTGGTGGTGGTGGAGGAACAATACTTTTAATTAATTGATATTGAAATAATAAGAAAACATATACAGGTGTGGAAACAGATACGAGTATATATCAGTTATCCGATAGCAATGGATGAAAAAAAAATTTCGTATTGTTGGATTGGAGTATAAAGATGGTGAATTTTTTCTTTAAAAGTCAATATCAGATAGAGAAACTTGTTCTGTCTCGATGTCATATCTACCTATTATTTTTAATGGTTACACGTTGTTTTGATGACAATTAATTTTTTATTGTGCATTATTGAAATCAAATATTATGTTTTTTTTTTTCAAAATATTCATTTTAAAAAAGAAAAATACACTTAACTGAAGAAGAAAGGAAAGAAATTCAAATTAACGAACTTGTATCAATAACTCATTCTTCTTTGGAAATATTGTTATATGGAAAGTAATACTATTTTTCAGTTAATAAAAAAAGAGGATAATTAATATGATTTCTTTTTTAATTAAACATTCAGTTATTGCTTTTGATTATCAACACATTATTGTTTGAATATTAAAAAAAAATAATTCAGCAATTACATTCTTTAAGGAGAAATAATTGCTACAATATATGTGACGTTCTAATTATCTATTTTTGTAGTTTATAAAATGTATTAATTTTGAATAGATAATAATTACATTTTTAAAAAATTTTAACCTAATGATTCAATTTATGTAAAAAATAGTTATATTTACTCTCTAATGTATAGTACAACACCACAATTAGTTATATTTAAAACATATTACCCATATATATATATATATATATATATATATATATATATATATATATATTTATTTATTTATTATGTAGTAATTTACAAAATAATTTAATCATAATTATACATTATTTACTTGCAACTATATACATCCATATAGACTTTTTTAGTTAAGTTTACTCCTCCGCACGACTTAATATGTTTAATCATTAATTGGAAAAGAAATGTCAAAATAAATTCAAAAATATCAAAGGTTGAAACTTTTGTTCAAATATATATCTTTCTTTCACCTCCCTGATCAATTACAAATGTATAATTTTTCAGCAACATGCTCTTTTTTTCACACCACTAAAGAAGACTACATAAAAGACAAAAAATCCCACACTAATATTCTCCTAAAATTCAAACTAAAAAAGAGTGATCTTAGAGTAAAAATTGAAAATTGGATACTAGATTTAAAGATTTAAAGATTAACTGACAAATCAAGATTACAATATGTTTTATTGGAAGTTTGTTCTGAAACGGAATGGTCAGTAACATCTGTTATTGCAACCATCGTCTTTTTTTCGAAGTTTGATTCATGAAGTGTTAGCATCATTTGTAAAAAGAGGGAGTGTTTGAAGAATGATTTTATCATTGTCATCATTCTTCATAATTCCGAACCCATCAAATATTGATGTTTTATGATCCCTTTTAAACAATGAATAATCATACTTTGAAGTCCAAGGAAGCTTCTGAATCATGAAATCCTTTCTAACCCTAAATGTCCTATTAAGGGACCCTCCATAAACAAGTTTTACCATAGTTCGTTCTTGTTTGTGTGTGTTTTGGTGTCCTCCCAAAGCTTGTGAGCTAGAAAACTCTTTCATAGCAAAAGTCTTTCTTTCACATTTGCATTCTTCTTATCTTCATCTTTTGTGTTAGGAATAGATGAATCAATTGTCTTATTCTTTGATGGTTCTTGAGTATCTTCACCATTCTTTGACATCTTTATGAAATCTATCAACACCATTTTATTAGAATTTGAACATTCACCTTCATGAGGTTTTAGGTCTTTTTTTAGACAATGTTTCATTACAACAATATTTTGTAAAAGAGAATATAGAAGTGATAACAATAATAGATTTTTTTTTAAATTGTTAATGAATTATGTGTAGACTATAGTGTGACTATAATATATAATCTAAATGAGTGTTATTATCTAAATTAATAAATAAAAGAATATTACATTATTTTATTTTTTCAATCAATAAAAATCAAAATAATATTATCAACTACTTCAATCATCCAAAATTTCTATATTTAACCACCACTTATTCAAAAGTTACTGTTTTTATGTCTGTTATACATTGTATCAATCTTGCTACAAGATTAATCATTATAAATCAGTATCTTTAAAATTTATTGTATTACTATACAGTTAATTGATTTAATCAATGATGGAAATATTTGGAATAAAATATTGGCTGAGTTCTCTTTGTTTTATACAATAAATTAGAGATGTACTAAAAAGTAATTACAGTCAATGCAAACATTTAAATAATATCTTTGATAAAAATTCATTTAATATTACTCCAACGGATTGAAAATAGTCTTTGTTTTAATTTGTATACAACATCATTAATATCCTTTAATTTCCCGCTCCTATTTTACCTTTGCGGATGTTTTAATAAAATAAATTTCGAAAGATAATAAAGTTTAATAAATGACATTTATGTCAATTAGTAAAAATCATGATTAAAGGAAAATTGAAAACAGTTACCATAAATTAATAAACCTACCATATATACATTGAATGAGTAGATAAAAAAACATTGTCAGTGCGTGTGTGTGTATATATATATATATAGCAATTAATTATTCATGATAGTATTTATAACAAAACATAAATATTTTAGAATCTAATCGTATCAATTACTATTTGTGAATATTTTATTTTATCAATTAAGATTTGAAAATTTCTTAGCTCAGGTTGTGTTGTACTCTTTTAAAAGATACTGATGTTTCTCTTGCATTAAGTATTTAATTTTATTTTCATTTATAGTTTTTGTATATTTTTGTTACTGCTGTATATAAAGTTTTCTTGTTACCATCTCACACGATCATTTACTTTTCCGCATTAAATAAGATTAATATTATTTTTTTTTATTTGCCGTGATTGTCATTCACAACTGGCCTCTTCACTAGTTTCACATTAAAAATGTCTTTCTTGTTGATGATTTCAAGTAAGAGATTTATATGGAACAACCTCTTTGATTTGTTGCTCAACAAAAGTATGGTTTAGTTTATAAATTACATTGATCTATTTACAACTTGAAGTAATTACCATGAGCTTGGTTTGTTAAATTTAGTCATATTGTGCAAATTTTGGGATTGAAATGGGGAATTTAATGTTTTATTGTGACACTTCGCATAGGAAGTATTATGGTCTTGTGATGCATATTAGGCTTATTGTCCCATTGACAAGAGATCTACCGCATGATACTGTGTATTACTTGAATGGAATCTTATATCCCAGAAAAATGGGAAACAAAGTGTCATTGTCCGATTCAATGTAGAAGTTGAATATATATCTATGACTTAGGCTATGTGTGAATGTTGACATGTTTAGTCAAATACTATAAAGTACACTAACTCAATTGTAATAAACAAGTGTTGTATCAATGAGAACTTGATTAGATTTATCAATAACCTTGAATTTATCTATATTTGGAATGAAACAATGTTTTGGTTGTTTTAAGGTGAGTGAATAAAACGAATGAGAATGAATAGATTGAGATTGAGTTTCACTATTCTTCTTATACTACACTATTATTGATCAAATCGTTACTCAATGTTCCTGGAAGTAACTAAGTTAATTTTAAATCAATTCTTTGACTTTAGAACCTAAGAAATTCAAATTCATTGCATTATTAACAAAAATTTATAACTAAATAAGACATATAGATGTATTCCTAACATCTAACCATAGTAGATGATCGAATTGAATCTTAACTTAGACCAGTTTCTGAACTCAATTCAAGTTAATGAAGTAAGATGAATTATCAATTCATATAAACATTTAACACAAATCAAATCATCAACATCTTAATAAATCATTTAAATAAATAGATTTCAGTATTAGTTAAAGTATTTAGAAAAGCTACATTTTATCCCAATACAAGAAAGTTAGTTGATCATGATGAATTTAACAATAATAATTAGGAGTTGTTCTCTCGTGTATCTTACAAAGATGTTTAATAATTACCATAGAAACTTTCTAAAGAAGTCCTAGAGAATAAGCTAAAAACAACATACAATAAACATATGGAAACTTTTAAGGCTTGATTTCAACTTCTATCATGGTGATGAACACTTGAGCTTCCATGGTGAGTTTCCTTTTATTAGCTCAAGCCCATATGATGGTCAACACGGAAGGTTTTCTCCATGGTTTTGGTGCTCAAGGTTTCTTTGTTATAGAGATTTCCTTGCGTGGCTTAAGCACCAACATCACTACTCAATTATAAAGAGCATATTTAAATTGTGCTTTTATTGTCTTTCAATGTTCAATTATAACGTCAGAGCTCAAGTTATCATTATTCAATTCTTAAAAAAAAAAGTGTTACAATTCACACAACAATATATTAGATTTCCACATATATGATTTTTTATACCTTATTCTATAATTTCTTATTTACTAAAATTAGGGAAATTACATTCAATTCAAGTGTTACAATAATGTACAAAATGAAGTAAAACATATAGTGAACTTGGATGGAAATAAATCTTTCTAAAGTTGAAAATTTTAAGAAATGAACAATACAATTTACAATCAAAGAATTTTTCATATAGCTTCAAATCCAAAATTTCATAAAAATATCAAATATATTTTTATGAAATTGTTATCCAAAAATTTTGTTTGGAAAAAATTGTTATCCAAAAATTTTATTATTGAGTTTGTTAGTTGTAATAAACAACTCAACATTCTAACTAAATCTCTAATAAAACTTAATATTTAAATTTATATGTTTCAAAGGTTGTATATATAATCTTTATGTTTATCCTACGTTATAATATTATTTTATTATAATGTATTTGTATGTATCGCACTTGTTATGATTTTAAGGGAAGTGTCAATTATTTTTTAACTCTTATATATGCATCTATAAAGAAGAGTACAATGTAAGTTGAATATATTGATTTTCAGTCATCTTATGTACATATTACATATAACATTAAGAAATAAAACAAGATATAATGAAAAATATAACTTTTTAATAATGTTATATTTAAATCAAAATACAATAGTGTTATATCAATAACAAATTTTATTACATAAAAATAAGTACTTAAATAAAACTATAAGAAACTAAGATATTGTAAATTAATATATTATGGGAAAAAAATTATTCCTAAAAACATTAAAATCAATTGATAAAATAATTTATATCAATTTGTAAATTCAATCATTCACAAACATAAAAATACTTGTAAACCAAGCTCATTCTATCTTCTACATTTATTTAACAACATGAAATTCAATATTAAAATTCTTATAATTTTCTTTTTTCTATATCATTTTAACCACTTTTCTTCGATCAATAAACAAAATTAAACAACATTTTGTACTTTTAATTCCTTGTAAATTTAAAAATTATAATTCTGAATAGAAAATAAGCTAAGAATATCAATAGTATTCCCAAAAATCACCTTAAGGTCAAAATCTAACAATAACACACTTAAAATTAAATCCTAACTCAATTTCTGACACCCTTCATGCATTTATAATTGCGAATGAATCAAACTTAGAGAAAGATATAGGAAGAGACTTTGAGTTAGTCTATTTAATAAAGTCTTTATGAATTAAGGAAGGAAAATATTATCAAAACAGTTTGGAGTTGGAAATAAATAAATAAGAATAGAAGACTCAATAATTTTCTTTAAAAGGTGGAATTTCAAAGAAAATAATTAGATTAGGAAACTAAACGTTTTTTTTAAATAAAAAAAAGTTGAATTCTAAAGCTTCTACTCACAATCGTGTTTGGAACATTAAAAATAAAGCTACAAATACTATTCAAGACGAAAGAAAAAAAAAATTAAGATAATTTTTGCGGTTCAATTTTCTTCTCATTATGCAGAGAGAATATTTGAGTAGAAATAGATATAATTGATTATTAATTAACATAATCAATTATATTAACTTTCACATTTACTCATTATAAAAAAAAGAATTAACATAATAAATAAAAATATTTTTTTTAATAATATCAATTATAATCATAAACCTTTTACTGAAATATACTTACTTTTTTTTTCTTTTCCAGCCGATCCAAATTAAAAACGAACAACTGTCCTAGTATTTAAATATGTTCCCATAAATGAATCAAACATGAAAAATAATATAATAAAATATCATATTTATGAATCCTAGATAGCAACATGCAGCAGTGACCAACCCCAATAATATGCATTTGATAATATATACATGTAAATGATTAAAAAAGTTATAAACTTTTTCAATTGTCATACCTCACATGTACAAGTTGGAAAAGTTTGGGGGTGTAGAAAGAAAAGAATGCGGTGTAGGAAGAAGCCCTCAATTAGAAGTTCCTCAATTAGAAGTTGTAATAAAATATGAAGATAGATAAAGGGTTCTATTACTATGAAGATAGACAAACCTTGACGCTCTGTATACTTCACATTCACTTTTCTACCTTTTATCTTATCAATACTAAACTTCTTTATCAAAATAAAACATATGTTAACTTATGCCCAATGTAGGAGGCTCCTTCCTGCACTTATTGTTCTTTCCCTCTCCTAATTATATATTAAAGAATTTAATAAACTTTTATCTTCTTTTTTATTGATACTGAAAACCTTATTTTATTACGCAAAAAACACTTAATAACAATGTTGAATGACGTTCGTGTCACTGGCGTAGTATTAAAAGAGGTGGTAGTAGTTTCGTAATTAACTTAACGTTATCACAATGCTTTTAAAGTTCGTCGTTGTTATAAATTTAAAATTGAAAAATGATGATGGTGCAGAAAGGAACTATTATTTTATAGTTGAAAAATAATGACAGTTTTTAAAAACCGTCATTATTTGCGTTTTCTAAAGTTAAAATTGCTCGCACAAGTACAGTGTCTTCTTCGTACTTCCTATCATCGACTGCACAGTGCCTTCACTTTCAACCATTCACAGTTTTGGACGCATAATGTCTTCTTCTCTTTCTACTGTTGACATTGGTCGCTGCCATTGGTGCATCCTGTGCTTTTAGACACATTTCTCGACGACGTTGGCCGCTTGTCAATGTTCTCTTCCTGCCATTGCCCCCTCTTCACCGTCAACGTGGACTGCGTCGCAGGCTTTGGACCCTATTCGCATGACGCATCACATTGGCCCTCCGTTTAGGCACTCTTCTCCTTTCTGCCATTACCATTGTCATTGTTCTCCTTCCTTCACAAGTAAGTTTTTTTTTTTCTGATCCTTTTTAGTTTTTATCTTTTATAATTATATTTTATTTTATAATTATATTTATGATAAGAATTCTTAGAAGTATGTTTCTTGTTCAACGTGTTGGTATTGAATTCATGGGTGTTTGATTCCTAACCATTATTATTTATTATTTATTAATTATAAAAATCTAATATCGATAGTATATTTATACAACATATATATGGATCAAAGTTAGATTAATTTATCCTAAATAAGTGATGATTACAAGAGAGGAGTGAAAGACTTTATAGCTCAACCTAATGTTGACAGTGTAGAAAATAGAATAAGCATGATGTGTCCTTGTGTGAATGGGAGAAGATTAGAGATTGTTAAAAGTATAGAACATATTTTTTTGCGATGAATTTACGAAGAGTTATAAAATATAAATGTGATATGGTGAATTGTTAGACACCAAGTATGTTTGAAACGCATAAATATGTTGATTAGACAATGGACGCTAAATTAAAGGGCATGATTTGTGATGTTGGACTACATTCCTTTGCTGAAGTGATTTGCGAAAATATGTCTACTAATGCCAAGACTCCATTATATCCTAGTTTAACTAACTTCACACGATGATCAGTTGTGGTAAGGTTTATGGAAAAATAGTTTGTAGAGTTAAGAAGTTGTCACAAGTTTGGTTTGTCACGTTATAAGGGCAAATATGGTGATCAGAACAATAATAACGCAATCATGAAGCACGACCCTCCTTCGAAGGCAGTTTGGTATATACCAATAATTCCAAGGTTTAAATGTATGTTTGTGAATCCAACTAATGCTAAAAATCTTAGATGATATGCAGAAGAGCATAAATGTGATGGAATACTTAGCCATCCTATAGATTATATGCAATGGAAGAACATTAATAATGAATTTCCTGAATTCATAAATGAATCAAGGAATTTGAAGGTTATACTAGCTAAAAATTGAATGAATACTTATGAAAATTTAAGTATCAATCATAGTTTGTGATTTGTTTTATTAATGATTTATAACTTGCATCCATGTTTGTGTATGAAGAGAAAGTACATGATGTTATTAATGATGATTTTTCGTCCAAGACAACTAGGGAATGACATAAATGTTTATATATATATATAGCAATTAATTATTCATGATAGTATTTATAACAAAACATAAATATTTTAGAATCTAATCGTATCAATTACTATTTGTGAATATTTTATTTTATCAATTAAGATTTGAAAATTTCTTAGCTCAGGTTGTGTTGTACTCTTTTAAAAGATACTGATGTTTCTCTTGCATTAAGTATTTAATTTTATTTTCATTTATAGTTTTTGTATATTTTTGTTACTGTTGTATATAAAGTTTTCTTGTTACTATCTCACACGCTCATTTACTTTCCCGCATTATTTTTTGTTTAAGACTTTATTAACACAGCTACAATATTTTCACAAATAATTGTCAAGTAAATATAAGAAAAATATAGTATGTAATCATTTTTATCATAAATTAAAAAATGTTATATATTTAAACATGATTTGAATTCTAGCAAGTATAATTATTTCCTTATTTTAATTCCTACAAAAAAATTAAGAGAATTAGTTCAATTTTTATTTAAGGAAATTTGAAATTGATATGAAAATTAAATGTCGTGTAAAAGTCACAATTACTTATTTTATATACTCAAACAAGAAAATAATAAATACTGCTATAATATCATCTTAAATTTCAAATTAAACAAAATTGTAGCTTATAAAAGTATAGTAATAAAAAGAAGAGTCGACATTTAAAACTTAGATGTTAAATCAAGATTCGCAAGGTCTTACTTCCAAATTATTTTTTAAATGGAATGATCATGTTTTGTTGTTAAAAGTATTTATATGTTTATGGTTGAACTGTTGGTAATATTTATGAAAAGGGACCCTTTTTCAACTTTTTGTTTTATCATATATATATATATATATATATATATATATATATATATATTATAAATAAGATAAATTTGTAATATATAAAAATATTATTTTATATATTAAAATAAATTTAATTAAGATAGTATCATAATCATTTAAAAACTTCATCTTAATTAGATTTGTTATTTGTTATATTTATCTTGATATGTATTATCATGTTATTAACAAAACTTGTAGCCACATGTTGAGAAATAAAAATCTCTACTAGTGCAGTCAATGAAAATGACAGCGGTTATTTTCGTCCATAGGAAATTATTCTTGAATCGAGACATATACAGGGGAGGTAAAAAGTCTACAAACTTTTGTCTCGGTTGTGAATCAAGGAAAAAAGGTGTAGGATTTTGCCTCGGTTTACAGGTAACCGAAGTAGTAGGACTTTTCCTCTTTTTATTTTTTTGAAGGACTTTCTGTCTCGGTTCCTTCTGAACCAAGGCAGTATCTTAGACTCTACTACCTTGGTTGGGACCTGATTCGAGGCAGTAGAGTGGTTTTTACTTTTTTTTTTGCTTTTTCTCCAGCCTTTTTGCCTCGATTGTGACCTAAATCGATGCCATAAAAGGCTTTCTGCCTTGGTTATGGTCACAACCGAGGCGTATTCCCCTGTTTTGTTTTTAAAGAATAGGTCTGTTTCTACAACCTTTCCAACTACAAAAACAAACTTGCATATATAAAACAACCCAGAACAGTCCAGAATAATCCAAAAGCATATATTTTCAATAAAAATGATATTAAAACATAAATTCATTCAATGTAATCATAAATAAACTTCTTAAAAGCATAAATGAATTCATTTTAATCATAAATCAACTTAGAAGCATAAATTAATCCAATGTACAAAGTTAAACTAATAATAATGTACAAAGCAAAAATCAACTTAGAAACATAATCTTAGAACTTACTATATCCTAATATCTACTAACTATTATACAGTTGAATTATATATTTAGCCAGTGCGTTCCTTATGAGTTTAAGTGACTTCTCTAGAATTGAAGTAGTAAAATTGAATCTTTGCATAAAACACAATGATTTCAATTAGTGTATATGAAATCTAAACTATAGAGAAAATAAATTCAAACCAAAATATTACTATTTCCCATCCACTGATAACATGCACACGAATAGTGGTCATCATCCAATACATGATGTAGTAACCACACTCATGTGACCCAATTTGTCTATTACACTACAATATATCATCATAATTATAAAATGTTAAGTAACATCATTGGAATGATATAAAATGTAACAAAGTATGGACTAAAATACCAAACCTTAAGGGTCAACCATGCAAGCTTTTTAGCTTTAGCAGTTGATCTCCCAGACAACATCATATATGCTATAAGGGAACTATTAAAAAAAAATTGTGTTAGTATACATTTATATAACAAAGAAAGTTCAAACATTGAGGTTCTTATCAATCTACTACTTGTCTAAGAGGGCTGAGAGGAGACTTGTGCAATGAACAAAACCATATAGCAGTGTTCTCCGGTATGGAGATCACAAGTAGCTGCCAATGACGCCTGAAATTGGTAATAACTTAATTGTCATATAAAATCATAAATGAAACTTTAAAGTTAACAAACTTCACTTACCCAAGTATATAAGGGAGAAAATATATCTCATTCCCCATTACAAAGCAGCTAGTGATGTATGCTTGGATGTCATCAAATCTATTTCCTTCATGAGTCATTTGGGGGTCAATGAATACATATACATCATTGAACCCCATCTTGCTACTAAAACTAAACATATACCTAAAATCAAGAAACGATTTGATATAAGTAACTTGATAAATCAATTTATATAAAAAAAGTTCTCATAAACTTAAATCATCCACAACTGGACGAGTGAAATATTAATTTCTTCTATCCTCAACGCAAGCTCCTTAACATCTTGTTGATGCAAGTACAATGGGATCTTAGTATGTCTTCCAAATGTAGTAGAATCCCATGGTACAATCATCGGCTCATTTGCAATTATGTTACAAAGCTCGTATAACGCACCAAGAGAGTTGTCCTCAGATAAATTAGTCTTCTTCAGTGTAGGACTTCTCTTTTTTTTCTGTCTACTGTTACATGAAAAAATGGTTATGTTCTGACGTCAATAAGAAGTAAAGTTTAAAATTGAGAAGTATATAGTAGAAGTATTTACCGAGGGGTTAGATACAACATCAATCAAATGTGTAGGCACAGGAACAAAGGCATCTGGTACGATAGGATGTTGAATATTTCCATCCTTCAACTATGGTGCATGTAAGATAGTTAATTTTGTCTTCCATATTAGTTTTATTTAGATTCTTAGTTTCTAACAACTTAATTTTGTTGTTTTAGGTACATGGACACAATCATTGTGGACCAAGGTCAGTCTTCCATGTACAAATTTGTTGAACCTCAGACCATTCAACCTTCTGGTAACACAATTGAGACCAAACAAAATTATTTGCAAACATGGACGACTGAGTCAAATAGAGACGTATACCTTATGTCATACATTGATGGGTATGAGTTATTTTATGTAAGAGTTCATTAAAATTTACTTAATTAGTTTACTAACTATTTATGTTTCATGATAGGTCTCACTGACAGCTGATGGTCATCATTCCCAGACATTGCAAAATTATATGGTTTTGTTCGCTGTACAGGAAGATGAAAGTTGACTTGAAAAACATGCTTCAAGGTTAAGTGTTTCTCTTTTTATTTTTCAAATTCATGTTGACCTTCAATTTTTATGAAATATAGTTATATTAATATTACCTTGTGTTTTCAATGTAAATAGAGTTGTGGGTAAAGCCCGAGGTCAACTAGTTCAAATCCTATATCCAAAGGTTGTAAGTCATTTATAGGTCTAATTCATTTTCTATGTTACTGAATGATCTAAATGCTTGACTATTTAGTTAGTCATTTTAGTGTAACAAACAACTACATTCATGGGAAGACATAGTCTGGATGTTCAAAATCCTCAAATGCTGGTGGCTGTTCCACATAAACTTCCTCTTTAATATATCCATTTAGGAATGCACTTTTGACGTCCATTTCATATAGCTTGAATTTCATCACTGATGCAATAGCAAGAAGAAATCTTATTGCCTCTAGTCTAGCCACAGGTGCATATGTTTCATCATAATCGATTCCTTCCTCTTGGCAGTAGCCTTTTGCAACTAATCTTGCTTTATTTTTTATGATTTCACCTTAGTCATCCATCTTATTTCTGAAAACCTATTTTGTGCTTATGACCTACTGATAACAGTTGAAAAACTGTTATTTTCATGCTTAAAATTGATACTAAAAGCAGCCTTTAACACTTAGAAACTAGCTTGAAATCATGCTTTTGGTCATATTTTTAGAAATAAGAGAGATGGACAGGTTTATGCTTGAGTTCAGTGTTTTATGCAGGTTTTAAGGTGAATTTGGTGAAAAAAGTGAAGAAGGATAGAGATGGAAGCATAAAAGACATCAAAAAGTGCAAAAGCAGAAGTCGCAATTACTGCTCAGCGGCAGTTTACCGCTGAGCGGCACTCAGGAACTCATGGTGGATCCGCTGAGGGGTGAAAATGCTGAGGGGGAAGAATCAACTCACGCACTTACCGCTGAGCGGCACTTTTATGGGCTTGGGCCTAATTTTATGTATTTTTAGAATAGTATATAAGCTTTAGGACGTCCTAGGGTTTGTATCTTTGGCTGGGAAGAAGCAGAAACACACTTTTCACCCCTTGGGGGTAGATTGGGAGATGGTGACAGCTCTCCTCTTCTCTTTCTAGGGTTTTTCTATCTCTTTCATTCTTTCATTATTGTTCATCTAGTTTCACCATGAATATGGTGAACTAAACCTTGTATTGTTGTTGGGGAATCAATGTAGTCTTGTGAAACTCTCATATATGGAATTTGTTTTAACATCTTATTTTAAGATACATGCTTTCTTTCATCATTAGTTAGGGTTTTTCCTCTTTGCTTAAAGCTTGCTTTGTTTAACTCATTCAATGCATGATTATTGGTTTTGTCGATACGGGAACGTACGGGGAAGTCTAGATCCGGGGAATTACTCCCAATAGTATATTGGTTGTCGTTAAGCTCCTGCACTAAAAGAACTAATTATTAGGAATGCTAGGAATTGTATGAACTCATAATTAGGGATAGGCCTTCTTGACAAGGTGATTTAGAGAGTGGCATTAACAATGATGAATTGAATGTTGAATTCCTAAAGTATATGAGAGTGGATAAGATGAAATTGATAAACCCCAACAACATACTCATCCATCTATTCCATTGAAAGTGATTGTATTTTGTTTTAGCCATTGATCAAAACTCATGCATACATGTTTATTTTCTGTTTTGCATATTAAACTCCAGTTATTTCGTTCTTAAGTCTTAGCTAATCAACGAATTACATAACTAAACTAGGCCGTGAGTCCTTTGGGAGAACGATACTTGGTCTTACCGAGTTTATTACTTGAAACGATTCGGTCACACTTGCCGATTGTTCAACAAGTTTGTGGCACCGTATTTCGGTGTTCATAAATTTGTCATCAGCCGTGAGTCCTTTGGGAGAACGATACTTGGTCTTACCGAGTTTATTACTTGATACGATTCGGTCACACTTGCCGATTGTTAAACAAGTTTTTGGTGCCGTTTTTCGGTGTTCATAAATTTGTCATCACCTACACGTTATCTGTTCTTGGTACCAGTTCCCATACATTATTCCTCTTAAACTGGTTTAGTTCTTCTTGCATGGCTATCATCTAATTTTCATTTATAAGAGCATCTTGAACCCTTTTTTTCTCAATCTTAGACACGTATGCAACATTCATGCATAACTGATTCAGTTGCTTTCTTATAGACACACCTCTCATAATATTACCAATTATGTTACCTATAGAGACATTTTTAGGAACTTTCCATTCCTTAACCGATTATGTTATGGGAGAATCAATTACGTGTTCAGAGTTCTCTTCTTCTGAAATTTTCTCATTTTCTTCCTCTTCTCCAGCAGAGTTGTCAACTTCTATAGATTTTCTAGTTTGTTCAGGAATAACAGTGGTTTCAACATACTCATCAAACGCAACGTGAACCGATTCTTCAACACACATTGTTCTCTTGTTGTATACCCGATAAACTTTGCTTGTAAGTGAATATCCTATAAAAATTGCTTCATCAGCCTTGGAGTCAAACTTACCAAGGTTTTCCTTTCCATTGTTTAGTACAAAACATTTGCATCCAAAGATCCTTAGATGTGAAATATTTGGGTTTCTTCCATTGAATATCTCATATGGAGTTACTTTCAACATTGATCTTATTACAGTTTTGTTCAACACATAGCATGCTTTACTTACTGCATATGCCCAGAAATACTTTGGCATGTTCCTTTCATTCAACATTGTTCTTGCTAACTCTTCCAATGCTCTCTATTCTTTCTTTCAACCACACCATTTTTTTGAGGTGTTCTAGGTGCTGAGAAATTGTGAGATATTCACATTTCCACACAGTATTCATCAAATGCTTCATTATGAAATTCTTTGTGGTGGTCACTTCTAATCGATTTGATTTTGAGTTCCTGCTCATTTTGAATAATAGCAGCAAACTTCTTAAACACTTTGAATGTGTCACTCTTGGCAGGGATGAAGAAGGTCCAAGTGAAGCGAGAATTGTCATCCACGATTACTAATCCATTAGAATTTCCACCTAGACTTTTCACCCTTGGGGGACCGAATAAGTCCATGTGTAGAAGTTGCAGAGGTTTGGAAGTTGACATCTCCCTTTTGTTCTTGACGGACTGCCTAGTTTGTTTTCCCTTTTGGCATGCATCACATAATCGCTCAGAAGTGTAGCGAATGTTGGGAAGACCGATGACAAGATCCTTTGATACTAGCTTGTTCAGTTGACATATGTTGATGTGAGCTAGTCTCTTATGCCACAGCCAGACATCATCTTCCTTAGTCATCAAACAGACGACATACTTGAATGACCTTTCTTTGAACTCGATTATGCAAATATTATTATGCCTTTTTCCCACAAGTAACAACTCATCAGTTGAACCGTTGCTGATCAGACAATATTTAGGTTCAAATGTAATCTTCAATCCTCTATCACATAGTTGACTGATGCTGAGTAGATTGTGCTTTAACCCTTCAACAAGAAGTATATTTTTAATATCATAAGAAGAAGGAGTTTTGATTTTACCTATTCTGATGATCTTTCCTTTGTTGTTGTCACCGTATGTGATAACCAGAAGTCTTGTAAGATATACTAATGAACTTTGTTGGATCTCCTGTCATAGGTCTTGAGCATCCACTGTCCAGGTACCACATGGAGCTTTTCATTCCTTGTCTCAAGTATTGTTCTGCTGTCTCAAATTTTGCCATCATGATGAGACCCCTTTCATGTACATTTTCTTTGTTTTCACTTTGAATCCTGTCATTTTTCTTCATATTGAGAAATCTCGTAAATTTTTCAGCCTACAGATTTAATCTTTGTGATCTGGAGCTAACTTGTTTACACAAGTACCTTCTTTGTTTCGTAAAATCCATGTTTCAAAATATTCATAGAAGCCGTTAGTAATAGAGTATAATTTTGCATTGCAAGTAGCTGATATTAGTTCAAATGCAGATTCACTTATCCTCCTTGTTTGAGAAATATAATCCATTTTCAAGGAATAATCGATTTAAAGAAAAAGATAATCGACTTGTTTTTCAAATATTTTACAAAAACCAGCTCTGGTGCCAATTGTTGCAAGAGAATGGCTTAGTTTCAATACCAAGAGGGGGGGGGGGTGAATTGGTGAAACACAAAAATCATAGTCTTTTAAAAATATTTTTCACACAAGGATGATCTTTCAAAAGTTTCATGAATCGCAAGGAATAAGATTTTTTAAGTGTTGTAGAAATAGTTGACTATGTGGAAAGTAAAGTCGACTTAGAAAATTAAAAGTGCAGGGAGAGAGAATTCAAACGCAGGTTTTTATACTGGTTGAGCCAAACTGCCTACATCTAGCGTCCTTCCAATCCTAGGAAGAAAATGCACTATAATGCTCAAGGTTTTTACAACAAAGCTTTTATAGCGACCTCCACGTCAAAATATAAAACACCTCAATAACCCTCTAATCAAAATATAGGCATATACTAACAAAGAACAACAACAAGATGTCCCCTCTCCTACAGTCTTTAATCACTTTGAACAATCCTCAAAGTCCAGAACGCCGCACGTTCTCTTCCTTGAGTCACAACAGGGCAGCCACAATCTTGACAAGATTCAAAGAAGAAGTTGATCACTTATCAGACACCTCAAGTGCAGGTTGATCAATCAGTCAATGCGCACATATTCTTGCTCGTCAAGCAATCACCAAAGAATGAACACCTCAGTCTTTCTTGATGGATTCTTGGAGCTTTAGCACAATCTACCAGAGATTAATAATCTGAAACAATTCAATCAAAATGTTAGATTTGCAAAAGTCTCTACAGAAATCAAATTCGCGTCTATATATAGTTTTTTTAGAAAACTGACGCTCCTAAGTTGACTATGCTACTAATAGAGTCGATTATACTCAGACAGTTATAACAATTAGTAGCAGTCAAACCAACTTAATTGATTTCACATTTAATACAATTGACTCACAATCAATGCTTAGTCAAAGATATTAAATATAGTCGTTAGACATCACAAGCATTTACAGTATTTCAAAACATAAGTAACTAAGTCGAGTAGCTTGCGCATACAGTTGACTTTGTAACACTTCAATGCAGTTTTGAAAAACTTTCTTTCCAAAAATACTCACACCACACTTTGAAAAAGTTTGTGCAAAACCACAAGTTTTAATCGACTTACTTCATAATGAAGTCGACTTAAAATTGTTTTTTGCCACTGTCAATACCAAATTTCGTCCGGATCGTTTTTGGATTTTTAGTGTAGTCTATTCTCCTAGGTTTCACTATTTATTTATTTTTATTTATATTGTTGTTGTTTTTTTATTTTCGTTTTTTTATCTTTTTTTATCCTTTTTATTTTATTTTATTTATTTATTTTATTTTTTTCATTGCCATTTATTTTTTTTATTTATTATTTGGTTTATTCCATCTTTATTTATATATATATATATGTTTTTTTTATTTTTTTATTTTTATTTTTATTTCATTCTCCACTTTTATTATTTTTTATTTTTTAGTTTTACCCTTTTTATTTTATTTTGTTTTAATGTGATATAACTTAAAAAAAGAAAGGAGAAAAGAATGTTTGGTTTGGAGGGAACAATGTACGTGTGTGTGCTTAGAAGAGGGGGCAGAAACCGTTTCTGCAGAGAGCCAAGGTGGTGGCAGAGACGTTTTGGAGGAGAGTAGGGTGACAAACGCGATTTGGGTGCGTACGAAATCAGTACAATACACTTTGGCACAGGGAATTGCACAAAAGCAAGCACAGAGAAAGCAGAGGGAAGGGATTATGATTCTGGTTTTGGGAGAGAAAAGCAAAGGAGGATTTGACACTGTCTCTCGGACCTTCATCTTCGATCATCATCGAGTCTCCCTGAGAGCATTCATCATTTTCACCTGGAGAAAAAGACAGACGCCAGCCAAAGGAGAGGGAGAGACCCATTGGAGACGCAAGGTTGGCAATAGCAAACAGATCTTCGAGAGGTAAGTAATACCTTAAACAACATGTTCTACTGAGTTGGTTATTTGCCCATGAACATATCTCTACTTGATATTTGTATATGCTCATTATTACCAAACATCATCAATCTTCACCTCCAACACTTGATTTCCAATACCCGTGATCACCTCCATTCCCTGCTGCAACTCCCACCCATCATCACGGGCACACACGCAAACTTTGTATTCCTCCATTTACTCAACCAAACCTCATTCCCTCATCCAATCATCAACCATCATCCATATTCACCGGCCACTACCAACACCTCATGGCCACCACCTATCTTCACCTGTCATCCATCATTGACTACACCATTAACTGCAAAAAAAATCAAAATCTGTCTTCATTGCTCTGGCAACAAACAATACCAAAACATATTCAAATCACCAAATGAGGAAAACCTAAACAGAGATAAAGGAAATATGTAGAACAATCATCTGCCCACACCGGTGACGGTGGCTGGGAGTTGCGCCGGCGTGAGTTAGGGTCGAACAAGGGGGAGGGGGGGTGCCGGTGGCGGCGTTTCTATCCCAGGCGTGAAAGGGAGACCCGTGAGGAGACCTGTGAGCAGCGAAGGCGTTTCCAACATTAGCGTTTGCCGCCGGTGATGTCTCTGGTCCAGCTGTAGGACACGGCAGTGTGGCATCGGAGGCAGCGGTGGCTGCGAACGGGGGGTAGCGTCGGTGTGTGTGGCGGAGGCGAGACCCTCCCTTGGGATCGCCATTTTCGAAGGGAGAAGAGTGGAGATGGTGGCGTCGTGGCTGGCGGTGGTTCTGGTGGCGCAAGTTGTCGCCGGCGAGGCCAAGGCTTGTTCTGGCTGAGGCAACGGTGGCCGGTTCTGGCAGAAGCGGCGGTGAGCTTATGGGTCAGAGTAAGAGACCTTGGGTCTCTAGGGAGTGTGTGAGCTGAGGGAGTGAGCTTACGGGAGAGTGTTGGATCTGAGTGGGTGAGGAATGGAAGGGGAATGTTGAACCCCTAGGGGATTCTAGGTCTGGAAAACCACCCCGGGCCAGTGCTGGGCCAAGCCCAAGAATAATTGAAAACCTTTTCTCCCGCAGCCCCTGTTTCTCACTTCCACACCCCCTTTCAGCTTGGATTTCTTGGCCCAGTGCATTTACAAAAGCAAAAAAATAGTTTAGACACCCTAGTTTCTCATTTAGGCACCCCTACTATTTGTTTTATTTTTATTACTTATTTATTTATTTGCTTTTCTTTATCTATTTTATTTTGTTCCCTTATTTATCTTATTCTATTTATTTTTTTTATTTTATTTTATTATTTTTATTGTTGTTTTAGTTTTTATTGTTTTCATTTTATTTTATTTATTTATTCTAAATATCTACTTATTTTAAAATACATATTTAATAATACATAAAAATAAAATATTTATATATATATATATATATATATATATATATATACAAAATTTACAAAAATATTTTAAAGGTTTAGGCACATGTGTGATTGCGCGAATCGTCCTTGTGCTATAAACCTTTTCTCTTTCTTTTAGAAAAATACTAAAATACATTTTAAAGGTCAAGCACATGTGTGATCGCTCGCATCGTCCTTGTGCTATAAACCTTTTCTCTTTCTTTTAGAAAAATACAAAAATACATTTTAAAGGTCAAGCACATGTGTGATCGCTCGCATCGTCCTTGTGCTATAAACCTTTTCTCTTTCTTTTAGAAAAATACAAAAAATACATTTTAAAGGTCAAGCACATGTGTGATCGCTCGCATCGTCCTTGTGCTAGAAACCTTTTTTCTTTCTTTTAGAAAAATACAAAAATACATTTTAAAGGTCAAGCACATGTGTGATCGCTCGCATCGTCCTTGTGCTAGAAACATTTTTTCTTTCTTTTAGAAAAATACAAAAATACATTTTAAAGGTCAAGCACATGTGTGATCGCTTGCATCGTCCTTGTGCTAGAAACCTTTTCTCTTTCTTTTATAAAAATACAAAAATATATTTTAAAGGTTTAGGCACATGTGTGATCGTTCGCCTTGTGCTAAAAACTTTTTGTCCTTCTCACATGAAAATACCAAAATATAAGACATTCACATCTTCAAACAACAATCAACCTTTTAGCTAGAACTATGTGATCCTTGATTCTCCATCAAAAATGGAGATACGTAGGAGCAAGGCCAGTCCTTGTCAGGCTCCCTTCCCCAAAAATCCAAAATCATTCAAAACAAATTTTCAAACAATTTCCAAACAAATTTCTCAAATAGTTTCCAAAAGAACTACGTAACTCTGATTTCTCATTTTGAATGAGAATACGTAGGAGCAAGGTCAATCCTTGTCGGGCCCAAAAAACTAAAATAATATATTTTGTTTATTTAGAATTTTATTTTAGGGGATAGTTAAACATTTTGAAAACCACATCATATTCGTGCATTTAGTTAAAGGTACTGCCTTAGGGTAGGCGTTGTAGGGTGCTAATACCTACCCTACACGTAATCGACTCCCGAACCTATAATCTGGTTCTTGCAGACCATGCCTTATCATTTTATGGTTTTTCTGTAGTTTTCCAGAATAAACTATGGTGGCGACTCCAAAATCTCTTTTCAAAACCCATTTCTTTTTTGAATCGTCGTCCCGTCGCGATTTCGGTTGCGACAGCCACATATTATAAGTTCAACAAAAGTGCATATGGGTTTTCGTTTTCTAAAACATATGTCATGCATTCACAGATAAGATCTCATGTAAAACACAGTGAATTGCAGCAATGAAAGAATCAACACAAACATGTTCTCAAATAATCATAAACATGAAAGCTATGAACATGTAACACATTTAACAACACACGTGTTATTAATTATGTGTTGTTATCATCAAAAACCAAAAGCTCTGAGATTGTAGGTTTAACCAAACCAGTGCTCTTCCGATCAACAATCTCAACAATAAGGTTCAAATGGAATACATCAAATTTCTTGAGTAACTCAATGTGGTAACATTAACTGTCAAATTCATGCATTCATGCATAATTAAATATGTTGGTGAATGCATGTTGTGTGTATGAATGATGTGTGCCTGTTGAATGATCAACTTGTTTGAAAAACAAATTTCACGATATTTAATCGATTACAATATGAATAGAATCGATTTGATCATATGTCTGTTTCAATGTTATATGTGAATCTAGGTTTAAAATAGAATCGATTTGAAAATTTATAAAATCGATTGTGAATGTTTCACATGTGCTGATGTTTTCACAAAACCTTAAAGTAAGAAAATATTTTATACTATTAGGAATGAATTGGGGATTCTAGATCACAATAGTATAAAACAACACTAATCAATTCAATCACTTGTATGTATGCAACTTGAACATTTCAATGTTACATCATTTCAATTGCATAATCATACTTAAACTGTGATAATGATTATTATGATTCAACTGCATAAAGACTAAAATGTTTGATCTAGATGAGAAAGGTTATGTAGGAATCCTGATTGCAAGTTGAGCTAAAATGAGAACTTCACATTACACTGCAGCTTAAAATCGATTAAGAGGAAGCAATAATCGATTATGATTCGTCATCTAGTTTGAAGTTTCTAAACTTCTGATTTTTATACTTTAAACCTTGACTTGTTGTTTGTTATAGGCTTATTCATCATATATGTCATTGTGTGTAATTCGCTGTGAATTTGATATGAGAATATGAGTGATTAAATTGTTTTGGTTGGTTCAAAATGTATCAAATTTGCTTTGATACTGTTTATGTCATATACTCTAATACATTGCTTGAACACATTTCATTGATACATACTTGTCATATCTCTGTTATGCATCTTTGGTATTGAAATGTGATATGCATAATGATAGGGGGAGTAGTGTATGCTGTTTTATGATGGTTCACATGTTAAAAAGGGGAGTAATTGTTAGGTTCATGTGAATATTATTGACAGGGGGAGCATCATAATAGTTCTGTTATCTTGAATGATGCATCTCTATTTGATTCATTATCTCTCTTTCAATTACCACATACAACATGTCCTTTTTTTTTAATGCCCAAAGGGGGAGAAGTATTTGATGTAATTGAACTGTTACTGAGATAATTGAAACCGTGTTTGATTGTGTACTGTACAACATGATTTTATTAATCATGTATGTGCATCATAAAAAAAAAGAGCAGATTGTTGATAGGGGAGCATAATGTTAGCTAAACCCATTCTCTGTGATGTTTGTTTTTAATGATGACAACACATTGTTAATAAAAACACATGTATGTGTACTGTGTTATGTGTTTATGCTTATTGTGAAATATGCACATATTGTGATTGTCACATTTGACATATTGTGTTGATTAATGCTTACTACTGTGTTTCTAAAGTGATCATATCTATGTATGCACAATATTTGTTTTGGAAGTAGAAAAACCATATGCACAAAACAATATCTGAATGACTTGAGTGTTGTGATAATCAATTAAGGTCATCAAACAACTCACATTTTAAACTGTCGCAAAACAATCATTTTTGAATCGATTACATTAATTGGTAAATCGATTAAAACTCGTGTGTTTGCACATATCTTTTTTCAAATATGCTATGATGAATTTTGGAAAGGATTTTTTTCAAAAATCTACTAAGTGTTGTTTAAGCTTAATCGATTACACGGATTATGTATTCAATAAAGTTTGTTAAGATTTGAAAATTGACTTATGCTTGTCTAACTGCTATAATGGTCATATTTTTAAATATGTTTGACTAAGAATTTATTTTTAAATATGTTTGACTAAGAATTTAATTGAAATCGATTGTATTAATTGCATTTTCAATTAAGGAGCCAAGTTGGTTGTAATTCTATTACACCTGTTTAATGTAATCAATTACAAAAGTTGGCTAATCGATTTAATTGCACCAAGATTGACTTAAACTATATATTGACACATTGATTGTTTTCTGTAAGAAGAATTGATTCTAACATTTTCATATCTGATTGTTATTGAGTTTAGAAAGCTTATAGATTACTCAGAAGCTTCAAGAATCAAGAACGTAAAAGATTAAAGGATCTTGAAGAATACTTGTGAAGCAGACTACTGTATTGAAGAGATTGATCGTTCTGCACAACTAAGGTGCTTGCTGTTTGATCAGGAGAAGAAGATTAGCAAACGTTAGGCTATTGTTCCCTGTGCGTGAGGCCATGAAGAAGAACGAGGAGTTCTTTGTACTTTGAGCTCTATCTCCTTAGCATTTCATCTCTGCTTCTTGTATTAACTCATTTTCTATCAAAACAAAGGGAATTAGTCATAAAATCATCAAATTCAACCTCAACTCTCTTATTCACACAACTTAATGAAAAAGCATGAGTCCCTCTCATCACTTCATACAAGCTATATTCGACAGAGACCTTGATTTTAGAGGGATTAATGGGGACGCCGTCACTGGTGAGGTTAATGGAGACCTTGCAACTTTCGAATGAGGAGGAAAGTGGCTTATGGCTTAAGGATGAAATTTGATGGAAATGCCCTCTCTTGTATTCTTCTAAAACTCAAGAAATTGAAACACACACTAAGGTATTTGAATCTGACTTTAAATGATTGGTTTCATTTGACGTAAGTGAGGGATGAACAGAGCACAAGTACTATTGGTTACATTATGTGGTGTTCTGCGTGAGATATTTGCTGACTCTATGATGATAATACGTTAGAATGGGTTGGCGAGATCATGATGGGAGCCCTAGTGGAGGCTAGGAAGTCAGTGAGTTGGAGCTTTTTGGCTATGTGAGACCGGTGTGGTGGTTGTTTCTTTTTCTTGCAAAGGAAAGGAATTAGAGGTTGTGTGTGACTTTCTGCTTAATGATTCAATTTTATTGTTGGTTGGGGGTTGAACAGAGGCATTAAAGGATGTTGAAATTAGGAGAACTCGTGATGTTCAGGGGTTTTGGAGCGGATTGACTACAAAAGGGGTTTTCATAGCTTCACCATGCAGGGTGTGCTCAGGGGAAGGGGATGAAAGTGTGCAATAAGAATCTAGAATGGAGAATGTGGAAGACTCACCACAGTACATACTCAAACAAAGCGAAATAAGCATAAAGGCAATATAATGCAGTAAGCGTGCATGACCACACAAGTGAGCAAGGTGCTTACCTCTCGGAGCTCTATTGGCTGTTGTCAGCTACGTGTATCCGGTGACCCCTTCTCCTTCTTCCTCACTGGCCTCTGTCTTTCTTTGCAGGTAAAAAAAATGGTGGATCCCGTCACGGAGACTGGATGATGACCAAAGATGAAGGTCCGAGAAGCTGTGTGAAATCCTCTTTTTTACTCTGTCCCTCAAAAATCTCTCCCATCCTGCTCCCTCTGTGCTTTTTGTGCTCATTCCTCGTCCATCTCCCACTGTTCTTTTTGTGCCGAAATCCCTGCCAATTCTGTATGCCCAAATCGCCTCTACCACCACCCCGCTCTCGTAGTCCTTACCTGCAGAAACGATTTTCTGCCCCTCACCCTCCAACACACGTACTTTTTCTTTTCTCTTTTCATATGTTTTTTTTACTAAAGACAAAACGCCCCTTTTTTGCTTTTTTTAACTATATTAATTATATTAAAACAAAATAAAAGAGGTAAAACTAAAAACAAAAATTAAAAAATATAAAGTGAAAAATAAAATAAAATAATATATATACAAAAGAAGATATAATAAAAAAATAAAATAATAATAAAAATGGCAATGAAAAAAATAAATAAAAATAAATAAAAAAATAAAAACAAAAATAAAAATAAGTAAATAATAAAACATAGGAGAACATACTATGGTAAAGCAAAAAACCGATCCGGACGAAATTTGGTATTGACACATCGCATGATGTTTGGATTTTTTTGTTATTGGGAAATACTTAGTAACCTTGATGTTAAACTCGCTTTTAGTCGCATCAAAGCCAACAAACTCAGTTTCCCCACTAATGTAGTATAGGGATAACCAATGATCAATCCAAGGACTCAACTATGATTAAGCTTCAGAGTGTAAAGTTAATTTTTGCAATTATGTACTACTTAACTATAAAAACAAGGTGGGGAAATAGAAAATGAAACAGTAAAATTAAAGAGAAAAGAATAAACGAATCAAATCTGTATAAAAGAAAAAATCAAAAAAATAAAATGCAAAGAAATAAAAAATAAAACTGGAACCTAATCTAAATTGTAAAACAACTACATAACAAAACAGAACCTAAACTAAAATGAGAACTGAGTGCAATTAAAACTAACCTAATACAGCACAATGGAATCAAATCAGCAATACAGATCACTCTATCCTAATCTATACATCACCAGAAATCAATCAAGAACAGAATTCAGAATTGAAACAAATCACAGTACCTAAATTTTAACTAATCAAAAGCAATATAACAAATAAAAAAAACAAAATTGAAATCATAGGTGAATTGAACATTGGACTGAATAAAAGAGTGCGTAGAGCTCTCAGGAAGACATCCTGATAATATGAATTCCAATCCAGGATATTCTAAGTCATGTTTCAGAACTTTAAATTTGGCTCTTTCCACTAATTTGTCCAATCAATGTTCATTAACCTATTCATCAATCTACAATTTACAAACAAATTCAAGAAACACATATTTGAATCAATGTTTATGCAATGGACTGTTCTCTGTCTCGAGAAGACATCTCAATGAAGAATGCTCACTACGGAGACATTTAATTCCAAACGGAACCATAGAATTGCAGTGTTACAGAATCCAAATCATTTTCTCAACACATAACAAGTACAGAAATAAAAAAAAACAAAGAACAAAATCGAGACATAAACAAGAACAGAACAAGAACACAAGACTCAACTTTATTAACATGAAAAGAAAATTTTACAAACTACCGGAAATCACCAAGACTCTCGCGACCTGTCACCCTCGCGATCGTCTCAACAAAATCCAAAAGTCGAGAACTCTACTTCTACGAAAGCGGAAAGGAACCCTAACCTAAAGAGCTTAGAACTATGAACAGAGAGTGTATCTCAAAGTGTGTAAAGTATATATTTACAAAGTGAAAGCCCTTTTTATAGGGTCAGAAAAACAAAAGAAAACGAAAGAGGGAAAAGGAAAGGGGAAAAACGAAAAATGGGAGATGGCGAACCTTGCTGTGACGCTTCGATCTCTCCACGTGGCAGCTCCGGTCAGCTCTTCTTTCTCACTGGTCAGCTCCGGTCATCTTCTCCTCTTTATCTTCACCGTTAGCTATCCAGGAAGCTCTTCTCCTTTGGGCAGGGTTGGTCTTCTCGCTTCTCTCTCTTTGCTCTAGCTTCACGGAAATTTCTGCCTAAGTGAAACGATAAAACAAGACCCCCCACGAGTGCAGCTGCTGCCCTTCCTCAAAACGCAGCGTTCCACTTAGTTGGAGCCCAACCCAACGGCCCAACTTCATTTGCATTAGCCACTTCCCAATGCCTCTGCTGACCAAGAAAACTAGCCCAGTTGACTAGGCCCAATCTGTAATTTAAGGATATAAAAGAGATTTTCAGAAAATATTAATTGGCTTCTTATTAAAATAACTAAAAATACCTTTAAAAATCTATTTTTAACTAAAATTCTATAAAACTAAAGAATTAAAGAAAAAAACTAAAACTAACCTAATTCTAAACAATTAAAGACAAAAATACACTAACAAGGATTTCTAGACACAGAAAAAGATGCAAATTTGGAGAGTTATCACACCCCCACACTTAGACAACTGCCCTCCTGGGCAGGGACAAACTAAAAAGTAAAAGGAAAAGGAAAAGAAGGACTCAATTTACAAAGGAAAAATCTAAACACATAACAAGAAACTTCTAAATCATATTTCAGCTTATTAAAACCTGCAAAATTAAACCAATTCTAGCTATTTCATCAAATCAGAACTGTACCAAAAGAATTCTCAACTTTAGATTCAAACACCAGCAATTCCAGCAAGCATTATAACAGCTTAGTCCAATCTAACTCAGCAAAGCAAACATATGAACAAGTAGCAGTCAGTCTCAACCTCACAGGATGTAGTGTATGCACTCAAATCACTCAAGTGTTTAGGGACAATCCTGTTTCACTCAATCATGTCATGCCAACTACCATTCACAACTTTGAAAAGACTCTAAATGACAGTACTTGACTCAAGGCTTCTCTAAATCAATAGGTCTTTAACTTTCTTGTAATGTTCATGGAATGAAATGGAAAAACAGAAAAGAATGGGAACTGAAATGAGTAGAGAAATGTGATGAAAAAGGGATAACACTAGAACTCAGGACATACTCTTTTTCTCTAACTTTGGCCAGATGATTTTTTTTCTTTCTGTTTCTCTGGTTCTCTTTCTATTTCATTCATTTCAAGTCTCTTTTTCAATTTCTTTTTCTGATTTTTCTCATTTCCATACCTGTTTCTTTCTTTTTCAACCAAACCAGATTTTTTTTCAACACATTTTTTTTCTTTTCTTTTTCACTTCTGGCCCCACTCTTTTTCATGCACTCACCAAGTTCTAGACTTCTCCCTACATCTCACAAGTCTCTAAGGAATGATTGGTTGGGGGAAATGGCTTGAAATGGATGGAAAGCAAAGAAAAAAAGCTAAGGCTCAATATAAGGTGCAATGGTAAGGAATGAAATGGATAAGCTAAACTGTAAAAATGAAGGATGCCTAGATCATATTCAAAGTTACCAAGAGCAAGCACATCACAAATAATCAATGCAAAATCAGAATGACAATTAAACATGCATGTTATCACACAAGAAAGAAAAAAACTGGTCCAAAATCTCTCAAGGGTTTAAAATTTGTTAAAACTGACTTGCTACTCATCCTATGTAAAAATTACTGAATTGAAATGAACTAAAGACTGTAAAAATTAATGCTAGAACTACTTCTGCCCAAATCCAAAGCTAAGTCTACTCTTGACAATTCCAATCTAAGGAAATAAAGCTAAAATTTGAATGACATCACCAAAGAATGAAGATAAGCATAAAACATAATCTAAAAGAATAGAAACAAAGGTTAGAGAAATAAAAGGAACCTGGAATCAGTCCTAAACTACCTAATATATTGACAGAAGATAAACCTAAACTATTCCTTTAAGCTACCTGACATATGCAATATAACCAGAATAGAGAATTGACAAAAAGAAAGCTAAACAGATTCAGAAAAATTTTAAAAACAGTAGCGGAAAGAAAATAGAATCAAATTATGAAAAGAATCCTAATTAAAACTTGAAGCAAAGCATGAAAATAAAATGAAGAATAGAAACTAATGAAGAACTAAAACAGAGCAAGAAACTAGCATAAGGAAGACAAAAATAATAGAAATAAGCAAAGAAAAGGGACCTAAAAGAAGTTCTAAAACAGATTAAAAAAAACAGTAAAAGAACCTAAGCTAAAACAACATAAACCAGAAAATGAATGAACTGTAAAAACCTAAGAACTATTATCAACAAAGCTAAAAACTAAACTAAAATAGATCAGTAACAAAAATAGGTATTTACAGACTAAAACAAGAATGGGAAACTACTCTAGGTATTTAAAACTAAACCAATGCATACCTAAACTAAAGGAAAAACAGTTCAGAAAAAAAATTACCCCTATTTTATTACTAAAACTAATACTAAACAGGGTTATTTACGTCAGAACAACAAAAAAAAATTTTTTTAACCTATACCTTCCCACCCCCACACTTAAGAGGCACATTGTCCTCAATGTGTGAATGGGTAAGGTTCTAAAACAGCAGAGAAAAAAAAACGCATATATACACAAAACAGATCTAAAAATGGATATACACAAGACAGAACTAATAAAGAGCATAAAAACTAATCAAGAAAACACAGAACAAAATAGAACTAAGACTGAACATAAAAGAGTATAAAATGTATATGAACAGAAGAGAAAATGCAATAGAACACAACATGTACAGGAACAAAAATGGGAAAAGAAAACTAAAACTACAAGGCTACAAAGAAAAAGAACTTATTCAGATTGGCCACAAGTCAAAGTTAATTTTTTCTATTTTTATGAAAAACAACATATTTTCTACTCTACTATTTATTATGCTACTTAAAGCTATGTAAACTACTATAAAAGACCTATAACTACTATTTAAAGGAAGGGAAAAGAAAGAGCTTATTGGATTTTCTCCATTGTCAGCCAAGATGTGCATTAGCTCCTTCCCAGCTCTCAGCTTTAGCAACATCAGTTCTCCATGCAATGCTTTCAACTGTAGCAACCAGATCTCCTCATTCCTTTGCTGTTGATTCTGCAAATTCCAGGCTCTTTGAGCATCATTTATACCTTCTCTTGCATCCATCTCCACTTCCTTTGTGTCTGCAGCTTTCTTTAGATGAGTGGCAATATTAGTCATGTTAGCTGCAACAGCAAAATCAAAGTCAATGTTCATCAGTGAATCATCAAACATTTCAACTTTGTTAAAAGTGAAATTAAGATCATTTTCATGAAGAACCAATGCATCAAAGGTGGGACAAATATTATCAGTGCAAACAGTAGGGGTATGGATACGTTCAATCTCAAATCGTCCTCTGAGAACCTTAGAATCAATAACTACTGCAGGGTTAACAACAGGCTCTAAAGGATCTATGCACAAGTAATCAAATGAGCTAAACTGCGAAGGAAACTCAGATAAGACAACTAGAATTTCAAGGTTAAACAACACCTGTGTTGGCTCTTCCCTAGTAATAACAACAAAATCCATAGTGAACTCAACACAGACCATAAAGCTATCCTCAAAATTGTTGTCCAGACCAATGCACACATCATAAAAATCATCAAAAATATCAATATGTTCTACAACACAAATTTCATCCAGCTTTTCAGAACAATCAGGTATAACAACAAGAATATCTGGCAAGGGTTTCTCATGCATAAGATTATCAAAGCTAGTTTGTACCTCACCCAAACAGATAGGAAGCTCAAATTTAAAATCAACCTGTACTGGCTCCTCAAAAATGACCTCACTAGCATCTATCAAATCAGCAGCTAAATGAACACCTATTGTGAAGCTATCATCAACTGGAATAATGTCAAAACCAGTGCATAACTCTGAAACAGCATAAGGCATGTCAATATTTTCAATGGAACAGGCTGAATCTAAAATATGACTGTGTGCAGGCATAACAGGAACATAATCTGGAGCAGGTTCTATGGGTTCAACTTTAAACAGATCCAAAGCATTAAATTCATATTGAACCTTAGAGAATTCTATGGGAATGCTAAGTTCAGAATAAACCTGTGTTCTCTGATCACTAGCTACATCATCAGGGTCATTTCCATCCAGCTTGAACATAATGATCTCTTCTTTGGCACCTGCAAAATAGTTAGAAGCAGAACATATGGCAGAACTGATTTCTTCACAAATTTCACAACCACCCCCAAGGCATGTACAACCAGTGAGTTTTTCATTACTCAGTTCTAAAGAGTTTAAGAACCCAGCAAACTCAAGTTCAAGTTCTAATCCTAAATCAGTACAGGCATTTTCAAAATCAGTCATATCAACTTTCATATCATCAAAAACTACATATCTATCATCATGAGCACCTGATTCATCATCAAGAAGTGCATTTAAATCTGTGCAATCATAAAAAACACTAGATACAGGTATATGAACTCTATCAATGGAAAATGCTAATTTTATGATATTAGAATGATCAAAGCAAGGACTAAAATCAACAACTTCTATAGGCACATCATGCATATGATCAAACACATTGAAATCATTTTCAAGCTCACACACATCAGCATCAAAATCCATTTCATAGTACTGAAGCACCAAAACATGGTCAGCAGCTTCCCTCATTTTTTTCAAATACTCTTTGGACTTTCTGAAATCAATTTGTACTTCAAGCTCAGCAAGTTCAAATTTCAAATCAGAGTTCAAATCAACAATACAATCAATTTCTGAATGAGGTTCAGTACTTTCATCACCAACATAAAGTTCACATACAGATTCAGAATCAACAGATGCATTCATACAATCACCACTCATCAGAGAATTGGAATTATCACTAACAGAATTTAAAACAGAATGTGGATCAGTGAGAGAAGGATTAGCATATACAGTTACAGAGGTGGTTGGACACTTAATCACTTGAAACTCTGGGGTAGCAGCTACCATCACTGATGCTTCATTGGTTGCTGCCTCTTTCTCCTCTTCAGCTCTCCCAGTCAACTTGTTGACTACAGCTACTAACTCTGCCACTTGATTGGTTAGTCCTTGAAGTTCATATGCTGGAATCCCCTGCTGCCACTGATCACAGAATTGTGGCTGCCATGGCTGTTCTGAATGAATTTCCTCCTGCTTTGGTTCAACACACTGGTCCCAATATAAATGAGGCATCTCTTGTTGCACATGCCAGGGTGACTGCTCTCCATAAGGTTGAAAATAGGATGGTGGTTGTTGCTGGAAAGCTTGATTGGCTGGCTGCATAGAATTCTCAGGAATAGGCTCATAAAACAGGTCAAATCTTGGTGGTTGAGCATTACAAGGTAAAGAGCAATTATCATATGCAGAGTAGTAATTCGTGCTTACCAAAGCTCACTGGAAAAAACACCAATCAGACCTCTAAGACCTCTAGTACAGAATTCAACACAAGAAATCTATGAAAGAAAAGAGAAACTATACAAACTATATAGATGCAAGGACTACTCTACACTCCTAAGCCTAAGCTATATGAACACAAACAGAAATGCAAGTAAGAAAATATACCTAAACAAGACTAACCTAACACTCTAAAACTCAATTCGCCGAGTCCCCGGCAACGGCGCCATTTGTTAAACTCGCTTTTAGTCGCATCAAAGCCAACAAACTCAGTTTCCCCACTAATGTAGTATAGGGATAACCAAGGATCAATCCAAGGACTCAACTATGATTAAGCTTCAGAGTGTAAAGTTAATTTTTGCAATTATGTACTACTTAACTATAAAAACAAGGTGGGGAAATAGAAAATGAAACAGTAAAATTAAAGAGAAAAGAATAAACGAATCAAATCTGTATAAAAGAAAAAATAAAAAAAAAATAAAATGCAAAGAAATAAAAAATAAAACTGGACCCTAATCTAAATTGTAAAACAACTACATAACAAAACAGAACCTAAACTAAAATGAGATCTAAGTGCAATTAAAACTAACCTAATACAGCACAATGGAATCAAATCAGCAATACAGATCACTCTATCCTAATCTATACATCACCAGAAATCAATCAAGAACAGAATTCAGAATTGAAACAAATCACAGTACCTAAATTTTAAAAACAGAATTGAAATCATAGGTGAATTGAACATTGGACTGAATAAAAGAGTGCGTAGAGCTCTCAGGAAGACATCCTGATAATATGAATTCCAATCCAGGATATTCTAAGTCATGTTTCAGAACTTTAAATTTGTCTCTTTCCACTAATTTGTCCAATCAATGTTCATTAACCTATTCATCAATCTACAATTTACAAACAAATTCAAGAAACACATATTTGAATCAATGTTTATGCAATGGACTGTTCTCTGTCTCGAGAAGACATCTCGATGAAGAATGCTCACTATGGAGACATTTAATTCCAAACGGGACCATAGAATTGAGAGTTACAGAATCCAAATCATTTTCTCAACACATAACAAGTACAGAAATAAAAAAAAACAAAGAACAAAATCGAGACATAAACAAGAACAGAACAAGAACACAAGACTCAACTTTATTAACATGAAAAGAAAATTTTACAAACTACCGGAAATCACCAAGACTCTCGCGGCCTGTCACCCTCGCGATCGTCTCAACAAAATCCAAAAGTCGAGAACTCTACTTCTACGAAAGCGGAAAGGAACCCTAACCTAAAGAGCTTAGAACTATGAACAGAGAGTGTATCTCAAAGTGTGTAAAGTATATATTTACAAAGTGAAAGCCCTTTTTATAGGGTCAGAAAAACAAAAGAAAACGAAAGAGGGAAAAGGAAAGGGGAAAAACGAAAAATGGGAGATGGAGAACCTTGCTGTGACGCTTCGATCTCTCCACGTGGCAGCTCCGGTCAGCTCTTCTTTCTCACTGGTCAGCTCCGGTCATCTTCTCCTCTTTATCTTCACCGTCAGCTATCCAGGAAGCTTTTCTCCTTTGGGCAGGGTTGGTCTTCTCGCTTCTCTCTCTTTGCTCTAGCTTCACGGAAATTTCTGCCTAAGTGAAACGATAAAACAAGACCCCCCACGAGTGCAGCTGCTGCCCTTCCTCAAAACGCAGCGTTCCACTTAGTTGGAGCCCAACCCAGCGGCCCAACTTCATTTGCATCAGCCACTTCCCAATGCCTCTGCTGACCAAGAAAACTAGCCCAGTTGACTAGGCCCAATCTGTAATTTAAGGATATAAAAGAGATTTTCAGAAAATATTAATTGGCTTCTTATTAAAATAACTAAAAATACCTTTAAAAATCTATTTTTAACTAAAATTCTATAAAACTAAAGAATTAAAGAAAAAAACTAAAACTAACCTAATTCTAAACAATTAAAGACAAAAATACACTAACAAGGATTTCTAGACACAGAAAAAGATGCAAATTTGGAGAGTTATCACTTGATCTGGAGAATTTCACCCAAAAGAAATATTGCCTAGGGATAGGGATAGGGATAGGATGTTTGGTTGTCTTAAGCTTATGTTGGTAATGCATAATTGATTACTAGGGATGCAAGGTATTGTGGTCTAATAATTAAGGGTAGGCTTTTTATGCCGAGGGATCGAGTTCTAAATAATTTAGAAAGTGACGTTAACAAATTAATGAAGAAGATGAATTCTTATATACATGAAAGTAAGGAAGGTGAAATCTAAACCCCCAACAACATAATCATCTCATATTATCAACGCCATTCATTCTTGTGTCAAGATTCAATTGATCAATTTGCATTCATATTTACTTTTGTTGCATTTGCATTTAAACACCAACAAAATAACTTTTCAGTCTTAATTAGTTAAGTAATTACAAGATTGTTTAGTGTCGTGAGTATTATGGGATACAATACTTGGTCTTACCATTTATTATTACTTGATACGATTTGGTACACTTGCCAATGAGTTAACAGACTCTATTAGCCTCGACTTCAGAAGGAGTCATAATACCGAACGACCACGTGGTTAGCTTGCGGGTTTCCCTCGTACAATAAAATGGAACCAGAGGGAGGTCGGCCTCATCATGAAAATTCATCCAATACTTGGTCTTAAACCTCTTAAAGGAGTTTGAAAAAGGTTTAAATAGCCATTTTCTCTCAACTAACGTAAGGGACACTCATCCTCGCTTGGCAAGCGGACAAACATTGTAATAATGCAAGAAAACGGGTGTCGTGGGAGTAATCCCTAGGGCGGAGCAAACGACCACAAAAGCCTGCATGCACGCCCAACCATTCGGATGAAGTTGGGTAGGGGCTACGTTGAGCTCTCGAAGGACATCTGACTAGAAGGTGGTAAAGGGCACTCGAATGAACATCAGGGAAAAAAGATAAGTATACAAAAAGAAGAAGTCTTCGGTACTTCCCCTTTCCATGGTAAACTCGTTCGTTCCCTTTAGTGAGAGTTGCATCCTCTACGTTCCGAATGATCAACAAGCCATCGGTAGGGACTTCTCCCTCACCATCCATGTCAACCCCCCCCCCCCCCCCCCAACATGGAGACCGATGGTTGTCCCAGAAATAGCCCTCTCATTATAAATAGTGGGTATTGAGCCTCTGAGCTACTTTCTCGCGCGGTTGTCTCGAGAAAAGAAGATGACATAGTGCTTGGCGATGAAGGTCGACCACCTCCACCCGTGAACCTCCCACCACCTTTACTCGTGACCCCTCAAACGAAAAGAGTTGCACAATGCTCATTATTATTACCTTGACAAAGAATGTGAAGAAAAACCGGGTGATAGGTAGAGCAAGAAGTAAGAAAGGAGTGAAAATGACAAGGCACCCACCCTCCTATTTATAGGAAAAAATTGAAAAATCGCCAACTCATTGCTATCGTTAAAATCAGCTATGATCAACAATCTGTTACCAACGAGGAGCATTGGTGTTTTGAAGATATTAAAGTTTTGATGATGCTACAAGATGAAGAATGTGAAGACTTTTGTTGTACTTATTTTAAAAGCATTTTGTAGAATTAATTGTATAGGAATTACTTTGTTGACGTAAGAACACTTAGAAGTTTTCCTGTTTAGAGAGTCTTTGCGCAGATAATCGATTATCGGGTGTGATAATCGATTATCATGAGCCTGTTTGGAAAAGACTTGCTCGCGCAAATAATCGATTATTTCTCAGGATAATTGATTCTTCCGGTCTGAGTTAGTATTGCCTAAGTCACTCAAATAATCGATTATTCCCTAGGATAATCAATTATCACTTTTTTGAAAACCCCATAACGGACAAAAATAATCAATTATCACTTATGATAATCAATTATCATTGGCAATTGGGAGATGTCTTTTCAGTTTCTGACCCTACAAAAACTCGGGCTTATAAATAGAGGTCTCCACAGCTCTTAGAACGAAACTTTTCATTTTGAGAGTACTAGAGCTGTGTGCCTAAGGGAAGCTTTCTGTGAGTGAAAAAGGGAATCTATGCCATTTTGAGAATACAATTTGTCTGAGGAAGTTCTCAAAGTGATAGTGTGCTCTTGCCAAGTCTTGTGAAAAGGAGAAGCTCGCGCTTTGTGTGTCAAAGGTTGGGACGGTTCTCTTCAAGTTGGCTGAGTTGTCTCTTCTGGTTCGTTTGTCGAAGGAAGGTTCTTCCGTTTGTTTATCGAACGAAAGGTGTTCTCGTTTCTTAATCTTTACTTCATATCTTGTAATCTATTCAAATATTATTTTAGTGAAAAGGTTAATCACTATTCATAGTGATTAACGACTGGACGTAGAATCTTTTTATTCGAACCAGGATAAAATTTCTTGAACTCTACACTCTTTAAACTTTTAGCACATCAACTATTTGATAAAAAAGTTTCGAGAAAATTAAAGGAACCATTTTTTTAAATTGATCGAACAAGCTCTTTGCTTTTAACAATCCGTATCGTACTCTGTGTGTTAACATTTCTGCTGCGCAATATTGGTACCGATTGTTCCAACAATTAGTATCAGAGCTTGCTTTGATAGTTTTTCAAATTTTTCAAAAATGGGCGGTCATAACCAAATGTCTGCTGAGGGTGCTTCTATTGATAGACCTCCTTTCTTTACGGGGGGAAAATTATGCTTTTTGGAAAATAAGAATGCAAATATTTTTAGAGTCAATTGACAAAGGTATTTGGGAAGTTGTTTTGAATGGACCAATTGTTCCCACTATTTTTGTAAATGATATGCAGGTAGAAAAATCATTTTTACAGTGGACTATGGATGAAAACAGAATGACACAATATGATGTTAGGGCTAGGAATATAATTTTATCTGCACTAATCCTTGATGATTTCGTCAAAGTTTCTGTTTATGAAAGTGCTCAGGAAATGTGGGAATTCTTAAGAGTTAATCATGACAAAGTCACAGATGTGGTTAAGTTGACGTTTTCTAATTCAAGCTCTACATCAAAGTCCTCAAGCTCAAGCGATTCAAATGAGCAAGAAAATTTATGCTTAATGGCCAACAATAAATCATTTGGAAGCCAACACTCGAAGAAAAAGAAGGACAATCAAGGCTCCTCAACAAGCTTCAAATGTTATAGATGTGGTGAAAGAGGCCATATAAAAGTCGATTGTTCAAAAAACAAGAGAAATGAAGAAAGAAAGGAAAAGAAAAGTCACAAAAAGAAGAAGGTCTACATTGCTTGGAATGGTAATGACTCAATTAGCTCAAGTGATTCTGATGAAGAAGCAAACTTGTGTTTGACAGTAAATACTGATGATACTGCAAGCCAAGTAAGTTGTTCTAATTCTGAAACTAGTGAATTTGATTTGCAAAAATCTTTTCTTGAATTACTTGATAAATCTAAAAAATTGAATGCTGCTCATAAAAATTTGAAAAAAGAATTTAAAGAATTATGAATTAAATATGAGAAGGCATTAGATGAGGAAGTAATTTTGAGAAATAAAATCTGCAATTTAGAAATGAAAGAGTCTGCAAATATTGAACATCTTGTTGAATATCTTTCATGTAAGAGTCATATGCTTGATATTGATATTCTTGAAAATCTTCTTGAAGTGGCAACTATAAATAATAATGTTCAAATGCCTATACTTGTTAAAAAGGTTTATAAAAATAAAAGTGTTCCTAAAAAGTAAGAACCAAATTAAAAGAACCCGTAGGGTATGGGTTGAAAAAGGATCTGTCTGTTATAGAAATTCAAATGTTGTCACATGTTTTTACTGTATTAAAAAGGGACACACTTCTGACAAATGTAGAATAAAAGATTTTGATGTTCCTAATGGAAAATATGCTTGGATTCCTGTTATAAAGTAATTTGCCTCTAACCTCAAAGGACCCAAATGAGATTATGGGGACCAAAACTCTATTGTTTTGTTTTGCATGTTGAATTCTCAAAAGGAAAAGAAAGCTTTGTGGTATCCTGGTAATTTTTAAGAGCTTTGAAAATAATTTATGAATGCTAGATGTGTCTTAGGTTGAAAATTTGGCCTAAATTTGTGTTTTTTGGAAATTAACGTAAATAATCGATTGCCAAGGGTAATAATCGATTATCTCAGTCTCAAAATATGAATTCTGACAATTTGGTTCGCAAATAATCGATTATTTGGTGTAATAATCGATTATCTTAAGTTAAAACGATAAAAAAAAAACTTTTTAAATTTTTTTTTTGGAATCTGTTTTTGATTTTAAAGGGAAATATTACTTTTAGAGGAGTAATTTTTAATGAATTAAAAGGACCTAAATTCTTTTTTATTTAATTAATTTAGGGAGAGCATCAAGATTAGATGATCTTTTGAATATGATAAAAAAAAAGGGAGAAATTTTTTGATTGACATCTTGAACCTCCTGATTATCCTCCAACCCTTCCTTTCGAAGTCTTAATTGCATTTCTTGATTAGAGTTGAATTTTCATTTTGTAATTCATGATGTATTTTGCTCTTTCATGTTATGAAAATTTAAATTTTATTTTATTTTGAAAGAAATGCATATATTCTTTTTGTTGAAGGGGATGACCATTTGAGGGGGAATTTTTATTAACGATCTTTTTGCTTATGATAAAAAGGGAAGAAATTTTTATTGACATCTTATGTCATAATCTTGTGATAAATGATACCTATTTGAGGGGGAGATACATGAGTTTGTTTGATATCTTGTTATTTATCTCTGTTCTACACAAATTACTCTTATCCCCTTATAATATTTGAATTGCTTCTAGTACTCAACAATTTTATAATATTTGAATTGCATTCTTTTGTTAAGGGGGAGCAACACTTGAGGAGGAGATTCTATTTACCTTTTGCTTATGATCAAAAAGAGGGAGAAAACTTCTAAACTAGTGCAGTTATTACTAACATGTTGTATGTTTGTAAGTCTGAAATTTGTGCAGATATTTAGAAATGCTTTTAAACAAGAGATTTTTTATCATCATAAAAAGGGGGAGATTGTTACCAATGAGGAGCATTGATGTTTTGAAGATATTATGGTTTTGATGATGCTACAAAATGAAGAACGTGAAGACTTTTGTTGTACTTATTTTAAAAGCATTTTGTAGAATTAATTGTATAGGAATTACTTTGTTGATGTAAGAACACTTAGAAGTTTTCTTGTTTAGAGAGTCTTTGCGCAGATAATCGATTATCATGAGCCTGTTTGGAAAAGACTTGCTCGCGTAAATTATTGATTATTGCTTAAGATAATCAATTATTCTAGTCTGAGTCACTATTGCTCAAGCAAATAATCGATTATTCCCTAGGATAATCAATTATCACTTTTCTGAAAACCCCATAATGGACACAAATAATCGATTATCACTTATGATAATCGATTATCACTTATGATAATCGATTATCATTCCATGTTGGGAGATGTCTTTTCAATTTCTGACCCTGCACGAACCCAGGCTTATAGATAGAGGTCTTTACAGCTTTTAGAACGAAACTTTTCATTTTCAGAGTATTAGAGTTATGTGCCTAAGGGAAGCTCTCTGTGAGTGAAAAGAGAATCTATGCCATTTTGAGAATACAGTTTGTCTGAGGAAGTTCTCAAAGTGATAGTGTGCTCTTGCCAAGTCTTGTGAAAAGGAGAAGCTCGCTTTGTATGTCAAAGGTCGAAGCGGTTCTCTTCAAGTTGGCTGAGTTGTCTCTTTCAGTTCGTTGGTCAAAGGAAGGTTCTTCTGTTCATTTGTCGAACGAAAGGTGTTCTCGTTTCTTAATCTTTACTTCATATCTTGTAATATATTCAAACATTATTTTAGTGAAAAAGGTTAATCATTATTCATAGTGATTAACGACTGGACATAAAATCTTTTGATTCGAACCAAGATAAAATTTCTGTGTTGATTTTCTTGAACTCTACACTCTTTAAATTTTTAGCACATCAACTGTTTGATAAAACGTTTAAGAGAAAATTAAAGGAACCATTTTTTTAAATTGATCGAACAAGATCTTTGCTTTTAACAATATGCATTATACTCTATGTTTTATTATTTCCGCTGTGCAATATCAGTACCGATTGTTTAAACACAATCTAGATCACGTGACCTTACCACTCTCGAGAAGCGCAGGACACGATAACATGACACATGTTTTGTCGCCAAATCACCTGTTCAAATGCATCAGATGGTTCATCACCCAAATCACAACAAACAACATCCAATTTAAACCATTTGTGATAAATCCCAATGCCAACTACAATTTCCTAGGGCCTTGGGTCCTGTGTACCATATGGCTGAACGGTCTCGACAAATAAGGAGGAACAGGCGACCCAATGCGATAAATACCCAATTCCAAGCAAAGAAAATACGATGGTCATTCGGTCATGCAGAAGTGTAGGCCGGACGAGCGATCTTAGCAGCAAATACTTCTTAAGGGATATCAAGAGTTAAGATTAACGGTAAGTATTGATTAGTGTGATGGGTTGAGATTGGGCCGTGTTTAAGGTTCCATTAATCTTAGGCCCATCTCAAAAGGTATAAATAAAGGTCAAAGGTAAGAGGTAGATCGATCACATTTATTATGAATTTAAGAATATGCTTTGACCCCATTCGACTGTTTATTAACTTAAGCTTTGGAGTACCCTTGAAAGGTACCCCCAACCAGTTTGGAGCACGGACGAAGGAGAATTTGGACTAAGGATGAATACAACTACCCGAGCAGTTTAGAAGTGAAAGTGTGAAGGTATGTTTTGTGGAGTTGCTCGATCCTACACCCAAAATAGAAAGTAAAAGTACCCACAAAAATTACAGTTTAAGGAAGTAGCATGTGTGTCGAAATTAAAATAAAAAATCCCACACATCGCTTATTTATATATTTATATATATTTATTGTCTAAAGAAAAAAATACTAAATTATAATAATTTATTTAGGAAAGAGTTATGAGTTTGATTCTTTCATATGTTATAACAAAAGAAACTAGAGAAAAATTCATAATTAAGATAGAAATGATAATGTCACAATATAATGGATTCATAAGTCAATGAAGATTTGTCACAAAAAATTTCATTTTTAATAAGAATCAGAATATGAGGACATCACAATCTAACAAATTGATGAGTGAATAAACATTCCTAGCAAAGAAGTCCATCTTTGATAAGAATTGGAACATGAGACGCTATAATCTAACGTATTAATGAGTCAACAAATATTTGTTACAAAAAAAAATCTATTTTTTAATAAGAACTATAGTTCTATATGAAGAACCAACTAATGTCTCTATATATGTATTTGACACTCTAATATATAAACACAAATGTTTAAATCATCTTAGAAACTTTAAAAAAAATCCAAAAAATCAAACTTAAAAATAACTTAAAAATTTAAAAACAAACTCAAATTCTTCTTCTAGCGAATTAGCTCACCTAATTATTTGTAGGCTAACAACACTTACAAACTGGTTAAAAATTAAAAAAAAATTACAACTATTTTTAATTGCTTAAAACTATTTTATAATTTTATTTCAAACTATAACCCTCATGTTGTTTAAATTACAAACACTTTTTATCAAATTCTTCTTCACAATAAAAAAATAGTCCTTTATCAATAACTCTTAAAACATAAATATTCCAAACACTACATTTCTAGTTGCAATAGATTGGAAAAACAATGAAAATACATTATCCTAAATTATATTTTGGAAATGCGGGTGTGAAGTGTGAACTTCATTGTGTGATATAATAAGGAAGCTCAATGTCTTATCAATTCAGAGAGAGTAGAGATGAAGCGAGATCCTTTTACGACCGTATCATAACATGTTACATGGGGCATGGGGAAAAAACACTACGGTAACGACTGATGTGTCAATTCAAAAGAATAATAGTTCCATACCCAAACGACGTCGCTCACCGGCGAAATCTTCTTAAAACGTCGCAGCCCAAAACGACTCGTCGTTCAACTCATGTCCCAGCGAGTGTGAACACTCCAATCCCTTCCTTCTCCATCCACCACACTGAAACACCAAATCACAACGACGTCGTTCCAGCAACCACCGTGTCCAAACCCTAGTTTTCTCTCTTCCTCCCATGTCCTCCGAAGACATCACCCTCGTCCCCGACCAGAGGATCGAGAACGGTCTCAGCTCCCCTCTTGTCTTCCAAGACGACCCTCTCCGCTTCAATTGCCCCACGCCGCAGCGTCGGGTCGGAGACCCGGGTCCTAAAACCCGTGAACTCGGCGCCTTCATCGACGAGAAGATGTTCATCGACCGCGACCGCTTCTTCGCCGCCCAGAACCCCGACTTCCGCCGCTACGCCGACTGCTCCTCCCGCCAAGACCCCCGCAATTGGACCGTCAACGGCACCGCCGCCACTCCCAGCGAGGACGACGAATCCGACGAGGACGACGAAGATGACGAGGATGAGGACGACGACGAAGGCGATACGGAAGTTGAAGGACTCGTCGGTGGTGGAAGCAAAAGGGAAATTATCGCTAACAACAACGGTGGCGGTGGTAATTTGCCTTCTGTTGCAAACGGGAAAGCTCACGCTTTTGGTATGAAACTATGAATGAAGAAATTTGTTCTTTTAATTAATAATTATCTTCAGAATGTGACTGTTTTTCGGATTTTTATGTACATTTTGTTGTTTCTGGATGTAGTTTCTGGGAGAGAGCTGTTGGGGAAGGATGGTGGAGAGATTGGGCAGTTGGTGCTTAGCAATGTGAATGGTGGTGGTGATGAAGATCATCGGCAAGAGGGGTTAGGTAAGTCTCAGAATTCTGTTACCGTTGCTGACACTGACTGTGAGGAGTACTATTCGCACTATCTTCAAGGTGCCGATGGGGCTTCTGGTCACAAAGTTATGGTCGATGATGGTGGTTGTGGGTTTAGTGGGAGAAAGGATGCAATGTATTCTACCGAGTCAGGGGAATCACTCAGGAATATTCTTTCAGATCCTGTTACGTAAGTCAACTCATTTTAAAGCCCGAGGATTGAAAAAAAATTGTTGTTTTTAGTTGGTGATGGGTTCTTTCCTTTATGTTGTGATTGTTGAACAATGTTTGAGATTACGTAGACTTATGCCGGATAACGTTACCTTTCCTTACTTTATATTCATTTTTATTGCTTGTATTCTCCGACTAGCCCATGGCATTTTGCTAAACCTAATTGGCGCTGAAATGCCTTGTTTTGTTCTTTAACTAACCCATTTTAATGAGCTTGTTTCCTTATTATACTACTCTCTTTGTAAACTTACTCTTGCTTTCCTTTAGAAGAATGGCGCCCAAAGAAAATTAAGCGGTTGAAGGATTTTATAGGATATAGTTAAAATATTAGAATATTATATATAATATTTAGTTTAAATTTTAATCTCTAAAATGAGATGACGCCATTTTTAGAGCTTGCACTTGACATAATTTTGGCTATATAAATGTGTCGTTTTTATCTATCAATGAGAAATACCAAAGTTTTTATGTTTATCTTCTTTATAGCTTTACCAGTAGATAGTCGGTAGTTTCCTGTCAAAGAAGCTGTTCTCTACCTGTTTGGTTGTCAGCCAGAAAACTTGTGTAACAAGGAAGAAGAAGCGTCAGTTGGGGTTATTAAGATTATCTATTAACACTAATTGATCCCTCATGTGAAAGAAATTGTTCAATTTGTTGAAACAGACCTTGTTTGTTTAGATCTTTTAATTAAAGTCTAAAATCTAATGGTGCAGAGTGTAGAGTAGCACCCTCAAATTTGGTGTTTTTACATGTGTTTCTTTTTTCTAAACATACAACAAAATAACTTTGATCTGCTGATATATTGCTTGTCTTGTTTATGCACGCCTACAATTAACTAATACTTTTTATATTTGACTTATGGCACGGAATTAAAGTGGAGCACTTATGGATGACGCAATGATATTACCGTGTGGACATTCATTTAGCGGAAGTGGAATACAGCATGTTATTAGAATGGTGGGTTCTAATCCATCAAATGCCATAACTTTCAGACTGACCTTTTTGTGCATCTGAAAAATTTTATTAACTTTGGAGCTGGTAATTTCAACTTCTTTTTCTTGTCTATATGCCTTTACACAGTAGGTTGGCAGGAGCCTCAAACCATCTATCGATTTTTTTTGCAAAATAATGCATTTAGTTGCTTCTGCATTTTCAACTTATCCAGTGATGGTCTTTTCTTTTGCATGATCCTGATCATACTTTACTGTTCCAAGAACATTTAAGTTTCTCTGTACTCACAACAGTATAAAATTTGTTAAAATTATAATAAGTTTTTCTTTTAGTTGTTAAACTGATACCCAGTGGAATCTTGGAATCTTCTGCTCTTCTAATGACTTAGTGTCAAAAGTATTGAAATGAAAATGTCTGCTTTCCTCGCATGATACTGATGGGAATTCATGTGAAACGTTATACTTTTGTTTTTGTTGGGGCCCCTCTGGTTGTGAAGAGAAAAATATCTGAGGATCATTGTTGATCTTTGGTTCAGACCCTACATTTTCAATGTAATTTTAAATTTAGAAAAAGAATTGGAGATATTTTATTTAAAGGTGAGAACATTGGGGAACAGTCCACATGTCCTTAGTCATGGGGAAACTATATGTTGTACTCCTTAGCCTTGTATGGTTCCGAAAGTGATTTTAAAAGAAACACAAGGTTAAATGTCAACTGTGAGTCTAGGACATAAGAATGCAGTGATCCTTTGATTAACTTGGATGGGCAGTCCAAATGGAAAATTATGGAATGCGTTTTGAGAAGAATTATTGATGAAGTTGACAAAAATTTCAAGGTGAAGAATATAGTTGATTTAAAAAAGAAGTCAACGTATGGAGATGGACATTAAAGTCTACTTATGTTTCTTGAGAATTAATACCGAAGACAATATTGGGAGTTCCCTATTTAATATAGATTGACTAGAAATGAAAATTAATGTGGTAATTTGGCTTGTCTGTATATCTTTGGGTTGCTGATCAACCCATAGCTGGTTATAATACACATGGCTGCCACATGTTAAAAGTACCTTTGACCTGTTTTAGTAAGTGACTATTGGCTAGGTATTTCAACCTAGGCTTCTTATTAAAAAGTTTTTTTGTTTTTTTTTTATGTGTAAGAAATTACTTCCTTGATCAGGATTTACCATGTTGTAAACTAGCTGATATAGTTATTGTGTGATGCACTCAGAAAGCTTGCTGCACCTGTTCTCAACCCACAACCGAGGAATCAATATCTCCAAACCTATGTAAGCAAAATTCAATCACTTCCACTCAAATTATGCCCCATTTTTCTTCTTAAATGTGCTCTATATATCCATTATACTCCAAATTATAACATAATTTTGACAAAGTCTGTCTCCTAGATTTATGCACTTAAGAAATTAAGTAAAACTATGCAACCAATTCCTTTGAATATCAACTGGTTTTGACAATGAAATTGCTTTAACACCACGTAAAAGATATCTGAAGTACTGTACTTAATAAGTCCATTTTGTGCAATTCTGATTTTCTTTCTTGGGGTGTTGGCTGCCTTGACAGCACTTCGAGCTGCTGTGCAGGCATATCGTCGGGAAGAGGAGTCTCAATTCTACCGGTCACCTAAAAGAAGAAGAGAGAGATTTGATCAGGTGTTTATTCTCATTGCTGTACCATGTTATACTTTGTTATCGTGATAAACTCTTAGGCACGTTAGCGGTCTTTTAAGTTAAATGTGTTTTGCCATGAGATTGCCCTCTTCTTTTAATATGAAATATATTTTACGTAGGACAGGGTGGATTTGGAGACTCATCTGTTATGGAGCCATCAAGGAGTAGAGGTGTTCAGTTTCCGTATGCTGTTATGGACCGGGTTGTCATAAAGGTAGTGTGTGAAAAGGTTTGATTTTATTAAACATTTACCTTTTTCTCTAAAGAAAATAATTAGAGAGAAATTGGATCAGGGAAACAAAAGGACACCACAACGCTTTGTTGGGCGTGAAGCGATTGTAACAACGCAATGCCTGAATGGATGGTTAGTGATTATGTATATTTTTTCTCCAAGCAGTTAATCATCAAATCACTGTTTGCTATGTTAACTTGGTTTTTCTTGATATATAAGATGCTAATCTATTCGTTGTTTCATAAAGCTAACCAAATAGAATACAGTGGAAGTGTGTTCTGTTATTAGTTCAAAAATTTCTTCCCCTAATCATGCTTGTGCTTTTATACCTGATCATGTGTTACTTTGGAATAAATACGTGAAACTTGCTCCTGTTGTTAACAGAAAGACTTATGTACAGGTATGTAGTGAAGACATTGGACAATGCAGAGAGTGTAAAGTTGCAGTATCGATCACTCGCTAAAGTTTTGGATGATCCTTCAAAGCCTTCCTCCAGCAAGATGTCACCTAATTGGCTTTAGAACTGCTGCAGACACTCATCAAATACTTCTACACCAAACTTTGAGGATTCAAGCGTTGACATACCAACAAAAATTCTTCCTTGTAATTCCATTGTTGTATCCCTTGCGAGAAACTGTGCTAGATGAGTTTGTAAGTATTGAAACCATACCATGCTTTGTGCTTATCGAGTTTTTAGTATCTAGCCATCGTTTTGTTATAGATACAACTGAATATATAAATTATTGTGACCCTAAACAATAGTAATACATCATTTTCGGCTATAGACTTCGATGATTGATAGTAACCTTGTAATACTTTTTTTTATTTGTTGCTTAAATTTTATTAAAAATTATAAATCAGTAATTATTAGCAAGACTTACTTAATGAGATTTATAATGTTTAATAAAGATTGTGTAAGAGATATTTTTAGTATTTTAAACTAAGTCAGGTATAAAATAAATGTCATTTTATATTATTATAATTTATACCGAATAAGTATTTATAAGTATATCGTAATAGCAATATAACTATGATGAATATTATTCCTTTTTTACAATCTTATTGGTTGCTTTGTTGAAGATGACCCCAACTTCAGGCAATAAAAGAATATTTCTGTACTACACGTACATGTATAATACGTACATAGAATCATTTCAACTTGTAACTACACACATCCAAGAATAAATTATTAAAATAAATTTTAAGAAAAATTAACAAAAAAAAATATCATGATTAAAAAATAAAAACTAATTTAATTAAATCAAATATCGAGATACAAAAAATCATAAAAATCGCCCATGAACGACTCTAAAAGTAATGAATTAGATTAAGTTAATTTCAATTCAAACTACGTCTTTACACATATTATGATATTATAATGTACGGTTTTTTCTTAACTTTCACTTTATGAAATCTTAGTTTATGTCACTTACACAATCAATAAACAATCAATAAAGTAAGGTGATCTTTGTTATAACGAAGATTTCAATATTTAATACATAAAACAAATAACGACTTACATACCATTTATTATTCATACAAGCTTATCATTTTTAATAATTACTATCATACAATATAATTCATTTAAACAAAATTACAAATCAATTAAATATACAAATTAATGTTTATTCTACATTTATTTCTAGTAGACACAAAAATATAATTAATTAAAGTGACAAGAACTTTTATCCTTAAACAACAATTCCTCAAAATCTTAAGGATTTGAAATAAAGTATTCAAAGATAATAACATTTCACTATTAGCTTGATCAAGTTGAAAAAATAATTTTTCTTAATCCATTAAGATTGATGCAAAATCACAAAAAATAAAAAAATAAAAAAATCTGTAGAATAAATAGAATCTTACTTTATTTAAAAATCCAATCTAATAAAAATGATTTCACAATTAGTTTAATAAATAAAGCATGTATTACAAACTTTGATTCAAAAATAGTTTTCAGCATAATTTTAATTTCTTAATTGATTCAAAGTATATCATAGAAAGAAAACATCAAATACACATTTCATTGCCAAGCATGATTTCCCTCTATCCTTAACTCTCTGCTAAATAACGTAATGTATAAGAGTAGCAATCTAGCATAATTAAATTAAGGCATTTTAAACATCAAGATTATGAATGTCTATCTTTGTTTATTACATAACATTTCTCAATGAAGCTTTATGAATAATCATTTACTTCTCATCTTATTGCAAATTTTTACGTATTGAAATCCATCTAATGGACTAGCCTTCAAAATTAATAATAAGGTGACTTTATAAATCATGATTTATTCAACTAAGTTTTATTTTATTAAAATTTGTTATATAATGGAATTCATCTACAGATTAGGCTTTAAAGTTAACAATTTGAAATATGTAATAAGATTTATTCATTTTTCAATTCGAATTATTTTAACCTTTTCATACTTAAAAATTTTTCCTTGTAGAACCATGCATACTATTTTTTCCTCTTGGCCAAATTATTGTTTATCAAATTGATGTTTATTTCCCCTTTATATAACTCTATTCCTTTATCAATATTTTGCCTCTCGCGTTGATCATCAAAATAATTACAATTTCATGGTTATTTTATGGATATAGGTTAGCTTTGTTGTGATGCTTTGAGCATTCACCCAACTATAAATGGATGATATAATTTTAAAATTATATTAGCATTGAAAATGTTTGTGACTCTTTTTAACAAATTCATATAAGCAAAGTTATAACAAATTAATTTTTTAATACATAAATTATATATAATAAAAATCATGACCAATTAATATTTTCAAACATATAAATGACATTTTGGATTTTCAGTGAATAATTTTTATTGTGATACTAAATTATTTTAACTGTTTATAATTTTTTCTTAAAAAGATTAAAATTTAATTAAAAATATGTAAAACGATAATTTGATAGAGAAGTGGTTAACAAAATCAAATATGCCTATAGGGTGTGTTTATTTTGGAGGAAGGATATGAGGGAGAGTGAGTGGATAATTTGAGAAGATTTGAGGGTGAATTAATTGTTGTTTATTTGAGTGGATTTGAAGGTAAGTGAGAGTGAATTTGGAAGTAAAGTATGTGAGAATTAGTGCAGGATTTGATTGATGTAACAGATAAAAAAATTTTGTTTAATGGATAGAAATTGAAGATTACCAAAATGTCCCTAGTTATTAAAATAATATAAAATGATAATTGTTAATGTTATATTTAATTATAAAAATGTTTATAAAGAATAAAAAATTAACATTAATTATTAAAATTAATTTTAAAAATGTTAAAAATTGTAATTTAGTAACATGAATTTAGTTTTAAATTTAATATAATATTTTTAAAATGTAAAAATATAGTATTTAAGTAAAGTAAAATAATTATTTTTAAATATAATATTTTTTGAAATAAAATAATTGCATGCATAAAAGATTTTTAACTAATAAGCAACACCTTAATTTCTTGGCGTGATCTATAATATAGGCCAATAGCTTCACTTTCCACTAGAAACTATAGTTTTGGATGATGTATCCACCTTTATTTTGTTTGTTTTGAATTAAGTTATTATCCATGTTAATGAAGTTGTATCTCAATTTATATACTACCTAAACACCATTTCACATAGGTAAAGTTTAATTTTGGAAGCTCACAAAAAGATAAAGTAAATATCAAATCAACTCAAGATATGGTATGGTATGATTCTCTCGAAGCTTGGTGCAGGACGCACTGCAAACATGACCAAATCGAAATAAGGTAACCGAATACATCAAATAAAGGAATCGAATACAGGGTGCATTTTTACAAGGGAACTAAATATATAAAATGGGGAATCGAATACAAGCTTATTTATATGTGTGAGTGGAGTTGTAACTGAATACGATTCGCGGTAATCGAATACCATAATAAAAAGGTGAATACATGCAAGTTTTTTTACTGTGATATTTTAGAATAACTTGAAGGTAAAACCGACTTTTTTAAAAAAATCCTCTCAAATCCAAGCAACATCGCGGGTGATAAAAAAATTACGTATCTCACAAATCTGTTTAAATCATTCTTCGCATATCTCTTCAAACAAACACGTTTTATCCCCTTAATTAGCGCTTGCATTTCCTTTTGAATAGGATAATCCCTTCATGTGAACAGAGTCTTATTAAGTGTTCTTGTAAGATTGTAAGACATATTATTCTTAGTTCCTTAATTTTCGATGTTGTGTGGATCGTTCTTTTCAAGTTTGTTTGTTCTTCCTGTTTGTCCTCTTCAAATCTGTTTGTTGTTCTAATTTCGTTTTGGTTTTTTATTTGCAAAAATCATGTTTTTGTCTTATTGGTTACTTTGAAAAAGTATTATCATGCTTAAATAATTATTCGGCATCGAAAATTCAATAAATTTAGATATTTCAAAAAATATTAAATATTTCACCATCAACATGTTTTATTTATAGTTTTTAACTTTTAAAAAATCTAATAATATTTAGGGATAGTGTATGTAGGTGTGTAGGGATGGATAACAGATAGTGGATAATTTAGTACCTGTTCATTATCGAGTCACATTTGGTATCATATTATTTGTATCCTCGAGTATTCACTACCGGTTAAGGAAATGAAATTACATTTTTATCCTTATTAAATTTAAATGTTTTTTTTTCACCCTCAGTATCTGTTGTGCTAGTATTGTGGAAAACATTTTTCATTCTCTGCTATTAGGGATTTAGGAACCATAGGATAGACTTCGTCTTCAAGGTCGTGTTGATTGGTGACTCTCTGGTGAGAAAATCACATATTCTAGCAAGTTTTTTGAGGAACGAGTTCAGCTTGGACTCCAATGATGGTATCGGAGGGGGTATTTTTCGAAGAGTATAGCGCAGCGGAATTAAAACTCAGAGAGCGGAAAGCGTATTCGATCACAATTAAACTTAATTTGGTCCTTCTAGTAAAAATAATTTTCTTTCAGAAAATTAATCAAACAGTTGATGTACGTACAATAAAATGAGTGTAGGGAATAAGAAAATCAACACAGAATTTTTATCCTGGTTCGAATCAAAAGATTCTACGTCCAGTCGTTAATCACTATAAATAGTGATTAACCTTTTTCACTAAAAATGGTTTCACAGATTACAAAAATAGTGAATAAAGCAGATAAATAAACCTTCCTTCGACTAATGAACCGGAAGAAGAACACTCTGCCAACTCGAAGAGAACCGCTCCGACTATCGACACACGACACACGAGCCTCTCCTGTTCACGAGACCAAGCAAGGGAACTTGAACTATAGCTTCTGAGAACTTCCTCTGACAAACAGTATTCTGCAAGAGCTTCTGTTCAACAACGTTGCTTTCTAATTTCTCCAAAACAAAATATATAGCCAAGTACACTGAATGCCAAAGGTTAGCTCCCAACTGCCATGAATAATCGATTATTGTAAGTGATAATCGATTATTCAAGTCCGTTATAGGTTTTCAAAATGTGATAATCGATTATATGAAGTGATAATCGATTATTCAAGTATGACTTGTGATAATCGATTATTGCTTCATCATAATCGATTATTGTAGTTAAAAATGTAAGTTTACAAGTTTTACAAGAAATTCCTACTACATTTAATTTCTACAAATTTGCTTTTAACTAATTCTAATATCTTCTGCAACTAAAACTTCTTGTAGCATCACCAAAACAAATTTCTTCAAGATTTACCAATACTCCTTATTGGTAACAATCTCCCCCTTTTTGATGATGATCAAAAATTCAATTTTAAAAGCAAGTTTGGCTTACCTGCAAAACATACAAGCTAACAAACAATAACAAGGTTAGCAATACCTGTAATAATTTATACTTCTCCCCTTGTATTATTCTTCTCCCCCTTTTTGATCAGTAGCAAAAAGATCGGATGTTAAAGGCTCCCCCTAAATATGATCTCCCCCTCAATTAATCAAAGAATGCATATAACAAGAGATCATTTTATTTATGAAAATAAAGATTACATTATAAGAAGACACATAACAAACAGAATTATAACATAGATGAAATGGCAAGGAAACAACAAAACAGTCTAACATAGAACCTACATCTAAAACTCAAGACTAGGAGATCTCTCGGGAGGTTGAATGTTGAGATGATTCTCGATGTTAGATAGGCGAACATCAAGATCAAGAAATTGATCAACCATGTACTCATCAACAGATCGTTGCCACTCATAAATCTCCTCAAAGTGAGTCTTTTGTGCAAGACTCATATCCTCCAATTGTTTAGATAACCTTGCAAAATGTTCTTCCATAGAAGTTGAGGAAGAGGAGGGTATGTTGGATGGTCCAACATCAGACGGAGCAGCAGCACTTACTGGGTCAGCCATATGAGTGTCCATGTCATCATCTTCATCTACATCAGGATGATCATCATCTTTGTGAATAAGGACTCTTCCTCTAGTAATGAATCCCATTTGACGAAAGGTTGTATCTCCAATTTCTGATCCCACAGCTTCAATATTTTGAACTAGCTCTCCTTCAACAAGTACACCTTTGAATTCTAAAATCCTAGAGATAAGAAGAGCATAGGGAAGTTGATATGAATGGGATTTCTTGGCTTTTACCATTGTGTCAGCAATGAGAGCAGGCCAGTCGATGTGTATGTGATTTAGAATCCCATACAATAGAAGTAAATCCTGCTCAGAGCATTGAGCATGGTTGGTTGCTCTAGGACATAAAATCCAGACAATCAAGTAGTGGATCATCCTTTCTTCAACTTTAAAACCTCCAACCAGTAATTGCCTACTATTTGTTTGTCGTTCAGGATGACGTAGGAAGGATTGAAAAGTCATCATCCTGTTGAAATCTTCAAGTCCTAAGTGAACTTTGACAGCATCATCCCAGATGGGAAGTTGAGCAACATTGGTCCATATGTCATCATCTAAAATGATGCGTACTCCCTTGACCTTAGTAGATATTATCCCATCTCGATAGCGCAAGTTGAAGTAGAAGACTCTTATCAGATCAGGATAAATGCAGCCTTTTTGTTCTAACAGATGCGTTAACCCCTGCTCAGCAAAAGTGTTTGGAAATTGAAAGCCATAGAAGCGGAAAAAGTCAAGACGAATAAACTTTACCGCCATGATCTTCCTTTCTTGCCAAGAATTAATAAAGTCTGCTTGTTTCCCTTGATCTGAAATCCATCCATCTATGTTTGCAAGACGTGGTTGAGAAGAAGAGGAGGCTCCAGCTGTTCTGCGACGGTGCCTTCTTGAGTCAGCCATGGAGGAAGAATGGGAAAATGAGATTTTGAGAAGGTGAAGGGAAATGAAGAAGATTTGAGCTCTAGATTTGATTTCAGCAGTATTTGGGTGCAAAGGAGTGTCTAATAATCGATTATGGGGGGCTATTTATAAGAAAAATGGACAAACTAGCCGTTTATGGTCGTTTATATCCGTTATGGGATGCTCCAACGGCTCTATTTTTGAAACTGTCAGCGTGATAATCGATTATCAGTTCAATAATTACTGCCCAGAATTGCATGATAATCGATTATGCATAATGATTATCGATTATCTGCTCAAGATTTTCCAGAATTGAATTTAATGCATGAATAATCGATTATAACTTAGTGATAATCGATTATGAAGCGTTAAGTTTACGAAAAATGCAAAAATTTGCATAGATTTTGATTCTAAGATATGTCTAACACTCCTAACTCTCTTCTAAGCTCAAAAAATCTATCTCCAGGTTTAACAAGAAAGCATTTCAGCTAACACAATCAGTTAAAAACTAATTTTGACAACACAAATTTCAACTTCCCAAACACCAACTATGATTCATGCACTCTCATATCCCAATTTGTTCAACTTCATATATTCAACTATGCATATCAAAACAACATATGCAAAAAATTCAATCACAAGAGCTGATTCAGGTGCTATCTTTCAACATTTTTTAAACAAAATAATTTACATCAAAATTATGCAAATTTGATAAGTTCATTTTCTGCATCCAGGCTCTCAATGTATATTATCATAGCTCATTCGTTATGCATTTGAACTTAAAAACAAATCTCCACAGAACCAACTTTGAAATAGAAATGACAATTTAATTTTCACATATCTTAATCATAAAAAATTGCTAATGAAAATCTGTCAGCCAACTCATTTAAATGACTTTTTCATAGTTTTTGATGCTTGACAGAGATTACACCAAAGGTAACTTCAAAGTACTCATGAAATTGAATACTAAGCCAGTTAAACACAAATTCAATAAATAATTATCAACAAAGCACTGAAATAACAATGCACATGGCTTTACATGAAATGAATGAAATTCAACACATGAATATCTTAAATAAATGAATTTCACTTGATCAAAATGTGTAAACAGACAAGAACACACCACAGGATGAATGAAATAGTGATGAACATATCATTTGCCTAACCAGTAATGAATATAACAGTAATTAAATAATGGAAAATCAAATAAAAACAAGATGTAACATCACAGTTTAAACAACACTTAGCTCAAATACTTGGTGTTTGAATGAAGGCTTTTGGATACCACTTGATGGAGTTACATCCTGGTTTGTAGCATCACTTCAAAGAGCATAATACCATAGAGCTCTCTTATCCTTTTGAAAACTTAACCTGCAAAGTAAAAACAATAGAGTTTTGGTCCCCATAATCTCATTTGGGTCCTTTGAGGTTATAGACATATTACTTTATAACAGGAATCCAAGCATATTTTCCATTTGGAACATCAAAATGTTTAATTTTACATTTGTTAGAAGTATGTCCCTTTTTCATACAATAAAAACAACAAACATCATGCACCTTGTTTTTCACAAAAGTCCCTTTCTCAACCCAAACTCTACGAGTTCTCTTAACTTTAGACTTTTTATGAAGATGCATGTTTATATTTCTAAGATTGCTCTTCCTAAAAACATTTTGAACATGTGAGATAGGCTTGATTCCTTTAGAAAGTAAATTTTCCAATATGTCAATGTCAAACATGTGACTTTTACAAGATAAACACTCAACAGGTTTTTCATTTGAATTAGATTCAGACAATTTTGTTTCAAGATTACTAACTTTGTTTCTTAATATGAATTCCTCATCTAATGCATTATCATACTTAATTTGCAATTGTTTAAATTCTTTTTTCAAATTTTTATGAGCAACATTCAATTTTTCAGATTCATCAAGCAATTCAAGAAAAGCCTTTTGTACATCAAATTCACTAGATTCAAAGCTGGAATCACTTACTTGGCTTCCAGTATCTTCTGATTCAGCCATTAGACAGATATTGGCTTCTTCATCTGAATCACTTGAGCTTGTTGAGCTAGATGCATTGTCTTCCCAAGCTATGTAAGCTTTCTTCTTCTTTGGGAATTTCCTTTCTTTCTTTTCTTCACTTTTCTTGTTCTTTGGACATTCAGTTTTCATGTGTCCTTTTTCTCCACATCCATAGCATTTAACACTTGAAGAAGATTCTTGATTTTCTCTCCTTTCTTTATGAAATTTGTCCTTACCTTTTGCCTTCATAAACTTGGCAAATTTCTTTATCATGAGGCTCATGTTCTCCTCATCATCAGAATCATCATCTTCAATCCTTTTAGATTTCTTTACTTTGAAGATTTCGGACTTGAAGGCTAGAGTCTTTCTTTTGCCTTGATCTTCTTCAGCCGTCAATCTTCTCAACTCAAGCTCATGCTCACGGAGTTTCCCAAACAAAATTGGCATTGACATTTGAGTGAGATTTTGAGACTCAGAGATGGCAGTTACCTTTGGTTGCCACGACCTGTCCAATGATTTCAAAATTTTTACATTCAATTCATTAGTATCAAAAGTCTTACCCAACCCTGTCAAGTGGTTCACTATGTGAGTGAAACGCTTTTGGACATCAGAAATTGTTTCTCCAGGTTGCATTATGAACATCTCATACTCCTGAATGAGAGTGTTCTTCCTTGCACGTTTCACATCCTCTGTTCCTTCATGTGTGACTCTCAGAACTTCCCACATTTCCTGTGCTGTCTTACACACAGAAATTCTATAAAATTCATCAAGCACAACAGCAGATGAAATAATATTACGAGCTTTAATATCAAATTGAGCTCGTCTATTTTCTTCATTAGTCCAATTAAAATAAGGTTTTTCAGTATCTACACCATCAACAGTATTCATAGGAATATAAGGACCATTTTGTACAACTTCCCAGATACCTCTATCAACAGACCCCATAAAAATCTCCATTCTAACTTTCCAAAAAGCATAGTTATCACCAGTAAACAGTGGAGGTCTATTAATGGAAGCACCCTCAGCATATACAAGGTTTTGATTGTGACCAGCCATTTTCGCAAATTTTGAAGAACTATCAAAGCAAGCTCTGATACCAATTGATGGTATCGGAGGGGGTATTTTTCGAAGAGTATAGCGCAGCGGAATTAAAACTCAGAGAGCGGAAAGCGTATTCGATCACAATTAAACTTAATTTGGTCCTTTTAGTAAAAATAATTTTCTTTCAGAAAATTAATCAAACAATTGATGTACGTACAATAAAATGAGTGTAGGGAATAAGAAAATCAACACAGAATTTTTATCCTGGTTCGAATCAAAAGATTCTACGTCCAGTCGTTAATCACTATAAATAGTGATTAACCTTTTTCACTAAAAATGGTTTCACAGATTACAAAAATAGTGAATAAAGCAGATAAATAAACCTTCCTTCGACTAACGAACCGGAAGAAGAACACTCTGCCAACTCGAAGAGAACCGCTCCGACTATCGACAAACGAAACGCGAGCTTCTCCTATTCACGAGACCAGGCAGAGCACCTTGCTAACTCGAAGAGAGCTTGCTCCGACTATCGACACACGACACACGAGCCTCTCCTGTTCACGAGACCAAGCAAGGGAACTTGAACTATAGCTTCTGAGAACTTCCTCTGACAAACAGTATTCTGCAAGAGCTTCTGTTCAACAACGTTGCTTTCTAATTTCTCCAAAACAAAATATATAGCCAAGTACACTGAATGCCAAAGGTTAGCTCCCAACTGCCATGAATAATCGATTATTGTAAGTGATAATCGATTATTCAAGTCCGTTATAGGTTTTCAAAATGTGATAATCGATTATATGAAGTGATAATCGATTATTCAAGTATGACTTGTGATAATCGACTATTGCTTCATCATAATCGATTATTGTAGTTAAAAATGTAAGTTTACAAGTTTTACAAGAAATTCCTACTACATTTAATTTCTACAAATTTGCTTTTAACTAATTCTAATATCTTCTGCAACTAAAACTTCTTGTAGCATCATCAAAACAAATTTCTTCAAGATTTACCAATACTCCTTATTGGTAACATCCAAGTCTACCATCAGTGTTGAATTTTAGACACACACTTTACTCCTTGATCATAAGACTGTCAAGGGTAAGATATGGGACACTACTAGCCAAGAACGATACTTTAACTTGTCTTCTAACTACCTCTTTTTTTTCCCTACTTTCTTCATTCTTAAAGTACTAGAGAGTTACTACTATTGTGATTGTGATGTATGTTTCTTCTTTCTTTTAACTTCCTCAAATGGTGTTTGAGTGCATGGGTGTGATTTTTTCATGGGTAATGATTAAATCCTAGTACCAATCTACAATCCCCAAATCTGGGACTGATGCTCACATTCATTGTCTGAATTAGACTCACCAAATACATTGCTTCTCCTTCTCCACCTGTCCAAATTTTGTTCGTTGAGCTGGATGCTCACGTTCATTCGTTTTTACTCAAATCACGAGAAAATTGCTCACCAATCGTTCATTAATTTTTACTCAAATCCTATGTACACAATTATACATTGCTCACGAGAACATCGCTTCTCCTTCTCCACCTATCCAAATTTTGTTACCAGCTTTAGGTTCTTTGTTGGAGTAAAAACGAATATTTATAATTGTGTTTCTTGTTTCCATTGTGGTAATTAAATTGGAACTACAAAAATATATAATTTTACTAGTTTTGTTTTTTCATTACCCGCAGTTTTAATCCCTGGTAAATACATTTCCTATAGTTGAGAAAACAGTTGGGCAAACCACCATCGAAAAATATTATCGGCGATTTTGTACATAACCACCACTACTTATGGGCGTTTTATAGAAACCGTCGCTACATATGGGATTTCCAAAAACCACAATCATTTGTAGGGGTTTTGCAAAAACTATTGATAACTATTAGGGTTATGGAAACCGCCGGAACTTACAAGGGTTATACACAACCGTCGATAATTTTTTTAGTTTACGTAGCTGGGGTTTCCACGCGAAAAAAAGGACTTCGTGAATGATTAAACCATAATTTTTTAGTTTACGTAGCTGGGGTTTCCAAAATTGCTGGTAATGCAAATACTTTAATTTTTTTTTCAATTCAAATGATTTGATTAAGATAAAAAATGTTTAATAATGAACCAGGATAATCTAAATGTTTAATAATAGATTAGAATAATCTAAAACCAAAATTAATTATTATTATATAAAATAAACTATAAATTTTAAACATATAATTAATTCGTCAACTTAAATAACATGTTAAATCTTAAAAACTAAACATAAACATGTTCTAAATAACAATGATAAATCTTGCTCTTTATTTGTCTTCACCATTTGATATGATTCATTGATGAGATACTCACAATATAAAATAGGCTTAAATGCTTACTTCGTCCCCATGTTAAGAGGTGAATTTCTATTTAGTATCCGGTTTTAAAATTGATTCTATTGAGTCCCAAAGTTGTAAAAATTGTATAAATAAAGTCTCCTCCATTAAATTAGCATAAACGGAGTTAAGTCTGTGCTGACCTGGCTACACTTTTTTTCTCTTTCCTCCACTGTTGCTGCCATCTTTTCTCTCACTCTTTTTCTCTCCCCAATCAAGGTTTTTTTGATTCTCCTTCGTATCTTTATCACCTAAAGAGCCTTCCTGAAACATTCAACCCTAGCCATTAATTCAACCAATTCATCACAATTTTTCAATTATAATACCCATGCCCATATTGCAATCCCTTCTAAATCGAAATTCCAGACCCTCCATAAACTACACATTACTTTTGACTCAACCACTTCCATCATCAACACCCAAAGTCCCTCAATCCCTGGATCAAAGTTAAAAGGGAGAAAGGGTTTCTCCTAGGCTGTCATGAGGGTGCGACTTGCTTGCCCTACTATGGAGATGATTCGCGTTTTTTATGGTTGTCTGATTTTGGATCTGGATTGTTTGGTTTCTCTTCTTGCAGGTGCGAGATGCACGACTTTGATGATGCATCTGGTTCGCGTAAAAGATTGGGGGTGGTGCGTCTGGCTTGAATAGCGGTGCAATTTAGGTTGGTGAAGGTTTCACAATGGAGGTTGTTGCGCGAGAATGATGGAGAAGGGGGTGGGTCGGTGGTGTCCTAGTTACGCAAAGCTATGGAGCCTTTTGGTGAAGAAGATGAGTATGACGGCTTCGTAGTGGCATCGTGATTGGGGCAAGTCTGTGTTGATGGTGGTAAGGTGAATTAGGGTTTAATGGCGATAAAGATGATCAACGGTGGTGCTAGGCTGCGGTGGTGGCTTGTGGTGGTCCACTTCCCACAACACACCTCTCTCTATTCCCATCCTCTCCCTATTCCTCCTTCTCCACTTCTACATCCTCATCACCACCGTCCAGGACTACTTCTCCCTTGTCACTACGAAACTGCAAAAAGAGAAAAAGAAAAAAATGTCTATTTATGAAAATCATTAATATAGAAAGAGAAAAAGCTGAACGTTGCAGAAAAAACAGATGAGAGAGAAGAAAAAAAGTCAGATTTTATAGCCACGTCAGCACGAACTTAACTTCGTTTATACTAATTTAACGAAGGGGACTTTAATTTTTATAACTTTAGGACTCAATAGATTCAATTTTAAAACCAGGTATTAATCAAAAATTCACCACTTAACATGGGGACCAAATAAGCATTTAAGCCTATAAAATAATATTTAGTAAATACTATATTACAAAGAAATCATAGACAAATTTAAATTATTGTTAATTTAAATAACGATTTATTTAAAATTTTAATTATTCATTTGAAATATATTAAGATTGTTTTTTTTTGTTTCAAAAGTATATGTAAATGTATATTAATATGCGTAATATGGTTTTATTATTCAAATGGAAGTAAATTATATAATTTCTTATTTATAATTGAAACTTTATAATACATATGAAGATAAATACTGAGAGCAACAAAAGCATTATAACTATTAAGAAGTGGACTTTAAGTCTAACTTAATCCCACAAAACTGGCTTGTAAGGTAAGGTTTGCACTCACTTATATACTATAAATTGGTCTTATCTCTAGTTGATGTGGGACTTCCAACACATCTTCTTACACTAAGGTATATACATCTCGCCAAGCATGGGATTAAGATGATGTATGGGTGTTCTGTCTTTCTGCTCATCCCCATACACCCTTATATATTACAATATAGATTATTTGAATCATTTGATTGATGAGAGTGGCAATGACATCAAATGTGAAAATGCTTTGGCTTTGTGACCTCGTTCCTTTGTCTCACGCACTGCTACTGCTTATCGAACTCAAAGAAAGACCATCCTCCCACTCCTTCTACAGGCTACAGGCAACGACACATTATCTATGTGAATCTCTACATACAACAGAAGATCTCGTTTTGAAAGCATATGAGCCCTTCCTAAGGTCATTCAAGGAAACATACCACTTTTAATTGGTATCAAGATTGTTAAACAATTACTACCTTCGTTCTTTATTATCGAATTCAATCTGCTTTTGTCTGTTAAGGAATTGAAAAAAAGGCTAGTGCATAGAGTGTGATGAATCTCCATCGAGGGAGTGAAATCAGTCTGTCTTGTCGACTGTCAGTGATTCGGTATTCTATGGACCAATGGAAGTGCTAAACCCTTTCTTTGACACTAGTTAGCGAACTGAGAACCCAGAGCTAGAGACGGAGATGCTCGATAGACGAACAGAACAAGTCCTCATTTCCTTTATGTCCTAGGAGCCTAGATTCCGTAGATGAGTTCCCTAGGTTAGGATGCCCTAGATCGGTGACCATTAGCGATAGAAGCTCTTTCCCGGCTAAGCGCCCTCTGCTTCTTCTACTGGGTATAACACGTGGAAGGCATTCCACAGGCTCATTTCAAACAAAAAAGAATTAGTTAGTGGGCATAGACCGATCCATCCTATTCTTCATCTACGGGAAAGCATCCCAAGATAGATCAATTGGCTTCGTAGCTTGGTGCCGAGGGAAAGTAGGACTCCATTCTAATTCTAGTGGTTAGAGCACCTCCCCTCCATTCCATTCTCATGATATTAACAGAAATACCCTTTGTTAGCCATCTCTGTGAGTTCAATCCGGGGAAAGACCTCTATTTGGTAGTTCATCTAAGGCTTTTTCATTCTCTATCTAGCTATCTCGCATCAGTCCAATCAACAAGCATTCCTTTTCCTCTTCGCTAGCTGTAAGCAGATCCAGAAAGGTTCCTTGGTGTTCTATTCATGGAAGGCTGCTCATTCTTGTTCTCTCTATCCTCGCTACCAACACGCAGTGAACTCATCAATGCTTCCTTCTTCTAATTACCCCCGGGAGAGATAGATTGGTTCTCTATTCCCAGCAATCAATCAAGGTAGCTATCTCATCCATCTGTAATTACTTTAACAACCCAAGGGGGCATGGATCAGACGATGATCCGCACATAGAGATGAGTGAGTCCTCATCATCGTGATTGACTTGAAGAGATAGCAAGTCAGGTATCTTGAGATCGCTACGTTCCATGAGTGCCCGCTCCCCGAGAGCCACTCTCTCCACTGCGCTTACTGTAAGTTGATGAAGATGGATGCCATGTTTCATTCCAATGAGCTTTCTTATTGATTCTATCGAGATTCTCTTTTGACATATGTCTGGGGCATTCCATTAGCACTACCAAGCATTCCTTCTTCAACTACGGTGAGTTAAGATAGGAGTCCTTTTGCTCCCGTTAGACAAGCAAGGGCGAAATAGAAAAATCAAAAAGCTCCGTCTGGAAAATCAGAGTAGGCTAGGGCGAGAACCAATATAATATAACGAACAAAGGAATGGGTCTTCACCACAGGCTGGAAAGCAAATCCATCAGGTACCCCAGAGCAATGAGTCTTCGATGCCGAGTTCTTGATGGGCCGAGAAAGAACGATGTCCGGCATGGATGCCTTCTCTTCCCCGAGCTACAAGGACAAGGAAGCATTCTTTCCATGTGTCCTATGGGAAAATGAAGATGGATCATTTGATTCCACTTCTCCGTTCTAGGACATCCTTTTAGCAGAATGAGTGGGAGGCTAGATCGATGCTTTCCCAGTAGATCGATATAGAGAATCAGAGGACTCACTCTATCCAATAAACCGGTAGAAGTCCCACTAATAGAGTGGTGATCTTCCCCTTCCCTTAGGGGTTAACAATACAAAGATTCCACAGAAGCAGAATAACAAGTCTATAGGTCATGAAGGCATCTGGGATGCTGGCTTTGACGAGTAAAGGCAGTTCCTCTTTCAACAAGGGTTGCGGACAATGCCTGTTCTTCTTCTTTGATGATTCAATTTGTAGATGTCCCAGTGGACAGATCAAACAACGAAGCTTTTTCTCGATGTCAAGAGCATGGATGACATCTTTCTTTCTGGTTTGCTTTACAGTTAGGCTTATTTAATTAGTTACAGGTCTCTCCCCTCAGAATGATATCTGATTCAAGATAGCCTTTTGCTTGGATGGTTTCCCAACCTCTTTCCATACTCGGAGGCTTTTAGTTTCTTTCTCTTTAGTTTAGTAGTTCATGCTGATCTAGCTCAGCGAGACCTTGATCCATATATCATTGAAAAAGGGTAGCCCACTGACAAATTTATGAACACCGAAAAACGGCGCCAAAAACTTGTTTAACCCTTGGCAAGTGTGACCGAATCGTATCAAGTAATAAACTCGGTAAGACCAAGTATCGTTCTCCCAAAGGACTCACGGCTTAGTTAGTTATATGATTTCTTGATTATTTAAGACTTGTGAACAAATTGTTGTAAGTTTCAAATGCAAAAGATAAAAATAAACATGTATGCATGTGATGATCAATGGGAAAGGAGAATACAAACACTAAACAAATTAGATGGATGAGTATGTTGTTGGGGTAATCAATTTCATCTTATCCACTCTCATATGTTTTAGGAATTCATCATTCTTTTCATCAATGTTAATGCTACTCTCTAAATCACCTTGCAAAGAAAGCCTATCCTTAATTACGAGTTCATACAATTCCTAGCATCCCTAATAATTAATTCTGAAGCACAGAAGCTTAAAGACAACTAACCTTCATATCCATATGTCTAGACAATATGCTATTGGGAGAATTTCCCCGGATCTAGATTTCCTCGTATGTGTCCATATCGACAAAATCAATAATCATGACATCGAATGAGTTAAACAATGCATGCTTTGAGCAAAGAGGAAAAACCCTAACTATTAATGAAAGAAAGCATGTATCTTAAATAAGATGTTTAAACACAAATTCCATATGTGAGAGCTTCAAAAGATTACATTGATTCCCCAACAACAAGAAAAGTTTAGTTCACCATATTGATGGTGAAAGTAGATGAAATACAATGAAAGAATGAAAGAGATAGAAAAAACCCTAGAAAGAGAAGAGGAGAACCGCCACCATCTCAAATTCTACCCCCAAGGGGTGAAAAGTGTGTTTTGCGTCTTCTCCAGCCAAAGATACAAATCCTAGGAAGTCCTAAAGCTTATATACTATTTGAAATATCACAGAAAAGTGGGCTTAAGCCCAAAATAGTGTTGCTCAGCGGTAAACTACCGCTCAGCGGTAAATGCGTGTGTTGATTCTTCCCCTCAACGGCATTTTCACCCCTTAACGGTAAACTGGCGCTGACCGGTTGATGGACAAATTTATGATCACCAAAATATGATGTCACAAACTTGTTTTACAATCGGCAAGTATGACCGAATCGTTTCAAGTAATAAACTTGGTAAGACCAAGTATCGTTCTCCCAAAGGACTCACGGCCTAGTTTAGTTGTGTGGTTTGTTGATTAGCTAAGACGAAAATAAACATGTATGCATGAGGTTTTGATCAATGGCAAAAGCAAAAGACAAGCACTTTCAATGAAATATATATATGAATATGTTGTTGGGGGTCAATTTCATCTCATCCACTCTCATATATTTTAGGAATTCAACATTTAAATCATCATTGTTAATGCCACTCTCTAAATTACCTTGTCAAGAAGGCCTATCCCTAATTATGAGTTCATACGATTCCTAGCATTCCTAATAATTAGTTCTCTTAGCACAGGAGCTTAACGACAACCAATATAATATTGGGAGAGATTCCCCGGATCTAGCATTCATGTTTCCAAAGTAATAGCATTCAACAATAACAACTATGGAGCTCAAAACCTCACATATAAGCTCCTTCACATTTGACATACACATCCTGCTTAATTTCACAATCACAATCATGATATCATGCATTTGTTCACAAAGCTTGTGAATCACCTGTATAAGCATTTTATGTGCACATCTATCTCAACATCAATCACTCAATAAGCATCATCAAGCATTACTTATCACACAATCACAGTTAATAGCAAACCATCACACAAACCAGGTGTCCAATAGAGTACATCAAACCCTAATCTAAAAACAAAAACAAATAAGTTCAGAAAACTTTAAACCAACAAAAGCATAAGCATATGATAGCATTCATCAGTAAATGCTATCTCAGCTCCTCATCAGTCTGAGTTGTCCTCTGTATCTTCCTTCTTCTTGGATCTTATAGTCTTGATTCTTTTTGCCCGATGAGGAGTCCATCCCTGCATCAAACATAATTCACAAAACCAAAAGATACATTATTAAGCATTAGTAAACCACAATGAAGAAATCAGCCCCTTCAATGATGCTCTCTCCCAACCCCAAACTTAAATGGAAAAATAGTGAGCAAGTGAGTGGAAGGGAGATTTTCTAAAGAGGGATGAGGGAAAAGTTGTAGAGAACCTTTGAAAAGGTATGTATGAGTGTGTGTGCAGAGAAGAGCTTGAAAATAAAAGCATTTGCGCAGCTTAGGGTATAAAAATACCCTAATGGGCTCGGGTCCCGCTAAGGGGAACTAAAGCCCATCTGCGAGAGTACCGCTCAGCGGCACTTTCGTGATGTGCTCTTCTCCTTCTTTGCTTAACCTAAGTGCCTCCTAGACATGCCCCTCACTGGTTCCCTGCAATTCAATGTTTAAAATACTTATGCAAACCCTAACTAAAATAAAACAAACAAAAACAATCAATCAACTGGGTTGCCTCCCAGGTAGCGCTTGTTTAACGTCACGAGCCTGACCCAAAATCCACCAACACCCATCAGTAGGTGTTTCAAACTTACCAACACCCATCAGTAGGTGTTACAGACTTACCAGCACCCATCAGTAGGTGCAAAATTTTCTCACCAACACCCATCAGTAGGTGTTACAAACTTAGTATCCTTCAGTAGATACTTAACCACCTAGCATCCTTCAGTAGATGCTGTATCCAACAAAATATTTACAAAATAATGTCCACAAATTAAAAGTTACAAAACCAAATCAAAAGTTTTTAAATCCACTGGGTTGCCTCCCAGCAAGCACTCTTTTAACGTCATTAGCTTGACCCAGTAAAGCTCAAGTTCCTTCTTCTTTTTCTTCTTTCTACTGAACTTCTTCAGAAATTTGATCAAACCAGGAACCTGTTGCAGTGTCTCAATCATAGGAACTTTAATCTCCAATTTCTTGAAGATTTCCATAAAGCACTTAAATTTCTTTTCCTTCCTATGATTCTTCTTTAGATGAGGATGGGATTTTTCATATGATTCCTTCTTCTTTCCTCTCATCTTCTTTTTCTTATGCTTCCTCTCCCCAAATTTTCTCTTTTTCTTTTCTCTTATTTTTTTCTTCCCTTCTCTTTTTCTTCTTAACTTCTTTATTTTCACACAAATTTTCTTCCTCTCTTCTCTCTCAACCACTTCTTTTTCTTTTTCATCATTTTTATCTTTCTCACTCAACTCTTCTTTTTCTTCTCTCTCTATCTTTTCCTCATCTCTCTCTATTTTTTTCTCAGCAAAAATCTTGTCACTTTCAGTGACAATGGCTTGACCTTCCTCCTTAAGGTTAACTTCAGTATTAACCTTAACATTCAATTTTTGACTAATGAAACGAAGGTGCATCTCCATCCTTTTACATGATTCTTCAATGCTTTTCTGAGTAGAGTCGGAATTTTTCAAAAATTGTTGAAGGGTGTCATCCAAATTTACTGATGGAGAGGGTTGTTGCTGCCATTGTTGTGGTGGCGGCCTATCAAATTTTCGGCAGCTTGAGTGGTTTTGTGATGAGAATCAAGTATCTGTATGTACTGTTGAACTGCCTCCTCCAACGTTATCCTTCTTCCCGATAGAGAGGGTTTTTTCTGCCTTTGTTGTGGTGGTAGATTCTTAAATTGTTCGACAGCTTGCCAAAATTGATCATTATCCATGCTTGAGTGAGATCCCACTAGTGATTGAAATTACCTTAGTAGAATTGAGTGCCTATTAAATTCTTGTTCGAATTGCATCCTGCAAACATTAGGCACAAAACTCTAGAAAATATTTGTTAACACAAAAAGATATAGAAGAAGATATATATTCAGAAGATAAAATAAAATAAGATAGAATAAAATAAAATAAAATAAAATAAAATAAAATCTAATCTAATCTAATAAGATAAAATAAAATAAAATAAAATCTAATCTAATCAAATCAAATAAAATAAAATAAAATCTAATCTAGTCAAATCAAATAAGATAAAATAAAATAAAATAAAAACAGAAAAATAAAAACAGAAATTCAAAATTAAAGTCAAAGATAATCAATAATCACACAAATTAACCAGTTAAACCAGAGTCCCCTGCAACGGCGCCAAAAACTTGATGGACAAATTTATGATCACCAAAATATGATGTCACAAACTTGTTTTACAATCGGCAAGTATGACCGAATCGTTTCAAGTAATAAACTTGGTAAGACCAAGTATCGTTCTCCCAAAGGACTCACGGCCTAGTTTAGTTGTGTGGTTTGTTGATTAGCTAAGACTTAAGGACGAAATAATTGGATTGTATTATGCAAAAGACGAAAATAAACATGTATGCATGAGGTTTTGATCAATGGAAAAAGCAAAAGACAAGCACTTTCAATGAAATATATATATGAATATGTTGTTGGGGGTCAATTTCATCTCATCCACTCTCATATATTTTAGGAATTCAACATTCAAATCATCATTGTTAATGCCACTCTCTAAATTACCTTGTTAAGAAGGCCTATCCCTAATTACGAGTTCATACGATTCCTAGCATTCCTAATAATTAGTTCTTTTAGCACAGGAGCTTAACGACAACCAATATAATATTGGGAGAGATTCCCCGGATCTAGACTTCCCCATACGTTCCCGTATCGACAAAATCAATAATCATGCATTGAATGAGTTAAACAAAGCAAGCATTAAGCAAAGAGGAAAAACCCTAACTAATGATGAACGAAAGCATAAATCTTAGATTAAGATGCAAGCACAAATTCCATGCATGAGAGCTTCAAAAGATTACATTGATTCCCCAACAAACATACAAGGTTTAGTTCACCATATTCATGGTGAACCTAGATGATCAATAATGAAAGAATGAAGGATAAAACCCTAGAAAGGTGAAGAGGTAGCCTGAGCATCCAAGATCCTCCTTCAAAGGGGTGGAAGAGAGAGTGTTTGCTTCGTTTCTGCCAAAGATACCAACCCTAAGACATCTAGGTCTTTAAATAGGACATAAAAATAATAGAAAACGGGTCCAGGCCCAAACAGATCATAAAATCGCATAAAACTGGCCCAAAACTCGTCTGGTTGACTTTTTTCATATTCTGGTTGACTGGTTGACTTTTTTGGTTGACTGGTTGACTTTTCTAGTTGACTGGTTGACTTTTCTGGTTTATGGTTGACTTTTCTGATTCCATCTCTCTCCTTCTTCACTTCTTTCACTAAATTCACCTTAAAACCTGCACAAAAACACTGAAATCAAGCATAAACCTGTCCAGCTCTCTTATTTATGAAAATATGGATAAAAGCATGATTTCAAGCTAGTTTCTAAGTATAAAGGTTGCTTTTTGTGTCAATTTTAAGCATGAAAATAACAGTTTTTCAACTGTTATCAGCGGTACTTGCGACTTCTCTTCTTTTGCACTTTTTGAGTTCTTTTCTGATTCCATCTCTATCCTTCACTTCTTTCATCAAATTCACCTTAAAACCTGCATAGAACACTGAAATCAAGCATAAATCTGTCCAGCTCTCTTATTTCCAAAAATATAAACAAAAGCATGATTTCAAGCTAGTTTCTAAGTGTTAAATGTTGCTTTTAGTATCAATTTTAAGCATGAAAATAACAATTTTTCAACTGTTATCACCCACCCAATCGAAAAGAACCTGTAAGGGGTGATAGGGCTAGGGAGAAAACATACGAAGAATCGAAGGAAGAACTCCCAATGGAAGGGTATAAATCTTAGCTATACAGCAAAGCAACTACTCTTCCATAATGATGGGAAGAGAGTGAAGAACAAACTCAAGTCAAACACACTCTTATGTTTCAATTAGGACTGTCCCGGGCAAGGATGTGAGCCGGTTGCCCTTTTCTGTAGACACTGATATGGAACCGAAGACTGACTCTGTGGTCACTGAATCTGAACTATAACCAACCGGCAAGGACGAACCAGAGAGATGAGCCTGATTACATTCAATAGAAGCCTAATGGAAAGAAGTCCCTTGACCTTATAGATAATGCTTTCTCTTTGTTTCATAATGGTATAGAGATCCATCCCGTGTTGAGAAACTGACTCCGTCAGAGCTATAGTGAGAATCATAGTTGATACCATTATCACATAGTGTTTATTTTTTTCTACATTATGAAGTTTGAGTGGGTCAAAGGATGATAGGGGAAAGAGAATGCCCCAAAGATGAGCATGGGCAGGTGCCCAGCCACTGGGAAATGAAAATGAATCCAATTCAGATGCCAGTTTCGGGCTCAATCCTTCCATAAGCCTTTTTTTGTCATAAACATCTGCAAATGCATGAAGCCAGTCTGTCCTTTCCGCTAATTGCTTCACGAACTGCCTTAGGAAGAGTCAAAGCCAGGCAACGATTCCATCTGGTCTAGTGACTTAGATTCCCAGGCTATCAGCCTACTCATTTGGCATGGGAACTAGCCTTAGGGTACCAATATCGCTCCTGTCTCTTCCGTCTAGGGGAAAACAAGGAGGACTCATGATTGGCATTACTTATTGGAGAATGAAGAATGCTTGGCATGGGCCTACTACTTCTATTGACTTGGATTCCTTTTCTATTGCTTCTCTCGCTTCCTATGGAGTAAAAAAGGCTGTCAATCAGGCTACTTTTGACTGCCATATGAATGCACGCACACCCAAGGGAAAGAGCTTCCAATCTTGTTGCTACTCTTCCATAAATGGTGCATATGAAAGAGCTTCTCTCGGTGATTTAGCTTATGTGAATTGTTTTCTTCTTTCTTTTTTTGTATAAGGTCTTGACTCGAAGAGGGAGTCAATTAACGTACTTCACCATTTCTTGAGTCGTTATTGTCTTTCCCCAGTTTAGGGTATGGGTTCTTTCTCTATTACGAAAGTCTGGGTATGAACTCCCCTACTGATCTGACTCTAACAGATTCTCTAGAAGCCAATTCTCTCTTGATCTACTTTACCGATGATAACGATTGATTTTACGCATTTTTCTGTATATATTTTAGTGAATAAATAAACTCCTTCGATACTTTTACCTTGTTTTATCCTCAAGTTTAGTGTGTTTTCTAGTTTTCTTGTGTTTTAGTTAGTTTATGCTTGTTTTTACCTCTAATCTCTTTATTTGAGTGTGTAAAATAAATGAATAGGAAACAATTCTAATGGACGAAAACAAACAATAACTCAAGGGAACATGTTTTGGGAAAATAAAAGATAAATTTGAAGCAAATACCCATGTTGGACACCTTTGGAATTGGACAAGAACATGAATATTAGAATGTTGTCAAAACTACCTATAGCTGAGCGAAACCTGAGCTATCTGTCTCTAGAATGTTGTAACTGAGGTACAACTGGCGTGCAGCTGAGCGCCAGCTCTCTAGAATGCTGTTGCGGGGCTGCAACTGGGCTACAGCCGAGCCCTAGTGATAACGGTTGAAAATACCTTTATCTTTTATTCAATTTTGTTATTAAATCAACCCTTTTTGACTTAGAAGCTTGCTTGAACACATATTTTTAGTATAGTTTTGTTAATAAGTGAGTAGAGGGTATACTTGATGATTTTATCACTAAATTCCCTTGATTTTGTAGGAAACTGGGATAAATTGGAAGAGGAGTTAAATGTCATGAAGTTGGAACTCAAAAAAGACAGAAAGAGCACCAGAAGAGAAGGCTCCTAAAGGTCGTAGGACGCTTGGGCGCCCTCCTCTGGGGCCCTCAACGCAGGAGTCTCGCATTCACGCCTGAGCGCCCTTTCAGGGTCGCTGAGCGCCAATCTTCAATTAATGTTTCACGCCTGGGTGCCCTTCATGGGACGCTGAGCGCTACTCCTCCAGCAAGCTCGCCTGAGTGCCCTAAGTTAAGGCATTGAGCGGTGTCAACGTTGGCCCATGATCCAATTCGGCTGTATATAAGGACTTGGACATCCTAGAGGAAGTATCTTATGACACAATTGACATAAATTCATATTTTTCCAACTCTCTAGAGGCAGAAGTGGATGCAGAAGCTCTCCTCTTCGGTTTTTAGGGTTTATCTTTCATTCTCATTCCATTGTTCATCTAGTTTCCCCATGATAAGGGGGAACTAAATTCAATTTGTTGTTGGGGGATGGTGTAACCTTGTGAAATCTCATGTATTTGAATCAATTCCAATTTATTTATGCTTCTTTCATTAATTGTTAGGGTTATTCTTCTTTGCTCTATGCTTGCTATGTTTAACTCATTCATGACATGATTATTGGTTTTCGTGAGATGGACACATACGGGGAAACCTAGATATGGAGAATTGCTCCCAAAAATAGTATTGCCTAGACATAGGGATATGAGTTTTGGTTATCTTAAGCTTTTAATCATAATGCATAACTAATTACTAATGATACAAGACATTGTGATCTAGTAATTAAGGATAGACTTTCTTCCCTGAGACATCAAGTTTTAAGTAATTTAGAAAGTGATATTAACATTAATGAAGAAGATGAATTCATATATGCATGAGAGTAAACTAGGTGAAATCTAAACCCCAACAACATATTCATCTCATATTTTCAATATCATCCATTCATCTTTGTGTTTTCTTCAATTGATCAAAAGTGCATTCATATTTACTTTCTTGTTTTGGCATTCAAAATCCTAAAATTATTCTTCAAAGTCTTAATTAGTTAAGTAATTACATGACTGTTTAGTGTCGTGAGTCTCTTGGGAAACGATACTTGGTCTTACCAATTATTATTACTTGATACGATTCGGTACACTTGCCAACATCTTAACAGCCAACCCTCTAGAATGCCACGGCTGGGCTGCAATTGAGGTACAACTGAGCGGTTATGACACTGACCTATCAAAATGGGTTATTTAAGCATGATTCTTGCGATGTTTTGGGCATTCTTCTCCTCCTACACTTCATTCTTCACCTAGAGAGATTGGGAGAGGCCTTTGGAGGCTGTTTACGGTGTTGGGAAGTTCTTTCACTCCTTCTTGGGTCTACAAGCTTCATCAATGATGATTTAGCCCCTTTTAGGTTGAGGAAGAAGATGGGTCACGAATTGCAGATGGAATTACAAAGGGGAGGCACAACTGGAGCATGAAGTAGGATCCAAGAACCTTGGGAAAGGCTATGCATCTTCTCTTTGGTTCCAATTTCTTCCCTATCTCTTCAATTTTGTAGAACCCTAAATTCTCCTACATGGAGGATTTTTCCTATTTGTTGAGATTAGATGTAATAAACTGAATCTTGAGTATTTTGTGATGTTAATACATATGCTTTTCCATTTCAATGTTAGTATTTGATTTCCGTGCTTAATGCTTGCTTTGGATTGATCACCCATGCATGAATTGTGGTTCTTGATGTATTGGAAAATATGACTTGAACTTAGAACATAAATTAAACACCTAATTGATGTAATTGAGTTGTTTGTAAATGCATGAGAATGAAGTGGATGAACTCTAATCTTAACAATTTGTAAATACACTATGTTAAATTCCTTGCACACCAATTGTTTGATAAAATACCAAAAAAAGTTTGTTGTGTTGTTTTGTGCACTTTCATGTCTAATTGAGTTATAAAAGGAAGAATTGTCATGTGTTGCACAAGTTCCTTGGGAGAGAATGATATTTATCACTTTCTACGCTGCGACTGGTGCATTTGTCGTTGGTTTTGCATCCAACAAGTGACAAGACCTATAAATGAATGAGCAATGAGTTTGATTCTAACTATTCAAAGCAGAGGAAGTGGAATCTTATACAGCCTATAGCTATAGGGCTAGGCTCCGCTCCTCACTTGAGCTACCAACTTTATTAGATTTCATCGTTGTTGACTAATCTGAGTCCTTGAGAGCTTAAACATCAGTGGGGAAGAACTCCTCATTTCATCGACTTCTCCTCTCTTGCCTTCTTGCTTGATGGTATCCAGTTGAAACGGTTGTTGGATTGACCCTAGTTCAAGCTCTAAGTCAAGTGTTCACACACCAAAGACCTTTGACTACACTCCTAAGCTCTATCTTTCTTTGTTATATTGATGGAGATAGAATTAGGAAATGCAGCCCGAAAGAGTTCATTGGCTGAGGCGTAAAACCGGCCTCTTCCTTTTCAATCAGAGGTTCCCATCCCACGGCCTCAAAGAAGGAGGCCAGTTAGCCGCAAAGTCGTCAGAAAAGAAAGAATAAGAATCGAGCTATTGAGATATGCCTCCCACCCGAAAGAGAAGAAGACAGAAAAACATAAGGGGGTGTTTTTTTTATTTGGCTTCCATTATCTTTCTATACTGCTTTTCTTGTTGACGCTTTTACGAGAGCTTTAGTTCATGTCGATTCTGAATGTTTTCTCATGATAATATGAAATATCTCTTTTGTCTCCATTCACCAACATGAGCATAAGACAGTGGAGATTTGATCTTGTCTTCCTTCACTTGGTTTCCCTAGGTGGTGCGGTTAGGGAGTAGAGAAGGCTCGTCGAGACCTCGATGCCGGGTCGTTCCAAAGTGACTTGCTATTGCTGCTGCAGTGCATCTTGTTCATCATCCAGGAATTTCTTTATAATCTTTGCCTTCCTTACCAGGAATTGGATTCGAACCAAGTATAAGATATTATAAATGTCGGAGAATACCGGGTATTAGAGTTTTTAGCATTAACACGATTCAATCTTATTTTTTCCTAGCCGATTCTTCCCTTCCTTCTCTTCTCACTCCCCGAGTTTAGCTCTCGACTAGAGGGAGAGGGCCAAGGCATTAGGGATAATTGCTTTTGTCTCAAGTAATAGATGGATAAAGTGATAGTGCAAAATTGAATAGTAGCCGTAATGGAAGAACTTTTTGCTTGGTTGTCCGACCCTCTTCACCGATCTCCTAGCCCTACGAATCAAACATCTCCGGGCATCTGGTTTCAAAGATAGATTGGTTAGTCGCCTTCTGTTCATTCTTACCCCTGACTACCGGACCCCATTGGTTAAGTTGGGGCAGGAATAGCTATCGGACTACGATCACAGGCCGGGCCGACCTTCCTTTATTCTAGTCCAGTTGGAGAGGGAAAAGCCCCATCCGTTCCAGAAGTCGCAGAGAAATGGAAGGCTTAAATACCAAAAACTACGGAGGCATGATCTAAAAATGGGTAAGCCCAGTGGTTCAAGTTGAGCCTAGCCAACAACCAACATCAGCTTCTAGGGATAGTAGGAGCTCCAGTTGCTCCAACTATTCTAGTGAACCGATTGAGACCAGCAACTAGGAATACCCTATGCCGGTTGTGCAAAGGCAACTTCAATCAAAATCAATAAAAATGTCCTACTAAGGAAAGAAAGCTAATTCACCTTTACCCAATTAATCCTAAAGGAAGCTTCCCTAAGAGAGCTGCTATAAGATAAACTCTTTTTTCCATTTAGTTTAGAAAGAGTAGTTTGCTTTCCACAGTCTGCTAGTCCTTTCCTCTAATGACTAAATTTAAAACCTATCAAAATGGCTCTTTAAAGAAGGGCTTTATTCACATGAAAATTTGGAGAGGGTCGACCAGTCCATTTATCATCCCATCACTCCCCCAAGCAAGCTCAAGAGTTGACAAATGATTCCGTGTAATCACCAACGTATGTTTACTTGTACGAGCGAAGTCTTCACCCCGATCTCGATCCATATCTAGTCAGTTCATTTGGAAGTACCCGTATCATCAATCACGGTCCTAGGAACATTCACTCCATGTCTTGTGTGTTGCATAGTGATAAATAGGATTGGTAATAGCCATTATAGAGGATGACCCTGAATTTCTTTACATATGAGCATTTGTGTGATCCCCTGATGCACTATAAATAAGGTTTAATGCAGCCCCTCGGGGTGAGAATCACACATGGTGTTGTTCTAACTCGCTATCTCCAAGGACTCTGAAGAAAGATCAACTTCTATGCGAAAACTCCTTATGGTAGTTGATGAGTCAATATTTTCTTCACTTCACTTAGTTTATTGTACTAAAATTAATCAGGAAATTGTGCTTAATTGTCCACTATTTTTCCATTTTACTGAATAGTGCTTAATTTGATCAGAAATTCTTATTTTAATTAATTTGAATTATCTGAGACTAATTATTTACATTATTGAGTGCAGGGAAAATTCTGTAAATATTCTAGGACATTTAGAAGAAGATTAATTTACACACTGTATTATTTACTTGTAACGAGCTGCACTACATTGATTTATTTTGTGTGTTGAAATAAAAATTTTGATTTAGAACTCCTACACACCACACAGCCTTAAGCATACCAGCCACCACTCCACGGTTTTATTCTCCCATTCAAGGTTTTATTTTGGCATTTAGTTGATACTTTGGAACACATCACATCAGGGAGGAATGCACGGAGATTTGGCATCCAGCAGTGATGTTCTCGATCAGCAATGTTTTGGCATTGATTCTTCTTTCATTCCAGCTGCACCAAGAGCTGATTTCACGTGAGCAACGGGCTGGGATGGTGTTCAACACGAAGAAGAGAAGAGGAGGGGCTGGACGTGTGAAAACTGAGATGGAAAACGGTGCTGTATTCCAGCCACCACCTAGTGAGGAGTGAAGCTTTGGTGAAAATGGTCCAGCAGCTAAGAAGAAGACGTGTTGAAGCAGCTGTTACGGAAAGGGAGTGCACGGGAGATGGTGGCAAGGAGAATGAAGGTGCAGCCACCACCAAAAGAAAAACATACTCTTTGGTCCAGCAGAAACACTTCTCGGTCACAGCACAAGGAGAGGAGTTCACGTGGGCAGCAAACCTCATTTTCTCAGCTGATGCACGTAGCCATCCTGTAGCAAAGAAAAGGAGATGCTCCACGGTCTGGTCCAACACATGCAGCAGCTTCACATGCTGTTACAGTTGGGAGAAGGACGTCCAAACTGATGCACGGAAGAAGGAGCTGGACCGAGAGAAGAATAGAACGGAAGAAAGAAAGAAAGCATGAAGGATTCACGGTCCAGCAAGGTTCACATCCAGCCAATTCGGAGATTAGGAGTAAAGCTCTTGGTCACGGATTAGAAGAATGGAGATGGACGTTCCAGCAGAAGCACAGCAGCAATGTGGGATTCACGTTCAGCACTGGAGCATTCACGTGAAGAAGAAGACAAGGATTAGGGACCCAACCTTTGGTAAAAGCACACGGCACAAACAAATGGAGGGCCTCCCACCTTATTCTATTTGTCACGGGAGCAAGCTAACAGGAGAGGAAGGCAGCATGAAGAATGAATAAAAGAAGAGCACCTCCAATATAAAAAGGGGTAGGAATTCCAGTAGAAAAAAACACACGGCCTTAAGGCCTGGAAGGGGTCTCCTGTCTTCTCTTCCAGAGCTCTCTCTGATTTTCTTTTCCATTCCAAACAGTGTAATAGTGTAGAATTTTAATTCTGAAGCAATGTAATGCGTCGTAGTGTTTGCAAGTTTGATCATTTCTTTGATATTTCCACATGATTTTGTTTAAGCTTGATGGATTTGATTTTCAGTGAAGAGATTTTAATTTTACCGTTTCTTTTATTTTATCGTTTATTGTTTTCCTACACCGTTAAATTCTACCTTTTCTAAATATTTACTGTTCCGTTTTTACCGTTTTTCACTGTTTAGTTTTTATTGTCTTTTAAATTTATTTTAGTGTTTTTAATTCAATGTTTAAATCCCAGTTTTAATTTATTTTAATTTTTCCGCTGTTTTATTTAATTTCCAATTTCCAATTTTATTTTATTGCATTCACAAAAACACCATTAAAACCCCCCCCACTACGTGTTTGATCTGAAACTGAACCATAAATTGGTCCTTGAGAGACGACCTAGGAGTCACCTCCTAGTAAACTATACTGCATTAATTTCGTGCAATCAATTTTTGTGAGCGGTGCGACCCGCTCATCAGTAGTGATCCTTTGTGTTATTTTTATGACTGTTCAAGTGGTTGGTGGCATCAAAGCTAATAGTCTTCATATACTAACTGATGCAACACATTTGCTTTCTATTGTCACAACCTTTGCCATCTCCTTATTTTCTTTGTGGGTTGTTGAATGGGAAGTACACCTTGCCAGTCATATGGAGTTTTCCAAATAGAAATTCTTGGAGCCTTGGTTTCTATCCAATTAATATGGTTGCTTGCTGGCATTCTGGTATATGAAGCCATTAATAGAATCATTATTGGTCCTGAAAGCGTGGATAATTTCTTAATTTTTTAGTTTCTGCATTTGGTCTTGTGGTTAATATAATCATGGTTTTGTTATTGGGTCATGATTATGGCTATGGACATGATTAGTGTTGTCAAAATGGGTTGAAACTCATGAGCCAACCTGGCTCACCACGGGTTTGAGCCGGGTTGGGTTGGAAAAAAATACAAAATTTTTTATGCGAGCCAATTTTGACCTGGCTCACTAAGAACCCAGCTCACACGGGTTAAACTCGTGGTGGGTCGGGTTGGCTCACCAACCCACCTATTTTTTTAATTAAATTAATTATTCAAATCCTATTTTTTTATTGAAATCAAATTAATTATTCAAAACGCACAACCTTTACTTAGCAATAGAGCATTTCGCGTTGTTGTCTTTCCAAAAGTTCCCCTTCGCAAATAAAACCCTAAGATTATAGATTTGATAATATTATAGATGGAGATAAAGAAGAAGATGTTTCAAGATAGCATAATACTGTGAATTTATCCATTCAGAACTCCAATTTAATAGATGGATAATATTATAGATTGGATAATTCGGGAATATATCATTTGTTTTATCTTGTTTTTAGACCTATCTACAAGCATGACAATTTTATCTTGTGCTATATATTTTTGTTAACATCTATATCTAGTTTCTTGTATGTCTCACTAAATTAAATTGGCAAAATTTTACTCTTGATAGCTTAGAATATATATAACAATATATTTTTTTTGTTTCATTTTCTTTTATATCAATTGGTTCAATTATTATTGTTTCAATTTGATCGATCAAAGTAACATGTTAAAAGAATCTAAGAAGAAGAAGGTGAAAAAAAAGGTAATTAAGTGAGCCAATGAGCCAACCCGTTTAACCCACCAACCCGTGGTGGGTCGGGTCAGGTTCGAATTTTTTTGGCTCGCTAATAAATGAGCCGGGTTGGGTTGACTCACTAAGTGGTCAACCCATGGTGGGTCGGGTCGGGTCGGGCCAGGTTACCCGTTTTGACAACTCTAGACATGATAGTCATGGTCATGGACATGGACACGGACATGGACATGATGGTCACAGACATGGACATACATATGAACATGGCCACACTCATGGTTTACAGTTTCTACCCATCATTATGCAAAACATGCAAAAGATGAACACGATCACACACATGATCACACAAACTATCACGATAATCATCATTCAAAAGATGAGCAACATCATGATCACCAACAGCTTACTCAATCTCTTCTTGATGAATCAGAAACTAAAAAGAAGTCACTAGTGGAAAAATGACTTTTTATAAAAAACCTATTATAACGGATAAAAATTATCCGTCATAATAGGAAGATATTATAACGTAGTTTTTTAAATCAGTTATAATATGAGACGCGGTGGCAAACTTGTAAATAGGTTTAAGACATATTATAACGTAGTTTTGAAAATCAGTTATAATATGAAACGCAGTGGCAAATTTGTAAATAAGTTTAAAACATATTATAACGTAGTTTTGAAAATCAGTTATAATATAAAAAGCGGTGGCAATCTTGTAAATAAGTTGAAAACCTATTATTGATGTATTATAACTGAGTTTTAGAAATCAGTTATAATATCTCACGTCCCTCTCACTCTCATTCCTCTCTTCACGTTCCCTCTCACTCTCATTCCTCTCTTCACGTTCCCTCTCACTCTCATTCCTCTCTTCCTCTTCGTCTCATCCCTCTCACTTACATTTCTCTGCACTCCTCACTCGCATTTCTCAGCACTCCTCCGTGCCTGTGTTCTTCTTGGCTCCGAGAACAATCCTTCCTCCGCAAGACTACTTCTGCCTCTGCGGCCTCTTCGTCGAAATCTTTGAAGTCTGACCGAGTAGGTTTTATGTTTTTCCTTAATTTGTTATGTTTTTCCCTAATTTGTTATGTTTTTCTTCTATTAATTTCACTAACTTCTTAGATTGGTGGGGATTGTGTTTCAATTGCTGGAGATTAGCGGCGTTAACACGGGAGAGAGGAGGAGGAGGGAGCCTTATCCACAGTGGTGATTGGAGAATTTTGAAGGTAGTTATAGTTCACATTGTTCTCTGTAACACTTTTCCCCTCTTTTTATCCTGTTAAGTTAGTTTTCATTGATTGTTGAAGAACAAAAAATCGTGTTTTAAGTCTCGTGCACGAGAATCTGCTTCAAATTTAATTTTGGATTTAGGGTTATATTTCTACAAATAAACCAATGTAATCATAGACTATTTTTAATTAAAAAAACTTTTATGTCTGAATTATTGATGCTGGATTGTGCCAATGAGAGTGGTAGAGAAAAAGTAGCAGAGCATGGGTTTTTTCAGGGATGTTTTCAGGGAAGAAGGGGGTTTTCTTCAGGGATGTTTTCAGGGAAGAAGGGGGTTTTCTTCAGAGCAGTGATTTCTGAACCATTACTTATGAAACACTTTGATTTCATTGTCGGGCTGGCTAGAAAGCTTCTCTTCAACCACTTATTTAAAAGTGATGCCTTTTAACATCCATTTGATGATATGCTTAGATGATTTAAGAGTGAAATTTCTATTTTTATAAAGATCAAATAGAAGATGTGGTCAATTATGGACAATGAAACACATCTTATAAAAGGTTGTGTGTATTGGGCATAGTAATGTTGAACTGTATTCTTCCATTATTTCTGCTACTCTTTCTCTCAACTGCCCATGCTTAAATCAATTTGCTCACTCCCACGAGGAGGGGATGTATATGTGCATATGATATTGGTTAAACTTTATAGCGTATATTGACTTTATTCCCTGTGATTAATTTAATAACTGGTGTTTGATAAGTTAGGTGACATGTGACAGTGGTTTAGTTTAACACCAATGGTGCGTATAATATACACAAAAGTAACGGAACAAACTGCACAGAGCTTCCCTTTGAATTTGTTTATTAGGCTGGAAATTATTGAGAGTGTTTGAGAGAGCCGTGTTCTATTTTAAAATTGTAATCTCCCAACACTGTATTAACAAAAATAAGGACATTGGATTCACTGGGATTAATACAAGACAAGAGGGATAGAGAGAGTTTGATTTTGTCCACTCACCCAATCTCTACTGTTCCAATCCATCTCCATCACTTTTGATTAATGTGAAACGCGTATTTATAGTAGAATGTGTGTTTTCATTGGAAAGAGCCAGTATTCAGCCTTTGTTTTAATTTACGATTTCAAAGTCTGTGTTACTTGGTATTTGTATTATTCTACTTACTGAATTCTGACATGCATACAAAAAATAATGTATTCTCCATTTTTATTATTTTCTTGAGATTAAGATGGGAACTTTATTAAGATAAAACAGCAAGAACATCATTAGTTTAGCATCAGAAAACTAGAACTTATTTAAACAAAGAAAAAGCAGAAATACTAAGAAGTTACAGCTTGTTTAACCTCCATCAGTATGCAGCAAAGTAAAAATTTGAAACCTAGTGTTAAATTTCTTTAGTCCTTGACAACAAGATTTAATTCTGGATTCCCTCCATCTTTTAGCACTCAATTAACAACCCTTCGAGAATCAATTTCCACTATTAAGAAATTGTGCAGGCACAATAATTGATTTCTTATATAGAAGCAAGGAAGCATTTCAATCATGGCAAGGGAGTTGAATATGTTTTCAAAATGACAAACTTTTGTCTATTGTAATGAGCATTTTCAGTGAGAACAACCAATTATTTTCTAACGACACTAGAAACTGGATACAGGGAAAATTATTCTGGTGTCTGTGATATTGACTGTAGTGGTGGTGATCAGCCTAACTATCTACACCTTTATTGCCGCAAGGAGAGGCCATGATTTCAACTTTTTGGGCCCATTCTTGTTTGGAGCCTTGCTAATTCTTATTGCCTTTTCCCTGATACAGGTATTTTGCTCATGAAGTCTTTTATGTTTGGGGTGTTTCTTCCTGTACCGGATAAATTTTTTTCATATCTCCCTTTCATTCTCCATCTATGAACGAATATAGGGATTTGGATTTTATTTTTGCATGATCACGGGAACATGCATATATCCCAAATTACCAGGATTAATATTGATAGCACAGAGTTTTCTAGTGAGGAATAAATTCTGGCATCTTTCTATGTTAATGGCAATGGGTTGCTTTTCATTTATTTTGAGATTTCACTTTGCTTAAAAATCATACATTCAAAGTTAATGAGTGATTTTTGTTTACTTACGTATTTTTTTTAGTTTAAATTTCTATACTTTAAATTATATAAAATACACTTTTGGTGCATGAATTATATCATTTTTATAATATTGGTAATAGTTTGCGTCAATGGAGTATTCAATGTGCCACTTTTTCTGCTTTAATTGACCACTTTAATTGTTGTTTTGGTGTATTCAATTAAATTTTATTTTCAATTTTTTGTTAAAACAGGTTTATGGCTGATCCATCTACACCTACACCACCACAAAGTACTTGATAGAAATGTTTGAAAAAGCTGGTAAAGAAGTCTATTTAGCACCTTACTTGCATTGAAGACATTAGAAGGAACTGGGCTTCTTTTATTTTAAGTGTTAGTAGAAACTTAGCTACACTTAAACAGTGTATGTACATTAATGTAATATTTGGATTTAATATATAGTTTCATGTATAAATGATGTATTAAATATTAGACTATTTAATATTTGAAATGAATTATATTTTGTTAGTTTCAATAAATTTGTTTATTTAAAGCTATATTTATTATAAATGGATTGGATGAGATGATAATACAGGAATATTATTATAATTTCATTGGACGTCAAATTTAATAATAATTTTTTTAAAAAAAAAACATTTATTATAACGTACTAAGCAATGTATGATATGGTACATTGATCACATATTATAACGTAAAATAATATATATGTAATAATATATAACATATTATAACGTACTTCAGAAACTACGTTATAATATGTTGAACATATTATAACGTAAATTTTTGCTACGTTATAAAATGCGCAGACTTACTATATCGCCCAGAACTATGTCTCCAGTAACTACGATATAAAAGATCATTTTTGTACGTTATAAAAAGTCATTTTTCCACGAGTAATGGATCATAAATGTACAGGGGGATTATTTCCATGTCCTTGGAGACTATATCCAGAGTATTGGAGTAATGATTAGGGGAGCGGTAATATGGTATAAACCCAAGTGACATATAGTTTATTTAATTTGTACTCTAATATTTTCAATCATAGTTTGGTGACAATAATCAATCTGTTGTGAACTATTTTGGAAGTTTTGATGGAGAGCACGCCTCGTGAGATAAATGCTACTAATCTAAAAATGGGGTTGTTGGATATGGAAAGGGTGGTGGATGTTCATGAACGACACATATGAGTCATTACAGTCGGAAATGTTTTACTAGTTTATCATGTTAAAATCAAACGTGAAGCAAATGCATACGTGGTGCTAGACAAGGTTATAGACTATAACAAACGAATCTATAACATTAGTCTTGTAATCATATAGATAGAGCGTTAGATTTCAACTTCTATTGAATATTTCGTGATAATGAAAGGTTAGAGGGAAATGATTTACTAGTTGGACTTGGGGAATTATGCTTCTAAAACTCAAATTCCTCTTTGGCAATAATACTCTCTTTTAAAAAATAAAATGCTAGAAGTCTCATATCGACAACAGATAAGGCTAATCTATAGTGTATAAGTGGGTGTAAACCTCACCTTACAAGCCTGTTTTGTGGGGTTGAGTTAGGCTTAAAGTTCATTTGTTAACATGGTATCAAAGTTAGGTTAAAGCTTATCCTAGAGAAATTCTTGGTGCCTTGGTTTCTAACCAATTAATATGGTTGCTTGCTGGTATTTTGGTATATGAAGCCATTGATAGAATCATTAATGGTCCTAAAAGCGTGGATAATTTCTTAATGTTTTTAGTTTCCGCATTTGGTCTTGTGGTTAATATAATCATGGCTTTGTTATTGGGTCATGATTATGGCCATGGACATGATGGTCATGGTCATGGACATTGACATGGACATGGACATGCATAGGGACATGGCCACAATCATGGTTTATAGTTTCTACCCATCATTACGCAAAACATGAAAAAGATGAGCACTCTCGCACACATGATCACACAGACCATCGCGATAATCATCATTCAAATGATGAGGACCATCATGATCACCAACAGCTTACTCAATCTCTTCTTGATGAATCAGAAACTAAGAAGAAGCAATGGATCATAAATGTACAGGGGGATTATTTCCATGTCCTTGGAGACTATATCCAGAGTATTGGAGTAATGATTGGAGGAGCGGTAATATGTTATAAACTCGAGTGACATATAGCTTATTTAATTTGTACTCTAATATTTTCAATAATAGTTTTGGTGACAACCATCAATATTTGTGAAATATATTGGAAGTTTTGATGGAGAATACGCCTCGTGAGATAAATGCTACTGAGCTAAAAATGGGGTTGTGGGATGATGAAGACGTGGTGGCTGTTCATGAACGACACATATGGGTCATTTCAGTTGGAAAGGTTTTACTAGTTTATCATGTTAAAATCAAATGTGAAGCAGATGCAAACATGGTGTTGGACAAGGTTATAGACTATATCAGACGAGTCTATAACATTAGTCATGTAACCATACAGATAGAGCGCTAGATTTCAACTTCTATTGAATATTTCATGATAGTGAAAGATTAGATGGGAAGGATTTAGTAGTTGGACTTGGGGAATTATGCTTCTGAAACTGAAATTTCTCTATGGCAATAATACTTTCTTTTAAAAAATAAAAATTCTAGAAATCTCATATCGACTAGAGATAAGGCTAATTTATAGTGTATAAGTGGGTGCAAACCTCACCTTACAAGTCGGTTTTGTGGGTTGAGTTAGGTTTAAAGTTCATTTGTTAACATGGTATCAAAGCTAGGTTAGAGCTTATCCTACCGAAATTCTTAGTGCCTTGGTTTCTATCCAATTAATATGGTTGCTTGCTGGTATTTTGGTATATGAAGCCATTGATAGAATCATTGCTGGTCCTAAAAGCGTGGAATTAGTTTCCGTATTTGGTCTTGTGGTTAGTATCATCATGGCTTTGTTATTGGGTCATGATCATGGCCATGGACATGATGGTCTTGGTCATGGACACGAACACGAACATGGACATGATGGTCACAAACATGGACATGGCCACATTCCTTGATTTAGAAATTCTACCAATCATGATGCAAAACATCCAAAAGATAAGCACCATCACACACATGATCACACAAACCATCACAATGATCATCATTCAAAAGATTAGCACCATCATGATCACCAAGAGCTTACTCAATCTCTTCTTGATGAATCAAAAACTAAGAAGAAATGGAACATAAATGTACATGGGGCTTATCTCCATGTCCTTGGAGACTTTATCCAGAGTATTGGAGTGAAGATTGTGGGAGCGGTAATATGGTATAAACCCATGTGGTAAATAGTTGATTTAATTTGCACTCTAATATTTTCAATAATAGTTTTGGTGACAACCATCAATATGCTGTGAAATATTTTGGAAATCCTGATGGAGAGCACTCCTTGTGAGATAGATGCTGCTAAACTAGAAAGGGGGTTGTTGGATATGAAAGACATGGTGGTTGTTCATGAACTGCACATATGGGCCATTATAGTTGGAAAGGTTTTACTAGCTTGTCATGTTAGACGTGGTGCTGGACAAGGTTATAGACTATATCAAACAAGTTTATAACTTTAGTCATGTAACCATACAAATAGAGTGCTAGATTTCATCTTCTATTGAATATTTCGTGATAGTGAAAGATTAGAGGGGAAGGATTTAGTAGTTGGACTTGGGGAATTATGCTTTTGAAACTCAAATTTCTCTATGGAAGTAATACTTTCTTTTAAAAGAAAAATGTTGGAAGTCCCATATCAACTAGAGATAAGACCAATTTATAGTATATAAGTGGGTGCAAACCTCACCTTAGAAGTCAATTTTATGGGGTTGAGTTAGGCTTAAAGTCCACTTTTTAACAATAACAATCACACAAATAATGCATGTAAAACTTACGCTTTTCTGTAGAAAACTTGTGTTTGCCAGATGAATCTAGAAAGACATTTCCTTAGCAACATTGAGACCTAAGTTTTTTAATGCAGGCGTCTGCAACCTAAGTAGAGAGTTGTTGTTGGAAATTCTCTTTCTATTAATGAACAACATCAAACATGTTTTGGCAAAATAAACCAACAGTACAATAACATAATGAGATATTGCTTACCTCTACAATCTCTGTATTGAAATTATAAAAGCAGACATTCAAAAGTAAAAGGGAAAAACATTGGATAAGTGAAGACAATCTAAAATTTGCTAAGACAATGACTTACTCAACAAGTTCAGAAGATACACAAACTAACAACGCCAAAGGTAAAAAGTTATTTTCTTGAATAAACATCTGTAAGGAAAGGAACTATAAATAAAGTAAGTTGTACTTGATTTATCTTTTTCTGAACCAAAACCGAAACAACATCTTTAAAGAAGTGTTTTATGTACAAAGTTATTGCATCCAAAACATTCAAACTTAAAAAGACTGTATTGTGAATAAGGTAAGGCATTAGGCTAGGAAGATTCCCTACAAAAGACATGGACAAGCTAGAAAAAAAAATGGGTACACCGTGAATTGGCTACAAGAGGACATACAATCAGACCAACTTTCATGATTCAAGGGATTATTTTAGAGGGTCTTAACATGCCACACTAGAAAGGCCATACGAATTTTATTGTTTTGGCATTAAAATATAGAGAATTAAGCCATTTGGTTACTTCTCCATGGCTATCAATATGTCATTAGAATAAAAAAGGAGTGAAACAAGGTTTTAGTACACATGAGAAATGACCCATATGACACCAACTACACGACTCCTTTGTTAAAAAAAGGAATAAGGAATACACTTTGATTGCCCTTCCTTAGTGTATACTGTGAGAGTTGACCTTTTTTTATTAGTTATAGGGTTGTGAAGGAGAAGAATATGAAGCGGCTCTCTTTTGGAGAAGACGAGGAGAAACCATTATTGGGTCAAATAAAAAATATAAGCGGTAAAAATAAGGGGGAAACAAAAAGTTTTTTCACATTTACAGTGTGTTCCTATTTGAACCACAAAAAATGTTTTTAATAAAAAAAATATTTTCAATTTATCTGCAATTTTAATAAAACCGTCGGAAATTTATAAAGGTCTTAATAAAACTGTCGAAACGTTCTTGAGGTTTTTAAAACCATAGGGAATAAACCCTTACTATAATACATTATTTTTGTATAAGTAAGGATAATCACATAATTATACTCAAGTGTCAAAATAATTTTCAACATCCATTGAATTCACATATTCATAAAGCGTTTATGATGAATAAGTGGATTCTTGGGGAAGTATTGTTAAGGATACATCCACAAGTAAGTTGAGAGAAATCAAAAGAACACGAGTTTATGCAAATCAAACATTTAATATAATGGAGGATGTTCGGTTCAAAGATCCTTATAATCTCAATAAAGCAAGTGCTATAGAAAATAAACTTGTGTTGCTTGGTGAGGCACCTAATACACAACAACAAGAACAATCCTCTACTTTATTCAACCTTATAACCTTATTAGAATATGTTATTTAGGAATAAGAACAACCTTTGAATCATTTGTACAATAATTCACATTCAAAAGAATCGACATCCATTGTTGACTCCAATAACCTAGGTAAAATGTCCTTTTTGTCCTTCCTTTCTTACTCTTTTGATCAAATTAGTTATGCTTCTATTCATATTATCCTTTTATTCAAACGGAGTACTTCTAGATCATCAACCAATATTAACTCCAACTTTTGCAGAGACACAGTGGAAACAGGTTTGGAAACTCATAATCAGATTAAAAATACTATGGTCTTGGAAAATCAGATACCCCAATGGTTGACCAACATTAGGAAAATGAAAGAAGAATTAGGAGAGAAACTCAGTTTAGTTTTTTTTTCTTCTGATGTTTCAATGATAAAAGATATTTCTTGCTAGTATTTTTATAAGCTCTTCTCAACAATTAACGTGTAGATCTAAAACATAATTGATGACATTGATACTTTCTCTGTTTCTATTCTTTTCATAAACTCTTCTTAAAAAGCCGTTTCTGCACTAGTGAGGGAAGATGAAACCCCTATGTTCCTTCGAATGATGACTACTCTGACCGGTACCAAATGGGAGTGACACAAAGCCTCACTAGATCCTTTCATAGGGAACCATATTTGGGAAGAATGAAGAAGGAGGACAAAAACCCCTCTCACCAGATGGACAAATCGAAGGAAGAAAGGGAGGAAGCTCACAATGGGGCCAGTGAGGTCAAAAGAACCTAGTGCCATTGATGACATGGTTTCAAATTAGCAAGATCTGGGAGGCGGCGTCTTCAACCATTTTACGAAGGTGCAATCGTGGATGAAGGAGATGTCGTAGCCGGCCATGAACAGGTGAGATGGTGTTGGGCATGATGAAGAAAAGAGTTATCACACATGAAGGTGAAGCAAGACCCTGACTCTCTGTTTCACGAGCGAAAAAGAAGGAGATGGGAGTGGATTTTGCCGCACCAGTCGTCGGACACCATGCTCACTGACAATCATTCTATTAGAGGAGATGTGATGGTTGACCTTTTTCTATTGGTTACAGGGTCGTGAAGGAGAAGAATATGAAGCAGCTCTCTTTTGGAGAAGACGAAGAGAAACCATTATTGGGTCAAATAAAAAATATAAGCGGCAAAACTAAGGGGGAAACAAAAAGTCTTTTCACATTTACAGTGTGTTCCTATTTGAACCACAAAAATGTTTTTAATTAAAAAAAATATTTTTAATTTATCTGCAGTTTTAATAAAATCGTCGAAAATTTATAAAGGTTTTAATAAAACCTTCGAAAAGTTCTAGAGGATTTTAAAACCATAGGGAATAAACCCTTACTATAATACATTATTTTTGTATAAGTAAGGATAATCACATAATTATACTCAAGTGTCAAAAAGATTTTCAACATCCATTGAATTCACATATTTATAAAGCGTTTATGATGCATAAGTGGATTCTTGGGGAAGTATTGTTAAGGATACATCCAGAAGTAAGTTGAGAGAAATCAAAAGAACACGAGTTTATGCAAATCAAACATTTAATATAATGGAGGATGTTCGGTTCAAAGATCTTTATGATCTCAATAAAACAAGTGCTATAGAAAATAAACTTGTGTTGCTTGGTGAGGCACCTAATACACAACAACAAGAATAATCCTCTACTTTATTCAACCTCACAACCTTATTAGAATATGTAATTTAGGAATAAGAACAAAATTTGAATCATGTGTACAATAATTCACATTCAAAAGAATCGACATCCACTGTTGACTCCAATAACCTAGGTAAAATGTCCTTTGTCCTTCCTTTCTTTCTCTTTTGATCAAATTAGTTATGCTTCTATTCATATTATCCTTTTATTCAAACGGAGTACTTCTAGATCATCAACCAATATTTACTCCAACTTTTGCAGAGACACAAAGTGGAAACAGGTTTGGAAAGTCATAATCAGTTTAAAAATACTATGGTCTTGGAAAATCAGATACCCCAATGGTTGACCAACATTAGGAAAATGAAAGAAGAATTGGGAGAGAAACTCAGTTTAGTTTTTTTTCGTCTAATGTTTCAATGATAAAAGATATTTCTTGCTAGTATTTTTATAAGTTCTTCTCAATAATTAACGTGTAGATCGAAAACATAATTGATGACATTGATACTTTCTATGTTTCTATTCTTTTCATAAACTCTTCTTAGAATATATAGCATATTTATAGAGGCATTGATGTGTGTTCAAGATTGACTATGGATTGATATAGAAAGTAATTAAAACTTCAAATTGCATATCTATATTCATTCAGGTGATTGACTATGACAAATGAATTGATTTTCCTTTTTTAGGTTTTTCAAAATTAAAAATAGATAATATAAAACTTAATACACTACTCGAATAGATAATTGATGATGATGTTAATAATTTTCTTTTTAACGTTTTAATCTAATTTTTCTAATAGTATCACTGTGTCATTTATTGGTGGCTTCGTTAGTGTGTTATTTGTTTCCAGAATTAAGTAATTGAAGTGAAGATATGGAAAAGAAACATAGTATTTAGAGTGTCATTTTTAGAAGAATTCCTTTTTAAATATTTATATTTGAATATAAGTTTTGATGCTATTAAATTGAATTTATATTTTAACTTTTATTTAATTGTCTATTAACTTTTATCCGGATGTATATTTTAAATATATTTTTTAAAAAATTTAGTCTAACTTTATTTAAAAACTCATAATAATTTGTTTTAAAATAAACATATACAAATAAATATTATGTATGACCCTACATTATATCATCTTTAATCACAAATGCCATAACCTTTATTAGTGTTATAATTCGTGAATGAATCTCATGGTATCCCAACCGTTTATAGAGCCAGCCCGAATAGAACCGGACATACCTGGTTGGTATGTGCATTAAATATCATCATTTTAACAAGGTTCAAAGACTTCACTTCACATTAATCTGACGAGAGAAAAAATATATGAAATATAAAAAATATTTGAATATACATAGCTTTTACCAATGATGCATAATCAGCAAGTGCGTATCTTTTTTAAAAAGAAGAGGAATAGAAATGTGATAAATAATATACATATGCACAGTTAGGTGGCGTGTGAACCCGAATAACATTTTCTGGAGTTGACACCATTATTAATTTAACAATCACTATCATCATTCACCACGTTTGCCATCACAGTTCATAAATAATTCATCAGGGATTAATGATATAATGAAGTTAAAGTACATAAATAAGGCATTATTCGGTTTGCAAGAAATCCTTCATTAATGGTGATGAAACGAAGAACATATAATAATAATAATAATAAAAATGGTGTAAAACCTTAATAATAAGTGCTATTTAGCAGTTTGATGATGAAATTTCCTAAAAGGTAGTATTCACTCTGTACAGAATCACAGTCGAAGTTGTTGGCTATAAGAATTGCATCAACTGTGGTAACAAAAAATTATTCAAGAACAAACAAATGTAGACTTTCACTCAATTTCATCACTTCCACTGACTCTGTAAAAGCCAACAATTCTTCAGCTGCGACTGCACCGTTTCCCTCAACTCATTCACTTTCACCAAGCAAAAATGGGTTGAACAAATCCCCATTCCATTACCAGGTCCCGACCCGACCCGACACGTCTTTAATAGATAGCAAACCGGCCCGCACCCGACGCCCTTCCCCTGAACCACCACCCCCCACGCCCTTGTTGTCCTCTCTCCGCTGCCCTCCTCCTCATCGCCCTCCAACTCCTCCACAAATATCACCCCCTCCGGCATCGGCGACTCCCCCTTCTCCCATCTTTTCTTCACCTCCGGCCAGTCCTCCACCAGCACCCTCTTCTCCGTCGTGGTGGCCGCCTCCGATCCTAATTTGGGGTAAACCTGCACCAGCAATGGCGCTTCTCTCAAATTCTTCACAATATCCACCACCGACTCCTTCATCCACCTGTCCAGCCTCTCCTGTCCCTCAACGGCGTCGTTGGCTCCTGCCTTCCGCTTCCCGGGAAGCTCCACGTTCGTCACACTCGCCCGTTCTGTCGCCATCAGCGCCGAGATCCTCCCCGCCCTCGCCGTCGACCGCCCGATCGCAACGTAGCACGGTGGCTGGATGGCCAGACCGTTCCGACTCTGGATTCCGAAGTTAGCTGCGACGTGGAAGTTTCCGCCGCAAGCAATGCCCTTAGACGACGCCATCAGCGAAGATGGCCGGAGAAGGAAGCAAGCGTGGAAGAAAACGGGAAAAAGCGAAAACGGTTCTTGGTTTAGGGTTACGTCTGTGTGAAGATTGATGATCCAATTCGTAGGATTGGGAGAAGAAGATGATTTAATAAGAAGCAAAAGCAAAACGCACCATGAGATAATGGAAGTTGAGTGACGCGTTCAAAATCAATGGCGGATAAATAGGTGCCACTGATTCAAACATGATTTCAACTCTGACTCGGATTTCTCTTTCTTATAACCCTTTCACCAACCACTGTTCTTTCCCAATATTGTCTCTGTTCCTCTGCGGCCGAATCCATTCTACTATACCGTTCCACAAATCATTATTTGCTTTTTGTCATGATTTTCTTACGCAATATTCAATTACGCTGATTAAGCCAGGGTGCAGCGAATAGCGTGGTCCGCGATGTACTTCAACAGGTCTTTAGGGCACGAGGTTGGGTTGCATGGGAACGTGCCTTGATAGCTTCCTCCACGAGCCTCACACGCGACGCCTGTGGACTGGAAACTCGGTCCTGTTTTTGAATTCTGGCTACCACACGTTGAGATTACTTTAGAGTGATTTGGGCCGAAATCAACGGTCGAGATGTAAGTGAGGAAAAGGAGTAACAAAGAGCGAGTGTGGGTGATTGTGCGTGTGACGTGAAGAAACTGTGAGAAGAATCGCACGAGGTGGCACGCGAAAAGTGCATGGATTGCGAAGGCGGGCACACATGGGGCATTCGGTTTGCGTAAAGCTTGGCTTGTAGAGTGTAACGTGGATGCCACGTCGGATCTTGGTCTCCACGTCAGCGTCTCGCGCTTTTTACAACGAGAAAAACGGACGCCATTAATTATTGCGTCTTTTTCTAATTCCTTGTGAGGTTTGACTACTCAATGATTACGCGATAGGATCTAACTTCCCGGATTTTTCTTCATGTAACAGTTAATGAAACCGTTTCTTAGCACTGACAGAAATAAAAGTAAGTATTTCAAACTTCCATAATAATTAACAGCTAATCAGATAAGATAACATGATAAACGATTTAGTTTAAATTCATTTTATACTGAAAATCTCTTTATTATGTGTCATCTCTTAACGTAATTTCAAATTTAGTCTCATTATTTTTAAATATGGAACCGTATTATGTGTCATCTCTTTATTAACCGTATTGTTATGTGAATATTTGTGTATCATCAACAAAATTCAAAAGTCATCTCTTAAACGTGAGTTTTAAAATAAGTCATAGAAAAAGTCAAGAATTTTACGAAAGGTGATGGTTTATAATTGTATAATACAATTAAAATATTTTGAAGGACTGTTTGTGAATTTTAACTTAACTGCTCTGATTTTGAAATTTATTAAATAAATGATTTCATCTTTTTAATATTTGATAAAAAAATTCTTCTGGTTGTGGAAATTGTTGGTAGTTTTATGATTAGCTAATTAAAACTATGAATATATGACGACTAAATTAAAAAATGCAATAATTTATGTTTTTTATGTTCAAATTAAAGTGTGAAATGAATTAAAATAAATAAGTAAATTTAATAAAATTTAACCTATAATTTATTAAGTATATAATTTTGACAATGTTTAGCTTTGTGTTTAAATAGAGTGAGAATAAATATAAGTGAATATGAAAGTTGTTTTTGGTTTAAAGAAAAAAAATGAACAAAGAAAAAAAATGAATAATATGATTTAAAGTTCATAGTACTTTAAATTAAAAAATATAAGTCCTTAAGCTTTTTGAAACTATTTTCTTTTTTATTTAGTTTTCAAAGTTTTACATCATATATTCCTAAGTTTTAAATATAACTATCCAAAATTAAAATAGCCATAATATATTATATTTTCTAGATTATAAGAATATGTTAATAAAGTGAAAACTTCTTGAGAGTTATAGGTTCAATTTTTTTTACAATAACTTTATTGTATTTTTAAAACTCTAAGATGGCTTCTTCTTGCATTCCATTATTTTTTTTTCATCACCAAAATTTTTATATAATGACAAGGGCAAATATTCTATATGATACATTCTTTTTCTTTAGAGTAGTCACTTTCTTTTCAAAAAAATTTTCAAACCTAAAGTTGATGAATTCGGTTAACTTGTTTGGAATCCAAAAATATACACCAGATTTTCCAGTCTAGTAACTACACTTCTTGAAAATCCTTAACCGTATTGACATATCTAGTATACAACTCTTTTGGATTAAGTCATCTGGTAGTCATTCTCGAATTTGAGGCTTCAAACCAGAGTGCCCATTTCGGTATATATGAACCTTACCTAGATTGCGTACTCAGATTCTTCTTGTTAGATCTAAAAATGATTGATACTTCTTAAAATTAAAACAACCACCCACTCCCAGCCTAAATCACCACACCGAAGAACCACCACCAAATATACTAGCAGTTCTTACTTCAAATCAAAATAACACCTTGATTCAATCGATGAAATTGCATATCAAAGATTAGTGAAGTAGTCCATGAGCATAGAAACTACAATAGCAAGAATTTGATGTTTAGTTTTGCAATGTGAAAGCAAGGAAGGGTCCAGGACAGTTAAAAATAACTTTCACTATGACTTCATAGGCAAGAATTTGATGTTTAGTTTTGTAAAGTGAAAACAAAGAAAGGTCCACGAAAGTCAAAAATAACTTTCACTATGACTCCATAATCATTGTGAAATTGGTCGTTGTTAAAAGTTACGCTAAAACAACGACGATTACATATAATCGTCGTTAAATGTGGTGAAAAATACAACGACGGTTCCATTCAACTGTCGTTAAAAGTTTTAAATAACGATGTCAACACCATTGTCAAATTTAATCAAAAAAGAAAAAAAAATAATGAAATGATTTATAACAACAGTTTGGTCATAATCATCGTCATAAACCTACTAAAAATTTTTAAAAAAAATAACAAAATCTTTTATAATGATGATTTTGGTAGCAACCCTCATTAAAATTAATAGTTTTTTTAATATAATGTTTGCAATTTTGTCTACAAAAAAAAACCTGTTAAAAAGTTTTCATACAACAACTTAGACAGTTCAAAAAAACATACGTTAATACTATAACGCCCTATATTCTTATCATTGATAATAAAGTACTTTGTCCATGCATGTTAAACATATTCTAACGTTCTTTGATCAAGCGACTAAACATCGTTAAAATTCAGCAAAAGTAAATGGAAGTTAGATTTAGGACATATTAATTGAATTTGAAAATAAAGTTAATATATAATGGATTATAACATCTTACTTCATCCCAATTACTTCGATACCAGGCTTGCACAATAGTTTTCATCCACTACATGACATAATAGCCACACTCATAGCTCCCAATTTGTTTATTACACTACACGCACAATAAAACCATTTAGATAAACTAAATGATAATACAAAAAATAAGTCAATGATGTATTATAAATACCTTGATAGAAATCCATGTGACCTTTTGAGTTGTGACAATTGATCTACCACTCCATATATTATGTCCATTAAAGGCACTAAGATAAAAACATTCAATGTTAGAAATCATTCAATTACATATTGAAGGTATGTAGTAGTAGGTAGTAGGAGTTTCTTAAAATAGACTTACATGTCTACTATACTTTTTAAGTGAGGGGGAGGTTGTTTATGCAATAAGAAAAAATCATACAAGAGTATGATCTGGTACTGATACTGACAAAACTACAAGCTGCTAATGACGATTGCATTGAAAATTAGTTAAAACATGTATCATGACAAAACTATAAGTTATTAAATAAAGATAAACTTACTTATCTATATATGGAGCAAGGTAAACTTGTTTTTATAGCTGCATTACATATGGAATTAGTAATGTAAATTTTTGTTTTTGCTTACCCATTGGGGTCATGAGTTGAGGGCCTATAAACCCATATGTGTCATCCTTTTCCTCTTCCAAACATAAACCATACAAGTACCTAAATTTTATATTAAAAACACATATCAAATATCTAATGAAGTAATGAATAAAAAGGACTTTAAAAGTTAACTTACATCATTTATAATTGTAGAATAAATATGTTTAACTCCTTATTGCCTGTTAAAATCTCCATCAAATTAGATTTATATATGAGCAATGAAAGTTTGTTATTTTTGCAAGGCATCCCAAGAAATCGCTATTGGCTCTATCCCCATGGTTGCAACAACCTTCGTCAACATGGCTAGTGGATCCTCCAAATGTTTTTGTGCATGCAACTTTGTTTCATGTTGCTACACACAAAACAAAACATAACATTAGTTAGGATACTATATAGTACATATTTAACAATATTAGTGGAGATACAAACTGATTCAATGTGTGGTGTAACGAATTCAATTTATGGTGTCATCTTCATGAGATGTTTCGACCAGGCGATGAAGGTTTGCAATACTTGCAATTCAATTCCAACCTTTGATGTCAGTATAGGTTTTAAGACAAGATCATCTAAAAATAATATACTATCTAGCATTACTAGTTTTGAAGTTTAACAAACAACATTTAACGAAATATTGTTTAAAGAATTATAACATCAGAACATTCTTATTAAACGCTTATTACAAAAACCATGACATGTCAACTATAAAAGATTAAACAACATTTGACAAAAATGTGTCTAGTGAAAGAAGCAATAAATACTCAGACTTTCACTAAACACTTATTTCACGAAACATGCCTTAACACTCTATTAATGTATAGATAATTAACTGCATGTGCGTGTTGTACCTTATCTACTCTGCTTTTTCTCTCTTTATTTGTGTTGATATTGAGAATACCAAGATATACTCAAAAAACACTACATGAGGATCAGAAAGATGTTGTGAAATAAGAAGACATTCCTGAAATGTTTCTTAAAGCTTTATGTCCTACCATAGTCGTACAAGCTTTAACTACGAAAGCAATGATGCTCTTCCTAGAGTATATGAAATTACATATCTTCATAAGAGTAGTCACCTACTCTCAAGAAAATCAAATATACTTGAGTAAATGGTCATCTTTTAAAGAAAGCTATAAAAAGAGGACTTGCACAAGTGAATATAAGAAATTTTGATATCATTGTATCATTATGTCGTTATTCTCTCAATAAGATTACATCTTCTGAGCCTGTTTATAGAACAAAAGAAAGAACTTCACAAGTTCTCATATTTCATTGTATTGTAGTTATCTCATTGAGAGTTATCAAAACTTGTACTTGTAAATCAACACTGATTGTGTTTGAATACTTTGAAGAGAATTAAAACACTTGTATTGTTTAGCTTAGGAGAGTTAAACATTCTAAACAGTTGTCTAGGATTGATACTAGGACTGGTTAGAATACTTGGATACCAAGAGTGGTTAAACTCGGTATAGTCAAGATTAACTAGGAAAACATGAATGGTTAGAATACTTGGTGTATACCATGAATGGTTTGTACTCGCTTGTAATCTTAGATAAGATTAGTGGAACCTCTCAAGAGTTCTTGGAGGAGCTGGACGTAGCTCAAGATTAAGTGAACCAATATAAAATACTTGTGTTATTATTTTTCCTACTTAAAACATTTTTCCTAAACGCTTTACTTAAAACACATTGAACAACTATTGCAGATCTTTTAATCCCTGTAATAGTTATTGAACGTTGATTTGCAAAAAGTTTTGAAACACTATTCAAACCCCCATCCCCCCACTTTCGAGTGTTTTCTTATGATTTCAATAGGAACTACAACATCAACAACCAATATAGTCTCCACCATAATCTTTACCAAATGAGATGGGAGACACTCACCATGTAACATGGTGGAACCTTCAAAGTAATTCCCTTGAGCTACCAATTGGGGGCAGATACATCATCAACTATTGTGTACGATACACATTGGCAACAAAAGCCAATGTCAACCCCCGTTTTAACTACATTTGAACAACTCCTTTTAGTGTTGGATCGACATCACGATAAAGGTCGAGTTGTACCACAACGAGGAGCTTTTGCAAAAGTAGTAAGCTCTCTAGAAGCTTGTCAAATTCTTCCATCATCACTTGTTGCTCTTGTCTCATCTCTTGTTTCCCTTATCTAATATGCTCTCGTTCTTCTCTCATCTCCTCCTATAAATGATATTCTAAGTCATCTTTCATCTTCTGCAAGACTCTTTTGTAGGAGCATTAAAGGATAAATGATATTAACATTGCGATAAGGCTCCAAAGTAACCTTGAATCCCCATCAACGTTACAAACATGTTCAGGTCGTCTAAGAGTAATATTAAGTATATAATCTTAACCATGAGAATAAAACACCTTAGGTGCTCTGCTTAACAAGTGAATCCTACCATAAGAAATTGTTGAGACAAAATCAGAATATCCGACAACACATGTTTTGAAATTTATCAAACAATACTCAATGAAATATTGATGTAAAAAGAAGCATCCAAAAAATTGGGTTTGCCCAATAAAAAAATGCTTAACCATCAAAATCATCTATCTAAATTACTACAACAAAATAAAAATGAGAGTAATTCTGATGACGAAAGTAACGTCTAATGCAAATGCACACTCTAAATGTTATCGAAATTATAAATAGAACATATCATATCGAGATAAATGATAGTAATCTCATTAAGCAAAATGCTAGCTCAAAAACCTACATTAAATGATACAAAACTCTATAGAGTATTTATACCGCCATAGAGTCTAAACTAAATGACACATGTATAATCTAGCATCCAAGCACTAACCTCACTTTGAACATAGACACAAAGTTACACAAACACTCTCATAAGACTAGTGTCTAATAAGGAAGCACTTTATAACGTTTGAAGCCAAAAGGTTAAATAATGATTTCTTGACCAAATTGTTTAAATGATTTGGAAAATCATAAACAACGTTTAAGAGAAAGTGTCTCTCATTAAAATCTATCAATAGACTATATGAGCAAAATATGATAGCTTCTTATGAAAATAGAAGTCTAACTTTTATACAACACTAAGGATACAATGTTTCATTCAAATAGTGTTATATCAAGCAAAGCTTTCTATAAAAATATCATTTGATAAGTGACCACCAAATGCTTTAGCTTTGAGAAAGCATCTGATGTTTATGTTATCTGATGAATATATATTCATCTTAAACGATGCATTTATTGATGAAATGACAAATGAAAAAAATGTCTTGAACATGCTACACTGCTTAATGCTTATCAACATTTGAAACATTTAATGCCTACACGAAAAAAGTATTTCAGTCCTTGTATACTTTGTTTCTTGATATCCGTGCAAATCAATAAAGCAAAAAAATATGGTCATAATCACAACATCCAAGAAAAAAACAATGTAAGACAAGAAGAACATTCTAGAAATGTTTCCTTGAAGTCATTTGTCGTGTCACATCGTACAAGATCAAGGTTTTGATTAAGGCTATGAGAAAAAGTTCTACAGCTCTACAGTGTAGACTTGAGACTGAACAAGCTACTGGAAAAGTTTATTTACCTTAATGGTCAACTCAGTATCCAACGGTTATCTCACGAAGTAATGTATAAGGAAGGACAACCCAAGAGAAGCAAGTTGTTGAAAAATGTAGAAGAGAGGAAAGGTGAAAAAGAAAGAGAAAATGAAGAAATATATTCAAGAATGATCTTATATACTTTACCTCAATGCATATATAGTCTTATGTTCTTCAACAAATATGACGAAGACATGAAAAGTTGAAGAAGAAATGAAAAGAAGTGAGAGATGGGAAAGAAAGGAAGAGAGCACACATAAAGAGATAATAACATTTTAGCTTTTATCTATCTCAACTTTTATATCGTCTAATGATCTTCAATTTTAAAGAAAATGATGAAAGCAAGGTTGACCAATAGAAGGTATGAAGAAAAAGCTACCATCATATCTAGCTCTCTACTACATCTTCAAACATACAATGACTAAAGCTTTTGGAATAAAGAAAGAAGTAGAAGCTGAAGAAGAGAGAAGAAAAGAAGAAAGGAGTAAGCATCAGAAATATGCTTTAAGAATACACAATCCAATGCTCTTCAGCTAAAAGGAACAACCTCAGCAGTTATCAGACTACGTCTATATACCTTTATCCTCTCTTAGAGAATTACTCAAGCTTGTAACTAAACAAGATTTCATATTGTAATGTATTAAAATTGTATCCTCTCATTCAGAGTCTCTAATCTAATTCTTGTAAAAATCCCACAATGGATTTGTTATAAATTCTGGAGATAATTAAAATACTTGCAATCAAGAGTGGGTAAACTCGGTCTAGAAAATTATCTAGGGATAGATTCTAGAGAGGCTAAACTCAGACTAGACGGTATTGTCTAGGGGTGTCAAGAGTGGCAGATAATACTCAACTATGAATGGGTTATACTCTAAACTTGGAGTGGTGTAAGAATACTCGATCTATATAGTTGTCTAGGGATAGATCTTGGAGAGGCTAAACTCGGACTAGACGTGTTTTTTATGGGTGCTAGGAGTGGCAGATAATACTCAACCAGGACTGGGTTATACGTAAAACCAGAAGTGGTTTATAATGCTTGAACTAGTTGTGTTGACTAGGAAACTATGAATGGTGTAATAATACTCAATCAGGAGTGGGTTAAACTCGTTATAATCTTGAAAAGATGAACGAAACCTCTTAAGAGTTCTTAAGAGAGAATTTGACGTAGCTTAAGTTTTAGTGAACCATTATATAGATTGTGACTTAATGTTTTCTTCTTTTAAAAAAATTATCTACTTATCTTATAGATCCAGCGTCTAAAAATAGTACATCTCTGCATACTCATACCACACGTTATTAAATGCTGCCTTGTGAAAACAATTTGAAAACACTATTTACCTCCCTCATCCCCTCTCCAGTGTTTTCCTAAGTACTTCAGAAATCATATATAATTAGAAGACTTTATATTGAATAAAAAGTTTTAAATTAAACTATCCAAACACATTTACTTATAATAATTTGCTCAACTACCTGTTGTGATTTTTCAGAAATCCATGTTCCCAACTTTTTTAGACGAGCCTGCTTCCATTTCTTATGGCAGGATGGTGGGGATGGAGTTTCAATTGAATATGCACTACTGTCATCACCAGAAGTTGAGCATGCTTTCATCTTTTATGTAATAATCTTTTGCTCCAACTTTCAATAACCACAACAAGAAAGTAAGCAGAGAGTCTCATTATGTGCTTAAGCATTTAAATGAAACTTACTTAATATTATACATTATATGTGATAAAATAGTAATAACAAAAGATATAAGTAATGATAATAACCTCTCATTTCTCACTTTCAGAAGTTTGTACAAACTATTGCCAAGTTACTTCATGAATGCAACTATACTTAGTACAAGGACTTTCACCTTTTCTTGCACTATATACATAAACTGTGGTCAATTTTGATTTAAAATGATGTCATTTGATTGCAACCGTTGACAAAACCTTCTACTTTAAAATCTTCACATGGATATAAAAACCATCTACATATAAGGACAACAATAGACATTAGTAACATTTACTTATGCTTCAAAGTAAGGCAAGGATATGTAATCATTTTCTTACCAAGATATCTTGCCAAATGATGTTTTTGTCTTTCTCGGTAACATGATCCCAAGATGGAGTCAATATAGATATCTTCTCACGAGCAACAACTATGAGACAAGTGTTAAAAGTTTCTGCATTTTGTCAGTCGTCCTACTAGTATTCACATCAATAATCACTAATGTCCTCTCATCACTAGTTAATCTCATAGTAAGAGCCTTAAATTGTGTAGCTCCTCTACCATATCTCTTTTGAGGACCTTCATCATCAAGTCATCAATCAACGGACTAAGATAAACATTTATGTCATTCCCTAGTTGTCTTGGACGAAAAATCATCATTAATAACATCATGTACTTTCTCTTCATACACAAACATGGATGCAAGTTATAAATCATTAATAAAACAAATCACAAACTATGATTGATACTTAAATTTTCATAAGTATTCATTCAATTTTTAGCTAGTATAACCTTCAAATTCCTTGATTCATTTATGAATTCAGGAAATTCATTATTAATGTTCTTCCATTGCATATAATCTATAGGATGGCTAAGTATTCCATCACATTTATGCTCTTCTGCATATCATCTAAGATTTTTAGCATTAGTTGGATTCACAAACATACATTTAAACCTTGGAATTATTGGTATATACCAAACTGCCTTCGAAGGAGGGTCGTGCTTCATGATTGCGTTATTATTGTTCTGATCACCATATTTGCCCTTATAACGTGACAAACCAAACTTGTGACAACTTCTTAACTCTACAAACTATTTTTCCATAAACCTTACCACAACTGATCATCGTGTGAAGTTAGTTAAACTAGGATATAATGGAGTCTTGGCATTAGTAGACATATTTTCGCAAATCACTTCAGCAAAGGAATGTAGTCCAACATCACAAATCATGCCCTTTAATTTAGCGTCCATTGTCTAATCAACATATTTATGCGTTTCAAACATACTTGGTGTCTAACAATTCACCATATCACATTTATATTTTATAACTCTTCGTAAATTCATCGCAAAAAAATATGTTCTATACTTTTAACAATCTCTAATCTTCTCCCATTCACACAAGGACACATCATGCTTATTCTATTTTCTACACTGTCAACATTAGGTTGAGCTATAAAGTCTTTCACTCCTCTCTTGTAATCATCACTTATTTAGGATAAATTAATCTAACTTTGATCCATATATATGTTGTATAAATATACTATCGATATTAGATTTTTATAATTAATAAATAATAAATAATAATGGTTAGGAATCAAACACCCATGAATTCAATACCAACACGTTGAACAAGAAACATACTTCTAAGAATTCTTATCATAAATATAATTATAAAATAAAATATAATTATAAAAGATAAAAACTAAAAAGGATCAGAAAAAAAAAAACTTACTTGTGAAGGAAGGAGAACAATGACAATGGTAATGGCAGAAAGGAGAAGAGTGCCTAAACGGAGGGCCAATGTGATGCGTCATGCGAATAGGGTCCAAAGCCTGCGACGCAGTCCACGTTGACGGTGAAGAGGGGGCAATGGCAGGAAGAGAACATTGACAAGCGGCCAACGTCGTCGAGAAATGTGTCTAAAAGCACAGGATGCACCAATGGCAGCGACCAATGTCAACAGTAGAAAGAGAAGAAGACATTATGCGTCCAAAACTGTGAATGGTTGAAAGTGAAGGCACTGTGCAGTCGATGATAGGAAGTACGAAGAAGACACTGTACTTGTGCGAGCAATTTTAACTTTAGAAAACGCAAATAATGACGGTTTTTAAAAACTGTCATTATTTTTCAACTATAAAATAATAGTTCCTTTCTGCACCATCATCATTTTTCAATTTTAAATTTATAACAACGACGAACTTTAAAAGCATTGTGATAACGTTAAGTTAATTACGAAACTACTACCACCTCTTTTAATACTACGCCAGTGACACGAACGTCATTCAACATTGTTATTAAGTGTTTTTTGCGTAATAAAATAAGGTTTTCAGTATCAATAAAAAAGAAGATAAAAGTTTATTAAATTCTTTAATATATAATTAGGAGAGGGAAAGAACAATAAGTGCAGGAAGGAGCCTCCTACATTGGGCATAAGTTAACATATGTTTTATTTTGATAAAGAAGTTTAGTATTGATAAGATAAAAGGTAGAAAAGTGAATGTGAAGTATACAGAGCGTCAAGGTTTGTCTATCTTCATAGTAATAGAACCCTTTATCTATCTTCATATTTTATTACAACTTCTAATTGAGGAACTTCTAATTGAGGGCTTCTTCCTACACCGCATTCTTTTCTTTCTACACCCCCAAACTTTTCCAACTTGTACATGTGAGGTATGACAATTGAAAAAGTTTATAACTTTTTTAATCATTTACATGTATATATTATCAAATGCATATTATTGGGGTTGGTCACTGCTGCATGTTGCTATCTAGGATTCATAAATATGATATTTTATTATATTATTTTTCATGTTTGATTCATTTATGGGAACATATTTAAATACTAGGACAGTTGTTCGTTTTTAATTTGGATCGGCTGGAAAAGAAAAAAAAAGTAAGTATATTTCAGTAAAAGGTTTATGATTATAATTGATATTATTAAAAAAAATATTTTTATTTATTATGTTAATTCTTTTTTTTATAATGAGTAAATGTGAAAGTTAATATAATTGATTATGTTAATTAATAATCAATTATATCTATTTCTACTCAAATATTCTCTCTGCATAATGAGAAGAAAATTGAACCGCAAAAATTATCTTAATTTTTTTTTTCTTTCGTCTTGAATAGTATTTGTAGCTTTATTTTTAATGTTCCAAACACGATTGTGAGTAGAAGCTTTAGAATTCAACTTTTTTTTATTTAAAAAAAACGTTTAGTTTCCTAATCTAATTATTTTCTTTGAAATTCCACCTTTTAAAGAAAATTATTGAGTCTTCTATTCTTATTTATTTATTTCCAACTCCAAACTGTTTTGATAATATTTTCCTTCCTTAATTCATAAAGACTTTATTAAATAGACTAACTCAAAGTCTCTTCCTATATCTTTCTCTAAGTTTGATTCATTCGCAATTATAAATGCATGAAGGGTGTCAGAAATTGAGTTAGGATTTAATTTTAAGTGTGTTATTGTTAGATTTTGACCTTAAGGTGATTTTTGGGAATACTATTGATATTCTTAGCTTATTTTCTATTCAGAATTATAATTTTTAAATTTACAAGGAATTAAAAGTACAAAATGTTGTTTAATTTTGTTTATTGATCGAAGAAAAGTGGTTAAAATGATATAGAAAAAAGAAAATTATAAGAATTTTAATATTGAATTTCATGTTGTTAAATAAATGTAGAAGATAGAATGAGCTTGGTTTACAAGTATTTTTATGTTTGTGAATGATTGAATTTACAAATTGATATAAATTATTTTATCAATTGATTTTAATGTTTTTAGGAATAATTTTTTTCCCATAATATATTAATTTACAATATCTTAGTTTCTTATAGTTTTATTTAAGTACTTATTTTTATGTAATAAAATTTGTTATTGATATAACACTATTGTATTTTGATTTAAATATAACATTATTAAAAAGTTATATTTTTCATTATATCTTGTTTTATTTCTTAATGTTATATGTAATATGTACATAAGATGACTGAAAATCAATATATTCAACTTACATTGTACTCTTCTTTATAGATGCATATATAAGAGTTAAAAAATAATTGACACTTCCCTTAAAATCATAACAAGTGCGATACATACAAATACATTATAATAAAATAATATTATAACGTAGGATAAACATAAAGATTATATATACAACCTTTGAAACATATAAATTTAAATATTAAGTTTTATTAGAGATTTAGTTAGAATGTTGAGTTGTTTATTACAACTAACAAACTCAATAATAAAATTTTTGGATAACAATTTTTTCCAAACAAAATTTTTGGATAACAATTTCATAAAAATATATTTGATATTTTTATGAAATTTTGGATTTGAAGCTATATGAAAAATTCTTTGATTGTAAATTGTATTGTTCATTTCTTAAAATTTTCAACTTTAGAAAGATTTATTTCCATCCAAGTTCACTATATGTTTTACTTCATTTTGTACATTATTGTAACACTTGAATTGAATGTAATTTCCCTAATTTTAGTAAATAAGAAATTATAGAATAAGGTATAAAAAATCATATATGTGGAAATCTAATATATTGTTGTGTGAATTGTAACACTTTTTTTTTTAAGAATTGAATAATGATAACTTGAGCTCTGACGTTATAATTGAACATTGAAAGACAATAAAAGCACAATTTAAATATGCTCTTTATAATTGAGTAGTGATGTTGGTGCTTAAGCCACGCAAGGAAATCTCTATAACAAAGAAACCTTGAGCACCAAAACCATGGAGAAAACCTTCCGTGTTGACCATCATATGGGCTTGAGCTAATAAAAGGAAACTCACCATGGAAGCTCAAGTGTTCATCACCATGATAGAAGTTGAAATCAAGCCTTAAAAGTTTCCATATGTTTATTGTATGTTGTTTTTAGCTTATTCTCTAGGACTTCTTTAGAAAGTTTCTATGGTAATTATTAAACATCTTTGTAAGATACACGAGAGAACAACTCCTAATTATTATTGTTAAATTCATCATGATCAACTAACTTTCTTGTATTGGGATAAAATGTAGCTTTTCTAAATACTTTAACTAATACTGAAATCTATTTATTTAAATGATTTATTAAGATGTTGATGATTTGATTTGTGTTAAATGTTTATATGAATTGATAATTCATCTTACTTCATTAACTTGAATTGAGTTCAGAAACTGGTCTAAGTTAAGATTCAATTCGATCATCTACTATGGTTAGATGTTAGGAATACATCTATATGTCTTATTTAGTTATAAATTTTTGTTAATAATGCAATGAATTTGAATTTCTTAGGTTCTAAAGTCAAAGAATTGATTTAAAATTAACTTAGTTACTTCCAGGAACATTGAGTAACGATTTGATCAATAATAGTGTAGTATAAGAAGAATAGTGAAACTCAATCTCAATCTATTCATTCTCATTCGTTTTATTCACTCACCTTAAAACAACCAAAACATTGTTTCATTCCAAATATAGATAAATTCAAGGTTATTGATAAATCTAATCAAGTTCTCATTGATACAACACTTGTTTATTACAATTGAGTTAGTGTACTTTATAGTATTTGACTAAACATGTCAACATTCACACATAGCCTAAGTCATAGATATATATTCAACTTCTACATTGAATCGGACAATGACACTTTGTTTCCCATTTTTCTGGGATATAAGATTCCATTCAAGTAATACACAGTATCATGCGGTAGATCTCTTGTCAATGGGACAATAAGCCTAATATGCATCACAAGACCATAATACTTCCTATGCGAAGTGTCACAATAAAACATTAAATTCCCCATTTCAATCCCAAAATTTGCACAATATGACTAAATTTAACAAACCAAGCTCATGGTAATTACTTCAAGTTGTAAATAGATCAATGTAATTTATAAACTAAACCATACTTTTGTTGAGCAACAAATCAAAGAGGTTGTTCCATATAAATCTCTTACTTGAAATCATCAACAAGAAAGACATTTTTAATGTGAAACTAGTGAAGAGGCCAGTTGTGAATGACAATCACGGCAAATAAAAAAAAATAATATTAATCTTATTTAATGCGGAAAAGTAAATGATCGTGTGAGATGGTAACAAGAAAACTTTATATACAGCAGTAACAAAAATATACAAAAACTATAAATGAAAATAAAATTAAATACTTAATGCAAGAGAAACATCAGTATCTTTTAAAAGAGTACAACACAACCTGAGCTAAGAAATTTTCAAATCTTAATTGATAAAATAAAATATTCACAAATAGTAATTGATACGATTAGATTCTAAAATATTTATGTTTTGTTATAAATACTATCATGAATAATTAATTGCTATATATATATATATACACACACACGCACTGACAATGTTTTTTTATCTACTCATTCAATGTATATATGGTAGGTTTATTAATTTATGGTAACTGTTTTCAATTTTCCTTTAATCATGATTTTTACTAATTGACATAAATGTCATTTATTAAACTTTATTATCTTTCGAAATTTATTTTATTAAAACATCCGCAAAGGTAAAATAGGAGCGGGAAATTAAAGGATATTAATGATGTTGTATACAAATTAAAACAAAGACTATTTTCAATCCGTTGGAGTAATATTAAATGAATTTTTATCAAAGATATTATTTAAATGTTTGCATTGACTGTAATTACTTTTTAGTACATCTCTAATTTATTGTATAAAACAAAGAGAACTCAGCCAATATTTTATTCCAAATATTTCCATCATTGATTAAATCAATTAACTGTATAGTAATACAATAAATTTTAAAGATACTGATTTATAATGATTAATCTTGTAGCAAGATTGATACAATGTATAACAGACATAAAAACAGTAACTTTTGAATAAGTGGTGGTTAAATATAGAAATTTTGGATGATTGAAGTAGTTGATAATATTATTTTGATTTTTATTGATTGAAAAAATAAAATAATGTAATATTCTTTTATTTATTAATTTAGATAATAACACTCATTTAGATTATATATTATAGTCACACTATAGTCTACACATAATTCATTAACAATTTAAAAAAAAATCTATTATTGTTATCACTTCTATATTCTCTTTTACAAAATATTGTTGTAATGAAACATTGTCTAAAAAAAGACCTAAAACCTCATGAAGGTGAATGTTCAAATTCTAATAAAATGGTGTTGATAGATTTCATAAAGATGTCAAAGAATGGTGAAGATACTCAAGAACCATCAAAGAATAAGACAATTGATTCATCTATTCCTAACACAAAAGATGAAGATAAGAAGAATGCAAATGTGAAAGAAAGACTTTTGCTATGAAAGAGTTTTCTAGCTCACAAGCTTTGGGAGGACACCAAAACACACACAAACAAGAACGAACTATGGTAAAACTTGTTTATGGAGGGTCCCTTAATAGGACATTTAGGGTTAGAAAGGATTTCATGATTCAGAAGCTTCCTTGGACTTCAAAGTATGATTATTCATTGTTTAAAAGGGATCATAAAACATCAATATTTGATGGGTTCGGAATTATGAAGAATGATGACAATGATAAAATCATTCTTCAAACACTCCCTCTTTTTACAAATGATGCTAACACTTCATGAATCAAACTTCGAAAAAAAGACGATGGTTGCAATAACAGATGTTACTGACCATTCCGTTTCAGAACAAACTTCCAATAAAACATATTGTAATCTTGATTTGTCAGTTAATCTTTAAATCTTTAAATCTAGTATCCAATTTTCAATTTTTACTCTAAGATCACTCTTTTTTAGTTTGAATTTTAGGAGAATATTAGTGTGGGATTTTTTGTCTTTTATGTAGTCTTCTTTAGTGGTGTGAAAAAAAGAGCATGTTGCTGAAAAATTATACATTTGTAATTGATCAGGGAGGTGAAAGAAAGATATATATTTGAACAAAAGTTTCAACCTTTGATATTTTTGAATTTATTTTGACATTTCTTTTCCAATTAATGATTAAACATATTAAGTCGTGCGGAGGAGTAAACTTAACTAAAAAAGTCTATATGGATGTATATAGTTGCAAGTAAATAATGTATAATTATGATTAAATTATTTTGTAAATTACTACATAATAAATAAATAAATAAATAAATATATATATATATATATATATATATATATATATATATGGGTAATATGTTTTAAATATAACTAATTGTGGTGTTGTACTATACATTAGAGAGTAAATATAACTATTTTTTACATAAATTGAATCATTAGGTTAAAATTTTTTAAAAATGTAATTATTATCTATTCAAAATTAATACATTTTATAAACTACAAAAATAGATAATTAGAACGTCACATATATTGTAGCAATTATTTCTCCTTAAAGAATGTAATTGCTGAATTATTTTTTTTTAATATTCAAACAATAATGTGTTGATAATCAAAAGCAATAACTGAATGTTTAATTAAAAAAGAAATCATATTAATTATCCTCTTTTTTTATTAACTGAAAAATAGTATTACTTTCCATATAACAATATTTCCAAAGAAGAATGAGTTATTGATACAAGTTCGTTAATTTGAATTTCTTTCCTTTCTTCTTCAGTTAAGTGTATTTTTCTTTTTTAAAATGAATATTTTGAAAAAAAAAAAAACATAATATTTGATTTCAATAATGCACAATAAAAAATTAATTGTCATCAAAACAACGTGTAACCATTAAAAATAATAGGTAGATATGACATCGAGACAGAACAAGTTTCTCTATCTGATATTGACTTTTAAAGAAAAAATTCACCATCTTTATACTCCAATCCAACAATACGAAATTTTTTTTTCATCCATTGCTATCGGATAACTGATATATACTCGTATCTGTTTCCACACCTGTATATGTTTTCTTATTATTTCAATATCAATTAATTAAAAGTATTGTTCCTCCACCACCACCACCAAATGTTCCATGGATCATCCTATACTCAACTTATTCTTAATATAAAACAGATGTTAACATCCTTTTTAACACCCTATACCCAATTTTTTAATTAATCATATTCAACGTGATCACATTCGTTTAAGTATTTTTTTTTAGTTCTTTAAATATTATATTTTAATTAATTTATAATTTTTTTATTTTTTTATAATATATTACGAAAATTAATTTTATTTTACTTAATTAAATAATTATTATTAATTTAATGAAATGATATTTATATATTAATTTAAAATATAAAAATTAATAAATTAAAAAGAAAACTATGAATGTGGCCACAACATATCCGTTTAATTTATAATATTTATATATTATAACAATTAATTAAATAATAATATATAAATTAAATTAATAATTATTATTTTATTAAATAAAATAAAATTAATTTATATATAATTATGTAATAAATTTAAAATAAAATTAAATAATATTTATATATTAATTTAAAATATATAAATTAATAAACTAAAAATAACCTATCACATCCGTTTAATTTATAATATTTGTATATTATAATAATTAATTAAATAATAATATATAAATTAAATTAAGAATTACTATTTTATTAAATAAAATAAAATTAATTTTTATATAATTATGAATAAATTTAAAAGAAAATTAAATAATATTTATATAATAATTTAAAATATAATAAATTAATAAACTAAAAACTAAAAAAAAGAACCTTAACGGATGTGGCACATCCGTTTAATTAATTATATAAAAAATATTAAATTAATAAACAAAAAACTAAAAAAAAAAAACTTGAACGGATGTAGGATGTGCGATATCCGTTGAAGTATTTTGTCTTCAATGAATGTCGACATTCATTGAAGAAAAAATGAGGGGGTGTAGGATATTTTAAAATATAAAGGATAGTTTTGTAATTTTTAAAAAATATGATGATGCAGGGAGCAATATGAGGTGGTGTAGAGAGTAACCCTCGTTAATTAAACTTTACAAAATTATAATTTATTTTTAAAATGAAACCTAATATTATCTCCAAATATTAAATATAAAAATGAGGCATATTCTCTTTTCTTAAATATTAAATATTTATTAGAAAATTATAATTGTTTACATTTTAAATTAGAGTGCAAAATAAAATTTTATGAGAACCAAAATATTTATTAAATTTACCAACATTAATGAAATAAAGTTGATAAACTATAAAATTATTTTAAAAAAATTACAAAAGGAAAACCAGTATTCAAAATTAAAAATATTTTAAATGTTTTTTACTCCCATTTTTAAAATTCTAATAAAACTCTTTATATACACAGATAAAAATTATAATACACCAATGAAATAATAATGAAAACAAATACTAAATTAATAATAATTAAAATGTAACATAAATATTTTATCTTTAAATTTCAATATATGTTGAATAATGATAAACAAGGTTCATCACAATGATATTAAACTATTATATTATAATAAATAGTTTTTTTTAGAATTGTAGTGAATTGGTTATAATAAATGGGTTAAAAAATAAAAATTATATATATAATCATACTTGTTAAAACTCAAAGTTTAAATATAAAACATTTTTTAATTTATGATAAAAATGATTACTTATTATATTTTTCTCATAATTACTTGACAATTATTTGTGTAAATAATATAGTTGTGTTAAGAAAATCTTAAACAAAAATCAATAGGAAAAGTAAATGACCGTGAGATGGTAACAAGTGATAATAAAACTTTATAACAGTAACAATAACATACAAAATCTATAAATAAAAATAAATTTAAATACGCAAGATAAAATCAATATCTTTAAAACAGTACAACACAACGTGAGCTAAGAATTTTTAAAATCTTAATTGATATATTAAAATATTCAAAAATATTGATTGATACGATTGGATTCTTAAATATTTATGTTTTGTTACAAATAATATCATGAATAATTAATTGTCATATATATATAAACGCACTGACATAAATGACATTTATTAAACTTTATTATCTTTGGAAATTTACTTTATTAAAACTTCCGCAGAGTATAGGAGCGGGAAATTAAACGATGATGGTGTATACAAAATAAAACAAAGAGTATTTTCAATCTGTTGGAGTAATATTAAATGAATTCTAATCAAAGATATAATTTAAATGTTTGTATTGACTGTAATTACTTTTTAGTATACCTCTAAGGCAAGTTTCTTTATTGTAAACAACAAAGAGAAGTAAGCCAATATTTTATTCCAAATATTTCTTTCACATATTAAATTAATTGACTGTATACCGATACAATAAATTTTAAAGATACTGATTTATAGTAACAAGATTAATACAGTGTATAACAGATTTAAACACACTAACTTTTGAATAAGTGGTGGTTAAATATGGAAATTTTGATCATTGAAGTAGTTGATAATATTATTTTGATTTTTATTGATTGAAAAAAATAAAATAATGTAATATTCTTTTATTTGTTAATTTAGACGCAATAACAATCATTCATAATATATATATTATAGTCACACTATAGTCTTCACATAATTCATTCTCAATCTCAAAAGACATTTTATTATTCTTATCACTTCTATATTTTCTTGTTGCAACTTATTGCTCTAATGAAACATTGTCAAAAAAAATGTTTGAAGCCTCATGAAGGTGAATGTTCAAAGTCTGATAAAATGGTGTTGATAGATTTCATGGAGATGTCAAAGAATGATGATACTACTCAAGAACCATCAAAGAATAAGAGAATCGATTCATCTATATTTGACACAAAAGATGAAGATAAGAAGAAAGCAAATGTGAAAGAAAGAAAGACTTTTTGTTGCAACTATTGTAAGAAAGAGTTTTCTAGCTCACAAGCTTTGGGAGGACACCAAAACGCACACAAACAAGAACGAGCTATGACAAAACGTGTTGAAGGTTTTGATCCTTATTACTCTTATTATTCAAATTTATATAACTCTCATCATTCCCTTTATGGAGGATCCTTTAATAGAGCACTTGGGATTAGGAAAGACTCTATGATTCAAAAGCTTCCTTGGACTCCAAGATATGAATATTCATTGTTTAAAAGGAATCATGGGACGTCAATATTTGATGGGTTCGAAATTATGAAGAGTGATGACAATGATAAAACCACTCTACAAACACTCCCTCTTTTTACAAATGATGTTAACACTTCATCAACAGAACTTCGAAAGAAGACAATGCTTGCAACAGTAGATATTGTTGATCATTTTGTTCCAGAACAAACTTCCAATCAAACATCTTGCAATCTTGATTTGTCACTCAATTTGTAGTATCCATTGTTCAATTTTTATTTTAATAGTGTTGTTTAGTTTGAATTTTAAGAGAATGTTATTTTGGGATTTTTTTTTGTTTATTATGTAGTCTTTTGTGAGTGGTGTGAAAAAAAAAAAGGTAATTGTGATACATTTATGATTGATTAGTGAGTTAAAATATATATATTGAAACAAAAGTTTTAACCTTAAATTTGTCATTTTTAATGCATGTTGGGCATTTCTTTCTCAATCAATGATTTCCATATTTGTTTCAAATTGATTTAAAGAAAAATAAATTGAACTAATTCTCTTAAACATTTTTTGAATAATAGCTATGAATATATTTTTCTAAATTGTATAATCAGATTACTAAAATAACTATATATAATATAATGAAATACTATTCAGTAGTTTAGTTTTAAATGATTTTGAAAATTACATAGAAATTAAATTTTTAGAGACTTAAGGGTGAAGATATTATTGAGGTTGTCGTAAATGTGACCTTATTAATGTATCGATCTGATTTTCAGTTATTTGGAGCATTTAAAAAGTTAGGAAATATATGATTTTCAGTTAGGAAATATATCATTTACGTATATTGTATACCTTCACGAATGATTATCCTCTAGCTGGATAAACATGGCCCAAATTTGCTCTTTATTTTTTGGGTGTTGCTCCCTCCACCACCACACCTTTCTTCCTCCATCTTTCCTTTACTATTTTGTCTCTCAGTAAAATTTTATTTTTAGGGTTATTATTTTTTAATTTTACCCATTCACAACCTATTTCACTAATAACCTATTCTAGTCCCGTACATGAGTAAAATACTTTTCTTTCATTTTAACATTATATTTCTTCCTCTCTTTCTTTCGTTGTTGTGAGATACTACAAGTTGCAAAGGTTGGTGGTGGTGGAAAGAATTATCAAGCAGTCTCCCTCTCGTGGTGCAATATCACTCTCGTGGTGTAGTGCGTGGAGTGGTGCAGTGCGTGTCGTGCTTCCTCGTATTCGAATAAACCTTGAAATAAAACCCTAAAATAAAAAACGTAACCTTTAAACGAATGTCAACATCCTTCAACGGATGTCAACATCCTTCAACGAATGTTGACATCCGTTGAAGATGTCACCTCCAAGGTTATTTTTTTATTTTATAGTTTGTTTTATTAGGGGACATCCGTTGAAGGATGTCACCTCCGTTGATGTATACTTCCTCGATGTTCCTCCACACCACAGCGGCGACGCTCCTTCACACCACGACGGCTAAGATAAAGTAAATGAATTACATAAATTATCCTTTTTCTAAAATAAGCATTTTACTTAAATTTTTCTCAGTTTTAAAATCAATAATGCAATAATATTGAGAAACATTTAAATTAATTATTTTGTTTAAAGCTTAATAAACACTTAGCTCTTAGATTTCTCTCTATATTAATCAGTTATAGGTGTGATAATTGATTATTGTGTTATAAAATCCTCTTAAGAATAGTTTAATCAATTACAAAAAAATTAATCAATTAAAATTGCTAACAAACCTTCTAAGCTTGATTTTAATTTTAGAAAAACATTGTCTCTTTCAAAAATGGGTTATTTGCTAGTCTTTGAAAGTTTTGGTTACTATCTTATGTGAGAGAAACAAACAAATCAAAGAAAGCAAGATGGTAAATTTTGATTATCGTAAGCATCTTTCAACATCTTAAGAAAACACTTTTTCATTACTTAGGTCTTCCTCAAGGTTTTTCTTCACTATCAACATTAACTACTAGGACTTTAAGACACTAACAGGACCAATCTTAATTGCATAGATCCATCTATAACACACATGCTTCTTACTAGAAGGAAAGAACAAGCTCCTAAGTACCACCATATTCAAGGGCATGCATTTTACCAATCGTGGCTTGTTTTCTCCATGAGACATATGTGCTTCTTAAAACTATAGTGATGAGCTTCTCCTTAAGTTTAAGAGCAACTGATGAGTCAATATTTTGTTTACTCCACTTAGTCTATTGTACCGGATTTAATCGGGGAATTATTCTTAATTGTCCAATATTTTCCCGTTTTTCATAATTGTGTTTAGTTTAAACTGTAATTCTTATTTTAAGTAATTTGAATTATTTTAGGTTAATTATTTGTATTAGGAAATTATTGGATAAAATTGTGAATTAATTTCTCTTTGAAGTGTGTACAATAGCAGCCAACTTAGTGAGAAAGAAAGAGCAGAAGGAAGGTTGCCTCGTTTGGAAGCTACTACTAAAGTTCATCTTCAATTGGTTTATATGGAATTTGATTCCAGCAAACACTATCACGTCTAAATTAAAAATAGCTGCACCCTTACTTCAACAAAGCACTTTGGAGGAATAGAAGTGGTGGAAGAAATATACATTGATTCACGCCCATGAGTATCTCTCGGTCTGGAAGGTTTTGTTTTCTTAATTTCAATTGGAGTGTGGCAGCATTTGGATGTAACACACATATGCTGAATTCACATTTCATTTAAATTCACATTTCATTTTTTTTTTTATATGGAGATCATGAAAGTGAAGGCACATGGGAGGAGAATAATGTGTAAACAAAACTCACGTGAAAGAGGCCACACGGCTGCCACTTACATTAAAAAAAAAAATACAAATGATTTATGACACACCACATGTATTTCACGTAAAAGAAGAGGAATTAGGGCTGTCAAAGTTGGTGTGTAGAAGCTTCACATGGAAGTGAGGAGCAACACCACACGACCTCTTTGAAGCAGCAGTCTTCACGGCCATTCCAGCAAGGTCTAGCTTTGACCTCACATGAAGAAGGAAGGCCATGATGGTATGGAGAAGAATTAAGAAGAGCTACACACCGCAGCAAGGCTGGAAGCAGCTCCAACCAACCACGGTCCAGCACCCAGTTCATACTTCCAGCTGCTGACTTCATGAAGCAAGAGGTGTCACGGTTTTCTTTGAACCATCCAACTCCGTCCAGCAGCTGCAACATGCTTGAGGGGAGTCAACATGTCCGGCCATTCCAGCAGCTCCAGCTTCAACTCCAACTCCAGCAGCTTCAACAACACGTTTCCAGCAGCTTGGAGTGGCGTTCACGTTCCAACAACTGCCAGCAACAAGGAGAAGTGGTCTTCACGGAAGCAGGCCAGCAGCAAAGGGTGATGTCCATGAGTGGAATGTCCAGCAGAATGGTGTGCACGTGATGGGCAGTCAAGGGGTCCCATCTGCAGAGAAGTGGCAGCCAATATGGAGAGTGGAATGAATTTGGAGAGCACTACAAACTGACACAATTTTATGGAAAGAATAAAGTGGTTCTGTCCACTGCCACACATAAAAGAAGTCACACTTCCCACGCATTCAATAGGTTTCAGCAAGGATGGAAAGAATAATTGGTGATATCCAGAACATGTCACGGTCAGAGGCAATAGCAGAATGTATGTGTAATATTTAATTGGAAGAAAAGAAGGTGTCACGGCCAGACTTCAGAAGGTAACGTCAAGTGCACTACCACGTCATATAGCTAATTGGCAGCAATGACCTCCACTCAACAATGCACATGTCTCGGCTAAAATATCAAAATGGAAAGTGGAATTTACATCATGAATGTGTAAGGCATAAGATATGGGCAGCAGCACTTTTAGAGATGAATATTTCGTTGGAGAAATATGGGGGACACCATGTCCCACATGCACTCAAAGTATGGAGAGGAAAGATGGCTTTCACGTGCAAAAGGAAGCTGTCTTTCAGAATTTTACACTCCACACATTCCTAGCAAGAAGGGCCACCACTTAATTCATGTAAGCTATCCACACACTTAAGCACTAAGAGCACGGTACACTAAGCTTCACGTGAGAAGGTATGGTCAGCAAGCCAAAAGGAATTTGGTTTCTTTAAAATTGTGCAAATGAAAAAGAGGAAACGTCCAAACCAATTTGCTGACAAGGAAGTATGTATGTGGACATTAGTAAAAGAAAGAAAGATGCACATGAGGTCCTTGCACACCAAAGTTGTTTGTCACGGTTTGGAAAATAGGTAAAGTCAGAAAAGCCTACTGGAAACACACACTTTCATTTCAATTTACTGAAGCATAGCTCCATATTCACGGCCAACTCTTTGATGAGAAGTGGGAACCACACACAGGGAAGTCACGGATTCCTTGAAGCAGCTCACGGACATCCATTCTTCACGAGCTCCTCCACACCGTCCAGAAGCATCCAAGATACAGCAAAGATTTCCATTGAGCTAGAAGAAAAGTAGACAGCATCAAGGGAAGTAAGAGACAAACACGTTGGATGATTGAAATTTGTAGTTGATTCTCACGAGCTCCACAGTCCAGAAGCAATCACACATGGAGAATACGTATGGAGACAAATTTATGGAGGACCCCTCATTGAAATGGTAAGTGATATGCACACATCAGAACAGGAGAAGGCCGTGAACTGAGGATGATAAAAGGAAAGATCTGGTGTCAGAAACACCAGTAGGCAGTAGATTTAGGAGTAGGAGTAGTGTAGTGTAGAAAGTTTCCCGTTTTCCAGTTCTGAGTAATTTTTCCCCCTCCCCCTTGGGGAGGTTTGGGGTTTCTTTTCATTATCCAGTGTTTGTAATTGATGGTGATTATATTTTTCTTTTCTGTAATGGACTCCAATTAAATTTCCAGTTACATTTCTATTTCCAGTGCTGAGCTTCCAGGTCTGTTTCTGTTGAACATTTAATTTCTGTGCAATTTAAATTCTGCCTTATGCTTTCTGCCATCTTAAATTTTCTGTTGCTGTTTAATATTTTGTTGAACTTTAATTTTTGTTTTTACTATTCTGCTATGAAAATTTTCGTTGCTGTTTTACTGTTTTCAATCTACTGCTTTCTGAACTTAAGTTTTCTGCAATTGTTTTCTGCTTGGAATTTACGATTTCTACAGTGCTGAAATTTCGTTTTCTGGTCTGAGCGATCTTAAGTTTTTGGTTCTGATTTCGGTGTTAAGCAATCTGATGAAGTCTGCGTTTTTACTGTTCAGTTTTACTGTTTGCATGTTTTTACTGTCTTCTGTATTTCAGGTTTACTGTTTTAATTTTCGTTTTCTGTCTTTTACTGTTTGAATTTACTGTTTGAAATTTACTTTTATCGTTTTTACGTTTACTATTTAAATTTCGTTTTTACCATTTTAAAATTATTTTCGTAATTTAACTTCCTGCAATTAAAAACCAAAATAATCAAACCCCCCCACTTCGTGTTAAGATCTAAAACTGAACCATAATAAAATTGATCCTTGAGAGACGACCTAGGAGTCACATCCTAGCTATACTGCATATTTTCGTGCACAACTTTTGTGAGCGGTGCGACCCGTTCATAAGCAACCATGTGTCTTTTCATAGTTCCTTGGAATCACTCCTGTGATATGATTAATTATGACTAACCAAGTGTTAAACATATGACTACTTAGTTAACTTTAGCCCAAGTAATCTTATGCTTGTATTTGGATTTCCTAATATATCTAAACATTTGGGAGGTGTCATTTCTTATTCAAATTCATGTCATGGTCCTTATAAAAGAGAGTCAACCCTTTTTTAAAATCACTTTTGAAGATTGAATAAATTCTACTTATGAGTTCACTTTGAAAGTATTGAGAGTTTTATATTTTTGTTTTACCTCTTATCTTGAGAAACTTTCTAAAGTCACAAATCTTCCTACACTTATCTAAGATCACTAGTACAAAAATATCGTATAACGTCGTTGTTTTTTGGCCTTTCATATCGAATTTGAGGTTGATGACATATCGGGAGACGTTAAATTGACGTCGAATTTAAAAAATTTGACGTTAATTAAATTGACATTGAATTTTGTTAATATTTGACGTTAAACAATTTTTTGTTTTTTTTTAATTAATTGTAATCCTTTTTTAACACTCTACGAGACCTGAAAAGCAGAAAAACAATAAATTTCAGTTTTTGGTGTTTTATAGATCATGAACTATGAACATGTAGTATAATATCCACAACTAACAACAATAACAAACAACAAACAAGTTCAATCAAACAACAACAACAACAAACAAGTTCAACCAAATAACAACAACAAACAAGTTCAACAAAAAACAACAACAAACAAGTTCAACAAATAAGTTTTTCAAAACGAAAACGAAAACTAACCTTCAAAAGGTGCGTTCATTGGAATAAAGTGTTTCCACCAATGAGAGAGAAAGCACAATGCGCCTATGAAGGACACAAACACGAAAATAATTGGTCAAAATAAACGAAAATTATACATAAAGTAGTTAATTAACATGCATTTGTATCAAAAGAAAGATTACATGTGATGGTCGTCAAACTTCGTTCGAGAAAAGTTTGAGAAGGGAAGAGGGTCTCACATGCTAAGATAAAGTAAATGAATTTTCAATCTCCGGCTCAAATTAAAAAGGGGAAACTTTTGGCTAACAAATAATACGTCGAAGCTCCTACAAAATTAAACGTATTATATGTGGTTTAAAAAAAAGAAAAAAAGAATTAAAAAGGGGTTACTTTTTGGCTTTTGGCTAACAAATAATACGTCGAAGCCCTTACAGAATTCGACGTATTATTTGTTGTTTAAAAGAAAAAAGAATTAACAAGAGTGACTCTTTGGCTTCTGACTGATAAATATTACGTCGAACCCCTATAGGATTCGACGTAATATTGGTGGTTTAAAAGAAATAAGAAAGAGAATGATGCGCTGGTTTAAATAATTACCATCATAGAACGTCGAATTGAATGGGGTTTTTTTACAAAAATGTCACAAGTAATTTTTAACATTGGCTATTCAGTGGTTGGACGTTGAACGCGTGACATTATACGCTGTTTTTGCACTAGTGTCAATCCACTTTCTAATCACTTTTACAAAATATTCTTATTTTACACTACATTCAATCACCATGGTTACATATGTTTTCACAAGCTTTTTCTTCTTCAAAACCTCTTAAGTTGATCAAGATCCTACCAACCTCTGAAGGTTCATATAAAAATGAGACATTAAGAAAATATAAAAAAAATATAGATTACTAGTATATCAAATACCTATTTCTAAAAGCAAGGCAAGCATGATCATAATCAAGAGAAGTCTAGAAGGATAAAAAACCTATGGTATGGGATTTTTTTATTGAACAATGTCATGTTCACTTTGAGCTTGAATTTAAGTTTGAAAAAAGTAAGAATAATCAATAGATCACATGATGTTACATGAAGAACATGTTGATCAGATGAAAAATGTTACATGAAGGATAAAAAATGTTGTGTCCTCAAAGAAGGTAACATAAGCAAGCATATGATAACTTTTTATTAACGGAGAATAACATTTATACCATTTTTAAAGGTGAAAATATCAAAAAGAGACACTTAAAAACCTTGCATAAAACTTGTTGGGACTTGGAGGGACATTATAAACAAATAGGTACATCTAAACACATGATGAAAGACATGATATATATGGCCATTTAAAAATATTATACATTCAACTCTATTTTCAATAAAGAAAGAAAGCATCTCATTGATTAAGAAATAGGCAGCGATTGCAAATTCACCATGCCAATATGACACTAACGGTGATCCTTCCGACAAATTTCTCATTGTAAATTCAGCAAATAAGGATGAATCACTAACAGAGAAATAATATTAAGATAAGGATACATAATAATATAACGTGGAAACTCCAAAACCAAGAAAAACCATGATTGTTGTCTAACGACAACCACAAAATAACATTATGAGAAAAATTTGTAGAACACAAAAACTATCCTTCCATGCTCTTTGACCCCAAGTACACACACTCTCTAAGAAAAAATTTAACCCAAACCTCATAACACTCTACTACAAGAGTATAAGTGATGGGGCTGTCGCGGCCCATGTAAATTTGATGTGCAATTAAGAATGCAGTATAGACTACGAAGTGACTACTAGGTCGTCTCTCAAAGACCAAATGTGGTCAAGACTTAGGTCAAACACGTAGTGAGGGGGGGGGTTTGAAAGTGTGTTTGCAAGAAAAATTAAACTAATTTAAAACTGGAAAGTAAAATAAAGATGTAAGCATAATTGAAAAGCATTGAATTAAATGTGGAGAACATGAAGATTGAACGATCCTATTCACAAGGTCGAACGGTTCTAACACGAGTGTGCTAGATACCGAAGAGTTCTGTTCATAAGATTGAACGGTCCTAATGATGAGACCGAACGATATTTAAAGGAAACAAGCTACAAATGAAAAATGACAGATTAAAGCCGATCGGTAAAACAAAACAAACGGTTAAAGTAAAACTGAATGGAAATTTAGAACTGGAAACTAAACAAATGCAAAAGACAACGCCAAACAATCTCTAACAATGAAGCATGTTAGAGACTGAACGATCTAACATAAAACCGAACGGTCTAAAGAAATTGCAGAAACAGTAAAACGCGCAGAATTGAAACATGAACAGAATCAAATGCAACTGAACTGAAAAAACGAGCATAACAACAAACGTAACAACTCAAAAACAAAAATCACACCAGAACATAAACCAAAAGATAAATATGGAACGAGAACATTAAACAGAAACGTGAATATAAGTGCTGGAACGAAAAAGGAATAGTAAAAACTGGATTGCATTAGTGAACAACAAAGAGGATGAAGGAGAACAATATAATGCAGACAACGTAGCAATGTTGGAATGTAAATGAAGAACAAGAAACTGGATTCCAAAACGAGAGCAAGAAATGAAATACAAATGCACTTGGAAACACAAACGGTTCATTGCAAAGAAAGGTAAAAAGAACAAAACCTAAACCTCCCCAAAGGGGAGGAGGAAGAAGACGATCCCAAGAATAAAACGTAAAAGTGGCGGCTCCCCCAGAGTTGAGAAATATGATTTTAGGGTATATAAACTCCAAATTACAAAATTGCCCTTCTAATGGGCTTGTCCTACAAAATGACCTAAAATTGGGCCCAAAGTCCTAAGGTTTGACCCAATGACATTCTAAAACAAAATTAAACTCTAATACTGACGTGACCACCTCTTGAAGTCCCAGAATGTGCTTCCAACACTACTATTGAGTTCCTCTGGTTACTACATCTGACCGTCCGGTAATTTAGGTCTCAGACCGTTCGGTCATTCAATAATGCACTACAAGCTCGCTTTGTGACTGCTCGGTGCAGGAATTATCAGATACCGTTTGGTTTAGAGAAACACACACACTAAGGCTTTGTCGTTCGGTACAGTAGTGCTTGGTCATTCCTTGCAGACTCAGGAATTGATTGGTGCAGACTTTATCAGACCGTTCGATCATCAAGCTCTGCATGTTTCTCTGACAATTCGGTCAAGCCCTCAAATGACCGTTCGATCAAGGCTTCAGCAGACCATACGGTGCAGGTACTAAGTAGACCGTACAGCCACAAGACTATAGTTGATTGTCGTTCGATCATGTCTTTCACAGACCGTTCGGTCATGTTTCCAAGATGGTTCGGTCGCGGACCATTCGGACAAGCCTTTAAAAGATCGTTCGGCCCTCTTCAGCAGATCCTTACTCAACCCTCCAACAGTGATTGTCCTGCACAAAATGATTGAAATAATTAAGCCCAAATAATTCAAATTAATTAAAATAAGAACTAATCTTGAAATTAAGCCCAAATAGTGAAAATGAGATAAAAATGGAGAGTTAAACACAATTTACTAACACAACATGGTGCGAAAAGCTAAGTTAGTAGTAGAAAATAATGACTCATCAATAAGAAAAGTCAAATACAAGCTTAAAATGTTTTTGAGTTGTTTGAATAAGTACAATGAACATGGAAAATTGAAGATTATGTGTTTTGTTTTTGTGTGATTGATTTTGATTTTTGGATTGAGGTTAGAAGTGAAGAGAACAATTGAATATGAAAGGTGTCTCTGAGAGGGTTTTCTCTTTCTTTCTCTCCTAACATATTCATGTGAATGAGTTTAATTATTTTAATTTAATCTTGAAAAGCGTAAACTTGGATGATGCAACAATTTTAATTTTTTAAATAAAATTAAAAATTAATTTTGAAAAATCAATATTTTATTTTAGGTTTAATACCCTATTTTGTTCCCAGTTTCGCTCGAAAATGTCAAATTAGTCAATCCTTTAAAAAGTGCGTCAATTAAGTCCTAACTTAATAAAATTTGCGTCAATGAAATCCCTTCGGTTAAATCCATACAAACAGTGTTAAATATTTTTCTCTCTCTTTCACTTTTTCTGTGCAACGCAGGTTTTAGCAGTTTTTTGTCAGGTTTTTTCTCTCTTCTACTATTCTTCTTCTCTCTCTTCTACCAATTATACGATATTTAAATAAAGATTTATTTCACACTTCTACCCCACACCTCCAGTGCCAAAGAAGCCTTACCCAATTTACCACTCTCCACCACCACTGCCACCACCACAAAATAAGCCATACAAATATCGATCTCCACCACCTCCTAAGCCATTCAAATACCATTCCCCTCCTCCACCACTTTGTTCGTCTTATCCACACAACTCACCTCCCTCCTCTCCCACACTTCCACTTTGAATCAACTCCTCCACCTAATTTTATTTTCTTGAAGTAACATATCTTTAATTAATTTTGTCTAAGTCATGTTTGGTTTGGGAGGAAATAAAAATAGAGGGAAGGAAATAATGTTAATTAAGAATTGGTGTCGTACCTCTAGTGTCGTACCTCCCTCGACAGAACCCAAACCTAATGGTGTGGATTGGAAGAGCAAAGGCCAAAATGGAAAACACCACCGTAGATCTTAAGCCACATGGAGAATATTTGAGCGATCACGTTCATCAACTTCCTTGCTAAGTCAAGCACGACGGTCCCGCCTCCATTTCCCACTACTTCAAACCCAAACCCAATGGCATCTCTGACAAAGGTTTGCCATTGCAGGAAGCACATTTCAGAGGAAGGCTACTCCAGGGAACCACTCTCCAACTTCCTCACAGTTACTCTGGTATATGCCGGGACTAATGGCTTTGTAGGGGCGGGAGCTGGTGTAGCAGGCGCAGGTTTTGAAGGAGCAGGTTTCGCTGGGGCTGCAGCTAGTGACTAAGCTAAATTGGTGATAGAGAAAAAGGGGGAAAGTAGTAGGAGTGAGAAGAAGAGTATTTGCTTCATCTTTTGTTGGTAATTGTAGAGTGTAGATTGATTTGCTACTAAATTCCAGATGAATTGGGAATTTTTATTACAAAGAATGTTTTGATGTGCGAAGGGTGAAATGGAGGAGGGTGTTTATATAGATGCCAAGTGAAAGACAATTAGTTACAATTTGTGAGTGTAAAATATTTTATGGTTGTAATTTGTGGGGATAACTTTTCTCCATCTGTTAGGAAATTAAGGTGAAAATCTGATGAGTGCATAATTATGCCCACATTTATTCTTTAAAATTCAAAAATTTGATGGGATCTTTGTGCTTAAATGGTTGATTTAAAGTGGATCTGTGACAATTGGAATTATTGGGTTTGGGAATTAAAGAGACGTAAAAAGTGAGTTTTAGCGCATAAATTATTCTTGGATGTTCTAATGTTTATGGGTGTTGCTCCCTCCACCACCACCCTATACTTCCTCCACCTCCCCACATTATTTAAAATACAATTATATCTTAAGTTAAAAAGATTTATACTTTTACCCTATTTTAAATAATTTGAAACCCTAATTTTACTTTCCCAGCACCCACCCACGAAACTCTCTTCCTCTTTCCCCATTTCCGTTTTACCTCCCCACCTCTCGCACTTCAATTCCTTTTTCTTCCTAGTTTTTTTTTTTGTTTGAGAGCTTCCATTGCCGCCATGGTGTGAAGGAGTGTTGCCTCCGTGGTGTGGAGGAACATCGAGGAGCGTCTAGAGCATCAACCAGCGTGAGGAAATATACATCAACGGAGGTGACATCCTTTAACGAATGTCCCCTAATAAAACAAACCCTAAAATAAAAAACGTAACCTTTAAACGGAGGTGACATCTTCAACGGATGTCAACATCCGTTTAAGGTAAAACAGAATGGATGTCGACATCCGTTTTTCCTTAAACGGATGTTGACATTCGTTGAAAGATGTCACCTCTGTTTAAAGGTTACATTTTTTATTTTAGGGTTTTATTTCAAGGTTTATTTGAATACGCACCTAGAGGAAGCACGACACACACTGCACCACGAGAGGGACACTGCTTGATAATTCTTTCCATCACCACCAACCTTTGCAACTTGTAGTATCTCACAACGACGAAAGAAAGAGAGGAAGAAATATAATGTTAAAATGAAAGAAAAGTATTTTACAAATGTACGGTACTAGAATAGATTATTAGTGAAATAGGTTGTGAATGGATAAAATTAAAAAATAATAACCCTAAAAATAAAATTTTACTGAGGGGAAAAATAATAAAGGGGAGGTGGAGGGAGCAACACCCAATGTTTATTTGTGAAGTTGGAATTAAAGCTTTGTTGGTCCAAATTACAAATTAAGGCCCATAATCATATTTTATTTGATAAATAATGTACAGATGGGCCAAATAGGCAGTTTTTACCCTTTCACCTCCTAAAATCCCTACATACACTCCTATTTCTGAAACAGGCCAACAACCAAGCCCATACACTGAGCCTTTTGTCCTGCAACCCCTAAGTTTTCCTATTCTTACCCCTCCTAAATCAGACTATGCTAGATTCTGCCACGTGGCAGTCTACCACTAATAAATCCAACCACCCAAATAATGTCACGTCACTCATCCTATTGCACACCAAATAGACCAGTCAGTTTCTTCCATGTCACTATCTTCTTCAACCTTCAGAAATAGAAACCCTAATCTAACCTAACCCTAGCCGCCATCACTACCGCCAGCCGCCGCGAGGTTGCCACACTTAGCACTGGTTATCACAGAGACGGCGCCACCTCCTTGTCGCTCCGTAACCGCAAGATTGTCGCCACCATCCAGTCCGCCGCGTGCCGCGAGCCTCCTCTTGTGCAAAGCCATCACAGCGCATCAATCACGCCCGCCACCACTGGTGAGTCTCCCCTACCATCGCACAACCTTTCTTCTTCGAGAGTTCTTCACGCCTTGCCGCCACCTACTGTCACTTCTTCATGTTCCCCGTTCAACCTGCACTTAGAAAACTAAGAACCAGATGCGTGATTTCATTCGTCTTCCTCGCGCAACCAACCTCCAAGAATCACCAATCCTCGTTGCTTTCCTTCATTTAGATTTAGACCTGCAATCAGAAAATCACCATGTGCAACCGCAATAGAGAAGAGAAAAACTGCGAGCAGCACGGTGGCGGCATAGGAGCTCCCTTTCCCCCCAATCTGAAACCCTGATTTTGGGTGGGAAATGGGCTAACACGTGTCAGTCCCTCATTGAGCGCGCCCTTCCTTAGTCAAAGCTGGTCAACACGTCTGGTCAAAGTTGGTCAAACAGGGGTTCTGGTACAATTTTGGAAAATTCAGTTGGGGCTAAAGTGTAGATAAGGGAAACATCAGGATATTTGTGCAATTTTAGAAAGTCAGAAAAGCTAAGAGATAAAATTGAGTTGTTGAATTAATTTAATTTGGGAATATCAGTAGAAAATATCTTCCAAATAATGTTATAATTATCTAAATCTTTTAGTTATTTGGAAGATATAAGATAAAAGATTCTGTCAACTGAATATTCAGAGTCCAAGCCCAATCAAGCCTATATAAAGAGACTTAGGGGAGGCAGAAGGGACTTCACTTCATTCATTCATTCACCACTTCTCTCTCTCTTATTTCATCTTGTATTCAATTCCATTCATGGAGAGCTAAGCATCTAGGGCTATTCTGCTGTAATTCCATTATGGATTCTGAGGTTAGATTGAGTTAATGCAATTGTTTATTTTGATTATTGATTTAAGTTGTTCTCTCTCTATGTCTTTCATCTCTCTATCAAATTAAAAGCAAAGTTTTTGCATCATAATGTGTTTGAATCTACATTATATGAGTTCTAGGGTTCTAGGTTTAATTGAGAATCTACTTTGATTTAATTTAGGCACTTTCATATGATCAAACGGTTTTTACTATCAATTGAGAATGTACTTTGTTTGGTAGTAATAATTTCAACTATAATCAATTGAGAATTTACTTTGATTGATTAGTTTTTAATTTGGTTAGGCGATTTAAGAGTAGACATGGTTAAACACAATAGGATTTGATTGAGAATGTACTTTGGTTGAATTCATTGTGAATAATCTAGAAAGGTTTTGCATTTGATTGAGAATTTACTTTGGTTAACTGCATGATCACCCTCAAATTAATTAAGAATGTACTTTAATTAATTTGAAACTTAAATAATTATCTGTGAATAACCGATGATGAATCTATCTTGGAAAAGTAGTGGAATTAGCGTATTTCATTATAATCGTTTTTAAGTTTCTTATTTGTTCTTTAAACCTTCTCCAAACATCATTTTTATTCTTGAACATTGCATTGCATTCATAAGATTCAAATATTAAAAGGCAATTCCGTATTCGTTGGGAGACGACTCAGGGTTACTTTAACCCTATCTACTTTCTTGAATACTGCTTGACAATATTGAAGTTGCCTTGAAAAGTAGTATTAATTTGATAGCTTCAACAACAGCCTATCGAATTTTGCGCCGTTGCCGAAGAGTACGGTTAGTAGTTTGAATATTTTGATTCTTATTTTTATTTTTATTTTTATTCTTTTATCTTAATTTTTTTCAACGCACATACATTTAATTTAATTTGAGTTATTTTGTAGTCTTTTGTCATTATTGTTTTAGCAAAAAATCTTTGTTCTTGTTTTAATTAAGAATTTCTCTTGAGAAATACTTAAGGTATTGTTTTAACCCAAACAATATGGCACAAAGAACCATCAGACAGTTAGCCACCTCCCACAATACAGCTATCCAAAGTAATATCGAATACCCTAATGAGGAGTGGGAGTTGAGACCTGACCTGTTAAATGCCTTACAAAAGTTCAATGGGTTATCAAGGGAGAATCCACACAAGCACTTGAGACAATTCCACATGTTGTGTGAAAATTTTAGATCTCCCAGGATCACAATAGAGAGCCTTAAAATGAGAGCTTTTCCATTTACTCTTCAAGGAGTAGCTCAAGATTGGTGGTATTATCTCTCTGCACGTATTACAAATTGGGAAACAATTAAAAGACTCTTTCTTGAGAAGTATTTTCCTGCATCTAGATTACCAACTATCCGTTGAGAAATTCAAGATATAAGCAGAGAGATAGAGAGAATCTTAGTGAATATTGGGAAAGATTCAAGAAATTATGTTCTTCATGCCCTCAACTCCAAATGGAAGATTTTATTCTAAGCTTTTATGAAGGCTTAAGTCCTACTGATAGGTCATGGGCAAATGCTGCAAGTGGAGGATCTTTCTTAGACAGGTCACCAGAAGATGATATAGATCTAATAGAACGGAAGGCAGTAGACAATCAACAGTATGGCATAAGAGAAAATTCAGTGACTTTGTTGAAGGGAGTGCATGAAATTGATAATGGTGCAGTTGATGGAAAGAGGATAGATGAAAGATTGAATAAGCTAGAAAGCAAACTCGACGAGATTGCAAGTTTTTCTAAAACCTCAACTCCACAAATTGCTAAGAAGTGTGGAATTTGCATTTCAACTAACCATTATACTAATGAATGTCTTAGCTTGGTGGAAACCTGATAACAGTTGAAAAACTGTTATTTTCATGCTTAAAATTGATACTAAAAGCAACCTTTAACACTTAGAAACTAGCTTGAAATCATGCTTTTGGTTATATTTTTAGAAATAAGAGAGCTGGACAGGTTTATGCTTGATTTCAGTGTTTTTATGCAGGTTTTAAGGTGAATTTAGTGAAAGAAGTGAAGAAGGATAGAGATGGAATCATAAAAGACATCAAAAAGTGCAAAAGGAGAAGCCGCAAGTACCGCTCAGCGGTAGTTTACCGCTGAGCGGCACTCAGAAACCCACGTTGGATCCGCTGAGGGGTAAAATGGCCGCTGAGGGGAGAAAAACAACTCACGCACTTACCGCTGAGCGGCACTTTTATGGGCTTGGGCCTAATTTTTCTGTATTTTTAGAATAATATATAAGCTGTAGGATGTCCTAGGGTTTGTATCTTTGGCAGAGACGAAGCAAATACTCTCTTTTCCACCCCTTTGAAGGAAGATCTTGGATGCTTAGGCTACCTCTTCACCTTTCTAGGGTTTTATCTTTCATTCTTCCATTATTATTCATCTAGTTTCACCATGAATATGGTGAACTAAACCTTGTATTGTTGTTGGGGAATCAATGTAGTCTTGTGAAACTCTCATATATGAAATTTGTTTTAACATCTTACTTTTAAGACTTATGCTTTCTTTCATCATTAGTTAGGGTTTTTCCTCTTTGCTTATTGCTTGCTTTGTTTAACTCATTCATTGCCATGATTATTGATTTTGTCGATATGGGAACGTACGGGGAAATCTAGATCCGGGGAAATTCTCCCAATAGCATATTGGTTGCCTTTAAGCTCCTGCACTTCAGAACTAATTACTAGGAATGCTAGCAATTGTATGAACTCGTAATTAAGGATAGGTCTTCTTGCAAGGTGATTTAGAGAGTGGCATTAATAATTGATGAAAAGAATGTTGAATTTCTAAAGTATATGAGAATGGATAAGATGAAATTGATAACTCCCAACAACATACTCATCCATATAATTCATTAAAGTGTTTGTATTCTGTCTTTTCCATAGATCAAATTCATGCATATATGTTTATTTACTGTCTTTTGCATATAAAACTGCAATCAATTTGTTCTTAAGTCTTAAATAATCAACAAATCACATAACTAAACTAGGCCGTGAGTCCTTTGGGAGAACGATACTTGGTCTTACCGAGTTTTATTACTTGAAACGATTCGGTCACACTTGTCGATTGTTAAACAAGTTTGTGGTGCCGTTTTTCGATGTTCATAAATTTGTCATCAAGTTTTTGGCGCCGTTGCCGAGGACTCGTGGTTTAACTAGTTAATTTGTGTGATTATTGATTATCTTTGACTTGAATTTTGAAATTTGAATTTCTGTTTTTATTTTCTGTTTTTATTTTTCGGCTTTTATTTTATTTTATTTTATTTTATATTTTGTTTTTATTTTTCTGTTTTTATTTCCTATCTTCCTATCTTTTTAATTATATCCTTTGATTTTTTTTGTATCTGTCTTCTCCATCTTTTTGTGCTAACAAATATTTGCTAGAGTTTTGTGCTTAATGTTTGTAGGATGCAATTCGGACAAGAATTTAATTATATGGGCACTCAATTCTACTAAGGTAATTTCAACCCCTGGTGGGAACCTCACTCAAGCATGGATAACAATCAATTTTGGCAAGGTGTCGAATAATTTAAGAATCAACCACCACAACAATGGCAGCAAAAATCCTCTCTATCGGGAAGAAGGATAACGTTGGAGGACGCACTTCAACAATACATACAGATATCTAATTGTCATCACAAAAGCACTCAAGCTGCCGAAGAATTTGATAGGCCGCCACCACAACAATGGCAGCAACAACCCTCTCTATCAGAAAGTTTGGATGACACCCTTCAACGATTTTTGAAAAATTCCATCTCTACTCAGAAAAGCATTGAAGCATCATGTAAAAGGATGGAGATGCACCTTCGTTACATTAGTCAGAGATTGAACGTTAAGGTTAATACTAAAGTTAACCCTAAGGAGGAAGGTCAAGCTATTGTCACTGAAAGTGACAAGATTTTTGCTGAGAAAAAAATAGGGAGAGATGAGGAAAAGATAGAGAGAAAAGAAAAAGAAGAGTTGAGTGAGGAAGATAAAGATGAAGAAAAAGAAAAAGAAGTTGTTGAGAGAGAAGAGAGAAAGAAAATTTGTGTGAAAATAAAGAAGTTGAGAAGAAAAAGAGAAGGGAAGAAAAATATAAGAGAAAAGAAAAAGAGAAAACTTGGGGAGAGGAAAAGTAAGAAAAAGAAGATGAGAGGAAAAAAGAAGGAATCATATGAAAAACCCCATCCTCATCTAAAGAAGAATCATAGGAAGGAAAAGAAATTTAAGTGCTTTATGGAAATCTTCAAGAAATTGGAGATTAAAGTTCCTATGATTGAGACACTGTTACAGGTTCCTGGTTTCATCAAATTTCTGAAGAAGTTTAGTAGAAAGAAGAAAAAGAAGATGGAACATGAGCTTTAATGGGTCAAAAAGCTAGTGACGTTAAAAGAGAGCTTGCTGGGAGGCAACCCAGTGATTTAAGAACTTTTAATTTTTGGTTTGGTGATGTAATTTTGAACTCTTGGGTATTTTTGTTTTTGTTATAAGTTTGTTACAGGGTTTACATCTACTGATGGATGTTAGGCGGAAGAGTATCTACTGAAGGATACTATGTTTGTATACACCTACTGATAGGTGTTGGTAAGAAAGATTTGCATCTACTGAAGGGTGCTGGAGGATTTTGGGTCAGGCTCGTGACGTTAAACAAGCGCTACCTGGGAGGCAACCCAATTGATTGATCATATTATTTCTGTTTGTTTTATTGTAGTTGCATAATAGGTTTTTGCATGAGTAATCTGAAAATTTAATTGCAGGGAACCAGTGAGGGGCATGAGTAGGAGGCACCTAGGTTAAGCTAGGAAGAAGAAGAAAATTTCCCGAAAGTGCCACTGAGCGGCAAACTACCGCTGAGCGGTAGTATCGCAGACTGGGCTTAGGGTGCCTCTTAGCGGAACCCGAGCCCATTAGGGTATTTTTATACCCCAAGTTGCATTTTAGTTTTTCTTTTCAGAATCTTCTCTACACACACTCCTACATACCTTTTCAAAGGTTCTCTACAACGTTTCCCTCATCCCTCTTTAGAAAATCTCCCTTCCACTCACTTGCTCACTAGTTTTCCATCTAAGTTTAGGGTTGGGAGAGAGCATCATTGAAGGGGCTGATTTCTTCATTGTGGTTTACTAATGCTTAACAATGTATCTTTTGGTTTTGTGAATTATGTTTGATGCAGGGATGGCCTCCTTATCGGGCAAAAAGAATCAAAACTATAAGATCCAAGAAGAAGGAGGATATAGAGGACAACTCAGATTGAGGAGGAGTTGAGATAGCATTTACTGATGAATGTTATCATAATTAGAGCAGCGCTTATGCTTTTGTTTGGTTTAGTGTTCTGAACTTATTTACTTTTGTTTTTAGAATAGGGTTTGATGTACTAAATTGGAAACTTTGTCTGTTATGATGGTTTGCTTATGATTGTGATGGTTTGATAAGTAATGCTTGATGATGCTTTGAGATTGATTGATTTTGAGATGTGCACATTAAATGCTTATACAGGTGATTCACAAGCTTTGTGAACAAATGCATGATGTTGTGATTGTGATTGTGAGATTAAGCAGGATGTGTATGTCAAATGTGAATGAGCTTATATGTGAGGTTTTGAGCTCCAGAGTTTTTGAGATTGAATGCTATTATTTTGGAAACATGAATGATTTTGCCCAGGTTTCCTTGATTGAATCAATTGCTTGTTTGCATCATATGATCAAGGCCATTTTTTGGTAACCCTTTTTTATTGGCCAAATTCATGAAGTTAGCCCACTAAAAAAGAACACTTTGTGTTCTATCCTTTGAACCCTTAGCCTTGAACATAATTTGAAAACCCTTGTTGAAAAGCTTTACCTTGAGTTAAGTAGAAAATCTTCTGTGGTATTGATAAATGTTCAAGTTTGGGTTGTTGGGAAAGTATGAAAAAGAAAAAGGAAAGCATTGAGCTAAGAGCTAAGAAATAAGAATGTGAAAAGAGAAAGAAAAGAAAAGAAAAAGTAAAGCTCAATGCAAAAGAGAGTTGGGAATAAATAAGAATGATTGTGTTGATATGATTCTCTTAACTCAAGGGTTTTGTGATCTAGAAAAACCAATTTTCTTGTTAGCCCAGCCACGTTATAAGCCATTGAGAAGTCCTTGTGATGATGCATGCTTGTGAATGTTTTTGATTGTGGTTAAATGAAAGACAAAGTTGATTCATGTGACATTGTGATAGTGGAGTGAATGAGTGATTACCTCTTATACACTTGTGTTTGAGTGAAACACTTTACCTAGTGAGGAAATATTCATTGAGCACATGAACATCCATGTTTAGTTGATTAATCATTCATGAAAATTAGCATTTGTTGGATATTAAGTGACTTTGTGAACACCAAAGCATGTGCACGTCTTGATTGAAATCTTTGTCATAAGTTTGATTGAAGTCTTTACTTATCTTGAAAAGAAGATTTTTGAATGAGTGAACCATTATATAGATTGGTAGAAGATTGAGTTACATCTTGTTTGCTTGAGGACAAGCAAAGTTCTAAGTTTGGGGTTGTGATAACAGTTGAAAACTTGTTATTTTCATGCTTAAAATTGATACTAAAAGCAACCTTTAACACTTAGAAACTAGCTTGAAATCATGCTTTTGGTTATATTTTTAGAAATAAGAGAGCTGGACAGGTTTATGCTTGATTTCAGTGTTTTTATGCAGGTTTTAAGGTGAATTTGGTCAAAGAAGTGAAGAAGGATAGAGATGGAATCAGAAAAGACATCAAAAAGTGAAAAAGGAGAAGCCGCAAGTACCGCTCAGTGGTAGTTTACCGCTGAGCGGCACTCAGAAACCCACGTTGGATCCGCTGAGCGGTAAAATGGCCGCTGAGGGGAGAAAAACAACTCACGCACTTACCGCTGAGTAGCAGTTTACCGTTGAGCGACACTTTTATGGGCTTGGGCCTAATTTTTTTGTATTTTTAGAATAATATATAAGCTGTAGGACGTCCTAGGGTTTGTATCTTTGGCAAAGACGAAACAAATACTCTCTTTTCCACCCCTTTGAAGGAAGATCTTGGATGCTTAGGCTACCTCTTCACCTTTCTAGGGTTTTATCTTTCATTCTTCCATTATTATTCATCTAGTTTCACCATGAATATGGTGAACTAAACCTTGTATTGTTGTTGGGGAATCAATGTAGTCTTGTGAAACTCTCATATATGGAATTTGTTTTAACATCTTACTTTTAAGACTTATGCTTTCTTTCATCATTAGTTAGGGTTTTTCCTCTTTGCTTATTGCTTGCTTTGTTTAACTCATTCATTGCCATGATTATTGATTTTGTCGATATGGGAACGTACGGGGAAATCTAGATCCGGGGAAATTCTCCCAATAGCATATTGGTTGCCTTTAAGCTCCTGCACTTCAGAACTAATTACTAGAAATGCTAGGAATTGTATGAACTCGTAATTAAGGATAGGCCTTCTTGCAAGGTGATTTAGAGAGTGGCATTAACAATTGATGAAAAGAATGTTGAATTCCTAAAGTATATGAGAGTGGATAAGATGAAATTGATAACTCCCAACAACATACTCATCCACATAATTCATTAAAGTGTTTGTATTCTGTCTTTTCCATTGATCAAATTCATGCATACATGTTTATTTACTGTCTTTTGCATATAAAACTACAATCAATTTGTTCTTAAGTCTTAAATAATCAACAAATCACAACTAAACTAGGCCGTGAGTCCTTTGGGAGAACGATACTTGGTCTTACCGAGTTTTATTACTTGAAATGATTCGGTCACACTTGCCGATTGTTAAACAAGTTTGTGGCGCCGTTTTTCGGTGTTCATAAATTTGTCATCAAAACCACTGTGGAAAACCCATCTCAAGCTTTTGCTGCAAACATGTTTGAAGGAAATAGACCATACAAGAATTATCATGATTCGTCCTCCAATAGATATCAGCAGAATAGGCAACCTTATGTTCCACATCAACAAAGGCAGCAATCTCAACATGAAATGTCAATGCAAGATTTCATGAAAACAATAGTTGAGCAAAATTCAGAAATAAAGAAATCAATTGCAGAGTTGACTCAGAGGGTGGATAAGTTAGAGGCTAAGGAATCAAATATACTGCCTGCACAAATAGTGATCAACCCGAGAAATGTAAATGTTATTACTTTAAGAACGGGTAAGCAGGTAGAAGGTCCTGAAGGAGCCCAAGAGGATGAAGATAAAGAGAAAGAAGAAGCACAAATTGATGACAATGGAGGATCAAGTGAGCCATCACCTGAATCTACCACTGAAAAATCCAGGTTGGTATCTTCTAACTCTTCTAAAAATTCTTCTTCATCTCATTCTCCACCTCCTCCATAGACAAATCGGTTAAAATCGAGAAACAAAAAAATGGAGGAATTAGACCAAGAGATTTTAAATACTTTCAAGAAGGTAGAGATCAACATTCCTTTGCTTGATGCTGTTAAACAAATCCCTAAATACGCCAAGTTTTTGAAAGAACTTTGCACAAATAAAAGGCGTATTACGGATAATGAGATTGTGAATTTGGGAAGAAATGTGTCAAGCTTGGTTAAGAAACACATTGAAATACCACAAAAATGCAAAGATCCAGGTATGTTTTTTGTTCCTTGTACTATTGGAAATTTAAAGTTTGACCATGTCATGCTAGATTTAGGGGCTTCCATTAATGTAATGCCTTTATCAGTGTTTACTTCTATATCTCTGGGACCTCTTAAGACTACTAGTGTGGTTATTCAACTGGCAAACCGTAGCATAGTTAACCCTGCAGGTGTGCTTGAGGATGTCCTTGTGCGAGTAGACAAGCTAATTTTTCCTACCGATTTCTACATCTTGAATAATAAGGATGAAGATGGAATCAAGTCATCAACTATTATCTTGGGAAGACCTTTCATGATGACAGCACGAACCAAGATAGATGTGCATGCAGGAACACTGACCATGGAGATAGGTGATGAGAAGGTGCATTTTAATGTATTGGAAGCCATGAAGCACCCAATTGAAGAGCATTCTCTGTTTTGTATTGATTTATTAAGTGAAATTGTAAATAATTTTTTTGTTAGTTTCTTGGACATTTTTTCAACTTTTTCTCCATCTTTGGACTTTTCTTTTTCAAACATGTCGTGCCTGATTTTCGACGACGAAGAAAATTGTAAAATAGGTGATATTGAGGACGCAGTGTCAATAGATGATACCAATGTGGCGTCCGAGTGTGATGATGAGGTGGCTGAGATTACCTTAGGCAGTAAAATCCTGCCATCTGTGGTACAACCACCCGTTTTGGAGTTGAAACCTTTACCATCCCATTTGAAATATGCTTATCTTGAGAGGGATAGGAAACTCCCTGTTATTATATCTGCATTGCTTACTGATGAGCAGGAAAAATAACTATTACAGGTTATCAGAGATCACAAGAAAGAAATAGGCTGGACTTTGGTAGATATTCCTGGTATTAGCCCTTCATTTTGTATGCACAGAATACTTTTGGAGGAAGGTGCTAAACCTGTGAGACAACCTTAGAGAAGACTAAATCCTCAACTGATGGAGGTTGTCAAGAAAGAGGTAACCAAGTTGCTACAAGTATGTATTATATATCCCATTTCTGACAGCACTTGGGTGAGCCCTGTACATGTGGTTCCCAAGAAATCTGGAATCACAGTGGTTAAAAACGAGAAGGAGGAGTTGATTCCTACTCGTATTCAGAATAGCTAGAAGGTTTGTATTGACCATAGGAGATTGAACCAAGTGACTCGAAAGGACCACTTTCCTTTGCCATTCATGGATCAGATGCTAGACCGTTTGACAGGTAAGTCACATTATTGTTTTCTAGATGGATTCTCCGGGTATTTTCAAATCTGTATAGCCCTGGGGGACCAACATAAGACTACCTTTACTTGTCCTTTTGGTACATATGCTTATCGGAAAATGCCATTTGGTTTATGCAATGCTCCTAGTACATTTCAGCGATGTATGTTGAGTATTTTTACAGACTTATTAGAGCATTGTATTGAGGTTTTCATGGATGATTTTAGTGTGTATGGTTCATCTTTTGATAATTGTTTGGCTAATCTTGCAAGAGTTTTGTAGAGATGTGAGGAAATTAACCTTGTTTTGAATTTTGAAAAATGTCATTTTATGGTGGAACAACGTATAGTTTTGGGTCATGTTTTCTCCAGGAATGGTATATCTGTAAATCCTGCTAAAATTGATGTTATTTCACAATTGCCTTACCCCTCTTCTGTAAGAGAGGTTTGATCTTTTCTTGGACATGTAGGATTTTACAGGAGGTTTATACAGGACTTTAGCAAGATAGCTAATCCTCTCTCCAACTTACTTCAGAAGGATGTACCATTTGACTTTGGAGGCAAGTGCAAAACCACTTTTGATTCCTTGAAAAGGGCACTCACTACCACTCCCATCATCCAACCACCTGATTGGACATTGCCATTCGAGTTTATGTGTGACGCATCAAACTTTTCAGTAGGAGCGGTACTTGCACAAAGAAATGGGAAGCTACCACATGTGATATACTATGCTTCTAGGACATTGGGCACTGCACAGGAAAATTATACCACAACTGAGAAGGAATTACTGGTTGTTGTATTTGCCTTGGATAAATTTAGATCATACATACTTGGATCCAAGGTAATTGTTTATACAGATCATGCTGCATTGAAATTCCTTCTAAAGATAGCAGATTCCAAACCAAGGTTGATCAGATAGATGCTACTGGTCCAAGAGTTTGACATTGAGATTTGGGACAGAAGTGGAGCCCATAATCTAGTAGCAGACCATCTTAGTAGGATTGAAAAAGAAGAAGATGAACTTCCTATTCAGGATGACTTTCCTGATGAAGTCCTGCTAGCATTAACTTTTGTAAAAGGTATGTATCCTGAACCTTGGTTTGCTGCCATTGTTAACTATTTGGTTGTTTCAACTATTCTTCCATCTTTCTCCAAATCTGAGAAAGCCAAATTGAAAAGTGAGGCGAAGTACTATGTATGGGATGAACCATTCTTATGGCGCATTGGTAGTGACCATGTTGTAAGGAGGTGTGTTCCTGAAATAGAGATACCTTATGTGCTTGAATTTTGTCATTCATCACCTTTTGGAGGACACTATGGCACGCAAAGGACAGGTAGGAAGGTGTTGGATTGTGGATTATATTGGCATACCATATTTAAAGATGCATGGAGGATATATGAAAATTTTGAGCAATGTCAGAAGGCAGCTAGATCCATCACCAGGAGGGAAGAGATGCCTCAACAACCCGTGCTATATTGTGAGGTATTTGATATTTGGGGTATTGACTTCATGGGTTCTTTTCCTTCTTCTTCTGGGTTTTCTTATATTTTGCTTGTTGTAGACTATGTTTCCAAATGGGTGGAAGCCATAACTACAAGGACTAATGATGCTCGAGTTGTTATGAGTTTTGCCAGGTCTAACATTTTCTGTAGGTTTGGAATACCACGAGCCATCGTTAGTGATCAGGGGAACCACTTTTGCAATAAGTTGTTAGAGAATATGTTGAAAAAGTATGGAGCGACACATCACATTGCTACACCATATCACCCTCAAACTAATGGACAAGCTGAGGTCTCTAATAGAGAGATCAAGAAGATATTGCAAAAGCTAGTGAAGCCAAATAGGAAGGATTGAGCCGCAAGATTGGATGATGCACTTTGGGCACATCAGACGACCTATAAAGCACCAATAGGTATGTCACCTTTCAGGGTTGTATTTGGAAAGGCTTGCCATCTACCTGTGGAGATTCAACACCAAGCCTATTGGGTTGTGAAAGCTTGTAACTTGGACATGGAAAGAGCAGGGAAAGAGAGAAAGCTCCAACTGTAAGAACTAGAGGAGATTAGGCTCACAACCTATGAAAACTCCAAGTTTTACAAAGAGAAAACCAAGAAATTCCATGATCAAAAGCTTGTGACCAAAAAGGATTTCAACATGCGTCAAAAGGTGTTACTGTACAAGTCCAGGGTAGGGCCTATGAGTGGTAAATTACGCTTCAAATGGGAAGGTCCATTTATTGTAACTAAGTGTTTCCCTATGGAGCAGTGGAGATCAAGGAATAATCTTCTAATAGAATCTTCAAGGTTAATAGCCATCGTTTGCGAATATTTAATGAAAATCAAGACATGTTGAACAAGACGATGGATGGAGTGAATTTGACCACTCCAACATTCCTTCCACCATGAAGGAGGTAAGTACCCTCATACGTTTTCTTTGCATTCTACATATAAGGCATACATTGAGGACAATGCATAGTTTAAGTGTGGGGGTGTGTGGGGAAACAATTAATTTTATTCCCTATTTTGTTTGTTTTTAATAAATATTTGCATTGGATTTGAGAGTTTGAATCAGGAACTGGGATGATCATGAATTCAAAAAAAAAAAATGAGTCATGTTGATATGAGTGGATTGCGTTTATGATTTGCTGATTGAGTTGACTTGAGAATTTCCTAATTAAATCTTTTGTGAAAGAAATTTGAAACCATGTGAGTTTTGGGCTTAATGTTAAGGATGAACCACCATATGCAATACCTATTTTTCTTGTGTGATTTGCCCATGTTTCGTTGATACTGTAATAGTTAGCTTGATTCTATGTTGTGCAACTGAGGTGAATATGCATGAATTGATATGATTGAGGCATTTCTTGTTTTAGCTACTTGGCCAAATAAATTTGTCCTAACATTAATCCATTGAAACCCCCTTTGAGCCTTAAGCCTAGTTTTCTTGTTTTTAGTCATTGTCAAATGAGAAAAGAAGAAAAATCATATGTTCCTTACCTTAGGAAAAAAGAAGAAGTAATGGATTCTGTTAGAAGTAAAGTAATGAATAAGTGTGTGGATGAGTACCTCACCCACAAAATAATAAAAAGGGCAAAAAGGAAGATGAAAAGTTTGATTAAAAAAAAGAAAAAAAGAAAAAGAAAAAAAAATCTTCCTTAAAAGAACAAGAAATAGATTTGTTTTTGAAATTAAATATCATTACTCTTTCTATGTCAATTTCAAAAGCTCAGAAATTCCAAGAAAATTTCCCACCTTTGCCTTGGCTTCAATACAACCTTTAAAAAGTCCTCATGATCAATAATTGCATGTTTTCTGAAGTATGTGAATGTTAGAATCTTGCTAAATATCAAAGATGTCTACTTTCATGGGTATTTTGAGTGTAAACACAAGCCAAAAACACTTGAGAGAGTTGAGGAGAAATACATACATTTTGAGTGTAAACACAAGCCGAAAACACTTGAGAGTGTTATCTTTCATATTTGATTTTCTTGGGAATTCAAAAAGGTTAACTCATGTGTGAAGAATAGAGTGATTTCATTTGCATGTCCTTGCCTAAATGATTCATCTATGTCCAGTGTTGTTCATTCTTTTGATCCAAATGCAAATATAAAATAAACTGACTCAGAACAAAGTCTAGGAATTAATCAATTTTGCCCACAAGTGCAAAAGGATAAGTGTGGGGGTGTGATGAGTGCATATTTATGCCCACATTTATGCTTTAAAATTCAAATTTTTGATGGGATATTTGTGTTTAAATGGTTGATTTAAAGTGGATCAGTGACAATTGGAATTATTGGGTTTGGGAATTAAAGAGACGTAAAAAGTGAGTTTTAGCGCATAAATTATTCTTAGATGTTCTAATGTTTATTTGTGGAGTTGGAATTAAAGCTTTATTGGTCCAAATTGCAAATTAAGGCCCAAAATCAGATTTTATTTGATAAATAATGTACAAATGGGCCAAACAGGCAGTCTTTACCCTTGCACCTCCTAAAATCCATACATAAACTCCTATTTCTGAAACAGGCCAACAACCAAGCCCATACACTAAGCCTTTTGTCCTGCAACCCCTAAATTTTCCTATTCCTACCCCTCCTAAATTAGACTCTACTAGATTCTACCACGTGGCAGTCTACCACTAATAGATCCAACCACCCATATAATGCCACGTCACTGATCTTATTGCACACCAAATAGACCAGTCAGTTTCTTTCACATCACTATCTTCTTCAACCTTCAGAAACAGAAACCCTAATCTATTTAAGACTTGTTAATAATTGATTGTAGGTTTTAAATGCAAGAGACAATAATTAAACATGTATGCATGAATTTGATCAATGGAAAAGAGGAATACAAACACTTTAATGAATTAGATGGATGAGTATGTTGTTGGGGTTATCAATTTCATTTTATCCACTCTCATATACTTTTAGGAATTCATCATTCTTTTCATCAATGTTAATGTCACTCTCTAAATCACCTTGCAAGAAGGCTTATCCTTAATTATGAGTTCATACAATTCCTAGCATTCCTAATAATTAATTCTGAAGCGCATAAGCTTAACGACAACCAACCCTCATATTCCTATGTCTAGGCAATATGCTATTGGGAGAAATTCCCCAGATCTAGATTTCCCCGTACGTTCCCACATCGACAAAATCATTAATCATGGCATTGAATGAGTTAAACAATGCAAGCTTTAAGCAAAGAGGAAAAACCCTAACTAATGATGAAAAAAAGCATGTATCTTAAAATAAGATGTTAAAACACAAATTCCATATATAAGAGTTGCACAAGACTACATTGATTCCCCAACAACAATACAAGGTTTAGTTCACCATATTCATGGTGAAACTAGATGAATAATAATGAAAGAATGGAAGAGATAGAAAAACCATAGAAAGAGAAGAGGAGAGTCGTCATCATCTCTTAATTTACCCCCAAGGGGTGAAAAATGTGTTTCTGCTTCCTCTCCACCAAAGATACAAACCCTAGGAAGACCTAAAGCTTATATATTGTTCGTAATATTACAGAAAATTAGGCCCAAGCCCAAAATAGTGCTGCTCAACGGTAAACTACCGCTCAACGGTAAGTGCGTGAGTTGATTCTTCCCCTCAACGACATTTTCACCCCTCAGCGGAGTCAACGCGGTTTCCTGAGTGCTGCTCAGCGGTAAAGTGCCACTGAGCGGTAGTTGCGACTTCTCCTTTTGCACTTTTTTAGTTCTTTTCTGATTCCATCTCCAATTGTTCCTTCGGGTGCCATTCACATCCTTCCAAGTAGCAGTCCTCAGGGAGCTAATGTTGCCCCTTCTCAACTTCATCCCAACGGTTGGGCGACTATACAAGCCTTTGTGACAGTATGCACGACCATGGGGATTACTCCATTTGTGTCAGTCTTTCTCCATTATTTCAACGTCTGGCCTTTAGCGAGACGAAGATGGGTGTCTCTTTCTTCCTTTCAAAGTCGAACCCTGTTCAAACTGTACAGTCAGTCCTTCAAAAATTTCAAGAAGCGATACTTCAAAGTGATAATAAGAGTCTCCAGCCGGTCAAAAATCCATGATGAAGTAGGACTCCCTTTGTTCCCTTTTTATTGGACAATGGACCCTCGGAAAATAAACGCACATGCGGTCGGTTGCATGACCCACGAAGAGTTGGAGGCCGTAAGGATTCTCAATACCCTACCCCGCCTCCTTGGTGCCCGCGGCTTCGTTGAGTGTTTTAATCATGAGGATATTGACCAGATAGCGTTCCTTATGGTGTTTTCCATGGGTTTTCTTATTATATTGTTGTTTAACTTAGCTAAATTTTTGTTTTCCTTTCAGGCTACATATCTCTGCCGGTGCCATGCAAAACTAGTTTCAGTTCTTCTCACAAACGTCAGGGGGAAAGCAGTTCTAAGGCTCGAGACCCCTGGACGGCTTCATCCAGTCACGCGTCTACACCCATTAAGATTCGTCTGGTGGTTCCCCTTACAAAACAAGTGACGATGGTAGTGGCACCACCTAATACGATAGTCGACTTGGAGCCTTCTACTAGGACCGCTCCGACCGCCACGGTCGTTCCTTCGTCAAAGAAGAAGAGGAAATCGAAGGAAGGGGAGAAATCCTCTTCCAAGAGGAACCGTCAAGAGGGAAGCTCGCCGCACCCCATTCCCGCCAGTGTTTTTGATCCTGAGTTTCAAGTGAGCTCTCGTATGAACTTTCACATGAACTCCTCTCAGCGTGTTGTTGTTGAGCCGATGTCTAAGGGGGGCCTGCTCAATGCCGCTTTGGAGCTAACCGCCTGGGGGGTGATGTTGACTTGGTGTGCTCGCGAGCTTGCCAATCGTAGGGGATCCCGCGATCTACAAGCTGAGTTAGACGAGGAGAAGAAGACTTCAGATGCTCCCCGAGTTCGAGTGGAAGCGTTAGCCATTGACCATGCTGGATGTGCTGACAAGCGGGCCGACCTACAAACGCAGTTGGATGACGCTCGTGCAGAGTTAACCATAATCTCTGATCAACTGAAGACCGCCCGAGCGAAGGCTGATCGATCAGTGGAAGAAGTTGGCAAGCTAAAAGTTGAGGTCAAGAGGCTGGGAAGGAGGAATGAGGAGTTGGTCGGCCAAAACAAAAACCTCACTACCGAACTGCTCAAAGCGAATGAGATGATCTCGACGTTGAATTCGAACGTGGTGATCGAGCATGAGAAAGGTTTTAACAAGGTGATGCGCCAAGTGGCCGTCCTCTTGAATGTGGATCCTCTGGCCTCCGTCTTCGATATACATCAAGATGTGTTTGACGAGAAGATGCTTCAATATATGAGGCCGATGACGAGGAGGCAGGGGCGGACGAACCCGCACAAGTTGACAACGCTGCTCCCGAAGATCCATTGGTGGGGGATTAGGTCGGGCAAGATGAGTAGACGGCCTATCGGCCGAGGGAGGGGGATATTTTTTTTATTTTTTAGTGTAAGGCCGAACGTAAAAACACTTAGGCTTGTTATGGGTTTCCCTATCGACCTCTTAATACCATTCGTATTAAACGACTTCCTCCTTCTAATTATATGAAAGATATTTTGCTTAAGTATTGTCTTGATTTAGTTTTTCGTTTGTTGGATAACCTAAGCGTAGCTTATAATCCGCGACTCGTCCAATTAATTATTTTTAAGTGTAATTTTTTCGCGCCAATCGACAATGGTTTTGGTGAGGCCAAGTTGACAGCAATTCCTTTTTTGGAACTCCATTCATCAACTTGGATTTCTTCATACCGAGCGACAGGGATTGTTGTTCACCGCTTGGCCAAGTTGACAGCAGTTCCTTTTCGGAACTCCGTTCATTAACCTGGTTTCTTCATACTAAGCGACAGGGATTTCCCTTCACCGCTCGATCAAGTTGGCAACAATTCATTTTCGGAATTCTGTTCATCGACTTGGATTTCTTCATACTGAGCGGCAGGGATTGCTATTCATAACTTGACCAAGTTGACAGCAGTTCCTATTCGGAACTCCATTCATCAACATGGATTTCTTCATATCAAGCAGTAGGGATTGTCGTTCACCGCTCGACCAAGTTGACAACAGTTCCTTTCGCAACCCCGTTCACCAACTTGGATTTCTTCATACCGAGCGACAGGGATTGTCGTTCACTGCTCAACTAAGTTGACAACAATTCCTCTTCGAGACTCTGTTCGTCAACTTGGTTTTTATTCCTTCATTCGTTCTTCAGTGGCAATATTACAAAAATTTGATCGGGGACAAGGGTCTTGAATATTGTATTAATAATTGAAAAGAAGAGTACAACTATTCATCATTTAACTAAAATAAGTTTTTAAATGAGTGGCGTTCCAAGTATTCAGGATTTGGCGTCCGTCCCGAATGCGTGAGTCTATACATCCCATTACCCAGGGCTTCTGAAATTCGAAAAGGCCCCTCCCACTTAGCACCGAGCTTACCATGTGAGGTCGTACGACGAACTTCACTATTTTTCCTCCATACAAGGTCACCTTCTTGGAAGCTTCTAGGCTTGATTTTAGAGTTGTACTTCCTCTCCACCATCCACTTGCATGCCTCTACTCTTAGCGTCGCCCAACCTCTGCGCTCTTCCAAGGTATCGAGTTCCACTCTTAACTCCCTGTCATTAAAATGAATATCCTTCATCCGGCGCCTTAAAGATGGCTCTCCTAACTCGACCGGCAACATGGCATCAATACCATATGTTAAATTAAAGGGCGCTCTCCGGTTGTTCTATACCAGGTGCATCTATAACCCCACAGGACTTCTGGGAGCTCGTCGACCCACGCTCCCTTCTTCTTGCCTAGACGTTTCTTCAACTAGACCACTATTGTCTTATTCATGGCCTCTACTTGACCGTTCGTTTGAGGGTGCTCCACAGAACTGGTCACGTGTTTGATTCCAAAGCCTTTGAAAAACTCGCCCAATTTTTTTATCGATGAACTGTCGTCCATTGTCTGTGACAATCGTGCAGGGAAGACCGAATCGACAGATAAGTTTCCAATAGAACTTCTGTACTTGCAACGCCGTTATGGTTGCCAAGGCTTCAACCTCCACCCACTTGGTAAAGTAATCGATCGCAATAAGGAGAAACTTCTTTTTTGCCTGGCCTGTGGGGAACGGGCCGATAATGTCCATTCCCCACTGGGTGAACGGCCACGGTGACACCATTGTTTGCAAGGCGTGCGCAGGCGCATGTGTGGTATTGGCGTAGGCCTGATAGTTGATGCATTTATGAACAAATGTCTTGGTGTCTTCCTCCATGGACGACCAGTAGTATCCAGCTCGCAACACCCGGGCTTTCAAGGCTCGTCGACCGATATGGAATCCACATATGCAATTGTATAGTTCGTCCATGATGTACTGTGTCTCTTCCTTGGCAAGGGACTTAAGGACGGGGTGGAGAACCCTCTCCGGTACAGGTCGTCCCCCACTACCAAGTAGCGGGCAATCTTCTTAGCATCGGTCGGTCGTAGTGATCGACCCGCGTCTTGTTGGCTCATTAACGTTCGGACTTCCATTCTCCAATCCTCGACTTCATCCCTTGCCACAGTCATATACTTTACTGATGGTTGCAGTAACACCTGGCAGATGATTGTAGTTAACTGCCCTTTCTATTTCCCGGAGCTTAGCTTCGACAACATGTCTACTCGGGTGTTATCTTCGCAAGGGATGTTTTGAATTTCGACCTTTTCAAATTCTTTTGTCAAGGCCATTGCTTTGTGGAAATACCGAAGGAGATGTTTCTCCTTCACCTGAAAATCTCCGTTCATTTGGCCTACAACAAGTTGGCAGTCCGTTCGGCACAAGACTTTTTGTGCCCCCATATCCCTTGCAACCTCTAATATGGCCACCAAAGCTTCGTACTCCTCTTGATTATTGGAAGTTTTAAACTTGAAGACCAAAGAATGCTCCAACAGGAAACCGTTCGGCCCTTCCAAGACCAGCCCCGCTCCACTTACAAATCTCCTAGATGCACCATCCACGTACAAACACTACAAGAATAATTGAGATTACTGACAGTCATAATTCGTCGGTAATGTATAAAATCCGTCGGTAATTAGCATTTACCGACGACCAACATACCGTTGGTAAAAACGTTGTCGGTAAACTTTACCGACGGATCTTTTGTCCGTCAGTAATTACCGAAGGCTTTTGGCCGTCGGTAAAGCCTTCGGTAATTACCGAAGAACCTAGGCCTTCGGTAAATCCGTCGGTAAATGTCGCGACCTGGTTCATCTTCTTCCTCATCCTTCGTCACTATGTCAATTTTTTTTTTCATTTCCACGAACTCTGCCACCAAAACGTCATCACACGAATAACCATAGGGAATCATGGAGAGTTGAGCTCGCTGAAAAAGTTTAGGACCGGTGATGTTGTGTCATTTTATCACAGAGAGTTGAGCTCGCCGGAAAAATTTAGGACCAGTGATGTTGTGTCATTTTATCATGCAGAGTTGAGCTCGCTGGAAAAGTTTAGCACCGGTGATGTTCCTAATCGCACAAAGGAACTCTACAACAGCCCACCAAAAAACTTGAGCATGCCGGAAAAGTGAAACTCGCCGGAAAAGTTAAAAGCATCCCGTGATGGTGGAGACTATCCTGCGATGGTGGAGAGCAACCAACAATGGTAGAGAGTTGAAGCCACAAGACGGTGAAGAGCAACCAGAAATGAGTAGTGGTGGTGTGAAACTGAGTTGGTAAAGAAAATGAGGAGTAATGAGCGTCTTTGCCACATATATTGACACTGGAGGCAGAATTTGGGCGGAAAAATTCCCGCTCTTTTTACCGACGGACATGGACCTTCGATAAATCCGTCGGTAATGTCGATAAGTGAAATAATGGACGGGAAAATTCCCGCTTTATTTACTGACGGCCAAAAGCCTTCGGTAAAACCATCGGTAAGTGACATTAACATTATCGACGGATTTATCGAAGGCTTTTGGCCGTCGGTAATGTGTATGTCAGTTACCGACGGATTTACCAAAGGCTTTTGGCCATCGGTAAATAAAATTCAAAATCCGTCGGTAATGCCGTCGGTAATGAAAATTTATCGACGTAAATGTATCCGTCGATAAAAATTCGTCGGTATTATTAAAAATTTCTACAGTGAAATTCCACTCATCGCTGACCGTTGCTGGCAATTCTGCTACAAAATCAACTAAATGTTGGCCCTTCACCGACCCCCTCGATTCGTACCGTAATCCGAACTCTGACAGCTCCACCGTCTAACCCACCATCCGGCCTGCCAAGTTAGGCTTCCTTAAGATCTTGGAAATGGGAAAATCCGTTCGGACCACGATTCAGTGGCTCTAGAAATATGGCCAAAGTCTCCTGGATGCATTCAGCAAAGTTAGGACCACCTTTTCAACTTGGTAGTACCGCATTTCTGTATCGTGTAGGGTCCGGCTCACGAAGTACACGAGCTTACGCTCTCGGTTTTCCTGGAGTAGGGTGGCGTTGACCGCCATTTTTGAGACCCCTAGATAAATTTGTTAGTCTTCCCCTGATAACGGCCGGTTCATAACTGGTGGGTTCATCAAGATTGCCTTGACATCTTGGAATGTCGTCTCACATTCAGCGTCCCATATGTCACTTGATCCCTTCTTCATCTTTTTCAGGACTGGACGCACCCGCTCGGCCAGCCTGGGGATGAACCGTGATAACGTGGTGAGTCATCCCACCAGTCTTTGAATTTCCTTCATGGTGGTTGGGCTTTGCATTTCTAATACAGCTGCGAACTTGTCCGGGTTTGCCTAAATTCTCCTAGCAGTAAGCATGAATCTAAGGAATTTTCCGGCCACTACCCCGAAAGTGCATTTCGTGGGATTCAATCTCATCCCATACTTCATGACCTGTTTAAAGACCTCTTCCAGGTCTCTAACATGGTGTCGTCCATCCGTTGAGTAGACGACCATATCGTCAACGTACACCTCCATGCACCAACCGATCTGCTTTGAGAAGATCTTGTCCATCAAAGGCTGGTATGTGGCCCCGACATTCTTTAAGTCGAAGGGCATGACTTCGTAGCAAAAATTTGCTTTATCAGTGATGAACACCGTCTTCTCTTGGTCGGACGCATACATAGGGATCTGGTTGTATTCGGAGTATGCGTCCAGGAAACTCAACATTATGTGGCTCGAGGCTCCGTCAACTAACGCGTCGATGTTGGGTGGGAATCCTTGGGACAGACTTTGTTCAAATCAGTGTAGTCGGTACACATGCGCCACTTTCCACTAGCTTTTTTTACCATAACCTCATTGACGAGCCATGTGGTATATGTCATCGCACTGATGAATCCCGCCTCCTTCAACTTCCTCACTTGCTCCTCCACCGCCTTCCTCTTCTCTTCCCCAACTCGTCGCTTCTTGTGGGCTACTAGTCGCGCTTCCTTAAACAAGACCAATTTGTGTGACATGACCAAGGGATGGATTCCTAGCATGTCGGCGGTCGTCTAGGCATACAAGTCTCTGTTTCGTCACAATACAGACCTGATTTCTCTTTCCAACCCTTGTTCCAGCCCACGGGTCATAGTTGTGGTCTAGAGGCGTCTTTCCCTACCGAGATCGGTTGTGTCTCCCCCTAACGGCTCCAATTGGTCCTTGGTGTTTATTCGTGGGTCAAGGTCTGCCATGGCCACTTTCGACCCACTCGTTCTTCAGATCGTCCAACTATGGAGCTTTAGGCCGGTTGTGTAACATTCGCTCGTCGTACTCTGATCCGCCCGGACTGTGCAAATCGTGCTCCTGTCGGACGGGTACTTCAGGGTAAGGTGTGGTGTTGACATGATCGCCCCGAAGGTATTCAGACACGGTCGGCCTAAGAGCACATTTTAAGAGGTGTTAGCTTCCACCAACAGATATCTAACCCTCTTCTCCTCATTGTCCCGATCAGTTCCCAGACGAGTATGCATATTGACTAGCCTCGAGTATCCACCCTTTCACCCGCGAAACCTACTATATGCTCATTGTACAGGACAATTAGGTCGTCTGAGATATCCATCTTTTGGAAAGTTTTCCAATAGAGGATGTTCACCGAGCTCCCCTGGTCGACCTATACTTTGTTGATGCTATATCGAGCGATTTCTGCGGTAATTACCATGGGATCGTCCTGATCGGGATTCAGTGCATGAAAATCATCGTCCGTGAAGGTAATGGGCAACATGGTTCTCCGTGACTTATCCACTGCGGGAACGGACCGCAAGGCCTGCACGTGACGTTTTCGGGCAGACGATGAGGACCCTCCTCCTGCGAATCCTTCGGATATCGTGTTGATGTGTCCCCGTAGGGGGCGGTCGTGGCTCCTACTGCGGCTTCGTCTTCACCGCCTTTCGAACCGTGAGTGGTCTGCCCAACCATGTCTCGATCTTTCATGTTTCTCCTGCTTTCGTGAACTTGTCCGTCGAGGACTCCGCGGTCGCTGTAGTGGTGTCTCGGGACAGTCAATTTTTACATATTTCTTTAGTTTTCCACCTCGGATCAACTCTTCAATCTTGTCCTTCAGGGTCATGTACTCCTCCGTAGTATGGCCCATGTTCTTGTGATATGAACAGTGTTTGTTGCCTTCTGCCCCGAGCGGTGTGGGTCGTCTCTTTGGTTCCCGGATTAAATCAGCATTCAACGCCTCTTAAAATATTCTCGCCCAAGGGGCATTCAGCGGGGTATACTGCAAAATCTCGGTCCCCTAGGTGGTTCTCTCTACTTGAACCCTCAGGGCTTCTCGGATTGACCGTCCGACTTCTTCCCAGCGGTCCTATCTCCCTTACTCTCCAGACCATTCTTCTTATACGATTGCTTCATCAGTTGCCCTCTCTCGCAATTCTTCCATGGTTTTAGGAGCTCGCCGACAAACACTATCCTTGAAAGGTCTAGGCTTAAGGGTAGGCAAAACGTATTGGAGGGCGAGTTCCGAGCTTAAACCCTTCACCCACTGTACGGTCTTTTGAGAGCCATGAACGCCTTTAAAGTTTCTTCCTTCCCTTGTGATACGACTGTCGTGGTCATACAAATTTGATGTGCAATAAGAATGAATGCTGTATAGCTAGGAAGTGACTCCTAGGTCGTCTCTCAAGGACCAATTATGGTTCAGTTTTGGATCAAACACGAAGGGGGGGGGGTGTTTTGAATATTTTTGTGTGGAAAATTAAATTAAAACGGACTAGAAATTAAATAAAGCAAAATTAAAAACGATGAAATAAATTTTAATGACGGTAAAAATTGAACGGTAAAAGACGGTAAAAAAATGGTAAAAGATATCAAAAATTAACGCGGGAACATTAAACGTGAACAAAATGTAAATCATTAAATGCGAAAGTAAAAGCATCAGTAAAAACATATTGTAAAATTAAAACTACAACTGTAAAAACAAAATTAAAACAGTAAAATGAAATTAAAACAGTAAAAACGATTTTGCTACAGTAAAAAGGAAAATACAGCAAGGTAAAACAGTAAAAAATAAATCTAGAACAGAAAACTAGAATACATAAAACGAAAATACAGAAAAACGAAAATACAGTATATAGTAAATACAGAATACAGTAGAAATAGAAAATAAATTACAGCAGTAAATAATTACACCAAAAACAGTAAATCTGGAATGGAAAAATTGTAGTACAAAAAAATGAAAATACAGAAAATAGTAAATACAGAAAACGGTCAAAACAGTAAAACAGTAAATTTTAGAAAATAAAATTACAACAGTAATTAATAATAGCAAAACAATAAATATAGAATTGCAGAATCCAAATAACAGTAATACAGAAATAGTAAAAACGGAATACAGAAATACAGTAAAACAGTAAAATACGAAAAACAGTAAATTGAAAACAGAAACAGAATTATTGCACCAAAGTATAGAAAACCAAATTACAGTAATTAATTCAAAGTGAAATAAATAACAGCAGAGGCAAAAGAAATTAATTTGTAGAAAACATAATTTGGAAATTTAATTACAACAGAGATCAAATTACAGCAGTATTTAAAATATAACAGCAGATATTAAATTACAGAATCAAAATAAAACAATAACAGACTTGAAAAACAGAAAATTAAACCAAACTTTCAATTGAAATTATACATGAATTTATTACAACAATCAAATTAAAAGAGAAACCTAACGTGCACAGTTGTTCTTCTTCACTGATCCAATGTCCAGCCCTTTGTCCGTTCCAGCCCCTACTTTCCAGCTGCTGGATTTTCCAGCAGCCCCCTCACCACTGGACTCCCTCCTGCCCGTCTTCTATCTCCTCCCCCAAATTCTGCCAATTTATAGCTCCTGAAGCTACTCCCGTGACTTCTCTTTTTTTGTGCACACTTGAACGTGACTTTGCCATCCAGCACCATTTCTCAATTTTGTCTTTTAGCAACTTTCTTGATCAATTAATTCTCCACTTTTGTTTCCTTGTGGACGTGAAAAAGCCTTCCATTTCTCTTCACCAATTCATTGCTAATGAATAAAATATTCCAACTTAGACCGTGGCAGCTGCTTCCCGGATGGTGCTTCTTCCATTTGAAGAACGGAAGAGCTGCTGCTGCTCATCTTCATTCAAGTGCTGCGTGAACTGCTGCGTTTGGTGGAGGATGCTGGAAATATGGACGTCTGGATGGAGTTGCTTCGCTTGCTAGAATGGAGAACACCACTGCTGGAATGGAGAACACCACTGCTGCACGTGTGCTGCACCAAAGGGACCGTGAGCTTCTCTACAAGCTTGCTGGATGCGTGATTGCTGTCATGGCTTTGCTGGACGTGACTGGTGCAGCTGCCTTCTTCAAAGTGTTGGACGTGAAGACCTCTTTCTTTGCTGCTGGTCTCTTTGTAGTTCTCATGCACACTCGTTGCTCAAAGCTGGATACGTTGTTGCTAGAATGCTGCCAAACCAGGCAGTAAAAACTCCATAAATGCTAGACCAAGCTTCCCTTTGCCGGACTGTGCAGGTTGCTTCTTTACATGTGGCTGCTACGTGTGGATAGATGGAGGCGCGGACTGGTGCTCCAGCCGTGACACCATCTCTTTTGCCGTGAGATTGCTGGGAGCTTGAAGTGTTTATGCTGCCACTGCCCAAACTGTCATGGCCGTGTATTTTCTTCCATGTGTGAAGTGCTCGAGCATCATGAAGCCGTGAGCTTCTTTGAATGGAAAAGCACCGAGAGTAATCAATATTATGCATGAAGCCAAAGTGAATGCCATGTCTTTCTATGTGGGCCGTGTCATGTGTTGGTTTGTTTCAAGACTTTATTCAATTAAGGGCCCTCTATTTTTAATTTTGGATTTCGGTGTAATCAATGAAACGGGGTCATCCACTTCTGGTTCCACCACTTCACCATTAATTCTAGAAGAAGACAAAAGCATATGTTGCTTTCCAAATCAATTGTAGGCGGCTGGTGTTTTGTTTGGACCGTCCACTTTCTCCCTTGGTGCTACTTTTCATACGTCCAAGTCTTCTCCATCATGTATCCAAATTAAAAGAAAAATGTCCACTCCTTAACTCCATTATGTTTTGTCCTTTTGACTTCTCATCACCAACTCCACGTACCAAAACAGCAAGGCCCATTCTCATATTGCTTCTAATTGAAAATAATTATCTGAGTGAATGTGTAGAACCTGGACGTGACACATGTGACACACAACCAATATTAAAACACATTTCTTCATGACATCAGCCGTGCTTGGAGCTCTCCAACCATGCTACAAAACCGTGAGTGGTGGTTCTAGTAACATCTCCAAGCCGAGACACCTCTCCCTCCAATGTGTTTCTGCTGTGTGACAGTGAGAGCACTGGACCAAAACAGCTGCTGGCCGTATTGCACACCAAATTACTTTAGTCCACATTCACGTGCATACCACACTTCCAAGACGTAGCACCTTTCCTTTCCATGCACACCAAACACCAAAATGAAAGTCACTTACTGCTATGGACAGTGATCAATTAAATGCTCTATAAGCCCAAAAGTAATTAAATGCAAACTCCTCTTAGTTTTAAAATAAAATATATGTCACATTTATCTTGAAGTCCCAAAATATTATCCAATAATTTCCCTGCACTCAATAATATAAATAATTAGTCTCAGACAATTCAAATTAATTAAAATAAGAATTTCTGATCAAATTAAGCACAATCAGTACAAAAGGGAAAATATTGGACAATTAAGCACATTTCCCGATTAAATCTAGTACAATAAACTAAGTGAAGTGGAGAAAATAATGATTCATCAAAATAGACCACACTTAGTCTTTTGCACTCCTGGGCAAAATTAAGACGCAAATCAGGGAATGGTTCAAAGGACTGACACAGATGCAGCATTCAGAAAATAAAGACTAAAGAGAAAAATAAACAGAATTTACAAAGTTCTCAAGACGTCTGGACAGAGAAAAGAAGTAGAAATTATCCAACACAAAATCAAGAATAACAGATACTTACAGAAATCATCCAAGCAATTCAATACATGGAAAAATAATCCATCAGCTCAAGAGGTGATTTGAAAATAACAAAACCTCACAGATGCACTCACAGTGTTTCTCTGAAGTGTTTAAGGTAAATCAATGTCACTCAATGCACTCAAGAAAACAAACACAAACAGACTTGGCAAGCTTCTAATATCAACACTTAAAACATATGCATGTTCAGATCAAAAGGTCTTTCAGGGTTGTAATGGGGCCAAGGACATGGGAGGATAAATATGGATAAGTAGGTATAGCCCAAAAGAAATAGAGGAGCAATGGGGAATAAGTGGAAATACAGTGAAATCTCTCCCAAACCTCTAATTCAATCCTCTTCTCGACTCCATTATTCACAAAATTATTTTTTCAATTTTTTTCTCTTTTTCTCATCATCATTTTTTTTTATCCTGTCTTCTTTTTCTTTTCTTTTTTTTTTTTTTGTTATCACACAACAGGATATAAATTATCATTTCAAAACATGATGAGGAACCAACTAGCCAATTCATCAGAATTCCCAAGGAGACCACACTTATTCACAAAATACTTCTATAGCTCCAGACTTTATTAAGGTTAAGGTAATCATTTGTTTTTCACTTAGGATCAGTGTATGAGCTTCAACACAAATAAATATATACAGTATAGGCTCAAAGGGGTTATCAAAGGATAATAACAAGGTAGGCTTATTTGGCTAAAGAGGCTCAAGAATAAAATTGCCTTTATCACTTCTAAACATGCATATAAATCAAGTATATCAAAAAGAATCAAGCCAAGGCATATGTGCAAGCAATCAAGATACATATCACACACAAGAAAGAAAATTAAGTGGCTCAAATCTCACACAGGGTATTCGTCACAATCAAATCAACCTCTCAAACATTATAATCATCTTCCAAGCAGAGAAAAGCAAGGATTCCAAACCATAAGTATTAAGTAAGTGAAGGAAAAATCTACAACTTAAACATCATCCAGAAATCAAAAGAAAAAATGTAAAATTTATTGCACACAAAACTCGATAAAAATAACTTAAAAGAGAAAAAATTTAACACTCAAAAACAAAAAATTTAACACACAAAATACAATCTAACAGAAAAATCAGGATTTCTCCCCAGTAGACCACACTTAAATCACACAATGTCCTCAGTGTGTTACAATCATCAGATGATCAATTTCAGAGCAGTCAAATAATATAGACAAGTGCAACAAAAGTAGAAAAATGGGAAGAAATTTTTCAGTAACATCCATCAGTAGATGTTATCAGGGACATCCATCAGCAGATGTCTAAAACACCTAGCACCCATCAGTAGATGCTAATAATTTTTTTCATTTTATTTTATTTTATTTTTTTTTTTTTTTTCAGAAAAAGGAGACCGGTACTGTGACAACAGTCTCGGTGGCAAAGACCGGAACTGTTGCTACAGTGGAAAGAAATCTGGCTATAAATGAGGCACTCCTCCGCGTCCAGCGCCATTTCTGATCCCTCACTCTCTCTCTACTCCTCTCTCTGCTCTCTTCTCTCTCTACTCTCTTCTCTGCTCTCTTCTCTCTCTACTCTCTCGAGCGTCTGGATCTCTGCAGGGAGCCTCTCCCCCCCGCGTCCGTGTGCTCTGAAGGTGTACGAGCCCTGCAAGGAGCCTCTGCCACCGTGCCAACTGAAGAGTCTGAGTGAGATCCGCGAGGAGCCTCTGCAAGCCTACTTCCCCAGGTAAGTCCTCTGCTCCTGGATCTGCCTTTCTTCTTTTTCTGCTTAAGTTTCCAGATCTTTCACTGCTTTCTTTTCCTTTCTCTGCTTTCCAGTCTCTTTCTGCTGTTATACCTTCCTGCTTTCCTGCTTTCTTTCTTCTCCTTTTCAATATTTTCATTTTTATTTTTTTGAAATTTAAACACTTAAACACATAAAACACAACTGTCTAAAAACTTAAGGGGTATATCGGCTGGAAACCAGACGTTAATCTCCCTTCGATTGAAGGTATTGCAGAGACAATCGGGTAGAACAACGCCACGTACCCCACTTAAAACTAAATAAACACATAAACATAATATACAAGAACAATATGGACAAGAACAACCGGACAACTGGACATAGATCCGTTTAGGACCCTTTGCGAGGACCGTGAAACAGATCTGAGACCAAAAACTGAAGCATCAAAGCATGACTGGACAAAATAAATCTGAAAGGAAACAAGAACAAATAAAGAAAACACTGAATTAAGAATTTAATGTTTTTATGCTTTTTTTTTTTTTTATTATTTTTTTTTTTTATGTTATGCTTATTTTTCTTGTTTTTGTTCTTTTTATATGTATTTATTTTTTATTTATGTATTTGTATATTACGAGAGGAAGGATGAGTGATATGGAATCAGAGAGATATACCAGTCAACGATGGCGTCCTACAGATGATCAGATCACGATGATGACCAAAATCTACAACTATGGGGTCACACACCCAAGCCGAGCGCAAGTCGTCGAGATCGCGTCTCGACTAAGGACCTTCGGCGAAGCCACTGAATACAACGTGCACTGCTGGTTTAACAACCATGGCAATCGGGTCAGGCGCTGGCAAGCGGAGATAGACCCCACAGGCACTCTCTTTTCACAACTGCCGCTATACATGTACGGTAAGAACTCTCATCATACCTCAATCGAAATTTTTTTTTTTTTTTTTCACTTCCTCTTCTATTATTAACACATGTTTTTTATTTTTTTATTTTTTTATTTTTTATTTTTTTGTTTGAAAGAAAACAACTGGGTGATAATGAGGGCACCGAGGCTGCTGAATCTGTTTCCAGTTCCGATCATTATCGATGACGACAGAAATGAACGAGAAATTCCTCCACCAAAGCCTCCGCTCGTGACTTTTCGAACCAGAGCTCCCTCAACGGAGCTCTCCCTTAGACCACCACAACCAGCTCGTGAATTCTTTCAGTTTTAAAGTTTTGTTTATTTATTTTTTTTTTTATGTTTTTATTGGCCGAGTGTGGCCAGAATATGGGCTGTAATATGAACACTTATATTTTTGTTGTTTTTAATTTTTTTTATGTTGTTTTTGTTTTTTATTTGGTTTGTAATATTAACGATCAGAAATGATCGACCCCCGAACAACTTAAATTTCATATATCAACTGCAATTTTATTTTCAGATCTGTTCAATCCTTTTTCTCCATTACTGTAATTTTTGCATTGATGAATGAAATATTTTCTTAGTCTAAAAAAATTGCAAACAAAGATCTGTATGAAAACAACTAAGAAATTGTATTTACAGTGAAGGAAAATAAGGAAAAAAAATGAGATCTGAAGTGAAAATTTTTATTGGTAAGAAACTGAGGGTCGAAATAAAATCAAGGACTACGCAAAACAATTTTTGAATTTTTGATTTTTTTTTTTTTAAGGGATAACAACTGGAAAACTAAGAAAAAATAATTATACATATCAGAATACAGATTTGGCACGCTTTTAAAAAAAAAAAAAATTTTTATCACAAAATTTTTTTTTTCTTTTTAGTAAAAACACTAAGAATGAGGAAGCAAATAAAACACAAAACACATTTTTTTTCGTTTTTAAATATATGAAAAATAAATATATGTACATCTCATAACAATTAAATTTGAAAAGAAAAAAATTTTTGCACACTTGAAAAAAAAAAAAAAAATTATCACAAATAAATTTTTTTTTTTTTTTTTAAAATAATAACTCGAAAACTAATAAAGAAAAATAAAAGGAAAAATAAACATAAAAGAAAACAAAATTCAGAATCTTCCCGAGACCATACTTAAAATACAATGTCCTAAACGTGTTCTAAGCATAAGATCATCAGTTAAAACACTAAACAGATAAAGGACAAATGCAATAAAAGTAGGAAAACGGGAAAGAAAGAAAAAGAAAACTCCCCTGGATTATGGTGGCAGTTGCCAATTTTGGATCATCAGGGAGAGGTCTTCATGTTCACGATCCAGCCATGAAGTTTTGAGGACGAACTGCTTCATCCTCCAGATTTGATCAAGCAGTGAAATGTCCTCCACCGCCGGATCTAAGCAGCAAATATTGTTACTGAGCGGATTCAGTAGGTGCTTGTTGATCTTTGAACTGTCAGTGTCAGCACCTTTGTTTTCCACTGTGGGTGTATGTTGATCAAATTTATACGTACCTCCTGCAACATGGTTAGTGCAATGTGGTTCCGCAGAAATTTCATGCAGGGGTATGACACCCAATTCTAGTGTAATAGGCTGAACCTCAGATAAATCCTCATAACATGAATCGGTTTCAAATGTAGAAATAATATCTTTAACAGGCTCAGATTCATGTTCAGAGGGAGAATTAAAAACATGCTCAGCAACAATATGATTACAAGCATACCTATCATCAGCATAATCTTTAATAACACAGTCAACAGAATAATCAATTTGCAGTATGCTTACCTCCACTTCCTTGAAGATTGGTAAAGTAGTGGAGGATGAAAGTAGTCCACCTGGTTCAAGATTATTGCTTATTCTTTCCTGGTCCTCAAAATCATCAGCATTTTCCTCAAGTGCAAGAATGGTCATCTGCCCAATCTGATTACTCAGATTCTGAATTGCCGCTTGAGTTTCCTGCTGAAACTCTATGCTATTTTTCTTGAACTGCATGTTCCCTTTCTGTAACTGAACGTTCTGCATGGTCATCTGCTCCAGTAACTCCTTTAATGTAGGTTCAGAAGTAGAAGGCTGAGGAGTTATTTGAATAGGAGAATCATATTGCTGATTCTCATATTGTGGAACTGGCTCCCAAAGAGAGCTCTCAGAAATTGGATGATGGAACATATTGTTCTCATCATAAAAATCAGCAGATTTAAAATCAAAGTAATATGCAGAATAAGAATCATAATCACAGACATTGGCAGAATAAGCATTATTCACAACATTAAAATAGGTAGACATGGAAAAATAAAAAGTAAAAACTAAAAACTAAAAATTACGAATCAGATAAAACAAAACACATTTATACATGCTACAAGCACACACAAGACAGAACATCAATAGTAAAAATTTTTAATTAATTTTTTTTTTTAATTTTAAATTTTTTTTTAATAACAACTAAATACAGAACATAGCACAATTAAACACATATATACACAATATATATTAACACAGTAAAAATCTAAAACAAAAACCTGGATCTGAAGTGACAACGCCGCCAAAATTTGTTGAAGGTGTCGTTGTCTCCTACAAAAATACAACAGACAGAACACACAAAACACACATATTAACAGAACAAAAATTTACACAACAAAAATCTAAAACCAAACCGTCATTGATTGGTCCCCGGCAACGGCGCCAAAATTTGATACGACTGTCGTGGTCATACAAATTTGATGTGCAATAAGAATGAATGCTGTATAGCTAGGAAGTGACTCCTAGGTCGTCTCTCAAGGACCAATTATGGTTCAGTTTTGGATCAAACACGAAGGGGGGGGGGTGTTTTGAATATTTTTGTGTGGAAAATTAAATTAAAACGGACTAGAAATTAAATAAAGCAAAATTAAAAACGATGAAATAAATTTTAATGACGGTAAAAATTGAACGGTAAAAGACGGTAAAAAAATGGTAAAAGATATCAAAAATTAACGCGGGAACATTAAACGTGAACAAAATGTAAATCATTAAATGCGAAAGTAAAAGCATCAGTAAAAACATATTGTAAAATTAAAACTACAACTGTAAAAACAAAATTAAAACAGTAAAATGAAATTAAAACAGTAAAAACGATTTTGCTACAGTAAAAAGGAAAATACAGCAAGGTAAAACAGTAAAAAATAAATCTAGAACAGAAAACTAGAATACATAAAACGAAAATACAGAAAAACGAAAATACAGTATATAGTAAATACAGAATACAGTAGAAATAGAAAATAAATTACAGCAGTAAATAATTACACCAAAAACAGTAAATCTGGAATGGAAAAATTGTAGTACAAAAAAATGAAAATACAGAAAATAGTAAATACAGAAAACGGTCAAAACAGTAAAACAGTAAATTTTAGAAAATAAAATTACAACAGTAATTAATAATAGCAAAACAATAAATATAGAATTGCAGAATCCAAATAACAGTAATACAGAAATAGTAAAAACGGAATACAGAAATACAGTAAAACAGTAAAATACGAAAAACAGTAAATTGAAAACAGAAACAGAATTATTGCACCAAAGTATAGAAAACCAAATTACAGTAATTAATTCAAAGTGAAATAAATAACAGCAGAGGCAAAAGAAATTAATTTGTAGAAAACATAATTTGGAAATTTAATTACAACAGAGATCAAATTACAGCAGTATTTAAAATATAACAGCAGATATTAAATTACAGAATCAAAATAAAACAATAACAGACTTGAAAAACAGAAAATTAAACCAAACTTTCAATTGAAATTATACATGAATTTATTACAACAATCAAATTAAAAGAGAAACCTAACGTGCACAGTTGTTCTTCTTCACTGATCCAATGTCCAGCCCTTTGTCCGTTCCAGCCCCTACTTTCCAGCTGCTGGATTTTCCAGCAGCCCCCTCACCACTGGACTCCCTCCTGCCCGTCTTCTATCTCCTCCCCCAAATTCTGCCAATTTATAGCTCCTGAAGCTACTCCCGTGACTTCTCTTTTTTTGTGCACACTTGAACGTGACTTTGCCATCCAGCACCATTTCTCAATTTTGTCTTTTAGCAACTTTCTTGATCAATTAATTCTCCACTTTTGTTTCCTTGTGGACGTGAAAAAGCCTTCCATTTCTCTTCACCAATTCATTGCTAATGAATAAAATATTCCAACTTAGACCGTGGCAGCTGCTTCCCGGATGGTGCTTCTTCCATTTGAAGAACGGAAGAGCTGCTGCTGCTCATCTTCATTCAAGTGCTGCGTGAACTGCTGCGTTTGGTGGAGGATGCTGGAAATATGGACGTCTGGATGGAGTTGCTTCGCTTGCTAGAATGGAGAACACCACTGCTGGAATGGAGAACACCACTGCTGCACGTGTGCTGCACCAAAGGGACCGTGAGCTTCTCTACAAGCTTGCTGGATGCGTGATTGCTGTCATGGCTTTGCTGGACGTGACTGGTGCAGCTGCCTTCTTCAAAGTGTTGGACGTGAAGACCTCTTTCTTTGCTGCTGGTCTCTTTGTAGTTCTCATGCACACTCGTTGCTCAAAGCTGGATACGTTGTTGCTAGAATGCTGCCAAACCAGGCAGTAAAAACTCCATAAATGCTAGACCAAGCTTCCCTTTGCCGGACTGTGCAGGTTGCTTCTTTACATGTGGCTGCTACGTGTGGATAGATGGAGGCGCGGACTGGTGCTCCAGCCGTGACACCATCTCTTTTGCCGTGAGATTGTTGGGAGCTTGAAGTGTTTATGCTGCCACTGCCCAAACTGTCATGGCCGTGTATTTTCTTCCATGTGTGAAGTGCTCGAGCATCATGAAGCCGTGAGCTTCTTTGAATGGAAAAGCACCGAGAGTAATCAATATTATGCATGAAGCCAAAGTGAATGCCATGTCTTTCTATGTGGGCCGTGTCATGTGTTGGTTTGTTTCAAGACTTTATTCAATTAAGGGCCCTCTATTTTTAATTTTGGATTTCGGTGTAATCAATGAAACGGGGTCATCCACTTCTGGTTCCACCACTTCACCATTAATTCTAGAAGAAGACAAAAGCATATGTTGCTTTCCAAATCAATTGTAGGCGGCTGGTGTTTTGTTTGGACCGTCCACTTTCTCCCTTGGTGCTACTTTTCATACGTCCAAGTCTTCTCCATCATGTATCCAAATTAAAAGAAAAATGTCCACTCCTTAACTCCATTATGTTTTGTCCTTTTGACTTCTCATCACCAACTCCACGTACCAAAACAGCAAGGCCCATTCTCATATTGCTTCTAATTGAAAATAATTATCTGAGTGAATGTGTAGAACCTGGACGTGACACATGTGACACATAACCAATATTAAAACACATTTCTTCATGACATCAGCCGTGCTTGGAGCTCTCCAACCATGCTACAAAACCGTGAGTGGTGGTTCTAGTAACATCTCCAAGCCGAGACACCTCTCCCTCCAATGTGTTTCTGCTGTGTGACAGTGAGAGCACTGGACCAAAACAGCTGCTGGCCGTATTGCACACCAAATTACTTTAGTCCACATTCACGTGCATACCACACTTCCAAGACGTAGCACCTTTCCTTTCCATGCACACCAAACACCAAAATGAAAGTCACTTACTGCTATGGACAGTGATCAATTAAATGCTCTATAAGCCCAAAAGTAATTAAATGCAAACTCCTCTTAGTTTTAAAATAAAATATATGTCACATTTATCTTGAAGTCCCAAAATATTATCCAATAATTTCCCTGCACTCAATAATATAAATAATTAGTCTCAGACAATTCAAATTAATTAAAATAAGAATTTCTGATCAAATTAAGCACAATCAGTACAAAAGGGAAAATATTGGACAATTAAGCACATTTCCCGATTAAATCTAGTACAATAAACTAAGTGAAGTGGAGAAAATAATGATTCATCACCTTGCCTTTGGTTGACCAACTCGGAGATAGTCAAGTCTTGAGTGCTACTACTTGCAAACTGACGGTTGAACATGCGTTGCAATCCCGTGAAGTTTTCTATGGCGTTCGGAGGAAGTGAATTGAACCGATTCGAGCCGAGCATTCGGCCCTTACGGCTATGAGTTCCGCTTCATGGCGCTGCTACGTCTCCTCCATCTTTTGTTGCAACATCTGGGTCATCTCTACTGAGTCATCAACGCTCATGTTTCTCGTGGTCACCATTGGGTTTACCAAGCAACTCGGCCCCACGATGGGTGCCAAAATGTTTCGGTTATAGGGCTGAGTCACTAAACACCTTCACAATTTGTTCTTCCTTGTCATCCGGTCTTACTCCTTGGGTCTCTGGTCCGCTAATCCAGCCGGTGTGTACCTGTTAAAGATACTCTGATGTCAAAGTCAATAATTGAACCATGTGGTTATCTAATACGATAATGACAGTAATAAATGCACTGTAATTGCCTCCACCTACCTGTTACCTTGGATTTATATTTATAGTTTTTGAGCATGGGCCTAGGATTAGCGATATTTTAATCTCGGTCCAGTAGCCTTAAACGTGATTTACCTTAATCCCCTTAACATTAATCAATTATGCTTATGGGACTGGCCATCCTGATCGGCTGACTTGTCTTCTTTACTGGTCGTCCGGTCATGTTTTCATTATAGACTATGACGACCGTCCGGTCATGCCTTCATTATGGACTATGATGACCGTCCGATCATATGGTACAAGCGGGTATTAAAATACCCGCTACCCACAACCCGCGAGTAGTAAATATCCGCGGATATTAATTATCCTGTAGCGGATTTTATCTGTGGGCACAATTTTTCTACCATCCTACTTAAATGTGGCGTTACTTTTTTTTCCTAATTATTATTCCAAAATCATATATTTTAAATAAAACTAATGAGTTGTTCAAAAGAAGGTGTATTGAATGATACAAAATAAAGTTTGAAAAAAGTATTTTAAATTACTTCTACCACTCAATAAAAACTTACACAAAAAAGTGAAGAGTAATAATGAAAAAAAAATGCAAAAAGCAATAAAAGAAGATTCCTGTATTTGCAACGAAGATACCAACCCATTCGGTGAACTTAAACAAGCGTACAAACACAGTGGGAACAAAATATCTCAAAAATAATTAATGTTACGCTATTAAAATATCCTCAAAACAATTCATTTTTATATAAACAAAAAGAAACTTCAATCTTTACATCGAAAACAAGATGCAAAAATAGTTATCTAAAAGTAGGATGCTCTTCCCATGTCCAACCAATAATTCGTTTCTGAAATTAGGTAAGGCAGGGAACATGGCCGGATTGATGAACTTATCACAACAATTTTTTTCTTCTGTCACTATTGATATAATGTGAATTATTTAGCAACTTCAATGATTCATATTTTTTTTATTAACATGTTCATATTTATGGCTTTCAAGTTATCATCGTCTTTGGTAAATGTTAAACAGGGACATATAAAAGGTAACATACATGTACTAACCCAACTTGTTTAAGTGGTGTTGTTCTTTGACTTGGAGTAATTGCACTTTAGACCCATAATGCATGTGTGTTAGAAGAGTACAAAAAAAGCTTGAGAAAATAAAATTGTTTATAGATGGGTTGGTAGGATGAACGGTGGCTCTCGTGCCACCTACCCATCGATGGCCTAAGAACTTCTCAACTAGTCAAACAAAGGCATCAAATTTGAACGGAGAGATATACCGTCAACATTCACTTATCAACTCAACCATTTCATCATCATATTTATCTTTTGCAATTAAAAAACTCTTTTTTACACCCTTTAAATCTTACAGTTTAATTTCTTTCGAAACCCTCTTGTGCAAATAGGATGTATATTTCAAGAAAATGAAATATTATTCATTTGTTTGTGGATGTGATGTGTGGATAAAAGGTTTTAGGAACATCCAACCTTAAATAATATAGAAAGTTAGCAATTGACCAACTCACAGGTGTAAGACCAACTTGCTCTATCTACCTACCACCTTATTATTTTCAGCCTACTCTGGAAGAGAGGTCTAAATAAATAGCCTTCAATATCTACTCCAATTAACTCACCCTTTTTGCCACACCAGTTTCTTCATCTCCACTGTTCTACTCTTCATCTCTATCTCTATCAAATTTAACTAGTAAGATCTCTACCTCAACCCAATGATTTGTTGAATGTTGTTTATTGATTTTAATCTGTTTGTGCTTTTGTCTAAGAGAAATATTGTTTGTTCTGTGAATTTAATTTCAGTGGCTGCAGAACAGGTGTTGGTTGATGAAATCTCTTATCCTTCTAAGATCACTGCTACCAAGCCCCTGTCTCTGCTGGGTCATGGTAAGTTACCTGTTTCCTCTACTTGCAGCTATGTTTCTGCTTTGGCATGAAGTTAAGATTTGATAGTGTTGTGTATGCTGATGTTTAAATGTTTTCATCAAGTTAAAAGTGAAAGGAGTAAACTTAATAGAAGGATCTAAGATCATAAACTTCAAATCTCTGTTCAAGACCAATATAACTGCTGGAGTGTTGGCTTTGATTTGATTCATCCATGAGTAGCAAGTAGACTCAACTTGATTTCCCTCTTTGATCAGGAATCACCGACATGGAGATCCACTTTATCCATGTGAAATTCTATTCAATCGGGGTCTATTTCGAGCCTGAAGTAGTAAGCCACTTGCAGCAGTTCAAAGGAAAACCAGCAAAGGAGCTGGAAGAGAATGATGAGTTCTACGATGCTCTCATTTCTGGTAAGCGTTTAACAATGACAATTCTAAAGTTATGTGATATATCAGTTTAATAAGAGTTCATCTAATCATTGAAATAATAAAGATATGGTTAATGGTGTTCTTAAGGTGGTTTCTAAGGTAATTATTATCAAGGCTAATAAATTATCAAACATATTGTATGTACAGCTCCGGTTGAAAAGTTGATTAGACTTGTGGTGATAAAAGAGATCAAAGGTGCACAATATGGGGTTCAGATTGAGAGTGCTGTGAGGGATAGGTTGGCAGCTGAGGACAAATTTGAGGAAGAAGAAGAAGAGGCTTTGGAAAAAGTCATTGAATTTTTCCAGTCTAAGTACTTCAAGAAGCATTCAGTGATCACATACCATTTCCCAGCAAATTCTGCTACTGCTGAGGTAAAACATCATTATCAACTTATTGCTGATTACATTTGAGTTAACCTTTTAGTTAAAAAGACTTCACTGTTTATTGTATTTGTTATGCAGATTGTGGTATCTTTGGAGGGGAAAGAAGACTCCAAGTTTGTGTTAGAGAATGGCAATGTGGTGGAGGCCGTCAAGAAATGGTACCTTGGTGGCTCAACGGCAGTGTCTTCCACAACCATTCAATCTCTGGCTGCCACTTTTTCTCAGGAGCTCTCCAACTGAACATAACTTAATCTTGGAGTTATGTTTTGTATTGTTAAGTTGTTGTAGTAATTGAATTTTTCTTCACACAATGTTTGAGGATCTCTACTTCTGAATAATGTTAATCTTGTGACTTACCAAATTTTCAAGTGCTCTATGTATGCTTATTATTCTTCATCAACACACCATAAATCAACATCATATACACTACAAGTTTGAGTTTTTACTTTTGAAGGTGAGCATTTTCTTACACATAATTCTTACACTACCGAAAACCAAAATATGCCACCACTGGCCTTAAAAAGTATTCAACCTGTTACAAAAATCTTTCTAGTGGGTTATAGATGAATAAATTTTAATTTTCTCTTTTGTATATAATTTTTTTATATTTTAAAATAATTTTTTATCACACTCAACTACGTAAAAAAAAGATTATTCCTTTACTTGCTAATCAGTTTAATAGCCTGGCATATATAATGTAGGTTTTTGTTTTTGTTTTTTGTATCAATCCATTTTTCACTCACGAATCCACTAACATAACTTTATATCCATGGTTTCACACGGAAGGATTTCTTTTGAAGCAAACAAATAATCTAAAACTTGATTGAGTAGAAGTTCTAGGATTTATTATCTGAGTATTTTAGATATTTTTTAAAATGCATTATCTTATAAACTAAAATAAGTTTTGATAATAACATTTAAAATGACTTGTTCTTTAGTCTAAGTGTACCCTAAATTGTTCAGGTTAGAATTGCACCCAACTCAAGTGGGAGTCCATTCAAACCCTACACTTTATAGTTTTTTCTTCCAGCATTCCATAAGTACTACTTACACTCCCATAATATTTAAAATAACTATTTTATCCTTTATCATACATTTAAATGGTTACTTTCATATCACCAAAAATCTTTCATGACAAAATCTCCAAAATAAAATTTTCCCAACAAACTTTACAACAAGTTTTCGAAAAAAGAAATTCTAAAATAAACTTTTTTGGAACAAATTCTTTTTTATATTTATTGAAACGGTAGAATAACACATTTTTTAAGGTATGATGCAGGTATTTTTTACTTTCGGATTATAAGGTCACAAATTTTGATTTATTTATTTTATTAACAATCGTGATTTTGTGAAGTCATACAATGACAGATTACATAAAATTCGTTATAAACACTAAATAAAATTTGATTAGAACGCACATAAAAGAAATATATTGTCATTTAATCATATATGTGGCATATTAAAATGTTTGACTTTTATAATAACTATTTAAAATTAAATCTACACGAAATTCTAGATGATACAAAAAATTGATATGGACAATACATGAAAAATAATCTGTTATAAAACACGTTTAATTTAAAAACATTTGAAACCTAACCTCAATTTAATTATGCTTTAATTCGACTATTTTCATTTTATTCTTTAAAAAAAAAGCACTGGTTTTCTTAAGTTTGTTGGGCCAAAGATACATAATATACCAACTAAATTATATTGGAAGGTTTTATATGCTGCTATAAAAACCATGTAGTAATTAGTCCCCACCAGACCTCCATAATGAGCCACGTAAACACTATATGGTACAAAAAAAACAGAACATTTATGTTCTCTTAACAAAGAAAAAGTATGTCGTCTTTATGTAGTGCGGAATACTAAGGTCCATCTCACACCAATATACACATATCAGTTTCTATTTTTCAATATGTAAAGATCCAAATCCAAAACATGGGTCATGGACCCTTTCTTTAATCAGTTTCTATTTTGAGTTGCTCTTTTTTTTTAGGATAGTCTTGCATCTGTCAGTTTCAATCTTGCTGTTTAACAGAAAAATGACAAAAATATATTCAGATGAAATTTGGGATAGTTTAACATTTTTCTTTCCGATGTTTCTGTGGTTTCATAACTGATAAATTGGATCCACTTTTGAGTTAAAACTGCTGTGTTTTGAAAGTAGTTTTAACGCTTTTGTTAAATGTGATTTGATACAGAAAAGCAGTGACAAGCACGTTTAGGATTTGAATCCAAACACAACGTAAGAGGGGAAACGAACTCAAGGAGGGGAAGAGAAAAGATGGTGAGTGGTCTATTTTCGATTAATGCGCAAAGAAATTTTAATTTCAAGCTGCATAGTATCTTATTTCTTATTGATTGGTTGCAATCCGTGGGTAGTGCTGGGATTAATTTTTATTTTCAAAATGTGGGTCCAAGTAGCCCACAAAGGATTATTTAGAGGACATGAAGAAAGAGAGATTATTCCATTTTGTGAACAGAAGAACAATCATGATTATCTGGTTTTATATGCTCTTGTGTTCAAATTGCCCTTCAAATCAAACAGGGAAAGAAAAAAAAAGGTTAAGTTAATGGGCAAAAGTACTCTTCATTATCTAATGACTAACTTAGTCAATGATTCTCTTTTCTTCTCATTTTCTTTCCACTCAACATATTTATGTAGGTAAAATGTTTACCCGTTATGTTTTATAATAAAATCAATAAGGATTTTAATGTTGAAGTAGACCATAGGTTAACCAAACCCATGTAGCCATGTAGGCATTATGATGAACCTATAAATTCTAAAGTTGAATTAAAGGTTTTCTAGTTCTGACCTCATTCATTTGATTTAGAGAAACTTAATTTTCCAACTACTTGAACAGATATTTAGTTGGTCTCATAAATAAACAAGAGACTTTCATAAACTTAATGTCCAAAAAGTTTAAGGTGATAGCATGTGAATGGTAGGAGAAGCAAGATTGAACTGTAGACCACTTTAATACCATCCCATGAACCAACCTTGCACAATTACTTCAGCTATTTTCTGAACTCTCATAAATAAATGTACAATCTCAAACATAGGTTAGGTTGGTAGAAACATGTCAAATCTGTTCTTGAGTTACTTGCAGCTCAGTTTGTAAGTTTAATTTGTTAGCAAATCTCAGCTACTATTCCCTTCTACCCCAGTAATAAATTGACAGATGTCAATTGCTTGAACAATAGAGTAATCATGAAAGGGTATCAGAAGATGTTTTAAAGAGTAAACAATCTTATAGTGAACCTGTTATTTCGTTCTCTCCAAGCCACCTCATAATATATATAATCACCAAGGCTCTGCTCTAACCATGCTCAAGATGAGTATTCTCTTTTTATTTTCAAATTACTAACCTTGAAATTGAAGAGCAGAGAACTTGACCAAAATATGTGCCCCACTGATCTAGTGACATGATACTTGTCATCGGATACTAAAGATTTAGACGTGGGAATTGGGATAAATGCCCGAGTCTTTCAGCCTATAAGCGGTGGATAAAAATGAGAGAATTTAAATAAAGCTTTGGTTGATTGACAAGAGTACTATAAAAGAATAAAGACAGGTTTCAAATTATTTGTGATGGCATCACCATGACAGCATTTTGGTTGTCATGCTCTTGAATCCTGATTCACCAAATGCATGTTGTACTTCAAAGGATGTTGCTGTATGGAAGCTTCACTAGATAAGTAAAGTGAAATGAAAAGGGATGTTTTCTCTTTATGCCTTATGATCTACACTAAAATGGACAGAAGACAAACTTTGAACTTTTTTTAAATATCAAATGAATAGTAACTGTAAAAGGTGTAAGAACTATCTATCTATGCAAAAACTTTGAATAGAAATTGACAGGAGAGAGTCTGGCACATACCACCAACGTGGAAAGATAGTAATTTAAAAGAAGTTCTTTCTTCTTTTATGCTTATACAGGACTTGGTTAATCTCTGTACTTATTAAGGTTATTCTTCTCTACTAATTAAGGTTATTTCGATTGAAATATTTTGGACCGGGTGAATTTTCCTTTAACAAAGAATATGCCATTCACATGGAAGTGGAAAAGAGCATCCATGTTTGCTTTGACATGCAGAGAAAATAAGTGATCTTTCATGGGATGTGTGATTGATGGTCTTCTGACATTGATTGCTAAGTCACAAGCCATTAAGATTCAGTTATATATTTAGTTAGTTCTACAATCCGAATGCTGATCATGAACTAAATATGCATTAACTACTTACTGTAGCTCTACTCAGATCATAAGGAAAGGCTTTACGAACGTAAGCAAGAAAATTGAACTAAGTTAGAACTAGTCACAAGATTTTTCTTTTTCTCTGCAATTTTTTGGAGACAATGCCATGCATGTGTTTTCTGGAGACAATGCTATTGATCCAAGTGTCCAAACATGTGTGCATTTCTTGTTTTTCAATATATTTGCAGACAACAAGCATTTGAGATTCAGCACTATTTTTCATGCCAGAAAAACATGCACAAACACAGTGTGAGATCTAAAACCATAATAATCCAAACATGCACTGTTCCCACACTAATATATACCCCAATATCTTCAAATTTTCATAGTATTACACAGATGCACAGTAAACATGAAAAACAGGTTCCAAATTAAACGAACTAGTCTTCATTTATTCATCCGTTCCTTGGTGGAGGGCTAAGTTTGCGATTAACCAACCTCTTCCACAGCCACTGACAAAGACACGTGTTCCTGTCCTGCTGAAGCATTTCCGCCATAATTACTATTTCCTGCACCAACAGCTCCAGAAATGGTAGGTTGCTCAAGCAAAGATTGCCTGCAATTAGGACAAGAGGAGTGTGAGAGGAGCCATGTATCTATGCACCTTACATGGAATCCATGGTTACATTTTGGCAACACTCTTACTTTCTCCCCATCCAGAAACTCCCCAAGGCAAATGGGACAATCTGTGGCTGCAATACCAACACTACCAGAACCATAAACAACTATAGGGATCTGATGCAATGCACTCTTCTTTAGGCCTTTTGCCACCAAACGTGCGGCAGTCTCTTCTGGGGTCTCGAAAGCAAACCTGCGGCTACATCTTAGAGCACATCGCACAATTGAGTTGAGTCCCAAAGCACATATAAGCGCACAAAGCAGCGCAGCCAATATAATCACCATATTGGTGTCAAAATTTGCATCTCCTGTGAAAGCCTCTCTTGTCCTATTCACGTTACTTGGTGCAGGCGTGCTTGAATTTGTGTCAAGCAAAAAGCGGTGATGAAGAGCCATTATCTGTGTCGACCTCATCAACAACAGCAACAATTCAAGTGTTAAACTCGGAATTCTTGTACCCTTTTGATTTCAGCTGAAGTATCTATCTCTGCCGCTTGAAAAGCTTGGAGAAATGAGCTAGGAAATTTTGAATAAAATAGAGCTGAAACATCTCGGACGTAGCAAAACCTTTGTATGATGTAACACTCCTTGTACTGGATGGTTACTTACTTGAGTGTTGAGGACAGAGAATTTGGATGCTTGTCAGAGAAGTGTACTGCAGCTGAAGCAAGCAAGAAAAGTTGTGAATTATTTTTTCTCTTATCAACAAGAAATAGAGAAGGAGCTTAACCTTTTTGAGTTATGGCAATATCTGTCAGGAATCCCACTAGATAAAGGCTCTGAGAGAAGCATCTCTTTGGTTACTGAACACTGAATAGTAGCTAAGACTATGTAGGATGAAGACTGAAAACCAGAAGCACTTTGTTATGGAAGCACAGAAAATCAAAAATCACTATTGGCATGTCTATTCAAATTTTCAGAGACCAAAGCCATCATCATGCAAAGCATGACCATGAAGAGTGCGGAAGATTTTAATTGGTCTTACCGAGCTTGTGAATTGTGATGTTTTCCAACTGCAATGGTTGGAGTTTTTCTTCACACTATTTGAGAGCACAAAATAAGAGACTAAAATTTTGTGACAGAAAAAGAAGGTGTGGATATTATTTGGCCTTGTTTTGTCTTGAAGTGGTTTGTTGTAGTGTTTCAGAGCTGCAGAAGCAATTGGGACATAGATATTATGTTAGCAACTGAAAAGCAAAGACAGCTTCTCTGCTGTCCCCTTGTATTTATTATTATTGTTATTATCATATTAATATTATTGCAGCTAGATATGACAGTTTATTTAATTTTTAATTTATTTTTTCGCATAAGTAATGTTACTGAAACTAAATTTCAATTAATTTTAGAATTTGGAATAAAATAGGGAGTAAAAAGCAGTTGGGAATTTTAATGATGGTACCTGAATTGATACATCCTAATCAAAATTAGCTTATTTAAAGCAGCACCTATTCTCAGCACCAAATCCTTCCTCCACTCAATCCTTAATTTGAAGTTTAACTAATCTTTTACGATCCTTTCACGTGTTTTCTCATCCAACGCTTCTCTATTGTTTGATTGAGATTTATTATTACTGCTAATTATGCCGCCTTTCAATTTAGTAGTTGGCATACAAAAATCCACCTAAACATGAGAATATAATTACTCAGAGTATTAATGATTATCGATTCCTTCAATATTTCATAATTTTCACCTCCATCATAAATAAAGTTTATTAATATGTTTTATGTTACGTGCTCAAGTATCTAAAGATAAAAATATATTTTTATCAATATTATTTAATATATTTAAAATAAACATTTTTAAAATTTACTTTTCATTATTTAAAATGTGTATTTAATCATTAATAATTTGAAGGTAGAGAAGCAATAAGTTTACAGTGAGTCAGAGTGACTCAGGACTTTCAATACCTACTTCTTTTAATAAATCATTAACAACTTCTTTTATTTGTAGAAGCTGACGATAGTAGAATAAAGATCACGAACAAAAGACTACTTGAGGAATGTAGATCACTGTCTTTAAAGACTTATCCGTGGTGTATTGTGTAAGCCCTCCATGATACAATAGGAACTTCTCAGAATTTCTGAGGATTTCAGAACTAGCAAGGATCTCCTAAAAAGAGAATAAATTAAACCCAGAATATTTTTAGGAAAGAAAAGAAAGAATGAAATTGATAGAAGAGAGAAATAGAGAAGAGGTTCTGATGATCATTTTTAGAATGGATGAAAGGCTCTATTTATAGAGCAAGAAAAGGAGTGATCCAAGGAAAAGATCTTGCGGAAGAAGCTTCCCGAAATTGTGCCTTGCGGATGAGTAAAACCACTCTTTGAACGTGGATGATCCTAAGCATGACTTGCGGAAGAGTGGTATTAACCACTTGAAGTTGCACATTTCAACGTTCCTTGTGAAATGTGAACAACCAAACAATATAGATATTTTGCAATATAACGGCACTGAAGGCACACCTTTTTATAACAATCCCCCACATATTTGCAAAATATATGTACAAAAGAAAGAACAAAAGAAATTATCCTGGGTTTCACAAGATGTAATGCATAAGAACTGGTATAGCAAGCTATATGAACCAGTCTTAGATCAAGAAACTTAACACACAGTGTAGTTGGTATGTTTCAACGTTTTTATAACAATCCCCCACTTGAAGTTGCAACGTTTCAACGTTCCTTGCGGAACGTGAACAACCAAACAACATAGATATTTTGCAATATAACGACACTGAAGGCACACCTTTTTATAATAATCCCCCACATATTTGCAAAATATATGTACAAAAGAAAGAACAAAAGAAATTATTCTGGGTTTCACAAGATGTAATGCATAAGAACTGGTATAGCAAGCTATATGAACCAGTCTTTGATCAAGAAACTTAACACACAGTGTAGTTGGTATAGCAAGCTATATGAACCAAAGACACTTGAGTGTGTTAAAGGTTTACCAATCACAGTACACCCCCACAATCCTTGATGTTATCATTGTGATACGCTTACTAGACCATGCGTGTGCCCAATATTCATGAGTGCTCTAGAGATCATGCCAAGATCTTAGGCAAGCGGCCCCACTTGACACTCATATAGGTGATTTGATCAAGTGTATGCTGCAAGTCATACACCACCCGTAAGGGATATGAAGATCATTAAAACTTTGTTTAATTACAAAGTTTAACCTCTCAATAATGCAATATCTAGCACTTTTACACACACCATAGGAATGGACATATTTGATTTAAAATAAAATTAGTGTTATCAGAACTAACAAGTGACTTGTTTTTACCCATATGAACCTTATTCATGGGATCCCCAATCACAAAGGTTGGGTTACCATCACTTGTTTGTTTGTTAGTGGCTTAAGTCTCATTCCCCTCGATATTTATAATATCATATTTTTTCTCAAGGGTTTTGTCAGAGGATCTGCTAGATTCTATTCTGACTTCACATAGTCAATGGAAATAGTTTCACTCTTTAGCAGCTGCTTCACCAAATTGTGTTTCAATTGGATATGTCTATTTTTTCATTGTAATTCTTGTTTTTAGCTATAGTTATTGCCGATTGGAAATCACAATGTATTGACACCGATGGGGTTCGTTTCATTCCTAGTGGAATGTTTGCTAAGAAGTTTTTCAACCACTCAGCCTCACTACCATCCATCTCAAGAGCGACAAACTCAGATTCCATTATTGATCTTGCAATAATAGTTTGTCTGGCTGATCTCTATGTAATCGCACCACCCCTAAGTGTGAATACATAACCACTAGTGGATTTTGTCTCATCTGAATCAGAGATCCAGTTAGCATCACTATACCCTTCTAGTACAGCAGGAAATCCACTATATTCAATGGCATAATCCATTGAACCTCTTAAGTATCTCATAAGCCTAGAAAGTGCATCCCAATGTTCTTGATTTGGACATTGAGTGTACCTACTCAGTCTACCTACTACATAAGCAATATGAGTTTTAGAAAAGCTCATCAAGTGCAATAAGCTCCCAAATATTTGGGCATACTGAGGCTGAGATAATGATTCTCCTATATTTTTCATTAATTTAGAGTTAACATCATAAGGGATACTCACGGGTTTGAAATCATAATACCCAAACTTCTTAAGAAGTTTCTCGATGTATTGTTCTTGGGATAGTAATATACTATCTCCCTTCCTTATGATTTTAACACCTGAAATTACATTGGCTTCACCCATGTCTTTCATTTCAAAGTTCGATCCTAGAAACAGTTTAGTTCTAGTAACAATCTCATTTCATGTACCAAAAATTAACATGTCATCCACATACAAACATATAATTACACATCACCATTTCCAGATTTAGAGTACACACGTTTATCAACATCATTAGGTGAAAAACCATCACATAGCAATACATTATCTAGTTTTTCATGTCACTGTTTTGGTGCTTGTTTCAACCCATACAAAGATTTTAAAAGTTTACAAACTTTATTCTCTTGACCAGGTACTACACACCCTTCAATTTTTTCCTCCTCTAAATCATCATTCAAAAAGGTAGTTTTAACATCCATTTGGTGTATCACTAGCTAATGAATGACTGCTAAGGTTAACAAAACTCGAATAGAGGAAATCCTAGTCACAGGTGCAAAAGTATCAAAGTAATCTATGTTGGGTTTTTGAGTAAAACCTTTTGCTACTAATCTTGCCTTATACTTCTCTATAAATCCATCAAGATGATACTTTTTCTTAAAGATCCACTTACAACCAATGGGTTTTGCTCCTTTAGGCAAATCTACTAAGGTCCAAGTATTATTTTTCTGAATTGATTCAATTTCAATCTTAATGGCTTTATCCCACTGTTTTGCATCAGGAGCACTAATGGCTTCTACAAAGTTACTTGGATCATTATCAACTAGATAGGTATAGAAATCATTACCAAATGAAGTTTCCTTCCTTTGTCTTTTACTTCTTCTTAATTCCTCACACAAGACATCACTATTATTATTATTTTCTATAGGTTGAGATGTCTCACTAACCTTTAAAGGAAAAACATGTTCAAAAAACTCAGCATTTTTCTTCTCCATTATAGAATTTCTTTCAAGTGTATCACTTTTAAGAACTAGAAACCTATAGGCAGCACTATGTTCAGCATAACCTAAGAACATACAATCAGAGGTTTTAGAGCCTATTTTCCTTTTCTTAGGATCGAGTAACATCACCTTAGCTAGGCACCCCCACACTCTTAAATATTTAAGGTTAGGTTGATAACCTCTCCACAACTCATATGGAGTTTTACCAGTTTTCTTATGAGGTATTCTATTTTGTAAAAAACACGCAGTAAGCAAGGCTTCTCCACAAAGGTTATCAGGTGCACTAGAACTAATAAGCATATCATTCATCATCTCCTTAAGAGTTCTATTCTTTCTCTCAGCTACTCCATTAAACTCAGGTGAATATGGTGGAGTTACCTCATGGATGATACCTTCTTTAACAAAAAAGTCATTAAACAAAACATATTCACCACCTCTATCTGATCTAATCCTTTTAATCTTCTTATTCAATTGATTTTCTACTTCTGCTTTATAGGTTAAAAACACATTAAAGGCTTCATCTTTGTGTTTGATTAAGTATACTTTGGTGTATCTAGAATAATCATCTATAAAGGTCACAAAATAATTTTTACCTCCTCTAGACATGGTTTATTTCATATCAGCTAGATCAGTATGAATTAACCCTACATGTTTTCTTTGTTATTTTAGATTCTACACATATATCGCCTTTACTACTTTGTTTATCATGCATATTAATTAATCCTATTTGTTTTAATTTCATAACATAGGAAGAATTCAAATGTCCTAATCTAGCATGCCATATATCATATGAGTCAATAATATAAGCATAAGAAGATGAATCATTAATATTTTCAGAAATGTTAAGTACAAAGAGACCCTGATCACAATATCCCTTCCCCACAAAAACATTATTTTTTGTCATTACAATCTTGTCAGACTCGAATGACACTTTAACCTCCACTTTTCCCAGTAGTGCTACATAGATTAAATTAACTATGATTTATGGCACATGTAGCACATCACTCAAAGCTAGAGTCTACCACCCACTTGCTCACATTTGTCATTAGATTTACTTGAGAAACGACCGCAACAATAATGTCATCTCCTTCGACTATATTAGCCTTAGGAGGATTGTCGTTTCTTACTCTGCGTTTGCACTACGGTGCATGATGGCCGGACTTCCCACATACGAAGCAACTTCCTTTCTTCTTAAAGGTGGGGTTAGATGTGTTGAGGCGAAATTTTCAAAAATTATTTTTCTTATTTTGATCAGGTTTGTGTTCGTACCTTTTGGAGCAGGTTTGTCTTCTACCATGTTTGCTTTTGCAGACAATGCTTTGGCCCTCACAACAATACATTATTTCCTGTTGGTATCTTCAATAATTATGTGAGTGATCAGCTCTGAAAGTGACATTTGTTTGTGCCTGTGTTTTAGTTGTTGCTTGTAATCACTCCAGGAAGGTGGCAGTTTCTCGATCAGAAGCTCTGAAACAAACTCATCTGGAAGAAGAATGTTCTCCACTTTGATATCTTCGAGTAGCTTGTGGTACTCATTGATTTACGACTTTATGTCATTGTCTTCAACCATTTCCCAGCGATGGTAATTCCCAATGATGAATCTTTGTCTGACTATATCTTCAGCAGTGTATTTGAGAATCAACGAATCCGAAATGTCTTTTGTTTCCTTATAGGAATAATACACATCGAACAAATCGTTAGAGAGTGCACTAAGTAAAGTATGACGGCATACCTTGTTTGCATGAACCCAACCTTCAACTTGTTTTAAATTTGGAGGTGTAGTGGAGTCGGGTTTTGAAGATGAAAGATCAAAAACGACTCCGTACATGTCTAAAAGGGTTGACACGCGTTCTTGCTAGCACCGAACATTCTGACCAGAGAAGACTTCAATTTTTAATAATCCGGGAAAGGTTTCGCGAAGATTGTCTGAGTTCCGGAAACAATATTTTGATCTCTAGGATTAAGTTGTTGTTGTTGTCAGCCATAAGTCCTTAAGATTGTTGTAGAAGCTGACGATAATAGAATAAAGATCACGAACAAAAGACTTCTTGAGGCGTGTAAATCACTGTCCTTAAGAACTTATCCGCGGTTTATTGCGTAAGTCCCCAGGATTAGGGCTGGGTATGATTAACTAAATTATACTAAACTATGGATTATCTATACTATTTTGCACTATAAAAACTAAACTACTTTTTATAAAAACTGAATTATACTTATTTGTAGTTCAGTTCAAAAAATCTGAACTTCTTTTATTAACAGTTTAGTTAACTACTTCAAACTATGTACTTTATTTTACTTTTGCTTGTTTAATTGTTTTGCTCTTCTTCTATTTCCAGCAACACAAACATAAGAAATAAAGGCATGGGTATATATATATATATATATATATATATATATATATATATATATATATATATATATATATATATATATATATATAATATGAGAATTCAGAAAAAGGTGAGAAGAAAAAGGTGAGAAGAGAAGAAAGATGAGAGTTTTTATATTAAACTAGATAATTGTTAAAATTAAAAATATTTCGAATAACGCAAAACAGAGATAAACAGAAATAGTTTTTAGAGATTAAGTTTTTAATCTATATAAAATAATATATAAACAAATTTATATTATTAAATTAAACTATATTTAATATGAGAATCAAATTTTAGACATTTTATATTTTTAAATTAATAATAAATAGTAATGATAAATAATTATAGTTATTAATTTAATTTTAATAATATGATAAAATAGTACCAATAATATTTCATTAATTTTTTTAAATTTTTTATTATAATTATTTACTAATTCTAATTATATAGATTTATAATTTAATTTTTTTAAATGCTGTGATGTTATTGAATATTAATTTATTTGTTTGTAATTATTAAAAAAAATCAAATTAAACTAATTCTTTTAACTGATGATTAGTCATTGACAGTTGTACTAGTACAAAACTACATTTATTTATTAGAAAAAGGTGCATTGTAGTTAACTGAATTGTTTTGTAGTTAACTGAACTAAAAAATAGTTTAGTTCAGTTTTTTTGAACTATTTTCTAGTGCAGTTCAGTTTTTTTAAACTATTTTATAGTTAATTTTAGTAGATTTATAGTGCAGTACAAATAGTGCAGTTTGCCCACCCCTACAGGATACAACAAGAATTTTTCATAATTTCTAAAAATTTCAGAACTAGCAAGGATCTTAAAATATGAGAATAAATTAAACTCAAAATATTTTTAGTGAAAAAAAGAAAGAATGAAATGGATAGAAGAGAAAAATAGAAAAGAGGTTCTCATGATATTTTTAGAATGGATGAAAGACTCTATTTATAGAGCAAGAAAAGGAGTGATCCATTGCGGAAGAAGTTTCCCAAAACCGTGCCTTGACGAGTGAAACCACTCTTTGAACGTATCCTGAGCGTGACTTGCGGAAGAGTGGTATTGGCCACTTGAAGTTGCAACATTTCAAGGTTCCTTGCGGAACGTGAACAACCAAACAATATAGATATTTTGCAATATAACAGCACTGAAAGGCACACCTTTTTATAACACTTTTTACTATAATTATCAGTACACAAACCATACTCTGAATTATCTATTTATAATTTTTTTAAAAGACAAAAAATTCAAGTATTCAGGCTAACTGTAAATCAATACAATGTATCTATAGAAAGATTACTCTCATAGGAAAAATAATAAATATAACTTTCTTACAAATGATACCGAGAACTGATTAACTTATAATAATTTTTTTCTTCAATAATCTCCTACTCAAGTTATTGTTCTATTATAAATGAAAGACATGATTTGGACTTAGATACTAAAGGATATACAGAGTGTTTCTTGATCTAATGGTAAATGTTTAATATAAAATATAATAAACACGATTAGTTACAAATATTTTTATTAAATTAAACTAATTAGGTAAAGAAGTATTTTATTTTTTGTTTATAACTTTCTATTAAAACGCCCATACATGTAAAAATATAATTACCAAGGCAATATCATTAGCTAATATACAACTTTTGTATAAATTGACGAGAACATCAATAAGATGAGTTTTTTTTTACATGAATGATAATTGTCTTTAGAATTTTTTTTCAATATGTTACGCAAGTCTCTATAAGATAAAACAGAAATTTCTTGACAGATTTTGAAGAATTCAGAACTAATAGAAAGCTTTAAAAAGAAAATAATTCATGACCAGATACGTGAATCTAAGATATAAAGATTGAGTGAAAATGTATTTTGGAAGAGTGTAGGAACCCTTATTTATAGGTGGTGAATATGGTCAGAATTCCAACATTCCACGACTAAAGCTCAGAGTTTCGTGTGATGCATACCAAAAGGAGAGTAACTTGTGGCCGAAGTCTAGCCATGACATGTGCAAAACATTTCATTGTTTGGAGAAGAAGGAGAATGAACTCAAAAGAGAAGGACAACTTTCATGGTTGAATTTCACTAGTGATCATGGAGTGAATTCATAACTTTAGTGGAGATGATCTCACAATTGAAATACAGGAAAACTCATAACAAGTGAATTCATACAAAAAAAAGGAGGAGTTTAAATAGTGTTTTAAATTCTTTTCACAAGATAGTGTTTAATGACTATTGCAGGAGTTAGATAATTTACCATAGTTGTTAAAGGCTTGTGTTTTCAAATGAGCGTTTAGAAAAACCTTTAATAAGCAAAGCAAATTAGTACAAATATTTTTTACACTAGTTTGCTCCAACTTGAGTCGTCCAATTCTCCCTTAAAACCTTTTAAGATGTTTCACTAATCTTTAACGATATTACAATTAATGAGTAGTATAAACCACTCGTGGTATACAAATATTATCAATCACTTTTAGTTTCCAAGTATTATCAATCACTTTTGTTTCTCACTAGTACTTGACTAGACTGTTTAGTTCACCTGAACTAAACAAACGAAGTGTTTTAATTCACTCATGAATCTACAAACACAATCAAAGTGTTGCAGTTTACAAGTACAGATTCAACAAACTCTCAAAGAGAGGATATTTTTAATACATTGAAATCTGGTAACTTGAAATGATATTTGCTTGTACAAAGAAAACTTAAACCATGTAAGCTTTTCAAAGAGAATAGAAGCATAAGGATTCAATGATCAAAGTTCTTCTTCCTTCTCTTCAGCAAGTCCTCCTTATATAGACATCTTTGAGAAAGATTCTTTACTCAAAAAAAGTTGAACTCCTTGAGAGTAAGTGGCTTTTGGTACGAAGATTTGTATTATTTTCATCTTGGGAAGAGTAACATTGCTTTAGAATATGAGAGCTTATACGACTATGACAGGACAAAGCTTTAAGGAAACATTATAGGAACATCTTCCTATCTCTCAATGTCTTTCTGATCTATATGAAGGGCTTTTGAATAAAGCTTGGTATTGTCATTATCCGCATAAATAAAGAGAACAAAAACAAACAAACAAAGAAGTACAATACGTCCATGCATTTAATGCTCTTAAGTTTAGAGAGAATTTAGACATAATTTGTAATACAAGCGTTTATCATGAGTTTGTGCTTTTAAAGTAGCATTTCATTTGATAAAATGCTCAGCTTTTACTTAGACGTTTTCATTTGTAAAACGTTGTTTGTTGAACACTGTCTATTAGGCAGTAAAGATTGGAAAATTCTATATTCGTGAAAACAGTATGAATGCTTATTTCATTCAACCTTTTTTCTTTTTTAAAAACAGTTGTATTGACAACAATGATCGTGGAGCAACTTTTTTATGGAGCTCTTCTTGAAGATCAATACCCTATGTGTAGGAATCGTTAGAATCGAGTAATTATGGTTGCTATCACGGGTTTGATGTAGAGAAAATTGTGTTGAAGTAAAAGGCATGGCACATTTTGTTCTAATGAAAAAGGGAAAACCTTTTACAATGCTCTATTTTACAACAATACCTCACATATTACAAACGGTAAGAGATAAAAAGAGTGAAAGAAGAAAATCCTAGGTATCATATAAGTTATAATGCATAAAAATTATAATGCAAAAAAGTTGGTGTAGGTATTTATATGAACCAATCATAGATTGAAAAATTGAACAAAGTGTAGTTTGTCTAGCAAGCTATACGAACCAAAAACACTTAGTGTATGTTAACAGGCACAATAACAGGCACAATAACAGGCACACACTTGATAAACTGTTAACACTTATTAGATCATGTGTGTGCCTGTTATTCATAAGTGTTCTAGAGATCTTGCGATGATTTAATGCAAGTGATCTCACTTAACACTCATTCAGGTGATTTCATTAAGTGTATATTGCAAGTCATACATCACTAGAAAAGAATGTGAAAATCATTAAAAACTAGTTTAAAAGCTAAAATTCATATATCACATTGAATTTTAACTACAAAGTTTTCCTTCTTAATAATGCAACATTTAGCATTTTCACACATACTAAAAGGAACAATAAAATTGATTTAAAAATTAAGTTTAATGCTAGCAAAAATAATATAAATACATTTCTAGTATATTTAAAGACAAATGCTTTGTTAGTTTTTAGTTCTTGCACTACAAAAAATTAGATTTTTACCTGGGGTTATTTTTTCCATTTCCGGCGGTTTTAACCCCCGGAAAATATGTTACCCGCGGTTAGGAAAACCGTTGGGAAAACCTGCGTCGCTAAGTAATTACCAGCGGTTTTTTTAAAAACCGCCGCAATTAGCGGGGGTTTTGAAAAACCGCCGGTAGTAGTGGAGGTTTCACTAAAACCGCCGGTAATTTGTGAGGGTTTATGAAAACCGCCGGTACTTTTGAGGGTTTTCCAAAACCGCCGGAAATGTAAATAATTTAATTTTTTTTAATATTCAAATGACTTGATTATCATTAATAAACCAAAATTAAATAATATGGAACCAAAATTAAATGTAAACATTAAATATAAACCAAAATATTATTATATAAATTGTAAACATTAGAAATACAATTAATGTTTCTTAAAAATTAAAATTAACATGTTATGAATAATAATTATAGTTTTGTACTTCTTCAATTGTCTTCATGATTTGATACTTTTTCATTAACTTCGTCATTTGGTACTTCTTCATTTTTTTCCATCATTTGATATGCTTCCTTTTTCAAATACCTAAAATATAAAACAATAATTAGTTAATGTTTTAAAACGGTTCAATTCACTAATATCTCTTCTACCCTCACAAAGTAAGCTAGTGTTTGTGAGATGCACAACCTGCATGTGGGTCATCACCATTTATGCTACACCAACAAAAATTAATGCAAGGATTTTCCTAAGCTGCTTGCTTTGCCAACTTTTGGAACATAAAGTTCTAAGCTTTCTCTTTACCTGTTTACCTCTTCTTTTTTGAAATTATACACTTGTTCTCTAACTCCTTCAGGGTCCGCTGTTGCAATTTGTCATAAAAGTAGAGTGCATATTCAAAGACACATTAAACCATGTCATTTCTAAAAAAATTGAAATTAAATCTTACCATTTCTGTGTTTACTTAATCAGCAGTAGTGGATTGTGTATCTTTCAATTCTCAATGCATATTTATATACACACTAGATTACTGAGTTTGGAAATGAAATATAACTCTTATTTTAACTGCTATTTCCACTGTTTTTACTTAGAAGTTGAAATCATACTCACAGAATAATTGGGAACAGGATGTGACCATATCAGAAAGATGGCATGTAATTTTCACCAAACAATACAGCTCACCCATTGCCGAAGGAAATGGGGGAAACAACAAAGAAATACAGTTAAACTAAAGAACAATATAATAGAAAGTTGGCCATAATTATAGTCTTGTAATGCATTATGTATAATTACTTTTTGGAGGAAGATGCATGTTGCAATAAAGTCACATACGTCACATGAACCTTTATCATAAAAAAACCATCCCATCAAAACGGGAAAACATAGGCAAAATAACTAAAAATGGCTTATCCATATATTTAAGACATATTTTAGATATTAAACAACTATTAATAACATATACAATGTTGTATTTGAGTTTTGATCTGATGTTATATTCTCGTGTTCAAGTTTATGACAGATTAAACAATCATTAACATTTTTTATCATAAATTTATTTACATTTTTCATGCAATTCTGATCTCTCTTGCTTGTTATTATGTACTGTAAATTTTTGTAACATGTTATTGCTCTCAGTTAAGAATTGTTCTAACTGATTCCCTTCCCTTTTCATTTCCAGAAGATCAGCCTCAACCTTTGGGATGCTTTCCACATCACTGGACAATCTATTTGATCTCATCCCTGTATTCAGAAACAGCAAATTCTTGCTTCTGCAAATCAACCTTCAACTGCTCAATCTCTGTATAAGACAACATTCTCAATAATCTCTATTAAAACTTGAAAAAGATAAGTTGATATAAACTCATTAACTACATAAGAAACCGGCCAATAAAAATACTATTCACTTAAGGGTTACTAATAAAAAAGAGAAATGCTACATATTTCAATACATTCTTTGTTACTTTCTTTATCAAAATATTGAATCTGCACTCTATCAGAGACATGCAAACAGAGACTATTTCATCCTAGAAACATACTTAGGTATATATAAAATCTACACCCATACCACTATTTATAAAATAATTTATAACCTGGAATTTGCCCCTTTAATTCAACATAAGGCATAAGCACATTTAACATTTCAATAATTAGTTCCTTAGGTTCATATTACTGATATAATTAATGTACATTTTAAAATAAAATACTGACTGATGTTAAAAAAAAATATTCTTTAACATAAACTTTTGAGAAGACAGAAACCAAGTGATGCAAAGAAAAGAAGGCTATGGAATTATTAATGGGGTAGATGTAGATGAAGTTCAAACCTTAAGATTAAGCTCGTTATACAGGACCTTTACTTTAACATCATTTCTGGCTTTTATCAAGCAAAGCAGAACTTGTTCTGCAGAAGCCCTCTGGTGTTGCTTCTCATAAAGTTATGCCAACTCCTTCTTTGATATCTTTATCTTCACTTTCCCACTGGCATTAGGAGAAACTCTCAGTCTTTTTTTAAACTACCATTGTAAAATGAGATTAACCACATAGTTTGAACACAACCAGTTTGTCAATATGTCTTGCATAATAATAATTAGTATACCTTAGCTCTTTTTATCTGATAAGCATTATTATTCAATACCTTAGCTCTTTTTATCTAATAAGAATTATTATTCAATACCGTGATTGATGTTGAGCTGCAAAAAACAAAACCAAGTTTATGAATTCATTCATACTCTAAAATATATGGAAGAATGTTAAAAAAAAAATTAGAATGCTGAACAAGAAAACCAAGGAAGCCACGACAGAGGATATCACAAAAGGAACACGGTTTTCTTTTCTCTCTGTCTCCATTACCAAATCTATATCCTTTTCACCATCACATTATACTCAAATCAAATTTAAATTTACTAGCAGAAGAAAGGGAGGATGAAAACCCTATGTTGCATCGCACGACGATTACTCTGACTGATACCGAATGTGGTGACACGCCTCGCTAGATCCTCCATAGGGAACCAGATTTGGGAAGAATGAAGAAGGAAGAGCAAAACCCCTCCCACCAGATGAAAAAATCGAATGAAGAAAGGGAGGGAGCTCACAACGGTGCCGGTGAGGCCAGAAGCAACTACTGTCGTCGATGAAGGAGATCTGAATGACGACAGCTTCAACCGTTTGACGAAGGTGCAGAAGAAGAAGAAGGAGTGGAGAGTGGAGCTGGCCGCACCAGTACCGTCGCCACCATGCTCGCAGTGATTCTGGTCAAGAAGAAGATGAAGCATGGGCACGGTGTGAGAATGTAAGTTATTTTCGAGAAAGACGAAATCTAATTTATGAGCGCCATAAAACGAAAAAAATACTTTTACCTTACTTGCAGTCTCTTATTAAACCGTGGAATTTATTTTCTTAAAAAAAATTACAATTTATCTGCGGTTTTCGACAAAACCGCAGGAATTTAGAGAGGTTTTCAAAACCCCCGTTAATAAACCCCTTCTAAAATACGTTAATTTTGTAGTGTTGTTTTGATCTTATTAAAGTTACAAGTTTTAATAATTTAAAGTTTGAGTAAAGAATGAATTTAGTGAATATAAAACAAAATTTATAATATTAAGAATTCTGATTTTTTTATTACTAAACTTTTGAAATGAAAAGAATAATGTTTTAATTCATTTTATGACAAATATAATTATTTAAAGAGTTAAATTTGTTTTTTAGTTCCTAAATTTTAACGCAAAATTAAAATTGGTTATTCTTGTAAATACAATTTAATTTTCAAACTTTTAGAAAGAATGATATAGTCATTTTTTGAAAATCAAATTGAATTAAATTTTAGATAGAATCTAATTCTAATTTCTAAAAACATATTTAACATTTATTTGAAACATTTTTCGAAGTTATATATATACATCATTCATGTTGTTTTTTTATTAATATTAGTTTAATTTTTATATAATAAAAGTAGGAAGAATATTTAACAATAAAAATATCTATATAGAATATAATATATTAATTATAAGATAAAATTATTACGTGACAGTTATTTTATATGATAGTCTAAATACTTTGTATTATTAATAAATTTATATTATTTTTCAAAATAATATTATTTTAAGACATAAAAGTAAAATGTATTTTTCTAAATTTAAAAGTAACTAAAAATCATAAAGGGATAAAAATTAAAAACTAAAAAATAGTATAGAAAATAATTAATAATTTAATATAGAATAAATGAGTTAATATTTTAAATATAACTTGTGACGTCCGAAAATATATAGAAAAGGCATACATATATAATAAAAACGTCATCATGCATAATATAGGAAAGCAGTCAAGAGTAATTAGGATTATAGTTATCCTTAGAATAGTATAGAATTGAAAACTAGAGTATTAGAGTTCCTCTTGGAAGTTACAGAGAATTTAAAACTTTAAATGTACTAAAGTTCTTCAAAAATAATATGAGTTCATGGAAATAAAAGCTAGCAAATCTAAGCTGCAACACTGTCGTCCCCATCAAGAGTTGTTTCCAAAGTATCCTCCTCGTCATCTGCTCTCACCCAAGTGGATGATATCGCAAAAGGAAACACATACAACATGCACAAACACAAGCAAGTAAGGGTGAACTAATTAAATAAAAAAAAAACCTGCATCATGTCGAGCATAGAATCTACAAGAGTTATTCTCAAATCAAAACAGATTAAGACAGGTATCCTAACATGTTGAACACTATACTTGAATCGTTCGAACTTTAGAATGAGAGTCGAGCTATGGCGGGTCATGCACCCGTGGTGGCTTATGAAACTTGGGTTCCCCACCCTGCCACACTCATGAGGTTAGTCCGTTCCGCGCCTTAGAGCATACTAGAAGCCTCCGAGACTAAGACTCCTGCTACTCCTCACCACATGGTTCAATCCTTTCTACGTGAGAAGAAAGACCATTGGAGTTTCAGGATGACCCCCAAGACTAAGCTCCTACATTCATTCTAAACATACTTGAATCTCAATAAGAGAATTCAATGTGGATCACAACATGAGGCACCACCATGTAATCCCCCTATGAGGTCCATGGAATTACGTCCATCAAACATACTTTGAAAATCACATACTTTCACTTTTACATTGCATACAACCATAGATATAATACTAATTACACTTCAAAAGACCACAAACAACTTAATAAGTCATCAAAAATCACATGAAACCATTCAATGTACATTAATAGACAATAACAGTCCAAGAAGACCCTACTAAACAACACAAAACCCCTTAAACTCATACTTAGACAAGGGAAATAACTTTGAAACTATCACCAACAGTTCCGGAAAGGCCCAAAACCCCTAAAACGACCTAAAGAACATCCAAAAATGATATCCGGAGCCCCGAAAACCACCCAAAAGTGTCTTCGATGATTTTTCGATGACAATAATCGATTATCATATGTGATAATTGATTATTTGCGAGAGCTTTGAAGATGATACAACTCTCTGAATAAAATAATTGATTATTCTTATCAGTTTTTTACAGCAACGTGATTTTTCTGGTTTTGATGCATCTTAGACATATCCAAATGAAAAATTTAAAATCTGTAACATTAATATTGATATGAAACATGTTTATAGATGAAAGTAAAGTATTGCATTGGTCATTTGGATAGGAATTATATGTACTAGACCAACTCAATTTCTACTCCAAAACATCAAACTCAATAACTAAAGGACCCCAAACCCAATTCTAACACTTTGTACCTATTCTGACCAATTTGGTGACTCAAACAAGTCACAATCCACTTGCTAAGACTGCCCCAATAGCCCAATTATACCTAGAACCCCTAACTCTCAAATTCACTACCTCATTTCCTCCAAAAGGACCTAAAACACAATCGAATCACCAAGTTTTCTACCTAGCTAAAGTTACAACAGATTTCACACTCCAAATCACTTCTAACATGATCCAATACAATAATTAAGTTCATCAAACTCACTATAAAGCAATCAATCACAGTTCCATCAATTACACCATTCAATTCAAACCATCCTATATACTTAAAATCCAAAGTATCGTACAAAACCACACGACAGTCCAAAATTCAACATGCATTCATTTACAAAGCAGATTCAAGAAATAAATTCAAAGAAATAATTAGCTCCCCTTACCTTCTTCTTTTGGGTTGCTCAATACAACTCACAGTAGATGCCCTAATAGTACCCTCCACACAGAGCGAAACTTGACAGAACCTACAGATCACCAAATTGGTGATAGAACATAACTCTTAGAGCTCGAATAGACAGAGAATGGAAGGAAAAATGTACAAGGCACGTGAACACAGCAAAGTTGCATGCCCTAGGTTCTAGAACAGTGAAAGAGAAGGGGAAAATGGAACTTACCGGTCATAACAGGAAATTGTTCGGTTCAAAATGAAGCTCTTGCCACCGCGATCGTTTAAGCACCTTCAAATTAAAATTTAAACGGGTCAGTGTTTGAATCTTTTAGAGAGAAGGCAGAGCAATTATTTAGGAAAAAGGGTTTCTGTTTAGAGAGAAAGGGAAAAAGCTCAAGAAAGTGAAAAAGAACTCTGAAGAGTCCTTCCTAAGGTTAAGCTGGTCTTAGGATGATAGGCTTGACTGCCCCACATAAAGCTCAATGGCCCCTTATTCATTTACAGACACTTACATAACTTATTCTTTAATAATAAATATATTAAAAATATAATATTATTTTAAAAAATTATATATATATATATATATATATATATATATATATAATAATAATAATAATAATACAAAATGTTTATAATGCAATATTGTCTCTTTAAAAATTTATTTTATTATATTATTTATTTGATTTGATTTTAAACTGATTTACCATAAAAATAATAATATATTTCAATTCTATTATTTAATATTTAATAAATTATTAAACTATTATTTTATCAAATTTAAAATTTTTATATAATATTTAAAATGCTAATTATGTATAAATTTCGAAACTTTTATACACATATAAAAACAAAATAAATATAAGCAAAAAAAAAAATATTAAATAACTAAAAGGCTAGTTCATGAAACAGTTAACAAAATAATATAGATAATAAGAGAAATTTATTAGTATTTTTTTTCTTATATTTAATAGATTATGTGAAGGTTTAAAAAGCAGTATATGAACGTTGGTTGGAGAGGTATATATAATGATGTGAGAGTTTGTGAAATTGTGTTTCCGTGTAAATAGCAAGCACAACACAATACGCCATTCATTTAAGAAAGTGTTTGATATTTGTAGAGCATACTTTTCTCGGAGCACTATGGGATAAAGGAGAAAGTTCCATGGGCCAAACAAAGCTCACAGCAAAATGGTATGGATTAGGCTATTGCAAAAGTAGGCAACACATGTCTGCAATATATACAAACTACAAACTACTCTGTCGTGTTTTGATGGGAATAATTAAATAAATAAGCACCAAATGAAGAGGTGATGTGGTTCAAATTTCAACAATGTGGAAGGTTGCCACCACCAGTTACATCCATTTGACTTTCTCATACACAAGTTCCATCAGTGTCATCAATATATTCTCCATGCTACTTCTCTAAATTCATACTCTCTCACACGTTTGTGTCACGCCAAAGTTTGGTCTGCACATTTATTGTGTTGCTGAAGTAATTGACCATTTGACACGATAAGATATGAAATTAATATTTGGGATTGAAATCAGATGTCCCTTTTAGTGCATGATGATGGATCAAGGTTGTGAGACCATGCAAGACTTTTGCTTTGTGTACTCCCAGAATTTCTAAGTGCATCCCTACGAGTTTTAAAATAGATCAAGGTATGAAAAAATAGTTGTGTTTGACTTGTTTTAGTTTTAACGGGTGCAGAATAGTGTTCTGAATTTTGAATTTTGGATCATAGGCTTCCAGAATATACGTTTTGGAATGTGATTTGTTAAAGAATTTGTATTCTATATTGTTGTTCTGGAAAGTGTCCTTTTAAATTTCAGAAATCATATTACATAGTGCAGTTTGTAAGAATAAATTGTATTGAGGATTGTTGAATTTGGAAAGCTTTTTGTAACTACAGAAAACACGTTCCTGAATTGTTATACAATTGTTTTAAAATGAGGAATTCATAAACTTTCGGGAACAACATTCCATACACATTTTTACTTTCGCACATAAGCCTAACTAGGCTATAAAACTAGGAGAATGGGACAAGCAGATATCTAAACTCTAGCTAGATACAAAATAAGAAAATTAGGATTAGACTAGCTAAAGAAAAACAAGAAAACACTTAAAAGAACAATAAGAAAACACAGAGAAATCATTAATACCTGGCCAACCAAAGTAAACACTTAGGACTCTAGAAAAAAAAAACCTAAGTCAAAACACCAAGAAACTATGCTAAAAGTGTCTAAGAGAGTTTAAGCTAAATACGTTGTTCGAATAACCGGTATCGAGTTTGCGCAACAGAGTTAAAACAGATCCGATTGTTAAGAGCAAAAAAACGTGTTCAGTTAATAAAATGGTTCCTTTAATTTTCATGTAAAACTTTTAACGAACAATTGATGTGCTAAAAGTTTAGAGAGTGTAGGAAAGAGAAAAATCACACAAATGATTTTTATTGTGGTTTGAATCAAAAGATTCTACGTCCAGCCGTTAATCACTATGAATAATGATTAACCTTTTCACTAAAATATTGTTTCATAGATTACAATAATATGGAATAAAGAGTAAGAACAGAAAACACATTCCTTCAACAAACAAATGGAAGAACCTTCCTTCGACAAACGAACCAAAAGAAAACTACTATGTCAACATGAAGAGAACCACTCCAACCTTAGACACACTAAGCGCGAGCTTCTCCTATTCACAAGACTTGACAAGAGCAACATTATCACTTGAGAACTTCCTCAGACAAACTATATTCTCAAACGACACAGATTATTCTCTAAAGGATTTTGACAAAAATATATATAGCCTACTAGTTTGAAACTGAAAAGACATATTACAACTGCCAGTGATAATCGATTATTGTAAGTGATAATCAATTATTTGCGAGACTTGGAACAATTAGCATATTAACTCTTCAAACGGTCGACTTCAGTTCTTCACCTCCTTCTACCATTCAGCTCGAGCCTTCACCACCTTCTGCCGTTCGGCTCGATTCCTTATAGCTTTCCACAATTCGGCCTCATTCTTCACAGCTTTCCATCATTCGACTCGACTACTTACAACTTTCCACCGTTCAGCCTAATTCCTCACAGTTTTCCACTGTTCGGCCTGATTCCTCATAACTTTCCACCATTTGGTCTGATTCCTCACAGCTTTCCACCGTTCGGCTTGATTTTTCACAGCTTTCCTTCGTTTCGACTCTTAACATTTTATTCTACAGGAATGCTTTTAAACTTAATACAACAAGGGTCTTCATATTCTTCACTTTGTAACATCATCAAAATCATTATCTTCAAGATACCAATGCTCCTCATTGGTAACAATCTCCCCCTTTTTTATGATGATAAAAAATTCTTGGTTTAAAAGCATCTTTTGAAAATCTACATACATTTTAAGCTAACAAACATAGAACAAGTTAGTAGTAACTGCACTAGAAGTGTTTCTTCCCCTTTTTTTATCATGAGCAAAAAGTAAGGGAAAGTTCCCCTTCAAGTGGTGCTCCCCATTGAAAAAAAAGAATAAATTCACTGCAAGACTTAATGAAAATTCAAATTTTGCATAAAAAATGAAATAAAACAGTACGTGAGGAAAATAAAGCAAACATAGAAGCTCAAATCCTAATACAAATAGAACTCTAAAAAGGAGGAGATGAAGGATAATATGGGGGTTGAAGATTAAAGTGCCCCTCAATATTGCCTAGTCTAGTATCAAGGTCTTGAAACCGTTCAGTGACATAATCATAGTAAGTTTGTTGCATTTCAATAATCTCATCAAACCTTGCTTGATGAGCCAAACTCATGTCTTCCATCTGCTTTGATAGATTTGCAAAAAAATGCTTCCATGGAGAGAGAAGAGAATGAAGGCATGGTAAATGATCCAGCTTCAGATGGAGCAACAACTCCTACTGGTTCTGCCATATGGGCATCCATGTCATCATCGTCGTTATCCTGATGGTCGTCATCCTTGTGAACAAGCACTCGTCCACGAGCAACAAATCTCTTTTTCTTAAAGGTTGTCTCTCCAATTTTAGTGCCAATTAATTGGATGGCTTGGGTATGTTTACCATCTACACTCACTCCTTTGTATTCAATAATCCTAGAGATGAGGAGAGCGTATGGAAGATGGTATGAAGAGTATTTTTGAGCTTTTAGTAGAGTATCTTGGATAAGTGTAGGTCAATCAATATGAATGTGATTTAAAATCCCATACAATAGTAGAAGATCTTGCTCAGAACATTGAGCATGATTAGTAGCACAAGGACACAAGATCCATACAATCAAGTAGTGGATCATTCATTCTTCTACCTTAAATCTTCCAACCAATAGTTGACGATGGTCGGTTTGTTGTTGGGGTTTCCTCATAAACGATTGATATGTGAGAAGATAATTGAAGTTTGGAACTCCCAAATGAACTTTCACAACATCATCCCATATTGTGAGCTTGGTGACATCGGTCCATATATAATCATCAAGGATGATTCAGACACCTTTCACCTTTGTTGTCACAACGTCATCACGAAACTTGAGATTGTGGTAGAACACTCTAATCAAGTCGGGATAGATGCATCCCTTTTGTTCAACCATATGGGTGATACTTTGAGTGTGAAACAACTCGGGGAATTGAAAGCCATAGTATTGGTAGAAATCCAACCTGATAAATTTGACACCTAGTATGCGACGTTCTTGTCAAAAGTGTGCAAATTCTGCTTGTTTCTCTGGATAGCTTGGTACCTAGCACACACACAAACACTCTACATAATGTCTGGTCTACTCGTAGTAAGATATAACAATGATCATATCATACCTCTAAATATTTTTTTATTTACTTCTTCTTTATATTCATCCTTATCTAAGTAACAAGAAGTTGACATAGGGGTGTTGGCTTCTTTACACGTATCCATTCCAATTTTTTTAAGTACTTCTCTACAATATTTGGTTTGGGAGACAAAGGTTCCCCCTTCCATTTGTTTTATTTGTAGTCCTAAGAAAAACTTTAATTCACCCATCATAGACATCTCAAATTCACCTTGCATTATATTTGCAAATCACTCACAGAATGAATCATTAGTAAATCCAAAAATTATATCATCAACATATACTTGAACAAGCAAACTATTTTTTTCTACTTTTTTAATAAATAAGGTTGAATCAACCTTTCCTCTAGAAAAATCATTTTCAATAAAGAAGGTACTAAGTTTTTCATACCAAGACTTAGGTGCATGTTTAAGGCCATACAAAGCTTTTTTTAGTTTATAAACATGATTAGGAAATCTAAAATCCTCAAATCTAGGAGGTTGACTAACATATACCTCTTCTTTTATAAAACCATTCAAAAATGCACTTTTAACATCCATTTGATAAAGTTTAAATTTCATCAATGATGAATAAGCAAGTAAAAGTATAATTGCTTCTAACTTGGCTACCGGAGCATAAGTCTCGTCATAGTTTATACCTTCCTCTTGGCAGTAGCCCTTTGCAACTAGCCTTGCTTTATTCTCTGTGATGTTTCCATCATCATCTAGCTTGTTTCTGAATATCCACTTAGTTCCAATGACTTGATAATCCTCTTTTCTAGGAATGAGTTCCCAAACGTCATTCCTTTCAAATTGATTTAGGTCTTCTTGCATTACAATGCACCGTTTATCATCTTGAAGAGATTCTTTTATATTTTTAGGTTCTATTTGAGACACAAAAGCAACAGTTAGACAAAAATTATTTAGGTTATGTCTAATAGTTACCTATTTTGATAGATCTCCAATGATGTTGTCCAAGGAGAGACCACGAGGTTGTTGGTAGATTTTAGGATCAACTTCTTGATTTTGAGTTTTCCTATGATGGTTTTCATTTGAGTACATCTCTTCAAGAGCTTCCCTTAAATAATCCTCATCACCTGCAATAGGTTTGTTTGACTGAAGAGAGTTCACCTCAAGGTTCACAATTTCATAAAAAACAACATGCATTGACTCCTCAATTATCAAAGTCCTTTTGTTGAATACTTTATATGCTTTTCCAGTTAATGAATATCCTAAGAAAATTGCTTCATGAGATTTCGCATCAAATTTTCCTAGGTTATCTTTGCCATTATTCAACACAAAGCATTTACATCCAAATATTCCTAAATGTGACACATTTGGTTTTCTTCCTTTAAACAATTCATAAGGAGTTAACTTAAGAATAGGCCTTATAAGCATCCTATTTAGCACATAACCAGCAATACTAACTACATCAGCCCAAAAGTATTTAGGTACATTAGACATTTAAAAAAAGTTCTAGTTAGTTCTTCTAAAGACCTATTTTTCCTTTAAACAACCCCATTTTTTTGGGGAGTTCTAGGAGCAGAAAAATTATGAGTTATTCCATACTCATCACAAAAATTTTCAAAAGATTCATTTTGAAATTCACCACCGTGATCACTTCTCAAAGTTTTGATTTTCAAATCCTTTTCATTTTGAATGTGATTGGCAAATGTTTTGAATGCTTTATAAAAGCTTCACTTTTCAAACTCAAAAAGAATGTCCAAGTAAATCTAGTATAATCATCAACAATCATAAGAGCATAGTAATTTCCACCAAAACTCTTAATTCTAGATGGACCAAACAAATTCATATGCAAAAATTCTAAAGGTTTTAATGTAGAGATCATGCTTTTGGATGAAAAAAAATATTTTGTTTGTTTTCCTTTTTGATAGAAAAAACATAATTTATCTTTTTCAAATTTTAACTTAGGCAAACCAATCACAAGATCCTTAGAAATCAATTTATTTAGATGTTGCATACGAATGTGTGCAGTTCTTTTATGCCATAGCCAAGGATTTTCCTCTTTTGCAACTAAACATGTTATGCTATGACTAGATGCACTTTCAATGTCAATCAAGTAATTGTTGTTATGCCTAACACCTTGCAAAGCAATATCTGAAGAATTCTTAAAATAAACAGTGCATTTATCACTTTCAAATGTTACCTTAAGACTTTTGTCACATAATTGACTTATGCTCAGGAGGTTATGTTTAAGACCTTCAATATGCAACACGTCTTTTATGGTCAAGGTGTTTCCTCCTCCAATGTCTCTAGTTCCAATAATTCTTCCTTTGTTGTTTTCCCCGTATGTAACAAATCCTCGCTTCTTCTTCTCAAAAGAGATGAACCTCTTTTTGTCACCAGTCATGTGTCTTGAACAACCACTATCAAGATACCACAATGACTTATTTGACTTAGTAGATTCCTACAAAACAAATTAAGCAAGAGTTTTAGGTCCCCAATCTCAATATGGGTCCTTGGGGTTAGTACAAGCAAACAAGCATCCTTTCACATTCTTCACCCATGCATATTTTCCATTTAGTACTCCAAAATGTTTAATGTTGCATTTGTTTGATGTATGACCATGCTTCATGCAATAAAAGCAACAAACACTAGGCATTTTATTTTCACAAAAGTTCCTTTTTCAACCCAAACTCTACGAGTTCTTTTAGCTTTAGTTTTCTTATGTTGATGCATGTTTTTGTTTTCAAAGTTGCTCCTTTCAAAGCTAGTTTGGTCATGTGAGTTAGACTTGGTTGCTTTAGCAAGTAAGTTTTCAAGTATATCAATATCAAATATGTGACTCTTACAGGACACACATTCTATTTTCACAAAAGTCTCTTTTTCAACCCAAACTCTACGAGTTCTTTTAGCTTTAGTTTTCTTATGTTGATGCATGTTTTTGTTTTCAAAGCTGCTCCTTTGAAAGCTAGTTTGGTCATGTGAGTTAGACTTGGTTGCTTTAGTAAGTAAGTTTTCAAGTATATCAATATCAAACATGTGACTCTTACAGGACACACATTCAACAGGATTTTCATTTACATTAGACTCAGACACTTTAGTTTCAAGATTGAAAATCTTATTTCTTAGAATGACTTCTTCATCTAATGCATTTTCATATTTCAATTTTAATTCATTAAATTCTTTCTTTAATTTCTTGTGAGCAACATCAAGTTTTTCATATTCATTCATCAATTCAAAGAAAGCTTTTCGCAAATCTAATTCACTAGACTCAAAGCTAGAACACTTACTTGACTTCCAACATCATCAGAGTCAGCCATTAAACAGAGATTTGCTTCCTTGTCTGATTCACTTGAGCTTGAAAAACTAGAATCATTTTCTTCTCATGCGTAGCCTTTTTCTTCTTGGGAAATTTCCTTTCTTTCTTTTCTTCGCCTTTCTTATTATTTGGACAATCAGTTTTTACATGTCCTATTTCTCCACATCCATAACACTTTATGCTTGATTGAGATCCTTGATCTTCCTTCCTTTCTTCTCGATATTTATCCTTTCCTTTTGCTCTCATGAACTTAGCAAACTTCTTTATCATGAGGCTCATATTTTCCTCATCATCAGAGTCATCATCATCATTCCTTCTTGAATTCTTTCCTTTAGAAATTTCATATTTGAAGGCAAGAGTATTTTTCCTTCCTTGATCCTCTTCCGCAGTCAACCTGTTCAATTCAAGTTCGTGCTCACGAAGCTTTCCAAAGAGAATTGTCATCGACATTTGGGTGAAATTTTGTGACACTCAGATTGTTGTCACCTTTGGTTGCCAAGACATATCCAATGATTTCAAAATTTTTAGATTTAATTCGTCAACATCAAAGGTCTTACCCAACCTTATTAGATGGTTCACTATGTGAGTGAAGCGCTTCTGAACATTAGATATGATTCTCCAGGCTGCATCCTGAACATCTCATATTCTTGAATGAGTGTGTTCTTCCTTGCGCATTTTACCTCATTAGTACCTTCATGTGTAACGCTGGGGACTTCCCACATCTCCTACGCTGTCTTACACACAAAAATTCTATAGAATTCATCAAGCACCACGGTAGAAGATATAATGTTACTAGCCTTAATTGGGCTCTTTTATTTTCCTCATTAGTATGGTTTAAAACACTTAACTATACTTCATTTAATATTTAATGGAACTCTCTAAAGTAACTTAGAGGAGAACTAAGTGTAGCCCTAACAAATGAACCAATATAAAATTGTTTGTGCATCATAGTCTTTTTAGTAAACGACTGGCTCTTGATGAAGGAAATCTTTCTAGGTCCTCAAGTTAGTTTAAGCTTTTGGCTAGTGTTTACATCTTCAACAAGTTACTACTTAAGTATCTTTGGATAAAGTTGAGTTAGTTTTGTAAACAATCTTTATGGAATAGCGTTTATAGATGAAGTGTGAATAACTCACAAGTGTTGCGTACATCATGCTTAGTTCTTCATCTGCGAAAAAGATCTAGAAAATATTATTAAACTCTCCTCTCCTTCTAGTGTTTTCTCACAACTTTAATTAGTATCAAAGCCTGTCTCGATTATTCAGTTCTTAACAGAACTCGAGGCAACAGTTCAAAGGCTTGTGAATCAAAGTCAAAGAATCTCTAAGGAGCATGATGTACAAGACACAAGACAAAGCAGTAAAAGGAGCAACCCTCTCACCTCCAACTTTTGAAGGTTGGGTTAAGGTCGTCAAAGAAGCAGACACGACATCTCTAATAGAAGAAACTCTTCTCTCACTCCATCTCAATAAAGAAGATGCTTATAAAAGGATCAATCATCCTTAAAAGGGCTAAAACTATGAATAAGCACTACTACAACCAGTTGATGAAACAGGTCATTTGTTCAACCAACAAGCTCTCTAGACATAAGAAGCACACATAAGAGTAGATGCCCACAAGTACAGCTAGGGACTTGGGTAAGTCATTGGAGAATATTAAAGGAAGAGCATGAAACTCATAGAAAAAGCTTCTAGCACTCATCTAGGAGAGATGGAAAACAATAAGAAAGGTGACTTTAGGAGGAGGTCAAAGAAAGTAAGTGTCAGACTACCAGAACTCCTCACAATAGAATCAAATTGGGAAGTCATTTCAACAAATTAAACAAGAAGATTGGAGCTAAGGAGAAATAGGTACGAGCTTCAATCCTTCTCTCGGTATTGGACAACCTGGGATAACAGTACAATTGCCTAAGAACATATCAAATGTCATAAAAATGAGTTTATGACATGTTAGCAGTCAAGTAGTTTCTCTAGATAGGGTTGATAACTGATAATGATTGAAAAACCTTTATTTTTATACTTAATTTTGATATTAAAAACACCTTTTCTAACTTAGAAACTTGCTTTAACTCATGTTTTTGCTTTAGTTTTGCGAATAAGAGAGTTGAAGGTGAATTTAATGGTTTTGTGCTAGATTCCCTTGACTTTGTAGGCTATTGGAATGATTTGAAAGAAGAGTTAAAGTACCGAATGGTTGAAATGCAGAAAAGTCAACCAGAATGCAGAAAAGTCAACCAGAATACAGAAAAGTCAACCAGAATGCATAAAAGTCAACCAGAATGCAAAAACGTCGACCAGTCAACCAGAGTGCAGAAAAGTCAACCAGAGTGCAGATGACCTCAAAATAACAAGGGTCAAGGGTTTTTTCTATCTCTTCCATTCTTTCATTCCATTGTTCATCTAGTTCTTTCATGACGATGAAGAACTAAACCTTATTTGTTGTTGGGAAAGATCTAACCTCTTAAACTTTCATGTATTAAATTGATTCTTTATTATATATGCTTTACTTCATTAATTATTAGGGTTTTTCCTCTATACTCTATGCATACTTTGTTTAACTCATTCAATTGCATGATCTTTGATTTTGTCGATATTGACACATACGAGGAAATCTAGAATTGGGGAAATTCTCCCGGAAGCAATATTACCTAGACATAGGAATAGGAGGATCGGTTGCCTTTAAGCTTCTGTGCGAAAGTAATGCATGACTAATTGGTAGGGAGACAAGACATTGTGAACTAGTAATTAGGAGTATGCTTTCTTCACCGAGACATCGGGTTTAAGGTAAATTAGAAAGTGGCATTAACATTAATGAAGAAGATGAATTCATATATGCATGAGAGTAAATTAGGTGAAATCTAAACCCAACAACAATATCATCAACTTCATCCATTCATTCTTGTGTTTAGCCTCAATTGATCAAATTACATTCATGTTTATTTTATTGCATTTGCATTCAAAACTCCCAAAATTTGTTCTTTAGAGTCTTAATTAGTTGATTAATCACATAACTCTTTAGTGTTATGAGTATATTGGGAAAGGATACTTGGTCTTGTCATTTATTATTACTTGATACGATTCGGTACACTTGCCGAGGTCTTAAAAAATTTTTGACTTCGTTTTCGAGGATTAAAAATTTGTTTATCAATAATTCTCTAGTTTTGCATATTTTTCTTTGTTAAAAATCATTTCTTAGGTTTCTTTAGTCTTTAATTCTTTAGAAATAGAATAGATTAGTTTAAATACCTAAAAATAGCTTTTTTATTAAAAAATTTGTTATTTTTCTCTTTTTAGGTAAATAAATTTAGTTTTTAAAGAATTGGGTTCTTTTCCCGGTTAAAAAACAAAATAAAAATATTTTTTTAGGTTATAGTTTTTTATATACATATTTGTTCTTGCAGATTTAGTTTTTGAACTTTGGTTAACTATGCAAAGCTAATTGGGCTGAAATAAAAATGCATTGGGCCGTTGTTGCTGAGACATTAAGCATTGGGGTGTTGCTCCCTTCACCACCACACATTTCTCCCTCCACCTCCCCTTTACTATTTTGCCCCTCAGTAAAATTTTATTTTTAAAGTTATTATTTTTTAATTTTACCCATTCACAACCTATTTTCCTAATAACCTATTTTACATGAATAAAATATTTTTCTTTCATTTTAACATTATACTTCTTTATCTCTTTCTTTCGTTATGAGATACTACAAGTTACAAAGGTTGGTGGTGGTAGAAAGAATTATCAAGCAGTCTCCCTCTCGTAGTGCATTCGCTCTCATGGTGCAGTGCGTGTCGTGCTTCCTCAAGGTGCGTATTCGAATAAACATTGAAAACAAACCCTAAAATAAAAAAAGTAACCTTTAAACGGAGGTGACATCTGTTTAAGGTAATCCGTTTTTCCTTAAACGGATGTTGACATCCGTCGAAGGATGTTGACATCCGTCGAAGGATGTTGACAACCGTCGAAGGATGTTGACATCCGTCGAAGGATGTTGACATCCATCGAAGGATGTCACCTTCGTTTAAAGGTTACGTTTTTTTATTTTAGGGTTTGTTTTATTAGGGGACATCCGTTGAAGGATGTCACCTCCGTTGATGTATACTTCCTCACGTTGTCAACGCTCTGGATGCTCTTCCACACCACGACGGTGACACTCCTTCACACTACGGCGGCAATGGAAGCTTTCAGACCAAAAAAAAACTGGGAAGAAAAATGAATGTAAGCGTGGGAGGTAGGGAAGTGAAACGAAAATGGGGAAAGGGGAAGAGAGTTTTGTGGGTGAGTGTTGGGAAAGTAAAATTAGGGTTTCAAATTATTTAAAATAGGGTAAAAGTAAAAATCTTTTTAACTTAAGGATATAATTGTATTTAAAATAATGTGGGGAGGTGGAGGAAATACAGGGTGGTAGTGGAGGGAGCAACATCCTAAGCATTGGGATGTCGCTGCTGCAAACGCTGGTTAGACTTTGGGCAAGTGAAATTGGGTCGTTGCTACTGATCGAAAGAAGAGTGGGCCTATAGTTAATTGAAACGGTGCGTTTTGGAACAGCTGGGCTGAACTTGTCTTTGCTAATGTTGTGCTATCTGGGCCATCAGGAAGATGATAGCAGTTGCTCCCTCCACCATCACCAACCACTCCCTACACCTCCCCATACCTAATTTACCCTTCTATAAAACGGATGTCAACATTCATTTCACCTTCAACGGATGTTGACATCCGTGAACAGATGTTGACATCCGTTTACATATTTGACATTTTAGTTTATTATTTTTATTTTAAAAAAAAAACTTCAACGGATGTGGCCACATCCGTTGTGGTCACATCCGTTTAATAGATTTTTATAAAATATTTTATTTATTATTTAAATAATAATATATAAATTAAATTAATAATTATTATTTTATTAAATAAAATAAAATAAATTTATAAATAATTAAATAATAATTTTTAAAAAATTAAATATTATTTATATATTAATTTAAAATATAAAAAATTAAAAAACTAAAAACTAAAAAAAAAAACTAATTCAACGGCCATCTGTTAACGGATGTGGCACATCCGTTTTAATATATTTATAAAAATTATTTTAATTATTATTTAAATAATAATACATAAATTAAATTAATAATAATTATTTTATTAAATAAAATAAAATAAATTTATAAATAATTAAATAATAATTTAAAAAAAAATAAATAATATTTATATATTAATTTAAAATATAAATAATTATAAAACTAAAAACTAAAAAAATAAAAAAAACTAATTCAACGGATGTCGCCACATCCGTTAATGGATGTGGCACATCTGTTTTAATATATTTATAAAAATTATTTTAATTATTATTTAAATAATAATACATAAATTACATTAATAATAATTATTTTATTAAAGAAATTGCATCCTTGGAGTTCTTCATTTCTTGTCCGTTGTTCAAAATATCCAACCATAAACATTTCATTAATCACCAAAATAATTTATCAAAAAAATTAAACTACAATCACGGAACAAACCATGTATTTAGGGCAACCCCAAAATTGTTTCCCCTCATTCTTAATTGCTTTTGCCAATCTCAAGACAATAATCTCCCCACAATGGCATATTTGGCTTCTAACCTATCCTCTGAATGAACTACCACGAGAGCTCTCCTATGAACAAGAAGAACAACATTGATTCAATGACATTGTCACTTCCTAAGCCAACGCCAAAACGAGACAACCAGATTTCGTGAGGCAACCCCAAACCACAAATCACCCAATAACTCTTTAACGATCTCCCAACCAAAGAACAAGAAGACTTCCTCACCAACTCCCAAAGAAGGAAGACCACTTCGCCAATCACAAACCACCATGCTACAACCAAAAAACAACACTAAAATCCAAAACCTAAACAAGAACAATAGAAGGGAGAAGAAGACAAAAAAGAAAAACAAAACCCACCACTGTACTTATAAGCTCGTTGTGGACTTCACCTAGGGCATCCACGTACACCTCCTTCTTTGTCATGTTACCATTGTCTTCTGTCATATCATTCATCCCTTAACTCTGTTTGTTTCTATTTATTGGAAGGAACTTCATTGATGCAAAATTTATGAAGTGTAGACGCATTTGACACTTCTTTCAAAGGTAGGACCAAATTGACACATTTGAGCAAAGCTGGGAACAAAATAAGCAAATAAACCTTGAATCAAACATAAAATTTGTATGCATTTCAGTTTGACTCAATTTAAACACAACAAATTCCAAATCAAACCAATTTGTATAATTTAACTTGAATTTTTGTTGCAATTTATTATACAATTTTATATTGATAAATGTAAATTACTAGAAATGTCAATTTAACAATAGTTCTAATCACTTTTGTCAATGTTCAATGTTAAAAAAATTTGTCATATTATAGGTTTATTTTGACAACAATTTTACTCAAAAATTGTCTCATGAGAATTTTTATTGAAAATTGATGTCATATATGCCGACATTTTTTTAACAAAATTGTTATATGTCATTATAAGTTATAGAGATTTATAAGTTGCTAATTACTAATGCAAATTAGACAACCGTTGTGTTAAAATAATTTTCATATAAATATTTTGTTTATTTATCACTACAAAAATAAGTAATTTTAGGAAGGGTTTGTTTCCGGCGGTTTGGAAAACCCCGAATAAGTTCCGCGGTTTATGCTATAACCGCAGGTAGCTTTTTATTTTTAATAATTTTTCGGCCATCCTTATTGTTCACCTTCTTTTCCCGCACCTTCATTTCTAATTCCCTAAATCTAAACCCTAATTCCCTCCCTCCCTCTTTGATGCCTTCATCAAAATCTTCCCCTGGTACGTGCTCGTGGAGCATCTCTCCTCGTTATCTTCATCAAATTTTCTGCCAAACCCCTTCCCTACATCGCAATCTTTCTCCTCTGCTTTGTGTTCGTTTCTGCTTTGTGCCTTCCTCTGCTTGGGCTGAGCGTCGAGGTCGATGCGGCGAGTTCGAGGCAGCGAGGACTCTATTGAGGCGATTTTTATCACTCCCGTTTCCAACCCCTCAAACTCAAATCCTCTCTGGTATGTTCATCTTATCTCTTCAATCTTCATCTTATCTCTTCAATCAGATTATTCTTTGTGTTCTTTTCCTCTTGCTTGAGCCTCCGATTCCTAATACTTAGTCCCTATCCTTCCCCTTTTACTTCCCATTTCAATTCACACTAGGTATGTATTCATTTGTCTCTCTATATATATCTTCATTTTTCACTATAACCTAATATTATTCATCGTTTCTAAAGATAATCTCCTTTAGGTCTATGATTTCTATGTTTATGCTCTTTTATTTTTGCAATTCGTATTATATCAAAAGCAATTTCGCAAAGATATTAGTTCATGTGCAGCGTCAACTCACCATTTCGCAAAGATATTTTATGTACTTGATCTTTTTGGATAACAGTTATTTACTCCTTTGAACTTTGCAGGTCTTGCACGCTGGTGGAAAGTTTGGTGGTGCCAACAATGGGTACTCTGTCTCAGGAGGATTTCACGGTGTATATTATGTTTTTATATTTTGACAAGGTATGGTAAGAAAAAACATCAGTTTTAACTTATAAAATATGTAAGCAATGGTACAAATGAATGTCTGAAACTTTTTATATGGTTTTTCCAACCATCTAAATCATGCATAGCCTTAACTTTACGTAACACTCATTCATTAAGATTTTCAAACCTAGAATAGATAAACTGGATTTTTAAAATTCTTAAATTCAGCAAGGAATGGGAATTTAGCATTAAAAATAGTCCTCTTCATTCATTTTGATAGCTTTGTTTTGAAAGTTTTCCAGAATTCGAATCTTTTTGTTTAAAATTTGAATGTTTTCTTTTACATCAGAGCACTTATATCATGTTTTTGTTTCTTTTCTTTTTTTATTCAATTACATAGCTTCACCGATTTTAACTGTGTTCTTTTTATTCTTTTAAGAAAACTAAATTACCTCTAAATGATAACTTCATAGTGAGCACTGCATCAAAATAAGGCCATTTTTCCAGGTTATAAACTTCTCTGTTAAGTATAAGGCATTGATACTCGAGTATAAACTGGTTTATGTCCAAGCATGAATCCTTTGTGAAAACAAATGTAAAGTATACATTATGAGATGTGTGAATAAAAAAGATGTGCCATTAACTGATAAACAAAAACAAACTGTGAAAACATATATCAGTTAAATGTCATTCTAACATAACATCTTCTTAGTAGCTCTCTTTTAATATGCTTCAGCATGGAAGCTCTCTTTTAAGCTTTTTATTATTATTATTATTATTATTATTTCACTTAATTATGTAATGTTTTTGCTGTAGGAAATGAAAGCTTAGAGCGAAAGGGTACTTGTTTTCTAGGGGACTTTTGTGGTCATCACATGCATGTCTGCTTTTCTTCTTCACTGTTCCTTTGAAGGTACCAAATTCCAGTAATCTTTTAATTCAATTTTGGTTGTTTTTTTACTCGAAAACTGATTCACACTTTGTACGCTACTTAAACACTCTTTGATTTTGGGGAATCGTAAATACATTATGCAAAGACATGCATTTTTAATATGCCTAATTGTGTGAATGTTGGATGGGATGATTCGTGCTATTTTTGGGTATCATATGACAGGAGATTGAATTATTATATGTTGAAAATAAATAGTCACATGTTTGAATTAAGATTGGTTGGCTGGAATGTTTTTGGTATGTGGATATTTGATGTAGAGAAATGACGTATGTTTGGATTGGAATAATAAAAGTAAAGATATGTTATTTTGAAAGTTATATATATTAAATTGGTGGAAATACATGATTTTTTTGTTAACGTAATAAAGTAATATAAACCTAAGAAACCAATTATTGAAATGTTAAATGTGCTTATGCCTTATATTGAATTAAAGGGGGCAATCATCTAAATTCAAGTTATGAATTATTTTATAAATACTGGTATGGGTGTAGATTTTATATATACCTAAGTATATTTCTAGGATGAAATAGTCTTTGTTTGCATGTCTCTTATAGCTTTTGATAAAGAAAGTAACAAAGAATGTATTGAAATATGTAACATTTCTCTTTTTTATTAGGAACCCTTAAGTGAATAATACTTTTATTGGTCATCTAGTTTCTTATGTAGTTAATGAGTTTATATCAACTTATCTTTTTCAAGTTTTAACAAAGATTATTGAGAATTGTTCTTTTTGTTATAATGAACTCCAGTTGTACTTGCATGAAGGTTTTAAATTGAGATTGAAATTGCTAAAAACTGAAGGTAAATGATTAAATGTGACCGGAATTGCGATTGGGGAGATTTTTGAAACCATGAATTTTGGTTAGGGGCTGTAATCTAAACCTCATATTGTAACTTAGTATGACACTAGGGTGGTCTGTTCTAGTTGGTGTATGAGAGTAATAGGTGTATGTATCTTATGTTATCTTTTTGAGGTTAAATACTAGATGTGCTGAAGTTGGTTTATGACAGTAGTAATAGATGTATGGAATTGTTACCTTTGTAGTTGTGCTGAACTTGCAATGTGGATAATAAGGTGATTACAGGTGTTTATACTGACAACTCAAACTAAATTTTTTGTTTACAACAGTTAAGTTGGATCTACTTATCCGTCAAGAAAAGGGGGGAAATGATTATATATAGAATAAGAAACTTGTAAATTAGCCACTAACTTTAGGAATCTAAGAATTGATGGATTAATTATATTATGATAGCAATTTGTTTGTATCTGCAATATGCTTATAATTGTCCTAGTGGTGTTTTTGTATTTGAGACTGCAATCTTTGTACATTGATGTTGATTTTTTTATCTACTTTTTATTTCTTTGGACATTGATATATCAAGTTGTGATCTCAATTTCTCGCAAAGCATAAACAGATAGGTCATATTATATAGTTGATTTTAATTTTTGTTTGTTGCTGTTTTTCTCTGCCTTGTTGCTTTGATTTCTATTTTTGAGTTTTTTTTGCTGTATAGTCCCCTTATGATTCAAGCAAAGAAAGGAATAAACTAGAGCTACAAATCTGCTATTAACGTTAGCATGAGTAAACTGGTGCGGAAACTACAGTGATTAAATCCTGTCAGCACATACCAACAAAAACAATGTTAAAAGCAATTAAAAAAGAATGTTAGTAATGTTAGTAAGCTGAGATAACTCAGTAAAAACTGTCAAACACAAAAGAATTAGCACAAAAATTAGTAAATTGAATTATTAGCACAAACTTGAGAACCAAATTGGAGAACTTGAAAACAGTAATTGAACTCAACTTCGCAAAAAGAAATAAAATTTGAACCTACATCTAGCTATGGCTAAACATAGAAGATTAGTTAGAAACATTAGTTAGTAAATTGTATCAGCAAAATAGAAAACAAAGCCCGAACAAGGTTAGAAGAGTTGGTGCAAAAGTTAGTAAAAGCAGCAAAAACTGTTAGTTAGAGCCAATTAGTAAAACACGAATCAAAACTAGACTAGACTAATCAAACTCTTGATCTAAAACAGTTGATAGAAATAAAAATCAACTATGAAACAGTAATTGAAGTTTAAACTAATATATCACTAGTATATACAGCAAAAAAAAACTCAAAAACATAAATCAAAGCAACAGGGCAGAGAAAAACAACAGCAAACAAAAATTAAAAACAGTTTTGTTGCAAAATCATCAAGGTCCGTTGTCTTCATAGTTTGCAGTATATCAACGATCATCAGTAATAATTGTTAAATTTATTTGTATGATTTTTTTATTTAATATATTACCGACTAACTATTATGTTATATTGTAGGTATCTGATAAAGGGAGTGGGCCAAAAATTGGATGTAATGAAGAAGAAAATTAGATATTGTTATTGAATATCTTTGAGTCATACTTTTAGTATTGAATAACATCTATATTGAACATATGTAATGAACATCTTTCTTTTAAATTTTTATGAATGAACAATTAGTTGTATGAATGATATTAGGTTGAACAATGTAGTTTATTTTATACAATATTATTCAATTTTAGTTCATATTAATTTATTGTTTGTTTTGTCAATAAAATCATTTTTCTCATAATCTAATTTTATTACAATAAAAAAAATGAATTGTATAAATTCCCGGCGGTTTTAAAATCCCGGTAAACTAAACCATGCAAAATAGGGGCGGTTTTGAGATAACCCCAACTAGTTTCGGCGGTTTTTGAGTACCCTCGCTATTCCCGGCGGTTTTCAAAAACCCCCGCTACTTCCGGCGGTTTCTACAAAACCCCTGATAATTCCGGCGGTTTCTATAAAACCCCTGGAAATTCTGGCGGTTTCTGGAAACCCCCGTTAATACCGGCGGTTTTTTCTAGAACCGCCAGTATTTTCTTAACGACGGGCGCTTTCCCGACGGTTTTGCCAACTGCGGGAAATGTGATTTGCGGGGGTTAAAACTGCCGGTAATATTGAAAATAACCCTCGGTAAAATTACAGATTTTTGTAGTGTATATATTACTGAAATACTTATTTCTTTAATGTTATTTTTCTTAGTTAAACAATGTGCATATATTCAAGAACTAGTCACGTATAAAAACATATATCAATTAATAAAAAATATAATCAAATCAACTATACCAAAAGAAGATGTAAGCAACTACTTCAAATAAAGAAATTTTTAAAAATAAAAACCATAGGAGAAAACTAAAATTAAAAAACAAAGTTTAGAAAATATTCTTATATAATTTATCCTAATTGTGTTATAGAAAGTGATAAAATAAGTTTCATGTTGAGCTAACATAATCAATAAATAATAATTTGAAATTAATACATAAACTAGACATAATTTGTTTCATAATAAATTAGATAATATAATTAACTAATTTCAACCTCTTTAAATAATGGTTCCTTTAATAACTGAATTTATTGTGTTAAATAGTAAATATATTTATGCTCTCAAATATATATTATATTGTACCTAGTAGAGACCGAACGATCATCCACTCAACACCGTTTTATCACCATTATGATCAACCAGGGCAAACGGTTCTATTAATGTTGGGTCATAATTAAGTCAACGCTTATTTTATTATTGGGTCAAAAGTTCAGTAGACGGTTAAAATAACCAAACATATTTAATTAGAGATATTGATAAAGTCATTGATGAATAACTAACCGAATCTCCAAGTAAGTTTGTTATTATTTGGTCTATGAAACACTTATAAATACAATGACAGGACCAAAAGCCAGGTAGGTTCAACTGAGACTCCACTACGTTCTACTTACGTCCGATCAGGACTTAAATACTAAACTGTGTTAAACAGTTCATTAAATCGCTCTTAACTTGAGCGTTGAAGTGCCTTTTACAGGTACATCCCCCTTTTGGTCAAGAAGGCAATTGTGCGATCCAAACTGATAGCGAGCGGTTCAGACGATCCAAGCTTTCAGAAGCAAGAAAGACACGTCGGAAAGATTAATCTCTCGGTCCTACACAAATCCTTACTGAAACATTTTGGCGCCCATTGTGGGGTCGGGAGCAGGTAGAAGAAGCCCAAATGGTGACCATGAGGAGCATGGACGAATAACATAATACCTGAGATTTGATAGCGTAAATGCAAGCACAGATAAAGGCACATGCAAGAACCATACAGGCGTAGGCACAAGCACAACAAGAGATGCAACGAAAGCACACAAAGGAGATTGCGGCATTGAGGACAGAGCGAGGCTGCACCGAACGGTCAACTCAACACTTGGTGTCCACAGCCAAACGGGGTAACAACCATCAAAATGAAAATGATGGAAGTCGTAATCGACATCCATCTCAACACACCAACCCAAACGATCAGGGAAGAAGAGAATTGTCCCCCCTCCCCCCGCAAATCGTTCGGCCCTCTAGTTTACTGCCTTTTACGGCAGCCATAATGCAAACTCCAATTTCAGAGAAGAATCCTCCTGTATTAGATAAGTATGATGGCTGAACAGATTCCGACAGTCATCTCAAGATCTTCACCAATGCAATGGCGTTCTACACGGACAGTGATCCAGTTATATGCAAAGCCTTCTCCTTATCACTCAAGGACGAGGCATTATAGTGGTATAACACTCTTCCCCCAAACACAGCGGATTGCTTCGCCGCTATGGAAACCCTCTTTAGAAGGAAATACGCCTTCAATCGAAAATAGGAGATAACACCACGAAATTGGTAAATACTAAGCAAGAGAAAGAAGAAATTTGAAGGTATTTATGAAAAGGTATACCGAAACCGCACGACGAGTTAAAGAGGTCAATCACTTTTTATCATCAACAATTTACCTTCATGCTTAAGACCGGGATATTTTGTTGAAAAATTGTATGTGCGACCACCAAAAACTATGAAGAACTCCAAGAAAGAGCAGCTAAATTCATCCGTATGGAGGAAATGCGAATCTCACAAAGAAAGCGACAACAAGAAGTTAATGTAGGCGGAAGTAGAAAGGATGGCAAGTGACTGTTTGGCAATAATGATAAAAGTGGGGAGCTTCCCCGAACATTTAAGTTTAACCATTATAAAGTACCTAGGGAAAAAGTTCTCGAAGAAGCCCTAAACATTGAACTTCACACACTTTGAAGGAAACCATCTCCAAAGCAGACGAAAGGAAGAGCTGTCATTTCCATCAAAACTATGGACATACTACAGAAGAATGCATTAAGCTGAAAAATGAAATAGAAAGTCTCATTCGGACAGGACATCTCCATAGGTACATAAAAGAAACAAGAAGAAGGCCCCCTGGGGAAGGATATTTGTGAAGAAGTCCCGAACGGTCGTATTGAAAGGACGAATGCAAGCGGGGCCATAGTCGTAGTCCCAGTCGCAGTCGCAATCGTCGTCGTGAACGATCGGTTCGTGGATTTATCAACTGAGGAGAGGCATCCAAAATTCTATTAATGTCATGTTTAAATTCAGTTTCCTTTGATTTAGACTTTTGTTATTTTCTTGTGCTTTCATTATGGAATAAATAAAGCCGACCAATTCATGCTCAGTCATTGGTTGTAAATTTTGTTAAAGAAGTTCATAGTCAACCAAGAAGTCCCCTAGGGAGCTCCGAAGATAAAGACCGAGAGGTAAATCCCTCTCGTCAGCCAGAAAGCTGATGACGAAGTCCAAGACGTAAATCCCTCTCGGCCAAGAGGTAAATCCCTCTTGTCAACTAGAAGACTAAAGACGAAGGTCGAGAGGTAAATCCCTCTCGTCAACTAAGAAGTTCTGATGACGAAGACCAAGAGGTAAATATCTTTCGTCAACTAAAATGTTGATGACAAAGACCGAGAGGTAAATCCCTCTCGGTTGAGAGGTAAAACCATCTTACTCGGAAGTTCTCCAGGAACTCCTAGTGTAAAGCTGAGCGGTAAAGCTCGTTCCCTAGGAAGAACTCCTAGGTCAAAGTCACAACGCCGAGAGGTAAAGCCCTCTCACTAGGAAGTTCTCCAGGGACTCCTAGTGCAAAGCCGAACGGTAAAGCTCATTCCCTAGGAAGAACTCCTTAGTCAAAGTCACAAAGCCGAGAGGTAAAGCCCTCTCATTAGGAAGTTCATCAGGGACTCCTAGTGCAAATCCGAACGGTAAAGCCCATTCCCAAGGAAGAACTCCTAGGTCAAAGTCACAAAGCCGAGAGGTAAAGCCCTCTCACTAGGAAGTTCTCCAGGAACTTCTAGTGCAAAGCCGAACGGTAAAGCCCGTTCCCTAAGAAGAACTCCTAGGTCAAAGTCACAACGCCAAGAGGAAAATCCCTCTCACTAGGAAGTTCTCCAGGAACTCCTAGTGCAAAGCCGAATGGTAAAGCCCGTTCCTTAGGAAGAACTCCTAGGTCAAAGTCACAAGAGGTAAAGCCCTCTCACAAGGATGTTCTTCAGAAACTCCTAGGTCAAAGCCTAATGGTAAAGCCCGTTCACAAGGAAGTTCCCTAGAGAGCTCTGATGTCAAAGACCGAGATGTAAATCCCTCTCGGCCGAGAGGTAAATCCCTCTCGTCCACCAAAAGGCTCTGATGTCAAAGACTGTGAGGTAAATCCTTCTCAACCAAGAGGTAAATCCCTCTCGACAGCCAGAAAGCTGATGACGAAGATCGAGAGGTAAATCCCTCTCGACAGCCAGAAAGCTGAAGATAATGACCGAGAGGTAAATCCCTCTCGTCAGCCAAAAAGCTGATGACGAAGACCGAGAGGTAAATCCCTCTTGGTCGAGAGGTAAAACCCTTTTGTCAACCAGAAGGCTGAAGATAAAGACCGCGAGGTAAATCGCTCTCGTCAATAAGGAAATTTTGATGGCGATGAACGAATCACAAGTATTCAACCTCTCCAATTTTCGGCCAATCGGCCTCACAGGTATTCGACCATTCGGTCTCAAGTATTTGGCCATTCGGCCCCTTCTGCTCAGCATTTTACGACCTTAGTTGAAGAAAACCATTTGGTCATTTACAAGCAACGACTAAAAGCAGCCTCCCTAAAACTCACAAGTCCTATAGTTAATCATGGCTAAAGTCGAACGCTTAACTAGGAATTATGGGGCATATGTATTGTACCTAGTAGAGACCGAACGATCATCCACTCAACACCGTTCGGTCACTGGTATGACCAATCAGGGCAAACGACTCTATTAATGCTGGGCCATAATTAGGCCAGCGCTTATTGGGCCTAAAGTCCAGTAGACGTTTAAAATAACCAAAGATATCTTATTAGAGATATTGATAAAGCCGTTGATGAATAACTAACCAAATCTTCAAGTAAGTTTGTTATTATTTGGTCTATGAAACACTTATAAATACAATGACAGAGCCAAAAGCCAGGTAGGTTCAACTGAGACTCCACTACGTTCTACTTACGTCCGATCAGGACTTAAATACTAAAATGTGTTAAACAGTTCATTAAACCGCTCCTAACTTGAATGTCGAAGTGTCTTTTGTAGGTATCTCCCCCTCCTGGTCAAGAAGACAACGGTGCGATCCAAACTGACAACGAGCGATTCAGAAGCAAGAAAACATATTGGAAAGGTTAGTCTCTCGATCTTATACAAATCCCTACTGAAACACATAGTAAATATATTTATGCTCTCAAAAATATATATATATATATATATATATATATATATATATATATATATATAGATATATGAGCTCAATACAAAACTTTATTTATAAATATATTTTTAATTTTTAATTTTTACATCAAGTTAGAATTCGTTTTAATTGTAAATTTTAATATAATTTATTTCTAAAGGAAATTAATATAATCATTTTAATTTAATTATGTTAAATTTTATTGATTTGTTAAACGCTTTCTAAATAAATGTGAAATAGTATAAATAATTTAAATATATAAAACAATTTTAAAAGAAAACTTAAAATGATTATATTAATTATTTTAAAATTTAAAGACTATTAAAATTTTAAACAGAGAAAAAATTTAATTTCATATTAAAATTCAGAAATTAAAAACATATTTAACTAACTAAAATATTTAATTTAAAGATAAAAACAATCAAATAGTATATAGTTAATAAAACTAATAATTTTGAGATATAACTTTACATTTAATATTCCCTTTAAAATGTTATATATCTAAACTATATTTTAATAAAACATGGTTATTAGATTATTAACGTTGGAGCATAAATTGTAATTAATGTTAATTATCACTCAAATATTTCTTTAAAATAAATGGGACTTATTCTGCAATGAGGATAATCATATAACAGTTGATTAGTAATGGATATCTGCATGATTACTTACCTAGTAACAAATAGTTTATCTACATGATTTATCCTTCGAAAACTACACGATGTTTCGAAATTTGTATTTAAGACTTTAGAAACTACTTGCATTATTTAAATATCCAACTTTGTACGATCACAAATGAAATTTAATTCTTTTATTCAACTTGTTCAAGAAATCATCTGTTGCTTAATCATTTCCTCTTTCTCAAATGTGAACCCATTGATCAACCTAACAACATAATTTACCCACTCGAGCCACCGAATATAGATAGAAAATTAAGGAGAGATTAAAAATAAAAATGTAGAATAATTATAGATAAAAACTTATTTAATTAATTTATTTTTTTATCGCGAGCATAGTTAATAGGAGGTATGAGGAAGAAACGCTAACAGCGGGACATGAAAAAATAGCTGAAATAAACATATGAAAAGAAGATCATGATGGGGCATGTTCTCATTCATTACAATTAAGAAGAAAAAAGAAGCCTAAACGACGACGTTTGGAATCCCCTCCGTAGGCAGAGACCGCGTAAGTGAGAGCCCAAAGGGGAGGGAAACGGACCAGTGACCGGTTAATACCCATCGGATCCGAACATACCGACAACCCGGTCACTATCACCCCCTCCCCCCGAGACGATGTCGTTCCCTCACCACCGTCGAACCCAATCGGAGATGCATTTCCGGATCACCGACGACTTCGACCTCGAGGTCGATCTCTCTCCCCCGCATTTCCAAGATCCCACCCCGCCCAACCAATCCGAACCCAAACCCGAATCTCCGCCGCACGAGACCGCCTGCTCGGGTCACCGGAGGAGTAATTCCGCGGACACCTCTTCCTCCTCGCTGCTCGAAGGCATTGAGGCCAAGAAGGCCTTGTCCCCCGATAAGCTCGCCGAACTCTGGACCGTTGATCCCAAACGTGCCAAAAGGTTCCTTTCTCTCTTTCACATTGTGATATCGTTGCGATTTCAATTCCTGGTTTCAATTGTCACTTTCTTGCGTTGTGACTGAAGGGGATGGGGCATGTGATGCAGGATTCTCGCTAACCGTCAATCCGCGGCGCGCTCCAAAGAGAGGAAAGCTTGTTACGTGTCGGAGCTTGAAAGGAAATTTCAATCCCTTCAAACGGAAGCAACCACTCTCTCTGCTCAATTAAGTCTTTTCCAGGTTCCTCTACTTAAAATTTAAATCTGCATTGCTTCATTCATAAGTAACCACGTTGAGTAAATCCTCTTACCTGGATTATCTCCAATTTAGGGTGTGTTTGTTTGGGGATATAGCTCAGTTAAAACACTTACTCGATACAGTTCAATTCATATTTGATACAGTTCAATTCATATTTGCTATGGTTAAGTTTAAAATTTCGTTTTGGAATGCACTGTATGGTCACATCATCGTATTCATCAACATGACGCGACACTACCTGAATTTTCTTTTTGGAACCTTATTGAAAAAACAATACACTTATCGAGCATATAAAATAAACTTTTAAGTATGTGTATGGAAAACATCTATTGAGAGATGTCAGAACCTTAAATGAATCTCAGTGTATCGAAAAATTAGTCCTTCGTTTCCAGTTGGAAATACCTAGATTCAGCTAAAAGGTACAGTTGACCAAAGATAAAAAATCTTATTTTGATAAGCTCAACCATGAAGCTTACTGAAATAAGTTAAAAGGAAACTATGATACTCTTAACTATTTTCATAAGCTCAGATAAGATTTCCCTAAGTTCTTCAAAGCAATACATGTTCTTTTTTGTTGTCCTTGTGTTTTACAGCCAGAACTTATTGTATTTTAAGATATGAATGTGGTTATGCGTAGAAGTAACTCTTACGTATTTTCATGAGAAGTGTTTTTATACACAGGCACTCGTATATCACACAGTCAACAAGTAATGCTTTAAATATTAGACTCCCTTACTTTAAAGTCGGGGAGGGAGAATCAATGCATATGATTACTGATAACTGTGTCATAAAAAATGCTAGTGGCGCTCTCTCCCATGCACCCCAGTGAAATTCATGCGGGATCAATGAAATATTGAAAAGTGTGCATTTAGCATTCTTCTTGTGTTATTTATTATTCCAGTATCCCACATTTAGTTGCATCCATGACACATAACTCACATTCGCATCTACACAGTAGTCAGCTAGTCACACCCAGTTCTATCCCTTCGTGCGGTAATTCATTGTCTCTGTGACATGATGATCAGGTGATATGATAGGATTCCTTTCGTGTTGGATTTGCTTTATTTGCTCTGTTAAATTTTGAGTGGGCTGCTTTCTCAATGTCAGGCACGAATAGTACTTACCCCATGTTTGGTGATTTTGTCTTCGTTTATTAATTTGCTTTTGTTTCCTTTATTGAACTTTGTTTCAAATTCATTAAACTCAATACATTTTAGGGTGGCTTTCATGTTATGCTACCTGAGACTAGTTCTTTCTTAAACATCTTTTTCAGAGAGATACAACTGGTCTGAGTTCTGAAAATACGGAGTTGAAGCTTAGGTTACAAGCCATGGAACAACAAGCTAAGTTGTGTGATGGTACGTTTCTTCCATAGGAAAGCTGTCCTGTTTCCACTTGCTACTCGCTAGTTACACGTTTATATTTGAAATGTGTTACATATATCTTGGTTATCTTTGATATACCACTATTAGTGTTTCTGTTATGTTAAACGTTCAGCTAATGTATTGTTATTTATAACTAATATTCACGACTTCAACCCCCTGCTTCCAAAAATTGTAAAATGCACAGCTCTAAATGAAGCACTGAAGAAAGAAGTCGGTAGGCTGCGGATTGCAACAGGAGAGATAGCGATGCCCGCTGATAACTATGGCTTGGGAATGCATCAGCTTACATATTCTCAAGGACCGTTCTTCTCACATCATTCACAACAAGGGCAGAGTGCATTTCAGGCCACGCAAATGCCGCAGATGCATTCACTCTCATCTAATGTGGCTACTTCGCCTCTGTTTGATCTAGACATTACCTATGATATGTCCGAAATGTTGTCGAATGAATCTATCGGGCAGTTTCAGGGGCTGGACATAGGCAACGGGGTTTCTCAGGTTCTGATGCCAGATTATTCCTCCAATTTCTGTTAATAAAAATCAGCAATGCCTTTTGGTTCAAAATTGACTAACCAACATGTCACCAGCCTTTTTATTGGAGTGGTCATAGGCTTGAGTGGGATCTAAAGGTATTAATTTATTTTCTTTTTAATTTTTAATTTTTTATTTATTATGTGTTTGGGTTAGTTTATCTTCAAAAAATAATCACCCTAGAATGAAAAACGTAATTGTTTCTAAAGTAAGTTAAAACAATAAATATCAGTGTTGCCTCCCCTGTTCCAATTAGGCTCAATTTATAGAGATCAAAATTCTGACCTTTTTCTTTTCAAGTTATATGGTTCATTCTAGTTTCTCTTTTTTTTTACATGAATTTGTTTATGGGAAAATTTGTATTTACTTGCACCTTCCTGACAACAAACTTCTGTGTGTACACGTTTTTGCGTATAGCAGAGAGTGGGTGTTTGTGAGAGTTTTCATTTTCTACCATGTTGCAGAAAGAACCATTTGTCATAAATTTTAATTGGGACTATTCATACATACGGACATGATATGCCTTGGATGGACCATCTTGTTTATATTTTTGTGGAAACATAAGTTAGACATGTTTTGTTGGTTTACTCTACTGCCAATTTTAAAGAAGCTATTTGAATGAGCGCCTCAAGTGTCCACATAATTTTTGGTTTGGTATTGTGTTAGGCACGAAATAAATGGCAAGCACTGTTTTTTATTCTCAAGGTGATGGTCCCTTTTATCTTTTATCTTCTCTGTTATCTTCCTTTTTTCATTAAATTTTCCCCTTCTCAGACATTTTATGTGGCACGTTTGCTGATAACTGCAGAAAGAGTTGTATACAGTTAAAATCATTAACATTCTCAAAATTGGACTGATAATAGAATGGAGGGAAATACTGATTGGTTCATTACTTTGATCTTAGTTGAACTATTGGCAGTTAAAAATAAATATCCTAAAAGTTGCATAACATTAAGTGATGAAATGCGATAAAATGTCTGGTAAAGTTTTAAATTAATTTAAAATTGTCAGATTCTATATTTTGTATACTAAAAAAGAAGTAAAAAATAAGTGGTTGAATAGTTTTCATCAGATTCAAAATCAACCTTTTTTTTAGGGTTAAGTACATGGAACATCTTATTAGTTCATCAATTTTTCTGGTATAATAATTGGCTGACCCAATATTCAATATTATATATATATATATATATATATATATATATATATATATATATATATATATATATATATATATATATATATATATGAAAAAAAAAACTATCAAATGTTATTTTAGGCATTTTGGAACAGGGTCCCTCTAAGCTCCTTTTATAAAAGAAATTAGAAAGAAAAAAAAGTTGAAATTAACTTATGTACAACTATTTCCATATATAAATATTTTGATTTTTTTTTTAATTTTTAACCTGTTTATAAGTTAATTTTAGTTCATGAAAACAAAATCATTTTTCATTTTATTTTTCAAATGGGAACTCGAATCAGATGGTCTTTATCACATACTTTATTAAAAGAACTGAATGGATAAATAAAACCAAATAGTTTTTAAAACATATATTGAACTAAATGCTCTCTTTTACATAATGTTATTCTTTATTTTAGGATAATGGTTAATTGGCGCTGAGATATTCTCAATTTAGTCATTAAAATAATCTGATCGAGCTAACATGTGTTGAGTCCTTACATATGTAAAAGTATAATGTGATCTTTGAATATGATCATTTTTTACAAAAAGTATATTAAAGTAGTGTTTTGAATTAAAAAAAAATCATCAAAAATTTGAGTTTTGAATTGGGCTGTATTAACAGAGTCTTCAGTCGCAGATGTTCAGTGATAAAATTGCTGGTGTGTTGATGGTTGACAGAGATGCCTTTAAACTATTAGTCTCCTTGCTAAAACTGCCATAGAATTTAAAATCTAAAGTGATAATATTTTTTATTTTGGTCATTTTTTTACAATAATCAAATTTGCTCACCACCTTTTAATTCCTTATATTTAGATATTTTATTGTTTTACTATAGCAGTTTTACGTTTTCATTGTTTATCGTTACACTTTAAACTGACATAAAAACTTGTACCTCTTTCACAGTTATTTTCTGTTTTTGATATTCTCTAATATTACATCTTGAAAATGTCTACTATTGTTTTATAATTTTCTGTGTTAAGTTTTTATTTAACTTATTCAATAATCACTTTGGAGGTTTATCATTTTATTCTACCCAATTAGTTTCCTCGTTTAAATAGCCAGACAAAGATTTAGTAAAATTTTGGTATGCCATTTTTTTATCACATGATCCAGAATCTCAGAAAAACTGATAACTAATGTGTTGTGTGACTGAACTTCTGATGACTAAAAATTATTCTAATAATGCAGAAATCAAAAGAACCATTGTGATTTGGTAATTAGATTTGTGACCATTTCTCTCCATTTTAGTAAAGTTTAAATAACACTGAAATCAATGTTAAAGACGTGACATTATTAAATGGTTATAGACTTCGTCATCTTCATTAATTTTTCTCTTGAAAAAATTCTGGTGCTGCTAGCTGCACTATTTGCTATATCCTTAATAACAGAAAAAGGTTTGTCTAATAATAAATCTGCTGTCATTTTCAGTGAGTTAACGACTATCTTGGATTGGCAATAAGAATTTCGTAGAAGTTGAGAAGCATTTCATGACATCCAATCAGCAAAATTAATGCATCTATTCTTTTTTACCTAACTTGAGCTTCATAACAACCACTATACCTAACCGATTGAGCTCTGGAGCTACGTGCAACTAATATGATCGAAAGCAGTTAACCCTACATCAGATTCTATCATCTAAGAAACCTTGTGCTGCATATAATTTCAATGGAGATACCTAACTTGCAGTTTTGTAACCAAATAGTTTCACCTCTTATGGTTATGGATGGCCTACTGTGCTTCAGCCACCACAACCAAAAATTAAATGCACATGGTAGGGTTTCCAACATGTTTTCAACATATATGCAATTTGAACACACAAGAAACTAACCATTTCAAAGACTCTACATATCTTCCACATATGACCATTGCAGTTATTAGTTAACTACCACTGGAAAGAGACCCTTCAATCGTTAGTGGATCAACTTCAATCCATTTTCTGTGTTTTTCATGTTGTCCAAGTGGAACTAGGGGACAGGCCTTGTGGAGGACACTTTCATATGGCCTAGACAAACATGTATGGATCTCATTTCTAGTCTCATTAACACAAGATTCTTTGAATTTTCTTGCTTTCTAGAATTAATAAAAATTTCATATTATAGTTATTATTTGTCAGAAATAACTTAAAAATAAATTAATACTATATGAAAAAAACTTATAATTTCAATGTTTCAAGATTTTAAACTAAAAGTGGTATCAATATTTTTTAGGTCAAGTTTAAATCAAATATATATAATCATACACTCCTTTGTGAATAAAACCATCATTATTATCATCCTTCTCTAGCTTCTTAGACAGACTCGGTGTTAAGACATGGTGGAATGTTGCATGGTCATAAATTCTCAAGCAAGGAACTTTATTGTTTTCCCTTTTGGTCTTCTACTTTTTGGACACAAGTTTTTGCAGTCCTCTATCAAAGACTAACACTGGTTTTTCTTGGCATGCCCACTTGATGTTACATTCTACTTTTTTTTTTGGTTTTGTGGCAAGGCCATTCATCTCATTGGCACCCAAAATCGGTGCACTCAAATGACATTGCCTCTTTTTCGCTTTTAATTTTTGGTTAATTGCTTTTACAATACATCTACGGAAACTACCCTCAAAGGACAATGATGAGAAAGGCTAAAAGGTAACAAAAAACCTTCTCGAATATGGCAGAAATATCAAAATCAGATCACGGGGGCCTCATTAATTCATCAAAACCATATATTATTTCATCTTTAGCAAGACAAATTAGCTGGCTTCATGAAAAGATGTTCCTAAAAGGGACGTTTAATTTAATCGTGTCCTTAATTATAAAAGATTGTCACAATGGAACCTTAAGATTTGATATCTTACAGTTGCTGATCTAACTCGTCCTTTTCATTTTACTTTTCCAAATACTCTTCACTTATTATTTATGCAATAGATATTCCATATATGCAATGCTTATATTAGACAATGCACATCAGAAAAGCCTCGAATCAATCAATCCATAGTGAAGTAAAATAAAACCGAAGCACCATATCTCAGTCTGATTCCGCTGACTGAGATTAAACATGTTCTTGGCGTATATTTTTCTGACGTGCACAACAAAAAGATGTTCTTAAAGTTCATATTTTTCATAAAATTTTTCCACCCCATATAATAATCAAAGTAGCTTCCAGTTGTAAGCAAACTAAATATCAAAAATATATATAATCCGCCTCTCATATCATAATAATAATGCATACCAATCTGTAACTGATATAGCAAGCCACTAGATGATTAATTCATTTGTTTATTTATATAAGTCATTATCCAAATTTCTTGTAATTGCTTTTCAGTTTTCTTTCGTAGATATCCACAAAACAAAACCACCGAATTTTATTTCTTTCTTTTTTCCCTGAAAATGACAGTTGAATGAATTGGGCCGTAAAGAACGGGACGGGCATGTGGTGATAACGTGGTAGGGCCAAGATGAGATCTTCCCACTGCTTTTTTCCCACAACAACGTCAAAATTAACGTACAGAAAAGTAGCACCGTAAAATGGTGGTTGGAAGCATCGAAAAATTAACGTTAAACAATAAATTAACCTTCCTCATTATCTTTGTTTAAACTTAAAGTCCTTTCATTAAATGCCTCGTAATGGTTTACTTTATGTTTTTTCTTTAAGCCGCAACAAGCTCTTTGATTAAACGCAACCACGCTTCCTTTTGGCATGTTCCAAATGGTATACTAGGTTAACTGTGTCCCTGTAATCCTTATATCAGTTTAATTAACACCAAACACTATGTTGTTGTTATTCTTGATGTAGCCTTCTAACCTCAAAGATGGAATCTCTTCTAACCAAACTTGCTTTTTCATCTGAGCAAGCTCACATAGTTTTATCCCAACCATGCGTTAAGTTAGTAAAACTGATTTATCAGTGAGAAATTTATTGGAAAAAAAGATCGAATGACTAGGGTATTTGCCTCCTAATGTGGAATGTGATGCTAGTGATTCAAGCAAATTAAAATCTTCACAATAAGAAAAAGTATCCCTTTAATAAGATTAGGAAAATGGTTGGGTAAAACTTTTGCAGCACTTGATGTTGCAGAAAAATGGTATACGACAAAATCTTTAGCTATACTTACCATTTAGACATAAATTTCCCAGATTTCATTAAACTGTTAAAAATAAAACTACACATGTAACCAACTGAACTAAGCAAATGTTTCATCATTTTACAAAACCCACGATGGATTCTTTCTCAGAACAGTTTTAAAAATGTAGTTTTTCATATTATAATGTTAAATATACTGACTTAATTGATGACTTAAGTGTATCATGGAAGGCTGGATGTAGATGATAACTTATTAATGTATTCTGATATAATATAAATTTATCAGTGAAGTGTGGTAGAAAGACTGGGTTACTAAACCTTGATTCACCATATAAGTGGGATTAGGGTAATTTATTTTGATGCTGGTTAAATCAAAGTACAGTTTTGCTTAATTAGGGCCTGACTTGTCATTGTGGCCGACGAATAAAATATAGGATTCTTTACAAGTATTAGTCATCTGAAGTGACTAATATATGACAGCATTGTAATTAAAAAAGTTAGGCAACAGAAAGAAAAGGACAGAAAATGTGCAGTTATCGTCTTTTTAGTCTTTTGTTATCATTGCAAAATTCAAGCACAATCGATTTTTCAAATCTTCTTAACTTGAGCATGCCACACGTGTAATCAAAATATTTGAGCTCATGCTTTTGGTGAAATGCTATAGTTTCATGTCGGTTATTTGCTAAGATCCTCTCCAATATTATATCCTTCTGCATACAACTTTTGTAAAAACTTTTGTCCTTTTCATGTGTATTATAAGTTAAGACAGAACACAAGCCTAACTTAGAAATGGCAAGTATCTCTCTACAGAAGAAAAGAGGGGGTTATATGGCAGTCTTCACAAAACAAAATTGTGCTCAGTAGACAAGTTAGTTACCACCACTCATTTAGAACCCTATCAGTAATCTTTATTTGTTTCTGTCGTGTGCTAAAACAAAATTTGTTTTTCCTGTAATAAAAACAAAGTTGGACACAAAAAATATAAAACCATCATTCTCCTTGTATAGTAATGTTTAGTCTTTTTTCACTATCCTTTCTTTCTATACAATTACATTACATCAAACACTGAATAGTAGCACCTAAAATTATATGAACCTTGATTTAATACCTTAGGGTACCAAACCTCTTGCATTAGATGAACCCCATTGTTAAATAAAGTAAGAATGGTGCGTTGAATGCTAAGTATGAGAAGTGAAAAAGGTATTATAGCAATGGCAGTGTAGGGTACCCTAACAGAAGTCATTAATTCTACTCGGTTTGGTGCGGCTCTCAGCAGCAGCACACCATGTTGGACGTATGTGAAAGGGTAGATGACCCAAAAATGGTGGCCCTTTTCTGCCATAGACCGTGATTCAAGGGAAATATTAAGAAGAGAATACCACACTTTCATACGTAACGACCACATGAAATATATAAACATAAAATTACAAGAGAACAGTTGAGAAATGCATGTGCCAAGTGGGTCCGTAGATTAAGAAGTTGGTAGTGTAACCGAAACATTTGCATGTGCGCCTTGATTCTTGTTCACCGTTGTTTTTTTTTTTTTTTTTTGGCTTTGGCTCTCTCTTTAGACCTCACAAAGGCTATGTTGTCTGATTCGGGCATGGACCCCACTTCTCACTCTTCCTTCCTCCTTTTTCTATATAAAGCAAATCAAACTTGGCTAACCATTAAGCAGCAACAAGAAAACTTCTCCTATCTTAAATCCTCTGTACCGCACAATGGCCATTGCAGCAACCTCTACCATCTCTCTTCTTTTCTTTCTTCTTAATCTATTCCTCCAACGCACTTTTGCCGACTATGGAGGTGGATGGCAAGGTGGTCATGCCACATTCTACGGTGGAGGAGATGCCTCGGGCACAATGGGTAGGTTCAAAGTGTTTGCTTTGGTTTTAGTCTCACATTACTAAATTTTGCTTATTCTAGTGTATATGTAACAGCACGAAAACTAAACTCGGTTCCAAAAAACGTCTTGCATTTTTGGCACATATGAGGAGTTAAAAAGGAAAAACATAAATTTTGTGGTATTGTTGTACCCGAACACACATACACATGTACATTCACACTATTATTTTGAGTCAAAGATATTTTCACTTATGATATGTGTGGTTATTCATGAATTTGTTTATTCACAGGAGGGGCTTGTGGTTATGGCAATTTGTACAGCCAAGGATATGGTACTAACACTGCAGCACTCAGCACTGCTCTATTCAACAATGGCTTGAGTTGTGGGTCTTGCTATGAGATGAAATGTGACAGTGACCCCAGATGGTGCCTCCCCGGTAGCATAATAGTCACTGCCACGAACTTCTGCCCCCCTAACTTTGCATTGGCTAATAACAATGGTGGCTGGTGCAATCCTCCTTTGCAGCACTTCGATCTTGCTGAGCCTGCTTTCTTACAAATTGCTCAATACAAAGCTGGAATTGTCCCTGTTTCTTTCAGAAGGTAAATAAAAAATATCAAAACACTTTTTAAGTATTCTTACCCTTTTTCTCCACTTTTAGCTTTAAACTTTGACTCAGAAGAACCTGACTCCTCAAAGGTGAAATAAGTAATGTCAGTCTTTATCCATAAGAATCAACCATTTATATAAACACATAGCAAGTGTATGCACATGTGACATCAACAGTTGATCTTTAAAGTAAAAATTGCTGAGTTTAGAAGAGTTGGATCCAACTTGGAGCATACATTAACACAGTTTTTGTTTTTGGATTGAAACAGAGTATCCTGTGTGAAGAAAGGAGGAATCAGATTCACCATCAATGGTCACTCATACTTCAACTTGGTTCTGATCACAAATGTTGGTGGAGCTGGTGATGTTCATTCTGTGTCCATAAAGGGGTCTAAGACTGGTTGGCAAACCATGTCTAGAAACTGGGGGCAGAATTGGCAAAGCAACTCTTACCTGAATGGTCAAAGCCTCTCTTTTCAGGTGACTGCAAGTGATGGTAGAACTCTCACCAGCAACAACATTGTGCCTGCTAACTGGCAATTTGGTCAAACATTTGAAGGGCAGCAGTTTTAGGAACCTTAAAAAGTTCAAAATTTGTGTGTAGTATATGATGCCATTTTTCATTGTTGGTTTGGTTTGTTATAGTTGGAAAGGGTGAGGAAGAGAAAACGGAAAAGGTAGATTAGGAGGAGTTGTGGCCAACATGGCCCCTAATGCTGTGGTGGCTATATGGCACCCGCTAGGACTAATATAATATAAAGTCTTCTATTTTCAGAGACATCTTATTGATGAACACCTTTTGATGAAGCAAAAGGTGGTTATGATCTCAATTACTTTGTATATCTGATCCCCACTATGGTAGAAAACCAATCTGGGGCCAATTAATATCAATTTGATCATGCTTTTTTGTTGCAAGTCTTTTCCAACTTTTGCATCTTCTGTGACTAAATTGGATTTGACCAGTTAGTATTAGCATTAAATCCTAAATGTAACACAGAAAATTGCACCGACTATACCTGCACTCTTTCTTCCTGCGCGTGCCGTGTCACACATGTGAAAAACTAAACAACATGAATCCATATTTTAATATTGAATTAGGTTGGTGCCTCTGTCTATTCAAAGGCTACATACGTAGAAGTATATGATTCTTAAAATGAAGAATTTGGAGAAGTAGAATAATTTCTTTTTGCATTGGGAAGAGGACATTGGGTTGACTTGAACTATCAAAAGCAATAGCAACTATAAATAATCGAAATGCTACGTTTTTCCCATCCAAAAAGGTAAAGAATTGGGCAATATTAAAAAGCTTCTCAATTTAAACAATCTTAAGAGCTGAATTACAGTGAAAGGCAACACAATCTGCGTGTTTTCAGGTGATTTCCTATTTACGAGGAATAGTAATGATGGATTTGTGAGAGTTTTGGCGTTCACTTGCACTTATTTGCGAAGACAGAAAAGCGATGATTTGCGAGATTTCATTGTTTGAAGTATTTCACTATTTTGGTAGGACATGCGCTAATTTAAACATAAAATACTTATATGCCCCTTTACTATTAGTAAAATTTCACGACCTCAGCCATGCATAATATAAATAAACGAGAATATTAAAGTTTGAAACATTATTCGATTCTTAACTTTAATAATCGATTCCATGCACTGTGCTGTCACGAGTAAATATTATTGTCGCTGCCCATGTAAGGAGTAAGTTTGCAGTGTCCTAGCCTTGCATTTTTGGCTTTTGCCGCCCATTGCACTGGCTGTAGCTGGCGAGATTCTCTGCTTGACACAACCATTCACTGGAAAGGAGAGATTCCTGGCAAAAGAGGTTTGAATTTGAAAACAAATGAACATCATTAATAAGATGTTGGTTGGTAGATAAGTTTGGTATGTGTATTAACTGATGCATGTGTGTTTACATAGGGACAACGAAGATTAAGTAGCAATGTGTTTATTTTGAGCAACTTTGCGCGAGTGAGAGTTGTGTCTGTGTGCTGAAGTATTGTGTTAAGAGTGAGCAGTTATGGAGTTGAGGTAATCTTTCTTTCGATTTTGATGTGGTTGTTGCAGGTTGCAGCCGTGTGATTAAGTTGAAGACGAAGAGAGGGGTTAATGGATGAGGAAGAACGCGCTTGATGATGAGGAGGCAACTAGATGAAGATGACGAAAGCTTGAAGCAGCGGTTGAAGAAGAGATGTTCATGGCTGTGTATTTGGTTCCACAGAAGAGCGTATCCTGTTCCAGCTTTTCGAAGAAGTTGCAAAGCACACGTATTCAGTTACAAAGTTGGCGTATCCGGTTCCAAGCAACGTTGTATTCGATGTTATGCCTGTTTATTCGATTTTGCAAGCGTTGTATCCGGTTCTGCGGCTGTAGTTTGTGTTGTATCTGGTTGCAGTCACTGGTTGAGAGCGTGTAAAGCTTTGTGGGTGTGTTATTTGGTTCCCCAAAGCTGCATTCCTTCCTCCATCGCATTCATTCGTTAGTAGAAGCGTGTTAACCTTCGTGCATGGGTTGATGTGGTTATCATCTTCTTGGTGTCGTTGTTAAACGTGTACATCCCATGGAAGCAATGGCTGGTTTGGGGTTGAGGAGAAGGTCGCAAATGATGGAGGTGTGTTCGTACCACTACCATTCGAGGCAGACAGAGACACAGGTGGAGAAAGGGAGGAGGGAGATGTTTGCGATGGAGAAGAGGATGAAGGTTTGTGTGGTGGAGGATATCTGGTGGTCCTAGCCGCAACATAAGACTATGGACGAAGCAATAGTAAGGAGAGGTTGATGGAGATAGGTGGAGAAGAGGAGGAGGACGAGTCTATGGAGGGTGAAGGCCAACGTTTTCCATTATTTTGCGACGTAGGCTTGGCTGCAAATGGGTTCCATCAACGTGTACATGCAACAGTAGCCCCAGAGTAACAGAGGGAGTTGAAGGATTTCGTTTTTAATGGCAGCAGGCTAACCCTTTGTATGTGTTGCAGGTTTTTGGAACGAGAAGGTGCATTTGGTAAGCTAAGGAGGTGATGTGAGGGATAAGTACCCTATCCAGGTTAGGGAGATATCTTCTATCCATTTCGTTTTTATTTATATTGTTAAAGACAACCTTGTTCTTCCAATTAGATGTGTAACTTATTGAAGTTCATTATAAAAGCTTACTGAACTTACTCTTATACTATCATTAGAGCATCTTTGAGGTTGAAAAGGCTTGGTGGTTGTATGTTAAAAATTTTCATGTATTACCTAGTTGAGCTTCCTAACTTGGTGTGTTGAGGCATTATGTGGAGTATATGAAGACGCATGGTGTAGAGTGACTTGAAGGTACATCTTTAACAAAGTTTTATTTTTTTAACCGTTATATGATATAAGATATTGATTTCCTTTCTTAACCAGTTTCGTTTGGAATTGTCGCTCTTTTATTTCAATATTGACAATTGAAATTACCATCTTATTGGGATCTTACTGTGAGCGTGTATCGTATTGGTTCAATCTTGGTTCAAATCTTCATTAGTCTCTTCAATAGCTATGTTTTATATTATTGTATTTAACAAATATGCATCAATGTGGTTTATTTACTGAATATATATATATATATATATATATATATATATATATATATATATATATATATATATATATATAATTTGTTTAATTATTATATGAATGCATGAATTTTTTAATAGGGTATGATTATATGAATTTAAAGATATTGTTGATTTTAGTTGTATGTATAAAGTTGATAAAATGTATATATTTCTTTAAGTAAATATAGATGGAAGAAGAACTAGATTTATCATATTTGGATCGTGAAGATATAGATGATGATATGGTTGGTGTAGACTTAAATATAGTTGCAACTTTACGTCAACAATTACAAATAACCACTTCACTGGCTGCACTAATAATGTTATGCATTGTCAGACATGCGTTAAGTATCTTGAATATGTACTCGAGTAATTCGAGTAGTGTAAGCAATTTCCTACCAGACAGAGACCGTTGTAGGGAGCAATTAATGTCATGCCTTGTGCATACTAATCCGTGTCGCGACATTATTAGGATGGGTTCAGAGGCATTTATTAATGTCAGAGCGGCTGCAGCGGATGGGTTAGCGTGGAACAACAAACCAAGAGGGGTTTCTAATACTAACGTGTGCCTTTTAATTTCTACTCTTTGAAACTTACTTAGCAATTAATAATAACAGTTAAATAGAGTAAGGTTGAGAGAAATTTGCACAGATGATTTTATCCTGGTTCGGATCTTACCAATCCTACGTCCAGTCGCTTATCTCAAAACAAGATAAACAGTTTCACTATCACAAAACAATTACAAACTACAATCACAAAGATACAATTTGTAAGAGTTTAGAAAACACCTCTCTTGATACCACAAGAGATGAAACTACACCTCCTTTGAGTCTTCACAAAGGATGAACACCTCCTCCGAGTACTTCACGAAGGATGATTCTCTTCCGAACACCTCCTCAGACACACCAAGGATGAACCGGCTATTTCCTCTGTCACCGTAGCAGCACTTCACCAGCTCCACAGACAAGAGTTTCACAAGCCGAACAAGAACACACAAGTCTCAAAGAATTCTGAGTATTTGAGCACAAGGGAAGAGTTTCTGTGTCTCTGGATTCCTTCTTGAGAGGAAATGAGAGTCTATTTATAGACTCATCCAAAGGCTCTTCCATTCACTAAAAGACAAACTTAACGGCTAGTTTCTCCAACGGCCATAAACGGCTAGTTTGTCCAACGGCCATAAACGGCTAGTTTGTCCAACGTCCGTGTTAAGTGCGATACTCTTACCGTTAACCGTCACTATTCACGTGAATAGTGTTACTATTCATGTGAATAGTACTATAGTGTTTTGTTGCAATGATTTACTATAGTAATTTTACAAAACACTTTTCTTTTTCTGATCTAAGTCTTAGACACTAAACTACAATTATTACAAAAGCTTTCCAAAGCAATACAAGTCTTCATAACATCTTGAATCTTGATTTCTCTTGATTTGGACATCATCAAAACTTCATCTTCAACATTTTGCTAACAATCTCCCCCTTTTTGATGATGATCAAAAACTCCTTTGATTTAAAGCTTTTGGTAATAATCTGTATTTAAAACACAACTTAAGGAAGAAAAGGTGCATTAGTGAATAAGCACAAATAGCACAAATAGGCAAATAAGCTTTAAACATTTTCTCCCCCTTTTTGATCATAATTAAAAAGTTGTGTTGATGTTCTCCCCCTAAGATAATACTCCCCCTTAATAAAAGCATGTATGCATATGAGCTAAAAATATTTCAAATTTAAAGATTCATTCAAACATGCATAATAGGATATTTAAAGCAAATATTTTTAGGAGAAAGAGCTTATAAAACATTGTTTAGATCTTCATCTTGAGGATTGTCATCATTCTTCGCTTCATTTGTTGTCTTCTACAAATCTTCATCATAACCTGCATGTAATTCAACTGACTCAAGAGGTTTTGCCTCAAGATCTACAATTTCATCAAAGACAACATGCATACATAAAAGTTTTTCCGATTTAAAACTATATATGCTTTATATATTAGAAGATATCCAAAAAAAATAGTTTTACCTGACTTGGAATAAAAATTTTCTTAAATTTTGTTTTAAAGAAATTCTTAAATTTTAAACAATAGGTACCCAACTACTTGTATGGGTCCTTTGGGTTAGTTTGAAAATTTGAAATCATTTTACAACCCAAATATATCTACCACTTGGAACACCATAATGCTTAATTTTACATTTGTTAGATGTATGACCCTTTTTCATACAATAAAAGCATGATACAACATTTGTGTTCCTATAAGTTGTTCCTTTTTCTACCCAAGTTCTACGGGTTCTATAATTATGTTTATTTTTAGGAACATACTTATTTTTAACAACCTTATTTTCATTTTTTTTACTACATTCTCCAGTGGTTGTATTTTCAGAAAAATATTTGAATTTTATGCAAGATTCACATTCATTATTAGCAATACATTTTTCTTTTTCATAATATAAAACTTTACTTTTTAAATTTCTGATTTCTTCTGCTTGATATAAAAATTTATTTTTCAAACTTCTGTTTTCTTCAGATAAATTTGTAAATTCAGTTTTCAAATTGTCATTAATTTTAGAGAAATTTTCAGAAGTAATTTTCAAATTTTCATTTTCTTCAAGAATATTTTCAAAATTTAATTTTAACTCTTTGAAATCCTTTTTCAATTTCTTATGAGCTATATCTAATTTTTCGGATTCTACTAATAAAGCAGCATAAGTATCATGCAATTCAGTTTCACTATCATATTGACTAGAATTATCTGAATCGTTAGATGTACTTACTTGGCTTCCAGTGTCATCGTCATCCGCCATTAGACATATGTTTGCTTCTTCATCAGAACTGCTGGATTCAGAAATTGATTCGTTGTCATCGTCCCATGCGATGTATGCTTTCTTTTTCTTGAAAAACTTCTTTTCTTTCTTTTCTTCACCCTTCTTTTGATTTGGGCAGTCTACTTTTAAGTGTCCCTTTTCTCCGCAACCATAGCATCTATAGTTTGAGGAAGATCCTTGATTTTCTCTCTTTTCATTTCTGAATCTCCCTTTGCCTTTTGATTTCATGAACCTATTGAACCTCTTGATTAGTAGACTCAAATTTTCATCTTCTTCTGAGTTTTCATCTTCCATTTTGCTTTTGTTCTTTTCTACCTCAGATTTGAAGGCTAGAGTCTTTTTCTTAGTTTTTGCTTCTTCTTCATCTAATCTTCCGAGGTCAAGTTCATGATCTCTCAACTTTCCAATTGTCAGAATGCGGCTATGGTCATTGTGTTGAGATTTTGTGACTCAGAAATTGCAGTCACTTTTGGTTGCCAAGACCTGTCTAAAGATTTCAAAATTTTTATATTAAGCTCATCAGTATCGAAAGACTTACCTAGTCCAATAAGATGGTTTACGATGTTGGTGAAGCGTTTCTGAACATCTACTATTGTTTCCCCTTGCTTCATCCTGAACATCTCGTATTCCTGGATTAAGGTATTCTTTCTAGCTCTCTTAACATCATTTGTACCTTCATGGGTTACTCTTAGTACTTCCCACATTTCTTGTGTAGTTTTACAAATAGAAATCCTGTAAAACTCATCAACAGTTAAAGCAGATGAAATAATATTACGAGCTTTTACATCATTACCAAATTTTTTCTTATCTTGAGCAGTCCATTGGTCACGGGGCTTTGGTTCCTGCATATTGTTAGTTGGAACAAAAGGACCAAATGCAACAGCATCCCAAATATCTATATCAATAGATTCCATAAAAATTTGCATTCTGACCTTCCAGAATGCGTAATTTTCACCTGTGAATAGTGGTGGTCTATTGATAGAAGCACCCTCTGCGAATGTTTGAAACGATCCCGCCATTTGAATGACTATCAAAGCAAGCTCTGATACCAATTGTCAGAGCGGCTGCAGCGGATGGGTTAGCGTGGAACAACAAACCAAGAGGGGTTTCTAATACTAACGTGTGCCTTTTAATTTGTACTCTTTGAAACTTACTTAGCAATTAATAATAACAGTTAAATAGAGTAAGGTTGAGAGAAATTTGCACAGATGATTTTATCCTGGTTCGGATCTTACCAATCCTACGTCCAGTCGCTTATCTCAAAACAAGATAAACAGTTTCACTATCACAAAACAATTACAAACTACAATCACAAAGATACAATTTGTAAGAGTTTAGAAAACACCTCTCTTGATACCACAAGAGATGAAACTACACCTCCTTTGAGTCTTCACAAAGGATGAACACCTCCTCCGAGTACTTCACGAAGGATGATTCTCTTCCGAACACCTCCTCAGACACACCAAGGATGAACCGGCTATTTCCTCTGTCACCGTAGCAGCACTTCACCAGCTCCACAGACAAGAGTTTCACAAGCCGAACAAGAACACACAAGTCTCAAAGAATTCTGAGTATTTGAGCACAAGGGAAGAGTTTCTGTGTCTCTGGATTCCTTCTTGAGAGGAAATGAGAGTCTATTTATAGACTCATCCAAAGGCTCTTCCATTCACTAAAAGACAAACTTAACGGCTAGTTTCTCCAACGGCCATAAACGGCTAGTTTGTCCAACGGCCATAAACGGCTAGTTTGTCCAACGTCCGTGTTAAGTGCGATACTCTTACCGTTAACCGTCACTATTCACGTGAATAGTGTTACTATTCATGTGAATAGTACTATAGTGTTTTGTTGCAATGATTTACTATAGTAATTTTACAAAACACTTTTCTTTTTCTGATCTAAGTCTTAGACACTAAACTACAATTATTACAAAAGCTTTCCAAAGCAATACAAGTCTTCATAACATCTTGAATCTTGATTTCTCTTGATTTGGACATCATCAAAACTTCATCTTCAACATTTTGCTAACAATTAATCTTTGTGAGAGACTAAGAACAATTGGGTTAGTTAAGGACGTTATTCAATCAACAATGGAGTAACAAGTTGCTCAATTTCTTCATATAATTGGCCATAATGTTAAGAATCAAAGTGTCTCATTTTTCTTTCATCGATCTGGGGCGACGGTTAGAAAACATTTTCACAATGTGTTGGATGATATTTTAAGTTTGGAATCTGAATTTTTAATTCAACCTTCATCCATATGTCTTGAACAACAATCGATTTTACCCATACTTTAATCATCGACATTCATCGTTGAGAAATGTTATTGAAAGAACTTTTGGTGTGTTGAAAAAACAATATCCTATCATTGCAAGTGGCACTAAACCACATTATGAATTGGAGACAATGACAGACATTATATTAGCTTGTTGTATCTTACATAACTTCCTTCGTGGTGTGGATAACGATGACTCATTACTTCAGGAAGTTGATAATGAGTTGAATGAAAGGGAAGACCATAATGTTTCATCATCTCAAGTTAGAGAAGGGGATCATAGGATAGGTAGTAGTATCAAGGATACCATAGCAAATCAAATGTGGCGAGATTATCAAAACTCGTAGTTATTGTTTTTCTTTCTATTATATGACTATGTTATTTAAAAATAGAAATGAATGTTGTTTTATGGTTGTTTAATCTTAACTTCTTACCATTTTGTTTATCAATTAGGTTTAAAATGCATAGAGGTAAGGAAGTCGCCATTGAGTCATCTGGTCCTACTAGAGAGTTCATAAAGTGGACAGAGGACATGGACGCACATCTTCTACACACCATGATTGAGGAATCACGGCTGGGTAATAGGGTTGATGGAAGTTGGACATCGCAAGCTTATAGTAACATTGTTGATAAAATCTTCATAGCTCTAGGTATGTAGCAATTACGAAAAAAATGTCAAAAATCGTCAAAAAGTGTTGAAAGACAAATGGCGTGAGGTACATGACCTCTTTGCTGGATTGAGTGGATTTTCCTAGAACGGCGTAACTATGAGATTTCAAGCTAAGGACGAAGTTTGGGAGGACCTCATTCAGGTATTTGTTAAATACTCAGATTAGGTGGATTCTTAAAATACATAATATGAACCACATTATGTTTAATGTATGTTGTTTCAGTTGAGGCCAAGTGCGGTGATAACAATTGAAAATACCGTTATCTATGATGTAATTTTGACACTAAATGCACCATTTTCTGCTTAGAAACTTGTTTGGAATCATGTTTTGTCTTTAGTTTTGTGAATAAGAGAGTTGATGTTATACTCGATGATTTTATTACTAAATTCCCTTTATTTTGTAGGCTATTGGAATGATTTGAAAGAAGAGTTAAAGTACCAAATAGTTGGAATGCAGAAAAGTCAACCAGAATGCAGAAAAGTCAACCAGGGTGCAGAAAAGTCAACCAGAGTGTAGAAAAGTCAACTAAAGTGCATAATTTAGTGTGGTTTCGCACCCGGGCGCCCTTCTAGGGGCGCTTGAGCGCCAGACTTGACTCGTTTCGCGCCCGGGCACCCTTCCAAGGGCACTTGAGCGTCAGAAAGTACCGTTCGACGCCTAGGCGCCCCATTTAGGGCGCTTGAGCACCAGTTTCGTGGGCTTGGACTTGTTTTCTGTTATTTTTATGTTCTATTTAAGGACTTGCATGTCCTAGGGATTGTATCTTTTGATGGCTTGAGCATAGAAACACATTTTTCACCTCTTGGGGATAGATTTGGGGATGATGACAACTCTCTTATTCCTATAGGGTAGATTTGGGGATGGTGACAACTCTCCTCTTCTCTTTCTAAGGTTTTTCTATCTCTTTCATTTTTTCATTCCATTGTAATTTTATTTGTTGATTGGGGGATGATGTAACCTTGTGAACTCTCATGTCTTTGAATTGATTCTTATTATTGCTATATGCTTCTTTTATTAATTGTTAGGGATATTCTTCTTTATGTATGACATAAATCTTATGATTTGTCTATGTATCAGGATATTTCGTACTCGTATGGTTGTACGATTTGGGGAAGTGACAGATCTCCTCTTCTCTCCGTAGGACTGTTATCGAGAGATATCTTACAAATCACGATTTGGGGAATTCCCCCAAAAGCAGTATTTCTTAGGGATGGGGGTATGAGTTTTGGTCGTCTTAAGCTCCTAATCTTAATGCAGAATTAATTATTAGGGATGCAAGGGATTGTGACCTAGTAATTAAGGATAGGCTTTCTTCACCGAGGGATCGGGTTTTAAGTAATTTAGCGAGTGATGTTGATATTAATCAAAGAAGAAGAATTCTTATATACATGAGAGTAAACTAGGTGAAATATAACTCCAACAACATATTCATCTCATATTTTCAATATCATCCATTCACCCTTGTGTTTAGCCTCTATTGATCAAATTGCATTCATGTTTATTTTATTGCATTTGCATTCAAAAACCCAAAAATATGTTCTTTAGAGTCTTAATTAGTTGAGTAATCACATAATTGTTTAGTGTCGTGAGTCTCTTGGGAAACAACACTTGGTCTAACCATTTTATATTACTTGTGCAATTCGGTACGCTCACTGATCCATCAACAAGTTTTTGGCGTCGTTGTCGGGGATAAAAAATGTTGTTAACATGCGACAAAGTGGAGAGTTAACAATATCAGACACTACGATTTAATGGTGGAGTTATGGGCCGCGGATCGAGCTATTGGGAGTGGTGTTCAGACCGCTCGTCAAGCACATCGACAACGGGTTGGGCCTCTTGTATAGGTTGATCTGAATCATAATATGGAGAACATTCCAGAGGAGCCCATCTATCCAAGGTTTATTGACCCAACTCCACCATCACCTCCTCCATCTGTGGATGAGTATAGTCTAGGGCATACTCAATCTGTGCCTTTCGTCCCATCCGGAGGAACTTCATCCTCACGAGGTTCCAAAGGAAGGCACCTATGGTCGATGTAATTGATGCTCAATTTGATAAATTGACGATCAGCCTGAATGGTTTCACAAATGTCCTTGGATCTACCAATGTTCATTTTGAAAAGATTTCAAATGTAGTTATGTGTCAAGTCGATGCAATGGAAAATAGAAATGAAATACTACGTTCCCAAACCAAGATCGTACATCGCACCCCGACATTCACATACACAGAAGGCGAGATATATGAAATATTAAGTGCTATGAATATTGCTGATGAAAACTTGCTCAAGCAATGTTATGATTTCTTATGTAGAAACCCCACATGTACAAGAGGTTGATGGGACTTCCACCACACAAGAGGTTGAATAAGTTATATAAAATTATCTTAGGTGGTGACTGTTAAAATGCATTAAATGATTAGTTGTATACTATTAGATGTACCTATTTTGTAATTATGACTTCTTGGTTTTTAACCATCTTCAATTTTTAAGTTATGGTTATGGCTCATTAATGGTTTTTCTTTGCTTGTTGTTATTATTAATATTGAATAATTTGTTATGACTTAACTTGTTATTGTTTTTATTTCTAGATTTGTTGAAGTAATTGTTAAATGGCCTCATCATCAACCAAAAGGCCTAGAAAAAGTCGCAAGGGAAAAGAACCAAAATTTGGGCCAGAAGTTGCTATCTATGTCAAACCATCTGTTGCAGAACAATTAGATCAACGTCGTTTCTTCAGTCACAACCATCGGATGGAAAACTATGCAGCTGATTTCTACACAAGGAATATTGTTGTTCCAAAAATTTTGAATTCTGAATCATTTGCCGGTTCAGGCTTATATTTTCAACGACATCTTCTATTTCAAGAAGTGGTTGAATTTCTAACATTGCAGGGACCCTTCTATCCGGATTTGATCAAAGTTTTTTATTCAAATCTGAAGTTTTCTGGAAATGGATATTTGCTCAATGAGGTCAACAAGTGAAGAATTAGATTGAAACTTGCTAATTGGTTGAATGTTGCTAATATGAAGTATGAGGGTCAAAAATTGAGTTATTCAAATATCCCAGATGACTTTCCCTATGATCGGGAGATGACATTAGCTACTATGGTTAGACTAGAAATGCAGGGTCAACGTGTTAAAACGGTTGGTTGTTTGAATATTAATGATAGACTTCTGCATTATGTTATTGTCCACATGTTGACTCCACGACCTGGAAATTTTGCAAAGTTATTGCAGGAGGATATCTTTATGTTATGGGTGCTTAAAAATAATATAGCTATCAATTGGCCTCATCACATCATGCAGCATATGCTTAAATGCAAGGTCGGTGACACACCCCTACTATATGGAGTCCTTATCACCCAAATCATGCAATATTGTGGAGTATATGTTGATGCCGATGCCAACACTCATATTGGGACCAAACATCATTTCTCAATTAATTCTTTGAAGAGGTTGAATATTGTTAATGTCAATGGTGTTTGGCAACACGACGTCGGTGATGATGAAGACGAAGAGCAACCACACCCTCATGAGAACCCTGTGCAACCTCCTTCACATCTTTCAAATCCTCATATGATGACTCAAATGTGGGAGGGGGTACAAGGCTTGCAACACAGAATGCAGGGTATGGAACAAATGTAGGTGCGGATTCAGCGTATTGAAGATAACTTGGCAAACCTATCGCTCAACATGAACTGACAATTTGCTCACCTGAATCAGAATGTTAACTTAATTCTTCATCATTTAGATGATTAAGTTGATTATTATTCCGTGAATGTATTACATGACTTTTTTGCTTAAATTGACTTATGTGTTTGATAACTTACATGAACAATGTTTGAATTCTACTTGTTTTCACTTCAGTTATCATACTTTTATTTATTGTCAATTTAATGAACTGCAAATCAGATGGATTTCGAATAATTGATGAATTAGAAAAAGGAATTACTTGGTAGTAATATTATAATTTCGTTTAATTATTTATTTCTTCACAATTAATCAATCTCACTTCCTTAACAAATAAATTCATACTACTTGGTAGTAAATTATATTACAAACAAATACTAGATTTAAAAATAAATTCATTTTACTAAATTATAATTTTTTTACTTTTTAAAAATTATTTTTAATTTTTTACTCTTTATAAATATTTTTACAATTAAATATAACATTAACAAATAATATTTTATATTACTTTAATAAATAGGGACATTTTGGTAATCTTTAATTTCTACCAATTAAACAAATTTTTTAAATCTATCACATCAATCAAATCTTATACTAATTCTCACAAACTTTACTTCCAAATTAACTCTCAATTACCTTCAAATCCACTCAAATAAACAACAAAAAATTTACCCTTTCAAATTCATTCAATCACTCTCTCCCAAATCATCTCTCACAAATCATCTCATGTGAACAAAACATTAGTCTCAAGTGTGTTGGTAAGAAGAGGATATGTAGTATCAAACAGAGTTGAAGGTTATGCATAGCCTGAAACACTTTGATACAACAACCTCAACTAGACCTACCTAAATTTGTAAATGTAGTCAAATAAATTGAAAATAAAAAAAATGTGAACTGACTCTAGAAAGACTCATTCTATTATTGCTTGATTTTACCTATTATGACTACCTCTTTACTTCATCAATTTGTTGTGCCAACTCAACTTAACTTTTAACAATGATAAATTAATAATAAAAACAATTTAATCAAAATATATTAATATTTAATGATATGCAGCTTCTTAGCATTTATATGTTATTACAGATTATAGATGGCCATGTGGGATAATATTATTAAAATCTATAATAACTACTTCGAAAGTCGTGTCTAAAATAATTTTTAATTGATTCTCAATGTAATAAAAAATGCAAACTTATCGAAAATCATTTGTGGTGTTAATTTTACTGAAGTAAATATAAAATAATTAACAGTAGCCAACGCCAGTTTAGAACCGCATAATAAACATATGATCAATATTTGTAATGTACAGACTTTTTTATCCTATGATTTGATTATAAATTAACGTATGATAAAATTGATTCACTTTCAATAATAACACTTTTAAGGTATATATGGAACAATTTCTCGCTCACAGAGTAATACATTATATATATTATTTGTTAATTGTAATTAAGTAAAATAGATAGAATGCTTGGAGAGACAAAACACACAAAATTTATTATTCAAATAATAAAGAAGATCATTTATAATCATTTACACTTAATCAAAATGGTTGAATCACACGTTAGAGTGTGATTCCTAATTTATTGAAACTACCATATAAAATAGGAGAAAGTTGTGCAACAACCAAAACATAACAAATAAAGAGATAAAAAAAACCCTTTAAAATAACCTGACAATTCCTCCCTTAAACTAATGCATCTACACTAGTTATTCCAATCAAATTATGAAGCCTCTCAAACTCATCCAACTTTATGGGTTTTGTCATAATGTCTGCTAACTGATCTTGAGAGCTACAAAAGCTTAGCTTGACTACTCCATCATTCACCAAGTCCCGAAGAAAGTGAAACTTTATATCTATGTGTTTACTTTTACTATGAAATATTGTGTGTTTTGGACAATTGTATTGTAGAGTTATTATCACACAAGATCTCAACTTCAGTCTCACTTTTAAGCCCAATATGTTCTAACAATCTGCTAAGCCAAATACACTAACAAGCACATAGAGTTGTTGCTATATATTCTGCTTCTGTTGTAGATAAAGCTACCACATTTTGCTTCTTGAATGCCCACGAAATTGTCCTTGTCCCTAGCATAAACACATACCCAGAAGTACTTCTTCTATCATCCAAGTCTCCGGTATAATCACTATCTAAAAGCTAACAATCTTAAATTGTTAGTCCCCTTCTTGTACCAGATTCCAAGACCAGTTGTTCCTTGGATATACCTCAGAATGCGTTTTGCTGCCAGCCAATGTGTTGTAGTGGGATTAGTCATGAATATGTTGAGTAAACTCACTGTGTACACTAAATCTAGTCTAGTGACAGTCAATAGATCAGACTTCCAACTAGTTGCTTAAACAAAGTTTCTTCAACACTTTGTTTCTTTGTATTCTTTGTTAGACGAGTCCCTGGCACCATGGGACTTTTCACAGCCTTACTGTCCTACATTCCAAACCTTGATAAAATTTCCAATGCATATCTCCTCTGAAAAATAAATATTCTAGTAGAATATTGTTTAACCTCAATGCCAAGAAAGTGACTCATTATACCCAAATCAGACATGTCAAAATGAGTCATCATGGACTGCTTAAATTCCTCACACATAATTTCATCATTTCCAGTGAATATCAAATCATCAATATATAAACTAACAATTAAAATTTTATCTCCCTGTGATCGAGTGAACAAAGTGTGTTCACTAGGACATTTCTCCACTTTTTCTTGTGCAAAGTAGGTTTAAATTTGTGGTACCAGGTGCGATGTGCTTGTTTGAGGCCATACAAAGCTTTCTTCAAGTTGTAGAACAAATACATCTTCTTTTAACTCTCCATGAAGAAAGACACTCTTGACGTCAAGTTGAAACACCTTCCAATTAAAGTGAGCAGTAGTTGCCAAAATTAATCTAATGATATCTGTTCTAGCAACAGGAGCAAATACTTCAGTGTAGTCAATCCCATGTCTTTGTGCATATCCTTTTGCTATAAGCGTTTCCTTGTGTTTTTCTACCTTCCCTTCTACATTTAATTTGGTTTTAAAAACTCATTTAACTCCAATTGGTGTAACTCCTTTCGGTAGTGATGTGAGCTCCCATGTATGATTCTTCTCTATAGCTTCTATTTCTTTCATCATAGCATTTCTCCAATATGTACTCCTAACTTTTTTTTCAAATGATGTTGAGTCAATTTCAGTCACCAACATGGTTGCCAAATTTTCTTCTTATGGCAGACTTGTATCATAATCTAATAACAACCTAGGTGTTCATCTTACTCATGCACTCCTTCCATGAGATGAACCTGTTGGGGTGTTGTCCATATTTGTATTGTTACCTTCTTCACTGTTTTCATTGATATCAACATCAAATGTTATTTTTTCTATTGTTTCTTCTGCTGCACTGTCATTTTCTACTGCACTATCATTTTATGCTGCACTATCATTTTTTGCTTCATAAATTATCTCTTCTTGCTGAGTTTCTGTCTTCAAACTGCTCCAGTCTTCAAACTGCTCCAGTCCCTACTTTCTTTTTCTTCAAAAATTACATCTTTGCTAATGATCACATTTTTTGTGACTGGATCATATAATCTCCAAGCTTTAGACTCATCACTAATGCCCAAAAAAATACATTTTCTGCTTTTGTCATCCAGCTTCACTCTTTTGTGGTCTACGATATGTGCATGGGCCACACACCCAAAAATTATGAAATGTTTCACCACTGGTTTCCTACCACTCCAGGCTTCTTCTGTAACATCCTCTATAGTAGTTGTTGGACATCTATTTTTGAATATGCACACATCATTTGACAACTTCTGGCCAAAGCACCTTCGGAACATGCTTCTCATTTAACATAGAACGAACTACATTCAAAATTGTTCTATTCTTTCGTTCGATTACACCATTTTGCTGAGGAGTGTAAGGGGTTGTTAACTGTCTTCTAATACCTTCTGTGTGACAAAATTCTTCAAACTCATTAGAGAGAAACTCTCCACCTCGATTTGTACGTAAGCAGGGTATAGGAACTCCTGCTTCCTTCTCAACTTGTGCCTTGAACATCTTGAACTTTGCTAATGCTTATGATTTTTCATGCAAAAAATATACCCAAGTCTTCCTAGTGAAATCATTAATGAATGTTAGAAAGTACCTTTTATTGTTGTGTGAAACTGGTTCGATAGGCCCACATATATATGAATGTATTAGTTGTAGTCCTTGAGATGTTCTTCAGGTATTGTGGCTTGGAAACGAAATTCTGGATTGTTTTTTAACCAAACATGCAGAACATATTTTTTGCGGATGGACTAAAGCAGGTAGGCCTATCACCATTTCTTTTTCAGCCAAGATACTCAACGCCTTGTAATTTATGTGGGCAAAACGACAGTGCCATAAATAAGCTTCACTGGTTTCTGATTGAAGAAACAATGATTGTGTTTGAGTCATAGATGCTGTAACGTAGAACATTCTATTCCCACTCATGTGGGTTTTCATAATCAAACCCCTTGTAGAATGAAACACCTTGCAAGAGCCATCTGAAATCAAAATGGCTAAACCTTTTTTTTGTAGCTATCCAATACTTAGTAAATTATTTTTAAGTTCAGGAATATAATATACTTCAGTCAGTACCTGAGTGATGCCATTAACATGCATTCGGATACTACCTTTTGCTGCCACTGTCATATGAGTATCATTGCCCTAATCAGGGCATAGTTAGCTTTATTGTCCCAATCAGGGCATTCATATTGGAAATGCCCTAGCCTATGACACTTGAAACACTCAATGGTGGCCTTGTTTAATGGTTGTCTTCCTCTCCCTCTGCCACGACTGCCTCTAAACCCACCACGACCTCTGCCTCTATCAGGATTCTCCTCTTGAGTGCTCAGGCTACTAGTGTGCTCATGGGTTGCTTTGCGCATATGTTCTTCCCATTGTACCCCGATCATTCATTGCTCATGCAACAATAGACTCCTGTGTAACTCGTCAATGGTAAGAATATTAATGTCATTTGACTCCTCTATAGCACAAACGACGTAGTTGAATTTATGTGTTAGAGATCTCAATATTTTACTCACCACAACACTCTGTTCCACTACTTCTCCATTGGACTTCATTTTACTTACTATAGTCATGGTGCAACCCAGAAAGTTGTCCACTTTTTCTCCTTCTTTCATGGTGAGTAGCTTAAATTCTTTCCTCAATGCTTGAAGTTGTGCTCGTTTCACTCTTGTAGACCCCTGGTACTTTTGTTTCATAGAATTCCAAATTGCCCGTGATGTACTTTTGTCAAGAATAGTGTCCAATATTTCCCTATCAATGGAGGGAAAGAGAAAATTTTTGACCTTCAAGTCATTGAGTTTGGCTGCCTCCACGACTCCCTTGTGAGCCTCACTAGATCGTGAACCAATTATAGGTGTATGTATACAGACTTCCACAACACTCCACAGTTCCTTGCTCCTAAGGAAATTCTCCATGGTCATTGCCCAAAAGTCATAATGACCATCAAATTTGGGAATGGCGGGTTGCACAAATTCTGGAGTTGTCATCTTACTAAGAGGGAGATGGAAGAAATCACTCACTCACGAATTGGATCAGGCCCCTTAGGAAGCTTTGATACTAATTGTTAGTCTAAAAGGTAAGTAAAATAGATAGAATGTCTGGAGAGACAAAATGCAAAAAACTATCATTCAAATAATAAAGGAGACCATTTATAGCCATTTACATTGAATTAAAACGGTTGAATCACACGTTAGAGTGTGATCCTTAATTTATTGGAACTACCCTATAAAATAAGAGAAAGTTCTTGCAACAACCAAAACATAACAAATAAATAGATAAAAAAAACCCTTTAAAATAACCTACATTATTTATTACTATTATATCTTTTAAATGTTTATAATATTATATTAGCAGTTAATAATATTATAATGTTATTAAGTTTATATATATGAAATAAATTTATATTTATTAAGTTATATTTGTCCATAGTTTATATATTGTTATAAATAATTATTTAAATTTTACAAATAGTAACTAAAAAATAAAAAATATATATAGTTAAAAATATAATTATAGATAAAATAAATTTTAATTATTAAAATAAAAAAAATTATAAATAATATTGTATAAATAAACTTTTTATTATGAGTAATTATTTAAATTTATAAAAGTAGTTAAATGGTAAAGGTATAAATAATATTTTTACAATAAATAATTATTTAAATTCAAAAAAGTAATAAATTTAAAAATGTTTTTTTATTATGAATAATTATTTAAATTTTAAACATATATAAAATTAGAAAAATAAAAGAAAACACTATGTATCTCTTTATACATGGTTATTATTTATAATATATGATATTATTGTTAGTTATCATGGAGGTGGTGGTGGCGTCTAAATGGCTGTGCTTCATTTTTTAATGGCGAGGAAGTGTTGTAGAACATGGCATGTGCATGAGACGTTCAAGGTCAAAATTTGATACCATTTAAAAGCTTAGTGATACTTTGGAATGAAGTCCTGCTTTTAAATCAAAACTAAGAAAAAAATAATGATTTGTAATTACTACCAATCATTGAATTTCATTATAAGATCTTAATTTCATTTCTAAGATAAAGCTTTAAACTGCTTGTCTTACCTCTCATTTTGACTCTTTCAGAAGATCCTTCTGGTTTCATAGTTGCTCAGTCGACACCAAAATGTTCTTTTCAGACCATCATATTATACATTACTTTTCTAGGGCATGTTGCGTATTACATTTGTCAACAATTTAAACTTTTAAATTTCTGCATTACTTACTTTAACTTGGAAAAATTATCGAATTTTAATATTTTATCTATTTTGCAAAATTGAATAGCTTAGCTTATGAAAAATAATTACCATAAGTAAACTTAGAAAATAAAACATTAAAGTTCATAACTGTTTTAAAATAATGAAACCAAATATTTTAAAGTTAAATAATTAGATAATACAAATAGAATTTTATAAATTCGTCTCATTATCTAAAACACTTTTTATTTCTCTAAAATTTTATCTCTGAGTTTTCTTTCCCTTCTCTTTATTAATTCTAATTTCTCAATCATCTATTTGACTATCAGGAGTGTTTTGGAGATCAACGGTGTAATCTCCATCATCCACCGATCAATTTCTAGTCTAGAGCAAGTAAGTTTTGACTCATTTTTTCTTTTGCTCTTAAGTTGAGATCATGCATAGTTATTCTTTCTCACATGTGCCTTTTGATCTTTTTTCCAGTTTCTTGTTGATAAGAGATTATAAGGACTCTCTTTGATCACAATTTCGTGTTTTATAGACGTTTCTAGGATTTCTTGAGCTTGAAGCAAGGTTGGTGAGTTGTGTAGAGTTGCGGTAGTTCCCTTTAAGGTAACAAAAGTTAGTGTGTTAATTTACATTGAGTTACAAAGTATGCATTGATCATTAATAGTATATAAGTTGAAGTTAATCTTGGTGCTTGAATTGAGTGTTTTGTTATAGCTAGTATGTGTGTTTGATTGATTTAATTTAGTCTTATGAATCCAGTGTAATGTGATCATTGTCTTGTGATTTGTTGATATTGTGAAGACTTATGGCATGAATTTGATGTAACATGGAGGAAACAAGATGTATTTTGAGTTATTGGTCTTTTTGGCTTTAATAAGGGGGTTTTAGTGTATGGGGTTTTGAGTTAAGGGCTAAGAGAAGGAAATAAGTTTAAGAGTCTGTTTTGATATAATTTGAGACTTGTTTCAGTTGTGAACTAGTTGAAATCTGATCAAGAAATAGGTAGTAATCTATTGGTAGTGTTTTGGATGGTTTTTAAGTGCAAATTAGGGGTCTTGAGTAGTGAGATTTTGATTTGGATGTCCTGAGGTAATTTGGAGTGGTTCGGGTCTGTCTTTGAGTCAATTGTGACTTGTTCAAATCCTTAAGTTACTTAACTATGAGCTTAAACATGTAGAATTGAATTATGGTCTATAAAGTAAGGTTTAAGGTGTTTTAAGTTGGAATTTCATGGTAGATTGAGTTAAAACTTGGTTTGGATTGGGTTATATACTCTTAGATATGTCATTTGTAGCTTAGAATTCCACCTTAGAGTGGTAGAAGTTGGTAAAACTGACTAGGATAGATAAGGGGTTAAGAAGTGAAAATTCTGCAAAGTAGCTAGGAGAACAAGGGGGCTAATTAGCGAGTTTTAAAGGGTTCTGGCAATGAGTTTTAAAGGCTAAGCGAGCCATTTCGCTAGGCTTGTGGAGCTCACTATTTATGCTCTCATTAGGTGAGTGAGTTGGCTCGTTGGGTGAGTTTTTTAGGGCCTTGGTAGTGGGTTTCAATGGCTAGGCTAGCTTGCTCACTGGGCATGTGGAGATCACTTTTTTGGCTCTTGTTGGGCAAGTGGAGGCTGCTAGCTAAGCGAGCCTGTGCTTGCTAGAAACCCTGTTTCTGGCCTTGGCTAGTGGGTCTGGGTCTTCTTGGGTAATTTAGCTTCTTTTCTCTTATGTGCATAGCTTTACATGGTATGATGGTTTATGTTATGTTCTATGGTATGGTTTGGAACATATAATTGGATGAATGTGAGGTTTGTAAGAGTTCTAAGGAGAATTCTTAATGGTTGTATCAAAGTATTTTTGTTATAAATGTAGGGAGCTCAGTCTTGGAGATTATCTTGATACTCTAATTATCATTTATTCTCAATTACAGATGAGTGATATATGTGGTGAGAGTAGCAGGAGGTCTTAATTCAATATGGCCTAAGACGCGGTACAGACTAACCTTATGAGTGTGGTAAGGTGAAACCCATTAACAATGGCTTGGCAGAATAGTAGATGCCACCACAAGTGCACGACCCACCACAGCTCGACATTTATATTAAATTTGAATAACTCGACATTTATACTAAATTCGAATAACTTGACATTTATACTAAATTTGAATAGTCTAGTCTAGATCATTGGCATCATTAAGATGTTTGGTTTGCTTTATGTGAAATATGACGTATGTATAAAAGGTTAATATATTTTATGATTGGTTTTGTATCACTACCTTACCTTGTTTGTTTCTTTGATGATGATCATCTAATGAGTGTAAGTAAAGGGTGATGATGTCTCTATCGAACGAGCTTCGAATGGAGATGCAACAGACATTTAGCTTTTTTTAGACCATTTGTTGTGTATATAGTTTTATTTTGTTGGTTTATATATAAAGTTAAATTGTGGTTATATTTTGTATAATTATAAAGAAACTTTTTATTCATATTCCTGTCTTGTTAATTGTTATGTGATAGTTCATTTGTAGTATTTATACTATGTGAATGGGATGTTACAAAATATATGTTAAAATAGAAAAAAAAATGCATAATATGGTTGTCTAAAATAATTTTAAATATTTAATCTAATATTCTCTTAATTGATAATTTAAAAATTAATTTATCTCTTAAAAATTATAAATGATGTATTCTGGTAAACAAACAAAATAATACATAAATAATCACGTAACTCAAAATCGCACATTATTATTTTAACAAAATTGTACTTGAATTTAGCTCCATATTTACTCTCTTTTCCCTAATCATATAAAGATATAACATTGTTATTAATCATCATCACATGATTAGTATATTTACATTCAATCAACAAACAACATATGTATCATTTTGAAATTCGTATGGTATAATTGGTGAAATTTACAAACTTAATTAGAAATTTGAGAAATTAAAAGTTTCATAAAAAATCACAACTAAAATTTTAATAATGAAATTCACAAAAATTACATAAATTCAATGATAACATGTCATCAGATAGTTACATAAATTCAATGATAACATGTCATCGGTAGTTAGAAATTATGCATGCTTTTGAAATTGAAATTTGAGTTGAATGACAATTTTCGAAAATGTAGAAGATTAGTGGTAGAAAACTAAACTGGGCCACTTTAATTATAGAAAATAATCTGTAAACCCTAACTTAGGCTTAATGAAGAGGGCAGTAAAGATAAAGATTTCAAAATCCTTGAATAATTCAGACACAAAATAATTTAAAACAAGAATTAGACCTCACCTACCTGCCCCATTGCACAAGTCTCTACTTTGGGTTTGGACTATCAAAACATTTAACTCAGCCAAACAGAAGAAAACAGAAAACAATGGGAGAGTGATGCTCCCTCCACCACCCCCGTCTTCTTCCTTCCTTCTGTACTTTCCCAATTTTTTTAAAATTCCAAATTTACCTTTTTTATTTTTTATTGTTTAAAACCATAATCTCAATCTCCTTTTACTTTTATTTTCCCTTTCACTTCCCCCTCAGCAGCAAACCCTCACCCCCTACTGTCACTTTTTCTCTCTTTCTTAATTTCCACCTCTATTAATATTTTCCATTTAACGGTGGCAGCATATGGTTGCCGTTTTCTAAGAAACACATTTTAATTAACAGTCCTTAATTCCATTCCAGAATAACGTCGTGGTCACTTGGATCTAAAGACAAGATATTCAAGAAATTAATTCAAGGACTGATCTTACAGGACCTACAGAACTTACAAGAAACACACTTAGATTGCAGGACTTACAGGACGCAGTATTGCTGTGTAGTACTAGTAAGCAACCATAAGACAATTCTGGTAATCACAAAACCAACAGCCAGACCCTTCTAATAACTCATCTAACTGTGTTTCACTGAATTTACATAAATTAAGACTAATGTTAAACCTTGTATTGTGTTTCATTGTAGTCTCTGTCTTCGCAACCTCTCTAATTCCTTGACCATCTGCCAATGTTCTAGTGACAGGCTGGTCTCACCATAGCTCAATGACATGAGACGGCCCATTGTCAACAGTCTGTGGGAGAAAGAGAAAAAAACGACGTCAAAGGCAGGTCATGGAAAAATAAGCATACTATCAATACATCTAGAATAGTCACTCGCTAACCTGCTTAAATCTTGGGTACCCAAGCTCCTATCTTCTTGTCTTGCTGCAACTAAATCCCTTTCTACCTCCTGAAAACAAAAATGACCTAAGGTTCCGTTGTACATTCCCGTCATATAACATTTAATTATACTCTAAAGTTACTTTTAAGCAAAAGATGGTGTTTGTTGCAACAAATAAGAATGAAGGATCTAAATAAATCTGTGAAGAGAAACTACTACTACTACTAATAATGTCAACATTAAGACTGCCCCTTATATGTATTCTCGTAAATATTAGTAGTGAGTTAAAGATATTTATTGTTTGATGTGGAAAATGACAGAATCAGCCCAAAATGACTTCTGCCTTGCTGCTGAGAATGCTATGTACAGGATAACGGCTAAATGAATTATTCAACTAGTTTGAGCCAGAAGAGCACTTGGTCGTAAATACTGGTGCCAAAGTCACATACCTTCTGCATTTCTTGTTCAATAGAGTGCGGTAGTTGTCTAACAGTGGCGAGATACCACCTCCAAGCTTCCAAAACTTCTGCAGTAACAGCTTCGGAGCAACTGTTTGAAGAAGGCTGAAAAGGTACAATTACATCAGCTGGCAAGATATTTGATTTTCCCTCCGACAAAATTAGCAGCTGGGTATCAGTTTTCATTTCCATTTTATAGTACTTGAAATCATATTCCACCTGAAACACATAACAATCATGCAAATTTTAACCGTAAATAGATGAAGTGTTTCTATAAATTAGCAGGTTAATGTAACACTTCGTGAGCGTGTAAGATAAGCAAGCGACAACCAAATGCAACTACCTGTTGCATCTCCATTAAAATTTTTAGCAGCCTGCAATTCTCTACCCCTACAGAGTTGAGAGTTCCAGCGTCTAGTTTGGTCTCATCAACAATCAAGTGTGAACCTTCGGCTAGTTGCAAGACACCAGTTTCCAGTCTGGAGTATTAAGGCAAAGATGTAAATATATTTGTATGCTGGCAAGAGGTCCATGTTCGGAAGGATAATAAAATGTGCTTACCTGTTAGTATCATAATTCTTTTTTGGCGCAAGTGAAACAGTGTTCAAGTATTCAACTGTAAGGGGTATGCAAAATGTGAATGGCAGGAGGTTCTTCAGAACATAGGTTAGTTGTTTTCCAAAAACAGAGACGGTTTCCTTTTTAAAGCAAGTAAGATTTAATGAGAGTTTTCCCACCGCAAGATCATTATCTCTAGCATGCACCTGTTCAACAACAATCCGCATATAAAATACTCTAAAGAATGGAGGGTTGGGGAATTAGGAATAAACAGTACGAGCAAAATAGGAAATAGGCAATACGAACAATATAACAAAATTATTTACAGTGCATGAACTAAGGAAATTGATCTTTTAAGAACTGCATACCTTGGATAGAAGATGTAGCAACATGAAATGAGAAGTGACGCCATCATTGCCAAGAATAGCCGTGAGATGTCTTAGCAATGCTTCCCTGATTCCTTTGACCAAGTCGAGCTTTGGCTGTGAGATCAAACACGTGCATAGCAAGGCGTTGTCAAGTAGAATGATCCAAACCAAAATGATAAACAGAACTAGCAATCGTGTCAGAAGAATATAATTCATTTAGGTTCATAAAATAGTTTACCTCTAAAGTAGGGTTATTCTGAAGGAAGTCTTGAATCCCTAGTTTCCTGTGAATAAAACAATGAAGTCGTGGAACCTGCAGCAGAGAAGGAAAAATACAAATTTTAAAAGCAGATGCTGAGTGGCCACAGACATGAAACACATGCATTTATAATTTTTGGTTATTCCCAAGAGAGCAACATAGCCTCTTACTATAGTCCATTGAGCCAGTGGTCATTAAGGTATAATACAGGGCTTCAAATGTATGCCAAAATCCTCAGATAAATATCAATGCGCATACCTGGTTAGGTGGGAAATGGCGCAAAGGATCTTCAGAAAATCCATTTGATAAATCACTATCTTCATTGTCCTCCTGAAGCTCTGGAGATGTCAGGATACCCACAAACTCAAAAATGTCATTCAGTTTCATTTCGGACTCTGGAGAATCATATATCTGACATAATACAGAGGAAAATGAGGAATCAGGTTTGTTAAAATTTCACAAAAATAAAAGCAACGATAAATTATCTTAAATATCAATGAAATGTATCTCATGCGAAATTAGAAGTACAAAAGACTAACTTCTACCTTTACAAGACATGGAGGTGAATTGCTACCAATGTCATACCCTAAACGTGTAGCAGAGCTGGCAATATCAGTTGCAGCTCCCGAAGAATGAGGAGCAGTGGAAGAGTGTTCACCTTCTCTCTGCAATACAAGAATAATTCTCAGAAGAATCATAAGATATGTGCAAGGAGAAACAAAAAAAACACACTCAAGTGATAAATTGAAAAAGCACAACTGCACCTATGTATTCTTGTAACTTATAAACTTCTCATGACCTCATTTTGTCATCTAAATAGGATGCTAACTAACTGTATTCCAGCTTCACTCAGATTTGGATATCAAATATCTTGATTTGAATTAAATTGAAATTGAAAATAAACTTAAAAGCAAAACACAATGAAACAACCCCAATTAACTGCTTTTTTACAAACTACTTCCAACCAAATATTGATAAAACCAACACTTGGATGGTGAGCATAATTCATTAACACAAAAAGGCAGGGTCGTATGAAAGTTCAGTGTACCATTCTTTTGGTATTGGGAGAATCTTGAACCTCATCACAAGAGACCTGTAAAAAAACAGAGCAGTTAGAAAAAAATAAAAACGCATTACCCTGTATCATGCATTCCAAAATTTATAAAAAGAACCAAATATCCTCTGAAGTATAACAGTTATCCAGAAGCTTAAATGAAACAACCAACTCAACTCAACATTTAAAATCAATTACCAGTCGGACCTAAACGGCCAAACTATACAAATGCAGGGCACTGAATATTTGAAGGTTCATACACTCTTGGAATGATAATTTAACGCAAGCAATAAGCCAATAAAGGCAGTAACTCAAAGCCAGAAATTACAGGAGTATCGGAAGACTCTTCATCTCTCCTCCGCTTTTCTCTGCTGTCCGACATCCAATCCATAGGTAGATTGCCAAATTCTTCAGCAGAAACTTCAGTCCATGGACTCAGTCCCGGAACCTAAGTAAATAAAATAAATTAATCCTTCAAAATTCTACTGTTTAAGCAGATCATTAATCGTTTGTATAACAAAAAAAAAATAGTATGGGAAAATTGAACGCTAGTGAGAAAACAAACAGAGATCACGGTAAACCGTAAACGAACACCTTACCGGGACACAATAAAGCAGTCTACGTTCCCAGATTCGCGCATCCACCGAAGAACCAATAGGATATTGCGAAACATTCATAAACTTGTTTGTCCTCCACACCGAACCATCCTTCAATAATCATTCACCCAAAACGAAAAATTACACTTTTCCCTAAATTAAACCTAACACTCGAGGTAAACTATTCCTATAATATATCCCATATATTAAAAATAACCACAGAAAAAAATAAATAAAACCTTATAAGCGCCAACATAAAATTCATTCCCGGGCATGTCTTGTATCATTCCTCGATACCGGACGAGAGTATGGGGCCTCAAAAATCTGATGGAGGTAGGCGTGAGAAGGGGGACCTGTTTAATTAATTAATCCAAAAATAAGAATTAATATAACTGCATAGTCAAAGAATAGGGTTCAATCGTTCTTAAATTTGAAGATAAGAGTATAGGGTTTAAGATTGAACCTGAGAGATTCCAGACTGGTCGAAGAGGAAGCGGCGGAAGAGGGGTATAGCGCCCCAGTCGCGGCCTTCGAAGGAGGACGGATCAGTGCCGGCAGCTATGGCGGTGTCGAAGGTGGATCTAACGGCGCCCAGAGGGTTGGACAGAAAATCGTACTGTGGGCCCACCATGGCTGAGTTGTGACTCGTGGATTGCTCACTCGCACAAACTAACACTCTGCAACAATGGAATGAGTGGAATTGAAATGAGAAAAGGTTGTGACTCTATGAACCGTTTTATATCGTCCTTTCCCGCCAAATCTTCTTGGGTGGTTCCTTCCCGCCAGTTTTCTATTACATTTTTTATTTATTCATTAACATGAAAATTCTTATCTCTCTTTTTTTATTAGTAGGTAATATATTTCCCCAATTGTAATCATCAATTACTTTGGTTGTTGACTAATCATGTTATTCATTACTCCTTCTCTTATTTTCAATTATTTTTTTTCTCTTTTACACTTTATAACGGTCCCTTTTCAATAATTTTTATCTCTTTTATTCACTCAATTGTTGCCATTTTTCTCCTCTTGGTACAAGTAGTTCTTCTTTCACGCAAAGTCATGATTTTGTTTTAATTTTTTAAAATTTTTTATTGCAAAATTTTGTATAAATATTTATTTTTTATAAGTTGAATTTATTAAATTCGTGAGATCTTTTTAGATTGAAGCATGCAACATTCTGGTTATTTGTTTGCTTTGTTTGATTTGAAGGACTATCCAAATGGAATCTAAACTTTTGACAAAAGAGGGACATGTGATATTCTCAATTTTTTAGTAATAATATGTTCTTTATAAATTTATCAAATGTGTGTATTATTTTGTCAATAATATTGCATTAGTTATTTAATATAAATTAATAAATGTGGCTACAAATAAAATGTATTGTTTCTCTTTATCCAAGCTAAAGTTAATATAAAATATTTATAAGATATATAAACATTTCAATAAAAAATATAAATATGAAACATAAACTAAAGTTATACTTTCATTATACTTTCAGTTTTTGAATTTAATGGATAAAAATATTTTTAAATATTGGAGAATATGATTTTACTTAACAAAACAAACAATGTAAATTAATTATTTAATATTATTTTACTGTTTTTAAAATAACAAAATGAAAAACAGAAATTACCAAAAAAAAAGGTAACACTAGAACAATAAAGAGAATTATAGAAACTAAATGTTGTAGATAAAAGGAAGAATAATGATCGTAGAACAAATAAAAAAGAACTATCTAAAAGAAAAACTTATAAAAGAAAAACAAATATTACTCTAAGGATGAGATTGAGATATATTCAACACTTTGACTTAATAAATAATGCGGGTAGTATATAAATGTCATATGTAATAGTATGAAGATTTTATAAAGCTATTGGACCCTAATTTGACAAGTCAGGCCCATTGACCTAAGGACACTTGAACCTTGGGAGGGGCTCTTTCCTTGCAAGTCAGATTTCATTTCATAGATTCCTCTCTCTCTAGAACAGAAACCTTGCCCTAACTCAAGTGCTCTGACTTCTCTCTAGGTTTCCAGCCATTTCCACCGATTGAATCCTAATTTGGTGGTGTTTTCTTGTTCCTGGAGTCAAGAGCTACAAAACCATCCGATTGGTTTTGCGTTCCAGCGGATAAGTAGATTTTCCCTCTTTCCCTTCACTGTTCTTGTCCTAGGTTATACCATTTTCTGATTTCCTGTGCCTTGTGTGATTTTGTCTTTCATTCTCGATTTATTCTGATTCAAAGAGCTAAAGTCTAGCACCTATTTGGTGATTTATAGGTTCTGTACAGTTTCACACAGTGTAGGGGGTACTGTTAGAGCATCTGTGAACTGTGTTGAGCAACCCACCAGGTGAAGGGAGCTAATTATTTTTCTCTGAATTTATTGCTTGAATCTGATTTGTAAATGTATGCATGTTGAATTTTGGACTGTCGTGCGATTTTGTACGGTATTTTGGATTTTTAGTATATAGGATGATTTGAACCTTATTTGCTATTTTATTATTCTAACTGTTTTCTATTATCATCTATGTTGACGTCTTAATTTTATACCTGCATGAAGTATAATATTGGGATGTCACATTTGTGGTATCAGAGCAGTTTCCTTCTTAGGAACAACTCTTAGGTTCCGTGTGTGCCATGCTATTGCCCTTATACTCTTAGCATGTCTAGCTCTTTTTGATTCGATTGATGTTCTGTTCTTTTTGTGTGAAACAGAATAATGGCGCCTAGGCTTCCACCTCCTCCACCTCCTCAAAATGAGCCCTCTGTGTCCAATGCAAGACTAGAGGCTGTACTTGAGGCTCTTCAGCAGCAAAACACTACTCTGGTGCAACAAAACACGGTTGCCCTTCAAAACCTAGAAGCCGCTAGGATAGCCGCTGAAAATGCCAGGATATCTGTCGAGAATGCAAGGATGGAATCTGACCACACCCAGAGGCAGCTGATGGATATGTTGTCCAGGGGTGTACCCACTCAGGGTGCTTCCTCATCTGTTCCTCCAACTCAGGAGTGGACCTTGGAGAGCTTTCTCCAGCACCATCCAGCCAGGTTCACTGGCAAATGCAGCCCGAATGAAGCGGATCATTGGTTCCAAGACATGGAACGCATATTTGAGGCAAAAGGATGCCCGGATGACAGGAAGTTGGCCTACACTCAGTATTTATTGACAGGGGAGGCTGGCCACTGGTGGAACAGTGTGAAGATGATCCTAGAGAGGCGTGGGACTCCTATTACTTGGGAGTTGTTCAGGACCAAGTTTTACACGGAGTACTTTCCTGATAGCGTCAAGTTCGCTAAGGAGGTAGAATTCCTGGAGTTGGCTCAAGGAAACAAGTCGGTGTCAGAATATGCTGACCGTTTTAAACACCTTCTCTGCTTCAGCACCGTACAAGTAAGTGAGGAGTGGCAATGCCGCAAATTCGAGAACGGCCTGAGGAAGGATGTGAAGCTGATGGTAAAAGGATTACGCATCCGAGAGTTCTCTACTTTGGTAGAGATGGCCCGAGACATGGAGAAGACGAAGGCAGAGCCCGAAGTGTCACAGGGCCAGCGAGTCCAACCACTGAGGGTTGGCGGACCAGCAATATCTAGAGGGGGATCTAGCTCTAGGATGACCCCTTTTTCTAGGCCCACATCTTCTAGGTCTAGGAGTTCCTCCTCTCGGCCTTCGGTGCAGCAGGGGCATCCCAGTTTTAGCAGCCCTGTTCGATGTTATATGTGTGGAGGACCACACCTTCAGTCTGTGTGCCCTCAGCTGATAGGGTATAAGAGGTGTAACCTCTGCAGGCGGGACGACCACTATGCCAGAGATTGTCCTACTGTTAGGAGGACAGGACCACCACCACGTCCAGCGGGCAGAGCTATTCAGAGGGGTGGCGTAAGGCCACAGGCAGCAGGGAGAGTATACACTCTGACAGGAGCTCAGGCAGTCAGTGCAGGTAACCTGGTTGTCAGCACGTGCTTGTTATTTGGAGCTTCATGTGTAGCTTTATTTGATTCGGGGGCGACACATTCTTTTGTGTCTAAGTCTTGTGTGGAGAGACTCGGTCTAGTGGTCAGAGAGCTCTAGTGTGACCTGGTGGTTTCTACACCAGCAGCTGGGCTAGTCAGGACGTCTACGGTGTGTTCCAGATGTCCTATAGAAGTTGAGGGGCGAAGGTTCAGAGTGAACCTTATTTGTCTACCTTTACAGGGACTAGAGGTCATTTTAGGAATGGATTGGTTAGCTGCCAATCGTATCCTTCTAGATTACGGAGGAAAGAAGCTTATCTTTCCTGAGGAAGATGAAGACATGTCCTTGTCTCTCAGCGTACTTGGGCAAGACATTTGGGATGACGCGAGTTGTTTCCTAATTATGACTCACATAAATGCGACTCAAGACTTGAATTCCTCAGTTCCAAGGGACCAGAGAATGGATTTGCAGGTGGTGAATGAGTTCTTAGACGTCTTCCCCGAGGAAGTCCCTGGTCTACCTCCTCCCCGTGAGGTAGAATTCTCTATAGACCTGGTGTCAGGTGCAGGACCAGTGTCTATAGCTCCTTACCGTATGGCTCCCGCGGAGCTAGCAGAATTGAGGAAACAGATCGAAGAGCTTCTTGAGAAACAATTTATCAGACTTAGTGTGTCTCCATGGGGTGCGCCAATACTATTGGTGAAGAAGAAGGATGACACTTCTAGATTGTGTGTTGACTACCGGAAATTAAATAAACTGACAATTAAAAACAAGTACCCATTGCCGAGAATAGATGATCTGATGGACCAGCTGCATGGAGCTACAGTGTTCTCCAAAATAGATTTGAGATCAGGGTATCACCAAATCTGGGTGAAAGCAGATGATGTTCAGAAGACAGCTTTCAGGTCCAGATATGGCCACTACGAGTATGTAGTTATGCCTTTTGGAGTAACCAATGCGCCTGCTATCTTCATGGACTACATGAACCGGATTTTCAGACCGTTCTTAGATATATTTGTGATTGTATTCATTGATGACATCCTAATCTATTCTAAGACTCGGGAAGACCATGAAGGTCACTTGAGGACAGTGCTTGGGGTGTTGAGAGAGAGAAAGTTGTATGCCAAGTTGTCTAAGTGCGAGTTCTGGATGGAAGAGGTCCGCTTCCTAGGGCATGTTATATCGGCTGAAGGTATTGTTGTTGATCCAGCCAAAGTTCAAGCTGTAATGGAATGGGAGAGGCCAAAGATAGTCACTGAGATCCGGAGTTTTGTGGGATTGGCGGGTTACTATCGCCGCTTCATTGAAAACTTCTCCAGGATAGTATCCCCATTGACTCAGTTGACCAGGAAGGATCAACCCTTTGTATGGACTGAAAGATGTGAAACAAGTTTTCAAGAGCTTAAGGAAAGGTTGACAAGCGCCCCAGTGCTAGTAATTCCAGACACTAGTAGACCTTTTGAGGTCTATTGCGATGCCTCTCATCAAGGTCTAGGGTGCGTACTGATGCAAGAAAGAAGAGTGGTTTCCTATGCCTCAAGACAACTTAAAGTGCATGAGAAGAATTATCCCACTCATGACTTGGAGTTAGCTGCAGTCGTCTTTGCTTTGAAAATTTGGAGGCATTATCTATATGGGGCCCAATTTCAAGTGTTCAGCGACCACAAAAGTTTGAAGTACCTCTTTGATCAGAAAGAGCTTAACATGAGGCAAAGGAGATGGATGGAGTTCCTCAAGGACTATGATTTTGAACTCCTATACCACCCTGGAAAGGCGAATATGGTGGCAGATGCACTCAACAGAAAGACGGTGCATATCTCATCATTGATGGTTAGAGAGCTTGAATTGGTAAAAAGCTTCAGAGATTTGAAGCTACAGGTTGAATTGGAGGATGACAGCATCAGATGCAGTAAATTGGTTGTGTCTAGTAACTTGATAGAACGCATAAGAGAAGGGCAGTTGTTAGATCCTGAGCTTCAGACATCCACAGCCTTGATTGGTATAGAGAAGGGGAAGGATTTCAACACAGGGACTGATGGTCTCTTGCGATTCAAGGGAAGGACATGTGTCCCCAATGATGGGGAATTAAAGAGATTGATACTTGAAGAAGGACACCGAAGTCGTTTTAGTATACATCCAGGTATGACTAAGATGTACCAGGACCTTAAGAAGTCCTTCTGGTGGTCGAGTATGAAGAGAGATGTGACCCAATTTATTGCTTCTTGCCTTACTTGTCAAAAGGCCAAAGTAGAGCATCAGAGACCTGGAGGTGTATTGCAGCCTTTGGAGATTCCAGAGTGGAAATGGGATAGCATAGCTATGGACTTTGTTACCCACTTACCACGCACTTTCATGAAACATGATGCCATATGGGTGATAGTGGATAGATTGACCAAGAGTGCTCACTTCTTGGCAATTGACTTAAGGATGTCCATGGCAAAACTGGCACAACTATATATTAAAGAGATAGTAAGATTGCATGGAGTGCCTTCTAGCATCATATCAGACAGGGATCCGCGGTTCACCTCTAGATTTTGGCAAACACTCCAGAGTGAGATGGGTAGCAGATTACAGATGAGCTCAGCCTACCATCCTCAAACAGATGGCCAATCTGAGAGAACGATCCAGTCCTTAGAAGACTTGTTGAGAACATGTATACTGGATCATCTGGGAGCTTGGGATGAGGTGTTACCGTTGGTGGAATTTACTTATAACAACAGCTACCAAGCCAGTATTGGTATGGCTCCATTCGAAGCTTTGTATGGTAGACGCTGCAGAACACCTCTCTATTGGTTTCAGGATGGAGAGGCGGTATTGACAGGACCAGAATTAGTGCAGCAAACCACAGAGAAGGTGAGACTGATCCAGGAAAGAATGAAAGCATCTCAAAGCCGGCAGAAATCATATGCGGATCAGAGGCAAAAACCCTTGGAGTTTGCAGTCGGAGATCATGTCTTTCTCCGAGTTACTCTTACCACTGGTGTTGGAAGAGCTATTCGAGCGAGGAAATTGTCCCCTAAGTACCTCGGTCCTTATCAAATCCTATGGCGCATCGGACCAGTAGCCTATGAGATAGCCATGCCACCTCAGTTGGCTAATCTTCTGATGACTTAGGACATGGACCCATCACTAGAAGTATGGCTAGAAGAATTCAAGAAGAGATTGAAGATGTAGACACAACAGGACACGTTCTTTTCCTTCAATTTAAGTGGAATTTGGAGACAACAAGAGAAGGGTAAAACTGTCCAGTTGATGGTCAAAATTGCTAGCTGCACCACCCCTCTTTACTGCGCACACCACAACAGCACATCCGTTCCTCCACACCATTAGCTCACATGCTGCTTTGGTTTTAGGCACATTTTTATTAAATGTTTCACATTTTAAACATGGTTAATGTGCTTTCTCGTTGCAGCTCCATGAATCTCCTATAAATTCATGGTAGCCACCATTGTAATGACACTTTTGATATATGGAATTTTACTTTGCTGATGCATTTTCCAGCACCTAAAACTCTGCCCAAAAGTCACTCCAAATTGAGCTTTCCCTCTCCATCTAGCTTCCTTCCAATGGAAGGCCTCCTGAGCTAGTTATCCACTTTCCAAAAAGCTCCTCTACCATCAACTATGCCACTGCACTTCCATTCTTCACCTCTGCTGCCATCTCTGAAATCAACGTCTGCACTGCATTTCCAGTCTTCTTCTCTGCTGCCATCTCTGGATCTAACCTCCCGCTGCGTTCAATCCTTCCTTCTAGCTGGAGCAACTTCATCAAGTGGTATTCAGAGCCTTGGTTCTGCATCACGCTCCAGCTGAGTATCTGTTTTTCATTCGCTGCATTCTGTCAACATTTCATTCTTGTTTTCTGTATTCTGTTGCACTGTTTCATTATTCTCTTCAATTCCAGTAGTTTTCATTTACATCGTTTCTTTGTTCCAGCTTTTACTTGATTTTATTTCCATCATTTTAATCGGTTCAATCTTTGTCTTGAGTATTTTAAATTTTTGCAATCTTATTCAGTCATGTCCAGTCATGTGTATTTGCTGCAATTTTGTCAAAATTCTTAGTAAGTTTGGTGCCTGGGTGAATCTGCATATCTGGAATGGTTTTTCAATAGATGCACATCACAAGAGTAATGATGAATGAGCTCAGTGCATCTTGAATTCCATCACAGTGCAGTTCCAGTTAATGCAGAATTCAATTCTGTTTTGAATTTGATTTAAAATGTGTTTTCTGAAATGCACCGTGTGAAATTAAAATTGGTGATGTTGGAGTTGCTGTAATGTGATGTGTGCATACCATATGAACAAGGAATTGTCCAAGACAATCAATCTGGTTGCACCATTATGCAGAATCCATAAATCATTCAAGCAGCTTGACCGAACTGCACCTATCCTTGCTTAATGTTTCTGAAGTTTTTCTGATTTTTGAATCTGTCCAGTTTAGAATTCTTTCTGGACATCTCTTAAATGCATTTCTAGAGTCTTGTTTAAGTTTGATTTGCTGTCCTATAGTCATTTTAATTGATTACATATCAGTTTGAATCCTCTGCTGAAGTTTGGTTAGTTAATTGGTCAAATTTGGTGTTAAAAGGCAACTGAACCAGTAAAATTTTGATTTACAAGCATTTAGCCTCTGCTGGCAGTTTGCACAAGTCATATTTGGTAAAACAAATTTGCTCAAATCATAAAATTAAGAGTCCAAATTCGTTTGTGCAAAATGACCATTAAAACTACCAAATTTTAAGCATCTTTTCTGGTCTAGTTGCAGAATTGTTAATTTGAAAGCTTGTTGTGATTACTGCATCAAAGTTAGTTCAGAATTGGTAGCAAAAGCTTGGTTCAATTGAATTAAAAGAAGTGCACAATTCAAATCTTACCATAAACTGCACTATAAAAAAGCTGTGTGAACCAGTGCCAAGCCAAATTTAAAACTCTGATGCACATTTTTTTTCAGCCTTCTGCTAGACATTTTATCAAACACTTTGCCTAGTTTGCATTTAGTTTCAAAATTGAACAAAGCTGCAACTTATCTTTGTTTCTTGTTTTTTTAAATCCACTCTAGATCCTTTCCTAAGTTCATTTTGAGTGCCACCATTCATTGGAAACCGATTAATTGTTTGATTTAAGTTGTTTGAAAATCCTGCACATAAGCTGTTTGAGAAAATTACAGTTGTGCATTCTGGTTTAACAGTTTCTGGCAGCAGCAGTGTTGATTTTCTGGCTTAATAATTGATTATTGGTGGTCTGTATGAGATCTTTGTTGGGTGCAGAATTATCTCAGGTGGTCCTATAACATTGGTAGCATCTTAGGCAGTGGATTGGAGCAAGGAAAGATCAACTTTGGAGTTGATTTTTGGTGCAACAGGACCACATATTTTTCACTGGTCTGCATGAATTCTGGTGGCTGCAACAGCAGCATAGTTCACTCTGCAGCTGAGAGATTTGCATGAATCACTCCTGATTCATTACTTGTTTGAGAGCAACCAAAGCTGCCACATTAAACTACCTTGTGTTCTTTCAAATTTTTGTTTTGTTGTTTCCTTTGTATTGCCTTTTGATTTTCTTTTTCATTCTTGTAAGTTGGCCATTTCAAGCAAGTGAAGTGGAAGAGCTCATAAGTGTTCTTCTCTCATTTGCTAACTTGACTTAAAGTTTCATTTTTTTTAAAATTGGTAGACGGTGAGTGTGTCTTAGATCCAAAAAGTCTAAGCCTCACCTAGGAGACCTCACCTTTAATTTGGTTTTAATTTTTGCAAGTTTCGCATAGGAAGTCTTAGAGTCCGACTTTAGAGTCTAAGGTTTTCTTTCTTTGTGTTTGTTTGTCTCCACATATTTAGTGAATTTAGAAGTGATTTTGAATTAAAGACTTTTAGTAAGTAACTAAGGCTATATTTGGCAAGGCAAGACTTGGTACTTAAGCGACCTACAAGGTCCACCTCTCTTACCTGGAATATTGTCCTCAAGTGAACTCTCTTAGTCTTTACTTCAAGAAAATTTTTAAGTTCATAAAATGTCTGGAAGACATTCCCCTAGAATTAATGAGGAACCTAAAGAACAATTTTGTTTTCAAACTCTTGTCAATCAACTCAAAGAAATTGAAAGGAAAATAGGGCAAGAAAAGATTCAAAGAGAATTACACAATGCCATGGTTACTAATGAGTTGAAAATGCTAAGAGATGAACAAGTTCAATATAGGGAGAGAAGCCTGAGTGTAGAATCCCAAAGTGAGCAAGAAAACTTAAGAGTAGGAGATTACTATCCTTCTTCATCAAGAAGGCGTAGGCGTGACTATGAAAATCCTCCTCCTCCTCCTAAGGAAGTCAATGTGGTATTGCCTCATTTTCATGGGAAAGATAACATTGAGGCTTACCTTGACTGGGAAATGAAAGTAGAACAAATATTTGCTTGTCAACAAGTGTCGGAGGAAAGGAAAGTCTCTCTAGCTACCCTTAGTTTTCAAGGGTATGCAATGTATTGGTGGACTGCTTTAGTCAAAGAGAGAATGAGACAACAACTTCCTCCCATTAAATATTGGAATGAACTCACAGCTGCTCTCAAGAAAAGGCACATTCCCTCTTACTATAAAAGGGAACTTATGGATAAGCTCCAAAGGTTGCAACAAAAGTCTATGTCTGTTGAAGGCTATAGACAACAAATGGAGCTATACATAATGAGAGCAGAGATCACAGAGGCAGAGGAAACTACTTTAGCTAGATTTTTGAGTGGGTTAAATTTGGACATAAGGGATAAAGTTGAACTTCTACCTTATAGAGATTTGAATGAACTTGTTCAAATGTGTATAAAGGTAGAACAACAAAATCAGCGAAAAATTTCTGCCAAAAGATTTCAGTCTCTCTTTGAGCCGAAATTTACTAAAGCAAAAGAACCCCTCAAACCTCTAGCCAAAATAGTTGAAAAGCCAAACAAAGAGTCCTCTTCACACACTCGCACAAGTGATATAAAGTGTTTCAAGTGTTTAGGTAGGGGTCATATAGCTGCTCAGTGTCCTACTAAGAGAACTATTCTTTTAAAGGGAAAGGACATCTATAGCAGTGAAAGTGAATCCCCTACCAGTGATAGTGAGAGTGAATCAGAAAAAGAAGAGGAAGTGTTTGCGGATGATTGTCAACTTCTCATGGTAAGAAGGGTGCTTAGCAGTCAACCAAGTCTGGAACAACTATCACAAAGAGAGAACATTTTTCATACAAGGTGTAAAATTTAAGAAAACTATTGTTCTCTCATTATTGATAGTGGTTCTTGCTGCAATTGTTGTAGTACCAGACTAGTTGAAAAACTGAATCTTGCTGTAATACCCCATCCCAAACCTTATAGACTTCATTGGCTAAATGAAGATGGGGACATTACAGTCAAGAATCAAGTTAAAGTGGCTTTATCCATAGGGAACTTCAAAGATGAAGTTGTTTGTGATGTAGTTCCTATGGAAGCTTGCCATGTGCTATTGGGAAGACCATGGCAATTTGATCATAACACTATACACCATGGTCTTACCAATACCATAACTGTGCACAAACAAGACAAGAAATTTGTGCTTCAACCTTTGACACCTACTCAGGTGGCACAAGATCAAGCACAAATGAAGTCCGCTAGGGAACAGGAAAAGAAACAGAAAAAGAAAAAAATGCCAAAACAACAGAGTGGAGAAGTCATAGAGTCCAGTGTTACTTCCCACAAGGTCACTCAACATGAAGTTCTTTTAAATAAAAAGACTTTAAACAATACACTTCAAGTTGAGCAACCTTCATACCTTCTTCTTTGCCAAGGAACACTCATCTGCACATCTAGTGAGACTCAGACTAATACTCTTTCTTTGGCAATACAAAAGCTTTTGAAAGAATTTGATGATCTATTTCCCAAAGAAATTCCAAATGGGCTTCCACCATTAAGAGGGATAGAACATCAAATTGATTTCATACCAGGGGCAACTCTTCCTAATAGGCCTGCCTATAGGACTAATCCCCAAGAAACCAAAGAAATTGAGTCACAGGTCCAAGAATTACTAGATAAGGGTTTGGTTCAAAAAAGCCTAAGCCCCTGTGCTGTACCAGTGTTGTTGGTGCCCAAAAAGGATGGGAAGTGGCGCATGTGTTGTGATTGTAGGGCTATCAACAACATCACCATAAAGTATAGACATCCCATCCCTAGACTTGATGATATGTTGGATGAATTACATGGGGCTCAAATTTTCTCAAAAATAGATCTTAAGAGCGGATATCACCAAATTAGAATCAAAGAAGGTGATGAGTGGAAAACTGCTTTTAAGACTAAATTTGGGTTATATGAGTGGTTGGTAATGCCTTTTGGTCTTACAAATGCCCCAAGTACATGTCAGAGCGGCTGCAGCGGAATGGTTAGCGTGGAAACAAACCAAGAGGGGGGGTGAATTGGTTATATTCAAATATTATCCCTTTTTAATATTTTTCTCTTAATTTCTTACTAAGCAGATAATTAAACGTAAATAACAGAGTAAGGGAAAGAGAAAAATTACACAGGTATTTTATCCTGGTTCGGATCTTACCAATCCTACGTCCAGTCGCTTATCTCAAAACAAGATAAACAGTTTCAATAACACAAAACAATTACAAATTACAATCACAAAGATACAATTTGTAAGAGTTTAGAAACCACCTCTCTTGATACCACAAGAGATGAAACTACACCTCCTTTGAGTCTTCACAAAGGATGAACACCTCCTCCGAATACTTCACGAAGGATGATTCTCTTCCGAACACCTCCTTAGACACACCAAGGATGAACCGGCTATTTCCTCTGTCACCGTAGCAGCACTTCACCAGCTCCACAGACAAGAGTTTCACAAGCCGAACAAGAACACACAAGTCTCAAGAATTTCTGAGTATTTGAGCACAAGGGAAGAGTTTCTGTGTCTCTAGTTATATTGATTCTTGAGAGGAAATGAGAGTCTATTTATAGACTCATCCAAAGGCTCTTCCATTCACTAAAAGACAAACTTAACGGCTAGTTTCTCCAACGGCCATAAACGGCTAGTTTGTCCAACGGCCATAAACGGCTAGTTTGTCCAACGGCCATAAACGGCTAGTTTGTCCAACGGCCATAAACGGCTAGTTTGTCCAACGGTCATAAACGGCTAGTTTCTTCAACGACTAGTTTCTCCAACATCCGTGTTAAGTGCGATACTCTTACCGTTAACCGTCACTATTCACGTGAATATTGTTACTATTCATGTGAATAGTACTATAGTGTTTTGTTGCAATGATTTACTATAGTAATTTTACAAAACACTTTCCTTTTTCTGATCTAAGTCCTATACATATTTCTAAGAGTATTACAAAAGCTTTCCATCACAATACAAATCTTCAAATCATTTTGATTCTTGATTGGTCTTGACTTGATTTGGACATCATCAAAATTTCATCTGCATCATTTTGCTAACAGTACATTCATGAGGCTTATGAATCATGTTTTAAGGGACTGCATTGGGAAGTTTGTAGTGGTGTACTTTGATGACATATTGGTATATAGTCAAGATTTGCAAAATCATGAAAAACATTTGAAAGCTGTTCTAATAATTCTTAGAACCAATAAATTGTTTGCAAATCTTGACAAATGTACCTTTTGTGTTGATAGTGTCATCTTTCTTGGCTTTGTAGTCAATAAAAGTGGGGTTCATGTTGACCCTGAGAAGGTAAAGGCCATCCAAGAATGGCCCATACCAAAGAATGTAGGAGAAGTTAGGAGTTTCCATGGATTGGCAAGCTTCTATAGACGATTTGTGCCTAACTTCTCTAGTCTAGCTTCACCTCTCAATGCGTTGGTGAAAAAGGATGTTACTTTCATTTGGGGGGACAAACAACAAAGGGCTTTTGAGTTACTTAAGGAAAAGCTTACTCAAGCTCCCATTCTAGCTCTGCCAAATTTTGCCAAAACTTTTGAGCTAGAATGTGATGCTTCTGGACATGGAATAGGTGCTGTGTTATTACAAGAAGGACACCCAATTGCTTATTTTAGTGAAAAACTTCATGGTGCCTCTTGTAATTACCCCACCTATGACAAAGAACTTTATGCTCTTGTGAGGGCTCTTCAAACTTGGGAACATTATCTTGTTTCCAAGGAGTTTATTATTCATAGTGATCATGAATCACTAAAATATCTGAAGAGCCAACACAAGTTGCAAAAACGACATGCTAAGTGGTTGGAATTCATTGAACAATTCACTTATGTTATCAAATACAAGAAAGGAAAGGCTAATATAGTGGCAGATGCTTTATCCAGAAGAAACATTTTACTAGCCACTTTAGGAGCTCAAATTCTTGGATTTCATAACATAAAAGAATTGTATACTCAAGATAGTGACTTTGCCACCTTATATGAGGAATGTTTGCAAAAACCACAAGGAGGATTCTATGTGAGAGATGGGTATCTATTCAAAGAGGGTCAAATTTGTATACCTCAAGGCTCACAAAGAAAACTCCTTGTCAAAGAAATGCATGAGGGAGGGTTGATGGGGCATTTTGGGGTTAATAAAACCTTAAGCATGCTAAAAGAGAAATTCTTTTGGCCCCACATGAGGAGAGAAGTCCAAAGGCATTGTTTCAAGTGCATTACTTGTTTAACATCCAAATCTAGAGCAATGCCTCATGGTCTTTATACTCCCTTACCCATTGCTTCAACTCCTTGGGAAGATATTAGCATGGATTTTGTCTTAGGACTACCCAAAACATCAAGGGGTTTTGATTCTATTTTTGTGGTTGTGGATCGTTTTAGCAAAATGGCTTATTTTATACCATGCCACAAGATAGATGATGCAAGCAATGTGGCTAGGTTATTCTTTCGAGATGTGGTTAGACTTCATGGACTACCTCGGGTCATCATTTCTGATAGAGATTCAAAATTTCTTAGTCACTTTTGGAGAACCTTATGGTCTCGATTAGGAACTAAGCTTTCTTTTTCTACTACTTGCCATCCTCAAACAGATGGTCAAACTGAAGTAGTAAATAGATCTCTATCCACTCTATTACGAGTAGTCCTCAAGGGTAACCACAAATCTTGGGATGAGTATCTTCCACATGTGGAGTTTGCTTATAATAGGGTAGTTCATCGAACTACAAAAATCTCTCCTTTTGAAGCTGTATACGGTTTTAATCCTCTCACACCTATGGATTTGATTCCCTTACCTTCTTCACATGATTTTGTTCATCAAGAGGGAATCTCTAAATCCAAATTCATTAAAACTTTTCATGAGAAGATTAGTAACCAAATACAACAACAAAGTGAGAGATATGCTAAGTATCATAATAAAGGTAAAAAGGAAGTCATTTTCAATGAAGGTGACTTAGTTTGGCTTCATCTTAGAAAGGAAAGATTCCCTATTCAAAGGAAGTCCAAATTAAGTCCTAGAGGAGATGGTCCTTTTAAAATCCTTAAGAAGGTCAACAATAATGCTTATCAATTAGACCTTCCAGCCGAGTATGGTGTCCATTCTACTTTTAATGTTACTGATCTTCGTCCTTTTGCAGGATTCAATACAGATGATGCTTTGGATTTGAGGACAAATCCTCTTCAAGGGGAAGGAGATGATGACTTAGGACATTGACCCATCACTAGAAGTATGGCTAGAAGAATTCAAGAAGAGATTGAAGATGTAGACACAACAGGACACGTTCTTTTCCTTCAATTTAAGTGGAATTTGGAGACAACAAGAGAAGGGTAAAACTGTCCAGTTGATGGTCAAAATTGCTAGCTGCACCACCCCTCTTTACTGCGCACACCACAACAGCACATCCGTTCCTCCACACCATTAGCTCACATGCTGCTTTGGTTTTAGGCACATTTTTATTAAATGTTTCACATTTTACACATGGTTAATGTGCTTTCTCGTTGCAGCTCCATGAATCTCCTATAAATTCATGGTAGCCACCATTGTAATGACACTTTTGATATATGGAATTTTACTTTGCTGATGCATTTTCCAGCACCTAAAACTCTGCCCAAAAGTCACTCCAAATTGAGCTTTCCCTCTCCATCTAGCTTCCTTCCAATGGAAGGCCTCCTGAGCTAGTTATCCACTTTCCAAAAAGCTCCTCTACCATCAACTATGCCACTGCACTTCCATTCTTCACCTCTGCTGCCATCTCTGAAATCAACGTCTGCACTGCATTTCCAGTCTTCTTCTCTGCTGCCATCTCTGGATCTAACCTCCCGCTGCGTTCAATCCTTCCTTCTAGCTGGAGCAACTTCATCATCTTCATCTTGTATTTCATGTCTCCCAGCTTAGGAAATATGTGCCCGATCCGACTCATGTGTTGGAGGTTGAAGACGTCCAAGTGAGGGAAGACTTATTTGTCGAGGTGCAACCAGTGAGGGTAGAGGAACACCAAACCAAGCGGCCTCAAGGCAAGGCAGTCAGACTTGTCAAGGTCATCTGGGACGAAAGAACGGGCGACTCCACTTGGGAATTGGAGGAAGAGATGAAGAGGTCTTATCCTTATCTAATTACGGGTAAGTCTTAATTTTCGAGGCCGAAAATTTTCTTGTTGGGGAGAATGTAATAGTTTGAAGATTTTATAAAGCCATTGGACCCTAATTTGACAAGCCAGGCCCATTGACCCAAGGACACTTGAACCTTGGGAGGGGCTCTTTCTTTGCAAGTCAGATTTCATTTCATAGATTCCTCTCTCTCTAGAACAGAAACCTTGCCCTAACTCAAGTGCTCTGACTTCTCTCTAGGTTTCCAGCCATTTCCACCGATTGAATCCTAATTTGGTGGTGTTTTCTTGTTCCTGGAGTCAAGAGCTACAAAACCATCCGATTGGTTTTGCGTTCCAGCGGGTAAGTAGATTTTCCCTCTTTCCCTTCACTGTTCTTGTCCTAGGTTATACCATTTTCTGATTTCCTGTGCCTTGTGTGATTTTGTCTTTCATTCTCGATTTATTCTGATTCAAAGAGCTAAAGTCTAGCACCTATTTGGTGATTTATAGGTTCTGTACAGTTTCACACAGTGTAGGGGGTACTGTTAGAGCATCTGTGAACTGTGTTGAGCAACCCACCAGGTGAGGGGAGCTAATTATTTTTCTCTGAATTTATTGCTTGAATCTGATTTGTAAATGTATGCATGTTGAATTTTGGACTGTCGTGCGATTTTGTACGGTATTTTGGATTTTTAGTATATAGGATGATTTGAATTAAACTGGTGTATTCTTGTGAAACTGTGTTATAACTTTTATTGTATTGGGTGTTATAATTGAAACTGTGGATTGGTGCATGTTGTGATATGATTATTTTAATCTGTTTCGAATGAGTTGGTTGGCTGAAATTGTCTGGTTTGAGGGTTTGGAGTAAGATTCTGTAATGGTATTGATATGGGTAGTAAGTAGGTATACAGACATTGTTTTAGATTATCGTGAGAGGAAATAATATATATATATATATATATATATATATATATATATATATATATAAATTGGCAATTGAGGTTTAGAGCACAACAGATTAGTTTAGGTAACTTAAATAAATTAATTAAAATTGGTTGAGAGCCTTTCTTTGTTGGTAGGATAGAGGGAACTTAAAAACCTGAGTTGGCACATCCCTAATCATAGAGCAGCCCTGGCCTGGTCCAGTCAATTGTGACTAGTCATATGTGCTAGCGCCGAAGGTGAGTCTGATGCGTTCAGACATCTGAACCCTCTCCGGTGACCAATTGGGTAGCTATGTGAAGTGGAGAACAAGTATTTTGTGTAATAAAAAAAATTAACAAGCAGTTTCATAATTAAGGGAACATTGTAAGTTATTTAGAGATAATACGTATGATATTATATTATATTATATTATTAATGTATAGATTATATATATATATATATAGGTAACGTAATATATATGTATAATATATATATATATATATATATATTATACATATATATTACGTTACCTATATATATATATATGTATATTATATTTGTATGAATCTATCAAAAGAATAAGATGCAAGCTGTTTTCTTTTTTTTATTTATTATTCCATTCAGTATATTAAATTTGCAGTGATAAAGTTGTTTTAGTTTTCACAGATTATGCTATTATTATTTTTACATATAATCCATAATTTTTATTTTACGGTTTGGTAATAATATGACAATATGTCTATTAGAGATGATTGAAATTGGTTGTGGAGCATGTTCTGTTATATATGATTTGATATTTAAGGCTTAAATATGTGGTTTGATTATACTTCAAAGGTGTGTGAATTGGGAAAGACTGAAAACAGGATTTCATGGTTGCTTATGATAGTTTCAAATGTAGAATCTCTTGGTGAGATTCTTAGTGTTTTAAAATGAAAAGTAGGGGCTCAGCCTTGGGAGTCATTCTGACGCTCCAATGGTCAATCATACTCACTTAGAGAGGTTGAACCATGTGGTGAGGAGTAGCAGGAGGTCCTTAGTCTTGGGGGCTCCCAGTATGCCACAAGGCGCGGAACGGACTAACCTCGTGAGTGTGGCAGGGTGGGGAACCCAAGTTTCATAAGTCACCACGGGTGCAAGACTCGCCATAGCCTGACTATCATTTTAAAGTCCGGACGAGTCAAGTCTAGAAATTAACATGCTTAGGTTATATTTCTGAAATTAATTGGTGTGAGTTATTTCTTTATGTGTATGCTAAAATTGAGTTGCATGATTTTATATAATTAGCTCACCCTTGCTTGTTTGTGTTTGTGTTTCTTGCATGTTTTTTTCTTTTGCAATGATCATCCACTTGGATGTGAGCAGAGGAGAATGAGACCTCAGTGGAGAATGTCCTGGAGGGGAATGAGGAAGCAACTTCTTAGTCTCTTTAGGAATTCCATAGCTTTCCATGTTTCTGAACAATTCCAGTTCTTGTATTTTGAAGTACTTTAGTATTCTATGTTTTAAAATTTTTTCTACATTCCGGATTACTGTAATCCTTAAATTTTAATTTCTTAGAACCTTATTTGCTATTTTATTATTCTAACTGTTTTCTATTATCATCTATGTTGACGTCTTAATTTTATACCTGCATGAAGTATAATATTGGGATGTCACATCATATATCACAAATATTGTGTTTAACACTAATATAAAATATAGGTGGACATATGTATTACTTAATTCTACTTCATTATTATTAAATTCTTAATAATTATATAATTTTTAAAATTTACTTATAGTTATTTAAATTTACTTATATTAAACTCATAATATATTATATTATAAATATTTAAAAAATACAACAATATGGTAATATTATAAATAGACTTGTGAAAAATAATGTAATAACTATTAATCATAAACACATGTTAAAAATCACCTGTAAGATAAAATGTGAATCTTAAATAAGTATGAAATGTTAAATAAGTATAAAATGAGTATGAAAGATAAAAAATTATTTTATTTAGGTTAACCATACATATATAAGTCAATATGTTGTTGGAATAAAATATGCTTTGAGGAAATATTTTTCAAAAACATCAGTGAAAAAAAAGAGTAAATCATCAAATTATAAGTTATAACTCGATTGTTATTTAGAGATTATAAATTATCTAATTTAAACAACGAATTTGACACATTAATTAAGTAAAAGGTTAAATTGCTTAACACATCTATAAATTATTATTAGCATGTGAGTTTAGTGAAATGTTAATTTGTTAAAAATATCCAATGATGTAAATTATTATTAGAAGAATTTTTCTAACAATTCCTAACTCAAAGATTGCTTTTAAGACTTTATTTAGTATTGATGATGAGTTATTCACTTCACATCACAATATATTACACACGAACATTGGAGACATTGATATGTGTTTAAAATTATAACAAATAATTAAATTGACAATTCAAATTATATATTAATATTCATCCAAATTAATTAATTGTTACATTTGAATGAATTGATTTTCCTTTTTAGGTTATTCAAAATTGAAAATGGACATAATGAAACTTAATTCTAGAAGAAATAATTAATAATGATATTAGTAGTTTATTTTTTAATATTTTATACTAATCTTACAAATATTATTACTATGTTTATGATTTCATTTGTACTACAAATTAAGTAATCAAAGTAAAGATGGTTAGGAAGAAAACATAAATCTTAATTAGTATGATGTTTATAAGAATTATGTTTAAAGTTACTTTAGATATATGTTTTAATTACTATTATTTTGTACTTGTATTTTAACTAGTTGTCTTTTGAATTTATACTGTTTTTTCTTGTAATTTTATTTGGATCTCATTTTAAAAACCTATAAAAATATTTCTTACAATTTTTGTGGATATCCATGGATCTCCAAATGAACCACTTTTGCATAATACAAACAATAATTTAAATTAGGGTTAAATATGTTTTTAATTCCTTAACTATCAAACAATTTTAGATTTAGTCCATTTTACAAAATTAGATACGCTTTGATCATTATCCTTAAAGAAACTATAAATTTTCGTCCTCCAAAACCAACACCGTTAAAATTAGGCTGAGGTTGTTAACGTCTGGCCACGTGTGATGACATCTTTCATTGATAACATTTGTCACATTGGTATTTTTCAATACAAAGTCAGAACATTGGTTTATTAGCTTGAACCCAATGCCAACCAAAGTTTGCTTAGAAGTGTGGTTCGTATGCAGTTGGGGCAAATACAAAATCATCATTTAAGCTGGAAAGAAGGGTGAAGAGAAAAAGGTTGGATTTGGTCTTCTTGGGCATTGGTCTACTTGGTCATGTAAGTTCGTTTTTGTGTTTCGTGGGAATAGAGGCATGGATTGGGGATATAGGGTTTTGTTGGGACTAAAGGGAACCAAGTTGATTTACTTTCAAAATCATTGTTGAAGGGAGATGAAAGCTAACAGTAGACGAATGTCACAAACATGTGAATCCTTGTCTCACTTAGCCTAAAACATTTGTAGTTATGGGAAAGATTGTTGCTGTTGAAGGCAACTACATTGAAGAACAAAGGAAGACTATTTTTTAGATGTAGAAATTGGGCAATAAGTGGGAAAATGCTTTACTTATTCTGATGAATATTTTACTAATGATTTGTAATTTGTTTTGCAATGTAATTCAAGTTGTAACTACTTTAAATGGGTTGATGAAGGAGTTTCTGAAATTCAAGGAACCTTAGAAATGAAGAGTGAAGAAGTTGAAGAAATTGGGCAATAAGTGGGAAAATGGTTTACTTATTCTGATGAATATTTTACTAATGATTTGTAATTTGTTTTGCAAAGTAATTCAAGTTGTAACTACTTTAAATGGGTTGATGAAGGAGTTTCTGAAATTCAAGGAACCTTAGAAATGAAGAGTGAAGAAGTTGAAGTTTGTATTGAAAAAGATAAGGTTGTATTGGATCTAAGGAAGAAGAACGAGAAGTTGAAGAGGAAATTAGAGCAAGAGAGAAAATATTGGAAAATGATGTTGGTCTTGTTTGTTTTATCATGGGCATTAATTGTGATGTTTTGTATTATGTTTTTGTTGATGATAAATTGTAATTAGTATGACAATGTTGTGTTGTAACAAAACTTTAAAGTGTTTAATTCAATAAAATATTGCAAGTTGAGTTCAATTATGCCTTGAGAAGGAATTATGTGCATTTGTATGAACATTATTGTTGTGGTTTTAAATTAAACAATTTGAAGATATAAGTGGATGTTGTATCTGATACCAAATCTCATACCAAAAACCATCACCAAGGTTCCCTGATAAGATCAAGTAAAAAATAATAAGTTTATCTCAAATTGAACACAATGACAGGTTGAGACAGTGGACTTGGCTGATGAACCTGGACTTTTAACAAACAATAGGTATTTTTACAAGTCATATTCACATTTTATGAGATATGAACCCCCTAATGCATTCTAAATAACAACTCCAAGAACCAATTTAACGCACAATGAATGAAATGAACTGTGAACAGTTAAAATCACTCCATGACAACAATCACAAATACATAACAATGAAAAAGTGGTCTCATACCATCATATAAAACAAGTCATTGACCTACAACGTTCAAGTGGTCCTAACAATTCTTGATGTTCTTCCAGGTTGTGTTGTTCCAGAAGTTCCTGTAGAGGCACTTGCCCTTGTGGTTTGTCAAAGGAGTAAGGTAGTTAGAATTCACATACTTGTAAATAATTGAACTTGTAAATAACATAATAGTAAGAATTACCTTGCCTTTCTTTCCCTTTTTACAACTTCTTACATTGTGTCCATATTCATTACAACTGCTACACTTCATACCAATATTTTTCTTTGACAACTTTGAATGATTGACATATTCATCAACTTCTCTTCTTCTTAACCTTTTTAGCCTCCCAGAAGGTGTTTTATAAGTGGGTGGCAGTAGTGGTGCACAATCACATGTAGGCCAAAGTTGTTGTCCATTGATTGGAATAATTTTAGATGCATAACAAGTTTGATAAGCATCTTTCTTGTAATATGGATGAACATAATCTTCTAGGTTTTTAATTTATAATGAATGGCAGCCACAACATGTCTACAAGATATTCTTACCAAATCCCAAAAGTAACAACTACAAGTATGATTACTTAGGTCAACTACAAACTTATCCATGGTAAAGCCATGAGTGACTTCAAATTTTGCAGCCCATGCCCAAACTGGAAGCCAATTCCCACTCTTGTCAACTTCCCTGTCCAGCCTTTTTCTTTGTTTAGGCATAACATCATCAAGATATGTGTTTACTTTTTCTCTTAGTGTTGCAAACCTACTCATAATGTATGACCTAATCCATTCAATCATAGTAATGATAGGTTTGTCTCTTGCCAGTAAAATTGTACTATTAAATGACTCAGACAAATTATTGATCAACACATCACATCTAGGATAAGCACTAAATGCATGTTTAAACCAATATTTAGTTAGAATTGTCATTAACCAATTATAAGCATCAGTACTAACATTCTTCAATTCACCCATTTTTTCCTACTCGTGAATGTATGTTGCCTCGGTAGCCCCATCATACGGTCTCTAATGAGCAGGTCTCCACCAAATTTATTCTTATAGTTGTTGTACAAATGCCTTAAACATAGCTTGTACTCCACCCCATTCAAAATATCTTCAAATACTGTCATTAATCCATGTAAAAGGCATAACATCATCCTTTACTACATAATAAAATTACATAATAAAACAATTTGAAGTTACCTTTTGTTGATCCGAAATAAATATCCAGCATTGACAATCTATGCCCCCAATATCACCCAGCAGTAGTGTCAAAAACCACCTCCATGTGTCTTTGCATTCATGTTCAACCACAGCAAAAGCTAGTGGGAAATATTAGTCATTAAGGTATCTTGCCACTACCACTAAATGACAACCATCTACCCCAATGAAGGGCCTACAACTATCTAAGAAGCCTTCTTAACAACTCTCTATACACATGTAAAATGACCCAAACCTTGGTGGCAAAGTGGGTTGGGGTTGATTGACCTTAATCTTGAAGGTTCCAACATTCACACTTAACAATTCATTCACGTAATCATAGAGACGAGCATATTGTCATTCTCCATCACCAACTAAAGAATCCATTGCAATTTGCTTTGCTCTTCCAGCTTTCAGGGACTTATTTTAAACTAAATGACTTCTGGATTTCATCAATGATTTGGTTTGCTGTCATGGCTCCCACATTTACAAATTTGTCTACTAATACTTGTGCAATCCATTATACACTTGCACTTTTGTTACCAAAATCCCTTCCACATTTGTGATGCCTGATAACAGTTAAAAAACTGTTATTTTCATGTTTAAAATTAATACTAAAAGCAACCTTTAACACTTAGAAACTAGCTTGAAATCATGCTTTTGGTTATATTTTTAGAAATAAGAGAGCTGGACAGGTTTATGCTTGATTTCAGTGTTTTTATGCAGGTTTTAAGGTGAATTTGGTGAAAGAAGTGAAGAAGGATAGAGATGGAATCAGAAAAGACATCAAAAAGTGCAAAAGGAGAAGCCGCAAGTACCCCTCAGCGGTAGTTTACCGCTGAGCGGCACTCAAAAACCCACGTTGGATCTGCTGAGGGGTAAAATGGCCGCTGAGGGGAGAAAAACAACTCACACACTTACCGCTGAGCGGCAGTTTACCGCTGAGCGGCACTTTTATGGGCTTGGGCCTAATTTTTCTGTATTTTTAGAATAATATATAAGCTTTAGTACGTCCTAGGGTTTGTATCTTTGGCAGAGACGAAGCAAATACTATCTTTTCCACCCCTTTGAAGGAAGATCTTGGATGCTTAGGCTACCTCTTCACCTTTCTAGGGTTTTATTTTTCATTCTTCCATTATTATTCATCTAGTTTCAACATGAATATGGTGAACTAAACCTTGTATTGTTGTTGGGGAATCAATGTAGTCTTGTGAAACTCTTATATATGGAATTTGTTTTAACATCTTACTTTTAAGACTTATGCTTTCTTTCATCATTAGTTAGGGTTTTTTCTCTTTGCTTATTGCTTGCTTTGTTTAACTCATTCATTGCCATGATTATTGATTTTGTCGATATGGGAACGTACGGGGAAATCTAGATCTGGGGAAATTCTCCCAATAGCATATTGGTTGCCTTTAAGCTCCTGCACTTCAGAACTAATTACTAGGAATGCTAGGAATTGTATGAACTCGTAATTAAGGATATGCCTTCTTGCAAGGTGATTTAGAGAGTGACATTAACAATTGATGAAAAGAATGTTGAATTCCTAAAGTATATGAGAGTGGATAAGATGAAATTGATAACTCCCAACAACATACTCATCCATATAATTCATTAAAGTGTTTGTATTCTGTCTTTTCCATTGATCAAATTCATGCATACATGTTTATTTACTGTCTTTTACATATGAAACTACAATCAATTTGTTCTTAAGTCTTAAATAATCAACAAATCACATAACTAAACTAGGCCGTGAGTCCTTTGGGAGAACGATACTTGGTCTTACCGAGTTTTATTACTTGAAACGATTCGGTCACACTTGCCGATTGTTAAACAAGTTTGTGGCGCCGTTTTTCGGTGTTCATAAATTTGTCATCAATGCCCAAGCAAAGTTTTCACTCTAAAATTTTGGTTGCCTCATACCTTGCTAGCCATAAGTAGAAAACCACATTCCTTTTTACACATTGCCCTTACTCTCTTCAAATCATTCTTCACAAACTTTACTTCTTTTCCATTTAAAACGCTATGCTCTAGTAACACATTTTTAAAATCTTTCAATGACTTAATCTTTGTCGTAACAGGAATCGCGACGGGATGACGACCCGAAAAAGAAACGGGTTTGGAAAAGAGATTGGGAGTCGCCACCATAGTTTATTTTGGAAAGCTACGGAAAAACCATAAAATGATAAGGCATGGTCTATGAAAATGAGATTCTAAGTTCAGGAGTCGCTTACGTGTAGGGAAGGTATTAACACCTTGCAACGTCTGCCCTAATGCAATACCTCTAACTAAATACGCAAATATGATGTGGTTTTCAAAATGTTTAACTATCCTTTAAAATAAAACTCTAAAGAAACAAAATATATTTTTTAGTTTTTTGTGCCCGACAAGGATTGACCTTGCTCCTACGTATTCTCATTAAAATGAGAAATCAGGGTTACGTAGTTCTTTTGAATCTGCTTGAAAATTTTGTTTGAGGAATTGTTTGAGAAATTAATTACGGATAAATTTGGATTTTTGGGGAAGTGAACCTGACAAGGATTAGCCTTGCTCCTACTATCTCCACTCTTGATGGAGAATCAAGGATCACGTAGTTCTGGCTGAGAAATTGCTTGTTGTTTGAAAATGTGAATGTTTTTAGTTTTTGAAGATTTTATATTTTTGGTCTTTTTATATAAGAAAGGGAAATGGTTTTTTAACACAAGGACGATGCGAGCGATCACACATGTGCTTAACCTTTAAAATATTTTTTGGTATTTTTTATAAAAGAAAGAGAAAAGGTTTCCAGCACAAGGACGATGCGAGCGATCACGCATGTGCTTAACCTTTAAAATATTTTATGGTATTTTTAATTTAGTTTTTTTAATAAAAAGAAGAAGAAATGTATTAAGCACTAGGAAGATGTGAACGATCACACGAGTGCATATACCATTATTTACTTATTTAAGAAATCATTTTTTACTTTATGATTTTTTTCATTTTTGTAATTTTTGTTATATAAATTATAAGAATAATAGTTATATTTACATAGGGTTTAATAAAACATTTATTTACCGAAGTATTTAAAATAAAACAATAACATCATAATAATATTTACATAGAGAAAAACCACGTCCAAAACAGAAAACACATTAAAACTATATTTAGTTTATTTTTTAAAACTTTTATAATTTTATATTTTTTTGTGATTTTTTAGAGATAAAAAACTAAATTGTTTATAAATGAAAATTTAGAATAAAAAACAGTAAAAACATTTATGGAATAATAAAACCAAATTTAATAAGATAATTCAAAACAAAAAGAGGTGAAGGGATAAGAACTTGGATGAGAAGACAATGATAGTTCGATCAAGATGCGAGTGAAAATAGAGACTTTAAGAGATGTAGATGTTGATATGGAGGATAAGAGGTATGTTGAAGGGTTTCATGTGTCGTGTGGTGTGTGTAGAAGAATGATAATAGGGGAGATAAGGAATGTGTGGAAAGATATGTAGTGTGGGAGAGAAGAATGAAGTAGAGTTTTAGGATGGAGGAAATGAAGAGGTTTGATGTGAGAAAGAAAAATTGTATATTGTGTAATTGTGTGTATGTATTGAAAAAAAATAGTGAAGAGAAATGTGGGTATTTATAGAGATATGGATGAAGAAAAGTAATATAATAAGTGAGTGGAAAAATTAGATATAATAAAAAAAATTAAATAGTAAAAGTTGGTGTGGAAAATAAGTGAAAAAAATAATATAAAAAGTGGGTGGAGAAATGAAGTAAAGAAAGTAGATGGAGAAAATAATAAAATATGTTAGTGGAGAAGGTGGTAAATAAAAGGGTTAAATATGTTTTTAGTCCCTGAACTATCAGACGATTTTGTTTTTAGTCCCTGCTTAGAAGTTTGATGGTTTTTAGTCCTTATAGTTTTGAAACTCTGAGTATTAGTCCTTAAAAATGGACGGTGTTAAGTTTTTGTGGATGTGGCAAACGGCGATGCCACGTGAGCTGTGATCTCTGCCTTCACTCTCTGCCACGTGAAATGTTTAACTGTTGAATTGAGATTAAGTCGTTTCTCCTCAGCTGCAGCGACGAAGAAGAACCAAACTTCTTCAAATCTCATTTATAAAACATCAGTCCAAGCTTCCATTATCAAGTCATAATGTTCAACTTCATCTTGGTTTTGGTGCGTTAACCCCATTTTCTCCATTGCCCATTTGCAGAGGGGGGCTTTACATTAGGAGGAATTGGGGCAAATGTTCCTCTTCTTCTTCCGCTGCCTCACAGGCTCCATTGCCACCTGATCCTGATAAGGTATACTTGTGTTGTTTTTTTTTTTTGGATAAACAATACCTGTTTTGATTGTATTCTTTATCATAGGTTGAAATTTATTGGAAATTAGAAAATGTTAAACGGGTCTCCATGGTGATAGTGTAATTTTCAATATATTTTAACCATTAAGAGGTAGAGATTGGATTAGAAAGAACATGTTACCGTTATATCTCTTCTTTGAATTTGTAAAGGGTTTGGTCGATGAATAGTGTTTAAAAGTTTGAAAATTTTGTTGGAAGTGCAGGAATACAAGCTAGTGGAAGAAGAGAGTGATGGTATCGTTGCTGCACAGGGTGAAAGTCCTGACCTGCAGACGCTTTTACGAAGGTTCTGGAAGGTGGCAGCTCCTTACTGGACTTCAGATGACAAAGTGCAAGCAAGGTTGCAGCTTGCTGGTGTTTTTGCTCTCACTTTGGCTACCACTGGAATCAGTGTAGGCTTCAATTTCTTGGGGAGAGACTTCTTCAATGCTCTTGCTAGTAAGTTTATGTGTGCTGGAAGTATGGCAGAAAAATAAGATAGGGAAGAAGGAGCGACATAATACGTTGGAATATTTTGAGATGAAAGCAAGGAATATAATATTTTATTGGTCAAGGCAGAGATCACAGCTCACTCACGTGGCATCGCCGTTTGCCACATCCATAAAAACTTAACACCGTCCATTTTTAAGGACTAATACTCAGAGTTTCAAAACTATAAGGACTAAAAACCATCAAAGTTCTGAGCAGGGACTAAAAACAAAATCGTCTGATAGTTCAGGGACTAAAAACATATTTAACCCTAAATAAAATATAATTTAGAATAGTGATGGAATAAATAAAAGTTAGTAAGAGAAATTAATATAAAAGTGGGGTGGAAATGTGGAGGGAGAAAAATGAATGAAAGAAATAATAAAATATGTTGGTGGAGAATATTTGATTAAAAAAATGTAAGTGGAATAATTAGAAAAGTTGGTATATATAAAAATTAATAAGGAAATGAGGTGAAAAAAAATAAATGAAAAAGGTAGATGATGTGGAATGTGATATGGATGGTGATTTGGATGATGATGTGGAGAGTAGGGTATGGTAAGAGAAAAGGGGTGGTGAGGAAGTAAAAAAAAATGGGATTATTTTGGGCCATTGGATTAAGTGTTTAAAAGAAAATTTGGGGGTGCAAATAGTAAAACCAATAACATATTTTTTTTATTCTTTTGTTTTTTTAATTTTATTTTTGTGAAACCTTATTTACCGGGACGAAATTGGGTATTGCAGCTGCCCCTCTTCACTTAGATATTACTGAATAATATGAAAATAAAGTTTTTATATTAGAGTAAAAGATAAGTAAAGATAGAAATACTAATTTCTTCTAGGTTTCAAAGAGAAAGAGGGAGAATAACAACCAATTCAAGCATATAATGACCGAATTCAGGAAGGAGATTACAACACAGCAAAAACCTTGGCCAATGCCCAAAGAGAGGCGATTCACCAAACAAAAACTCGAATTCGACCATTGCCAAGCAAAGGGCCGTTAGAAAAACTAAAACCTGGACTTGACCATTTCCTTGCAGAGGGCCAATTTCGCAAAAGAAAACTTAAATTCGACCATTGCCAAGCAGATGGTCGTTAGACAAACTAAAATCTGGACTTGACCATTGCCTTGCAGAGGGCCAATATCGTAGAAGAAAACTTAAATTCGACCATTGCCAAGCAGAGGGCCGTTAGAAAAACTAAAATCTCGACTTGACCATTGCCTTACAAAGGGCCAATATCGCATAACAACAACCTGGATTTGACCATTGCCTTGCAGAGGGCCAATATACCAATGGAAGAAAATGAATATTTGATTGTTTTGAATTGGAAACTTTTGAATTTGTTTATTATTATTTTTTTGAGCTTTTTTTTTTTAAGTTTTGAAATTTTGAAATTTTGAGATGTTGAGTTTTTTGATTTTGTTTCTTGAGATAGAAATCAATGTCCATTTTTTTTATGAAATGAGAAACAAGGTTTTAAAAATTTTGCATAAGGTTGAAATTATGACTTAAAATCAATAAACAAGGTGTTGCATTTTTATACAAGGATTAGGATTTTGAAGCCTCGATATGCAAGAGAAACATGGTTGATGTAAATTTTGAAATTGGAGGACAAAACTTTGATGCATGTTGATTTTTTTTTGTCTTTTTGAAGGAAGAAGATTTGATAAACATTCATGAAAACAAATTCAAAGTTTATGAAAATATGTACATGATGTCGACTTGTGATTTTTTTTTTGTCCATAATGGAAGATTATGAAACTATGAAACTTTTTTTTACTGAGTCAATTTGTTTTCTTTGAAATCATCAAATTCATGAAGATTTAGACCTTCATTTTATTTTTTACAATGGATGTGAAATTCTAAAGTCAAATGTTCAAAATGAAGCTTGTGTGCTAGACATTTCCTGATGAAATACTAGTGTATACATGCTTGATATCAAAGGTTGGTTAAAATGGTAAGAAAGATTTTTCGAAGGGGTTAGAGGAGACTGAAATGGCTTTCTGGGCACATCATTCCTCATACAATCATCAATGAAGATGTAACATGTGAATGTCAATGTGAAATATGATATACCCAAAGGTTACCCCAGTTTGGTGTTTGGGAAAAGGAATGTGAGGGAATAAGTTATGAATCAGGGAGTGAGAATATCATGTGAGATTTACAAAAATTGCCCTAATTTTGGTGGTAATAGATTTATGAAATTCAGGGCGAACCAAGATCATGCGAGGCCCAACAAGGGATGCCCCAGTCTTGGTATGAGCTTTGAATATATAGATGAAAAAATTGTGAGATTAACAAAGTTGCCCAATATTTTGAATAGGCCAAAACATATGAAACTCACAAAGTTTCCCTAGTTTTGGAGAACAGGCGAAAAGGTTATGTAAAACCTACAAAGTTGCCCCTTAGTTTGGGAATCGGGGGAAGAGCTTGAATGGGATGTGAATTTGTTTGGGAATCAGGGGAAGAGTTTGAATGGGATATATGAATTTGTTCAAAAATTTGTGATGGATATGGAAATGATTGGCTTAAGGGGATTGCCCCAATTGGCTTGATTTTCCTTTATATAATCTTAATCAATAGGGAGTTCCCTTCTTCCAAGGACATTTATTTTTTTTCATCATTTTTTACAATTGTATTGTTAGTCATTTTGTCTTGTCACAAAATTAAGCTTTATGAAAATTTAAGCAACCATTATTCAATCTGTGTGGACTTTTATTGAGCTTGTAATGTGTCTTGGGCTGAAGGGTATTGAAAGAAAAGATATAAAGGCTCAAATAAATGTTTGTGGATTATTTGAAACAAGAGTTACCATCTACACCTTGTATCAGCTATTCGTCAAATCTGTTTTCACTATTTTGATATTTCTCAAATTTCATTCTTTGTTTGTCATCACTTTGTGATTCTTTACATTTTTGCTTTACTTTTGATGAATTATCTTCATTTGATCACTAAGTGTGTTTTTTATTGTTTGCAATTTGAGTTGACTTCTATTGTGATGGTAACCCTTGTTTAGGTACACTTTTGAAAAGAAATTTCTTATTGGCTCAAATTTGGTATCAATGGATATATCTTTTACTTTTTTGTTTTTGGATGATGAAAGATGACCACACATCTTTTCAAATTTTGATTGTTTTATTTTCACAAGATTAATTAGGAGACAAAACTAAATGATCTCAACAAGAGTCATTTTTCTTTTTCTTTTGTTTTATTTTTTATTATTTTTTTGTTCCAACGGATTCAAGGATCTTCCAAATGAAGGCCAATTGAGGTAATCTTAACATGGAAAATCTTTCCCAGTGTAAAACTTTGTGTTTATTATTTGGACTCAAGAACATGATTGGGGTCAATCTTTGGTTTAGTGAAGGTTGAAGGATGATGTTTTCAAGCAATGCACACACAAATATTTCTTAAGAATACATGACTTAATCATTTGACTATAGGAGATTATGACATCCATTACATCTTTTATGAAATGTCATAAAGTGGATGATTTACATAAAAAATAATTGACTCAACATTTGATACGATATGCATATTTTTTTTTTATTTTATGAATGAAGAAATGTAATATGAAGTGAAAATGATGTACGTTACTGAGGGAAACCTATGTTTTTTTTTGTATTTTTATGATTGAAGACATGTACATTAAGGAAAGACGATGCAACTAATTGAAAGAATTTTTTTTTGTATTTTTCACATTTATATCTTTTTTTATGAAGAAATGTAATGTGAAGTAAAATGATGATACTAGCTGAAAGAAAGATTTTTTTTACTAGAGAAAATTGGGTTTAAGGGCTAGACAAAAACTAGGCTTAGGGGCCAAGTGAAAATTGAGCTTTAGGGACAGTGTGAGAACTAAGCTTAGTGGGCAAGTGGGAAACACTAGGCTTTGTGAGCTAGTGGGAAACATTGGACTTTGAAAACAATGCAAAAACTGATATGAGAAAGCTTGACGTTTGAAAAACAAAATGTCTTTTTCCATCTTTTTATTTATTTATTTACAATAAAATGTGAAAAATATTAAACATATTAGAAGAAAAACTTTTTGTGTTTTCATTGAAAATCATGTATGTAACTGGGCCAAAATGAGCTCGAAAATTGTTCGAACATTTTTTCATTTTTTTTATTTTGAAGTTTTGATTTTATTTTTTGACATTTTGATTGATTTTTAATCCTGCAAAAATTAGATTGAATCAAATTTGAAGGGAATTAGGTTGGAATAAATTTGGGCTTGAATGTTAGATGAACTGGATTTATCACCACTTGCATAATGGATTCCTCAATAATGCCTTAAAATCTGAGTCCTTATTCCACTATCAATATTTAAAAAAAAATTAATTTTTTTTAAAATATAACAAACATCTAGCCCTTTCACAAATTAAAATACCATACACAAGAAATTTATCCAATAATTTTCCATACTCCTCACGTATACCAATTTTATTATTATTATTATTATTATTATTATATATATATATATATAAATATATATATACATATATATTTAAAAAGAAAATAACCGACATTGTTGCTATAGTGAAAATGTTTGGCTATAAATAGAATACTCCTTCGCGTTGAGCGACACTTGAGTCTCATAGTGGAGCGCGAGTTTACTCTCCTTGAGTCCTTCGAAGTGTCCTAATTCTGTGAGGAGCCTCTCTCTCTGTGTGCCTTTTGTTTTTCGCATCCGTGTAAGTGTTTCATCCTCTTAATCTTTCGTTTTGTTCCTTCTTTCCTTTAAGCTTTCTTTTAATCCATGTTTTTTTTTTTTGCATTTACGTTCGTTCCTTGTTCTTGTTATACTTGTTTATTTGTTTTGTTATTTCACCATTCTTTACCTTTCTTTTTTTCTAATAAAATAATAATGGGGTATATAAGCTGGAAAACCATTGTTAACCTCCCTTTATTTTACGTAACCTAAAAATTATTTTAACAAATCATGGATATAAACTTGTTGGACTTAGATCTAGTAAGATCCTTTGCGAGGACCGGATGGTACATCTAAACTGGACTTCAAACTAGACTATGGACACATTTGAGTTAAAAGAAAACTAATTGTATCAGCCCTCTTTGACACAAACATAATATTCCTTCACTTTTTCCTCTTAGAAAAATGAACAAAAATTTAAGAAATTGGAAGTTCAAGACAAGCTGGGATATAAACGATGAAGTCCTACTAAAGAACAAATTGCTCTACTAGAGGTCCTTTTTGCATGTGGGATACGAAATCCAAATAGAGAGTAAGTGCACGAGATTGCAACGAGAGTTAAAGTTTATGGGGAAATTGGAGAGTATAGCGTTTATTGTTGGTTTTAAAATTATGGGTATCGTGAAAAGCAACGATGCTTGAAGCAAAGCACCGCCACCACATCTTACTCTCCGCTGCCCCTCTTGCCGTCTTTTATTTATGGTAAGATATGTTGTATATATTTTTATTTATTTTTTTTAACATTTCTAATTTTTTTTTTGGAGATCTTCCATGGATAGCGCTGTCGGTTCCAGATCGGGTGACGTTAGATCTTTTTCCAATCCCTCCCGTTCCTAAAAAAAAAAAGATTTCTCCTCCCCTACAGTTCCAGGTGAAGGCTCCTTCTGTTGAACTTTCCTTACGATTGCCTTCCGCCGATGAATAGTCTCCTCGAGGAGACTACAATTGTCTTTATGTAATTTTTTTTGGACTCTAATCTTTAACGATCACTAGTGACCGACTCTTGAACATCTTTATAATTATTATTATTATTATTATTATTATTATTATATATTTATTTATAGACTTAAATCTAACATAAACTAGCTAACCATCAATTTTTTTTTAAATTTGATTCCTTGATTCACAGTAAGGTATTTTTCCGTCCTTACTATCAGATCTGTTGGTTTGTTTTGAAAGATAGATTTTATTTATCACAAGGGTAAGACCATCTTCAGTGTAATGGTTAAGACATTTGATTTTTCAATAAGTGTACTCAATTTGGTATTTCTTCCTCAATAATTCTATAGATGGTCAATCTTCCTTCCTCGGTCTATACTAAGGTAAAATTGGACACTTGAAGAGTTGTATTGATTTTTGGGTATTTACAAGACTCAAGCCAAAAGTGAAATTCTCATAGGCTTAGGAAGGAAAATCTATTATTGTAAATTTTTACTCTGATGATGAAATTAATTAAATCTTATGTCTTTCCTTGATTTATTCAGTCTAAACATGATAAACAAAATTTTCAATGAATTATTTGTATGAAACAATGAAGAAATGGGCTCAAGAAAAAAATTTATATTCATTTACAATGATGGAAAATAAGGAAAATTGACTTCAAATAATTAAAAAAATGAGATCTGAAGTGAAACCATGAACATGATAAACAAAATTTTCAATCAATTATTTGTATGAAACAATGAAGAAATGGGCTCAAGGTAAGCCTTTGATGGAAATGAGGACCAATGAACTCATGAACTACGAAAAACAATATTGAACAATATGAATTCGAATTTTCGATGACCCCTTTTTTTTAAAAAAAATCTTCCTTTTATTTATGATTTTTATTTTGTTCTATGTTTTTTAGTGAAATCGGACTCAAGCAAAATCATGCACGTAAATTGGGTCTAATGAACCCAAGAACTATTCTCAAAGCTTTAAAAAAATATGATTTCAATTTTTTTTAACGAGTTAAATTTTTTTTTAATTTTTAAATTTAAGTTAATTTTTATATACACACACATGTGAGAACAATTAATTAATTTTTATTTGAAAGGAAAATATTGCACGTTCAAAACAAAAATGTTTTATCAATTTTTTGAAAGATAACAACAATTCACATTTTATTTGTATGAATTTAAAAATGATGTCATAGACATTCGAAACAATGATTTATATTGCCCCAAAATATGTACAATTTCATTTATTCATTTTTTTTACTTTCTTTCAAAGATTTTTCATGCCCCAAAAATTATTTTTAAGAAAATCTAATTTTCGTTTTTTAGAATGATACCCAGAATTTAATAGTAAACAAAATTAATTATGAATTTGAAATTTATTTATTCATTTCCCTATTTTTTTTATCAAAAGAAACATGACAAATTTATTGTAAAATAGAAAGAAAAAGAAAGAAAGACAAACTGAAACAAATAATCTCCCTTTTGTGCCTTATCAAAGGTTGAGTGACTAAAGTTCTAAGGCCAAATATATGCACTCAAAAGGATAACTCCCTAATGCTTAAATCAAGGCCACTAGAGCTATGACTCTTTTCACTGCATCTCCACAACAGTCAAAGTAATCAACTAGATGTGGAGACACAAGTGAAGAGAACAAATTCCAGCTGGGGTTCTCACGATAGCCAAACAGAAAGAATGTCCCAAATGGCACCGCTACACAACTCCTCTATTTCTAAGTTACACTCAGACCCAGGTATAGGCCCTACTCATGATATACATAAAGTGTGTGTGAAAGGAGAACACAATGCATACTCAAACCCTCACCTGCAAAACAACCAGAAAAATCCCAAGCAGATATAAACATGTTTTCTACACTAGGGTTCAATATCCGACAAATATAAAACACATACAAGCATAATACAAATATGAAAAAGAAAAGGGGACAAAAACATAAAGCAAAACCACGTCAAATTCCCGCATCTAATTAAATGGCCTGACTCTCTTCATATCCCCAGTCGAGTCGCCATCTGTCGCAACCGGAATCGCGACGGGATGCTGACCTGAAAAAGAAACGGGTTTGGAAAAGAGATTAGGAGTCACCACCATAGTTTATTTTGGAAAACTACGGAAAAACCATAAAATGATAAGGCATGGTCTACGAAACTGAGATTCTAAGTTCGGGAGTCGCTTACGTGTAGGGAAGGTATTAACATCCTACAACGTCTGCCCTAAGGCAGTACCTCTAACTAAATACGCGAATATGATGTGGTTTTCAAAATGTTTAACTATCCCCTAAAATAAAACTCTAAAGAAACAAAATATATTTTTTAGTTTTTTTTGCCTGACAAGGATTGACCTTGCTCCTACGTACTCTCATTAAAATGAGAAATCAAGATTACGTAGTTCTTTTAAATCTGCTTGAAAATTTTGTTTGAGGAATTGTTTGAGAGATTTGTTTGAGAAATTGATTATGGATAAATTTGGATTTTTGGGGAAGTGACCTGACAAGGACTAGCCTTGCTGCTATGTATCTCCACTCTTGATGGAGAATCAAGGATCACGTAGTTCTGGCTGAGAAATTGCTTGTTGTTTGAAAATGTGAATGTTTTTAGTTTTTGAAGATTTTATATTTTTGGTCTTTTTATATAAGAAAGGGAAATGGTTTTTTAGCACAAGGACGATGCGAGCGATCACACATGTGCTTAACCTTTAAAATATTTTTTGTATTTTTTATAAAAGAAAGAGAAAAGGTTTTCAGCACAAGGACGATGCGAGCGATCATACATGTGCTTAACCTTTAAAATATTTTATGGTATTTTTAATTTATTTTTTTAATAAAAAGAAGAAGAAAGGTATTAAGCACTAGGAAGATGCGAACGATCACACCAGTGCATATACCGTTATTTACTTATTTAAGAAATCATTTTTTACTTTATGTTTTTTTTCATTTTTTTAATTTTTGTTATATAAATTATAAGAATAATAGTTATATTTACATAGGGTTTAATAACAAATTTATTTACCGAAGTATTTAAAATAAAACAATAACATCATAATAATATTTACATAGAGAAAAACAACGTCCAAAATAGAAAACACATTAAAACTATAGTCAGTTTATTTTTTAAAACTTTTATAATTTTATATTTCTTTGTTATTTTTTAGAGATAAAAAAATATAATTGTTTATAAATGAAAATTTATAATAAAAAGCAGTAAAAACAATTATGGAATAATAAAGCCAAATTTAATAAGATAATTCAAAACAAAAAGAGGTGAAGGGATAAGAACCTGGATAAGAAGACAATGATAGTCCAATCAAGATGCGAGTGAAAATAGAGACTTTAAGAGATGTAGATGTTGATATGAAGATAAGCAATGTGTGGAAAAATATGTAGTGTGGGAGAGAAGAATGAAGTAGAGTTTTGGGATGGAATGAAGAGGTTTGGTGTGAGAAAGAAAAAATGTATATTGTGTAATTGTGTGTATGTATTGAAAAAAAAGAGTGAAGAGAAATGTGGCTATTTATAAAGATATGGATGAAGAAAAGTAATATAATAAGTGAGTGGAAAAATTAGACATAATAAAAAAATTAAATAGTAAAAGTTGGTGTGGAAAATAAGTGAAAGAAATAATATAAAAAGTGGGTGGAGAAATGAAGTAAAGAAAGTAGATGGAGAAAATAATAAAATATGTTAGTGGAGAAGGTGGTAAATAAAATATAATTTAGAATAGTGATGGAATAAATAAAAGTTAGTAAGAGAAATTAATATAAAAGTGGAATGGAAAGGTAGATGAAGAAAAATGGATGAAAGAAATAATAAAATAAGTTGGTGGATAAAATATAATTTAGAAAAGTAGATGGAATAAATAAAAGTTAGTAAGAGAAATTAATATAAAAGTGGGGTGGAAAAGTAGGTGGAGAAAAATGGATGAAAGAAATAATAAAATAAGTTGGTGGAGAAGGTGGTGGATAAAATATAATTTAGGAAAGTAGATGGAATAAATAAAAGTTAGTAAGAGAAATTAATATAAAAGTGGGGTGGAAAAGTGGAGGGAGAAAAATGAATGAAAGAAATAATAGTTACTGTCTAGTATACAAATATTATAACCTAATAAAAATGAAAATCAATACAATTAATATTTTGACTAGTTACTTTACAACATAATGAAAATAAAAGAATATAAAAATCATAAAAAAGTCATGAAAATTAATTACCCACATCTAGTTTGAGGTGTTAATAAAAGAATTGCTACTACTCATTACAAATAAAATTGATGTCGATATCACAAAAAATAATTAATCCTGGTAAAATATCTAATCTTTTCACCATGAAACATGAAAAATAATTAGATATTAAACTCTTGGAAACAATACTTTGACACAGTTAAAGTGATTGACACTTATTTGACACGCAATGGGGCCCAATTTGTGTGAATGTCTTCAAGGGTAATTTTCACATTTTACGTAGTGGGTTGTGATAACGGTGGAAAAACCGTTATTTTTATACTTAATTTTGACATTAAACACAATCTTTATGACTTAGAAACTAGCTTGAAATCATGCTTTTGCTTAAGTTTTGGAAATAAGAAGTTGGATGGGTTTTATGCTTGGTTTCCTTGTTTTGGCAGGAATTAAGATGAATTAGATGAAAGAAGTTGAAGTAGTAAGTAGCTGAACTCAGGAAAGGAGGTAAAAGTGCACAAAAGAAGAGTCGCAGTCACCGCTCAGCGCCACTTTTACCGCTGAGCGGTGTTCTGAAGCACCGCAGTCACCGCTGAGGGCTAAAACTGCAACTGATCGTCATTCTGAAGAAATGCACTTACCACTGAGCGGCAAAAGTGCCACTGAGCGCCATTTAATTGGGCGTGGGCCTATTTTCTGTAATTCTTAATAAACTATATAAGGGTTTAGTCGACCTAGGGTTATGATCTTTGGACAGAAAGAGGCAAAATCATACTTTTTTCACCCCTTGGAGGCGGATTTTGGATGCAAAAGCTCCTTTCTTCAAATTCTTGGGTTTTATCTTTCATTCTTTCATTGTTTTTCATCTAGTTTCACCATGTCTATGGTGAACTAAACCTCCATTATTTGTTGGGGAACCAATGTAATCCTTTGAAACTCTCATGTATTGAATTGGTTCTATATGTTATATGCTTTGCTTCATTAATTGTTAGGATTTTTCCTCTTTACTCTATGCATGCTTTGTTTAACTCATTCAATTGCATGATCATTGATGTTATCTATATGGACACATATAGGTACATCTAGAACTGAGGAAATTCTCCCAAGAGCAATATTACCTAGACATAGGGATAAGAGGATTGGTTGCCTTTAAGCTTTTGTGCGAATGTAATGCATGAATAATTGCTAAGGAGACAAGACATTGTAAACTAGTGATTAGAAGTAGGCTTTCTTCACCGAGACATCGGGTTTAAGGTAAATTAGAAAGTGACATTAACATTAATGAAGAAAGATGAATTCTTGAATACATGAGAGTGGATAGGATGAGTCGGAAACCCCAACAACATAGTCATTCATATTTTACATCAATCACTTTTGCATCTTTCAATCCAATTGATCAATACATGCATTCATCTTTATTTTTTAGTATTTGCATCTAAACCTAAAAGCTTTTGTTTACAAGTATAATTTAATCAAGAAATCACATAATTGTTTAGGCCGTGAGTCCTTTGGGAAACGATACTTGATCTTACCATTTCATTATTACTTGATACAATTCGGTACACTTGCCGAGTGTTAACAAGCTTTTGGCGCCATTGTCGGGGACTCGTGTTTTAAGTATTCTATTTTGTGTGATTATTGATTAGCTTTGACTTGATTTTTTTATCTTTTTGTTTTATCTTTTTATCTTGTTATCTTTTTACTTTATCTTTTCTATCCTTTTGTGCTAAAAAATGTTTCTAGGGTCTTGTTTTCTTGTCTATGCAGGATACAATTCGGAGTAGGAGCAAGAAAATAATGGAACCTCTTCTTGAAGGATTGGACGAAAGTAGAAGGAGGAGGAGAGTTTGAACTCCTAGAGAATTATTTCCTTCTCCTGAGACACTTCTACAACCCTCACCACAAAGATCTAAATAGAGTACTGAAGAGATGGCCGGAAAGAATAATGGTAGACGTACTCTTGCGGATTACACCAATGTTGTTGGCCCTCATCACTTTAATAGCATTGCTAGGTGATGAATCAATATTTTGCTCACTTCACTTGGTTTATTGTGCTAGAATTAATCAGGGAATTGTGCTTAAATGTTTAGTATTTTTCCGTTTTTGCTAATTGTGCTTAATTTGACCAGAAATTCTAATTTTAATTAATTTGAATTATTTGAGTCAATTATTTACATTAGTAATTGCAGGGAAAATTTTGGAATTATATTTTGGGACATTTGGAAATATCTCCCTTCTAGGAATTTTTAAGAAGTAAAAATTGGTTTGAAAACATATTCAAGATACGGCCATTCACGGTTTATTTGGAAGCAATTCCAAAATGAAATGTGCTAAATTTTATTGAAATGCTCACTAGACCAAGCTCAATTGCTGAAAAATCATGGCTGAAAAATACATAATAGTACACGGCACTTTCTTACTTTTTTTCAAAAGATGATAGAAGAAAATTGTAAAAAATGGGACATCATGGGGCCTCCACTAACGGTTTTGGATGCTTGGCAAAAATACAAATGTATCCAAAATCCAATGCTGAAATATCTGAATAAAAGTATGGGCTGCTGTTATTCTCAAAAGTTGAAAAGCATGACACCACCATTCATTTTTCTTGCAGCAATCAAGCATCACATGATTTGGGATGCAACAAGGGTCCACGGACAACTCAAACACCACCATGGCTGGAAGAAAGAAGGCCATTCCACAGCCTAGTTCAACAAGGAGCTGGCGTCCCTTTGATGCATTCAGCAAGCTTGACAGCAACGTTCATCACGGTCACAAGAAAAGCAGCACCATCCAGCTGAAGAAAGAAACCTTCACTAGGGGAAGATAAGGTGGTGTTCTCGGTCCAGCAACTTGTTGAAGCAACCACCTGCAGCGTGAATGAAGTTGGCAGTAAAAGCAGCAGCGTTTGATACCAGTCCAGCAGCTGTGGATGCAGAGTGAGTGTGGAAGAGGAGAGCACACGGTGGCATCAAGGAGATGCAGTGCCCACACAGTCACGTCCCTTTGGAGCAGCACATATCCAGCAGCTGGTCCAGTAGGGGAGATGCTCCCCGGTCCAGCAAGTCAACAGAGAACATCCAGCAATGCTCCATGGCAGCACCACCAACACCATCATCACACAGCCACCATTCACGGTTTGGCAAAGCTCATGCCCACATGAAGGATCTCCAATATGAAGTGCAGAATATTATTGTAGTGTCACGGCCCACATGCAAGAATTGGATTTTAAATTTATAAATGGAAGTGTTCAGTGGAAGCACAAAACATTGCAGCAAGATCTTCATTTGAGAAAGAAAGCACAAGCTCATGGATGATGGTAGCAACGGAAGAAACTCCAGCTCCAAGCCTTCACGGCTGGAAGAAGAGCAGCCACCACCTAGGAGTGGAAGGTCAAGGTTTTGAGAGGCTTGAAGTGCAGATTTTCTTTAGCTCTACATCCCTTCCACACAAGATTTTGGTTTTTGATCTTCAATTGTGATTGAAGCTCCTCGGTCTTGGCCCAATTGAAGCTGCAACGTGTGGAGATGAGGAGAAGTTGTTGTAACGTCCAGCAAAGGAAGCAACTACGACTGATTGGAGAAGAAGACAAGAGTAAGTGCAAATTGGAGGGGCCCTCACACTATTCTCTCACGGCCAGAAACTATTGGTCATGCAATTTGTGCAAGAAAAAAAAAATGCAAGACAAAACAAAACTCAAATGGAGGAGATCACGGGATGTTCTGAGAGTTTGGGCTATAAAAGAGTATCAGCAAGCAGAGAAGATGAGATTTTAGTAGTAGAATTTAGAGTAGTTTAGGAACCCCTCACGGTCCCTGGAAGAGGCTCTTGCCTCTTCTTCTTTCAAAGCTCTCTGTAATTTATTTTCAACAGTGCCAAAATATAGTTTTCATTTCTGAATGTGTCACCTTTGCTCGTTTCCTTTTTACTGTCCAGAATTTTAATTTAAGTGTTCAATTTGTGATGAATTCCATTTTCAGTTAAATGTTTTTATCTGTTAAATTTATCGTTCAGTATTTTCTGTACTGTTAAATTCAGTCATTGCTTTTTACCGTTCAGTTTATTTTCAACGTCATTTTTACGGTTTATTTTCTATCAACGTATTTTCACTGATGTTTTTATTTATGCGTTTAATTTTACCGTTCAGTTTTTTTTACCATCTTTTACCGTTTAGTTTTTACCGTGGTTAAATTTTATTTCAGCGTTTTAAATTTAGTTTGTCAGAGCGGCTGCAGCGGAATGGTTAGCGTGGAAACAAACCAAGAGGGGGGGTGAATTGGTTATATTCAAATATTATCCCTTTTTAATATTTTTCTCTTAATTTCTTACTAAGCAGATAATTAAACGTAAATAACAGAGTAAGGGAAAGAGAAAAATTACACAGGTATTTTATCCTGGTTCAGATCACTAGGATCCTACGTCCAGTCGCTTATCTCAAATAAGATAAACCTTTTTCACTATCACAAAACTATTACAAATATTAGTCACACAGAAAAACAATTTGTAACAGTTTAGAAATTACCACCTCTCTTGAAACCACAAGAGATGAACTTACACCTCCTTTGAATCTTCACAAAGGATGATCACCTCCTTCGAATGCTTCACGAAGGATGATTCTCTTCCAGACACTTCCTCAGACACACCAAGGATGATCCAGCTATTCCTCTATCACCGTAGCAGTATTTAATCAACTCTACAGACAGAGTTTCCTTAGCTGAGCAAGAGCACACAATTCTCAAAGAGTTCAGAGATGTTTTGCACAAGGGAAGAGTTGGATTTGAGAGAAAATGAGAGTCTATTTATAGACTCATCCAAAGGCTCCTCCATTTTCGCTTTTAGACTTTCTGACTGTGTTAATCGATTAGCTACAGTGGTTAATCGATTAACATCCCAACGGATACTTCAACGTCTCTAAAAACGGCTAGTTTTTCAAACGGTCACTGTGTTAATCGATTAACAGACCTTGTTAATCGATTAACGTTAATCGATTAACACCCTGTGTTAATCGATTAACACCGAAATTCTGTGCTTCGCCATTTGCCTCTGGAACAATCGATTAACGTCCTCTGTTAATCGATTAACGTGAATCGATTAACACCCCTTGTTAATCGATTAACACTGCACAGATTTTGCTCTTGATTTATTTTTACATCACTTTTGAATACATACAAGAAACTACTAATTTTCCTATGTTCATACAATTTTTACAAGAGGTTACAAGTCTTCAAAGATCATTCTTCATGAGTCTTATTTGTTCTTGACTTGATTTGGACATCATCAAAACTTCATCTTCATCATTTTGCTAACAATCTCCCCCTTTTTGATGATGATCAAAACCTTCTTGAATTAAAGCTTTGGTGAACCAGCTGTATAAAAAATAACTTAAGGAAGAAAAAAATTGTTAGTGAACTTAGAAAAAATATTTTAAGACTTTAACTATTTCTCCCCCTTTATGATCATTATTAAAAAGTGATGTATAATTACTCCCCCTTAATATATTAGAATCTATACTCCCCCTTAATAAAAGCATAGATGCATAGAAATATTAAGATAAGAGAACACACATTTTTATTGAATTTTAAAGAGGCATACAAGCATAGAAGCATACATAAAGGGCACACACTAATAAAAACATAGAATCATAAAGATGCCTAATCATCATCACTATCAGGGACATATAGTTTGGCAAGTTTGTCATCAATCTCCTTAAGATGAGTATTAATCTCATCATAACGAAGATTGTGATATGCCATCATATCGTCCATTCGTGTTTGTTGCATTGTGGCCATGGCTTCAATTTGTCTAGAAATACTTTCTAGACTATATTCTTGTGGAGGATTTGATGGTCCAGCAACATTGGTTGGTTGAGGCATAGGGATATCTTCCTCCTCTTTACATCATCTGTTCCTTCATGTGTTACTCTGAGTACATCCCACATTTCCTGAGCGGTTTTGCAGATAGAGACTCTGTAGAACTCATCAACAGTCAATGCTGATGCAATGATGTTCCGGGCTTTTACGTCATTTTGAGATCTTTTCTTTTCTTCAATAGTCCATTGATCACGGGGCTTAGGTTCCTGTAAATTGTTAGTGGGAACAGAAAAGCCAGACGCAATAACATCCCAAATATCACAATCAATAGATTCAATAAATATTTGCATTCTTACCTTCCAGAATGCATAGTTCTCACCAGTGAATAGTGGGGGTCTATCGATTGAAGCACCCTCTGCAAAGGTTTGATGTGATCCTGCCATTTGAATTACTATCAAAGCAAGCTCTGATACCAATTGTCAGAGCGGCTGCAGCGGAATGGTTAGCGTGGAAACAAACCAAGAGGGGGGGTGAATTGGTTATATTCAAATATTATCCCTTTTTAATATTTTTCTCTTAATTTCTTACTAAGCAGATAATTAAACGTAAATAACAGAGTAAGGGAAAGAGAAAAATTACACAGGTATTTTATCCTGGTTCAGATCACTAGGATCCTACGTCCAGTCGCTTATCTCAAATAAGATAAACCTTTTTCACTATCACAAAACTATTACAAATATTAGTCACACAGAAAAACAATTTGTAACAGTTTAGAAATTACCACCTCTCTTGAAACCACAAGAGATGAACTTACACCTCCTTTGAATCTTCACAAAGGATGATCACCTCCTTCGAATGCTTCACGAAGGATGATTCTCTTCCAGACACTTCCTCAGACACACCAAGGATGATCCAGCTATTCCTCTATCACCGTAGCAGTATTTAATCAACTCTACAGACAGAGTTTCCTTAGCTGAGCAAGAGCACACAATTCTCAAAGAGTTCAGAGATGTTTTGCACAAGGGAAGAGTTGGATTTGAGAGAAAATGAGAGTCTATTTATAGACTCATCCAAAGGCTCCTCCATTTTCGCTTTTAGACTTTCTGACTGTGTTAATCGATTAGCTACAGTGGTTAATCGATTAACATCCCAACGGATACTTCAACGTCTCTAAAAACGGCTAGTTTTTCAAACGGTCACTGTGTTAATCGATTAACAGACCTTGTTAATCGATTAACGTTAATCGATTAACACCCTGTGTTAATCGATTAACACCGAAATTCTGTGCTTCGCCATTTGCCTCTGGAACAATCGATTAACGTCCTCTGTTAATCGATTAACGTGAATCGATTAACACCCCTTGTTAATCGATTAACACTGCACAGATTTTGCTCTTGATTTATTTTTACATCACTTTTGAATACATACAAGAAACTACTAATTTTCCTATGTTCATACAATTTTTACAAGAGGTTACAAGTCTTCAAAGATCATTCTTCATGAGTCTTGTTTGTTCTTGACTTGATTTGGACATCATCAAAACTTCATCTTCATCATTTTGCTAACAATCTCCCCCTTTTTGATGATGATCAAAACCTTCTTGAATTAAAGCTTTGGTGAACCAGCTGTATAAAAAATAACTTAAGGAAGAAAAAAATTGTTAGTGAACTTAGAAAAAATATTTTAAGACTTTAACTATTTCTCCCCCTTTTTGATCATTATTAAAAAGTGATGTATAATTACTCCCCCTTAATATATTAGAATCTATACTCCCCCTTAATAAAAGCATAGATGCATAGAAATATTAAGATAAGAGAACACACATTTTTATTGAATTTTAAAGAGGCATACAAGCATAGAAGCATACATAAAGGGCACACACTAATAAAAACATAGAATCATAAAGATGCCTAATCATCATCACTATCAGGGACATATAGTTTGGCAAGTTTGTCATCAATCTCCTTAAGATGAGTATTAATCTCATCATAACGAAGATTGTGATATGCCATCATATCGTCCATTCGTGTTTGTTGCATTGTGGCCATGGCTTCAATTTGTCTAGAAATACTTTCTAGACTATATTCTTGTGGAGGATTTGATGGTCCAGCAACATTGGTTGGTTGAGGCATAGGGATATCTTCCTCCTCTTTACATCATCTGTTCCTTCATGTGTTACTCTGAGTACATCCCACATTTCCTGAGCGGTTTTGCAGATAGAGACTCTGTAGAACTCATCAACAGTCAATGCTGATGCAATGATGTTCCGGGCTTTTACGTCATTTTGAGATCTTTTCTTTTCTTCAATAGTCCATTGATCACGGGGCTTAGGTTCCTGTAAATTGTTAGTGGGAACAGAAAAGCCAGACGCAATAACATCCCAAATATCACAATCAATAGATTCAATAAATATTTGCATTCTTACCTTCCAGAATGCATAGTTCTCACCAGTGAATAGTGGGGGTCTATCGATTGAAGCACCCTCTGCAAAGGTTTGATGTGATCCTGCCATTTGAATTACTATCAAAGCAAGCTCTGATACCAATTGTCAGAGCGGCTGCAGCGGAATGGTTAGCGTGGAAACAAACCAAGAGGGGGGGTGAATTGGTTATATTCAAATATTATCCCTTTTTAATATTTTTCTCTTAATTTCTTACTAAGCAGATAATTAAACGTAAATAACAGAGTAAGGGAAAGAGAAAAATTACACAGGTATTTTATCCTGGTTCAGATCACTAGGATCCTACGTCCAGTCGCTTATCTCAAATAAGATAAACCTTTTTCACTATCACAAAACTATTACAAATATTAGTCACACAGAAAAACAATTTGTAACAGTTTAGAAATTACCACCTCTCTTGAAACCACAAGAGATGAACTTACACCTCCTTTGAATCTTCACAAAGGATGATCACCTCCTTCGAATGCTTCACGAAGGATGATTCTCTTCCAGACACTTCCTCAGACACACCAAGGATGATCCAGCTATTCCTCTATCACCGTAGCAGTATTTAATCAACTCTACAGACAGAGTTTCCTTAGCTGAGCAAGAGCACACAATTCTCAAAGAGTTCAGAGATGTTTTGCACAAGGGAAGAGTTGGATTTGAGAGAAAATGAGAGTCTATTTATAGACTCATCCAAAGGCTCCTCCATTTTCGCTTTTAGACTTTCTGACTGTGTTAATCGATTAGCTACAGTGGTTAATCGATTAACATCCCAACGGATACTTCAACGTCTCTAAAAACGGCTAGTTTTTCAAACGGTCACTGTGTTAATCGATTAACAGACCTTGTTAATCGATTAACGTTAATCGATTAACACCCTGTGTTAATCGATTAACACCGAAATTCTGTGCTTCGCCATTTGCCTCTGGAACAATCGATTAACGTCCTCTGTTAATCGATTAACGTGAATCGATTAACACCCCTTGTTAATCGATTAACACTGCACAGATTTTGCTCTTGATTTATTTTTACATCACTTTTGAATACATACAAGAAACTACTAATTTTCCTATGTTCATACAATTTTTACAAGAGGTTACAAGTCTTCAAAGATCATTCTTCATGAGTCTTGTTTGTTCTTGACTTGATTTGGACATCATCAAAACTTCATCTTCATCATTTTGCTAACATAGTTGTGTTTAAATCCCAGTTTTAATTTATTTTAATTTTTCTGCTGTTTTATTTCCAATTTCCAATTTTATTTTACCGCACAAAACATCCAGAAAACCCCCCCACTTCGTGTTAAATCTGAGACTGAACCACTCAAATTGGTCCTTGAGAGACGACCTAGGAGTCAAATCCTAGTTATACTGCATTAATTTCTGCACATCAAATTTGTATGACCGCGACAGTCGTACCAAATTTTGGCGCCGTTGCCGGGGACCAATGGAGGTTTGGTTTTAGATTTTTGTTGTATAAAGTTTTGTTCTGTTAATATGTTTGTTTTGTGTGTTTTGTCTTGTATATTTTTGCAGGCGATAACGACACCTTCAACAAATTTTGGCGGCGCTGTCACTTCAGATCCAGGTTTTTGTTTTAGATTTTTACTGTGTTAATATATATTGTGTATATATGTGTTTAATTGTGCTATGTTCTGTATTTAGTTGTTATTAAAAAAAAAATTTAAAATTAAAAAAAAAAAAAATTAATTAAAAATTTTTACTATTGATGTTCTGTCTTGTGTGTGCTTGTAGCATGTATAAATGTGTTTTGTTTTATCTGATTCGTAATTTTTAGTTTTTACTTTTTACTTTTTATTTTTCCATGTCTACCTATTTTAATGTTGTGAATAATGCTTATTCTGCCAATGTCTGTGATTATGAATCTCCTTCTGCATATTACTTTGATTTTAAATCTGCTGATTTTTATGATGAGAACAATATGTTCCATCATCCAATTTCTGAGAGCTCTCTTTGGGAGCTAGTTCCACAATATGAGAGTCAGCAGTATGATTCTCCTATTCAAATAACTCCTCAGCCTTCTACTTCTGAACCTACATTAAAGGAGTTACTAGAGCAGATGACAATGCAGAACATTCAGTTTCAGAAAGGGAACATGCAGTTCAAGCAAGAGAGCATGGAGTTCCAGCAGGAAACTCAAGCTGCCATACAGAATCTGAGTGATCAGATCAGGCAGATGGCCACTCTTGTACCTGAGGAGACTGATGAAAATTTTGGGGACCCGGCAGAAGTAAGCAGTAATCCTGAACCAGGTAGACCACCTTCATCCTCCACTACTTTACCAATCTTCAAGGAAGTAGAGGTAAGCATACCGCAAATTGATTATTCTGTTGACTGTGTTATTAAAGATTATGCTGATGATAGGTATGCTTGTAATCATATTGTTGCTGAGCATGTTTTTAATTCTCCCTCTGAACATGAATCTGAGCCTGTTAAAGATATTATTTCTACATTTGAAACCGATTCATGTTATGAGGATTTATCTGAGGTTCAGCCTATTACACTAGAATTGGGTGTCATACCCCTGCATGAAATTTCTGCGGAACCACATTGCACTAACCATGTTGCAGGAGGTACGTATAAATTTGATCAACATACACCCACAGTGGAAAACAAAGGTGCTGACACTGACAGTTCAAAGATCAACAAGCACCTACTGAATCCGCTCAGTAACAATATTTGCTGCTTAGATCCGGCGGTGGAGGACATTTCACTGCTTGATCAAATCTGGAGGATGAAGCAGTTCGTCCTCAACAATTTCATACTGGATCCTGAAGCAAAGAACATCTCCCTACAAATCCAAAATTGGCAACTGCCACCCTGACCAGGGGAGTTTTCTTTTTCTTTCTTCCCCGTTTTCCTACTTTTATTGCATTTGTCCTTTATCTGTTAGTGTTTTAATTGATGATCTTTTGCTTAGAAAACATTTAGGACAGTGTAATTTAAGTATGGTCTCGGGAAGATTCTGAATTTCGTTTTCTTTTATGTTTATTTTTCCTTTTATTTTTCTTTATTAGTTTTCCAGTTATTATTATTTAAAAAAAAAAAAAAATTTATTTGTGATAATTTTTTTTTTTAAGTGTGCAAAAATTTTTCTTTTCAAATTTAATTTTTATGAGATGTACATATATTTATTTTTCATATATTTAAAAAAAAAAAAAATGTGTTCTGTGCTTTATTTGCTTCGTGATTTTTAGTGTTTGTACTAAAAAGAAAAAAAATTCGAAAATTCCAAAAAAAAAAATAAAAAAATAAAAAATAAAAAATAAAAAATAAAAAATAAAAAATAAAAAATAAAAAAAATATATAAAAAATAAAAATAAAAATTTGTGTTGTGTTTCAAGTATGTTATTTTGTTAATGTATGTTTTGTAAATATATGTTTTGTCTGCTGTTTTTGACATTTGTGTTCTTTTTGCTTTGATATTTTGTGTTCGTTATTTGGTATTTTGTTTCGTTAATATGTGTTCTGTTTTTATTTATTTATTTAGTTTTTGTTAAAACATAAAAAAATCAACAGAGGGCAAAATTGTAGTAAAAGGCAGATAGGTGTAATTTGAGCTGAAACTATCTGAGTGCTTTTATTGAAATAACCAAGTTCACCAATAACATGCTGTCTTACTCTGTTAATTATAGATAATAATAAAAAAAAAAAAAAAAACAAAACATAATAAGATAGTAAGGGCAGTAGTCGATCATTAGTGATCGTTTAGGATTACAGTCCAACAAATAATAAAACAAAAAAAAAAAAAACAAACATAAGCGTAATAATGATGTTCGGGGTTCGATCATTTGTGATCGTTAATATTACAGACCTGAATAAAAACAACAAAAACATAAAAAAAAAAAAAAAAAAAACACAAAACATTAAAAATGAAAGAATTCACGAGCTGGTTGTGGTGGTCTAAGGGAGAGCTCCGTTGAGGGAGCTCTGGTTCGAAAAGTCACGAGCGGAGGCTTTGGTGGAGGAATTTCTCGTTCATTTCTGTCGTCATCGATAATGATCGGAACTGGAAACAAATTCAGCAGCCTCGGTGCCCTCATTATCACCCAGTTGTTTTCTTTCAAACAAAAAATAAAAAATAAAAAAATAAAAAAATAAAAAAATAAAAAACATGTGTTAATAATAGAAGAGGAAGTGAAAAAATTTCAATGGAGGTATGATGAGAGTTCTTACCGTACATATACAGCGGCAGTTGTGAAAAGAGAGTGCCTGTGGGGTCTATCTCCGCTTGCCAGCGCCTGACCCGATTGCCATGGTTGTTAAACCAGCAGTGCACGTTGTATTCAGTGGCTTCGCCGAAGGTCCTTAGTCGAGACGCGATCTCGACGACTTGCGCTCGGCTTGGGTGTGTGACCCCATAGTTGTAGATTTTGGTCATCATCGTGATCTGATCATCTGTAGGACGCCATCGTTGACTGGTATATCTCTCTGATTCCATATCACTCATCCTTCCTCTCGTAATATACAAATACATAAATAAAAAATAAATACATATAAAAAGAACAAAAACAAGAAAAAAAAAAAGCATAACATAAAAAAAAAAAAAAAAAAAACATAAAAACATTAGATTCTTAATTCAGTGTTTTCTTTATTTGTTCTTGTTTCCTTTTAGATTTATTTTGTCCAGTCTGTATTTGATGTTTCAGTGTCTGGTCTCAGATCTGTTTCACGGTCCTCGCAAAGGGTCCTAAACGGATCTATGTACAGTTGTCCTGTTGTCCTTGTTCTTGTATATTATGTTTATGTGTTTATTTAGTTTTAAGTGGGGTACGTGGCGTTGTTCTACCCGATTGTCTCTGCAATACCTTCAATCGAAGGGAGATTAACGTCTGGTTTCCAGCCGATATACCCCTTAAGTTTTTAGACAGTTGTGTTTTATGTGTTTTAAGTGTTTAGCAGGTGAAAAAGAAAGCAGAATAAGAAAAAGAAAAAAAAAATGAAAGATCTGGAAAGCAGGAAAAGGAGAAGAAGGAAAGCAGGAAGGCATAACAGCAGAATAAGCAGTATGACAGGAAAGAAGAAAAATGAAGCAAAAAGACGGCAAGAAAAGTTAAGCAAGCAGAAAGAAAAAGGGATCCAGGTGTAGAGGACTTACCTGGAGTAGTAGGCTTGCAGAGGCTCTTCGCGGATCTCACTCAGACTCTTCAGAAGACGCAGAGACAGAGCTCCTCGCAGATCTCAGACTCTTCAGATGGCACGGTGGCAGAGGTTCCGCACAGCTCCAGATGCTCAGAGGAGAGGCTCCCTGCAGAGATCCAGACGCTCGAGAGAGTTGAGAGAGCAGAGAGAGTTGAGAGAGCAGAGAGTCGAGAGAGAGCAGAGAGTTGAGAGAGCAGAGAGAGAGAGCAGAGGAGTAGAGAGAGATTGAGCGTTCAGAAATGGCGCTGGACGCGGAGGAGCAGCCTTTTATAGCAGAATTGCTTTCCACTGTAGCAACAGTTCCGGTCTTTGCCACCGAGACTGTTGTCACAGTACCGGTCTCCTTTTTCAGAAAAAAAAAAATAAAAAATAAAAAATAAAAAAAATAAAATGAAAAAAATTATTAGCATCTACTGATGGATGCTAGGTGTTTAAGACATCTGCTGATGGGTGTCACTGATAACATCTACTGATGGATGTTACTGAAAATTTCTTCCCATTTCCTAACATTTTATTGCACTTGTCTATATTTTTTGACTGCTCTAAAATTGATCATCTGATGATTGTAACACACTGAGGACATTGTGTGATTTAAGTGTGGTCTACTGGGAGAAATTCTGGTTTTCTGTTAAGTTTGTATTTTATGTGTTAAAATTTTTTGTTTTTGAGTGTTAAATTTTTTTCTGTTTTAAGTTATTTTTATCGAGTTTTGTGTGCAATAAATTTTACATTTTTATTTTGATTTCTGGATGAATGTTAAGTTGTAGATTTTTCCTTCACTTACTTAATACTTGTGGTTTGAAATCCTTGCTTTTCTCTGCTTGGAAGATGATTATAATGTTTAAGAGGTTGATTTGATTGTGACGAACACCCTGTGTGAGATTTGAGCCACTTAATTTTCTTTCTTGTGTGATATGTATCTTGATTGCTTGCACATATGCCTTGGCTTGATTCTTTTTGATATACTTGATTGATATGCATGTTTAGAAATGATAAAGGCATTTTATTTCTTGAGCCTCTTTAGCCAAATAAGCCTACCTTGTTATTATCCTTTGATAACCCCTTTGAGCCTATGCTGTATATATTTCTTTGTGTTGAAGCTCATACACTGATCCTAAGTGAAAAACAAATGATTACCTTAAACTTAGGAAAGTCTGGAGCTATAGAAGTGTTTTGAGAATAAGTGTGGTCTCCTTGGGAATTCTGATGAATTGGCTAGTTGGTTCCTCATCATGTTTTGAAATGATAATTTATATCCTGTTGTATAAAATATAAAAAAAAGAAAAAAGAAAGAAGACAGGATAAAAAAAAAATTGATGAGAAAAAGAAAAAAAAAATTGAAAAATAATTTTGTGAATAATGGAGTCGAGAAGAGGATTGAATTAGAGGTTTGGGTGAGATTTCACTGTGTTTACATTTTTTTTCCTAGTGCACCTCTATTTCTTCTGAGCTATAGCTACTTATCCAAATTTATCCTCCCCTGTCCTTGGCCCCATTACAACCCAGTAAAGACCTTTTGATCTGAACATGCATATGTTTTAAGTATTGATAATTAGAGACTTGCCAAGTCTACTTGTGTTTGTTTTCTTGAGTACATCGAGCTGATATTATTATTTACCCTAGACACTTGAGAGAAACACTATAGTGCATCTGTGAGGTTTTGTTATTTTCAAATCACCTCTTGAGCTGATTAATCATTTTGCTATGTATTGAAATGCTTGGATGATTTCTGTAAGTATGTGTTTTTCTTGATTTTGTGTTGGAAAATTTTTACTTCTTTCATCGGTCCATAATTCTTGAGAACTCTGTAAATTCTTTTTATTTTTCTTGAGTCTTTGTTTTCTGCGTGCTGAGTGTGTGTCACCTTCCTAGAAGTCCTTTGAAATATTCCCTGATTAATGTTTTAATTTTGCCCAGGAGTGCAAAAGACTAAGTGTGGTCTATTTTGATGAATCAATATTTTGCTCACTTCACTTGGTTTATTGTGCTAGAATTAATCAGGGAATTGTGCTTAAATGTTTAGTATTTTTCCGTTTTTGCTAATTGTGCTTAATTTGACCAGAAATTCTAATTTTAATTAATTTGAATTATTTGAGTCAATTATTTACATTAGTAATTGCAGGGAAAATTTTGGAATTATATTTTGGGACATTTGGAAATATCTCCCTTCTAGGAATTTTTAAGAAGTAAAAATTGGTTTGAAAACATATTCAAGATACGGCCATTCACGGTTTATTTGGAAGCAATTCCAAAATGAAATGTGCTAAATTTTATTGAAATGCTCACTAGACCAAGCTCAATTGCTGAAAAATCATGGCTGAAAAATACATAATAGTACACGGCACTTTCTTACTTTTGTCAAAAGATGATAGAAGAAAATTGTAAAAAATGGGACATCATGGGGCCTCCACTAACGGTTTTGGATGCTTGGCAAAAATACAAATGTATCCAAAATCCAATGCTGAAATATCTGAATAAAAGTATGGGCTGCTGTTATTCTCAAAAGTTGAAAAGCATGACACCACCATTCATTTTTCTTGCAGCAATCAAGCATCACATGATTTGGGATGCAACAAGGGTCCACGGACAACTCAAACACCACCATGGCTGGAAGAAAGAAGGCCATTCCACAGCCTAGTTCAACAAGGAGCTGGCGTCCCTTTGATGCATTCAGCAAGCTTGACAGCAACGTTCATCACGGTCACAAGAAAAGCAGCACCATCCAGCTGAAGAAAGAAACCTTCACTAGGGGAAGATGAGGTGGTGTTCTCGGTCCAGCAACTTGTTGAAGCAACCACCTGCAGCGTGAATGAAGTTGGCAGTAAAAGCAGCAGCGTTTGATACCAGTCCAGCAGCTGTGGATGCAGAGTGAGTGTGGAAGAGGAGAGCACACGGTGGCATCAAGGAGATGCAGTGCCCACACAGTCACGTCCCTTTGGAGCAGCACATATCCAGCAGCTGGTCCAGTAGGGGAGATGCTCCCCGGTCCAGCAAGTCAACAGAGAACATCCAGCAATGCTCCATGGCAGCACCACCAACACCATCATCACACAGCCACCATTCACGGTTTGGCAAAGCTCATGCCCACATGAAGGATCTCCAATATGAAGTGCAGAATATTATTGTAGTGTCACGGCCCACATGCAAGAATTGGATTTTAAATTTATAAATGGAAGTGTTCAGTGGAAGCACAAAACATTGCAGCAAGATCTTCATTTGAGAAAGAAAGCACAAGCTCATGGATGATGGTAGCAACGGAAGAAACTCCAGCTCCAAGCCTTCACGGCTGGAAGAAGAGCAGCCACCACCTAGGAGTGGAAGGTCAAGGTTTTGAGAGGCTTGAAGTGCAGATTTTCTTTAGCTCTACATCCCTTCCACACAAGATTTTGGTTTTTGATCTTCAATTGTGATTGAAGCTCCTCGGTCTTGGCCCAATTGAAGCTGCAACGTGTGGAGATGAGGAGAAGTTGTTGTAACGTCCAGCAAAGGAAGCAACTACGACTGATTGGAGAAGAAGACAAGAGTAAGTGCAAATTGGAGGGGCCCTCACACTATTCTCTCACGGCCAGAAACTATTGGTCATGCAATTTGTGCAAGAAAAAAAAAATGCAAGACAAAACAAAACTCAAATGGAGGAGATCACGGGATGTTCTGAGAGTTTGGGCTATAAAAGAGTATCAGCAAGCAGAGAAGATGAGATTTTAGTAGTAGAATTTAGAGTAGTTTAGGAACCCCTCACGGTCCCTGGAAGAGGCTCTTGCCTCTTCTTCTTTCAAAGCTCTCTGTAATTTATTTTCAACAGTGCCAAAATATAGTTTTCATTTCTGAATGTGTCACCTTTGCTCGTTTCCTTTTTACTGTCCAGAATTTTAATTTAAGTGTTCAATTTGTGATGAATTCCATTTTCAGTTAAATGTTTTTATCTGTTAAATTTATCGTTCAGTATTTTCTGTACTGTTAAATTCAGTCATTGCTTTTTACCGTTCAGTTTATTTTCAACGTCATTTTTACGGTTTATTTTCTATCAACGTATTTTCACTGATGTTTTTATTTATGCGTTTAATTTTACCGTTCAGTTTTTTTTACCATCTTTTACCGTTTAGTTTTTACCGTGGTTAAATTTTATTTCAGCGTTTTAAATTTAGTTGTGTTTAAATCCCAGTTTTAATTTATTTTAATTTTTCTGCTGTTTTATTTCCAATTTCCAATTTTATTTTACCGCACAAAACATCCAGAAAACCCCCCCACTTCGTGTTAAATCTGAGACTGAACCACTCAAATTGGTCCTTGAGAGACGACCTAGGAGTCAAATCCTAGTTATACTGCATTAATTTCTGCACATCAAATTTGTATGACCGCGACAGTCGTACCACTAGGCCAAGGGTCAATGCTGCAAACATGGAGGTGAAATCGGCGTTGATACAATTGGTAAAGAGCAACCAATTTAATGGGCTATCACATGAAAATCCATATGAGCATCTAACCACATTCAACGAGATTTGCAACACTATGAAGATCAATGGTGTGTTGGATGATGCTAGAAAGCTTAGTTTGTTTCCTTTCTCATTGGGAGGCAATGCTAAGTTATGGTTGAATTCTTTTCCATTCTTTTCCGGAGGATAGCTTTACTGAATGGGAAGCTGTGGTTTCAAAGTTTCTTAACAAGTACTTCCCACAGTCTAAAATCAACAAAGGGAAGCAATAAATATCTTCTTTTAGACAAGGCATGGATGGAGGAGACGCTAGGGCAAGCATGGGATAGATACAAGAGCTTGTTGAGAAAGACGTCCACTCTTGGCTTTGACGAAGCAACAGTAGTCATTTTTTTTCCTTGGAGGTCTTGGTTCACAAACCAAATTGATGCTAAATGCCTCAGCTGGAGGTAATATTAAATGAAAGACTCTAGAGGAAGCTTTTCAATTGATAGACAACATGGCTACTAATGATAACAAGATGCATAGTGAAAAAGGAACTCCAATTCAACAGAAGGAAGTCTTACAATTGCAATCTCAAAAGGCCTTGTTTGCTCAAAATAAAATCATAACTCAACAGTTGGAGAATTTGACAAAGACACTTGCCTAGTTGCCAAAGGAGCTAAAGAACGTTGCATAGGTTCAACAACAACTTTGTGAACTATGTGGTGGTGATCATATCAATTGTCAATGTGCTTTTCCAGTGGAGGCCTTAGAAGATGTCAATTTTATGGTCAATCAATTTCAATACCGCCAAGGGAACTACAACCAAGCGTGGAAACCTCACCCAAGCATGGGTCAAGGTCAGAATGGACAAGCTGGACAAGTAGGACAATTCAATAGACCACAACAGCAACCATCAATATGGCAACAAATATCTGCGTCTAATGAGAAATCATCCAAGCTTGAAGAAACTCTTCAACAATTTATTAAGGTGACTATTTCCAACCATAAAAGCACTGAAGCTACAATTAGAAATTTGGAGATACAGGTTGGCCAAATGGCTAAGAAGTTGGAGGATATGCCTGACAAGAGTTTTAGGGTTAATACTAAGGTTAACCCTAAGGAAGAGTGTAAAGTTATTGTAGGTGCAAATGATGAGAGGGTGGACGTGAAAAAAGATAGTGTTGAGTTAGATTAAAGAGAAGAAAAAGAAGAGAGAATAGGTGAGGTTGAGAGAAAAGAGAAAGAAAAGAAGAGGGGAGAGAAAAATATGAGCGTTTTAAAGATAGTTTCAGGCAACTAGAGATTACAATACCTTTGACTGAAGCATTGCAACAAATTCCAGATTATGCAAAGTACATAAAGCAAGTTTCCACAAAGAAGAGATATCTAGATGAGGCGACTAAGGATGAAAAGGGAGATTGCAGTGTTATTGAGAATAAGCCACTTCCTCCAAAAGTGAAAGATCCAGGAAGTTTTACTATTCCTTGCGTCATAGGGAAGGAGAATATAAGGAAAGCCTTAATTGATTTGGGGTCAATCCAACAAAGGTGACTTTGCTCATGGCGGATGGATCCTCAAAGAAACCCTATGGTGTGGCGGAAGATGTGGTGGTTTTCATAGACAAACTAAAATTTTTGGTAGACTTTATGGTGATGGAGATGAAGGAGGATGAGAAGGTCCCAATTATTCTTGGAAGACCGTTTATGAAAACGACAAAGGTAATCATCAATGTGGATGATGGAATAATAATGCTTCAGGATCGAGAAGAAAAGGTGATCTTTAATGTCTATAAAGAGGAGCAACAGATTCAAGAGAAGAAGGCTAGTCATAAAGCTGCATGTAAGGATGCACACATGACTAGTTCTAAAGCTGTAAAGCCGGACATCAAAGGTAAAAATTGTTTCTTGTCACAGGTTAAGGAAGAAGAAAAAGATGGCAAAGGAAGGAAGGTTCATGATGACTTGATGGAGGCACAACTCAAACTTGGTACACCAGTAAGATTCAAGAACAAGTTGTGGGTTGTCAAAGATTTTAAAGAGAATGGAGTGATTGAGATTGAAGCTCCATATTCAAGGAGAGTCAAAAAGGTGGATCGAACGTAATTGATGAGATTGTGTGATGAAAACAAGAGGAACACCAACATTGAAGAAGGAACTTGAGCTTTATTGGGTCAAGCTAATAACGTTAAAAGAGCGCTTGCTAGGAGGCATCCCAGTGATTTGATAACATTAATTTCTTTGAATTTATTTATTTTGGTGATGTAATTTAAAACTTTGGAGAATTGTTTTATTTGGGTTAGCATATACTCATAGATGCTAGGTTGGTGAGTATTTACTGAAGGATACTCAAAAGGTACACCTACTGAAGGGTGATGGTAACATTTGCACCTACTGATGGGTGTTGGAGGATTTTGGTCAGGCTCTTGACGTTAAACAAGCGCTACCTGGGGGCAACCCAGTTGATTGACTTTATCTTTGTTTGTTTGTTTTGATTATGCTTTAGTTGCATTATAAGGATTGAATGTTTGAGTAATGTGAGAGACTAAATGCATTGGGTAAGTGAGAGGCATTGGTAAAGGACACCTAGGGCAAGCTAGGAAGAAAGAGAATTGGTGCCGCAAATGCCGCTCAGCGGTAATTATCGTTGAGCGAGAATGTGACAGTTTGGCTTATTGGGCTTGTTTTAATTGGGCTCAGCGGTATTTGGCCCATTAGGTCATTTTTATACTCTAGGGTATGTCTTGGCCGCCACTTTCAGATTTCCCTCTTCCCACACACTCTCAAGCACTCTGCCAAGAGTTCTCTACACTTTTCCCTTCTTCCCTCTTCATAAAATCTCTCTTTAAAACACTTTTGCATCAAGTTTCCATTGAAGTTTAGGGTTTGGTGAGAGCATTGTTGTTAGGGGCTAATTTGTGCACATTCCTAGGCATTTTTCACGCATCTAGCATCTCCACCCAAGTAAGTACAAGTATTTTACATTCTACGGTTTTTGAAAGCATGAATTGGTATGAACATGGTTGTCTAAGCATGATTCTTGAGGGATTTTGATTTTTATGCATGATTAGATGAATCAATTATTGTTTGGACCGATTAAATTGCTTGATTTGGGTCTAAAACTAGGAAGATTGCATTTCGGTGGAGATTAGAACATTTTTAGGGCATTTTAAAAATCTGCAGAATCGTCGCTCAGCGGAAATTTCCCCGGAGGGCGATTCTAGCATAATGATGTTTTGAGTCTTTTTGCTTGCTGGTTTTGCTACACAGGTTGCGCTGAGGGGCTCTGTTTGCCATCAGCGATGATAGGATATGTTTTAGGGAGTTGTTTGTGGTTTACTAATGCTTAATAATGTTTCTTGTGGTTTTATGAATTGTGTTTGATGTAGGGTTGGCCTCCTCATCGGGTAAGAGGATCAAGACTTTGGGATCAAAGAGGAAGGATAAGGATCTAGACCACTCCTATTCCAACAAGTTCCTTTCCTACAAGCATGAGCGCCACTTCAATGTTGTCCAAGATAGGAGGCTGTTAATGGAAAGGAAGGCTGGATTGATACTTGATTTTGCTCCACAGTTTTGAGAGCAATTAGAGAACATGAATTGGGGGAGGCTAGCCACTTACCCTGCACCAGCTAACATAGTAGTGGTGAAAGAATTCTACACCAGCGCAAGGAGGTTGGGTGATCATCCTGTTGAGGATTATTTGAGCTATGTTAGAGGACACGTCATTCGGTATGACCCTAATTCTATCAACATATTTTTTATACTGCATGGGCTGGTGAATAGTGTCAGTTTTCTCTAAATATGGAAGAAGGAGCAGACTTTGGTGATGTGGAGAGTGTGTTATGTGTGCCTGGAGGGCACTTTCTGAGAAACAGGAATGGTGCAGTTCTGAACATCAGGAGAGCTGATATGACTCCTCTAGCAAAGTATTGGATGACATTTTCTCATGCCAACATCCAACCATGCTCACATCTCTCAGATATTACTATTAGCAGGGCACTTCTTTTGTACTGTGTGCTCAGAGGGATGAGCATTAACATTGGCCAGGTCATAGCCAATGAGATACTGGTGTGTGCCAACACTATGAACAACAAGACACCTTTGGGACATCCCTCTTTGATTACACACTTATGTGAGATAGTCGGGGTGAATATCTCTACACTGCCATTTGAGAGGCCTAGGAAAGCTATTGATGAGGCCTATTATAGACAGTATTGTGGCGATGATGAGGCAGCTCAACCAGTACCACCATGCCATCCTCGCAAAGGGAGAGGACCACCACAAGGCCAGGCACCTGCAGAGCCTCATGAGGCAGAGCCATTTCAGATGAGGGACATGTATATGTCTCTTATGGATGCCAGGATGCAGTCCCTTCACAAAGGGCAGGTGGCCACAACTATGATTATTCATATGTATGATACACCACCAGGACATAGGTGGACCATGGATGACTTTAATAATGTGGTGACGTGTCTAGAGGAGCAAATCCATGGCAGTGGAGTTGGAGCAGCTGGAGCTTCAGCTATGGATGATGATGATGATTATGATGATGATGATGATGATGATGATAATGATGATGATTATGGATGATGATTCAAATGACAACATGGGATGAGATAGCATCTACTGATGGATGTTATCATTACTAGAGCGGGAATTTTTCTATCTTGTGTTTTGTACTTTAGAAATTATTTGTTTCTGTTCTTAGAATAGGTTGTGATGTACTCAGTGTGAAACCTTATGTGCTATGATGGTTTGCTTGTGATTTATGCATGATGAGTATTGCTTGATGATGTTTGGATATTGATTGATGTTGAGATTGTGCACTATATGCTGATATACAGGTGGTTGTTCACATGCTATGTGAACAAATGCATGATGTTGTGATTGTGATTATGATGCTAAGCAGGATGTGTATGTGGAATGATTGGATGAGCTTATGTGTGAGGTTTTGAGCTCCAGAGTTTTTGTGATTGAATACTATTACATTGAAAGCATGAATGACTTTGCCCAGGTTTCTATGATTGAATCACTTGCTTGTATGTGTCATATGATCAAGATCATTTGTTGGTAACCCTTTATTAGCCAAATGCATGATTTTAGCCCAATAAAAGAGAGCACGTGTTCTATCCTTTGAACCCTTAGCCTTGAACATGATAGAAAATCCTTTTTGAAAAGCTTTACCTTGAGTTGAGTTGAAGATATCTTGTGGTATTGATAAATGTTCAAGTTTGGGGTTGTTGGGAAGTCTAAAAGGGGAATATAAAAAGCATTGAGTTGAGCACGTGAAAAGCAAAATAAAAAGAAAAGAAAGAAAAAGAAAAGCTCAATGCAAAGGAAAGTTGGGAAGAAGTAAGAATGATTTTATTTAAATGATGATTCTCTTAACTCAAGGATTTTGTGATACAGAAAAACCAATTTTCTTCTTAGCCCAGCCACATTGTAAGCCATAGAAAAGTCCTTGTGATGATGCTTGCTTGTGAGTGTATTTGATTGTGGTTAAATGAAAGACAAAGTTGATTCATGTGATATTGTGATAGTAGAGTGAATGAGTGACCTCTATACACTTGTGTGATTGAGTGAGACACTTTATCTAGTGAGGAATAGTGTTAGCAAAATGATGCAGATGAAATTTTGATGATGTCCAAATCAAGTCAAGACCAATCAAGAATCAAAATGATTTGAAGATTTGTATTGTGATGGAAAGCTTTTGTAATACTCTTAGAAATATGTATAGGACGTAGATCAGAAAAAGAAAAGTGTTTTGTAAAATTACTATAGTAAATCATTGCAACAAAACACTATAGTACTATTCACATGAATAGTAACACTATTCACGTGAATAGTGACGGTTAACGGTAAGAGTATCGCACTTAACACGGACGTTGGGGAAACTAGTCGTTGAAGAACCTAGCCGTTTATGGCCGTTGGACAAACTAGCCGTTTATGGCCGTTGGAGAAACTAGCCGTTAAGTTTGTCTTTTAGTGAATGGAAGAGTCTTTGGATGAGTCTATAAATAGACTCTCATTTTCTCTCAAGAAGAAAACCAGAGACACAGAAACTCTTCCCTTGTGCTCTAGAACTCTGAAACTCTTGAGACTTGTGTGTTCTTGCTCGGCTTGTGAAACTCTTGTCTGTGGAGCTGGTGAAGTGCTGCTACGGTGACAGAGGAAATAGCCGGTTCATCCTTGGTGTGTCTGAGGAGGTGTTCGGAAGAGGTTCATCCTTCGTGAAGTATTCGAAGGAGGTGTTCATCCTTCGTGAAGTATTCGGAGGAGGTGTTCATCCTTTGTGAAGACTCAAAGGAGGTGTAGTTTCATCTCTTGTGGTATCAAGAGAGGTGTTTTCTAAACTCTTACAAATTGTATCTTTGTGATTGTAGTTTGTAATTGTTTTGTGTTAGTGAAATTGTTTATCTTGTTTTGAGATAAGCGACTGGACGTAGGATTGGTAAGATCCGAACCAGGATAAAATCATCTGTGCAAATTTCTCTCAACCTTACTCTTGCTTTATTTGTTATTATTAATTGCTAAGTAAGTTTAATTGAGTAGAAATTAAAAGGCACACGTTAGTATTAAAAACCCCTCTTGGTTTGTTATTCCGCGCTAACCATTCCGCTGCAGCCGCACTCTGACAAATAGTTCCATGAGCACATGATTACATCTATGCTTAGTTAATTGATCATTCATGAGAATAACATTTGTTGGATACTTTGTGACTATGTGAACACCACAATGAGTTTTGATTGAATTAAAGCATGTGTGCATCTTGACTGAATTCTTTTTTATGAGGTGACTTGAGTAATTACTTGTTTTGAAAGGAAGAGTTTTTGAATGTGGTGACCCATTGTATAGATTGGTGGAAGATTGAGTTACATTTTGTTTGCTTGAGGACAAGCAAAGTTCTAAGTTTAGGGTTATGATAACGCTTGAAAAACCGTTATTTTTATACTTAATTATGCTATAATTGTAAATACATTTTGAAATTGTAATGAATCTTTACATAGTGTAGAATTAGTTTTCTGATTTTGTCTAGTTTGATTCATTTTACATAGTGTACAATTAGTTCTCTGATTCATTTTCCTTTTATTTTTGTCTGCACCTTTAATCTTTTCTTGTTGAATTTGGTGAAATTAGTTTAGGTATATTATACTTTCGCTTTGGTGGTAAATTTTAGATGGTAGGTTTTGATTTTTTTTTCCAGTTTAGTTGTTTTTATAAATTCTATAATGTGTAGTAATTTTAGCTTCTGGTTTGGTCCTTATTAAATCTAACTATAAATTTTCATAATACCATAAGTAGTTGTTTTGTTTTTAATCTGATGATTGATGAGGTTAATAATATATTTTTGACTTGAACAAACATGGATATGAAGAATTGAGTTAGAGCTACCAACTTAAGTTCTGAAATAAGAAATCAAAAACCCCAAAGTGGGCTGAATCTTATAGGAAGTCTTTGACTATTTTGTTGCCTAATTTGATTTGATAGATGATACTCTTATATTAGTTTCTCAAATTCAATTATGTTTTAGTTTAGGTGTTTTGGCCTACACTAAGGTAAAATTTGTACAAGTGAAAAGTTGTACAAGTGTTGACACCACAAAAATGATGAGGTTATCATAAAAAAACATTGTCTTCTGAATTTATGTTTGCATGCTTGGTTCTGCCATGTCTATCTGAATGTATATAATATAATGTACTACTTATTGTTCTCTGGTGTAGGTTAAGCTATTGGGGCGAGCGAATCCACATTGCCATATTTAGATCCCAAGCTCAACGAGGAAAGATTGGTTATCGGTGCCAACTTTGCTTTTGTTGGACTTGGAATTATCAATGACACTAGAATCCAATTTGTAATTCACATCACTTGCTTGTGTGTTCTAGCTGTGTTCAAAACCCATGTTCAAAGTGTCCAAATTTTCAAACATAAATATATTCTTTAATTCAATGATTTATTTATGTACAAGAAATTAGCTGGGAAGATTTGAATCATATATACATGATATGGTTATATATTAATAACAAGTGTAGTATCTCCATCAGTTCTTTTAATAATTGAGATGGATAACGATTTAACAAGGTGTACAAAAGAGACTAAATTGTTATTTTTCTTGTAATTGACTAATAAGAAAGAAAAAAAGGTGGAAGAAAAAATGAAGGAAGAATTGACTATGTATATAAAGATAGATTATTTACAATATTTAATTGCAGGTAAACATAATCAGAATATACAGACAGTTGCAGTATTGGGAAGAATACCAGTAGAGGGTGAGTGTTCTTATAGGACCTGAACAAACTCAAAGATTAATAGAAGGAGCAATAGTCCTCATCATTCTTAGAGGTAACGACTTCGTCAATAACTATTAGGCATAGGTGTCTTTAGTGGGTGTTAGTGCTTTAATTTATGATTGTTTAAGTGGTTTGATATATTATACTATATGCTGCATTTGTTTTATAAGGTCGTGGTCTGTGTTGAGAAATATAATGTATGTGAATTTTTTTGTAGAAACAAGTTTAGGATGTACTAAGATAAGAATGATGGTTTTTAGGGGGTGTTGATAGTGCAAAAATTAGAAAAGTTAAAACATGGTTAAGTGTAAATTTTATTAGACTTGTGGATGTGGTAAGAATTGACTAATAGGAACTGCATAACTACTAGGTGTTTTGAGTTATGATGTGTGTAAATGAGTGAAAGGAAGCAAGGTAGTGCTTTGTCTGAAGTAGAGTAATAGAGGATGGGCTACTTAAATTTATGTTCAATGTTTTTAAGTTTTGCAAATATAATAATTGAGCTAAATATGTGGATTGGAAATTGGAAGTATATATGTTGTGTCGTTTCAATTGATTCTGGTTTCATGTGTTTTGATTCCTGTTGATAGCTTGTATGGCTATATAAATTTAATAATATTGTCATGCTACATTTACTCTACTTTCATAAAGTAGGAACAACTAAAATAAGTTTTAGAAATTATTGATTGCTCCAAGTGTACTAATTTCCCATCATGCTTGATGATATGAACTACTTTGTTTAAAGTTAATGATTCTCCCAACTGGTTGTTAATGGCAATGTTTTGGAATAAACTGATGAAATGTCATCCAATAGATTATGTTTCTCTAAGGTTCACTATATGAGTAATTTGCTTGATTGAAATGGTTCTGGATAGGGGTAAAGGTTTTACCTTGTTGCTTAATTTTTTAATGAACCAAAGTTAATTGAGCTTAAGGGAATTTTGTATAATATGGATCAGGATAGTAATCTAGATTGTGTGTATGTGGGAAATGCTAGTTATGATAATTTTATGTGATTGAGTGGATGAGGGTATTTTGTTAATGATCAAGAAGTTATATGTATATGTTTATAGGTAGTGTGAATCATGTATATATTGAATTTTGGGAATGAAGACTCGTTGAAGGTATGTAAGGTTTTATTTAGCTCTGGTTAAAAGACAAACCTTTTTTCCTTATTAACCTCTGATATATAATGAGCAGTAAAGATAAAGTAAGGTTTTGATCATATAAGGTTTGATATGTGTTTGGACCTTAAATAGACATGTTGCAGAAATTGTTGGTTTTAGAAACATTGTTAAATGAAAGAATATTATTATGAGTGTTACTACTTTAGACGTGTATGTTTGTAAATGAATGGTGATTGGTTAAGAAAACATAATAGCAATGTCTTGATTGTGTTAGAATGATGAGATTTTTGTTGTTTGTTATACGTGACGTTGTTCTATTCTGTTATATATAGAAAATGGTATATTCATTTTCCAGTATCTTAATGTAAACAATTACAGTCCTTTATCCTTATATTATGAAGAAGAAATCAAGTCTTGAAGTTTGAAGTATCATAACATAATAGGATTAAACCAAAGGAAGATTGAATAATAACCTCTATGATGTTGTAGTAAAACTATTTTGAAAAATTTAATTATTAAATCTGGTTTTTGAATCTGATTTTGTTGTGAGAGATCAATCCATATATGTCTTACAAAATTGATCATAGATAGCGCTTTTCGAAATAAGCGTTATCTATGAATGTGCAGAACAATAGATAGCGTTTATTTAAAAAAGCTTTATCTAAACTTATGATAATAAATAACGCTTTAAAAAAAACGCTATTTATAATTAATTAATATTATTTTTTATTTATTATTTAAAATAAACTAATAGATAGTGCTTTTTTAAAAAACCGCTATCTATAAGGATAATTTGTTTTTTTTTAAAAGAACTCCTTTTGGAGGTACTTGTAGTAAATTAGTGCTGACAAAGCTTGAACCGCAATTTCCTGAGGCGTGTAGATTCACTGTCCTTAAGGACTTATCCGCGGTGTATTGCGCAAGTCCCCCAGGATACAACAGGAACTTCCCGAAATGTATTCGAGGGTCACAGAACTAGCAAGAAACTCTTTAAACTATATACCCAGGATATGAGAACAAGATAGAAGGATAGGAAATGGAGATTGAAAATATGTTTTTGTGCTGTTTTTTTAGAATGGAAGAGGAGTGTTATATTTATAAAGCATGGAAAAAGCACCGTTGCAAAATTATGAACGTTGCATCAGAACGTTGGCCAAAGTATTAACGTTGCCAGATGAACGTTGCTGCAACGTCTTCTTCTTTTGCAATAATAAAATAAAATATTATAACAATCCCCCACTTATTGCAAAAGAAGGTTAAAAGAAAATGTCTTTGACCCAAACAGTTCTGTCTCAAAAGTGATTTCTCTTTTTGCAGGTAATCCTTTTTCAAAACAAAGGTATGTCATCTTTGTGTAAACTTGGAAAATGATTGTATAAAGCAATAGCGCAAATCTTTGTTCTGATGAATAATCAGAGATTAAAATAAGATAAGAGTATTTATATCCTGAGTCTCATAAGATGTAATGCATCAGAGCTGGTATAGCAAGCTATATGAACCAGTCTTAGATCAAGAAACTTAACACACAGTGTAGTTGGTATAGCAAGCTATATGAACCAAAGACACTTGACGTGTGTTAGAGGTTTATCAATCACAATACACCCCCACAATTCTTGCTGTTATCGCTGTGTTGCGCTAATTAGGCCATGCGCGTGCCCGGTATTCATGAGTGCTCTAGAGATCATGCCAAGATCTCATGCAAGCGGCCCCACTTGACACTCATATAGGTGATTTCATCAAGTGTATGCTGCAAATCATACACCACCCGTAAGGGATATGAAGATCATTAAAAACTTTGTTGTAAGCTAAAATTCTATCTCTATATAGAATTTCAATGACAAAGTTTAACCTCTCATAATGCAGTCTCTAGCACTTTCACATACACCATAGGAAGGGACATAATTGATTAGAATCAATTTAGTGCTATCAGAACTAACAAGTGACTTGTTTTTACCCATATGAACCTTATTCATGGGATCTCCAATCACAAAGGTTGGGTTACCATCACTTGTTTGTTTATCAGTGGCTTAAGTCCCATTCCCCTCGATGTTTCTAATATCATTTGTCTTCCCAAGGGTTTTGTCAGAGGATCTGCTAGATTCCGTTCTGACTTCACATAGTCAATGGAAATAGTTCCACTCTTTAGCAGCTGCTTCACCAAATTGTGTCTCAATTGAACATGTCTATTCTTTCCATTGTAATTTTTGTTTTTAGCTATAGCTATTGCCGATTGGATATCACAATGTATTGATACTGATGGGGTTGATTTCATTCCTAGTGGAATGTTTGCTAAGAAGTTTTTCAACCACTCAGCCTCATTACCAGCCGTCTCAAGAGCAACAAACTCAGATTCCATTGTTGATCTTGCAATAATAGTTTGCCTGGCTGATCTCCATGTAATCGCACCACCCCCAAGTGTGAATACATAACCACTAGTGGATTTTGTCTCATCTGAATCAGAGATCCAATTAGCATCACTATACCCTTCTAGTACAGCGGGAAATCCACTATATTCAATGGCATAATCCATTGAACCTCTTAAGTATCTCATAAGCCTAGAAAGTGCATCCCAATGTTCCTGGTTTGGACATTGAGTGTACCTACTCAATCTACCTACTGCATAAGCAATATCAGGTCTAGAAAAGCTCATCAAGTGTAGTAAGCTCCCAATTATCTGGGCATACTGAGGTTGAGATACAGATTCTCCTTTATTTTTCATTAATTTAGAATTAGCATCATAAGGGGTACTCACTGGTTTCAGATCATAAAACCCAAACTTCTTAAGAAGTTTCTCAATATATCGTTCTTGGGATAGTAATATACTATCTCCCTTCCTTATGATTCTAATACCTAAAATTACATTCGCTTCACCCATATCTTTCATTTCAAAATTCGATCCTAGAAATAATTTAGTTCTAGTAACAATCTCATTGCATGTACCAAAAATTAACATGTCATCCACATACAAACATATAATGACGCAATCACCATTTTCAAATTTAGAGTACACACATTTATCCGCATCATTAGGTGAAAAACCATCACAGATTAAAATATTATCAAGTTTTTCATGCCACTGTTTTGGTGCTTGTTTCAAACCATACAAAGATTTTAAAAGTTTACAAACTTTATTTTCTTGACCGGGTACTACACACCCTTCAGGTTGAGTCATATAAATTTCCTCCTCTAAATCACCATTCAAAAAGGCAGTTTTAACATCCATCTGATGTATCACTAGCTTATGGATTGCTGCTAAAGCTAACAACACTCGAATAGAGGAAATCCTAGTCACAGGGGCAAAAGTATCAAAGTAATCTATGTTGGGTTTTTGAGTAAAACCTTTTGCTACTAATCTTGCCTTATACTTCTCTATGGATCCATCAGGATGATACTTTTTCTTAAAGATCCACTTACAACCAATGGGTTTTGCTCCTTTAGGCAAATCTACTAAGGTCCAAGTATTATTTTTCTGAATTGATTCAATTTCAGTCTTAATGGCTTTATCCCACTGTTTTGCATCAGGAGCACTAATGGCTTCTACAAAGTTACTTGGATCATTATCAACAAGATAAGTATAAAAGTCATCTCCAAAGGAAGTTTCCTTTCTCTGCCTTTTGCTTCTTCTCAAATCCTCATTTAAGGTATTACTATTATCATTATCATCAACAGGTTGAGACATCTCACTAACCTTTAAGGGAAATACATGTTCAAAAAATTCAGCATTTTTCGTCTCCATTATAGAATTTCTTTCAAGTATATCACTTTTAAGAACTAGAAACCTATAGGCAGCACTATGTTCAGCATAACCTAAGAACATACAATCAGAGGTTTTAGAGCCTATTTTCCTTTTCTTAGGATCGGGTAACATCACCTTAGCTAGGCACCCCCACACTCTTAAATATTTAAGGTTAGGTTGGTAACCTTTCCACAACTCATAAGGAGATTTACCGGTTTTCTTATGAGGTATTCTATTTTGTAAAAAACATGCAGTAAGCAAGGCTTCTCCCCAAAGGTTATCAGGTGCACCAGAACTAATAAGCATGGCATTCATCATTTCCTTAAGAGTTCTATTCTTTCTCTCAGCTACTCCATTAGATTCAGGTGAATATGGTGGGGTTACTTCATGGATAATTCCTTCCTTAACACAAAATTCATTAAACAGTACATATTCTCCACCTCTATCTGATCTAATCCTTTTAATTTTCTTATTCAACTGATTTTCTACTTCTGCTTTGTAGGTTAAAAACACATCAAAGGCTTCATCTTTGTGTTTGATTAAGTATACTTTGGTGTATCTAGAATAATCATCTATAAAGGTCACAAAATAATTTTTACCTCCTCTAGACATGGTTTGTTTCATATCAGCTAGATCAGTATGAATTAACCCTAATAGCTCAGTTTGACGTTCTACAGAGAAACATGTTTTCTTTGTTATTTTAGATTCTACACATATATCACATTTACTACTCTGTTTATCATGCATATTTATTAATCCTAATCGTTGTAATTTTAAGACATACAAAGAATTTACATGTCCTAATCTAGCATGCCATATATCATACGAGTCAACAATATAAGCAGAAGAAGTTGATTCATTCATAATTTCAGAAATGTTAAGTACAAAGAGACCTTGATCACAATATCCTTTCCCCACAAAAACATTATTCTTTGTCATAATGATCTTGTCAGACTCAAATGACACTTTAACCCCAGCTTTTCCCAGTATTGATACCGAGATTAAATTAACTCTGATAGAAGGAACATGCAGGACATCATTCAAGGCCAGAGTCTTCCCAGATGTGAGTTTAAGAAGAACCTTTCCTTTTCCTAGGACAGGAGTTGTCCTGGAATCACCGAGATAAACTTGTTCTTCTCCTTCTCTTACACTGATGTAAGAGGTAAAGGCACTTCTGTTTGCACAGATATGCCTGGTAGCCCCAGAGTCTACCACCCAATTACTCACATTGGACATCAAATTTGCTTGTGAAACGACCGCAGCTATAATGTCATCTCCTTCGGCTATATTGGCCTTAGGAGGATTGTCGTTTCTTGCTCTGCGCCTGCACTGTGGTGCATGATGTCCCGGTTTTCCACACACAAAGCAATTTCCTTTCTTCTTAAAGGTGGGGTTAAATCCATTTGGACGGGATTTTCGAAAATGGTTTTTCCTATTGTGATCAGGTTTGTGTTCGTACCTTTTGGGAGCAGGTCTATCCTCTACCACATTTGCTTTTGCAGACAAGGTTTTGGCTCTTGCAGCGGCACATTCTTTCCTGTTGGTATCTTCAACAATTATGTGAGTGATGAGCTCTGAGAGTGGCATCTGCTTGTGTCTGTGCTTCAGTTGTTGCTTGTAATCAGTCCAAGAAGGCGGCAGTTTCTCGATCAGTAATTCCGAAACAAATTCATCTGGTAGAAGGATGTTCTCCGCTTTGATATCTTCGAGCAGCTTGTAGTATTCATTGATTTGCGACTTTATGTCCTTATCTTCAATCATCTCCCAACGGTAGTAATTTCCTATAACGAACCTTTGTCTGACGACATCTTCGGCAGTATATTTGAGAATCAAAGAATCCCAAATGTCTTTCGCTTCCTTGTAGGAACAATACACGTCGAACAACTCATTAGAAAGCGCACTAAGCAAAGTGTGTCGGCATACCTTATTCGCGTAAATCCATTCTTCAACTAGTTTTGAGTTTGAAGGAAGACTGGAGTCCGGTTTCGGAGATGAAAGAGCAGTTGCAACTCCATACATGTCAAGCAGGGTGGACACACGTTCTTGCCAGTGTCGGAAGTTCTGTCCGGAGAAGATCTCGACTTTTGACACGTCCGGAAATGGTTTTGCAAAGACCGTCTGAGTTCCGGAAACAATGTTCTGACTTTCCGGAATCTGGTTGTTGGTGTCAGCCATAAGTCCTTAAGATTGTAGTAAATTAGTGCTGACAAAGCTTGAACCGCAATTTCCTGAGGCGTGTAGATTCACTGTCCTTAAGGACTTATCCGCGGTGTATTGCGCAAGTCCCCCAGGATACAACAGGAACTTCCCGAAATGTATTCGAGGGTCACAGAACTAGCAAGAAACTCTTTAAACTATATACCCAGGATATGAGAACAAGATAGAAGGATAGGAAATGGAGATTGAAAATATGTTTTTGTGCTGTTTTTTTAGAATGGAAGAGGAGTGTTATATTTATAAAGCATGGAAAAAGCACCGTTGCAAAATTATGAACGTTGCATCAGAACGTTGGCCAAAGTATTAACGTTGCCAGATGAACGTTGCTGCAACGTCTTCTTCTTTTGCAATAATAAAATAAAATATTATAACAGTACTGACCAAAAACCCATGTTTTTCTCAGTGCTCATCAATTCCTATTAACCATGCACAATTTATTTTCTGCCGATTGAACTAAATTTAAATGGCCTTTGTTGTGTCGGAGTTCTATGTTTACATTGGAGCTCTATCATTTTTTTTTGTTTCCAACCCTCGCACGCCCCCGAAAAACGCTTTGTTGTTTACCCGTTGTAGATCCACGCCGTACAAATCCTCGTAGCTAGCTTGTAGGTTTTGGAATTCTCCGTTAAGGACCAAGAAACGAACTTTCCGGACATGGAACCTGCCTCTGAGGAATCCCATCGTTGATTTTCAGCACTAAAAACATGTATACAAATGAAATGTTTATAGAAGGCTTTTATTTCTTTTTTTTCCCTTGATATATTACTAGGTTGGGAAGAATCTTCATGCTCTCAATCAGACTGATGGTGTTGGCCTATATATGTCCAAAGATGTCGTGCTTCCTAGAGTGATGGAGCATGTGTAATTGGTCTATTGTTTATGTTTTTTATAATCAAAAGCATTGTTTGCTTTCTAACTAGAAGATATGATTGCTTTTCCTCAATTATCTTGAACCAGAAGATATGATTACTTTTATATTTTTGGAGTTAGATGTTAAGGACCTACACCTTGATGTAGAGGATTTGTTGATTGAAAGCAAAGCAAGGACAATGTTCTATGTTCCTCAAAGTCAAAGCAAATTGAGGGTTTACCATTAACAGATGGGATTATTTTTTATGTTGCGTGGTAGGATTTGGGATGAAGGAGGCTTCCTAGTCCCCAGATCATAGATGAGAGGCTCTACTGGCAGCACAACAGGCACAAAAGACTTTTTTTAGACCAGCACTAAAGTATCGGGGTTATTACTGCTGACTTGGACAAAACCTTCAAACTCTGCTTTTGTTTGATCTTTTTTCCTCCTTGTCTATGTTTGTAAGGGTAGTGTAATCTCATTCTCATTATTTACTCATTTCATTATACCTTCGTGCTTGAAATAATTAAGAGGAACAAACTTGTGAGGAGATGATTACTTGGTTTATATTTGGATCATACTTTACGTTCTTTGTGAAGGTCTTGATTTTTATTTGTGACATTCCATTTTGTTTGTTCTCTTGTCATTTCCAGGAAGGAGTCTTTGTCTCTGATGGATATTATTCTTCCCTTCTATAGATGAACCCTTCCTCTGAATGACATTGTTATCTTTCTCAGGGATGAGGATAAATAAGTTGTATTTTCATTTAAACATTTTTCTGTTTGTTTTTTTGATGTCATACATATCATGTTTAAGCCTTTGTGCAGTTGCATGTTTTTTTTTTTTGTGACTCGGACTTCATGCATTTTGCTTATGGGGTTAAGGTGTCATTGGGAAGCCCTTGTGTGTATCTTACAACTATATTGTTAAGGCTGTTAGTAAGGATTGGTGCTTTTAGCTGCTATTTGGACATGTATCGTGCTTAACTGTTTAATTTTTTGATAAAATTAAAATTTGTGTTTGGGATGAAGTTATGATAGGATGGAAATTGATAATTATCATTGTTTTTCTTGGGACAGTGGAATCATGGGATACAAGTATGCAAAAGAAAATGCTACTAATGTTTTATCTTGTATTCTTTCTTGATAAATGAATTCAAAATTAGAATATTGGCCATTCTCTTTATGTTATCATTTGTTTAATTATTTTCGTCATTATTGCTTTTAATTTTATTAAATTATTATCACTACTTTTATCAATTATAGGTACAATTTATATGTTTAGTATTTTATTTGTTCCTCTCCCGCTTTACAAAAATATGTTATCACTTTACAAAAATATGTTATCATTAGAATATTATGGAATGACCATGTCATAAAACTTATTTACCATCTTATTATGCACTTTCTTTCAGCTGGGCCATGTTATAAAACTTTTTTTTTGTCATTATTGCCTTTAATTTTATTAAACTATTATCACTATTTTTCTCAATTATAGGTACAATTTATATGATTAGTAATTTATTTGTTCATTTGACGCTTTACAGGAATATGTTTTGCAAAAGTATGCTCCTTCTGGCCATGCACCTTTCATTAATATGAAACATTTAACCTTTTCCGATAAGATGTTGAGCATGACAAGGCATGTCAGAATTATAACATGGATGTGGATATTGACCTTAGGGAAGTTTATTTTCTCATTATGCACTTTCTTTCAGCTTCCCTTACACATAGTTCTCCTTTCGTACTTTAAACATATATTGTTGCTTTTAACTTATTTTCCTCATTTCATCTTTGATTCTTTTGTTTTGAGTCATTTTCTGTTTCTAGAGATTTGGAAAGGTGCAGTAATGCCATTTTGAGTTTTGTTCTCTATTTTGAACTTTCTATGATGTTCTGAGCCAATTGTTATTTTTTGATGCTTTTGTAGGGTAAACTATAATGTTGTTTTGAGATTAGTATTAGTTGTTTTTATTAATTTCATTTCTTGTTTTGAAATTTTGTTTACTAAGTAGTTTTAACTAAACTACCCAGTTTTTGTTTGTCTTTGCTGATTTAAATTTATTTACTGTTTTGAGATTATTAGTACTTGTTAATGGCCTCATAGATGATGCTTGACAATTTATTGGATAAAATTGCATGCTTCCTCAACATCCTCCCTAAGGTTGTGCTATACTGGTCGTAGAACTTATGGTTTCCTATTTGCATCTTTTCCTCTTTATTTTTTCAGTATTTTATGATTTTAGAAGCTTTTCTCATTCATCCTTCAGGTTTATATAACAACTTCTTAGGAGTTATGAGGATTGGAATAAAAATTCACAGATGTTACAATTTATAAGGTTTATTAGTGATATTAAAAAAAAGGTTGATATACAAGTAGGGCCCTTGACTTTTAAAAGAATATTAGTTAAGTCCCTGCACAAAATCTTGTTATTAAGTCCTTCGTGTTCTACAGTATTGGGTTGTGCTATAGTTTAGGGGCCTCCCCTATTTTTTAAGTTGTGTTAAACAAAATTGAGATATTCTTGCCTATACACAAGTCTGGGATTTCCACCCTTAGTGAATGTAGGTCTCAAAGCTAATCAAATTTTTATTTTGGTTGTTAGTTCCCAAAATTAGGTGCCCCTCTAGGTGGTGTGGATTAATATGTAAGTGATATAACGTGATAGAATTATTTTATTTAGTTGAGGTATTTGATAAGTAAGATTACATATATATATATATATATATATATATATATATATATAAATTATCTTCACTGTCTATTTGATGTTATGAATAGAGCTGTCAAATAAGCCCCAATAATAAAACTTGACCCTAGCCCACATGGGTTGGGGCCAAAAAAGCCCACAGGGCCAAAAAAAGCCCTTTATTATAAAAGCCCACAGGACCAAATACCCCCAAAGCCCTGTGGGTCAAGGCCAGCCCATGGGCCTTCCTTTTTACCAAATTTTATGTAGAGAAAAAAAAATTATGATCAAGATACAGATGAAAAACAGAGAAACAAAAAATTTATAAAACAATTGGTAAATACAAAGATAACTATTGGTTAGTCCCAATAAAGACACAAGCATTGGTGCTTCCTTTTGTGGCCTACTTGAACCTGTATTTTAGATAAAAGTGACAGGGTTATCTATGTTTATTATCATATTATTTTATCACTGCAACCATGTGATTCTGCATCTGTAATGATGTACCCTTTTTGTTCTTAATTAACTCACTAGTAGTTAGTGTTGTCTTCTCACATCAAATTAAAAAACTTCAGCAATATTTTTACTTCAATAGCAAAATCACTTACAAATTTTATATATATCTCACATGTTGCTGCATTTTTTTTTACACTATATATTTGCATAAATAATAGTTTTTTTTCACAACTACTTGGAATAAACAGAAATAATTTGACTTAGTCTGTTGGAATTGTAGATAAAACTGTAGGCATTTTTTTCTTAGGAGTTAAACGTGCTGACTGGATTCAAATTGTTCCTGCAGCATTCAACGCATGAAACCAAAACTGCACTTATATTCAAAATTTTGCATAATTGCATAGAAACTAATTATTCCATGTGAAACTGCAATATCAACCAAAATACAGAACAGACAACACTTTCAATTCAACAAGTATTATTATTTTTATTTAGAACATGATGGATAGAAAAAAGTGCTTAATTGGTAAACTATAGTGCAACATAAAGAGCATGATAGAGGGGAAAATAAATTTGGAAAAGATAACTGCACCCAACTGATCCAACATGTTTATCTTATAAGCTATAGGAACCATCTAAAGAAACCATTCACCTTGCGCTGAGTCTTCCAACCAGGTCTGGTGCACGTGCACCAAATTGAACCAAAACGAATCCTGAAACTCAAATTTCATTCTTCACAGCAAAAGGATGAAAGATATCACATGAAAACTATAATAGTTGATGCATTAAAACATACCCTATTGCTCAGTATTGAGGTGGAGGCACAAGCCTTCCGCTCTTCACCTGCAATGTTGGCAAGTTAGCAGTAAGTAAAAAGGCCAAAATATGCAATGCAAAATTTCAAAAACAACACCTCATTCCATCATTTTTCACCAATCCAAACATAGCAATGAACATCACAAGCAATTAAGCTGAACCAAAACTCAAAGAAACAGCAATAAATTCTATGTTCAAAGAAACAATAATTAATAATTAGAAAGTAAATTAAGCTATGGTGTCACCGAGTCTACCTGTGATCACTTTCACTGCCCACAATGTTGAAGACTTTCAACATCTTCTAAAAGTTTAGACTCATCAACTCCCTCATGACCAAAAATATCTTCAACAATTTCATCTATCACAAGCAATTGAAATACAATCAGACAACTAGTTTATAATCAATAATTTAATGTAAAGTAATTTTTAAAATAATAACATATACACTTACCACTAGGATTTTCAGAAAATCCATATAGCCAATTTTGAGTACAAATCAACATTTGCACATGCTTAGGAAGAATGGAGCTTCTATATTTCGAAAGTACACGTCCACCTTTACTAAAAGCTGACTCTGATGCCACTGTAGTAATAGGAATACTAAACACATCTCGAGCCATTATAGACAATATGGCAAACTTTTTCTCATTAGTCTTCCAATATTTGAGCACATCAAAATCTTCATTGTCTTCATCATCATCTATTGTTGGTTCATCTAAATAAACATCTATCTCGTTCTTTCCAATGATAGATTTTGACTCATTCTGATACATTTTAAAATCCTACAATGCATTACATATTAATTATCAAAACAAAACTAGAAAAATTGGAAAAAAAATTGAACACTAGATATAAAACGCTTACCGAAATAATCCTTGATCTCTTAAACTTTTTCCCTTCAGTATTGGACTGAGACATCAAGATGGATTCAATAGGTGATTGGGAAAGAGAAACACTAGAGGTAGAAAAGTTCTTAACATATTCTTTAAATAACCTCTTGAACTTCTCTAACACTTTCTTTGTTTTCTCTCCATAGGTTAGAGGATCCAATTTTTTATAACAATATGTTATAAAATCAACCTTTAGTCGTGGATCAAGAATAGCTCCAAAAGCTAACCCAATACTATACTCCTTCCAATACTTTTGAAACTTTTCTTTCATATTACAAGCCATGTCCTTTAAGATGACATCTTCATTCAACAAATTTTCTTCAATGATGAGCTGAATTTTCCAAATTTGCATAAAATACAAGTTTGAAGTGGGATAAGATGAACCAGACATCATGTTTGTAATCTCATAAAATGGTTCTAAGAATTGACATATTTTCTCTCCCCTATCCCATTCCTCAGAAGATGGAAAATTTTTATAATTTCTATCAACCACTTTGAGAATTTCAAAAGCTTCCTTATATTTGATTGCACTTTCAAGCATTAAATAGGTTGAATTCCATCTTGTAGTCACATCTAATCTCAAACCCATGCTCATATTTTTGCCAGCGTCGCTAACACATTCTTTGAATTTGAGAGTTCTTCCATATGATGATTTAACATACTTAATACTCTCTCTAATACTGTGGAGTGCTTTGTCAATCACCTTTAAACCATCTTGAACTATCAAATTAAGAGTATGAGCACAACATCGTACATGGAAATACTCACCATCACATAATAAATTTCTATGAACACAAAGATGGCTTTTCAGAATGTCTTGCAAATTAGTATTGGCAGAAGCATTGTCTAGGGTAATTGAGAAAATTTTCTTATCAATACCCCATTGCTTTAGGCAATCAAACACAACACTTTCTAGTTCAACACCTGTATGTGGTGGTTTCATTCGACAGAAGTTAAGAATCTTACTTGTCAATTTCCAGTTTTCATTAACAAAGTGTGCAGTTAGGCAAATATATCCCTCAGAAGTAATTGCAATCTAAACATCAGAGGTTAAACAAATTCTATTAGGAATCCTAGACATGATTTGCTTAACTTTATCCTTTTGTTCAATGTATTCCTTTTCCACATATGATACAGTAGTGTTCCTACATTTCATGTCAACATTAGGATTAATGTATTTAATCCACTCTCTGATTCCTTCATATTCAACAAAATTATAAGGAAGGCTATGTTTAATTATGGCTCTCGCAAGTAACTTCCGGTGAATCTCTTGATTGATTTTTCGTGTCCCAAACTTTCCTTCTTGATTCAGATCCTCACCTAAGTTTGCAATACTTCTACATACATGGACATGTCGACTTAAATGTGAAGTTCCATAATTGTTTTTAGTAACTGGGTTTTTTCCAACTTTGTAGCTATTACCACAATACTTACATGCAGCCTTTTCAATTCCATCCTCATCTTTTCCTATTTTTGTTAAAAAATTCCAAACATTTGAGATTTCCTTTTTATTGGTGGTAGCACTCTCAGATGGACCAGGAGTTTCAGATGCAAGATCATCAACCAAAATCAAAGGGTTACTCTTATGGTGGTCCATATTTAAAAGCTATTGCACACAACTGCATAAATAAATGAAGAAATATTTTTAATAGGTCTTCAATAAAGATAGCAGGAAAACTACTTTTGAAAAGGGAAAGACGTGACCCAGAAAACAACTCGTTAAACTTAAAAACGATTCATCAAACTATAAAACTATTCTTCAGTTTGTCCAATATGTATCTGCTCTTATTTCAGCAGCTATTGGAGGTGTGTATATATTCTACTTGTTTCTTGATCTATTGGTAGCTACTTTAACTATTGGTTTTGGGTAAGTTCATTTCATTGCATCTTCTTTTCAAGGGATAAATGAACTAAAAGAGACAAAAAAAGAGGCATCAATTGGGTCCAAGACTCTTGAAGCAACTATTGAAAAGACCTTATGCATCAATGACGGGAAGAGGGAGTGTACCCTCTGATATAACAATTGATGGAGATATGTATAATGTGTATAATTTTTACAAAAGTATCTATCTATCTATATAACACTTTTCTAACTAACTATATTTCTTCCCATTTATTGTAGAGTTAAATGTCACAGAAATAAAACCAAAATCAAATCTAGATAATATTTCCAGATAAATAAACTCATTTCATTTTAAAGTTTATCATCAGTGTGTAATAGAGGGACAAAAATAATCATCCATGAGTTCAAATGTCAAAGGCAATGACTGTGTTGGTATTCAATTGCAGTCTCAAATACAAGATAGTTCAGAATAACTAAGATTGAAAAACATACACGATCATTTAAATGAGGGACACAGATGATGAGAAACAAGAGCATTTAAAGGATTTATATATACATATAAAACATAAACGAAAGAAAAATCATATAAGCATGCCAGAAAAAAAACAATTGTGGAATTGATGCTGTCATCTTATTTAAAGGTCAAGAAAATGTTCATATATTCACAAAATCAACATCAAATATCTCCTAAGATTTTCCATTTCTCGAGTACTACTTCAATAATGACACATACAACCCTACATAACTTTTCTCTCTTCATCATTACAATTATCATCAACCATCCCTGTCTAATGTAACAAAAATATCTCTCTTTCACTTTCTTTTACATTTATCTATTCATCTTTTACAGCTTTTATTACAAAATATATAAAAATGAAATAATATATGAAAGAACTGAAAAATCTTATTTTTGTTACTTAGTACAGTAGTCAATGAATTTGGCAAGGCATTCAAAATGGGAAAAGGGAAAAGGCATCCTTTGATGTGCTAAGTTTAGCCTTATCATGACATACACAATAATTAGTAATATTTATTCTTTTTCTCCTTTTCCAACATTTATTCCAGCAGACAAACCTTTTCCAACATCAATCTTTATCTATTTTCACTCACAGCTTGTACTTGCCAATTCATGTATAAGAAAACAAAATAAAAAATAAATACATCACAAATACTGTTTAAATTGAAACTGAATACAAATAATATGTTTTTCCTAGATAAAGATATGAAGAGTCAATGAAACTGAAGCCGAGGGTGAGAACTTTGCATTTAAAAAATTATCAACTAAAGAATGGCTGAGAAAAACTAGTGACATGCAAAGTTTAATCCACCATTCATTCTAATAAACAGACTTGTAATTAGTGTTGAGACAAGTAAAAAAATTTAGCAAATTTAAAACACATAAAACAAAATACATAAATATATATTCCACCCATTTACTTACCTTTAAATTGAAATCAAATATTGGAGAAGTACAATGTCATTTGATAAAACTGATTTGAAGTCTTCAAACGTCCAGGTTGAGACTAAGGTGATCTGAGATACATGATAAATCATATCCATCCAAAGGGGCGTGAGAAATGAATCATGGCTACCAATCAAGTGGAAAACCAAAAATCGACAAAAATAAGACAGAAAAAAAAAGAAGATTTACCGGAAGTGAAATCTGGAGGCGGTGATGTTGCGGTGATGAGATTTGGCGAGGTCTCCGCGGAAGAGAGCGTATATGTTCCAGTGATGAGATTCGTGAAGTTTTGGATCTTACTTGGTAGGCTGAGAAGAAGAATGTCGAACTGTGAAAACTTTCAATGAGAACGATGAAAGAAAGAGTACTGATTGAAAAAGGGGGCTCAACCCACCCTGAAGACGTCCCAACCCATTTTAGTCAGGGCTTTTGGGGGTTGGGGCTTTCAGAAAGCCCCCTGTTAAGTGGGCTACTAAAATGGGGCCAAATTCTAAATAGGGCCAGGGCTGACCCATGGGTGGTGGATTAAAATGACACCTCTAGTTATGAAGTATTATTGGTTATTTTCTGGTTTTTTATGTTTTAACACTCACTTACATTATTTTTGTGGTGTGAATGTTAACGAAAGATAATTTTACTCCATGGAAGAAATTTCTAATATATTCGTATACAGAGATTGAAAGACATTGGTTACTATGAAGGAAATTATCAGATATTGTGAAGGAGGAACAATTCCAATTGATGTAAGTTATTTTTATTGTCATAATTAATTTGTATTAAAATTTAATGAACTAAATATATATTATTTTTCTTTTTTTAAGTATTTTTCTAGTTGCAGATGTCAACAATATCGTGAAAGTCAAATCATTGAAGTTAAGGAAAATTGGTATTTATATGTAATTAGTACATGCTTATAGGTTATGTTATGGTGATGTACATGCTTATAAGTACTCATAAGATATATATGTTATGGTTGTATATATTATCTTATAAAGCAATGTCATGTCATGACACGTAGTAGACGACTTAACGATTAAATTTTGAAATATTATTGTACTAATAGTTTTTATTCATATTAGTGAACATTCTTTTTGAGACATTTGTGATATTTTTCTCAATATTTTATATTTTTTTTGTATATAATAGAACCAATAGATAGTGTGGATTTGTACATAATAAAACTAATATTTTATATTTTATTTTATTTCTTTTAATTTAGACCAATAGATAGCGCTTATTTAAAAAAGCGCTAGCTATTGTCAGCCACCAATAGATAGCACTTATTTAAAAAGGCGCTACCTATTGTCAGTCACCAATAGATAGCGCTTAGCGCTTGTTTTAGAAGCACTATCTATTAATAGATAGCGCACACATAGATTGCGCTTAAAAAGCGCTATCTATGATAAAAAAAACACTACCTATGCACTTTTTTGTAGTAGTGGTTGTTTAAGCTTGCATTGTAGCTGTACAATTAAAGAACAATAAGGCCATGTTTGTAAAGGAGTACATTACTTCAAATTACATGTTGCTTAATATATATTGCACTTTGGTGACACTCTAACTTTTTAATTTTATAGACATGCAGTCAAAGCATATAGATACTTCGAACAGACATTATGGGAAAAGAGGTTTGAATGCACATGATGATGTAATATTTGTTTAGAATTAATTTACTGAACTGGTGGATTCTACTTGTTGAATTGTTTACTCTGATATATAGGTTTATGCATGACATTCATGCAAGACAAATTACTTGGCACATGTGAACACATTATTAATGGATGTGCAAAAGTCATGCATACTCCTTTTGCATGGATATTGTCCATTGTTACGGATATGAAAATGAGTAGGACACTACTTTTAGAATTGTGTAGTAGATGGTTAGAGAGGAGGGGCGAATTTGAAGTTAGGTCTATGTTTATTCCATTTACAAAGTTAGATGTTTGCTTAGGTTTAAGGGTTAGGGTTCACAAAGAGATGTTTAAGTTGTTTAAAGAGGAAGTTGTTAGTCATACTAGGAGATTGTTTGATACAAGTGATGTAAGTGTACATAATGTTTATGAAGAACTTCAAAAGCGTATAAAAGGGGAAGAAATGGTTGATGTTTGCAGATTATACATATTGTTATAGAGTGAGTTTTTCTTTCTAAATAGAGGTGAAAAAGTTCATGTTGGGTTATTTGAACTATTAAATGATTTATCATGTATTGAAAAGTATAACTAGAGTGTTATTTATGAGTATTTGGTTTCTAGTTTATGTGATGCTACATTGTGTGTAAGGAAGAAACAGAAAAGGCAACGAAAGGTTTATGATATGTTTACTCCATTTCAGAAGTCAAATTCAGAGAAAAATTATGACATAGGAGGTGATGATGTTGGGACGTCAAATTCAAAGAAAGATTATGATGTAGTAGGTGATGATTTCGGGAAGTCAAATTCAGAGAAAGATTATGAGATAGTACGTTATGGTGTTGGAAAGTCAAATTCAAAGAAAGATTATGACATAGAATTTGATGATGTTGGGAAGTCAAATTCAGAGAAATATTATGACATAGTATGGGATGTTGTTGGTAAAAGTTACAATAAAAAAGTTGGTGATGTTTAAGTTCATGAAGACATGGATATTCAAAATTTTGACTTGTACATGCATTTAAAAGCTCAACCCAGGAAGCGTTTGAAAAGTGTTGCTTTGAAAACCCCTTGGACAAGATTAGATAGGAATATATGCATTAATTCATATGTATTATTACGAAACACATTTGTAATTTTGAATGACCTTAACTGTTTAATTTTTTGATGAAATATATGATTAATTTGTAATTGTTAGTGAGTTCTTAATTTTTCAAGTTCCTTTTGATGCACCATGACTTTTGTCCCACCATTGCCATGATGAAGTTTTCATTAATTTTGGTTATTTAATTTAAAACAATTTGATTTGGGAATTCATTATTTATGATTTTGTTTTTGTTCAGAATGTCAATCTAATGTAACCATGTCCTTCATAACAGATGGACATTACTTGATATTCATAACACATAACCCCCATACACAATAAAATAAATGATTGGTGTGTGTAAATTATAATTTTGTTTTAAAACAAAATGGTTAACATACAACTGGTCAGATTGATTGGTGTGCGTAAATTATAGTTATGTTTTAAAACAAAATGGTTAACAAATAATTGGCCAGATTGATTAGTGCAGTAACTGGTTATACAATGAACTTGATGTAAAAGTTCTTATACACATTTTGTATAACAATAAATTGATTAACATGATTTCAAGTGCTTTAATATTCTAATTCAGTAACCAGTTAATGTGCATCACATTATGTGGTAAGTTGGACTAGTATTATGCACAATAACAAAGTTGTCATTTTAAGTGGTCTGATTTCTTCCTCTAGTAAGTGGTTATTCAATTCATATTTTGTAGTTGGTTGTGACAGTCATTTTAAAATGGATATAACTGGCAAAGTATAAAAATTGTTTTACAGAATGACATAAATATAACATTTGTGTAGAATATGGGTAAATATGACATTCATTTTCACTGAAGTCACCACATCTTTCAAATCGCATGACAAAAAAATGTCATTACATGCATATGAGGAATTTAAACGCCAGTGTGAAATATGTTATCCAAAAACATTGTCGATGTTAGTTGTAAACGATTGGGTGTTTTGATGTCATTGTGTAATGATGTCAGCAGTGACATGCACCTAAGGGATGACAGAGCTGATACCTGCATGACAAAACATCCAATGCATGACATTTAAATATATGTTCGATGTAGTAAACGTGAAATCAATAAACTATGAAATTGCAATTAAATCTTACTAGTACAATTGAGTTGGTTGTTTTGTAATGTGTGTTTAGTGTGACATCAATGTTATTGTTGAATGTTGTATTCGGTACGTCCATCATAGTTTCCTTTATGAGTAGTCAGTACGAAGTTAGTTTAAATTGCATTCGTTTGCAAATTTTAACACCACCAAATGTTTATTGCAACTGATAACACTAAGAAATAATTAAATAATAACTTACATCAATATCAATGGATGTTTGACTACTGCCTTTTGCATAATAAAATAATAACGTAAGGGAAATCTCAACGATATGTCCAAAAGTCTTGCATAAGTTATCATAGTGTTCAACATGTGGATCATTCTCTTTATTGTTGTATGTTGCTCTAATATACGTGTGCTTTTTGCGGAAATTTTTACACCATTGTGAGTATGTACTTAGCAGGAAGCTCTATTACTCGCTCTTGTGCCAGGACACATACACGAGGTCTACATATAATGCCCCTAAACTCAAAAAGCAAACAATTGCAATTGACATTTGTTGTGTCTTGCTGAAATGTAACCATGAATATCCTTTCTTGTGTTATTTCATTATTAATGGAGTCCTCCATTTCCTTGTACAATGACGAATTCTCTCCTACAACAACACCATCTACGAAACAATTAATTTTACCTCTAAATTCTGATTGTATTTCTCAAGCATAGCATGTGTGTAATGCTTTTGGAATTTTCGCTTTATGAGTGATTGTGACTCTCATGCAAGAGTTGTGTTTAACGACGTGAAGTCAACTTAGATCTTTTTTTTGTCTTTTGTTGTAGTGCATTGTCATATTGTTTAACAAATTCTTAAAAGGTAGTTTATTAGTTAATATATTCATCAGAGAATGCATTCAGGCTCTCGCTTCTTTGAGTTGTTGACATGCCAACATAAAAATTGTTTCTCAAGTAAAAAGGAACTCACCTGCGTCATTCTTCGTAAAGTGAAGAATGTCATTCATTCCTGTGGAGTGAAACTATTGTTATCATCCTTTCACATCCATAAACAAAATTATCATTTGAATCAGAATTGTATACAACTTCTTTAAGTTATCGCTTGATATCTTTGTAAGCGGCATAACCTTGTAACTTCTCAGGTATTTTTTTTTTCATTATATGCCACAAGCACCACCTATTACGAGTAGGAAACACGATTTCTATTATTTTCTTCATTGCTTTGCACTGATTCGTAATAATTCCTTGGGGTGTTGTGTTGTGTAACACCCCCAACGGAGTGCCACGTTTTAATTTATAAAATCCAAAATCTACGCCAATTTTTCTTTTATTTAAATCACATCGCGGAAACGAAAACCTCAAATTTCTAAATATATTAAAATATAAAGTAAACTTTTACAATTCTTGAAATCCATTATTCAAAGATATAAAAATAACTTTAAAACATAATAAATTCCCAGCAGCAAATTCCCATCTCTCTCGTCGACTACTCCAGTCCAGCTTTATCTGCAATGTCATCTACTCTCGTACAATTACGATCATTGCAGGTGGAACCACAACCACAAAAGGAAAGGGTGAGTAACTAAGAACATAACATAGTATATGATTTAACATCAGACTAATATAGTCATAACATCACAATACAGACTAACATATTCATAACATCACAACACATCTCAGTATTCAACTCATAACCCAGATCATCACCACCCAGACTATCAAAGTCATAACATTACAATACATCACAGTATTAAACTCACAACTCAAATAATTTACACAAGCTTCTATTGTTTCCTTGAATTTTGTCGTACCAAACCTATTTCGCAAAACAGGGTGATTTGAGTCGCCTTCCATCGTAACTTCAAGCCTATCTCCCCGACTCCTCAAGGAATTATGAGTAAAAACTTCGGTTAGGCGCACCCACCGAGCACTATACTCACACGAGCTGAAATCATTGGGCGAGACATCCAACCCTCTCTAGTCCTCGCGCACGAGGATAGGGTGACACTCGATTCTCATGTATAAATCACCATCATATACAAAGTCAATCAAATTCATTGACCAACAATTAATTAAAAATTCACAAATAATTAAATAACTTAATTTAATTATTTTTCCTATTGACGCACCCCCGTGAAATTACTAATTTCACACTTCCATAAATTAGAACAACATTTCTAGTGCACCCCCACTTTTTACTAAATTCCCAACACCAAAGAAAACACCTAATTCCAATATACCCTTTTTTACTCTAAACACACTTCCTTCTACATCTACTTTTTAAGTGGACCCCAAGGCCATTAAATTACATTTGTTCTTACTTCCAAGGTAGGTCTCACATGAAACCACTCATTTCTTACCAAACTCTCTCTTTCTCTCTCCCTTTTTACGTAACCTTTCACTTCTTTCCTCTCCTTTTCTTTTGTTTTTCACATTCAATTAAACAAAATCACTTCACCCACATTTTCTCACCAAAATTTCGTGGACCCCACTCCCTTTCTAGCTCACTTTTCTTCTCATTCCTAAGTTAAAGTTTATGAAGTTTACGTAACAATCTCTCCATCCCATTTTACATTTTCAATCTTCTCTCTGTCTTGCCATTAACTCACGGTCCCACGCCATTTTATCATCCACACTTTTATTTTTTTCCTTTTTCTACACATTCTCACTACACTTACCCCAATCCACCACACACCTACACTTTCCCATTTGACTTTTCAAAACAACTCATCTCTCTCTTTTATTCAATTTCTACGGTCTCACACTTATTCTACACCAATTTCACTTTGTTTTCCTCTCTTCCTTTCCTCCACAACTTACACTGCAGCACTACCCTTTCTCATCCTATATTTTCTTTAATTAACCAACCTTCCACCAACACTCACTTCTAATTTGTTTAATCTCTCCTTGACTTTTCAATCCCAACTTCACACCCATTCCTCACCTCATTTACGTCCCACCCATGTAACCCCTTCTCCATCTCTTCTTTTTTTCTTTCTTTCTTAACTTCAACTCCAAGACTCTCCACTTTCCTTTGCCTCTGCTAAGTAATTTGTAGTGTGCCCATCTCCTCCTTCCACTTTCATAATTCTTCCTTCATGTTCTTCTTCCACCCAAGACATCAAAACTACATCCTTCTTCACTGTTTTTCATCACCCATATACCCCAACTCACCAAACATCACTTTCACTCCTCTCATTCTCATAATTAATTCTTTTCTCTTCTCGCAACGGGAGAGAATTCACAATACCCTCCTAAGATACACGATAAGAGTGTAGATAAGTGTTCCCAAAAATGTATAAAAAGTATGCACGATAAGATACACACCATATAATCATGATTTTAAGTGTGCCCATGACACTTTTTAATACCCATGCAACATCCCAAGTGCCCAAACATGTATACCCATTACAACAACAACATATTTCATAAAGTATGAACCTGTATAACTCAAGGTATACCCATTACAACATCAAAAACGAAAATACCAATATATACAACCCAAAGTATACCCCTTCACAACCCAATTCTGAAAATGCATGTAAATAACCATTCCCCATAGAACAACACATGAAACCAAGAGGGCTTAAACCATTATCTTCCAATTCTCATGCACAAAGTATAAAATAATACTATATCTCTTAAACCATTCTCTTTCCTCTTTAAATGCAAGAAACAAGCAAGGAAAGGAGCTTAAATCCACACACTTCCAGCACTCAAAGTTCACGCACAATGAAGGTTTTTCTCCACTTTTTCATACCAAAACTCATGCATAAAAATATAAAATAATACTACACATTTACCCCTTTCTCTTTCTTCATTTAATGCATGATACACATGAGGAAAATAGCAGCCAAAATCCTTCATGGCTTCACACAGTGATTGACGTTGAAATCCAAACTCAAGATAAAGTTAATTTTAAATCCCTCTTTCTTACCTCATTGTGGGACCTACATGTGTTAAGATGGAAATACAAAAAGTTAAGAATCTTTTTAGTCTTAGAAGAGTTTGAACTTAACACCATGTATACACAACAACTAATAGAACAAGCTCCATTCATTAATATAATAACACAAATAATTATATTTAACTATTCTTTCTACTCTTTTCGTAAATTAACATTAAAACAATTATTAATTTTATTTTATTCACTTTTTTTTCTCAACTCCATTTCACAAAATAATTTATTATTTAACATTCCAAAATAAAATAATTAAATTAAAACATCATTTTATTTATACGGATCTTACATGTTGGACATGCACCAAAGCCATGAATTAAATAACCAAACAAATGACTTTGTGTCCTTTGAAGATAACTAACCACAACCTAAAAATATAGATTGACCATGGTGGTTGACTCCAACGAAAAGAGCAAATGGCATGTCATACTTATTCGTTAAGTATGTTGTGTCAAAAGATATGACATCACCAAAATACTTATATATATTATTTTGTTTTATGTATAAGTTACTGTTACCCCTATCCACAATGTTACCCCTATCCACAAAATTCACAATAGCTAAATCTCTTATTTTGTCATTTGTAGAAGGTCCCACCATACCATCATTAAAATATGGCATCTCATTGAAAACCTCTTCTTCTAGACGTCTTATTTTCATTTGTAACTCCTTAAGCCGTTGTGCATGGTTAACAACTTTTGTCCTCAACACCCTTTGCTCTTGCACAACTCTAGTAAAATCAAAATTGTCATCATTTGACTTAGGATTTGTCTCCCCACCAGAAGTAAGTAATTCTTTTATTTCGTCATTGTGTAATTGTTCTTCAGTCAAATTGCAATCCCACAATATCTTCAAAAGCAAATATAATTTTACATTACCAACAAATCATATTAAGAACACAACACGACAAATATAACCAACATATCAAAAGAAATGGAATTACCTTAGTTCATTCAAAACTGGATTTTATTCTTTTCATTTTATCTTTAATTACAACCCAATCAAGAAATCGAGGATAAATACACCTTCCACCAATATGATACAAACTTACGTGTTCAATAATCCATAACTATAAAGTTCATAACAATAGTTAAAAATCTTTCTAAAAATAAAAACATTTCCTTCGTAAGAATTAAATAAATAAATTTAAAAACACACATGTAAAACTGCTGCACAACCAGCTATGTGTATAACTTCGTGGTAACTTTTGCGGTTGTATTTATCGGATGCCCGATTCAAACTATGTACAACATCACCCTAGTTGTATACATTTAGTTCATTAATGTTATCTAATTTACTAAAAGGGACACTATTTATGACATTACAATTCCTAGGAAAATAAAATACTCCAAATGCTAACAAAACATACAACCTACAAAAAATGTCAACACTTTTTTTGTTTTTAATTTTATATGTGTCAACTTTTCCATTATACTTATAATTGTGATGTCCTCATCCCTAAACAAGTTATTGACAATCCCACTAACATCATTTTCCAAATTTCTACTTTGACCAACATTGGGTAAACCTAAAATAAAACAAACATCCTCAACTCTAAAAGGGACTAAATTCTCCCCAATCCTAAAAGCCTTATGAACCACATCCCACCTACTAATTAACTCTACAAGAATGGGGCTAGAAATAACCATATGTTCAACCATATCGACTAACCATTTGAAAGGTGTCGACTTTAATCGTTCCTTTTGAAAGGATGATAGGCAACCATTTAATTCAAGTATATGTTGGGTTTGGACTCGGTGCTTAACTCTAAGTGTACCTTGCAAGTATAAATCAAAGCATATGCTTGTAAATTGAATACAACAATCTACCTATTCAATATTAAATTTAAATACTTACACCACACTTACCATTTCACTAAGTTCTTTGTCCATTTCAGTATATCCTGCACACTTTTCAAAACACAAACAAAATCATTGTGTAATATGAGAGTTAGATGTTCAATTTAACATATTGGTATGTAATTAGGAATGTTAGGTAAGCCTTATTTTCTATCATGAATAGCTAAATAGTCCAAAAAAACTGATAAATTTAGTTTGAGATTGTCAGTACTTAAGATTCCAGTCGTTGAAAGTGGAAAAAGGAAACATTAAATTATATCTTTTCAGAACGATTACAAGGTTCAAAGAGACAAGATTTGGCAGCAAACTCTTGCCTTTTTCATAGGATGGATATCTATGTTTACATAGTAAGGTTCTAACAATCATTTTGCCACGTCTAGGAATAGGAATATGAAGCCTAACTGCAAATCCGCAATTTAAAAAAGAACTTTTTCCCGAACATAAAGAAGATAGCATGGGTGCAATGAAATAAAATTAGTTTATATTGAAATAAAATTACCTCCTTTAATGTCCCACACTAAAATAATGTAGCATATGTGATTTATCATCAATCAATATCTTAATTTAAAATTCATGAATTTAGAACTAAGACTTTGATGGAAATGCTCTAGCTAGGACAAGCCGAATCTAGAAGCAAATCAAGCCATAAGTTCATGGGTGAAGATTGCAGAATTTGGTGGTGGTGAAAGGTGTTGATAACTCATGGTTTTTGTGAGTTGTATGGTGATGGAAGATGTGTTTAAGGGTTCTCTAAGAGAGGTTGGGCCAACTCTTGGAGGAAGGTGGCTAGAAGAGGCCACTTGGGTTGCTCTAGCCTAGGGTGACCTTAAAAGAGTAGTATGGCATAAAAATGGCAGCATAACTTTACTCTAAATCAAAGGTGATTATATGATGAAGAGCACCTCTATTTATAGGCCAAGGTGTCTCAAAATGGGCTGAAACTTTAACCTAAAAGAGCCACCTTGGTTGGCTTGGAGAGCAAGAAGAAATCGTGTCCAATAGGAGGGAGACAATTGGCAAAAATCCTTTCAAATGAGAGTGACATGTGGCAACTACCTATGGAAAAACTCTCCATTCCTAGAGTGACACATGGCCACTAACTTGGAGGAAAACTCTCGAATGGGAAGCTTCCACATGTCTTGGACGAAATTCTTCTCCCTTGTTCTCTAAGCTTAGCCAAAATGTTGACCCCTTGGTCAACACACCCATTTTGGAGGTCCAAGCGTAGTCAACTTTGGGCCTTGGCCCTTTGTTGACTTGTTTGGTCAAAATCCTATTATACTTGGCCCAAAATACAAGGCCCAATTGAAATCCTACACTACTAGCGATGGGGAAGTGCATACCTAGAGAGAATATACTAAATGACATTTAAGAGAATAGGAAAGAAATTAAAAATGGAAGAGATTAAGGAAGAGGAAACTTATGATTTGAAGATGCGGCACTTGAAGGAAGCTCCAAGATAAGCATCAAAGGAGGACCGCCACTTGCTTGAGCAAGATAAGGTCTGCCCAAAATAGGGACTTTGGAGACAAAATACTATCTCAAAGAAGATTGCAAAAGGGCAAATCAACTCAAAATTCAATTGATTCAAGGTAAGGTACAAAAAGGAGACCCCTAAGCCTTCTTATATAACCTTTGGAGTGAGCTAGGATGCAAGATCTAGGAGATGTGGGACTTATGAGTGTGGAGACCGTCTAGTAGCTGCTGCAGTTCCTCTAGAGACTTTTGAGTCCCACATTGCTCAATTCTCTCCACTCCAAAGGGTTTATAAGGCAATTAGTTCTCCTATAGTTCAAAACATGAAAACTTGTTATGCTATCTAATGCTACACGCCTAGGACGCCCATTTCCTCTTCTTTTCTTTTTAAAACCAAGCCATGGAGAGTCCCACATTGCTTGTTCTTAAAGAGAAAGAAGAGTTTATAAGCGTTTATTCACAAGAACTAAGAGAAAGAAATCAAAGAGGCAAATACATGCCTATGAAACCTATGCTACTTTTTTTGGTACAAATGTATAAAGAAGACAAGAAGTAAAATGATTGCTTTTAGCCATGCTTCTTGTCATCCTTTTATTCTCTTCATTACTTGACCCATCCATGATCATCTCATTCCCCCAGGTTGGAGAGGATTTGACCACGAATCTGTGAAATCTGCAAAAGGAGAAAGATCAGCCACATTAAAAATAGGATGTACAGTATATTTGTTAGGCAAATCAATCTAATATGCATTATCATTTATTTTGCGTAGGACTTGAAAAGGACCATCTCCTCTAGGATTGAGTTTGGATTTCCGTTGCGAAGGAAATCTATCCTTGCGCAAATGAACCCACACCCAATCACCAGGAAAGAAAGTAACCTTTTTCCTACGTTTATTGACACTAGATGCATGCTTTTGGTTGGTGTGTTCAATGCGCGTCTTAACTCTATTATGCAAATCTTTAATGAATTGCGCTTTGGACACACCGTCTAAGCACATGGACTCAAGGTCAGGAAGGGGAAGGAGATCCAATGGAGTGAGGGGGTTAAACCCATAAACAATGTGAAAAGGAGAATGAGTGGAAGTAGAGTTGACAACCCTATTATAAGCGAACTCAATATGGGGTAGCAACTCTTCCCACTAGCGTGGATTGCCCTCAAGACAACATCTCAACAATTGTCCCAAAGTTCTATTAGTCACCTCAGTCTGACCATCAGTTTGTGGATGACAAGTGGTAGAGAAAAGAAGTTTAGTACCCAACTTGTTCCACAAAGATCGACAGAAATGACTAAGGAACTTGGAATCTCTATCAAAAACTATTGTCTTAGGCAAACCATGTAGTCGGACAACCTCTCTAAAGAATAAGTGAGCAATGTGGACTACATCATCTACTTTGTGGCAGGGAATAAAGTGTGCCATCTTTGAAAAACGGTCCACTACCACAAAGATAGAATCCATCCCTTGCTGTGTCCTAGGTAAACCCAAAACAAAATCCATAGAAACGTCAACCCAAGGACTATTAGGCACAGGCAAAGGAGTGTACAAGCCATGAAGGTGGATGGTGGACTTAGCATGTTTACATGGAATGCATTGATTACAAAACTTAGCTACATGTTTATGCATATGCGGCCAATAGAAATGCTCATGAAGAATAGCTAAAGTTTTTGCAATCCTAAAGTGCCCCATCAAACCTTCCTCATGTGCTTCCTTAATTAAGAGAAAACGCAATGAACTCTTGGGCACACAAAGACATTTATTTTTGAAAAGAAAGCCATTGTTAATGAAAAAATCCTTGTGTGGTCCATGAGTGCATTGGTAAAATAAAGAGGAGAAATCACTATCATCTTGATACAATTCCTTGATGTGATCAAACCCAAGAAACTTTGTTTCAAGAGTAGTCAAAAGAGTATGTCTTCTTGATAGTGCGTCCGCAACTATATTAGAAGAACCCTTCTTGTGTTTGATGACATAAGGAAATTGTTCTAAGAATTCCACCCACTTAGCATGTCTCTTATTGAGTTTGCCTTGGCTTTTCAAATGTTTTAGAGTTTCATGATCACTATGGATCACAAACTCTTTTGAAAGTAAGTAATGTTGCCAAGTTTGCAAAGCTCGAATGAGAGCATGACTTAGAAAAGTCAGGCAAGGCTACATCACACTCAACTTCAAAGGACTTAGAAAAGTCAGGCAAGGCTAAAATGAGAGCATGAGTTAACTTGTCTTTAAGGACTTGAAAACTCTTTTGCTGCTCATCCTTCCACTTAAAACCTACATCCTTCTTAACTATGTCACTTAAAGGAGCGACAAGAGAAGAGAAATTAGGTAAAAACTGGCTAGGCCATAAAAAGCTCCTCACATCCTTGATGTTTTGAGGAATAGGCCACTCCTTAATAGCACTAATTTTGGTGGAGTCGACTTTAACTCCTTGGGAGCTAATAACAAAGCCTAGAAAAACTACTTGCTCCATGCCAAAGATACACTTCTCTAAATTGGCAAATAATGACGCCTTCCTTAAGGCTTGAAGAACACTCCTAACATGCATGCAATGATCATCAAGAGACACACTGTAAATGAGAATGTCATTAAAATAGACCACTACATATTTGCCTATGAAAGGTCTTAGAACATGATGCATGAGACGCATGAATGTGCTAGGAGCATTAGTCAAGCCAAAAGGCATGACAAGTCACTCATATAGACCAAACTTGGTCTTAAAAGTGGTTTTCCATTCATCCCTTTCTTTGCTTCGAATTTGATTATATCCGCTCTTAAGATCAATTTTGGAAAATATGGTGGAACCATGAAGCTCATCTAATAAATCATCTAACCTAAGAATGGGATGCTTATACTTAATGGTGATGTTATTAATTGCCCTACAATTTGTGCACATGCGACATGAACCATCTTTCTTAGGAACAAGTGTGACCGGCATAGCACATGGACTCATGCTATCTCGAACCCACCCTTTGGACAACAAACCCTCTACTTGTCTTTGAATTTCTTGGGTTTCCATGGGATTTGTTCTATAAGTTGGACGGTTTGGAAGAGAAGCTCCTGGTATAAAATCAATTTGGTGCTCAATTCCTGTAATAGGTGGTAAACCTTTTGGAGGATCTTGAAACACATCTTGGAACTCCTCTAGCAAACTATCTAGCTTGGAAGACTTAAGGATAGGAGTGGATGTGAGACACTGGTATGGAACAATACAAAATATAGGTTCCCTTTTTTCAATAACTTTAATTACCTCTTTATGAGAGATGAGGAGATTATTCTTGACCTTCTCCTTTTCTTCACCTCTCTTGGATTTCATGAAGAGGTGGTCCTCATATATTTCCTTTGGAGTTAGAGGTTTTAAGACGACCTTGCGCCCTTGGTAAGTAAAAGACATTCTATTAGTAAGACCATCATGTTGAACATTTCTATCAAATTGCCATGGTCTTCCTAATAAAATGTGAGTTGCTTCCATGGGTACAACATCACAAAGAACCTCATCTTGGTATTTGCCAATGGAAAAGGAAATATGGACTTGCTTATTTACCAAGATTTCACCCTCCTCACTTAACCATTGAAGTTTGTGGGGCTTGGCATGCGCAATAGTGGGTAGCTTGAGCTTTTCCACTACGCGTATGCTAGCCACATTAGTGCAACTTCCCCGTCTATGATCATGGAGCAAACCTTGCTAGCTATAAGACATCTAGTGTGAAAATTATTTTCTCTTTGAGTTGTGTCAGAGTCCTTGTGGACTTGACCCAAGAGACATCTTATAACTAGTAGGTCGCCATCAAATGGAACCTTGTACTTATCTTCACTAGAGGAAGAAGAAGAGTGAGAAGTGTGTGAAGGTGAAGAAGGAGGAGAGTCATCGGTGACAACCTCTTCTCCTCTAATGCACATTGCCCTCTTGTTTGGGCATGCAGATGCAATATGACCATGACCCAAGCACCTAAAACATTTTACTTGACTAGGTTGGGTTGGTGACTTAGGTTTGGAAGAAGAAGGCACGGTGTTAGTAGAAGATGGCCGAGATTTATGAGAAAACTCTCTAGAAACATCCTTTTCCTTGTCCTTGATGATGAGCTTTTGTAAAAAATGTCTTTTGAAGAAGTGGAAAATTTGTGGCGATAGGACTCTTTTCTTAAAACTTGTCTTTCAACTTTCATAGTCCTATGTACCACAATATCTAAATCCTCATCATCATGGAGCTCTACAACATCTTGGATGTTTCTATTGAGACCACTTATAAATCTAGCTATTTTTGCGGAGTCAGTCTCATTAATGTTAGTATGGTATAAGAGCACTTCGAGCTCACGCGCATACTCCTCCACACTTCGTCTACCCTGAGTAAGCTGTTGGAGCTTAATCAGGAGGTCCCTATGGTAGTATGGAGGTACAAAGCGTTGGTACAACAAGCACAGAAAATGTTCCCAAGAGCTTGCGGGTGAGCCCCTGGTAATGTTCATTGATGAGTCGATATTTTCTACACTTCACTTAGTTTATTGTACTAGAATTAATCAGGGAATTGTGCTTAAATGTTCAGTGTTTTCCCATTTTGCTTGATTGTGCTTAATTCGATCAGAAATTCTTATTTTAATTAATTTGAATTATCTGAGCTAATTATTTTACAAGGAAAATTTGGAAATACAATTTGGGACATTTGAAGGTTAAAGAAGAAATGGAAATAGAGCCCAATGTATTTCAGCCATTTCAGTTTTCGCTGGTTGCTGCGTGAATTTTGTGTCAACTTGTTTGTCCCCGTTCAGTTGGAATAGCACACGGACCACATGTGCAAGTGTCCACGAAGTAATTTTGGAAGACAATAGCAATTGACGTGGAAAACATCAAAGGATATAATGAACTTGTGAAATGAAAGGAGAATGGAGCTACCACTTTGAAATGAAGCTCACGGTTTTGTAGCTCTTGGAAGAGTGATTTTTTATTTTGGAAGAAGCCACATTCTGTAAATAAATGCCACGACAATGTAGATATAAGGCCAATTAGAATTAAAAGAGGGGACCACCTTTGTTGGAAGGTCACGGCACATGGAAAGAGTTCAAAGATGAAATGTTAGATTTTATGAGCAATAGTAAGGGAAGTATATAGCACACGGCCCCTTCTTTTTCTTATATTGTCATTGGAGAAAGTTATACAATATGATAGGCTAAAGGAGTCAACATATGGGGGCCACCACTTGAAGAAGCATTTGATGAATGGCTTGGCAAAACTATGGTCATGTGTGCACACGTAGAAGAGCACAAATAATGGACTTTGAAGTAAGATAATGGAGGGACCACATTGCTTTCACATTACAAATTTTCATTCAACCATTAACGTGAAGCTTGATTGAAAAAGGGGGCCACCACTTGGTTAAAATTCACGTATGAAAGAAGCTCCAAATTGCAAAATGATAAATTTTATTGGTTTATTATGAAGGGAATCGGCTTAAACATGTACAGCCCGTGAACAACTTATTTTGGCAAGCATTTGGAATAAAAGTGGGAGCCACTTTTCTTGGCTGGAACGTGACTTTGAATTGTGGGAGAAAGCAACCATTAATTAATTTGGAGGAAATCACATTCAACCTATGGGTCCATTAACCACTTACAACGAAAAACTCAATTGAAAGTGGTAGGTGCATTTGTTTAGACTCCACATTCAGCCTTCACACGTTCCAGCATCAAATCAGCTTCCACCCACCAAACTTGAAGAAAGGAAGCACAAGGAAATTCTTCACGCCCGGAGAAGAAGACATCCAGGGGAGCTCTCGGTTATTCCAGCAGCTTGGGAAGAAGAGGCTCTCACGGCCCTTGAAGAGAAAACACGACCAAGTTCTTGGTGCAGTGACAAGCCTTGATGGAGGAACGTGCAGCAACACTTGAAATTGTTACGGAGAATGAAGGTGCTGCATGATGATTAATGGAGCAAAAGAGAGCAGCGGTTTGGTCCAGAGAAAAGAACGTCCAGCACCTACAACTTGTGAATGGAGAGTGATATCTCTTGAGCAGTACCACCTATGTCCAGAGAGCTGCAACGTCATTGAAGAGGAGCAGCTGCCACTTGCTAAACGTTTCGGAGGATGATGGACGTTTGAAGGAGGAGTTCACGGCTGAATGGAGTTGGACGTGTGAAAAAGAGAAACATGGAATGGAGAAAAATGGAGAAGGGAGCCCACGGCTGCAAACCATTTCCGTGAAGATATGCAAAAGCAAGAAGTATCACAGTTGGAGAGAAAGAGTCACGGAGAGCAACAGAGAGTTACATTTCAGCAGCTACAAATCAAGGGTGGTGTGTAACGTGATTCAGAAAGATAAAAATTGGAGGGCCCCCACCTTTTTTTTTTCCTTGGCACATTAGTGAAGGAAGTCACGGGAAGAGACTATGCAATGGGAATTGTTCAGATTTTTTTTGTTATAAAACCAGTAGCAGCAGAGAATCAAAGAGGAGGGAGAATTTAGTAGATTTTAGTGTAGTTTAGGTGTAGTGTAAGAAACTCACGGTCTGGGAGAGGCTCTGGCCTCTTTCCCTCTTCCAATAGCTCGCTCATTGTTTATTTTCAGCACTTTTTATCTTTTGCTGCATAGGATGTAGAATGTTATTTCTGTAATGTCAGAGTGTTTGGAACAATTTACTCGTTTTATTGTTTATCTTCACTGTCCATAATTTTAATTTAAATGTTGAGTATTTGATGAATTTCATTTTCATGTTAAATGTTTTTATTTTATCTGTTGACTTTTACCGTTAATGATTTTCTGCACTGTTATATTTTGTAATTACGTTTTACCGTTCAGACGTTTTCTATTTTTATCGTCTTTTACCATTTAGTTTTTACCATCGTTAAAATTAAATTCAGTTGTGTTTAAATTCCAATTTAATTTTTCCGCATTCAACCAAAACATCAAAAGCACCCCCCACTTCGTAGAAAAATCTGAGACTGAACCACAAATATTGGTCCTTGAGAGACGACCTAGGAGTCACTTCCTAGTAATTATACTGCATTAATTTTGCACATCAAATTTGTATGACCGCGACAGTCGTATCAAATTTTGGCGCCGCTGCCGGGGACCAATAACGGTTTGGTTTTAGATTCTTGTTGTGTAACTTTTTGTTCTGTTAATATGTGTGTCTTGTGTGTTTTGTCTTTTATATTTTTGTAGGCGACAACGACACCTTCAGCAAATTTTGGCGGCGTTGTCACTTCAGTTCATGTTTTTCTTGTTTTAGATTTTTACTGTTTTTGTTTTATTACGTGGTTGTAATATATGTTTTGTCTTTTATATTTTCATTGTGTTGTGTTTTGTATTATGTCTGTTAAAAAAAAAAATTTTAAAAAAATTTTGTTCTATCTTTTGTGTGCGTGTAGCATGTATAAATGTGTTGTGATTTATCTGTTTCGTAATTTTTAGTATTTAGTTTTTATTTGTTTTATTTTTCCATGTCTACCTATTCTGGCTATGTGAATACTAAATCAAAAGTATATATAAAAAAAAAACCTGTAAATATTAGTTTTACTCCATGTTATGCTTCTGTATATTTTTTATAATCCTTACTTGAAGTGAAAGTCCAGGTCTGAGATAGGTTTTGCATTACAATAGAAGAGATGACAGATTCTCAAGACTGGATGTATGACCTAGTCAAGAGTCTTCCCAAATTCCATGGGTTGGCACTTGAAGATCCATACAGGCACCTCAAGGAGTTTTGTTTGGTGTGTTTTTCTATGAGACCTGCTGGTATTTCAAAGGAGACAGTGTTGACAAAAATGTTTCCTATGTCCCTTCAAGATGAAGCAAGAGACTGGTTCATATACCAGTATCCTTTTAATAGTTGGCAGGAAACACAACGAAAATTCCTCGACAAGTTCTTTCCAGCAGCAAATGTGACTAGCATTAGGACGAAAATCACTGCCATTGAGCAGTTTCAAGAAGAAAGCCTGGCAGATTATTGGGAGAGGTTTAACAGGCTCTGCACAACTTGTCCAAACCACCAAATTCCAGAGCATTTGCTCTTGATTTATTTTTATGAAGGGCTCCTGGACAATGAAAGGATACTTGTGGATGTAGCTTCTGGTGGATGTTTGATGGATATAACCCCAACAGAAGCGAGGAAGTTGCTCTGCAAGCTGGCTGGTGAAAGTCCAATTGATGTAGTAAAGAAAGAACCTGAGCAACCTATTCTGGATTCTAACACTGATAGCCCTGAGGATGCAGCTGATAACTTGGAGTTTGGTAAGAAACTTTTCAGTGAGCAAAAACAGGTTTATTCTGAACCTGAGATTCCAATTTTACCTAATTTGCCTACACATTCAAATGCATGTGATTTGACGCACATTGATTCTATAGGGTTTATGACTGATACTGATACAAATTCGATTGACCAATCTAAAATTTTTAATTCAGTGTCAGCCATTGAACCCATTGGTAAAAGTCACATCAATATTGATTTTGAAAGAGAAACTGTGCAATCTGATGATTTTATAGAGTTAGGACTAAACTTTGATTTAACACAGTTTTCTGAAAATTTTGAATGTGATTGCGAATTTGGTTCTTGCTCCATTTGTGCTGAAATTGATTATGCGTTACAGTCAGACTCTAACTTTATAACAGATGCTATTAATTGTGAGTTTGATGATAAGGATGCAGAGTTCAAAAAGAATGCAGGTGCTGACATTAAGGAATGCATGATTAATGAAGAAGAGTATACTGCTATTTCTTTGAGCGAGCCAGAGATATCTATTCCGGTGTCACACACTCAACAAGTCCCAGTAGAAGAAGAGATACTGCTGCAACAGTTTGCTGTAGGAAGAAAGAAGAAACATCTTGCTATGAATGATAAAGCTATACTGATGAAGCAGTTCCTCTTAAAACTTTCTCTGCTGAATTATGTGATGGAAAGCATATCCCTGATTGTCCAATTTTGGCAGCGGCCACCATAACCAGGGGAGTTTTTCTATTCCTTCTTCCCTTAATTTTCTTAATTTGCGAATTAGGGGAGAATTTTGATTTTCTTAGTTTACAAATTATTATTATTTAAAAAAAAATTATAAAAAAAAATGTGTGTTCTCTTTCACGCGTGTTATTTTGTTAATGTATGTATTGTAAATATGTGTTTTGTCTACTGTTTTTGACATTTGCGTTTTGTGTGTTTTGATTTTTTGTGTTCGATATTAGGTCTTTTGTTTTGTTAAATTGTGTTCTGTTTTATTTATTTATTTAGTTTTTGTGTAAAAAAAAAATGTAGTCATAAGAGTAGAATTAACATGTAAGGCAGAGAAGTGAAGTTTTAGCAGAGACACTAATCTGAGTGCATTTATTGAAACATACCAAATTCCCAATAAACATTCTGTCTTACATTGATAATAAAAATAAAATTCATAAAAATATAATAAAGATGTTCGAGGTTCGATCATTTATGATCGTTAATATTACAAAACACATAAATAAAACACATAAAAAAAACACATATAAAAAAAACATAAAAAAATTAATTGTTCATATTACAGTCCTCATTAATATTCTGGCCACACTCGGCCAACAAAAACATAAAAAAAAATAAACATTAATAATGAAAGAACTCTCGAGCTGGTTGTGGTGGTCTAAGGGAGAGCTCCGTTGAGGGAGCTCTGGTTCGAAAAGTCACGAGCGGAGGCTTTGGTGGAGGAATTTCTCGTTCATTTCTGTCGTCATCGATAATGATTGGAACTGGAAACAGATTCAGCAGCCTCGGTGCCCTCATTATCACCCAGTTGTTTTCTTTCAAACAAAAAATAAATAAATAAATAAATAAATAAATAAATAAAAAATAAAAAACTTGTGTTAATAATAGAAGAGGAATGGAAAATTCAATGGAGGTGTGATCAGAGGTCTTACCGTACATGTATAGCGGCAGTTGTGAAAAGAGAGTGCCTGTGGGGTCTATCTCCGCTTGCCAGCGCCTGACCCGATTGCCATGGTTGTTAAACCAGCAGTGCACGTTGTATTCAGTGGCTTCGCCGAAGGTCCTTAGTCGAGACGCGATCTCGACGACTTGCGCTCGGCTTGGGTGTGTGACCCCATAGTTGTAGATTTTGGTCATCATCGTGATCTGATCATCTGTAGGACGCCATCGTTGACTGGTATATCTCTCTGATTCCATATCACTCATCCTTCCTCTCGTAATATACAAATACATAAATAAAAAATAAATACATATAAAAAGAACAAAAACAAGAAAAATAAGCATAACATAAAAAAAAAAAAAAAAAGAGCATAAAAACATTAGATTCTTAATTCAGTGTTTTCTTTATTTGTTCTTGTTTCCTTTTAAATTTATTTTGTCTAGTCTGTATTTGATGTTTCAGTGTCTGGTCTCAGATCTGTTTCACGGTCCTTGCAAAAGGGTCCTAAACGGATCTACGTCCAGTTGTCCGGTTGTTCTTGTCCATATTGTTCTTGTATATTATGTTTATGTGTTTATTTAGTTTTAAGTGGGGTACGTGGCGTTGTTCTACCCGATTGTCTCTGCCATACCTTCAAACGAAGGGAGATTAACGTCTGGTTTCCAGCCGATATACCCCTTAAGTTTTAAGACAATTGTGTTTTATGTGTTTTAAGTGTTTAGCAGGTGAAGAAGAAAGCGAATAAGAGCTGAAAATAAAGAAGGAACTGAAGGCTTAAATGAAAGCAGGAAAAGAAAGCAGAAAAAGAAAAAAAAAATGAAAGATCTGGAAAGCAGGAAAAGGAGAAGAAGGAAAGCAGGAAGGCATAACAGCAGAATAAGCAGAATGAAAGGAAAGAAGAAAAATGAAGCGGTAAAGGACGAAAAGAAAGTAAAGCAAGCAGAAAGAAAGGCAGATCCAGGAGCAGAGGACTTACCTGGAGTAGTAAGCTGAGGCAGAGGCTCCTCACAGATCTCAGATTCTTCAGATGGCACGGTGGCAGAGCTTCCTCGCAGATCCAGACGCTCGAGAGAGAGTAGAGAGCAGAGAGAGCAGAGAGGAGAGCGGGGAGAGATTAGAGAGAAGAGAGGAGTAGAGAGAGAGCAGGGAAGTCAGAAATGTTGCTCGACGCTGAGGAGGTACCCTTTTATAGCCAAAAATTCTGTCACTGTAGCAACAGTTTCGGTCATTGCCACCGAAACTGTTGTCACAGTACAGGTCATCACTATTTAAAAAAAAAAAAAAAAAAAAAAAAAAAAAAACAAATTAATAAAAATAAAAATAAAAAATTATTAGCATCTTCTGATGGGTGCTAGGTGTTTAAGACATCTGCTGATGGATGTCCCTGATAACATCTGCTGATGGATGTTACTGAAAAATTTCTTCCCATTTTTCCTAACTTTTTATTGCACTTGTCTATATTATTTGCTGCTCTGAAATTGATAATCTGATGATTGTAACACACTGAGGACATTGTGTGATTTAAGTGTGGTCTACTGGGGAGAAATCCTGATTTTTCTGTTAGATTGTATTTTGTGTGTTAAATTTTTTGTTTTGAGTGTTAAATTTTTTTCTGTTTTAAGTGGTTTTTAGTGTGTTTTGTGTGCAATAAATTTTACATTTTTCTCTTGATTTCTGGAGTTTGTCTAAGTTGTAGATTTTTCCTTTACTTCATTAATACTTATGGTTTGAAATCCTTGCTTTTCTTTGCTTGGAAGATAATTATAACGTTTAAGAGGTTGATTTGATTGTGACGAATACCTTGTGTGAGATTTGAGCCAATTTATGTTCTTTCTTGTGTGATATGTCTCTTGATTGCTTGTACATATGCCTTGGCTTGATTCTTTTTGATAATTCTTGATGGATATGCATGTTTAGAAATGATAAAGGCATTTTTTGTTCTTGAGCCTCTTTAGCCAAATAAGCCTACCTTGTTATTATCCTTGGATAACCCCTTTGAGCCTATACTGTATATATTTCTTTGTGTTGAAGCTCATACACTGATCCTAAGTGAAAAACAAATGATTACCTTAACCTTAGGAAAGTCTGGAGCTATAGAAGTATTTTGTGAATAAGTGTGGTCTCCTTGGGAATTCTGATAAATTGGCTAGTTGGTTCCTCATCATGTTTTGAAATGATAATTTATATCCTGCTGTGTGATAAAAAAAAAAGGGAAGACAGGATGAAAAAAAAAATTTGAAGAGAAAAAGAGAAAATTGAAAAATAATTTTATGAATAATGGAGTCGAGAAGAGGATTGAATTAGAGGTTTGGGTGAGATTTCACTGTGTTTACATTTTTTTCCCTAGTGCACCTCTATTTCTTCTGAGCTATAGCTACTTATCCAAATTTATCCTCCCCTGTCCTTGGCCCCATTACAACCCTGAAAGACCTTTTGATCTAAAAGTGCATATGTTTTAAGTATTGATAATTAGAGACTTGCCAAGTCTACTTGTGTTTGTTTTCTTGAGTACATTGAGTGACATTGATTTACCTTAAACACTTGAGAGAAACACTACTGGTGCATCTGTGAGGTTATGTTATTTTTGAATCACCTCTTGAACTGATTAATTATTTTTGCCATACTTTGAATTGCTAGGATGATTTCTATAAGTATCTGATTTAATTGATTTGTGTTGGATATTGTCTACATCTTTTCTCTGTCCAGATTTCTTGAGAACTGTGTAAATTCTCTTTGTTTCTTGTGTGTCTTTATTTTCTGTCTGCTGAGTTTTTGTGTCATACACCTAAAAATCCTTTGAACCATTCCCTGATTTGCGTCTTGATTTTGCCCAGGAGTGCAAAAGACTAAGTGTGGTCTATTTTGATGAGTCGATATTTTCTACACTTCACTTAGTTTATTGTACTAGAATTAATCAGGGAATTGTGCTTAAATGTTCAGTGTTTTCCCATTTTGCTTGATTGTGCTTAATTCGATCAGAAATTCTTATTTTAATTAATTTGAATTATCTGAGCTAATTATTTTACAAGGAAAATTTGGAAATACAATTTGGGACATTTGAAGGTTAAAGAAGAAATGGAAATAGAGCCCAATGTATTTCAGCCATTTCAGTTTTCGCTGGTTGCTGCGTGAATTTTGTGTCAACTTGTTTGTCCCCGTTCAGTTGGAATAGCACACGGACCACATGTGCAAGTGTCCACGAAGTAATTTTGGAAGACAATAGCAATTGACGTGGAAAACATCAAAGGATATAATGAACTTGTGAAATGAAAGGAGAATGGAGCTACCACTTTGAAATGAAGCTCACGGTTTTGTAGCTCTTGGAAGAGTGATTTTTTATTTTGGAAGAAGCCACATTCTGTAAATAAATGCCACGACAATGTAGATATAAGGCCAATTAGAATTAAAAGAGGGGACCACCTTTGTTGGAAGGTCACGGCACATGGAAAGAGTTCAAAGATGAAATGTTAGATTTTATGAGCAATAGTAAGGGAAGTATATAGCACACGGCCCCTTCTTTTTCTTATATTGTCATTGGAGAAAGTTATACAATATGATAGGCTAAAGGAGTCAACATATGGGGGCCACCACTTGAAGAAGCATTTGATGAATGGCTTGGCAAAACTATGGTCATGTGTGCACACGTAGAAGAGCACAAATAATGGACTTTGAAGTAAGATAATGGAGGGACCACATTGCTTTCACATTACAAATTTTCATTCAACCATTAACGTGAAGCTTGATTGAAAAAGGGGGCCACCACTTGGTTAAAATTCACGTATGAAAGAAGCTCCAAATTGCAAAATGATAAATTTTATTGGTTTATTATGAAGGGAATCGGCTTAAACATGTACAGCCCGTGAACAACTTATTTTGGCAAGCATTTGGAATAAAAGTGGGAGCCACTTTTCTTGGCTGGAACGTGACTTTGAATTGTGGGAGAAAGCAACCATTAATTAATTTGGAGGAAATCACATTCAACCTATGGGTCCATTAACCACTTACAACGAAAAACTCAATTGAAAGTGGTAGGTGCATTTGTTTAGACTCCACATTCAGCCTTCACACGTTCCAGCATCAAATCAGCTTCCACCCACCAAACTTGAAGAAAGGAAGCACAAGGAAATTCTTCACGCCCGGAGAAGAAGACATCCAGGGGAGCTCTCGGTTATTCCAGCAGCTTGGGAAGAAGAGGCTCTCACGGCCCTTGAAGAGAAAACACGACCAAGTTCTTGGTGCAGTGACAAGCCTTGATGGAGGAACGTGCAGCAACACTTGAAATTGTTACGGAGAATGAAGGTGTTGCATGATGATTAATGGAGCAAAAGAGAGCAGCGGTTTGGTCCAGAGAAAAGAACGTCCAGCACCTACAACTTGTGAATGGAGAGTGATATCTCTTGAGCAACACCACCTATGTCCAGAGAGCTGCAACGTCATTGAAGAGGAGCAGCTGCCACTTGCTAAACGTTTCGGAGGATGATGGACGTTTGAAGGAGGAGTTCACGGCTGAATGGAGTTGGACGTGTGAAAAAGAGAAACATGGAATGGAGAAAAATGGAGAAGGGAGCCCACGGCTGCAAACCATTTCCGTGAAGATATGCAAAAGCAAGAAGTATCACAGTTGGAGAGAAAGAGTCACGGAGAGCAACAGAGAGTTACATTTCAGCAGCTACAAATCAAGGGTGGTGTGTAACGTGATTCAGAAAGATAAAAATTGGAGGGCCCCCACCTTTTTTTTTTCCTTGGCACATTAGTGAAGGAAGTCACGGGAAGAGACTATGCAATGGGAATTGTTCAGATTTTTTTTGTTATAAAACCAGTAGCAGCAGAGAATCAAAGAGGAGGGAGAATTTAGTAGATTTTAGTGTAGTTTAGGTGTAGTGTAAGAAACTCACGGTCTGGGAGAGGCTCTGGCCTCTTTCCCTCTTCCAATAGCTCGCTCATTGTTTATTTTCAGCACTTTTTATCTTTTGCTGCATAGGATGTAGAATGTTATTTCTGTAATGTCAGAGTGTTTGGAACAATTTACTCGTTTTATTGTTTATCTTCACTGTCCATAATTTTAATTTAAATGTTGAGTATTTGTTGAATTTCATTTTCATGTTAAATGTTTTTATTTTATCTGTTGACTTTTACCGTTAATGATTTTCTGCACTGTTATATTTTGTAATTACGTTTTACCGTTCAGACGTTTTCTATTTTTATCGTCTTTTACCATTTAGTTTTTACCATCGTTAAAATTAAATTCAGTTGTGTTTAAATTCCAATTTAATTTTTCCGCATTCAACCAAAACATCAAAAGCACCCCCCACTTCGTAGAAAAATCTGAGACTGAACCACAAATATTGGTCCTTGAGAGACGACCTAGGAGTCACTTCCTAGTAATTATACTGCATTAATTTTGCACATCAAATTTGTATGACCGCGACAGTCGTATCAAATTTTGGCGCCGCTGCCGGGGACCAATAACGGTTTGGTTTTAGATTCTTGTTGTGTAACTTTTTGTTCTGTTAATATGTGTGTCTTGTGTGTTTTGTCTTTTATATTTTTGTAGGCGACAACGACACCTTCAGCAAATTTTGGCGGCGTTGTCACTTCAGTTCATGTTTTTCTTGTTTTAGATTTTTACTGTTTTTGTTTTATTACGTGGTTGTAATATATGTTGTCTTTTATATTTTCATTGTGTTGTGTTTTGTATTATGTCTGTTAAAAAAAAAAATTTTAAAAAAATTTTGTTCTATCTTTTGTGTGCGTGTAGCATGTATAAATGTGTTGTGATTTATCTGTTTCGTAATTTTTAGTATTTAGTTTTTATTTGTTTTATTTTTCCATGTCTACCTATTCTGGCTATGTGAATACTAAATCAAAAGTATATATAAAAAAAAAACCTGTAAATATTAGTTTTACTCCATGTTATGCTTCTGTATATTTTTTATAATCCTTACTTGAAGTGAAAGTCCAGGTCTGAGATAGGTTTTGCATTACAATAGAAGAGATGACAGATTCTCAAGACTGGATGTATGACCTAGTCAAGAGTCTTCCCAAATTCCATGGGTTGGCACTTGAAGATCCATACAGGCACCTCAAGGAGTTTTGTTTGGTGTGTTTTTCTATGAGACCTGCTGGTATTTCAAAGGAGACAGTGTTGACAAAAATGTTTCCTATGTCCCTTCAAGATGAAGCAAGAGACTGGTTCATATACCAGTATCCTTTTAATAGTTGGCAGGAAACACAACGAAAATTCCTCGACAAGTTCTTTCCAGCAGCAAATGTGACTAGCATTAGGACGAAAATCACTGCCATTGAGCAGTTTCAAGAAGAAAGCCTGGCAGATTATTGGGAGAGGTTTAACAGGCTCTGCACAACTTGTCCAAACCACCAAATTCCAGAGCATTTGCTCTTGATTTATTTTTATGAAGGGCTCCTGGACAATGAAAGGATACTTGTGGATGTAGCTTCTGGTGGATGTTTGATGGATATAACCCCAACAGAAGCGAGGAAGTTGCTCTGCAAGCTGGCTGGTGAAAGTCCAATTGATGTAGTAAAGAAAGAACCTGAGCAACCTATTCTGGATTCTAACACTGATAGCCCTGAGGATGCAGCTGATAACTTGGAGTTTGGTAAGAAACTTTTCAGTGAGCAAAAACAGGTTTATTCTGAACCTGAGATTCCAATTTTACCTAATTTGCCTACACATTCAAATGCATGTGATTTGACGCACATTGATTCTATAGGGTTTATGACTGATACTGATACAAATTCGATTGACCAATCTAAAATTTTTAATTCAGTGTCAGCCATTGAACCCATTGGTAAAAGTCACATCAATATTGATTTTGAAAGAGAAACTGTGCAATCTGATGATTTTATAGAGTTAGGACTAAACTTTGATTTAACACAGTTTTCTGAAAATTTTGAATGTGATTGCGAATTTGGTTCTTGCTCCATTTGTGCTGAAATTGATTATGCGTTACAGTCAGACTCTAACTTTATAACAGATGCTATTAATTGTGAGTTTGATGATAAGGATGCAGAGTTCAAAAAGAATGCAGGTGCTGACATTAAGGAATGCATGATTAATGAAGAAGAGTATACTGCTATTTCTTTGAGCGAGCCAGAGATATCTATTCCGGTGTCACACACTCAACAAGTCCCAGTAGAAGAAGAGATACTGCTGCAACAGTTTGCTGTAGGAAGAAAGAAGAAACATCTTGCTATGAATGATAAAGCTATACTGATGAAGCAGTTCCTCTTAAAACTTTCTCTGCTGAATTATGTGATGGAAAGCATATCCCTGATTGTCCAATTTTGGCAGCGGCCACCATAACCAGGGGAGTTTTTCTATTCCTTCTTCCCTTAATTTTCTTAATTTGCGAATTAGGGGAGAATTTTGATTTTCTTAGTTTACAAATTATTATTATTTAAAAAAAAATTATAAAAAAAAATGTGTGTTCTCTTTCACGCGTGTTATTTTGTTAATGTATGTATTGTAAATATGTGTTTTGTCTACTGTTTTTGACATTTGCGTTTTGTGTGTTTTGATTTTTTGTGTTCGATATTAGGTCTTTTGTTTTGTTAAATTGTGTTCTGTTTTATTTATTTATTTAGTTTTTGTGTAAAAAAAAAATGTAGTCATAAGAGTAGAATTAACATGTAAGGCAGAGAAGTGAAGTTTTAGCAGAGACACTAATCTGAGTGCATTTATTGAAACATACCAAATTCCCAATAAACATTCTGTCTTACATTGATAATAAAAATAAAATTCATAAAAATATAATAAAGATGTTCGAGGTTCGATCATTTATGATCGTTAATATTACAAAACACATAAATAAAACACATAAAAAAAACACATATAAAAAAAACATAAAAAAATTAATTGTTCATATTACAGTCCTCATTAATATTCTGGCCACACTCGGCCAACAAAAACATAAAAAAAAATAAACATTAATAATGAAAGAACTCTCGAGCTGGTTGTGGTGGTCTAAGGGAGAGCTCCGTTGAGGGAGCTCTGGTTCGAAAAGTCACGAGCGGAGGCTTTGGTGGAGGAATTTCTCGTTCATTTCTGTCGTCATCGATAATGATTGGAACTGGAAACAGATTCAGCAGCCTCGGTGCCCTCATTATCACCCAGTTGTTTTCTTTCAAACAAAAAATAAATAAATAAATAAATAAATAAATAAATAAAAAATAAAAAACTTGTGTTAATAATAGAAGAGGAATGGAAAATTCAATGGAGGTGTGATCAGAGGTCTTACCGTACATGTATAGCGGCAGTTGTGAAAAGAGAGTGCCTGTGGGGTCTATCTCCGCTTGCCAGCGCCTGACCCGATTGCCATGGTTGTTAAACCAGCAGTGCACGTTGTATTCAGTGGCTTCGCCGAAGGTCCTTAGTCGAGACGCGATCTCGACGACTTGCGCTCGGCTTGGGTGTGTGACCCCATAGTTGTAGATTTTGGTCATCATCGTGATCTGATCATCTGTAGGACGCCATCGTTGACTGGTATATCTCTCTGATTCCATATCACTCATCCTTCCTCTCGTAATATACAAATACATAAATAAAAAATAAATACATATAAAAAGAACAAAAACAAGAAAAATAAGCATAACATAAAAAAAAAAAAAAGAGCATAAAAACATTAGATTCTTAATTCAGTGTTTTCTTTATTTGTTCTTGTTTCCTTTTAAATTTATTTTGTCCAGTCTGTATTTGATGTTTCAGTGTCTGGTCTCAGATCTGTTTCACGGTCCTTGCAAAAGGGTCCTAAACGGATCTACGTCCAGTTGTCCGGTTGTTCTTGTCCATATTGTTCTTGTATATTATGTTTATGTGTTTATTTAGTTTTAAGTGGGGTACGTGGCGTTGTTCTACCCGATTGTCTCTGCCATACCTTCAAACGAAGGGAGATTAACGTCTGGTTTCCAGCCGATATACCCCTTAAGTTTTAAGACAATTGTGTTTTATGTGTTTTAAGTGTTTAGCAGGTGAAGAAGAAAGCGAATAAGAGCTGAAAATAAAGAAGGAACTGAAGGCTTAAATGAAAGCAGGAAAAGAAAGCAGAAAAAGAAAAAAAAAATGAAAGATCTGGAAAGCAGGAAAAGGAGAAGAAGGAAAGCAGGAAGGCATAACAGCAGAATAAGCAGAATGAAAGGAAAGAAGAAAAATGAAGCGGTAAAGGACGAAAAGAAAGTAAAGCAAGCAGAAAGAAAGGCAGATCCAGGAGCAGAGGACTTACCTGGAGTAGTAAGCTGAGGCAGAGGCTCCTCACAGATCTCAGATTCTTCAGATGGCACGGTGGCAGAGCTTCCTCGCAGATCCAGACGCTCGAGAGAGAGTAGAGAGCAGAGAGAGCAGAGAGGAGAGCGGGGAGAGATTAGAGAGAAGAGAGGAGTAGAGAGAGAGCAGGGAAGTCAGAAATGTTGCTCGACGCTGAGGAGGTACCCTTTTATAGCCAAAAATTCTGTCACTGTAGCAACAGTTTCGGTCATTGCCACCGAAACTGTTGTCACAGTACAGGTCATCACTATTTTAAAAAAAAAAAAAAAAAAAAAAAAAAAACAAATTAATAATAATAATAATAAAAAATTATTAGCATCTTCTGATGGGTGCTAGGTGTTTAAGACATCTGCTGATGGATGTCCCTGATAACATCTGCTGATGGATGTTACTGAAAAATTTCTTCCCATTTTTCCTAACTTTTTATTGCACTTGTCTATATTATTTGCTGCTCTGAAATTGATAATCTGATGATTGTAACACACTGAGGACATTGTGTGATTTAAGTGTGGTCTACTGGGGAGAAATCCTGATTTTTCTGTTAGATTGTATTTTGTGTGTTAAATTTTTTGTTTTGAGTGTTAAATTTTTTTCTGTTTTAAGTGGTTTTTAGTGTGTTTTGTGTGCAATAAATTTTACATTTTTCTCTTGATTTCTGGAGTTTGTCTAAGTTGTAGATTTTTCCTTTACTTCATTAATACTTATGGTTTGAAATCCTTGCTTTTCTTTGCTTGGAAGATAATTATAACGTTTAAGAGGTTGATTTGATTGTGACGAATACCTTGTGTGAGATTTGAGCCAATTTATGTTCTTTCTTGTGTGATATGTCTCTTGATTGCTTGTACATATGCCTTGGCTTGATTCTTTTTGATAATTCTTGATGGATATGCATGTTTAGAAATGATAAAGGCATTTTTTGTTCTTGAGCCTCTTTAGCCAAATAAGCCTACCTTGTTATTATCCTTGGATAACCCCTTTGAGCCTATACTGTATATATTTCTTTGTGTTGAAGCTCATACACTGATCCTAAGTGAAAAACAAATGATTACCTTAACCTTAGGAAAGTCTGGAGCTATAGAAGTATTTTGTGAATAAGTGTGGTCTCCTTGGGAATTCTGATAAATTGGCTAGTTGGTTCCTCATCATGTTTTGAAATGATAATTTATATCCTGCTGTGTGATAAAAAAAAAGGGAAGACAGGATGAAAAAAAAAATTTGAAGAGAAAAAGAGAAAATTGAAAAATAATTTTATGAATAATGGAGTCGAGAAGAGGATTGAATTAGAGGTTTGGGTGAGATTTCACTGTGTTTACATTTTTTTCCCTAGTGCACCTCTATTTCTTCTGAGCTATAGCTACTTATCCAAATTTATCCTCCCCTGTCCTTGGCCCCATTACAACCCTGAAAGACCTTTTGATCTAAAAGTGCATATGTTTTAAGTATTGATAATTAGAGACTTGCCAAGTCTACTTGTGTTTGTTTTCTTGAGTACATTGAGTGACATTGATTTACCTTAAACACTTGAGAGAAACACTACTGGTGCATCTGTGAGGTTATGTTATTTTTGAATCACCTCTTGAACTGATTAATTATTTTTGCCATACTTTGAATTGCTAGGATGATTTCTATAAGTATCTGATTTAATTGATTTGTGTTGGATATTGTCTACATCTTTTCTCTGTCCAGATTTCTTGAGAACTGTGTAAATTCTCTTTGTTTCTTGTGTGTCTTTATTTTCTGTCTGCTGAGTTTTTGTGTCATACACCTAAAAATCCTTTGAACCATTCCCTGATTTGCGTCTTGATTTTGCCCAGGAGTGCAAAAGACTAAGTGTGGTCTATTTTGATGAGTCGATATTTTCTACACTTCACTTAGTTTATTGTACTAGAATTAATCAGGGAATTGTGCTTAAATGTTCAGTGTTTTCCCATTTTGCTTGATTGTGCTTAATTCGATCAGAAATTCTTATTTTAATTAATTTGAATTATCTGAGCTAATTATTTTACAAGGAAAATTTGGAAATACAATTTGGGACATTTGAAGGTTAAAGAAGAAATGGAAATAGAGCCCAATGTATTTCAGCCATTTCAGTTTTCGCTGGTTGCTGCGTGAATTTTGTGTCAACTTGTTTGTCCCCGTTCAGTTGGAATAGCACACGGACCACATGTGCAAGTGTCCACGAAGTAATTTTGGAAGACAATAGCAATTGACGTGGAAAACATCAAAGGATATAATGAACTTGTGAAATGAAAGGAGAATGGAGCTACCACTTTGAAATGAAGCTCACGGTTTTGTAGCTCTTGGAAGAGTGATTTTTTATTTTGGAAGAAGCCACATTCTGTAAATAAATGCCACGACAATGTAGATATAAGGCCAATTAGAATTAAAAGAGGGGACCACCTTTGTTGGAAGGTCACGGCACATGGAAAGAGTTCAAAGATGAAATGTTAGATTTTATGAGCAATAGTAAGGGAAGTATATAGCACACGGCCCCTTCTTTTTCTTATATTGTCATTGGAGAAAGTTATACAATATGATAGGCTAAAGGAGTCAACATATGGGGGCCACCACTTGAAGAAGCATTTGATGAATGGCTTGGCAAAACTATGGTCATGTGTGCACACGTAGAAGAGCACAAATAATGGACTTTGAAGTAAGATAATGGAGGGACCACATTGCTTTCACATTACAAATTTTCATTCAACCATTAACGTGAAGCTTGATTGAAAAAGGGGGCCACCACTTGGTTAAAATTCACGTATGAAAGAAGCTCCAAATTGCAAAATGATAAATTTTATTGGTTTATTATGAAGGGAATCGGCTTAAACATGTACAGCCCGTGAACAACTTATTTTGGCAAGCATTTGGAATAAAAGTGGGAGCCACTTTTCTTGGCTGGAACGTGACTTTGAATTGTGGGAGAAAGCAACCATTAATTAATTTGGAGGAAATCACATTCAACCTATGGGTCCATTAACCACTTACAACGAAAAACTCAATTGAAAGTGGTAGGTGCATTTGTTTAGACTCCACATTCAGCCTTCACACGTTCCAGCATCAAATCAGCTTCCACCCACCAAACTTGAAGAAAGGAAGCACAAGGAAATTCTTCACGCCCGGAGAAGAAGACATCCAGGGGAGCTCTCGGTTATTCCAGCAGCTTGGGAAGAAGAGGCTCTCACGGCCCTTGAAGAGAAAACACGACCAAGTTCTTGGTGCAGTGACAAGCCTTGATGGAGGAACGTGCAGCAACACTTGAAATTGTTACGGAGAATGAAGGTGTTGCATGATGATTAATGGAGCAAAAGAGAGCAGCGGTTTGGTCCAGAGAAAAGAACGTCCAGCACCTACAACTTGTGAATGGAGAGTGATATCTCTTGAGCAACACCACCTATGTCCAGAGAGCTGCAACGTCATTGAAGAGGAGCAGCTGCCACTTGCTAAACGTTTCGGAGGATGATGGACGTTTGAAGGAGGAGTTCACGGCTGAATGGAGTTGGACGTGTGAAAAAGAGAAACATGGAATGGAGAAAAATGGAGAAGGGAGCCCACGGCTGCAAACCATTTCCGTGAAGATATGCAAAAGCAAGAAGTATCACAGTTGGAGAGAAAGAGTCACGGAGAGCAACAGAGAGTTACATTTCAGCAGCTACAAATCAAGGGTGGTGTGTAACGTGATTCAGAAAGATAAAAATTGGAGGGCCCCCACCTTTTTTTTTTCCTTGGCACATTAGTGAAGGAAGTCACGGGAAGAGACTATGCAATGGGAATTGTTCAGATTTTTTTTGTTATAAAACCAGTAGCAGCAGAGAATCAAAGAGGAGGGAGAATTTAGTAGATTTTAGTGTAGTTTAGGTGTAGTGTAAGAAACTCACGGTCTGGGAGAGGCTCTGGCCTCTTTCCCTCTTCCAATAGCTCGCTCATTGTTTATTTTCAGCACTTTTTATCTTTTGCTGCATAGGATGTAGAATGTTATTTCTGTAATGTCAGAGTGTTTGGAACAATTTACTCGTTTTATTGTTTATCTTCACTGTCCATAATTTTAATTTAAATGTTGAGTATTTGATGAATTTCATTTTCATGTTAAATGTTTTTATTTTATCTGTTGACTTTTACCGTTAATGATTTTCTGCACTGTTATATTTTGTAATTACGTTTTACCGTTCAGACGTTTTCTATTTTTATCGTCTTTTACCATTTAGTTTTTACCATCGTTAAAATTAAATTCAGTTGTGTTTAAATTCCAATTTAATTTTTCCGCATTCAACCAAAACATCAAAAACACCCCCCACTTCGTAGAAAAATCTGAGACTGAACCACAAATATTGGTCCTTGAGAGACGACCTAGGAGTCACTTCCTAGTAATTATACTGCATTAATTTTGCACATCAAATTTGTATGACCGCGACAGTCGTATCATTCATCCTAAGTAGTCATTGCATTGCGTATCCCTCTAAGGCTAAAGTAGCTACCTTTACACACAAATGTCCGTCTACATCATACAAATTAAAAACTTGTCCTACTTTAGCTATCCAATCTAAAAATACACTAGGATCGGTGTCTCCCTTGAAACTTGGCAAAGACAACTTTGGCATTGCAAGGTTTGGATCCAAAGCTTTGTCTGCTTGATTTTTCTTGTAGGAACCATGCTCATGACCATGAGAGTGCTTTCCTTTGGTCTTTACCTCCGTGTCTAGCCATTTGCTAAGGGTGTCAAGTTGATGTTGCATTTGTTGAAAGGCCTTCATCAAATCAAATTTACTAGAAGGGCTTCCATTGTGGCTATCTCCATTGGATGAAGCACGACTGGAACCTGCAGACATGGTAAGGCAAAAAAAAAAACAATAGCAAGCTACACACAAAATAGGTTAGAAATGGTGGATACACACGGTCCAAACAGTGGCAACAAAACAGTAGTACACTCACGGTTGCACTCAAAGCATGCAAGGAAAAATGGCTCAAAACTCACGGTAAAATGGCTCTCAAGACAAGACAACGTCAGCACTCTTCTTTTAAAAATAGTATAATGTCTCACAAGTCCACTTTGAGAGCACCAACGCAAGTCTAAAGCAAATGGAAAGATGTACAATCCACCCGCAACGCAAAGGAGCCAAATCACGACAGCCCATGGTAGAAGCCAAAAAAATGAATGAAAACTACAAGACAAATGATGGAAATGGAACCTAAAAATCAAGAAACTTGGCACACAATAAGGAGGCAGCAATCTAATGATTTTATGAAGAAAAAACAGCAAGAAAAATGGAGGCAAAACAATGGCACAAAATGAACAAGCAAACAAATTGACACAACTAAGAAGTAAATCACACCAACATGCTAGGCATACATGAAGAGTAAGATCAAATTAATGCTGGAAATAATTTGGCAAACCTCAAACCTATATATTCTATAATTGTAGTAAAATAGAGGCTCAAAATGAAGCTAGCAAACACACCAACAATGAAGATAGCTCACGGCCAGACCAGCAAAAACAATGCAAAACAATTTTGAATTTTTTTTTGTGGTGCATGCAGTTTAGGAGATTGGCTAGTCTCGGCCAAGTAAAATTGAGGTGCTTAGGTGTGTTTGCACAAAGATAATATTTGATTGGTTTAAGACCTCTACTAATGGAGAATATATAAGCAAAGTTTACACACTTAAATCCTATGATGATCAAACTCAATTCAGCATATAAACATGGAGACGTAAAAATCTCTTAGCTATGCACTTTCAGAAAAATACTCTAGAAAACTCCTAAAGAGGACAAACATATGAATCAATTAAAAGTTAACAAGCAAGGAAAGACACATACAATCCAGCCAAGACAAGAAATTAAAGCTGGAACAGCAAGCAAAAAGGAATAAGGACACCTACTTGTTGAAGACTTCCAATGGCATTGTTGCTGTTTGAAGAAATGTCAGCATGGATAAGGCTTTGGATAGCCACGGGACTCACCTCCAAACTGTGATATGAAGTGTTGCAGCCTTGCTTAAGAGTGTTGTGAGATCTTAGCACCGTCCAATGATCAAAACCAGCCACCACAAGTACCAAACAACAAGCAAACAATGCAAATAGATTAGAAGTCACTTAAACAGTAAGCACTGGACTGACATAGGGGAGTAAACAATTTAATAGGAACAACACAGAACAAATCTGAACAAAGTAAAAACTATACGTGAAAATAGACATCCAGACGAAACTGTGAAAAAATATTTCATGGAAAATGGATAAGAATTGAACTCGAACGAAGACACACAAGTTGACACAACATTCACGTAGCACTGGGCGAAAATTGAAATGGCTGAGCGAAAAATGAACTCATCTAAGCTATTCTACACTAGCATGAAATTCCTAAGAAGATCAGAAACTTAAGGCTCATGATACCACATGATGGGGAAGTACATACCTAGAGAGAATATACTAAATGACATTTAAGAGAATAGGAAAGAAATTAAAAATGGAAGAGATTAAGGAAGAGGAAACTTATGATTTGAAGATGCGACCCTTGAAGGAAGCTCCAAGATAAGCATCAAAGGAGGACCGCCACTTGCTTGAGCAAGATAAGGTCTGCCTAAAATAGGGACTTTGGAGACAGAATACTATCTCAAAGAAGATTGCAAAAGTGAAAATCAACTCAAAATTCAATTGATTAAAGGTAAGGTACAAAAAGGAGACCCCTAAGCCTTCTTATATAACCTTTGGAGTGAGCTAGGATGCAAGATCTAGGAGATGTGGGACTTATGAGTGTGGAGACCGTCCAGTAGCTGCTGCAGTTCCTCTAGGGACTTTTGAGTCCCACATTGCTCAATTATCTCCACTCCAAAGGGTTTATAAGGCAATTAGTTCTCCTATAGTTCAAAACATGAAAACTAGTTATGCTATCTAATGCTACACGCCTAGGACGCCCATTTCCTCTTCTTTTCTTTTTAAAACCAAGCCATGGAGAGTCCCACATTGCTTGTTCTTAAAGAGAAAGAAGAGTTTATAAGCGTTTATTCACAAGAACTAAGAGAAAGAAATCAAAGAGGCAAATACATGCCTATGAAACCTATTCTACTTTTTTTGGTACAAGTGTATAAAGAAGACAAGAAGTAAAATGATCGCTTTTAGCCATGCTTCTTGTCATCCTTTTATTCTCTTCATTACTTGGCCCATCCATGATCATATCAACTAGGCCCATAATACAAAACCCAAATAAAATCTAGACTACTTGATCCAAAATACAAAGCCAAAATAAAATCTAGACTACTTGGCCCAAAATACAAGGCCCAAAATTATTCTTACTCTAGTAAATCTTCATGATGACTTAAGATGGCCTAAGAGAAAGAGTCTAGGCTCATCTTCCATATATGCCTCCAACTCTTCATGAATGTGCTAGGTCATGGCAAGGGGTATGCCATCATCCCCTCCTCTTGAAAAGGATTTGCCCTCAAATCTTCAACATGGGCTAAAGACAACTTCCTTTTCTTCTTAATTTTCAATTCTTCCTTATTTTTCCACCAGGGTCAAATACCCATTGTATGACACAAGTTAGAACAAGTGTTATAATAGTAAGTATGTGAAGGATATAGCTCCCCATAAGGATACACCTTAAATCAAATAAATGATTAAGGTCGTGGAAAGTAGGAACATTTTTCTTGAAAATTTTATTTCCCACACAATGATGCTTTAGGTCTTTTCTTGCCATGCTTCTAGAGGAAGATGGCAAGGGGACCTTTACACTTTTACACAAGCTTTTTGCCCTTAACATCATAATTTTCTTGTTGGGGCATTCATGAGACTTATGCATCATGCTTTGACACTTAGAACAAAATGTGTCTTCTATTTTCTTTTTACCTTCTTCATTTTCTCTTTCTTTTTCTATTTTCTTTGTCATTTGTGCTTGATCCTCTTCCACTTGAGAAGGTGTGAGAGGATGAAGTACAAACTTCTTTTTATTGTGAGTGGTGATTATTTCATTGGTGTGGCCATTATGTAAAGATTCTCTATCAAAAAGCCAAGGCCTTCCCAATAAAATGTGACAAGCATCCATAGGTACTATATCACATAATACACTATCTTCATAATTCCCTATGGATTGCTTGACCATCACTTGTTGATTAACTTCCAATTCCTTGTTCTCATTGATCCATTGAAGTTTATAAGATTGAGGATGAGGAAAAGTAGTTAATTCAAGCTAGTTAACAAACCTAGTGCTACAACAATTTGAACATGAGCCACTATCCACAACAAGGGAACATATTTTGTCTAAGATTTTACATCTAGTGTGGAAGATGTTATCTTTTTGTGTGTGCTCTTGTGAACTAGGTTCATTATGATGAACCCTTCTTATCATAAGAAGTTCTCCCTCACAAGGATGGACATCCTCACTTGCACTTTCTTGTTGTTTCTTTGCACAACTTCTTTCACTCTTACTCTCACTTTCCTCATCTTGGCTACTATATACATCAATACCCGTTAAGATCATGGTCTTTTTGATGGGGCATTGTGATGCAATGTGACCTCTACCAAGACACATGAAACACTTAATTTAACTAGTGTGAGTGTGAGATGATGTTCCCACCCTTGGCTTCTCTTTTTCTTTCTTTACTCTCTTCTCCCTCCCTAGATTCCTAGAGAGTTCTTCTTCTACCACTTGCTTACCCTCCCTCTTGTAGCCTTTCTTAACACTAGAGTTAGAGTGGAAAGCTTTCAAACCTTTTCTTAAGAGTTGTTGCTTGATAACAGTTGAAAAACTGTTATTTTCATGCTTAAAATTGATACTAAAAACAACCTTTAACACTTAGAAACTAGCTTGAAATCATGCTTTTGTTTATATTTTTGGAAATAAGAGAGCTGGACAGGTTTATGCTTGATTTCAGTGTTTTATGCAGGTTTTAAGGTGAATTTAATGAAAGAAGTGCAGAAGGATAGAGATGGAATCAGAAAAGAACTCAAAAAATGCAAATGAAAAGAAGCCGCAAGTACCGCTCAGCGCCAGTTTACCGCTGAGCGACACTCATGAACTCCCGTTGGCTCTGCTGAGGGGAAGAATCCAACACACGCACTTACCGCTGAGCAGTGGTATCACTTTTCTGTAATATTTCTACTAGTATATAAGCTTTAGGACTTCCTAGGGTTTGTATCTTTGGCAGAGTACGAAGCAAACACTCACCTTTCCACCCCTTGGAGGAAGATCTTGGATGCTAAGGCTACCTACTCAACTTTCTAGGGTTCTATCTTTCACTCTTTCATTGTATTTCATCTAGTTTCACCATAAATCACTACAAGAAAAAAGTGAATTACATACAGCAAAAATCCGTATATAAGACCTAAAATTCGTATATAATACTTGATTATATACGGATTACATACGGGCAAAAATCCGTATATAATACCATCGTAGCTAGGTTTATATACGGATAAATCCGTATATAAATTATATACAGAAATTATATACGGATGTTTCCGTATATAAGTTATATACGGATATATCCGTATATAAATTATATACGGAAATTATATACGGATTTATCCGTATATAAGTTATATACGGATTTATCCGCATATAAATTATATACGAAAATTATGTACGGATTTATCCGTATATAAATTATATACGGATATATCCGTATATAATTTTCGTATATAATTTATATACGGATATATCCGTATATAACTTATATACGGACATTATATACGGATATATCCATATATAATGGTTTAAGCAGAGCTAAATATATACTCTGTATATGGCAGTTTCCCATACACAATATACAAATAGACCTGGACATTATAGTGAACATTCACAATTGATATAAGCAATCCTGGACATTATACATTGCACATTGACATATAAATCCATAAAGTTTTTCAGATACACTTAATCCATAAAGGAAGCATTGTATATGAATACATAAATATTGTTGACATCAATATAAGTGCAAGAATAAACATCAGGTAAGTTCATAAACGGATTGTGATTGTGGTTCTAAATAAGTTCAACAATAATGGAAATAAGTTCTATAAAATGCCTAATAATGCATATAATCATTTCCATCTTCTGGTTGTTCATATGGTGGTTGCTGGTGTGGTGGTTGTTGTTCTGGAGGTTGTTGTTCTGGTTGGACATCATTGGGTACTTCATTTTGAACTTGAGGATTTTGAAGGTTTAAAAAGTCTTGTGCAGCTGCGGCTGCTGAAGGCGGAAGGAATGGCAGGAGGACGCCAATAAAGCCTTCAAACTTTTGAAGTTGTTGACCATATTGTTGTAACTGCGATTTCAGATTAACAATTTCTTCTTAATTTTGTTGTTGAGCAGAAGAAGATGCCTGTGTCTGTTGGATGTAACTATCGACACAGTCATCTTGGGAAGTGACATTTCCAATGCCATATACGCGTCCCTTGTATTTTCCACCAGCAGCCTCTAACCAACATCGGTTTCTCAATCTTCCTCGTCCGCAGGGTCTAGAGGAGAAGATGCTGAGACACCAACAAATGCAGTCTCAAATCTTATTTGAGAAAATTTTGCAACAAATTGTTCCTGTTAAATGAATAAATATTAATATTAAACATGAGGTTTAAAAACCAAAATTTTATAATGTGATACAGGTAGTACAAACTTACATGGGTCCGCCTAGACCTTTCGTCCACAAATTCCCCTGTTGATTGACGAATATGTGTCTGCTGAAATATTTCATCAACATGCACAGACCGACCAAGCTCCGGTGACTGCAAACAAAATGAGTTGTTAATAAATATTTGTAAAGTTTATGATTACAAATATAAGAAAAAAAATGTATAAGTTACATACCAAACGAATAGCATGCTCATGCACGCTTATAGACCCTCCAGTGTGCAAACAACCACCCTTTTCAGATGTCCGATTCTTCTTTGCCGTTTCACACTTTTGTCTATAAAGTGGCATGTTCCACTTTTCCAAAAGAGCATTCCAAGTATCGTCCCCTAGCCAATCAGGTTTTTTTCCAATAGTTTTAGCTTTTTTATACATCTCTGAGAGTCTATGAGATGCCTTGGTGTGATAATTCTTTTTTACCTTTTCCTCATCTTCAGGCTTCCATGAAACCTTTCTCTGTTATATTAAAAATAATAGGTTTGAATACGTAAACAAGTTCAAAGTATAAATTAAATGCAGCAGAGTTGAATCACACAACAAACAAGGGGCTGGAAACATGCATGCATTGGATTATTTGTATTTCAGCTAGCTGGTGTTGTTGCAGTACAAATTAAATGCAGGACACCAACTATTGACTTTATTCCAGGAAGATTGCAATATTCTATTATCCTTTATACACATGAATAATAGGTTTGATTTACACATACAGAGAATAATTGCTTAGTGTAATAGGATTGGGATTGAAAAGTGTGTACCTTAAAACGTTCGAAGAAGACATCTCTGGTTAACTTAGGGATTGAGCCCCATGTTAGCCATGGCTCATCAAACTGTTGCTTGATGGTGGTTGTGATTGCCTTCGATGCAGTTTTTGTAGGATAAAACCTAAACCAAATTTGAACTCAAACATTAGAGTAATACAACAATGATTTGTCTATATATTAATTGAGTTAATTTTTTTCTTACCCTCCTCCAACAGGTGTAATCATTGGACGACTATTGGAACATTCTTCCACGTAATTGGCGGCTGAACTGGAATGTGGATTTGCATCGTCTATACCAGGTGATGGTGCAATATTTGTGGGAATTGATGGGTTAGAACCAACATTGGGAGAGAGTGAAGCCATTCCATGAGGAGGCAATTGGTATGGAGTGGGTGTAGATGTAGGAACTTGATATGGAGTGGGAGTGAAGGCAGGAACAACTAATGGAGGTGGAACAGATCTAGCAGTGGAGGTAGAGGTAGGTGTAGTTGGCTGACTGGTTAAACCAATTTCATTATTGAAACGTGTCATCAACTTCACTACATAAGATTTCTTCCCCTTCCCCTTATCAAGATTTCCTGAAGGTGGATTAGGAGGGCCAGAAGCACCTGATGCCATATTCTTGAACATAATATATATTTTTATACAATAGAAGAAAAGAAAATTTAGAAATAGTACAATCGGAGATAAAAATGTGTAACAAGTACTCCAAAAACAAACCAAAAACACGAGTCAAAACCAAACACATCAACAACAGATGAAGTCACATGGTTTCTGGCTTTCCAATAAAACTCTATTAGTAAATGTTTAACAAAAGAGTTACATTGATAAGTCTTAAGATTGTGGACAGCATTATAATAAAGCGACAAAAATAAGGAGCAATACACCCTAACTCTATTCAGTGCTAGAACTATGAAATTCATCTTCATTATCATCTTCACCCTGTCCTTCTGCATTGTATTCTTCTGATTCCGTTGTATCTTCATCTATTTGCCCTTGAAATGATGAAATATTGTTAGGGTCAACTTCTTCAAGACCAGCTTCTACATCTTGTAATCGAACTACTTCTTCAACTTCAATGATGTCATTAACATGTGACATTTCCTCCACTTGGTATGGCACATCGGCTTCTACATTATTAGAATCAATGTGACCTCTAGGCTTCGTTTTTATCGCAACACACCAACCTCGTTTGTCCGTGCGTGATGTAGGATATGGTACATAATACACTTGTTGTACATTATGTGCAATGATAAAAGGATCAAACAACACATATCTTTTATCCATTCGAATATCCACAATGCCATACTTTGAATCCACCCTTGTACCTACTCTCGATGGATCAAACCAATCACAATAAAATAATACAATTTTCTTTTCAGTGGTAGTTGAATTGTATTCCAACTCATTGATGTGTTTAATGACACCATAAAAATCATCTTGACCTCCTTCTGTTAGCCCTTTAACATGAACCCCACTATTTATTGTCCTCTTGCCCTGACTCCATGCATGGGTATGAAATTTGTATCCATTAAGAAAGAAGGTGTGCCATTCCTTTACACACCTTAAAGGACCAAGTGATAAATCTCTAAGATGTTGGTTTCTCACACTTAAAGGATCGTTATGAACCTACAACCATTCATGATATGAAACTATTCAACAATGTAATCTAAAAAAATTAAGGAAGAAATGGATGTGTAAGAATGATAGGAAGTCGTACTTTTTGCCTGAACCACAATGGGAAATTAGCATGTACGTATGTCAAACTGTTTGACTCAGATAGTTGATAGATATGTAAGAATGAGCTGTCGACATGTACGACCAGATTAGATCAAAGAAAATTAATTATATCAAATGAAAGAATTGGGAAATATAATTTATTTTGGAGGCTTACTCAAGGTAAGGTTCAACTTCATTGCAATTGATCAATACATGAACATGAGCTGATCTCAATTCTTCATCACTTAACCAATGTGTTGATTCCCTTCCAGAATGACGGCCAGGTTGGTGAAACACTGATAATGTTGTCGTAAAGCTTTCTATTTCAATGTCTACTTCATTTCTACTGCTTTGTGGTGTTAACATGAAGTTTTTGAAATAGTGGGAACAAAAATGAGTTGTTTCTCTGTGCAAGTATGATGCGCAAATAGATCCTTCAACCCTAGCCTTATTCTTTACTGAACGTTTAGCATATCCCATGAACCTACAAATTTGAAAATGATGTGTTAGGGTTTTTGAATTATGCCTGGTAAATTGAACAATAACATGTCATATGGGTACCTTTCAAATGGGTACATCCACCTATAGTGGACTGGTCCACCAAGTCGTGCCTCATATGGAAGATGGATAGGGAGATGTTCCATAGAATCAAAGAATGAGGGAGGAAATATTCTCTCCATCTTGCACAGAATGATTGGAATGTTTTCTTCCATCTTCGCCAGGTCATCCTTGTTCAATGTTGTAGAACACAAATCTCTAAAGAAATGACTTATCTCTATAATGGGATTCAGAACATGAGACGGTAAAGAACTAAACGCTATAGGAAGTAAGCATTCCATAAACACATGGCAGTCATGACTTTTCATTCTTATGAGTTTTCCCCTATTCACATCAACACACCTTGACAAGTTAGAAGAATATCCATCAGGCATCCTAAGACCTTTTACCCAATGACAAACTTGTTTTATTTGGTCTGTTGATAGTGTATAATTTGCTTTTGGCTTATACATGTTTCCATTGTTATGACTTTTTAGCTCCAAATCTTTTCGTCTACAGTACAAACCTATATCCATTCGGGCCTTGTCATTGTCTTTTGTCTTCCCCGCAACATTCATCACAGTATTAAAGATGTTGTCAAAGAAATTTTTTTCAATGTGCATGAAGTCAAGATTATGCCTTAACAAATTATCCTTCCAATAGGGTAGATCCCAAAAGATGCTTTTTTTCGTCCAATTATGCCACTCACCGTATCCATCAATTATTGGTGCACCATTTTCAGTTATTTTAGGATAACCGTTGATTCTATTCCAAACTTCTGGTCCCGTAAGATATGGTGGTGCGTCATCCATCTCCACTTCCCCCTTCTTGAAAGCATTCTTATTCCTCCTAAAAGCATGGTCTTTCGGTAAAAACCTCCGATGAGAGTCAAACCATGAATTTTTTGCCCCATGATATAATCTAAAAGCCTTTGTATGCTCCATGCAATGTGGGCATGCCAGTTTACCATGAGTGCTCCAGCCGGACAACATACCATAAGCAGGAAAATCATTAATTGTCCACATTAGCATGGCCCTCAAAATAAAGTTTTGTTTCCTTGAAATATCATATGTTATCACACTCGTCCACAGCTTCTTCAATTCGTCTATCAAGGGCTCTAAGTACACATCTATGCCAACCTTTGGATTGAATGGCCCGGGAATGAGACATGTTAAGAACATGTAAGGTTTAGACATGCACATTTCTGGAGGAAGATTATAAGGAGTGACAATAACTGGCCAACATGAATATGGTATATTTGATGCCTGTACATATGGGTTAAAACCGTCAGAGCATAAACCGAGTCGAACATTGCGTGGCTCGATACCAAAGTCAGGATATACTCTATCAAAGTGCTTCCAAGCCTCTCCATCGCATGGATGACGCAAAACACCATTCGTCGACATGTTCTGATAGTGCCATGTCATTTGTCCTGCAGTTTGTGTTGAGGCATACATTCTTTGTAGTCTGGGAATTAATGGCAAATAGAACATTGATTTCATAGGAACTTGTTTGCTAGTAGTTGCTCCCGTGTTACGTGGTTGATATCTTGGCTTTCCACAAAATTTGCATTCAAGCAACGCGCCATCATTCTTACCATATTCATTATCAAAGAAGAGCATGCAACCATCCACGCAACAATCAATCCTCTGCGATTGTAATCCCAACTTTGATACACACTTTTTTACATCGTAGTATGTTTTAGGCAAACCTGATTTGATGGGTGTTGCATCCATAACCATTTTTGCAATAAAATCTATGCATTGGTTAGGAATATTCCAATTTGACTTGCAAGCTAATAGTCTGACACACATTGATAATTTCGAGTCTGATGCTCCTCCATACAACGGCTGGTTTGCATCCAACAAAAAATTAAAAAACCTTTGTGTTTCTTCATTCGGAGCCTCTTCATTGTTATTAGAAGTAGATGCTTGGCACGACTCATTTTGCCTAAGAGCATCATGCACCATGTCTTCCATTGTTTGAAATTGGTTAATTTGACCACATTCCGTCTCTACAGCCATCCAACTTTGATGATTATGTACATCATCTTCTGGCAATCTTTCCCCATGATCCTCCCAAATGAAATAATTAGGCTTGAAACCATTCTTGTAAAGGTGAACCTTCACAACTCTTTCGTGCAGAATCTTTGTACAATCGCACTTTAAACATGGACATCGAAGACCCCCATCTCTACGATAACGTTCTTGTTCACAAGCTTTACTTATAAACTCTTCAACACCTAATACAAAAGACTCTTTCAAAGCACCTCTTCCTCTATGACAGCTATCGTACATACATGCACGATTTGGTGGAGAACGATTCATGTTCTGTACATAAATCGATTACAAAACAATTAGCCAATGCTTAATATACGTCTCTATATTATGACACGTACCCTATCAAATGGCTTCCTAAAGAATAACCTAAATTAGCCAATGCTTGATGTGTTTAATTGTTTAGCTAAATAATTTTAATTAAAAAATCAACATTTTAAGAACTAAATAACCCTCCTAATATGTTACGTACAGTTGCATAAGCATACATTTGCAAAAGGACAATTATTTGAAGGTTTAGGTCTTACTAGAAGCTTTGGTTGATTATCAAAATAAACTTGTTCTATACTGGATTGCAGGTACCGAGTGCAACTACAAAAGAAAGAACATCACATATCAATTTATAATAAAGTAAAAGAGGGGCAGTCAACTACAAAATTCTTCAGTCTAGGTAGGCTAAAATGTGCTTAATGAGTCAAAACATGTAAAATGCATGGAATTGGGTAATTCGGGGTTCAGACATCATTAAAGAAAGATAATAAAATGCTCAAAACAGTACTGGAATAAGAGAAATGTAAAATCAGTGGTGATACCAAATTTGAGAGCAAACTAGTCAAAACTAGTGTTAACATCAAATGGGTTTTCTCCTAAGTTTAATTCTGATATATTGAAGGTTATATTTAGATGATTTTATGATTATTACATGCTTAATATGATGCTAATCACATGCTAAAATGCAGAATTGGATAGAATGTGTAATGAATAAGAAAGGCCTAATTATATAGACGCATGTGAACCTAGAAAACAACTTAATCAGTCAAATTCTGTAAAATGACTTAAAACTGTATAAACATGATACCAACATGAATCTAACATTAAACAAAAATGTTTGAATAATAAAATCCCTACTGGAATCAACAAAACAGAAAAAGTCATTGGAAAGTGGATGAACAAGTTTTAAAGTAAGAACACCAAGGTAGTTATGCATATGTTTGCAATTTGGGTCTGAATGTTTAGTAATGCCTAAATGCATGATCTTAATAGCTAACATGTTTAGTATGATCCTAATCAAAGTGTAAAATAAAGAATATATCAAAAAAATAAAGCAGAATAAAATTCCTAAATTGGCATGTCAAATTAATTAAAATGTAACAGGTTTTACAGACATCCCTTCCCCTTCCCTGCTTTTTATTTTCTATTATATTTTTTAATTCTAATGTGTCCAAAATGAGAGTTAAATTTCTCCAATAAACCAATGAAGTTGTTGCCTAGCTACTTTGCTGCACCATCACTACGGGAGAGAATTAATGCATTGTCCAATCAATGCATTAAAAAAATCATCTTACTTTCTTTTCAATGCCAAAACAACTCCCTCAATTATTCACCTCTCTATGCTCCTCCTCAATCATACGTTACAGTGTGTGTGTATATATATATATATATATATATATATATATATACATACACACTATAATACAACTTATCCCTAATGCATATTCACCAACACTATTAATCAACATATATATGACTTTTGAAATAAATTATTAGTGAAGGATAAATTAAATAGAACAAAACACTTCCTATCAAATTTAGTATGAATTGACAAGTGCCTCTCTGCACCAGTACAACATTCTGTCATTGCATGTGAAAGATTAAAATATTCCTGATATTGTATTTTAGTAAATATGGTTGTTGATTAAAAGAAACTCTCATAGATGTGACTTTGTGATGAAATTGATTTACCTAAAAGGGGTCTGAACAATATAAACTAGGCCTATGACAGACAATGTTTAAATAATATATGCACCAATAGTGAAGAAGTTTGTTGCATGATCTTGCGGAAATCTGATGGTTAACAATGCAAAAGCTTTTATACTATTTATGTTAGACTCTACTTTTAGTTGTCCAAAGGATTGAAACTATGTTCTCTGTAATTTGGTGTAGTTTTTTATAACTCTTAGACATTATTATTGAGTTGTTATATTATATAGAGGTTGCAGACACAACAGTTTTCTTAGTTCTCACATTTTGCAAGAATTCTCATTGTATTCAAATTGAGAAAAAGGTATCTTACATAAAGAAAAATAGAGCTTATATAAAACTTTGTATAACTAAATAGCTGTTACAAAACCAAAAGAAAAAAAAAACAAAAAAAGTAAACTGTAACTGCTTATGTCAACTATTAGAAAAACAGAAACTAAAAGGGAAATATCTAGTAATAATCCCCGTCAAGTTGGGCAGTGAAGTTCACAAATTCCTAACTTGGTAACAAAAATGTCAAAAGAGGTGTGATGAATAGGTTTAGTGAAAGCGTCAGCAAGCTAGGCTTAGGTAAAAATAAGAAGTAGGTAAATTAAGCCTTGTTGAATTTTGTCGAGAATAACATGGCATTCGATCTCAATATGTTTGGTGTGTTAAACACATGATTGTGAGATGAGTGGATGACAGATTGATTATCCAACACGACACTTGGATCCAAGGAAACATAAATATCATGAAGGACAAAATCCAACCATTGGATTTCACAAGTAAGGCTGGCCACAGCTCTATATTCAATTGCAGAGGAAGAACAAGAAACAGTAGTCTGCTTCTTTGATTTCCAAGAGATCAATGAAGAGTCAACAAAAACTCAAAAGCCAATGATAGACCTTCTGGTATCCAAACAGCAAGCTCATCTGAATTGGCAAAGGCCGAGAGTCTAAGGTCTAATGAAGCAAAGAAGAACAAGCCATGAGCAGGGGATCCATTGAGGTAATGAAAGATTCTTTGAGCAGCATTGTAATAAGTATCAAGAGGTTTGCATAGAAATTGATTGAGTTGTTGTACACATAATCAATATCTTGCTTGATGATGGTGAGATGCAAAAGTTTGCCAACTAACTGCCAGTAACCAGCAGCATTAGATAAAAGTTGTCCATGATTTGCTTGAAGTTTAATAGAAGAATCAAAAGGAGTGTTAGTAGGTTTAGAACCAATCAAACCACTGTCATCGAGAAGTTCAAGAATATATTTTCTCTGATTCATGTGAATTCCAGATTTGGACCTTGCAATTTCAAGACCGAGAAAGTACCTTAAAGATCCTAGGTCTTTGATTTTAAATTTGGTATCTAAGATGTGCTTAAGATGATTAATTTCTGCATATCATTGCTAATTAAAACAATATCATCCACCTAAACAAATAATGCAGTAAAAGAAGTAGAAGCAGATTTGACAAACAAAGCTTGATCTGCAGAAGATTATTCGTAATTAAGAGAAAGAAGAGTAGCAGATAAGGTACTATGCCATTGTCAACAAAGGGGAAGTAAACTAGGAGGAGGGACAATGTAAACCTCCTCATGAAGCTCTCCATGAAGGAAAGCATTGTTGACATCCAGTTTCTCCCAAAACTATCCTTTAATAGCTGCCATAGCAAGGGAAAATATGTAGTAATAAGTTTATTGATACTGTCTAAGAAGCAATGATTCTTACTCTTTATCTTTTCTAGTATGCCAACTTTCAGCAAAGTAGATTTTGGAATGAGTAAACTCTTGAATAGAGAAAAGAGGCTATGTAGTCTCAACACATACCTTTTAACATTACTCCATATAACCATGGGAAGAAAAATTAAGGGCAGGGAATATATTCTTGATATCGTAAAGTAAACAAAAAAATTCAAGGTTACAGAATAGTTTAAATAAAAACACAAAAGGATTGAAACTATGTTCTCTGTAATTTGGTGTAGCTTTTTATGATTGCAGTGCCACAAGAGGAAGAGTATATCTGCCACAAGATGAATTGGCAAAAGCTAGGTTTTTAGATGATGACATTTTCCTGGGTAAAGTTATAGATAAACCTAGTAAATTCATGAAGGGACAGATAAAGAGGACAAGGATGTTTTTTGATGAGGCAGAGAAAGGAGTTGCAGAGCTAAACCCTGCTAGCAGGTGGCCAGTGTGGGCATCCACAAATTCCTAAACAAAAACAAATTCAATAATTTGCCATTTTAGAGTTTAACGAAATATTATCTTTCCGTCTTGTGAATGAAGTAATTCCTTGATAGTACAAATTAACAAAGATGAGGAAGAGCTTGAGCTTCCTTTCTTTGATCAAGCTACAATTACCCATAGCAACTTATGGCTTCTCAATTAACAATGTATATGGTAATCACATCAAAACCATTAAACTATATACAATAGTTATTTACTCATTAAACAAAACATAATAACTACTTACCCTTTTGTGGTGCTTTCCTTTTTCAATCCCAAAAGCTTCCTCCACTTATCTTACCCTTCAAATACTTTGCAGTCCTATATCACACAAATCCAACCAGAGAAAACCATATCAAACATATATATAATTAATAATATAAATTATATGTTATAGTCCTTAAAGATTGTGTAAACATACCTTAACACGCCTCTGAATGTTCACTCAATGTCCTAAAAATGCACCAAAGTATGGATTCAGGTTTCATATCTCACCGAGAATAAAGAAAGAGATTGGTTTCAAGTTTTCATTTCAAGATTGGTGCTATATTTTTACAAAATGGGTACCTAATAAGTGAATGATGTTGTGGGAACATTAGCTGAAACATGGGTTTGTTAAATTTAGTTAGTTGAAAACCTCCATTACAAAGAAAAATGAAAAATATTCATCAACGACCACAAGACATTTCCCAGGTATAGGTGAAAATCCATTCATCATGTAGTTAAGAAATTATCTCAATATAAGAATCCAATAATAACTGAATGGTTCACCTGAGCAAAAGATTGAATAAATGATTATAGGCATGGTCAAAGATGATCTCTATGACCACGGTAGTGTTTGAGATATTGGGTTTGGACCTACTTGGGACATCCTTTTACGAGGGAAAGGAACTCACTCACCTTTGGTTCCTTCACTAAGGGCCTTCGCAACTCCAAATGGTATGTCTCAGTCCTGCATACCACTGACAATCTTCTTAAACCGCCAAACACTAGCCTCAATTGATGTTTCCTAACACTCCAACCACAGCTTGCGAGACCAACCACAAATGTGTCAAATAAAACAAAAAAAAAATACAATATTAGGGCTTGCGATTTTCACCAGTTAACGATTTCATCGAATACTAAGCATTAGGATTAGGGTTTACTAACCAGATGGAGATACTCCTTCAACGTTCAACTACGGCACCCGACCGAACAACGAAATTGCTTGGTGAACGCCAGAACACGACGGACAGTAACAGTGAAGAGGGTTGGAGAGAGGGACAAGGAGAGCAAAGACGGCTCGAGAGAGGGATGGCGAGAGTGAAGACGGCTCGAGAGAGAAAGGACTCGAGGGTTTAAGAGAGAGAGAAAGATAGCTCGAGGGTTCGACACAGACAACAAAGCTCCACGGTTCGAGAGAATGATATTTTTCAGCTTCTAATTAATCCAAAATATTTTTTTTTAAAAAAATATTGTTGAAATCCATATATAATTTAATGCATTCTACTTACATACGGTTCATGGAAACTACATAGGGATATATCCTTAGGTATTTTTCCCACCACCACGCGCCAACTTTATATACAGAAATTATATACGGATTTTTCTGTATATAAAAATCCGTATATAATATCCGTATATAATGCCTTTCTGATATCCGTATATAATTTCCGTATATAATACCTGATTTATATACGAATTTAAATCCGTATATAATGTTTCGTATGTAATTTCATTATTTCTTGTAGTGAATATGGTGAACTAAACTTTTCTTGTTGTTGGGGGATCAATGTAATCTTTTGAAGCTCTCATATATGGAATTTGTGTTTAAAAATCTTATTTGAGATACATGCTTTCTTTCATTAATAGTTAGGGTTTTTCCCCTTTGCTCAAAGCATGCATTGTTTAACTCATTCGATGTCATGATTATTGATTTTGTCGATATGGACACATACGGGGAAATCTAGATCTGGGGAAATTCTCCCAATAGCATATTGCCTAGACATAGGGACATGAGGGTTGGTTGCCTTTAAGCTTCTATTCTTTAGAATTAATTATTAGGGATGCTAGGAATTGTATGAACTCGTAATTAAGGATAGGCTTTCTTTGAAAGGTGATTTAGAGAGTGACATTAACATTGATGAAAAGAATGATGAATTCCTAAAATATATGAGAGTGGATAAGATGAAATTGATTACCCCAACAACATACTCATCCATATAATTCATTTCAAGTGTTTGTGTTCCTCTTTTCCATTGATCAAAACTCATGCATACATGTTTACTTATTGTCTTTTGCATTTGAAACCTTAAGAATTTGTTCACAAGTCTTAAATAATCAAGAAATCATATAACTAACTAGGTCATGAGTCCTTTGGGAGAACGATACTTAGTCTTACCGAGTTTATTACTTGATATGATTCGGTCACACTTACCGAGGGTTAAACAAGTTTTTGGTGTCGTTTTTCGGTGGTCATAAATTTGTCATCATTGCTCTACCTTAATGGAAATTTGTACCAAGTCATTTAAGTCTTGGTAGGGCAACAATTCCACTTTATCCCTAATCTCAAGATTAAGACCACTTAGAAACCTAGAGATGGTGGTATCTTCTTCCTCCCTAATCTCTCTCTCACAAGGAAGGTCCATCAATACATGGCATTCCCTTGGAAACTCAATGTGGCCAGTGTGACCTTTCTCTCCTCACTCACTTGATGACACTCAAAGAGTTGTTCAACTTTCATCTCCTAATCTAAGTAAGCATCAACATCTTCTTTACCATGGAAATGGGGGAGGTCAACTCTAACATCTCGTGGAGGATGCTCTCATTGAATTCTAAGTGGGGGAGGTTGATAGTATTGATGGGCAAGCCTACTATCTACCTTATAGTGTGTAGGTTGAGTTGGAGTCATAGAACTCCTTCTTGTGTGACTCCTACTCCTACTCTTGGTTTTGCTCTTGGTTTTTCTTATCTCTTCTTGAGTTTTCTCTTGTTTTTCATTGATAATTCTAAGTTCCTCATCCAATTTAGCAATATATTCTTCTCTTTCCATCTTTTCTTTTTCTTTCAAAATAACTTCTTGTTTTTGCCAAATTTTTAGTGACTTTAGTTATGTGGCCAAGTTTTTCAAAGTAGGCTTGACCTCTTCACTAGAGTCACTACCAATTTCAAAGGATGTGGTCTTAGACATTCTCAAAGTTGTCAAAAATATGCAATGCAACAAATAAATTACTTAGAATTTCAAGAGAAGTTCCCTAGGAGACTTAAGAAAGTAAAAGATGCCCAAGTTCACTTCCAAGAAAGGGAGGTGAATCACAAAGGATTACTTAAGAACCAAGCCTTTCCTAGCCAAAGCTTATCTTAGGTACTCTTACACCAAACTTCTCAAAAGGAAAAAAAAATTGAAACTAAAGTAAAGACACACTAAACTACCACAATTAAGGAAAACAATAAATCTAAACTATGCGGCCTAATGATGAATTATAAGGAACTTTGGTTCCCTCTTACCCACCAACTACAAATTTTGCTTAAATAATAAATGCCCAATGTTCTTGTTAGGACAAACCCCTTACAAGTCAAAAATACAAGTCTAAAAAGGAAAACAACACCAATTTTACAATTCAAAAAAAATACACACATATCTCTCTTTCTCACCAAGTGTACACTTTCTTGTTTTGTGTTTTAGACCAAGACTTTAAGCTTCCCTTCAAAGCCTCCTTCACCTTTGGATGTTGCTCACTATTTTGGGCTATTATCCCCATGATCCTCAAGTTTTTTTACCATACAAAGACCTACACTTCAAGTTCACACCACTAAAGCCAAAAGGAGTCCAAGGAAAAAGCAAGAAAAGGTCTAAAATGAACAAAGGCTCTTCAAAAGGAGTTTTACTTTGACAAAACCATGAATGTTTAAAAGACAATCAAGCAATTAAATGGTAAGAAAGAAAGGTTAGCACAACAAAAGGGAGTTACCTAAAGAAAGACACTAGAATGGATCACAAAAAACCAAAACTACTAGAAAAACACAAGGTGCTTTTGTTCTTTTACAAGCTAGACCAAATGGTGTGATAATAATTGAAACACTGTTATTTTTATACTTAATTTTGATATTAAAAACACCCTTTTTTACTTAGAAACTAGCTTGAAATCCTATTTTTGCTTAAACTGTGAGAATAAGAGAGTTGAAGGTGGTATTATTGGTTTTAGGCTTGGTTTTCCTTGTTTTGACAGGAATTAAGATGAATTGGATGAAGAAGTTGAAGTAGCAAGGAGTTAGAGTCAATAAAGGCTGGAAAAGTATAACATAGAAGAATCGTAGATAGCACTGAGCGTCATTTTGGGGCGCTGAGCGCTAATTTCTTCTGTCTCACACCTGAGCGCCACCGTTAAACGTCAAGTTCTTCTGTCTCACGCCTGACCGCTACCGTTGAGCGTCAGTTTAGTGCCATAACCACCATTGGGCGCCCTTTTGGGGCGCTGAGCGCCAACGACATGGGCTTGGACCTGTTTTATGTTATTTTTATGAACTATTTAAGGTTTTGGACGACCTAGAGACAATATCTTTTTACAGAAAGAGGTGCAGAAACACTCCTTTCATTTCTCGGAGGCGGATTTTGGATGCGGAAGCTCCGATCTTCAAATTTTAGAATTTTATCTTTCATTTCTCGGAGGCGGATTTTGGATGCGGAAGCTCCGATCTTCAAATTTTAGAATTTTATCTTTCATTTCTCGGAGGCGGATTTTGGATGTGGAAGCTCCGATCTTCAAATTTTAGAATTTTATCTTTCATTCTTTTCCATATTTTCGTCTAACTTCACCATGTCTATGGTGAACTAAACCTCCATTGTTGTTGGGGAAACGATGTAATCCTTTGAAACTCTCATGTATTGAATTGATTTATCTTATAAATGTTTTACTTCATTAAGTGTTAGGGGTTTTCCTCTACGCTCTATGCATGTTTTGTTTAACTCATTCAATTGCATGATTACTGATGTTGTTGATATGGAAACATATGGCGAAATCTAGAACTGGAGAAAATCTCCCAAAAGCAATTATATCTAGACATAGCGATATGAGGGTTGGTTGCTTTTAAGCTTTTGTGCGAATGTAATGCATAATTAATTGTTGGGGATACAAGACATAATGATCTAGTAATTAAGAGTAGGCTTTCTTTAGTGAGACATTGGGTTTAAGGTAAATTAGAAAGTGACATTAACATTAATGAAGAAGATGAACTCATAAATACATGAGAGTGGATAGGATAAGTCGGAAACCTCAACAACATAATCATTCCATATTTTATACACCAATCACCTGTCATTCTTCAAGTCAATTGATCAACACTTGCATTGATATTTATTTTCTGCATTATAAACACCATGATTTTGTTTACAAGTCTTAATTAACCAATAAATCACATGAATGTCTAGGCCGTGAGTTTCTTGGGAAACGATACTTGGTCTTACCGTTTATTATTACTTGATACTATTCGGTACACTTGTCGGAGTCTTAACATGGTGCACTAAGGAAATCTTTTTAGGTCATCATGGTTGCTAAAACAACAGGTAGGGACAGGAGTTTCAGCTCCCAAATCAACATCAAAGTGCTCATACAAAAGTTGGTTACATATGGTACATGCATGTGCTTTTACTTTTACTTTTTGCTTTTGCTTTTGTACTTTTTGACTACTTTTCTTTTGTAGCTTTTGTCTCTTCTTTTTTTTTTGAAATTTTTAGCAAAAACACACACCAAATCAGATCTCAAATATGTAATGTTACAAGGAGTTTCAGGTTCATACAAGCTTATAGCACCAAAATAAAGAAAACCTACTAGAATCTAATATAGCATAAAACACAAAAAGTGACATAATGAAAACCTAACTTTATGAACTTGTTCATGATCTAACAACAAGTATGAACTCAAATATATATAAAAAAAAGAACTTAGAGGCACAAATACAAATCAGTTTTTGGACATGACCTCAACATATATTTTTGATGATTTTCAAAGTTTAAACTAGGAAATAGAGACATCAAAAGGACTAAACATGACTCTAGACAACATGAATTGATTTGAAACTTAAAATGACTCAAGCAAACATATATTGACCAAATAAATTAGAAATGAATGACTAAAAAAAAGAAAAGACACAAAAAAGTAGCAAAAACTATCAAAAATGAACTTGAAAAACGCTAATGACAACATATTGGCAACTTTGACCTTTACTGAGTGTTCTACTCATAACTCTCTCCATAGAACTCCAAATGAAATTATTCTTTTTTGTTGTAAACTAGACTCAAAGGGCTTTCATTTGAATATTTTTACGCATTTTTCGGACAACTGAGGTAGATGAAGTTTAAGTTTGCAAATTGTCACAGTTTGCTGCTAGAAAAAAATGATAGATGGAAAAAAAACACAACAAGACAACTAAGGAAAGCATTAAACAACAAGTAAATAACAAAGGATCAAAACTAAGAAACTTAGCTCATTAAAGAACCAAGGCTCTTGATACCAAATGATGGCAATGCTCTAGTTAGGACAAGCCAAATCTAGAAGCAAATCAAGCCATAAGCTCATCGGAAATTAACGCTCAGCACCACTCGATCGCAACTTTTTCTGCAGGTTGACTTTTCTACATTCTGGTTGACTAGTTGACTTTTCTGGTTGACTAGTTGACATTTTTGGTTTCTGGTTGACTTTTCTGCATTCCAACCAGTCGGTACTTTAACTCTTCTTTGAAATCATTCAATTAGCCTATAAAATCAAAGGAATCTAGCACAAAACCATTAAATTCACCTTCAACTCTATTATTTCCAATAATTCAACAAAATCATGAGTTCAAGCTAATTTCTAAGTTATAAAGGTTGTAATTGAAGTTAATTTTAAGTATAAAAATAATAGTTTTTCAATTGTTATCAATATCAAAAGCAAAAAATAATGATAAGAAAGCTATAAAATGATTGAAAAACCACTTTTGTCAAACCGTGTATAATTAAAGGCTACTCACTCCACTCATTCACAATTACAAATGAAATTTACTCTACCATACATATATGAAACTACATCACTCGTCATTTAACTCTTACAAAATATGGTGTGCATCTTAATAAACTCATGGTGCAAGGCAGAAACATAAGCTACGTAGTGACATTCTCACTCAAAAATCGAACGACCAAAACACATATCACAGATCAATATTTCTAGGTATCATACAGTCAAGACAAGGATTAGCTCCCCTACCTCAAAGTCACTTATGAGAGACGCGAAAAAAATTGAAACATCTACGAATGATGCTAAACCCCTAAACTTCACAGGCGGCACAATGATGCAAAACCCCTCAACTTCACAGCCACCGAAAACCTCAACAACCATCGATTAGGTGTGACACAATGATGTTAAACCTTCACACCCACCAAAAACCTCCATAACCACCGAATGAACCAGCTCAACAACAAAAATGAGAATAAAGGGTGATGACAAATTTATGAACACCGAAAAACAGCGCCACAAACTTGTTTAACAATCGGCAAGTGTGACCGAATCGTTTCAAGTAATAAAACTCGGTAAGACCAAGTATCGTTCTCCCAAAGGACTCACGTCCTAGTTTAGTTATGTGATTTGTTGACTATTTAAGACTTAAGAACAAATTGATTGGAGTTTAATATGCAAGACAGTAAATAAACATGTATGCATGAATTTGATCAATGGCGAAAACGGAATACAAATACTTCAATGAAATAGATGGATGAGTATGTTGTTGGGGTTATCAATTTCATCTTATCCACTCTCATATACTTTAGGAACTCACCATTCTTTTCATCAATTGTTAATGCCACTCTCTAAATCACCTTGTAAGAAGGTCTATCCTTAATTACGAGTTCATACAATTCCTAGCATTCCTAGTAATTAGTTCTTAAGTGCAGGAGCTTAACGGCAACCAATATACTATTGGGAGAAATTCCCCGGATCTAGATTTCCCCGTACGTTCCCATATCGACAAAATCAATAATCATGGCAATGAATGAGTTAAACAAAGCAAGCATTAAGCAAATAGGAAAAACCCTAACTAATGATGAAAGAAAGCATAGGTCTTAAAAGTAAGATGTTAAAACAAATTCCATATATGAGAGTTTCACAAGACTACATTGATTCCCCAACAACAATACAAGTTTTAGTTCACCATATTCATGGTGAAACTAGATGAATAATAATGGAAGAATGAAAGATAAAACCCTAGAAAGGTGAAGAGGTAGCCTGAGCATCCAAGATCCTCCTTCAAAGGGGTGGAAAAGAGAGTATTTGCTTCGTCTCTGCCAAAGATACAAATCCTAGGATGTCCTAAAGCTTATATACTATTCTAAAAATACAGAAAAATTAGGCCCAAGCCCATAAAAGTGCCGCTCAGCGGTAAGTGCGTGAGTTGTTTTTCTCCCCTCAGCGGCCATTTTACTGTTCACGTTGTATTTCAAATGTTGTTTCATTCTCGGTTTGTGTTGAATGATGTTTTCTCTGTTGTAATTCGCTTTTAATCCATTGTGATGCACTTCATAAACGCTTAGATTAGTTTTTTGCTTTATCTATGCATTTCGGAGTTGAAGTTTTGTTTCAACTACATTATGCTTGCATTCCTAATGAATTTTCAAGTTATTTTCTAATGGTCTGTGCGCTTTTGGATTCAAAAACTTTGCTTACTTGCACTGCGTTCGAATATCTGATGCATTCTACGTTTTTTGGTTATGCTGCGTTTGATGTCGATCAGTCCTTGCCTTAAACCATTCAGCCTCTTTTAGCATCGTTCGGTTAGTTATTGTCCATTGTTAATGAATGTGTTCGACTGTCCTTGTGGTCAGTTTCAATTGGTTGCTTATTTACCATTAGCTATTTTCTGTATGCATTTGTTTCTTGCGTTAGTATTACCGTTCGACTTATGCATGTTAGTTTTCCCACTTCATTTTTATTAGCTTGCTTTAAACTGTTCAGTCCTCAACACTTTATTGTTATGACCGTTTGGTCTAACAACGTTCGGGTTTACACTTTTCTTGTGCTTCTTTTCTGCTCTTGTACTATTCAGCTTATTTACTGCATACTGCTCGAGTTTATATTTACATTGTTCGGTCTCTAACATGCTTCATTGTTAGAGGTCGTTCGGCCTTGTTCTACATCCATTTGTTTAGTTTTCAAGTTTTAATTTCCAATCGGTGTTGCTTTTATTCCGTTCGGCTTTATGGTTGTGCCATTTCCATATCCAGTTTTAATTTAGTTTAATTCTCTCTACAAAAACACTTTCACCTAATTCGTGAACCATGGTTTAGTCCTTGAGAGACGACCTAGCAGTCACTTCCTAGCACTATACTGCATTCTTATTTGCACATTAAATTTGTATGGGGTGCGACACCCATCAAATTTTGGCACCGTTGTCGGGGACCAACGGTTCGATCTTAGGTCTTTTGTTGTGTTAGTGTGTTGTGTCTTGTCTTGTGTTGTGAGTGTGTTGTTATGATTTGTGTGTGTTGTATTGTGTGTTGTTGCATTTAGATAGTTTATGTTGCATATTTTTAGTTTGCCAATTTTGTGCTATCATTTCATGGTTGTAGGGTGTTGTGACTTAATGTATGACTAGAGGCAACCTTGGGCCTATATCACCCTTTGATCTTGAGACTGATAGGACATTTCATAGGTTAGCAAGGCATTCTAGGAATTTATCTTTAGAGTCTGTGTTTGAGTCAGTTCCATTAGATACTCTACATCCTACTGTTGATTTTGATTCTTTTGTTCAATACTTTGTGCATACTGCATCTACTACATCTATTGCATCTACACCTGATTTTGATTCTAATTATGTTATTTTTCACACTAAGAACGATATGGCACAACCTCCACCTCGTGGGAGGACTTTTAGGGAGATGGTTGCACCTGATTTCACTTATGAAAGCTTATGCATCCAATATCCTGATAAGGACGTACCGTTTGTTCTCAAAACTGGACTAATTCATTTGTTGCCCAAGTTTCATGGCCTTGCAGGTGAGTGTCCTCATAAGCATTTGAAGGAATTCCATATTGTCTGTTCCACGATGAAGCCTCATGATGTTCCTAAAGATCATATCTTCTTAAAGGCATTCCCTCATTCACTAGACAGTGTAGTATACTGCTTGGCACCTAGATCCATCACCAGCTGACATGATCTGAAGAGGTTCTCCTTAGAGAAATTTTTTCCAGCATCTCGAACCACAACTATCAGAAAAGACATATCTGGGATTAGGCAACTTAGTGGAGAAAATTTATATGAGTATTGGGAAAGATTCAAGAAACTTTGTGCCAGTTGTCCTCATCATCAGATACCCGAGCAACTCCTTCTCCAATATTTTTATGAAGGCCTCAATAACATGGATAGGAGTATGATTGATGCTGCCAGTGGTGGAACATTAGGAGATACTGATGCAAAAATTTATGAACACCGAAATACGGCGCCACAAACTTGTTGAACAATCGGCAAGTATGACCGAATCGTTTCAAGTAATAAACTCGGTAAGACCAAGTATCGTTCTCCCAAAGGACTCACGGCCTAGTTTAGTTATATGATTTGTTGATTAGCTAAGACTTAAGAACAAAATAATTGGATTTTACTATGCAAAAGACGAAAATAAACATGTATGCATGAGGTTGATCAATGGCTAAAACAAAATACAAACACTGTCAATGGAATATATGGATGAATATGTTGTTGGGAGTCAATTTCATCTTATCCACTCTCATATATTTTAGGAATTCAACATTCAAGTCATCATTGTTAATGTCACTCTCTAAATTACCTTGTCAAGAAGGCCTATCCCTAATTACGAGTTCATACAATTCTTAGCATTCCTAATAATTAGTTCTTTTAGCACAGGAGCTTAACGACAACCAATATACTATTGGGAGTAATTCCCCGGATCTAGACTTCCCTGTACGTTCCCGTATCGACAAAACCAATAATCATGCATTGAATGAATTAAACAAAGCAAGCATTAAGCAAAGAGGAAAAACCCTAACTAATGATGAAAGAAAGCATAGGTCTTAGATTAAGATGTAAGCACAAATTCCATATACGAGAGCTTCAAAAGATTACATTGATTCTCCAACAAACATACAAGGTTTAGTTCACCATATTCATGGTGAACCTAGATGAACAATAATGAAAGAATGAAGGGTAAAACCCTAGAAAGGTGAAGAGGTAGCCTAAGCATCCAAGATCCTCCTTCAAAGGGGTGGAAGAGAAAGTGTTTGCTTCGTTTCTGCCAAAGATACAAACCCTAGGACGTCCTAAAGCTTATATACTATTCTAAAATTACAGAAATCTAGGCCCAAGCCCATAAGTGTGCCGCTCAGCGGTAAGTGCGTGAGTTGGTTTCTTCCCCTCAGCGGCCATTTTGCCCCTCAACGGATCTCCCGTGAGCTCCTGAGTGTCGCTCAGCGGTAAACTGCCGCTGAGCGGTACTTGCGGCTTCTCCTTTTGCACTTTTTGGTGTCTTTTCTGATTTCATCTCTCTCCTTCTTCACTTCTTTCACTGAATTCACCTTAAAACCTGCACAAAAAACACTGAAATCAAGCATAAACCTCTCCAGCTCTCGTATTTCTGAAAATATGAATAAAAGCATGATTTCAAGCTAGTTTCTAAGTATAAAGGTTGCTCTTAGTATCAATTTTAAGCATGAAAATAACAGTTTTTCAACTGTTATCAGATACGACGCCTGTTGAAGCCAGACACTTGATTGAGAAAATGACTTTCAACTCCCAACAGTTTAGCGCCTGAAGTGATGCCATTGTAGTGAAGGGAGTACACTATATTGTTACCCAATCTTCATCATCTGCTGATAGGAAATTGGAAAACAAGCTTGATTCTCTTGTGAGTTTAGTGGCAAAACTGACTACAAATCACATACCAGCATCTCCATCTGCATCTGTTGCACGGCTATGTACTATATGTCCTTCCAGTGATTATTATACTGATTGCCTTTCTTTGCAACAACCTATTGGCCATGATGCATCAAGCCTATGTTGCAAACATACAACCCAACATGCAACCACAACAGCAAAATTATGACTTGTCCAGCAACAGGTATAATAAAGGGTGGAAGAATCACCCAAATCTTAGATGCTCCAATAATTCACAGTAACAACCACAACAGCAACCACAACATTTCCATAATGTTGCAGCTCCTAATAAACCATATGTGCATCCACATGTTCAGAGATAACAGAGGCAACAACAGCACGAGACTCCTGCCCAACTAGCTCCCCAATCCTCCACTTCTTCTTTTGAGCTTACATCAGAGGAGTTGTTGAGGCAGATGACTGCTCAAAATATGCAAATTCAGCAGATGACTGCTCAAAATATGCAATTCCTATAAGAGACTAGAGCGTCCATCCAGAACCTGACCAATCAGATGGGGTAGATGGCACACAGCTAAATCAAGCACAGTCTCAAAACTCTGACAGATTGCCTTCTCAGACTGTGCAAAATCCTAGAAATGAAAATGTCAGTGCCATCACCCTCAGATCAGGGAAGCAAATTGTTGTGCCCACAGTGCCACCACCTGTACCTACACCTACACATGTTGCTTCTCAGAGAAAAGAGGACTAGGCAGGTCCTACTAGGACATTTGAGGTAGGTGGACCTTCTTCCTCTTCCGGTGGTTGTTCTTCTTCTTTAAGTGGACCTTCTTCTTCTTCCACCACCACCAGTAAGTCTCCTACCGTGCACTGACCTATACCTCTTCCATTCCCTTCGAAGGCAATTCCAACCAAAAGGATGGAAGAGGTGGACAAAGAAATATAGGAGACCTTTAGGAAGGTAGATGTGAACATACCTCTTATTGATGCCATAAAGCAAATTCCTAGATATGAAAAATTCTTGAAGAACTGGTGCACACATAAGAGGAAAAGGAAAGGAGATGAGAGGATCAACATGGGCAAGAATGTATCCGAGCTCATTGGTATGTCGGTCTCGTACATTCCTGAAAAGTGTAAGGACCCAGGTACATTTTGCATTCCCTGTGTGATTGGAAATAGTAAATTTGAAAATGCCATGCTTGATTTGGGTGCTTCCATAAATGTCATGCCTCTTTCAATTTTTAAATCCTTGTCTCTTGGTCCTTTACAACCTACGGGTGTGGTCATTCAGTTGGGCAATAGGAGTGTTACCCACCCGACAAGTTACATTGATGATGTCTTGGTTCGGGTTGGCGAATTGATCTTTCCTGCCACTTCTATATCCTGGAAATGGAGGAGGGATTCTCTCATGGATTCGCTCCCATCATCTTAGGTAGGCCATTTTTGAAAACTGCCCGAACCAAAATTGATGTGTATGTTGGAACTTTATCCATGGAATTTGCTGATATTGTTGTTCACTTTAATATTCTTGATGCAATGAAGTTCCTAGTTGAGGACCACTATGTTTCTAGGATTGATATTCTGGATGACATTATTGATAAATATGTTGTTGATGAGTTTGATTCTTTGCATGAGAAAGAGCATTCCTTTCTATCTTCTCTACATTCATGCATTGAATATGAATTTCAATCAGAATTTGAAATTGATGTTGATGTTCATGTGGATTATGATGTGGATTGTGATATTCATGATGATGATGATATTAGTGATGTTGATGATTTATCTGTAATGGATATTGAATTAGAGTCTGATGAGTTGGGTATGTTGCCTTTACCTGTGAATTCTTTAGAGTCAGGATGCATTAACCACGTTGCAGGAAGTACAAATGAATCTGACTTGTAGGCACCCACTCTTGAGCTTAAACAACTTTCAGAGAATCTCAAGTATGCATACTTGGAGGATAATGAGAAGAAGCCGGTGATCATTTCCACCTCCCTTGATGTTGTTCAAGAGGAGAAGTTGCTAAGTGTGCTGAGGAAGCACAAGAGGGACATTGGTTGGACATTGGCTCACATACCTAGCTTCAGCCACTCTACTTGTATGCACAAAATTCTTTTAGAAGATGGAGCAAAGCCAGTTAGGCAGCCACAACGAAGGCAAAACCTTGTGATTATGGATGTTATCAAGAAGCAGGTGACCAAGCTTTTGCAAGCTGGGATCATCTACCCCATATCAGATAGTCAATGGGTGAGCCCAATCCATGTTGTACCCAAGAAGCCTGGCCTCACCATGATAAAGAATGAGAAGGATGAGTTGATTCCTAGTAGAGTGCAGAACAGTTGGAGAGTCTGTATTGATTACAGGAGGCTTAATCAAGCAACCAAGAAAGATCATTTCCCCCTGCCCTTCATTGATCAGATGCTGGAGCGCCTGGCAAGTAAATCTCATTATTGCTTTCTTGATGGGTTTTCTAGTTATTTTCAAATCAATATTGCTCCTGAGGATCAAGAGAAAGCCACGTTCACCTGCCCTTTTGGCACTTTTGCCTATAGGTGGATGCCATTTGGCCTATGCAATGCCCCTGGTACCTTACAACAGTGCATGCTTAGCATTTTTAGCGATTTTCTTGAAAGTTGCATAGAGGTGTTCATGGATGATTTTACTGTATATGGATCCTTATTTGATACATGTTTAGACAGTTTGGAAAAGGTTTTGAAAAGATGCATTGATACTAACCTTGTTCTAAATTTTGAGAAATGTCATTTCATGGTTGAACAAGGTTTAGTGTTAGGGCATATCATTTCTCGGAAGGGAATAGACGCAGACCCTGCCAAAATATCTGTGATTTTGTAATTGCCTTACCCCTCTTGCGTGCGAGAGGTTCGATCTTTTCTTGGACATGCAGGTTTCTATCGACGCTTCATCAAGGATTTTAGCAAGAAGGCGCTTCCCCTGTCCAAACTGTTGCAGAAGGACATTGAGTTTGACTTTGATGATAGATGCAAACAGGCTTTAGATTGTCTGAAGGAAGCTTTAACTTCAACTCCTATCATTCAAGCACCGGATTGGACAGCTCCTTTTGAACTTATCTGTGATGCATCCAATTATGCATTGGGGGTTGTCTTGACACAAAAGATTGAAAAGTTGTCGTGAGTGATCTACTATGCTTCTAGGACTTCGGATGCTGCTCAAGCAAACTATACAACCACTAAGAAAGAGCTGCTAGACATTGTGTTTGCTCTTGATAAATTTAGATCATATTTGTTTGGTTCACCTGTTGTTGTATTCACTAACCATGCAGTTGTGAAGTTCCTTTTAAAGAAGGCTAAGTCGGAGCCTAGGTTGATTAGGTGGATGCTCCTACTCTAAGAGTTTGATTTACACATCCAAGACAGGAGTCGAGCACAAAATCGGGTTGCTGACCACCTCAACAGGATTGAGAGAGTTGAGGATGAAGCCGATGTTTTTCCTATCCAGGATAACTTTCCTGATGAAAGCTTATTGACAGTTTCACTTTCTTACCCTACTCCTTAGTTTGCAAATATTGTCAATTATTTGGTTGCTTCTGTTTTCCCTTCCTTAGCATCGCGTGCTCAAATTGCTAAAATTAAGAGCGATGCTAAATATTACATTTGGGATGACCCATATCTGTGGAAGTTGTGCAGTGATTAGGTTACAAGAAGATGCATTTTAGACCATGAGATTGACTCGGTCCTACAGTTTTGCCACGTCTCCTCACCCGGTGGTCATTTGGGAATTCAAAGAACGACTCGTAGGGTTTTAGATTGTGGTTTCTATTGGCCCTCCATCTTTAAGGATGATGAGAGGATTTGTAGAACTTGCGAGCCATGTCAGAGATTAGGAGGATCACTTTCATGGAGACAACAGATGCCTCAACAACCCATGTTGTTCTGTGAGGTATTTGATGTCTAGGGTATAGATTTCATGGGCCCCTTTCCTGTTTCTTTTGGTTTCTCTTATATTCTCCTTGTTGTAGATTATGTTTCAAAATGGGTGGAAGCTAGAACCGCCAGAACTAACGATACTCGGGTTGTTGTGAATTTTGTTAGATCTCACCTCTTTTGCAGGTTTGGAGTGCCCCGAGCAATTGTTAGTGATCAAGGAACCCATTTTTGCAACAGATCAATGCAATCCTTGCTAAAGAAGTATGGGGTGGTATACAGAGTCTCTACACCTTACCACCCCCAAACAAATAAGCAAGCAAAGATCTCAAACAGGGAAATTAAGAGGATTTTGGAGAAGATTGTCCAGTCCAATAGGAAAGAAAAATCATATGTTCCTTACTTTAGGAAAGAAGAAGGAGTAATAGATTATGTTAGAAGTAAAGTGATGAATAAGTGTGTGAGTGAGTACCTCACCCACAAAACAATAAAAAGGGTAAAAAGGAAGATGAAAAGTTGAAGTTTAAAAAAAATCTTCCTTAAAAGAGCAAGAAATAGAGTTGTTTTTGAAATCAAGTGTCATTACTCTTTCTATATCAATTTCAAAAGCTCAACAATTCCAAGAAAATTTCCCACCTTTGCCTTGACCTCAATACAACCTTTAAAAAGCCCTCATGATGAATAATTGCATGTTTTCTGAAGTATGTGAATGATAGAGTCTTGTTAATATCAAGGGTGTCTACTTACATGGGTATTTTGAGTGTAAACACAAGGCAAAAACACTTGAGAGAGTTGGAGAGGAATAGATACATGTTGACTTGAGTGTTATCTTTCATATTTAATTTTCTTGGGAATTCAAAAAGGTCAACTTATGTGTGAAGAATAGAGTAATTTCATTTGCATGTCCATGACAAAGTAATGTCTAGATGATTGATCTATGTCTAGTGCTGCTCATTCTTTTGATCCAAATGCAAATATGGAACAAAATGACTCAGAACAAAGTCTCGGAATTAATCAATTTTGCTTAGGAGTGCAAAAGGATAAGTGTGGGGGTGTGATGAGTGCATATTTATGCCCACATTTATGCTTTAAAATTCAAATTTTTGATGAATTCATGTGCTTTAATGAGTGATTTAAAGAAGATTTGTTAGGATTGGATATATTGTGTTTGGAAATAAAAGAGACTTAAAAAGTGATTTTAATTGCACGAATTATTCTTGGAAATTCTTACGTTTATTTGTGCAGCTGAAATTATAAGTTTTATTGGTTCAAATGGCAATTCAAGGCCTAAAATAAGATTCTGTTGCAATTTTGGAGAATGCTGAAGGGGCTAAAGTACAGATAAAGAAAATTTTAGGATATTTGTGCAATTTTGGAAAGTCAGAAAAATTAAAAGATAAAATTTAGTGTTGAAATAATTTAATTTGTGAATATCAACAGAAAATATCTTCCAAATAATTACCTAAATCTTTTATTTGGGAATATCAACAGAAAATATCTTCCAAATAATTATGTAATCTTTTAGTTATTTGGAAGATATAAGATAAAAGATTTTGTCAACTGAATATTTAGAGTCCAAGCCCAATCAAGCCTTATATAAAGAGACCCAGGGGGAACTTCACTTAATTCATTCACCATTTCTCTCTCTCTCTTATTTCATCTTGTATTCAACTCCATTCATGGAGAGCTAAGCATCTAGGGCTATTTTGCTGTAATTTCATTATGGATTCTGAGGTTAGATTGAGTTAATGCAATTGTTTATTTTGATTATTGATTTAAGTTGTTCTCTCTCTATGTCTTTCATCTCTCTATCAAATTAAAAGCAAAGATTTTTGCAGCATAATGTGTTTGAATCTACATCCATATTGATTATATGAGTTCTAGGGTTTCTAGGTTTAATTGAGAATGTACTTTGATTTACTTTAGGAACTTTCATATGATTAAATGGTTTTTACTATCAATTGAGAATGTACTTTGATTGATTAGTAATAATTTCAACTATAATCAATTGAGAATTTACTTTGATTGATTAGTTTTTAATTTGGTTAGGAGATTTAAGAATAGACATGATTAAACACAATAGAATTTGATTGAGAATGTACTTTGGTTGAATTTATTGTGAATAATCTAGTAAGGTTTTGCATTTGATTGAGAATTTACTTTGGTTAAGTGCATGATCGCCCTCAAATTAATTAAGAATGTACTTTAATTAATTTGAAACTTAAATAATAATCAATTGAACAATTATATGTGAATAACCGATGATGAATCTATCTTGGAAAAGCAGTGAAATTAGCTTATTTCATCATAACTATTTTCAAGTTTCTTATTTATTCTTTAAACACTCTTCAACCATTACTTTTATTCATAAGCATTGCATAACATTCATAAGAGTCAGATATTCGAAAGCAATTCCGTGTTTGTTGGGAGACGACTCAGGGTTACTTTAACCCCATCTACTTTCTTGAATACTACTTGGCAATACTGAAGTTGCCTTGAAAAGTAGTATTAATTTGATAGCTTCAACGACAACGTATCAGTAAGCTAGTGTGAACAAAATATATCATAAAATGACTATGATTTCAACATAGATCATCAAATCAAACCAAGTATACAAACATTCTAGAAACATGTGACACACATAGGCTTGACTTATTCGAATATAGTATGAATGTCGAACTATGGCAGTTTATGCACTTAATGGTAATATTGTTCGCTCACCTCAAGCTTTCACACAAGGTCAGTCCTTTAACAAATGTCTTTGGCCAAGGTAAAGCCCCTAGACAACGTCTTTGGCCAAGGTAAATCTCCTAGACAAGGACCTTCTGCTATTCTCACCACATGCCTTACCTCTCTCTACTTGAGAATATTGATAATCAGAGTTTCACGATAAACCCCAATACTTAGCTCCATACATTCATACTCACAACACTTGACAACCATCAATAAGAAGTATTTCAAGTAACATCTTTTCATTCACAGAGATGACATATATAAGCATCACATACTCAAAGTATTTCAAGTATAAAAGTAATTTATAATAATAATAATATGAAAATAATAATCACACATAACACCATTGTTCTCATTATAACATGATACCCACAATAGACAAGGAAAACAACCTTGAAACCCTCACCAAAAACTCCTAAAACGACCTAAAGAACGTCCAAAACTAACATCAAGAACCCTAAATTTGAGATCCCAAACCACACATTGTCAAACAACTCATTACCTAGGTGATCTCTTACTTAGATGATCTCTTACCCGGACGACTCCCTACCAGACAACTCCTTACCAGACAACTCCTTACTAGACAACTCATTACCAGACATTTCATTCCCAGACGACTCCTTACCTAGACGATCTCTTATACAGACGATTCCTTCCCAATAAACTTCTTACCAAACAATCTCTTACTAGAAAATCTCTTTCCAGACGATCTCTTATCCAAACTATTGTATCCCAAACAACTCCTTACCACACAATCTATTACCAGACAATCTTTTACCAGACGACTCTTTTCTAGCCAATCTCTTACCAGACGATCTACCTGATTTTTGTATAATAAGAGACTGACTAAGCTCTAAAAGGCCCCAAGACAAATCCCGAAACTACAAACTTTCCTCATAACCAAGATCTTAAAATCTTACCTGTTAAAACGTCCACTTTTATGTCCAAAACTCACTCTTCTAATTTATTCCATACCAAAGTTTTGTAAAAACACATAAGCTCAAACTCACTAAATCTACATTCATAAATTCATTCAATAAACAAATTTTAGCAATAGCAAACCAGACACACCAACATACCAAATTTTACGATTTAATCAAAATTCACAAATCAATCATCATATCATCATACAAATATAAAATATTACATGCATACCAAATCCAAATCAAATAAATTAGTTCCAATAACTCTAAATTCTCCTACTACTCCAATATCTCTACTTGCTCCTACATTTCATGACAATTTGATTAGAGTATATCCTAAGTACTACTCATCAATAAAAAGCCTTAGGCTTTGTTCACTTGGAGGAGATGATTTGGGAGATAGTGAGTGGATGAATTTGAGGGTAAATTTTTTGTTGCTTATTTGAGTGGATTTGAAGATAAGTGAGAGTGAATTTGGAAGTAAAGTTTGTGAGAATTAGTGTAAGATTTGATTGATGTATCAGATAAAATAAATTTCTTTAATAGGTATAAATTAAAGATTACCAAAATGTCCCTAGTTATTAAAGTAATATAAAATGATGATGGTTAATGTTATATTTATTTGTAAAAGATTTTAGAAAGGTAAAAAATTAACGTTAATTATTAAAATTAATTTTAAAAATGTAAAAGAATTATAATTTTAAAACTGATTTTAAATTTAAAATTCTTTTGGAAGTTAAAATTGAAGAAAAATAGTTTTCAAAATCTCATAAATTGATAGTTTGTCATTTTCAATGAGAGGGAGAAAATATTCAATTAAAAAAAGAGTGAGTTGGATATATAGAAACAGAAAATATGTAATTAAGAAATGGTTGACATGTACCTGTTTATTCAAAAATATATATTGTAATACATTCTCTGTAGGTTTACTTTTTGACACAAAAAAGTTGTAGAAATAATTATGTGCAAATATCAAAGTTCACTCCTTCTCTCTCTTCTCCCAACTCCATCATCATCCTCGCCCCGTCATCTCCAGATTCATTTTCTCTCACACCACTCCGTCAGTTCTCTGATCACCCATCATCGTCTCCCAACCCTTCTCCTTCCTTTCCAAACCCAAAGCCTTTAAATTCAACCCCTTTCCGAAACCCCATTACCCAATTCAAGCTTCTTCATCACCTCCTCACCACCAACACCAATACCTCTGTAGGGTGGAAAGCCCTTTCCTTTTGTGATCTCCGTAGGCATAGGCCTCATTGTTTGGTGTTTCGTTCGAACCAAACACAAGGATAGAGGGGTAGTTCAAACTTTTTCGATTGGATCCCTCCAAATCTCACCATATCCGCGGGTGAGTGAAAAACACATCATCTCGCATTTCCCTTTAAATCTGTCTGCGCATTTCTCTGCAAGTGAACACGAAATTCACTTCAAATCATCGCTCGACAATCTGCTTAAATAGTAATTTACCCCAAAGTGAACACGACGTTAGGGAAGACTCAGACCCTAAAAGAGTGAAGAAAACCCCTACATGTAAAGACACCAAAAATTGAGAAAAATGGATAGAAATCAACTTACTCTATAACCGAAATCAATCGGCTAGAAATTAAGATCTCCTCTCAAGGAACCCTAATGCGGTCTTTGATTTTCAGGTAGATAAGTAGGGAGTTATGATTTCTAGAGAGAAGGTAGATGAAATTTTAAAAAGGAAAGTTTTAAAGATATAAAACTTATTAGATAATGAAACTCCTTATTAGAACATTCTATTTATACAATTGATATTTTTGAAATAAAATAAAAGAGTATTATTATTTAAAATACTCTACTACATCTAATACTCAATTTTTGGAGTCTTACAAAAGCAAAATGTTAAAAAAAAAATTAATATTTCAAACTTAAGAATAATAAAATAAAAGATATTTTCTATTTAAAATTGATTTCAAAGATAAAATGAATACTAATTTCAAAATTTAAAGGTGTAGAAATTAAATTAGTTTTTTAACACTTTTTAGAGGTAAAACAATTATCAAAGTTTTATAAAGATAAAAACAAAACAAATTTAAGCATACAAATTATATATATATATATATATATATATATATATATATATATATATATATATATGTAAAGATAAAATTGTTTAGTTAAAAAATATACCTTAATACATAAATATTAGGTTAAATTTATATGTTTAGTTAACAATTAATAACAATTCCCCGAAATTTTCAAAACTTTTGGTTTAACAATCTCTTTCAACTGCTTACGCTCTGCTACCTCCACAGTGTCGCTGCTACCCGCTGCCGCCGCTCGCCTGCTCCTGCGTCCTGCTTCTGCATAGCACCGACGATTTTGGCCACCGCCGCTAAACACCACTCTTCTTTTCCTAGGCGCTAAGGAAAAAAATTCAGGAGAATAAACTTTTTCTCTCACACGCTTGCATCTTGTTCCTTTCAAAGTACAAATAGCGTCCATATAAGCACTCACGCACTCTCCAATAAGGATCACCAGCGAAGCAATCTTCTTCTCCGCCAACATGCTCCACAACAAGTCCTTTGTCAAGAAAACCAGGGCAGGCAAAGTCATGAAGGTGCACTCTTTTTCTTCTCTAGCCCTAACTGACTCTACCCTTTTTCTGTTTCTTTCTTATGCCTAATTTTTCTTTACAAATAAATAATTTTGCTGTTTGTTTTTTGGTTGGGAGTAGCAAGTGCGGGAGCACTACCTGCGAGACGACATATACTGCGGCGCACCGTTTTGCACCGTTTGCGATACTTTGGGTGCTCGCCTCAACGCTTCTCCTTCCACCACCATTCTCGTCGTCGACACCAATGTCGTGCTCAACCAGGTCTGCTTCCTTCTCCGTCCTAATTTTAATTTAAATGGCTATTTGCCATGCTGCCAAGGAAGACGTGTTTTTGTGAATTAAATGAAAGTGTGTTGTGGTTGTAGATTGATTTGCTGGAGAATCAGGCATTCGATAACATTGTGGTGTTGTCCATTGTGTTGGAAGAGGTTAAAAACAAGAATATGGCTGTTTACAACCGTTTAAGAGCCCTCTGTAGCAATGCCACGAAGAAGTTCTATGTTTTTTCCAATGAGTACCACAGGTATGCTTTTTTCTGGCCCTTTTTTAACGACTCATTACTAGTTTGGTGAGATTATATTACACCATTATTGTTATAGAGGAGAGGAAGGAAGAAGTTGAGAATGCAACATTGCTGATGGATTTTTTGTTGCACATCAGATTACACTCTAGTATAAGCTTTTCGTGTCCTTGTTTTATTTATGCCTTTTTAATGAACCATCACCATGTTTGAAGGGCACACTTCCACTGTTCCCAGATAATCCTGAAAGTTTATTCTATAGGAAAGTATCCATATTACTCTGCAAAAGAGGTCTATAAATCGGTAGCAAGTTCATTTGTATCCCTATTAAATACTTGCTTGGCAAACAAATGACCTGACCTCAAGTGGGCGTTTCAAGTGTGAATCTTGGAATACCATGTTTTTGGTTAACAAGTGAAAGAAAGACTTAAATACCTTCTCACTAGAAGAATCCAAGTTCTATATTAATTGCTGATGAATAAATGGGGTCATGTAACACCAAAAGATCACGTTTGCTTCTTTTTCGTTCAATGAAATCTCATCAATATTAGAAGTCCCAATTTAAGGAAAGAGCTTGAAATAGTAATGAATGAATGAGCTAGTTGTACACAATATAATGGTGTAAACTATGAGTGAAAACATCTAGACAAGAAACTTCCCTACCAAAATCCATTCCTAAAGTTAGGACAATTATCACCACCCAATCTGAAGGAAGCCAAGAACAAAGCCAAACCCCACACTCATTAAGTTGATATTGTTTTGTTTCTGAATAAGGAAGAAACAATTAGGCTAAGAAGGTGATGAAGTAGGATGATATGTCCTCTCTAAAAATAAGTAAAAGAAAAACATAGAAACGTGAGAAAGACAAACCAAAGGCCTCACCAATCTTGTTTCATATTGACCTTTGAGACCCTTCCAAGTTAAGCCTATGCAAGTCGGGGTGTCATAGTGAGCCAACTGAACTCACCCGGGTTGGCTCACCACGAGTTGAGCTAAAAATGAGTCAACTCAAATTAGCTCACTTTTTAGTGAGTAAGTGTTAGGTTTCTGAGTAAGAAACCTAATTAATCACGATCAGTGTAGGCTAAAAAGATAATCAAAGAATGAATTTCTCTTATTAATGGTAATAGAAATCTTTGAATAAACAAAAGTAAACAAGAATAATTTGGAGCATAACCTCCCTCACAAGATTGAAGCCGCTTGTCAACAAACTCAATTATCGAAACATGCCCCTAACAATAGCATCTAGCTTTATTTATATTAAATATTTCCCTAGAGTATAGCTCTATTTTCTGTAATTATCTCATACTGAATATTTTCCTAGAATATAGCTCTATTTACTATAATTATCTTATACTGAATATTTCCCTAGAATATAGTTCTATTTTCTATAATTATCTTATACTGAATATTTCTCTACAATATAGCTTTATTTACTATAATTATTTTCCGCCTATCCTAACTCCTACAACAGTTAGGATAATAACTCTTCAATCAGACGACTTCGGTTCTTCACCTCCTTCCACTGCTCGGCGCGAGCCCTCACTACCTTCCGCTGTTCGACTCGATTCTTCATCGCCTTCCATCGTTCGGCACGAACTCTCCCCGCCTTCCACTGTTTGGTACCCTTCTTCTTTTCTCTCACCGCCTTCCACCGTTCAACTCGACCTCTCCCTGCCTTCTATCGTTCAGTGTCTTTCTTCTTCTCTCATATACTTTTTTCTTCTCTCGTATACCTTCCAACCCCGAATAGTAAGAAATTTGGTAATAGGGCTTGACCTACCACGCGTTGGTGGGTTGACTTACTTTATTTTTCCAATTTATTCTATATATTTATTGCGGTACAAGCATAGTAGATTGACTTAATTTATTTTTGTATAGCGGTACAATCAAAGTATTCATCTTTTTTATCTAACATTATTATAAAGATAGTAATTGAAAATTAAAGTATAAGCCTATGTAACTTGACAAACAAATAAATTAAATATCCAAAATATTTAATCATTATTGGACAACATTCTAATATTTTAAAATATCAAATTGTCAACCTATATAATTAGAATTAGTAGATAATTGTAACAAAAACCTTATGAAAAAAATGGTAAAAAAAATAATAAAGAGTGGTTGTTGGTGGGTCATGGGTCAACCCACTTTCAACTTGACTCAAATCCGTTAAATCCGAGGGGTAAGTTAATCGAATTCAATTTGACCCACATTAAATAAAAAATGAATTTTTTTTCAATCCAACCTAGCTCAAACCTGTGGTGAGTTGGGTGACTCACAAGTTAGAACCCATTTTGACATCTTTATATGCAAGCTTTAGAAATTAGAATTTAAGCTTAACTCAATCTCATAAACCAACTCAATAAAGTGATGTTTACCCCACTTATATATTATTATTTAGTCTAATCTCTAGCCAATATCAGATACACACCCCTTTACACAGATGGCATTGAGCATTTATGTCGAGGATATTGATTGTGGGAATTTAGGGGCCGATAGCAAGTAGCCTGATAGGCTCAAATATGTACTAGGATAGACTTTGAATGATTCTTATACCATCTTAAAGTAGTGGAATTTAAGCCTAACTCTACGTCATAAAATCAACTTAGTAAGATGAGATTTGCTTCCACTCATATATTATTATTTGGTCTAATCTCTAGCTGATGTGAAATCTCCAACAAATTTCGGTATGGAAAACCATGTCTTCCTATTGAAGGTGCTGTGGAAAGTATTTTTCCTTGCAAGATGTGGCATTTCTTTGCAAAAGTGGGTTCTAGTAGCATCATATTTGTGCATTACATTACAGCTTGTCTAATGTACTGTTCTCTAAATCTCTAAACTGACACATAAAGAAATTGTATAAACAAACTTCACATGGCCACCTATAAGCTTCTCTTTATTCGTATTTTAGCAGGTGGACAGTGTGAAATTAAATGGCTTGTATTCTAAAATCTAAAAATTAGCAAGAAAGTCTGGGAAATAGCTTTGAAAGTGGTCTGTAGACTGAAAAAAGAAACCATTTCATGGTAAATTGACTAAATATTAGCTCAACTAAGTTGATTAAGTATTAATCATTGCTTTCGGAATAAAAAACATCTCTGTTGAATAGACCTTTGTAAGTGACTTAGTTTGAGGGCTTGGTTTCTTTTATTGAGTTAATATTATTTATTTCTATTTAGTGAAGTGGTTCTAATTTTCACACATGTGAATTTATTTCGGGCACGATGCCTATATTTTTTTATTGTGGATGAGTGCATATAGACAGACTTCATTTGATTTGATATTTTGTTTCTGTGTGCAGGGATACATATGTTAAGGAAATGAGTGGGGAAACTAAAAATGATAGGAATGATAGAGGTTGGTTTTTCTGATGAGCTTTGAATTTATTCTTTATTTCTTATACTTTTATTTGTTTTTGTGGTTCACATGGATGGTTTGCAACGCCATTTTCCAATGGAGATAAAACAGTTTTGAGGTTTAACTATAACTAGTGGTAATGCAGCTATCCGAGTGGCTACTCAGTGGTATCAGAACCATCTTGGTGGTGCAGTAAAGGTTTTGCTTATAACTAATGATAGAGAGAACAGAAGGAAGGCTAGTGAAGAGGGCATTTTTGCTGAAACAGGTAGTTATATTTCTTGGTATTTGAAATGTATGTCAAATACCATTGCACTTCATCTATGTCTGTGAGGAATATCATAACTAATTTTTTGAATATCAAAATTAAAGTTTTGGTGAATATCCAATTTGTCTTTTGTTTCAGTTGAGTCATACGTCAAGTCTTTAGGCCAACCTGATCTACTTGATCTTCTTGTGCGGCCTGCATCCGAAGATGTGAACATGGAAGATGTCGAAGATCATAGACCATCCAAGAGGAAAGTGATCTATTCAGAGGTATCAAGTTAATGTCATTTGTATCTGGGAGTTTGTGTCTGTATATTTGGTTAAAATGACAAGATGAAGTGTTTGCTGTGTTAATTTTCAGCATAAGCCAATGTCAGAAATCACTTCTGGTTTGCATCGTGGAATATATCATCAAGGGAAGCTTCGTGTAAACCGTTACAATCCATTTGAAGCATATGTTGGGAGGGAGAGCATTGGTGATGAAATAGTTATTTATGGGCGCTCAAACATGAACCGAGCTTTTGATGGAGATATTGTGGCAGCTGAACTTCTGCCACAGGACCAGTGGCAAGAAGTCTCATCTCTATCTATAGCCGGTGAAGGTACTTTAATTGTTAGGTTATTTGTAGTGTGCAATGGGTCAGAGTTGTCACTTGCAAGAATTTGTTCTTTGCAAAGTTAGTATTATTACTTAATTTAGCTTAGAAAGGGATGTTGCGTTCATACATCTGGAAATATAATCCATTATTAGATTCTGGAAATTTTATTTTAAAAATGTGTCTGTAATAAACTTGGTCAGTTCTTATAGAATTTTCTATCTTAGATGTTATTCATAATATTCAAAATTTAAAATTGAGGATGAGAGAAATTTAATTGAAAGTTAATACAAAATCTTTACTGTTAAATCTCAGTGCGTCAAAAGGTTCAAGGATACAAACTCTACATATATGGCCATTGGGTAATTTGGAGGGGAAGATAACCTCTCCTTCACTATAAATTAAGACATTCATATTGTTAAACTTTCTAAAGCTTTTTGCCAGGAACATTTTCAATTCTTCTTTAGCCGATTGAGCTTGAGTGACATACTAAATCATATGATTGGTTTGTTTACCAGAGATTATTTTTGTACAATCATATAGCCATTGAACATTTACTAAGATACTTTGGGCCTTCTTACAAAATGAGTTACTAGTTTTGAAGGTCATTAGAGTTTCTAATTTGTTTGGTTACACAAATTGCCACATGACACATTTTTGTAAATCGAGCTTCTTCTACTATGCAATATTATTTGTTTGGTTACAGCTTGTTTTTTTAATTTCACTGTCCCCATCAAGTAATATTATTTGCTTGCAGAAGATGAGAACGAGGACGAAGATGTTCATCTAGCTCCTAATAGTGCTGATGTTGCACCTAGGACTGTTCCTCAGCAGGGTTCTTCTGGACAAGTAAATGCTGTACCCAGTCGTCCTTCTGGTCGCATTGTTGGTATTATAAAGAGGAACTGGCATTCGTAAGTATCTTTTTAATTGTGTCGAGCATGTTTGATATATGTAGTGTCTAAAGTTCATTTTATATAGGCTAATGAAATCATTAATTATGTTAATTAGATGAACTAATTTACGTATTTAATATCTTAGTTTTTTAATTTGGCTCTGCTGTATAGTTTACACTTTAGGTACATGGAATTCATAGAACTGCTCTTATTTATGCTTCCCTTAACAAGGTATTTCTGTTTTATTTGCAGACTGGTATTAACGTTATTGGAAATTGAATTCACTTTTTTCAGTAGAGGAAACTAATATCTCTTTCATCTATGTAAATTAAGGGGTTCTGATATTGTCATTGTTTTATTAGTTTTTTGTGAATTGGTAAGAAGTAGTAGAGAAATGTAGATGGAGATATGAGCATAATTACAAAAATATGATGTTCACTGAAGCTGCACTGTAATTTTGAATTTTCAGCAGTAGCTGTGGACCAATAATATTTTTAGCTTTTTTTAAATACCAATTGCACTATATGTGAATGGGGTGCATTCATTTTACTAGCACCAATACGCTACTTTCTATATCACTTTAGCACAAACCTATTTTAAATGCAGATAATGGACGCCATTTTGCAGAAACAATTTTGTGAAATTCCACATCTTTTCTTATATATGATAAATTTTTTCATCACGAGGATACATCTGGAAGGACCGGTGAAAGAAAGATTTATAAAGTGAAATAGTGTAAAAGGAAGGTGTTCTCTCATTCTTGTGGACAATTTTTTGCATTTAACTACTTTAACTGGGATCAGATCTGTTTTTATACCTTCTGAACAGCCATTACTTTGTATTGCCTCAATCTTGAACTAATAATTCCTCTACCAATAGAACGATAACTTTAATCCTCAACTTTGGTAACTATGGTGGCAAGGGAGCCTTCCTTTACAAAGTTGTCACAGTAGAATATGGATTACTGCTGTAGAATGTATTGCTCTTCAAAATGATTAATCATTCATGAGTATTGTTCCATCAACTAATCCTTTAAGTTAGTGAAAGGCAAGTTGAACCGCAGCATATAGGAATTGAAGTATGAGCAATCTTCAAGGTCTGCGGGTTTTATGTTAATAAGTTGACTTTAAGCTTAACTCAATCTTATAAAACTAGCTTTGTAGGGTTGATTTAGACTTAAAGTCCACTTCTCAATATGATATCAGAGTCATGGGTTAGAGCCTATTCCTAGCAAAGTTTGTTATTTTTTAAGTCTATTGTTCCATCCGCTATCCATTAATGTCTAGTTTTATACTTAAGATGTATATGCCTCAACGTGAGCGAGATGTATTGATAGTCTCATACCGACTAGAGATAAAGTCAATTTATAGTATATAAGTGGGTGTAAATCTCACCTTATAAGTCGATTTTGTAGGATTGAGTTAGATTTTGAAATCTACGTCTCAACAATTGTTAGAGATTGGACTAGCACTCTGCCCTCGTACAAGCTATCCTTATTTGGTTGAGAAATTCTTTTTTTTTTTCTTTCTAATTTTGTGGTCTTTGTCAATAATCAACTTTCCCAAAACTTGACTCTCTTAGGCTGAGACCTAATGAATATTTTTTATATCTAACACGATTTCCTCAAACAAGTGTTCTTTTGGGCTAATGACCTAATTAATGGTTTTGAATCTACCATTGTTTAAGGGTGTGGGGTGACCATTTTCACATTAATGATTATTGTAAACTTTATTTCACAAAAACAACAAGATTCTTCTCATTTTTTAAAATTGCATTGGAAATTATTAGTGTCGAAAGCTAACTGCTATGTGAACAAATTCTAAATTGTTTGATCAAATTGGTGTAGGTTCATTAATATTTACATTGTATAGTCTTAGCAACTTTATCTATAGGACATTATTTGACATGTAATATATTTGTAACTGTCAACGTACATTTACTGTTTATATTGTCAATGCAAAAGGGAGAGTTAACTATATAGCTGATTTCCGTGATTTGATTGTGACACACTGGTTACCTATTCTTACATACATGAGCTAGCTTTAGGTATGACATTTGAGGTGAAATGAACCAGAAAGTTTGACATGTCTTTGAGGATAAAGGTGTATATAGATTCTTTTTTGAAATAGATTTGCTATTTGTGCTATAAATGTTAAGCATTGTTAACTGATCGGAATGTTTTGTTTGTTTAAATGGTAACCATTAAGTGTGGGTCTGTGTATTGAATATTTTAGGTGTATATGTTCTGTTTGACAGTTGGTATACTTAAATTGTTTTTCTCAGGTATTGTGGATCTTTGGAGCCAATGCCTTTGCCAGCAGGGAGTGGTGGAATTGCCCATGCCTTGTTTATCTCCAAAGATCGCAGAATTCCCAAGATTCGAATCCAAACACGCCAACTTGATAATCTTTTGGATAAGAGGATTATTGTTGCAGTTGATTCTTGGGATCGTCAGTCTAGATATCCATCTGGCCATTATGTGCGAACTATAGGGGAGATAGGTGATAGAGATACTGAAAGTGAGGTATGGCACCTTCTGCTTGATTGCTATTATGTTTTTGAGGAATCTGATTCATATAAAATTGTCTAGGAAGTTATGTCTTTTCCTTTCATCTCATTGTCTTTTGATGATTGAAATGTGAAATTTTTAACCTAAGTTGTGAAAACTAATATAATCATACGTCAAGGGAAGAAATCATCAAGAACCTGCCCACATGCTTATAGTCTCTGCAACTTACTCAGCTTGTTCCATTTTGTTGATTATTTCATTAACCGGAAAGGAAACATAATTGTGATTTCCCTTAAATACACGCAAGCAAATTCATAATTGAAAATAACTTTTGTGCAAGCAAGGAAGCATTTAACATGTTTGCCACCCTGCAGTAGGATGGTATTTATTGGATGCTGCGGATTGCAGAGTGCAGACATCATTAGATGCTTCCTGCACTGTTTTCCTTAACTTTCATTTGTTTTTGATTTGGTTTTTATTTCAATATTGTTTGGGACACAAGAATTCGATAAATTCTAGCTTACATTGTGTCTGTAATGACTAATACCAAGTAATAAGACCTCACTTTTTCCACTTATGGAATGACCTGTTCATCATTTTCTATGTTTTCTGATATATTATCATTGTTTACTTAGCGTTTCATGATTTATTTGTCATTGTTTTAAATCCTGCAGTACCTGAATTCTAATGCTTTACCAAATGTCGTACTTGTGTCATGCTAGTTGACAATATTGTGTTTTTTTTTTTCTTGTACTTCTATGATCCAGGTATTTGTTATATGTTTAACCAACTAAACCAAATTAATGATATGGTGCCTCTTCTTTTTATTTCAAATTAGGTGGTTTTGATAGAAAATGATATAAATACTCGACCATTCTCTTCGCAAGTGCTGGCATGCTTGCCACCATTACCATGGTTGGTCTCTTCTGAAGATTTGTCCAATCCTATAAGACAGGACTTGCGTCATCTGCTTGTGTTCAGTGTCGATCCTCCAGGTATGGTTTTATTTAATTTCCATTTGTATAAGCAAAGAGTGATATGTTATTGGTCATCAACTGTTTAACCTTTGATATTGAATATTACTGTTAGATATAGGAAAGAGAGAGACATTGAGCTGAAATAATGTGTTACCTATTTATATTGAGAAAACCAAATCAATAAAATAAGTAGAGAAAATTTAAAATCCTCTAGAAATTCTTTATTATATTGGATCTGCCTTTTATTTCTATATTATGAAACTCTTCCCTCGAGCTAGAGCATATTTATCATATGTGCTCCTCTTATAGGCTTGGTGAATAGTTTTGTTATGTGTTTACTAGAGTTGACAAATCTAGTTGTGATGTCTACTTTTCTCTTATGAAATGAAATTCTACCTCTATGTTTGGTCATCTCAGAAATGACAAGATTAGAGGCAATGCATAATGCTATAGGATTGTTACATATAAGGTGCATTTTAGAATTTTCTTCAAATTGAAGTTCTTTGGATGATTTGCTTTAGCCATATTAGCTCATAAGTGACTAATGTCATTGCTTTGTATTTTTGACTTGATCTTGTTATTACATTTTGTTTCTTACTTTTCATGATATTAAATTACGTCCAACAAGAATACTACCCTGAAGTGGATTGTCTATCCCTTGTTGACTCTGCACAGTCAGTGTCAAAACACCTAACAATATGAGTATTTCCCTTATCTTTATAAATGAGACCTTTTTCAGGAGCATTATCAATAATACTTTAGGATCTATACGACTGCATCCCAGTGGTCTTGACAAGGAGAGTTAAAAAATTGAATTACTATGCTCACTGTAAAGGTAATGTCAGGAGGAGTCACAATGAGGCAATTTAACTTACAAACTAACCTCTGTATCTCCCAAGATAATGTTGAAAAGGAGAAGATAAATTACACAAGTCGTGTAGCTACATCAACTTCTAACAACAAAGTGTTTATCCACTCATGACTTCTCATTGACATAAAAACGAAAGAAAATAAAAGCGCTTAGAGTACACAAATATTTTGATGTTTTGCCTAGATTTACTGGGGGTACAAGGTTCTATGTGAATTGTGTTTTGTTTGTTGTCTCTGAATTTATAACATACGGAGCTGGACTTTTTCTTAACAACTTGCTCACAAAGTGCCTCCTAGGTCAAGCAATAGAGTGTCCATGTTGCCCTAATGAATGTTGAATTAAAGTTTGCATGCCATGTGTTTCACTTGAGCAAACATGACTCACTCAAGTGAGAATCTTTGGTTCCACTTTGTGATAAGATCTTCTCTTTTTCCTACAAAAAATAAACAAAAAACAGCCAAAACCTAAAATGAAAATAAAAAATTATAAAAATTGAGTTTAAGCAAAAAACTACTAAGGAGACAACAAAAAAGAATGATAAGTGCTAAAATATAAGCAAAGAATAGGGTCAAAGTATACCAAATTTTGACACTTATCATCTACCAATAATTGATTTCCCAACTTGAAGAGAAACCAACTCGTAAGTTCATTACATTGAAGTGCACAATCTCATCAATCATCCCTTGTCGCTACTCTGGGTGAGATAAAACTTCACTTAGAGACATAGAAATAGGAACAAAAGATAATGTGGATAGACAACTCTGTAATGTATGGTGGAAAGTTGATGATAAATGAGAATAGTATAATAGGGAAAATGGTTATGTGTAGAATGAGTAACTTTTCAAATAGCAAATGGTTTGAAAAGATACGAGAATTTGTTTGTGATCTTGAAATAAAAATTATATTCCAAGTAGAGAGAAAAGTAGAATGGACCACCAAACAAACATTGATGAAGCCACCACCATAAGTTAGGAGTGCAGGGAGAGGTGACCTAGGCTCAGATTGGTTGCCCATCAGAGCTGCTGCACACGCCACCATGCCCCAATGAGTGTGAGGGCTTGTGGATGGGTGGTTCGCATTGTTGTTTGTATAGATCAGTGTGGTGTGATACTAATGCTATGCTCATTGGAGCAAAATGTAGGCGCTAGATGCTAGCCGAAAAGCGTGTCAATGAAGTTGAAATATTATATACACAAACTTGACAGAAAGGTTTGGAAAAAATCCCTTTGGAGACATGGGGTCTACTGGGTCAACATGGTTTGAAAAAAGACTTTAAGTAACATGCTAAAATATAGGCGAGAGAGATATATTGAGTTGGAATCATCTGTTTTTGAGATAGCATGAATGCTTTATTTATATTAAGGAAACAAATTCAATTACAATTAATGGAGTAAATTTGATATCCTTTGATTATAAAGATATGATACTAAAATAAATAAAAACGTGCCTATAATACATATATCAATCCAAATAGGGTAAATAGTGGAATTAGTACAAATATTGACACGTTGGAATACTGTTTGTGTTTCTATTTTTTCTTTTTCCCTTTTTCTCATATGTAACATTTGCATCATGAAAGAACCTTATTTTATGTTTACCGATTTCTGTCGTTAGTAGTGTCACTTAATTTGATACTGAACTATTTGAAGTAGCTGTTTTACTTTGTTTTAGGAGAAAATATGGCAATGTTAAGGCTTTTGTTGTATTTCTACTGCTACCTTTCTGCAGGCTGCAAGGATATTGATGATGCACTCCATTGCCACGCTCTTCCTAATGGAAACTTTGAAGTTGGAGTTCGTATCCTTTGTTTGAGGACATACATTTTACTGACGATGCTTGTGTCAATAGGCTTACATGTATTCAAATTAGAATTTGTTACTACAATTGGATGGATGTGATGGTTTAATAATTTATTTGCTTACCATGGGAACTTTAGTTCTGCATGTGGGAATTTTAATTAGTTTGTATGGTTACTATTTTACTTATTCTAGTATCCTTTCAAAATTTGTTAATGCTTTATTCTACTATATACTCACATATAAAGTATCATTTGAACTTTGGCTCCTCAAAAGTAAAGGAGGGTAAACTAACTAATCTAAGTGCTGCATATGCATATAATACCAAACATTGGTTTTCTCATGAACAATTGAGTGCTTACTTTAACTCTCAAGTGAATTGCTCACTTTAGAGGAGCCAGATCCTATTATATGATACTGCTTTGTTGGCTCAATTTAGACAACCTGAATGCTGTTTTTGTTAGGAAGTTGCAAGTTTATGTAAGAAGGAATAAAAGGGGAGGGAAGTAAATAGCGAGAAAGATTGTTAGTTTGTTAGGGGGAGAGAGAGAGTATAAAATAAAAGCTAAGTTGTTGAGGAGGGTATCAGATATTATTTTGGGTTTAGACTGGACTTCTTGGCCAGTGCAGGAAGGGAGGCTTCCTTGGGGGAGAACTATATTTGTATTTTTCTTTCTACACGTTAGAGAGGAAACAAAAATACACATACATACAATTTCTTTTCTACTAGAGTGTGTGAGTGAGAATAGAAGTTGCTGTTCAGTTCCTTGAATAAAGGAACCTAACAAATTTGGTCCGACTTGCCGGATCTGTTCGGAGGGAAGAGGAGTGAGCTGTATCTGAGAAGAATGGAGGGACAAATGGTGGCAATGGAGTTGACGGTGCAAGAGTTGAAGGCAAAAATGCGAGCGATGACTCTCGAGTTCCGACGAGCTTTCGGACGACACTCTGGGAATCGAGATCAGAGCTCCGAAGGAAGTCATAATTCTGTAAATGGCGATCGAGAGTGACGATCATCGGAGAGTTCGGAGGAGGAATCAGAAGACGACCGAAGCGAAGTACAACACAGCAGGATGAAGCGCGTTTAGCTACCAACTTTTGAAGGTACCGAACCCACGGGTTGGATCGCAAAGGCTGAGAAGTTTTTCGACATCCAAGGAGTGACGGAGAAGGGGAAGATGAAGTTGGTTTATATATGTATGGAGGGAGGCGCTAACTACAGGTTCTGCTTCTGGCGGAAAAAAACCAGACACCCAACTTGGAAGCTCTTTACAGAGGCGTTGACGCGGAGGTTCGGTGGACTGAACCGAGGCACCGTTTTTGAGAAGTTGGCTGCCGTGCGACAAAAAGGGAACGTCGACGAGTATATCTAGGAATTCGAAGTACTCGTGGCGCAAGCAACCAGAGTAACTGAAGAGCAACTACTGCGATATTTTTTTGCTGGGTTGCAGGAGGGATTGCGCAACTTAGTGAGACCGCACGACCCACGAGACTTGTTGACGGCAATGGAACGAGCTCGTGATGTCGAACAAGCTGGGTTGGCACTGCGAGGCAGTGGTGGAACTGGAGGAAAAAGAGGGGCGGCGTGGCGAAGATACTTTGTGAGTTCCTGGACATTTGTTAGAACGGAAACCTATCGAGGCTCGTCGGAAGGGTCTGTGAACGGCGGCGGAGGGCAAGGGATGAAGAAGGACGCTAGTGTAAATAACTTGAATTCGAAGACGGGCAGTAGCGGAGGAGGAAACGTTCCAGGAAGGGGAATCAGAACGCTGTCGTACCCCGAGTATATTAGGAGACATGAAGAAGGACATTGCTTCCACTGCGGTGAGAAGCATGCCTGTCATGATATTGGCGAAGGAGGATGGAGAAGACGAAACAGAGGAGAACGCTGAGATGGAACAAACGGCAATGGAACTGTCGAGGTTGTCTGCCGGAGGACTCACGCAATCTAATACAATGAAGCTGCAAGGCTGGATGCAGGGGAGGAGAATTCTGGTGTTAATTGACAACGGAGCTAGTCATAGTTTTATATCCACTAGATTGGTGAAAGAATTGGTGAAAGAATTGACACATGTCCTTATAAAGTGTGCTTGGGAGATGGGCAAAAGAAAGTGACCAGTGGGTATTATACTAGAGTCCCCGTGAAATTAGATGGTTCGGAAGTTAGAGATAAATTGTATCTCTTTGAATTAGGCGGTGTGGATGTGATATTAGGAATCACTTGGTTAGCTTCCCTAGGACAGATTAAAGTGGAGCAGGAAGGGAAAGAAGTGGAGATAAAAGGAGATCCCACTTTTAACACGTAGAATGGTTACACCCGAAGTTCTCTTAAAAGAAAAAGAGATAGAAGCCATGACTCTCGTGTGGAGCTTAAGTCAAGTAGAAGCGGTGGAGGCAGATGGGGAAGACGAGAGATGGGCACCGAAACAAGAGGTAGGGTTGAAACAGATTATGTCAGACTTTGAGGGGGTGTTTCGAGAACCTCAGGGGCTGCCACCTGAGAGGAAAATAGACCACCGAATACCCCTGAAGGAAGGAGCCGAACCCGTAAGTGTCAGGCCATACTGCTACCCACATCTTATGAAAACAGAGATAGAGAGAGAAGTTGAGGAAATGTCGAAGCTCGGCATTGTTCGCCCCAACAATAGCCCATACTCAAGTCCAGTAATATTAGTGAAAAAAAAAAGATGGTAGTTGGAGGTTTTGTGTGGATTACAGAGCACTTAATAGGGTCACAGTGGCAGATAAATATTCAATACCGGTTATAGAAGAATTGCTGGATGAGTTACAAGGGGCAACATATTTTTCTAAGATTGATTTAAAGGCTGGATATCATCAAATCAGGATGAAAACTGAAGATATTCCTAAGACAACCTTTACAAAGCATCAAGGGCACTATGGATTTCTCGTGATGCCTTTTGGGCTGACAAACGCCCCTGCCACGTTCCAAGATATGATGAATTCTGTTCTAAGGAAGTTCTTGAGGAGGTGCGTGTTAGTTTTTTTTGATGATATATTAGTATATAGTAAGTCTTGGGATGAACATATGCAGCATTTACAACAAGTTTTGGAGGTGTTAGTACAACATAAATTATTTGCTAATAAAAACAAATGTGAATTTGGGAGAGAGCAAATTCGTTATTTGGGGCATAAAATTTCAAAGGCAGGAGTTGAGATGGATGAGGAGAAGGTTTCTGCGATGACGGCATGGCCTGAGCCCAAAAGTATTAGAGAGCTGAGAGGGTTCTTGGGGCTGACTGGATACTACAGGAGATTCATATATGGGAAGATTGCTCGACCTCTCACCAACCTGCTTAAAACGGGGAAGTTTAATTGGTCTCCTGCAGGGGCAGAGGCAATGCAAAGACTCAAAATAGCAGTAACCACGACTCCAGTATTAGCATTACCTGATTTTGCCCAAACCTTCCAGGTGGAATGCGATGCTTCAGGCACTGGTTTAGGAGCAGTTCTGTCTCAAAACAGAAAACTGATTGCTTATTTTAGCAAGGCTCTATCAGAAGTGTCACTCACCTAATCGGTCTATGAGAAGGAATTGATGGCTTTGGTGTTAGCCATCCAACACTGGCGACCCTACCTTTTGGGCCAAAGGCTCGTTGTTTATACTGACCAAAGGAGCTTGAGATATTTGTTGGAGCAACAACGTATTACTACTCAAAACCAGTAGAACTGGCTGGCTAAATTGCTGGGATATATAGGACGGGGGCATCCAATAAGGTGGCAGATGGGCTCTCAAGGAAAGGGGAGGAATTGGAGGAGGAAGAAAAAGTGCTGCAAATGATATCCAGACCGATTTGGCCTGAGTTTCAGGATTTAATGGAGGAGGTGGAGAGGGATGCTAGTTTGAAAAAAATTATGGAGGAATTAAAAGCTGATCCAAATTCTCATTCGGCTTACACAATGGAGAATGGGAGATTACATTATAAAGGGAAGCTAGTCCTCTCTGCCCAATCGAAGTGGATACCTAAACTGTTAGCAGAATTTCACAACATGTTGATGGGAGGGCACTCGGAGTTTATGGAATGTACAAGAGGATGGCACAGTCGCTCCTTTGGGTGGACATGAAGAAGACTGTAACAGAATATGTGGCTGCTTGCTTAATTTGTCAACAACATAAGTATTTAGCATCTTCTTCCCAAGGACTTCTTCAGCCACTTCCTATTCCTAAGGCGATATGGGAGGAAATTAGCATGGATTTTTTGGTGAAACTCCCAAAATCCCAAGGATATGACGCGATATTGGTAGTAGTGGATAGGCTGAGTAAATATGGCCATTTTATTCCCATCAAACACTCCTACACGACCAAATTTATAGCAGAAATTTTTGTGAAGGAGGTGATCAGACTTCACGGGATTCCGCTATCTATTGTGAGTGATAGAGACCCTACTTTCATCAGTCTATTCTGGAAAGAACTCTTCAAGTGCAGGGAACACAACTTTCTATGAGCATCGCTTACCATCCAGAAACGGATGGGCAAACTGAGGTCTTAAACCGGGTGTTAGAAACATATTTACGCTGTTTTAGCTCTGAACAACCCAAGGTTTGGAGTAGTGTCCTGCCATGGGCAGAATATTGGTACAACACTAGTTACCAAGGAGCCTCTAAATGCCCACCTTTTGAGTCCGTTTATGGGAGACCAACACCAACCATCACAAGATACATACTAGGCGAGACAGGAGTGGAAGCAGTCGCTCAGGATCTGCAAAACCGTGACGAAGCACTGAAACAGTTGCGGTATCATCTCGCAAGGGCCTAGGATCAGATGACCTATTATGCTAATAAGAAAGGAAAGGCAGCCATGATAAAGGAAGGAGATTGGGTCTTCCTTAAATTCAGACCCCATAGGCAAGTTTCTATGCCTACAAAATTACATCCCAAATTGTCAGCACGTTATTATTGACCACTTTTGGTAGAAAAACGAGTAGGACCACTGGCTTTCAAGCTTGCAGCTACCTGAAACAGCGAGAATACACCCAGTATTCCATGTTTCACAGTTGAAAATTGCTATTGGTGCACATCATGTTGAAGGCACACTACCAGTAGAACTGTAGGCTGATCAACATGTGTATCGACCAATGAAAGTCCTCCAAAAACGAACCATACAGCACCAAAGAAAGGAGCTACCCCAAATGTTAATACAATGGCAGGAAGGTGGATTGGAGGGTGCTACTTGGGAAGAAGTGCAGTATATCAAACAACAGTTTCCATATTTCAACCTTGAAGACAAGGTTGATGTTGAGAAAGCGGGTAATGTTAGGAAGTTGCAAGTTTATGTAAGAAGGAATAAAAGGGGAGGGAAGTAAATAGCGGGAAAGGTTGTTAGTTTGTTAGGTGGGAGACAGAGAGTATAAAATACTGAGTTGTTGACGAGGGTATCAGATATTATTTTGGGTTTAGACTGGACCCCTTGGCCAGTGCAGGAAGGGAGGCTTCCTTGGGAGAGATCTATACTTGTATTTTTCTTTCTACACATTACAGAGAAAATAAAAATACACATACATACAGTTTCTTTTCTACTATTGAGTGTGTGAGTGAGAATAGAAGCTGCTGTTCGGTTCCTTGAATAAAGGAACCTAACAGTTTTGCAAGGGTTTCTATTATGAAAACATTTTCTATGTCTCAACTGAAGTTATCGGAGGATGCACTTAAGTGCTTGCATCTCTGAAAAATTCATTAATGTCCATCCTTTATGGATGCTGCTTTATCCTCTGGTTCTCTTTGCTTCATTATTTTTTCCATCCTTTTCCCATGTCTTCTCATTCTCCCCCTAGCTCTTGCTGTGATCCCTTTAAATTGTTCATCTTTAATGAATTTTTGTCAGATATTGCTGATGTTACAAATTTTGTTCATCCTGGTACTCCTCTTGATGATGAGGCTTCCCAGAGGGGTACATCTGTCTACCTTGTGGAGCGGCGTATAGACATGCTTCCCAAACCTCTTACGGAGGGTAATATCATTTAACCTTCTTTTAACTTGAAAAAATGGGATGGCTGTGGTTCTATATTCTTTTTCCTTATTGATAAACCTTTATCTGGCAGATATATGTTCACTTCGTTCTGATGTGGAAAGGCTCGCATTCTCTGTCATTTGGGTATGTGCACTGACATAGTTTTACTATGATTAAATTTACTGTCATGTATATATTTTTGTACTCACCTGTGCAAAGTATGGGGTAAATATTATTATCTGGTTGTTGAATCTTCTAAATATTTACCAAAGAATCACTAACATCACTTAAATATTTCAAGTTCCATTTTTTTGTTCAAAGTTTTGGTACTCCACATTGTACTTCTGCTATGCTTTTTTTTACCTCATTGTTGCAACATTACTTCACTTCTCACTGAATGTCCACAATAAACCTCATTTACAAAACATGTAACCACCACATGACTGTTTTTTTTTTGCTTTCTTGTCTACATTGAACACTAAAATTTAGATTCACAAGTGCCACTTCACCCATTTTTGTTGAGATTATCTTCACCATTTTTGTTGTCTGCATTGTGTTGTGTAATATTCCTTTTATTCCAACTTCTATTACTACCTTCCCCATCCACACTTCATTATTATCACACTATTACTACTATTACCATCATGTTATCATATTATTACAGACAGCCATAATTCACCATTTTCGTTCTCTTTTCTTTTATCATGGCTTTATAATTGTTAAAATGGAATACAGGAATATGTATTACTTAAGGTCTTAAACACTTCTACACTTAAATTTATAGAAAACAAAGTAACTAACCACACTCCTTTCCAACTCACTCTTAGTTGAAACACACTTGAACACAACTCATACACACATAACTCATACACAATAACCAATAATTCTAACATTCCCCCTCAGGCTGGAGCATACAAATTGTATGAACCAAGCTTGGAATAATTGAACTCGGTTTTGAATTGGATGATTTGTCTTAAAGAGTGTGAGGCAAACAGAGATGGGTTATCACATGTCAATGAACTAACAGCAGCTTGTGAAACTTCAACTTCAAAAGTGGATGAAGGAGAGCAGCGGTGGACAATGACAAACTGCAAGGACTGAATCCCCATCAATGATGGATGAGTGATGGGATTTGCAGTGGCTGAAAGTTATAAAACCGCAGGGACTACACTGAATCCCCATCAATGATGGATGGGTGATGGGATCAACAATAGTAAAAGCTACAAAACTGCAGGGACTACACCCATGCTAAACTGCCATACTTGGTTTGCAGGATAGGTAATGGGATCAACAGTAGTAGCTGAAAGTTACAAAACTGCAGGGACTGACATTTCCTTTGCAGTGTTGTCTTGGAACGACACTCCCCCTCAGTGTGAACGACATGGTGGAAACGATGAAATTGTTGACTGAGATTGGAAGTATCACAGTTGCTGGTCCGAAGATCAAAAAGATTTGCAATCTTAAGAAATTGACAAAGCGGCAAATATAGTGAGAAAAAGGCAAGAACAACAACACAGAGGCGAAACCCCCTATGGTAGAGCTGGAGGATGACGAAAGCGGAAAAAGGTAGGACTAGGCGCTGGTCCATCAACGGCGAAGACGAAGACAGACGAAGATGGCAGCAATGGCTGCTCTGGAGGGTTTGAACAGAGAGAGGGAGGTCCGGCGAGACGACCGGCAGCGGCGCGGTTTGATGCCAACATCGAGAAGGCGGCGCGTGATGAACACGCGTCCGAGATCTACCGGAGAGAGGAGGCGTGTGACGGCGCATGCGAACGAGACAGAGACGGGGACCACCAGGGTTAGGGCACGCTTGAAGAGACGGTCTCTAGATCCATTGGACACCGTTCGGAACTTTGACAGTGGCTGACGAGAAGGCGGCGTGTGACAAACACGCACCCGAGACTAGCGGAAGACAGGCGGCGCGTGGAGGCGCGTGAAGAGGAGTCTGGTCTTGACTCCGACGAGGTTGGCCGTCGCTCGAGGAGACAGTCCAGATCTGCTGGTCACCGGTCGAAACCGTGACGGTGGCCGGCGTAGATCGGAGAAATCTGATGCTCGTGGCGGCGCGTGAGGGAGAAGTAGCTTCCGAAACTGACTTGGTTGGCCGTCTCTCGAAGAGACGGTCCAGATCCGCTGGTCACCCGTCGAAACTGTGACGGTGGCCGGCGGCGGACAGAGGTTGGCGGCGGACAGTGGCTGGCGACAGCGGAGAGGGGCGATCGATTGGGTTGCGGCTCACGACGGGAGGGAGTGTCTTTCTAGGGTTCTCAGGAGACTTTAGGTCTCTTTGATTTTGGGTGCTGAGATTTAAGAAGAGAAAATGGATTATATGAAATTTTTAGGGGTTGCCGGCAGACAACAAAGATCACCAGAAGAGATCAGAGAATCTGCTCTGATACAATGTTAGAAGTGGACTTTAAGCTTAACTCAACCCCACAAAACTGGCTTGTAGGGTGAGGTTTGCACCCACTTATAAACTATGAAATGACCTTATCTCTAGTCGATGTGAGACTTCCAACACACCCCCTCACGCCGAGGTATATACATCTCGAGCGTGGGATTAGACATTTTTAATGGGTGATCCGATAGTGGCCCGATAACGGGTGGAACAATATGCCTAGCAAACAACAAATATCGCTAGGATGGGCTCTAACCATGGCTTTGATACCATGTTAGAATGGAATACAGGAATATGTATTACTTAAGGTCTTAAACACCTCTACACTTACATTTATAGAAAACAAAGTAACTAACCACACTCCTTTCCAACTCACTCTTAGTTGGAACACAACTCATCACACATAACTCATACACAATAGCCAATAATTCTAACAATAATTTTAATTGAATTGGCGCAATATTGCTAAAGAACATGTAATGCAGGCATTACAAACAAGGTTCCTTTGTTTAAGCTTTTAAAAAAATGATTTGTCTGTGTAATTCTTTTTTGGCATTTTAGAGTGTGGATATTTACTTTCCAAGATGATAACTTAGTGTATTTTGTTGCCATCTGCAACCCTTATCAGTTATTGCTGGCATATCTCTAGGGTATCGTGTGTGCATAATGCTGAAAGTGCATATCAAGCATTTATATTAATTATTTGATATTCTTCAAGATTATTTTAGCTACTCTCTTTAATAATATGATTACAGCATAGAGTAAATATTCCTAAAGGATGTCAACTGAAGCAATTTATGTTTAACTACTCTTCATTTTCTTCACTGTATTGAACTTAAATGAATTACTTGTGTTCAGGAAATGACACCTGAAGCGGACGTAATTTCCACCAGATATACAAAAAGTGTCATAAAATCTTCTGCAGCATTGTCTTATGTTGAAGCACAAGCAAGGATGGATGATAGGTGTGCTTTTATTTCTCTCAGATCCTTTGTAAAATGAAATGGCTGAGGTGTGTCTTTAATTAGCACTCAGTCATAATCTAGACTGGAATGAGATACTGATGTTTCTTTTCTGTGATTCTGTTATTTCAGAGTATATTTGTGCTTTAATTACTTATGAAATGTTAATCTTGTAAATTAGACAAAATCACGAGTTAGAAGGAGTGTATTATTCATATCAAACCAAAGCCGGCATTCATGTTGTTCAAACTGTTTGTTGATTGATACTTAGTTCAAATTTTTATGTGCTTAGATGGTCATTTTCTTGTGGACTGCTAAATGTTCCGTCTACTGTATTACATTGTGTGAGGCAATATTATTTTCATCAAGTAATTTAGTCACTGTTTTTATGTCCTCTTTGTACAGTCGTCTGAGGGATCCCATTACTACAGGTTTGAGGAATATGAATAGTTTAGCTAAGGTATGGATTCTGTGGACGCAGGCTTATTGTTCTACTCTTGCAATTACAAGTATGGCTATATTTGCTTGCTATTATATAAGGAACTATTTGAAAAGTATAGCTTTGTGTATGATCTATCAGAAAATGCGATTGAGGCGCATTGAGAGAGGAGCTTTGACTCTTGCATCTGCTGAAGTCAAATTTCAAATTGACACAGAGACTCATGACCCTCTTGATATTGGTACCATATTCTTGCTTTTTATTAGTATTTTTTTATTTCTTTTCAATGTTGTGAAAGGTGGGGAATTGTGTATACTTATTGAATATGAAGTTCTGCTGGTGTCATTATATTATTCATTCTATGGGATTAAATCATTTGGACAAGGGACATATCAGGTCTATGATTAAACCATTTTTATTAACAGACCTTGAATAAATGATCTGTATTTATGAATTCGCTGAAGGATGTTAGATCTCTTTCAATATATGTTCTCCATTTTGATCCACGGTAAAACTTTTTACTTTAAAGCTGTTGTCTAGGTCCTTGTTTTGGAATAATGTTTTGTGAACCCATTTTTGTACATACTGGTGAGATCTCATGAATATAGATTTTAGAATTTATGTCTCAATTAACTTTACTGCTTGACAATGTAATTCGTAACTCCGCACACACAATGTTAGCGTGATAGAAACTGGTTCTGATACTAAGAATACCCGTGGAGTTTTGAGAGTTTCAAGTCTCCCCAACTGCTTTACTAATTCCCTCACAATGAATGACTCCCCCCTCTACCCTTCCTATTTATATACATCATTCGTAACCCAATAACTAAACAAGGCCCTTAACTAACAGACATGTCAGAGTGACATGTTAAGTATTATATTGTCTTTAAATTATTTTTTGTTGGTAAGTTGTTAGCATTATTGATTTATACTTTTGTATAACAATTCGAAGTCTAATTTTATTGTTGAAATATATTTCTCTTTTTCTCATTTCTTCTATTCTCTAAAATTTCAAACAGTAATTGATTTGTTTTTTATAGTATGTTTCGGTGTCCGTACAGTTAATTGGATATTTTATAAGGAAGAGTGCCTGGCCTGATGGTTTTCTTTTTACTTTGCTTTTGGATATTCCTTCATGGAAGGAGAGGGAGATAGCAGTTTTTTTCCTCCCTTTATGTTTCTTAAAATTATTTTTTCTGTTTGAATTTATGTGCAGGAATGTATCAGATCAGGGAGGCCAACCAAATGGTGGAGGAGTTTATGCTTGCTGCTAATGTTTCCGTTGCACAACAAATTCTTAAAAGTTTTTCATTATGCTCATTATTAAGGTCTTTTATTTTTTTATATTTAAATTTAGTTTTGATATGGTGTTTTCTTGGGAGGGGTTTCCTTTATTTGTCTGCTAAGTGGTTTACTATATATCTAAATTCTAATGCCTCTTTTGTTATTTTTGCGTGTTTTTTGTCCTGCTTTTTTTTGTTTGTTTTTTTCCATGTCAATTATTGGAATTCAATTTTTGAATTGAGGATTACAAGTGCAATTCAATATGCAATTACAACCATAAATAGTTTTGATTGCATGGGCGGGCTAGTGCCATAAATATTTTTCTGTAAGAGATTTTATGCCAGCGCAGCACCCAAGAGAGACATAAGTACTCCAGAAATGACCTATATTGGCTAGATGTACGGTCGTGGGCCTGAATGTTGTTAGAGATAGGTTGATTAAAAAATCTTACCAAATATATCTGATTATTATATATTGATTTTGTTCCTTATTATTGTATTTCTTCTGTACTATTAATATTCTACCTCAATTTCTCTCTTCTCAACATGGTATTTAGAGCGTACCACTCTGTGACACGTTCACCAATCCTTTCAACATGGTATCAACATCCTCTACAACCTGTTTTGTCACTAATCCTTTCAACAGGTGTGTTAGTATATCCTATATTGGCTAGTGATATGGCCAAAATACTTCCCCTAAGGGTTAGGTAATTCTCTCCCCTTAGCTAGTCTTTTGGGTTGAATCAGTCTTGATGCATTTCTCTGAGATGGCTCAGTCTTGTATTGGGCTGCCTTTCAATGTCCAGGCCGGAAAACTCCTTGCTCTATATAGTCGTGGGGATGATGGGTGTGTTTTGATACTCTTACTAAGACTTAGGCAAACCTCTCTTTTTGAGCTAGCTTTTCAGGTTTAGACTCATGCATTTCAAATACCAAGCTTGCAAGATTATTTATTAGAAAGTGTTGAATTGAACGCTTCCACATGATTGAAACTGTTAAAAGCAACAACATGTGGCAAGATGGTGTAATAGTTATTCTAGTAATTGTTTATTGGTCCCTGTTTAGGCGTCATCCAACACCAACCAGAGAGATGCTTGAACCCTTATTACAGACCGCTGCTGCAGTTGGCTTGCACTTGGATGTTTCATCATCAAAAGCATTGGCTGATTCTCTTGACCATGCTGTGGTAAATATTGTGCCTTGCATTTTTTATTAATTATTTGCGTTGTTGTTTCTTAATAATTTTCCATCAAACATAATTTTATGTTTCATGCATGATTATTAGCTATGATGCTACAATGATATCCAGCAGCATTATCTTTAATGGTTTACTTTCTTTAGCTTACGAACACATTGCTAGCTTAAGCATATGGTCTTATTTGGTTTCACTCTTGTACAAAATGCCTTTTTCAGGGCGATGATCCATACTTCAATAAGTTAATCCGTATACTGGCAACTAGGTGCATGAGTCAGGTAAATTGAATTTGAATGAGAATCCATATTTAGATTTCAGAGTAAAATTGAGTTCTTGTTATTTTTTAGGCAGTTTATTTCTGCAGTGGGGATCTTAGCCCTCCAGAATATCATCATTATGGGCTTGCAGCTCCTTTATATACCCATTTCACATCACCTATTAGAAGATATGCAGGTAGTTATGCTAAAATTTTAATAAAATGTGTTCTTTGTCAATTGTGCACAATGTGAGATGAAACTTTTTTTTTGTAGATGTCATTGTGCACAGGCTACTTGCTGCTTCTTTAGGAATATCAAAGTTACCGTCTGTATTTCAAGACAGACTCCAGCTCAGTAGTATTGCAGACAGTATGAAATCTCCTTCATGCTTAGAGCTTGATCATTTATGTTTCTGTTTTCCAATTATGTTCAATGCCTAGAGTGAAATTTTGTCTGTTAACTTTATTCATTAGGAATGAAATAATAACTTCATGATTCTTATTCTTTTGTTGGGCATATATGGTTCAGATTTAAATTATCGGCACAGGAATGCCCAGCATGCAGGGCGAGCATCTGTAGAGCTACATACTCTAATTTATTTCAGGAATAGGTATGCAACATAACTTCTGCTTTCTGTTGCTGTTATTTTTATCTATACACAGTTTGCAGCCTATTCTTACCTATTTATCTTTGTTTATGCAGGCCTACAGACACGGAGGCTAGAATAGTGAAAATAAGATCTAATGGCTTTTTTGTGTTTGTTCCCAAGTAAAGTATCTTATTCGTGCCTTGTTGCTTTCTTTTTTGATTTCCTTTGTGATATATCAGCTGTAAAGGTGAACCACAAAAAAGAGGGAAGAATGTTTTTAATTTAATCTGAGCAGGAGATAGTCCTGTCAATAATGTTAACCACTGAAGAAGCTGTATGTTATCTCTACTTTCAGCTAGTTTGTTATTTATAGTTTGCCTGATCCTTTCCCGTTCACAGATATGGCATAGAAGGACCTATATATTTGACAAAAGCCGGAAAGGGAAATGGAGAATGGTATGTAGATGAGCAACAGCAGAAAATAAAAAGGATGGATGGTAGCCTTTCATACAGCGTTTTGCAGACAGTCCAAATTCACATGGAGGTTGTGGAGCCTCAACCTAACCGTCCCAAACTTCAGCTTACTCTCATCTAGAGGTATAAGATCACTGAACAACAGGCATGGCTCAAATATAACTGCTATTTACGATTGCCATTTGCTTCTGAGCACTATTAAGGAAGGAATTGACTGGCATGAAAAAGTTGTGTAAGAGACGTACATGAGAACATTTGGTTAGAGAAATTTTTGTTAGATGGAACTCAAGGTTTATATGGTTGATGAGGTGGGCACTTTTAGTTTTTACAACTATTTATTTAAATTAGAAGTAAAATTTTTATACTTCATGCTGCAAACGGGAACGCTCCAAGTGAAAAGGATGTGTTTAGCTTACATGCGCCGATAATGTATTTGTATAGAATATCACAACTATTACATGAAAAAATGTGGAATCATTCAAGAGACTTCGGAGTTCAGTTCTTGTAGAGAATTTTCCAAAATTATTTTCTCACCAGTTATACATTACCCATTTTGCTTTTACTATATATTATGATAAACTGGATCCGGAAGTCATGGTTGTCTGTAATGTACTGCTCTTAGGTGTATGCGAATTATTACACAGTGAGAGTTATATGCAGGAATCTGGTAGTGAAGAGTTTATGAGCAAGTTACTCGATTAATTAAGTAACTTATATTTTATATAGGGCTGTAGCAATGCTGATTTCTAATTGATAGACATTGATGTTTTGAAATTGAAATGAGCTGCGATTCTTGAAATGTACGTGAAAATTATTGTGTGCTTGAAACAGGAAAAAACAAGTGGTATGTAAAGAAACATGTATAATTTTTATTTTCTTGGAAGTATGAACACAGGTCACAGACAGTGACAGCAGTCAAATTTCTAATGATTTGATTGTTTAGAGGAGAAAGTGGAAATACCGGGGATGAAAGAGATAGAGTGAAATCATGTAGTAGTTTTACATGCTATTTTCTTTTACCTTTTTATTAATATTTTTCTACCTTTTTTAGTTCTTTATGTTTTACTTAAGTCTCTTATTTTATTTCTGATTTTTATTTCTTATTTACCATTATTTCTTCTCACTAAACAGACCTAGACATCAACATTTGTCATGCTATTCCCTTTCCTTCCTGATAATTTTGTTTTATTAATATTGCGATCAACATAAATAAAAAAAGAACGTTTGTTTTCATTTCGATTCTGTTCATTTTTGTTTGTATGGATATGTAGATATAGATGTATAAAATTAAATAATATACTATTTATCTAATGTATTTATTGTGTACAGTGGTATATTTTTTGATACCTTGCATCCTTAAGTTACTTTCGAAGTATCTGACATTTTTTTCTTCTTTAGCTTCTTTTTTGGTGAGGTTCAACTTCTCCTTTGACTTTCATTTTTTTTCATCTTGTTTGAAACTTTTTTAATTTTCGTTCATCTTCGATTATGTATACGTCTTTGTTTATCATCTTTTGAATTTTGATATTAATTTTTATTATATCTTAACTTACTTAATTTTGAATTTTGGTTTATAAAAGTATTTATCAGATTTCAAAATCAGATTTAGAAAAGTGCCGAATTTTAAAATTTGATTTTGGAAATTCATTGAATTTCAAAATCTGATGTAGAGAACTCATTGCATTTTGAAATTCTGATTACAAAATTCATCAAATTTCAAAATGTAATTAACAAAATTTACTAGATTTTGAAATGCGGTTAAACTTTCCCTCAAATTTTGAAATTTGTTTAAGCTTTGTCTTGGATTTTGAAATTTGGTTAAACTTTCTTCCAAATTTTGAAACTATTAATTTTAGTAATTTTGTTTTCTTTAATTTTTTTTAATTTGTTTTGCTTGTTTTGTTTTATGAATTTTTTGATTCTCACTTATTATTATTATTAAACAAGCAAGGTATTCTATAGCAATGTCATAGATAATTACATTTAAAATGGAAGATTATTCTTTAGGTTTTATGGAATCAAAAGTAAACTTCAATTTTATGATAGATTTTTCTTCTTTTATAAATGAAATCTACAAGAGAGATTACATAAATAACTTTATAATTGATGAATTTCTCCTACATGTGATAAGTTAATTTCGTGGGTTTGAGGAAATACTTTTGATATTGGTTTTGTTATGTTCATTATAAGATATGATAAAACTAATAGTCAACCTAGGAGAAAGATGTAGTATTGTTAGGATGTAAAAGGAGTGAAAAGCACATGAAATACAAATATGATCTTCAACTTAGTATATCTGGCACACAAAAATGTGATGATCCATTTAGATTGAGAAACAAACTAAATTCTAATCGAGAAGGGTGAGTATTTAATTCAATGTATAAATATCATAACCACGATTTGTCACAAACTTTAGTTGGTCACCCTTTTGTTGGGAGATTAAAATCTATTAAATACTCATTGCTTGTTAATATGATTAAGAGTCAAATGAAGTCTGCAAAAATTCTTCTTACTCTCAAAGAAAATTATGAATGTAATGTTGCAACAATCAAATAAGTATGTTGTTGAATATAGTAAAAACTATGTATGAGATTAATCTTTCTTGTGTTGAATATACACACATAAGGTCATCTATTTATAATAGAAGAAATATGAGCTAAGCCCAAAATACAAATAAGAAATAATAACAAACTAACTAAAGATAAAAGATAAATATAAAGTAAAGATAATATATCTAACACTCTCCTCAAGCTAGTGCATAAAATCATATGTACCATTGTTACTAATATAATTCGTAAAGACTAAGTGAAAATATTTGCTTCTACACTCGAATGACACAAAATTGCTAATGATTTGCAAGACGACATAAAAGATGAAATACCAACTCAAAAGGTTCTTATGAGCAACAAATATGGGAGGTTGCTCCATGTAAAACTCTTCTTGCAAATCGCCATTGAGGAATACATTATTGGCATCCAATGAATATAGTAAAATCTATGTATGAGATTAATCTCTCTTGTTTTGAATATACACATAAAGTCCTCTATTTATAATAAAAGAAATATGGGTTAAGCCTAAAATACAAATAAGAAATAATAAAAAACTAACTAAAGATAAAAAATAAATATAAAATAAAGATAATATATCTAACGTATATAATGTGAGATACACTTATAAATGATCATTAAGAGGTTCAAGAACTGAATTACAATAATTGATAAATACATCTAGTGGAGTAGATGTGTAGACAAAACTAAGGTGATAAGATACCTCTTTAGGACACATCTTGATGTAGTAAAATTATTGAATACATTTAATATTGTTTTGTGGATGGATAACACTTACAAAACCATTAATTATCGGTTGCCATTGCTTGAGATAGTCGGGGTCACAACAACATGATTGACTTTCTCAATTGCCTTTGTAATCTTATCAGGTGAACGACAAAATAATTTCACTTGGGTCCTGAAAAGGCTAAGTTCGTGACATTTGAGGTGGTACACAAGTCATTTTTAGTGATCAAGACCTAGCTTTGATTAATGCCATTAACATTGTATTTCTTGAATGTTATCATCTCCTATGTCATCTTCACATTTAGAAAAAATGTACAAGTCAAGTGCAAAATGTTAGTCAATTCTGTTAAGGCATGGGATGTTGTCATGGAAGCATGAGAAAATGTCATAGATTCTGTTAGTGATCAAGACCTAGCTTTGATTAATGCCATTAACATTGTATTTCTTGAATGTTATCATTTCTTATGTCATCTTCACATTTAGAAAAAATGTACAAGTCAAGTGCAAAATGTTAGTCAATTCTGTTAAGGCATGGGATGCTGTCATGGAAGCATGAGAAAAAGTCATTTTTAGTGATCAAGACCTAGCTTTGATTAATGTCATTAACATTGTATTTCTTGAATGTTATCATCTCCTATGTCATCTTCACATTTAGAAAAAATGTACAAGTCAAGTGCAAAATGTTAGTCAATTCTGTTAAGGCATGGGATGCTGTCATGGAAGCATGAGAAAATGTCATAGATTCTGAACATGAGTCAATCTTTAGTGATTATGTTGATCGACTTCATTATGTTTATAATTCGTGGTCTTTATTCTTTGAATATGTCAATGAATCTTGATCATTCTGTATAAGAAATATTTTGTAAAGGCATGAGCAAACTGAGTAATGCATTTAGGAAACACAACATCAAACAAGTAGGTTTGATCTTATTTTATTTAGTTATTTTTGTTATATGTTTTATGATATTGTTCATCACTTATACCAGGGTTGAGTCTATTTAGTAGAGCCTGAAAAAAAAGTAGGAAAGCAGCATGTGAGATCTCTGCTCATGTTAGGATGTAATTCATAACGTCATCATCCTACAACATAATGAAATAAAGTCATCGTTTGAAAAAGTCTAAATCTTATAAGTAACGCTTTTAAGCCAAGTAGGTATAAAAGATTGGTTGAATATGTATCAAAATATGCTTTGAGACTCATTACTGAGGAGTTCGATTGAGTTCAACATATATGACTTGATAGTGGAAGTTGTGGTTCCATTTTAAGATGAACATATGGTCTACCATGTACTTATGAATTAGCACGATATGATCTTAGGGGTGATTCCTTTGTCTGAAATTCGTATCATAAGGACTAGATTGAGCTTTTCAAATACTTTATATAATGAATCGTAGACAAAGTTATGCATTCAAAAGAAACTTGATATGATGTTTAACCGTTTCAAAGAAGTTACATTCTTGGAAAAGTGATAATCAAACATAAGTTACTTAAAATTGTTTGTCTTGGTATGAAATCAACGGTATCTCCAACGCATAAAGTTAAAAGGAATGGTGCACAAAAAACTAAAGTTCATCAATTTCAAAGGTCTACAAAGTGTGAACCCTTATATTTCGAGCATGTAGATGCCTTGCAGTCCAGACATGATAGTTCTCAGCAAAAAATGACATGCAATCTAAGGCTAATTCTGATTCAAAATTTGGATTTATGCAACAAAGGAGAATACACATGTTAAATCAATTGCATCTAATTTGTCACCCTTACATTATCTATCTTGTTGATATTGTTGCTTATGGTCATTGTGGATATATATGCATTTGTGCTTTATTGGGGATGGGTGAAGAGTCATGGCCCCTTATCCGACATAATTTGCATAAATAACTTAGTTAGTGATGGGATCAATATGCAAGATTAGTGAGAAACTATGATTGTCTAGAACAAATAAGGAAGTATTTACTAGTCGACTCACAATCAGGGATACGTGTTGCTATACTTTACACTTATTTGTCTTATCTTTTTCTTTTATAACAATTTGTTTCATTAACTACAAGTTAATATGGACAAGTGGATGACTATACCAAACATGGGCTATGCTATTGCTAATTGATATAATTTCATCTTAGTTTGTTTGTCATCGATTTAAAATATTATGATATTCCTACTACATTACATTATCTTTTGATATAAGACAACATCAACTAATCAATATAAGACATGTTTATGGTTCTCATTTTGTGGAGGTAAAGTGATTATTATTTTCTACCATTATAAAATAAGTTTTATTTACTAATTTTATCTTTACAAGTTCACCTATAAGAAGATTGTACTTTATAGATGGTAGATATCATATCGTCTACCCATTGTTACTTCGAGGCTCGGGCATGATCATCTTTTTATGATAGTAGGATGCAAACATTTGTAGAGTTGATGAACATCAATACTAGTTATGTAGACTTGAATTAGGACTGTTATTTGTGTTGTGTAAAGAAATTATATAAATGAAAATATTAAATACGAAGTTGTAATTACAAACATTACTTTCAAGTTCAAAACAAAAAAATACATAATAAAAATGCTACTAGCCAGATATAGATGAATGTCTGTTGTGTACATTGTGACCTCCTCTACTATTGGGGGCATGTTCTTTAGACACCTCACCAATTATCTATATTGCCTCATTAGTTCGATCCCAAGCTACAATACCCTCACTCGTATCACACAATCAATCATCATATGAAGTGTTAACTCATTGGCAAGTGTATCAAATCGTATCAAGTAATATAAAATGGTAAGACCGAGTACCATTTCCCAAGAGACTCGTGTTCCTAAACAATCGTGTAATATCTTAACTAATTAAGACTAAAGAACGATTCCAATGATTAAAATTAAATTGCAATAAGAGTAAACCTAATAACTTGTGTGTAAAATTTGATCAATTGACGCTAAACACAAGAGTGAATGGATAATGTTGATAATATGAGATGATAATGTTGTTGGGGTTTAGATTTCATCGTCCTTACTTTCATGCATATAAGAATTCATCTTCTTCATTAAATTGTTAATGTCACTCTCTAAATTACTTAGAACCCGATGTCTCGGCGTAAAAAGCTTATCCTTAATTATTAGACCACAATCTCTTGCATCCCTAATAATCAATTCTGCATTACAAAAAGAAGCTTAAGACAACCAAACGTTTTATCCCTATGTTTAGCCAATAATCCCTTTGGGTGAAATTCTCCGGATCCTGGTTCCTAGGTATTTCCCAATAACAAAGAAAGTCATACATCATGCTATGAGTGATCAAAACATAACAAGCATTGAGTAAAGGAGAAAATCACTAACAATTAATGAAATAAGCATAAAATATTTAAAACATGTTCAAATACATGAAAGTTTAGAGGTTACATCTTCCCCAACAACAAATGAGTTTAATTCTCCATTGTCATGGAGAACCTAGGTGTATAATGATGAAAGAATGAGATAAAAACCCTAGAAAGAGAAGAGGATAGCTCCCGCATTCCAAATCTGCCTCCAAAGGGTCGAAAAATGTGTTTCTGAGCTTCAGGTGTCAAAAGATATGAACCCTATGGCGTACAAGTCTTTAAATAGATCAAAATTGGATCATGGGCCAACGTCGTTGGCGCTCAACACCCAAGCTGGGGGCAACCAGGCACAACTGCAAAGAGACTGGCCCTCAACGCCCTGGCTGAGGGCAACCAGGCGTCTTGCGGTGTAGCTGGCTGGCGCTTAGCGCCCCTAGAGAGGGTGTCCAAGCGTGCTTGCGAGATTATTCGCGCTTCGCGCACCAAATGGGGGCAAGCAAGCGCCCTTGCGAGACTTCCCAAGCTGAGGGGCCCTAAAGAGGGCAACCAGGCATGGTTGCATGACAACTAGCGCCTAGGGCCCCATAAAAGGGAAACCAGGCGCCTTGCGCCTTCTTTAGCCTTCTTTCCCAGTGCTTTTACTGTCCCTCTTGGGTTTCAACTCCTTCGTACTTTAGCTCCTCTTCCAAAACATACCATTAATCTACAAAATTGAGGGAATTATTGATAAAAATCATTAAGTATAACCTCTATTCACTTATTCACAAAATTCTACTAAAACAAGAGTTTAAGCAAACTTCAAAGTCAAAAAGGGTTAATTTAGTATCAAAATTGCATCACAAACAACAGTAATTTCAATCGTTATCACAACCCCAAACTTGAAACTTTGCTTGTCCTCAAGAAAACTGTAACCTGGCTTAAACAAAATAGCCATATCACAATGGTCTAACACAAAAAAAACGATCTCTTCTAAGACAAGTAAATCACTCATGTCTGGCTATCATAGAAAGATCAGTCAAGATATAATGAAGTCTTAGCCAATCAAGTTTCAACTATGGTGCTTACCTAACAAAGAATACACAACAGATGCAAAAGCCTTATGACTGATCAATAACTAAAGCAAAATGTTATCCTATAGTGCATGGAACCATTCTTCACCAAAGAAAGTGTTTCACTCAAGCTCAAAGGTGTATAATGAGGTGTCTCTTTCACTCTACCATCACAATGTCGCACAATTCAACTTTGCCTTTCATTTAATAACATCAAACACATTCACAAGCAAGTTATCATCACAAGGACATTTTGAGGCTTGTATTGTGCCTGGGCTAAGAAGAAAATTGGTTTTTCTGGACAACAAAGTTCCTTGAGTTAAGAGAGTGAACAATTTACTTCATAATTTAACATTAATCTCTCTTTCTACTTTTCACTTGGGAAACCACTTCTCAACTTAATCCCAACTTTTATTCATTCAGCTCATCCTTCTCTTCTTCTCTTACTTTTCTTTTCTTTTGCTTTTCTCTTGCTTTGCTCAATGCTCTTTTTATTTTGGTTTAATAGCATTTTTTGTCCTCATATTTGTTTATTTTTCTCAATTAGGTCTCTCCTTTTAAAAGTGTGTTAAATTGGTCTTTACTTATTAAATTTTGCGTCAACGTTGTCCCTTCCGTTAAATACACACAAACAGCGTTAAATTTTTCTTTCTCTCTCCTCTATTGTTCTGTGCAGTACAACTTTATGTCAGTCTTTTTATTAAACCTCATTATTCCTTACACTGTGGGTACCATACTCAATCAAAGTTTCAATGAAAATTTTCACTCCTCCCTCACCCGTATATGTTGCATTCAGAAAGTTCTTCACCATGAATAATCTTTATTTCTTTCTCTGCCAAAATCTCGCAGCCACCTGCATCTTTGCCTTCCAAGCCTATCTGAGAGGATGGGTTGTCTCCTGCATGCAAAGGATCTTAGTGAACTTTTTTACCCAATTCTATTATGCTAAAAGTATGACACAAAGAGCTTTGTCGGAAGAAAAATTTACCACGATTGAGGAAAAGGAAGGCTTGGTCTGGGAACATTAAAAAACTATTGCACTCAAGTTTCCAAGAATTTGACACTGTAGAAGGAGTGGGGGTGAGTAGAACTTAACTTCAGCTTCCACGCACTGTCAAAGGTTTGCTAAAGTACTCACACTCCTCTCATTGACTAAAGAGAAAAAGAATGAGTAAGTAGGAAAGAGTTACTTACAATCTCTATATAGTGTCAGAACCTTAGGTCTTTTTACCTTCAATTATCTTGTGTTAGTTATCGCTATACGTCCATTCCAAGATGCATGAAAAACATTCGTATGACAAACGCTAGCATGCAACATGGGATGTATATGCATGCCACTGCTTTGCATTAAGAATGTTTCACAAATCTAGAAAATAAAAAACTTGTGTAAAGTCTGCAAGATAGGAAAATAAAGTGCTAGCTCCAGCATGAAATTTGAATAAACTCATCTACTTGGGCTAAAGCCAACGTGGGGTGGCACATTCTTTAGTACTGTAAAATCACTTTTCTTTAATCCATGGATTGGGATCGTTTCGAAGTAGTTAACAATTCAAGCAAAGAAGAAAAGTGGTAAATAAGAAAAGAAGAATGAAGGTTGCATGAAGGAAGGTTCATACATACAGAAAAATGGTTCTTATTTGGGTGAAATTAAAAATGTGGGTCCCACTTTGTATATAAGAAGAAGAAGAAGAAAAATGTTTGGTTAGGTAGTACTAAGTAGGAAAAGTGACATGATGTGACATTAAAAAGTTGGCAATTAATTTGATGCACTGCAAGTGAAAAATCTGCTGTTACAGAGGAGCAGAGGAGAGAGAAAAAAGGTTAACACCATTTGTTCGTATTTAACGGAAGAGACGACGTTGATGCAAAATTTACTAAGTGAGGACCAATTTTAAACACTTTTAAAACGAGAGACTGAATTGACATTATACAGCAAAACTAGGGACAAAATAGGCTATTAAACCTTTTATTTTTCTTTAAACTTTTTCCAACAACCCTAAACTTGAACCATTCTCCTGTACCATACATGCATACTCTACTCAATTTAAGGAAAGGATTTCAAGGGTTTTTCACATTAAGCTCAAGGTTCAAAGGATAAAACAAATTTTAAAATTTTTGGATTAAAATTTTGGCATTGGCTTTCAAGGTATAAGAACAGACGACCTTGATCATTTGTAACAAGCAAGCAAATAGTTCAACAGAGAAACTCAAACAAAATCAATTGTGATTCCAAAGTAATAGCATTCAACAATAATAAACTCTGGAGCACAACATCTCACAGGTTAATTCAAGTTCCACAATTTGATAAACATCATGCTAAGCACATTAATCACAATTGAAACCATGCATATGTCTTAAATAACTATGAGCAACCACCATATGTGCTTAAGAGCTAAAGTAATCAATATCTCAACATCACTAGCTTGGGCCTGGTCCCTAGGTCAAGACATGCGAGTGATGAACTTATTAAGTGAAATGCACTGAAGTCCGGGAGAAGCAACATACAACCTAAAAACACAAACACTCAAAACAAAAAAAAAAGGAAAAACTGGGTTGCCTCCCAGTAAACGCTTGTTTAACGTCATTAGCTTGACATCATTATGCTCAATTTGGATTTTTAATGTTGGCATTCTTGTTTCTTTCATCACACCAACATAATTTCAATAGCTTCCTAGTCATCAACTTGGCTCTTCTAGAATAAGGAGCCTCAATCTCAAGAACTCCCGCTTTAATATCCTTGATAACCCATAACCTGTTCTTGAATTTCACTGGTTTGCCAGGTTTAGGTTCATTATTTTCCAGCACTGAGTCTTGGTGCACTTGTTTTTCTTCATTATCTCCATCCTCTTCCTTTACTTTTGGGGAAAAACAATTATGGCTCCTCTTGACCAAATTGGCACCTTGATCAGGTAGACTAGTCACTTATAGAACTTCATCTGTTGTTTTAGGATTAATCTCTTTTACTTGAATTGGCTGTACCTCATTGAAGACATTAAAAGTCACCTCTTCATCTTGATCTTTCAATGTTAAAACTCCATCATCTACATGAATTACAACCTTGGCTGTCTTCATGAATGGTCTTCCAAGAATGAGAGGGATCTCTATTTCTTCCCCCATCTCCATTACTACGAAATCCACTGGGAATTTGAGTTTATCAATCTGTATCACAACATCTTCCACTACACCATAAGGATGCTTAATGGATCTGTCTACCGTTTGCAAGATCATTCTTGTAGGTTTGACCTCAAGAACACCAATCTTCTTGAGCATAGATAGGGGCATTAGATTGATGCTATCCCCTAAATCTACTAGAGCCTTCCCTATATCATGATTCCCAATGGTGCAAGGGATATTGAAACTTCTCGAATCTTTGAATTTTGGAGGGAGAGTCTTCTGCATAATGGCACTACAATTACCCTGCACTTCAATTGTTTCTTCATCTAGATATTTCTTCTTTTTACTAAGGAATTACTTCAAGTGTTTTGCATAAGCTGGAATTTGTTGCAGTACTTCGCTCAAGGGTATAGTAATCTCCAATTGCTTGAAGATATCCATGAATCGCCCAAATTGCTTTTCTTTTTCCTTCCTTGAATAAACTTTAGGATAAGGTAGGGGATTCTCAATTGCTTTTCCTCTTTCTCTCTCTTCTTTCATTTTCTTTTACCTCAACCTCTTCATTCTCTTTTTCTTTCTTTTTCTCTTCCTCTTCTTTTCTCTCTCCATTCATCTCTTCTTTTTCACTCAACTCATCTTTCTCTTTTCTCTCATCTAACATCTTGCCACTTCTAGTCATAATGGAATTACACTCCTCCTTAGGGTTAACTTCAGTATTAGCCACAAAATTCTTCTCAGACTTATCCTCCAACTTCTTAGCCAGTTGCCTAACCTGCATCTCCAAATTTATAATTGCTGCTTCAGTGCTTTTTTTATTGGAGATGGACACTTGCATGAATTGTTGGAGTGTCTCCTCTAACTTTGCAATCTTATCAGATAAAAATGGTTGTGGGTGCCATTGCTGCTGTGGTGGTCTATTGAATTGTCTAGCTTGCCCTTGACCCATGCTTGGGTGAGATTTCCACCCTTCGTTATAGTTACCTTGGCGGTCTTGATTACCCATAAAATTGACTTCTTCTTGGGTAATAGCTTGCATGGCACATTGTCCATTGATATGATCTCCACCACATAGCTCAAAAAGTTGATGTTGAGCTTGAGAAACATTATGCAATTCTTGAGGCAGTTGAGAGATTTTCTTCATCAGAGTCTCCAATTGTTGAGTCATTATTTTGTTCTTAGCCAACAGAGCATCTTGAGATTGTAAATGTAGAACTCCTTTCTGTTGAAATTGAGCCCTTTCATTATGAATCTCATTATCATTGACGGCCATAATTTCAATCAACTCATAAGCTTCCTCTAGAGTCTTGCACTTGATATTACCTCCAACTAAGGCATCCAACATCAATTTAGTTTGTGAACTCAGTCCTCCAAGGAAAAGAATGACCACCGTAGGTTCATCAAAGCCATGTGTGGGCGTCTTCCGCAATAAACCTTTTAATCTATCCCATGCTTGACCTAGAGTTTCGTCCATGCCCTGTCTAAAAGAAGAAATTTCTTGTTTACCTTTATTTACCTTAGACTGAGGAAAATATTTATTCAAAAACTTTGCCATCACATTTTCCCACTCAGGAAGCTATTATCTAGGAATGAATTAAGCCACATCTTAGCATTGCCTCCTAAAGAGAAAGGGAACAAGCTAAGTCTAATAGCCTCATCTAGCACACCATTACTCTTCATTGTATTGCATATTTCATTGAACGTGGTTAGATGTTCATATGGATTTTCATGAGTCAATCCATTGAATTGATTTCTCTTCACTAGTTGAATGATAGCAGGCTTCATCTCTATGTTTGCTACATTTACCCTTGGTCTAGCAATACTATTAAAATGAAGAGGTCCAGTGATTGTTGCATAATCTGCTAGGTTACATCTACCATTTTGATTGTCTGTCATCTCTTTTGTTTCCTGGTCAGATACTGATGTGAAAGGCTGTTGAAGAGTCTCAAGAGAGGGAAAGAGTTCTCTAGAAACCCTTTTCTGCCTTCTTCGTCTACTATTTTCCATACCTATAAGAAGAGGTTCAGATAATTTTGTGCTCCAAGTGCGAATCTTGTCCTGCATAACAATTTTGACATTTCTTAAAATTGCATTTTCACATGGAAATATAATTTTTTCCCTAATACCACCACTATTAGTGAATGTGAAGTCCAAGAAGGTATTCAATCCTCTCATATATTGACTTGTATTTCGAGGCATGTCTATCCATGATTTGTCCATTAAAACGATCTTTGTTCATGCCAAGAGGATTGAAAGGTTAGAACAAGTGACCATATTCAACGAAATACACTTAGTTATGAAATTGTTGCCTAGAATAATTTAATACTAAGTAGTACACATACTTAATGTTAAAAGTAAATGGTGAATAAAACACTAAGTACCAGCTACAATATCATTGCTCAAGAATAAATATTTACTAGACTTTGAATTAAATCACTACTTCTAAAAAGCAATTTAATATTATTGACAAAATATTTTTAAATGCCATAAATATATATATATATATATATATATATATATATATATATATATATATATATATATTATTATTTTGTTTTATGTAAATATGTAAATTAAGAAATAATTTGAAAATTGATGAAAACTCATACCTCGGAAGTTATTCACTTGGACAAATGATGGATGTGATAGCACAACAACTTTCACAAGGCCATAACACACCTTATGTTTACGTTCATCAAGGCCAAATCAATTAAGAAATAAAGAGTACCCAAAATATCCTGTTAAGAAGATTAATGTCATCATCTGTTGACATCAATATGAAAATTTGATTACAATTCTTATTTTAAAGAGAGTATGAACAACACATTCTTAGAATAATCACTCAAACTTGTATTTTTATTATAAGTTGAATTTTTTTAATTAGTTGATACTTGGCATTAAACATATTTACACTGATAGAGCATATGCATGAAATTTTAAGTAAATGAAATGAGAATGAATTTGATTTCAATGTTTTCATGCTTGGATAAACTCTAGTTAGATTTCTTTCAAACTCAATTTAAAGGATGGTTGAACTACAAGTTGTAAGTTAATAGCCAATCTTAATTACATGTGAGTATGGTCTAACAAATAAATTTATAGTTTATGATATTATTGTTTCTTATTTGGCTAATTCAATAGCCCTTCTCTAATTGATTACTTCCTAATTTATTCATGCAAAGTATTTCAGGTGGCTAAACAAAAATAAACTATCTGAACAAATTCCTCAGCTTGTTGCTAATCTCACAGACCTTTCATTCTTGTATGCTCTGTACCTAATTACGTCTTAGATCCTCAAAAGCGAAAATGTTAATTTCATTATACTGTACCTAATGCTGTAGGACTTGTCATTCAATAATCTCAGTGGTCCACTCCAAAAATTTTAGCGAAAGGTTATAGGTGAGTTTTCTAATGCTGTATTATTTTCCCATCTGTTATTCTTAAGGAAACAATTAAAAATGTTGTGTAGATGGTTTGTGTTCCAAGTTCTAACACCTAACCAAGTAAATAGCTAAAAAATCAAACAAGACAAATTACAGAGACATTCACACACACTCCTTGAAAATCTCTAATTGTAGAACACTCTTTGTTTATGCTAATAATTGATAGTAAGTATCAAATTTTTGTTGACATTGTATAAATATGTTTATCCACAAATTAATGAAGCGTGTGATTATAGAGCCTGGTGATGAAACACAATCCATATACTTATCCACGGACAAAATCTCACAAGTCCTACAGATAAGTATCAAACTACATTTAGGAATAAAATTACATATCCAAGAATACCTTGTTGACACTAGGAACCAGTTCTTCAAAGCCCTGATTCTTTAAGCTATTCACTCTTTGCGCAACTGTCATTGAATGGCAACATGAAAAATAAAAATTAGCAAATCATGAAAATAACTTAGGTTATTTGTCATTATTCTGAATAATAATCTCTACAACAAGTAAAATGTTTGTATTCTTGAAAATATCCAGTGGCCCACCCTTTTAGCTATACTATGTGGATTTGTAGCTTGTCCTCTTCTTGCACGCACTCTAGGTCGCACTGCTGGTGGATGTGGGGCAGTCGGAACAGTAGTTGGCATAATCGAATACGAGAGCTAACAATAGCAGCAAAATACAAGAGTTATACACAATCAAATCAATGAACACGTTCAATACAATAAGGTACAGGAGACAAACGCGTAGAGTGAAAATGACGTGACCTCGCCAACTTTCTGAGCCGTGTGAACCGCAGATGGGAGGAATTCTGAGAGCAAATCTACAATTCAATTACGAGAGCATCTCGGCAAACAATAAGGCGCCTCCACGCTGCCTCAAAGCCTCGTTCAACTCACAAATGCCTCGACGCCTTGACACTTCGCTCAACCCTAGTAGGAAAAGACCGACATGAAGATGGTGCAGGGAAGGGTTTTGAGGGAAAATAATTATGGTGAAGGGAAATGAAGGCCCAGGGAGGGAGAAAATTAGGGTTTGTGAGAAATTAGAAAATAAGAAAAAATGAGTAAAGGTAGAAGAAATGAAAGGCACGAGAAGCGGGTGAGTATTATTTAGGAAAATACATTAAAAAAAATTAAATTTTACAACCATCTTCTGTTATAGCAACCAGAAAATTAGAAAAAAAAAAAGATAACCGCAAATTTAGTCCTAAACCGCCAAAAATTATTCAGAATTTTTAAAACTCCCACATACTAACTTCTTCTAAAATGTATTATTTTTAGTCACAACAGACTACATTTCTTTTTTTTGAGTTGGTTCTGAAATTCCATGGAGAGCTGCCACTCCTCAACATTGGAAATAGAGTATAGTCCAACGTAAAGGGTATTTACTCGACGAGATGCCTTTGGGAGGCAAGATGGATTGTTGAGAAATAGCCTGCACATGGTTCTAATCCACTCAAGACATACGGGGATAATAAAATAAGCAGATGAAAGCTTTGGAATAGAAAAAAAAAACTCGCAGAAATGAAAAAATAAAATAAAATATATATATATATATATATATATATATATATATATATATATATATTTATTTATTTCAAAATTTGGTATAGTATTTAGTTTGATTTTAGAATCCGTTTAAATGAGTAATAAATTTGAGTTGAATATTGGATTTCAAAATCCAGTATACTATTTAATAGAATTTGAAAATTTGATATTCAATCCATGATATTTCTTTAATCAAATTTTGAAATATGATATAATCTTTAATTAGATTTTGAATTTTAAATCTCTTGTAATTCTAAATCCTCAAATTCGTTTTCTACCTAATTCAATTATAAATTTTAACATGCACTCAACAAAACACATACATATTGAGGAAATATATAAATTTCACAAAGTTAAATGTGTGTACCTTATTTCTTTGTGTTCGTGGCAGGAGCGTGGGGTGTATGGGAAAAGAGAAAAGTGAGGTTAGGAATGAAGAAAGTGTGAAAACAAGTTTGAGTAGGGTAAATATCGGAGAGAGAATTTTGTTTTTACCCTGATCAAAAAGTCCAGGTCATCTAAGGGATTTTAAAAAGTACGGAGATGCAAAAAGAAAAATTAGAGGTGTAGAAAGAAAGAATCTTTTTCTTTTACTTGATGGCAATTTCTTCTGGTCCTACATTGAACAGGGTTAACATGAAAAGTCAAGCATTCGTAAATCTGGGCTGTTGAATGAAGATGGCGGATGATTTTTATTTTAAATATTGTATTTTTACTTTTGATTTATGAAAATGATAACAAGTCTATTAAGATATGTTTGGAGAAGATAGCAAACAAAATTTTGTGATTAAGTTTTTTTTTCTCCATAAGTTAAAGATAATTAATTTTTAAAGAAGTTAATAGAAACTAATTTCTAGCTCATACGTAAGGTAACTTTAAATTACGAAAATATGTTCTTATATTTAAACAATTTAAAAAAAAATACTCATAGTTAATTTCTAGCTCATACCTAAGTTAACTGATCACACTTTATATTGGAGAAGTTTTAAAATATATAACCATTCGAGAGTATTAAAACGGAAACTATAGAAGATAATGAAAGAGATTCACACACTAGGAGAAGGGATGAAAACTGAATTACTTCTTATTGAATGAAGAAGATACTAATATGCAGAATATATAATAACTGATAAAACAATTATTGTTAATAACAGAAAATGTCTAACTATCATATTTGAATTACACATACACCAACACTTTCCCTTAATTCAAACTAGTTAAGTGAGACAATACCAATCCCTCTCTTCAGAAAGTCAAACATATCACATGATAATGCTTTGATAAACAAATTTGCCCACTCCTCTACAGTTTTGCAATATGAAAGTTCAATTCTTCCTCTATTAACCAAGTCTCTCAAGAAGTGATATCTTATTTCTATATGTTTACTTCTTCCATGGCTTATGGGATTCCTTGCCAAGTTGATAGTAGAAGTATTATCCATCGTCACCTTCACAGAACTATCCCTTACAACTTTCAATTCTTCCAACAGTTCTTTGAGCCAAACACCTTGACAAGCCGCATAGCAACCTGCTATATACTCTGCCTCGCAGCTTGATAATGCCACTATGGTTTGCTTCTTCGAGCACCATGAGATAGGTGCCTCATTCACAAAGAAAATGTATCCAGAAGTGCTTTTCCGTTCAACAAAATATCCTCCATAATCCGAATCATAATATCCTATCAACTCCAGTTCATTCTTCTTTATTCCATAGGGAAACAAGATTCTGTATTTGGTGTGCCTTTGATGTATCTCATAATGCGTTTGGTAGCAAGCTTGTGACTCTTCTTGGGTTGGTTCATGAATCTACTTATCAAACCAACACAAAACGTCAGTTTTGGTCTGCTGTTGCACAAGAACCGCAATGATCCCACCATCTGTTTGTACACAGTTTCGTTCACTGCTTCTTCTGCATCATCTACTCTTAGCTTAACGTTTACTTCCAGTGGACTTTTTACAATATTGCATTGATTCCTATTGAATCTTTCAAGCAGCTCCTTCATATATTTTTGTTGGTGCATTATGAGTCTCGAATTGGTATGAATGAATTCCATACCTAAGAAATAACTGAGCTCTCCCAGATCCGTCATTTCAAACTCAATCTTCATCAATTCTTTGAACTTTCCTATATTCTCCAAACTTGAACCAGTCACAAAGAGATCATCCACATATAGGCAAATGATAATCAAATTTCCATTTGAACCAGTTCTCACATAAACGTCATGTTCAACTGTACACTTTTCAAAACCATGATTGAGAAGAGAAGAATCAATCTTCTTGTTCCAAGCTCTAGGTGCCTATCTTAAGCCGTAGAGGGCTTTATGCAGCTTATATACCTTATCCTCCTTGTCTCTTTCTCTGAATCCAGGGGGTGATGAACATATACTTCTTCTTCCAATGACCCATGCAGAAACGCCGATTTAACATCTAGCTGAAACATTGATCATCTCCTAGCACATGCAACTGCAACAACCAGACATATGGTTTCTAATTGTGCCACAAGCGCAAACACCTCATCAAAATCAATTCATTTCCTCTGCCAAAAGCCTCTAGCCACGAGCCTTGCTTTATACTTTGAAATGGTGCCATATGGATTCAATTTCTTCTTGAAAACCCATTTAACACCAATACACCACCGCTTTCCAAGTGGAAGATTTACCAACCTCCATGTTGTTTTCCTCTCAATTGATCTGAGTTCCTCCATCATTGCATTTCTCCACACCGATTGCTTTAAGGCTTCATCTACATCAACCAATTATGCTCCAACCATCAGAGCTATATGAACTAAATTTCCTTCTTCATTAACCCCTGCATCTGAATATATCTCGTAGTTAGAGAATCTCGGTGGCCTCACCATTTGTCTTCTAGGTCTTTGAGATGTTTCATCCGAACCAAGATTGCTATCAGTTATTGCCTCAACTCCTCTTAGAGCAGAATCCTCTGTAAGCCCATGCACTAGAGTTTTCTTCAGGCTTGACTGCATGTGATTCCAGTCCTAACGTTCATTCTCTAACACGATCATGTCTCTGCTCAACACCATTTTCTTGTTTACTGGATCATATAATTTGTACGCTCCAGTCGCATGGTACCCCACAAACACCATTGGTTCCCCTTTATCTTCTAGCTTAGTCCGCTTCTGATCTGCTACATGTGCAAATGCTAGGGAGCCAAACACTCATAAATGACACACAAATGGCTTCATTCCAGTTAAGATTTTCCAGGGCACCTTGCCTTCAATTCTTTTAGTGGGACACCTGTTAAGAATGTAAACAATTGTCAAGATAGCCTCAGCCCAAAAACTTTGTGGCATTTCCTTCTCCTTGATCAAACATCTAGTCATATTCATCACAGTACGATTCCTTCTCTCCACCAGACCATTATGCTGAGGCGTGTAAGGTGCAATACCCTCGTGTTTAATTCCTTCGCTCTAACAAAATTCTACAAATGCAAATGAGGTGTATTCTCCTCCTCTCTCAGTTCTAAGAATTTTCAGTACCTTCCCACTCTCTTTTTCTACACCAACTTTAAATCTCTTGAACATCTACAAGGCTTCACTCTTTGCCTTGATCAAATATACCCACATCATCCTACTATGCTCATCAACAAAAAAAGCTAGGAAATATCTCTTTCTAGCCAAAGAGGGCACCTCAATCGGACCACAGACATCAGAATGCACTACTTTAAGACACTCTTTCGATCTCATCCTTAACTAAGACTGGAGCGACTTTCTGGTTTGCTTGCCTGTCAAACAAGACTCACATGCGTTAACTGGAAAAGAGATGTCTGGCATACCTGAGACCATAGCCTTTTCACCAAGCTTCTGCAGATCTCTAAAATTTAAATGACCAAAACACAGGTGCCACAACCAACTTTCTTATTCCTTTACAATAGCCAAACATTGCAGATTTTCAATTGCCTCCAGATTGACTTGGAAAGTCCTGTTCTTTGAGATTTTGTTTCTCAAAATCAACTTCTTGTGGCTATCAAACACCTAAACTCTATCATTGTTTCCCATGATTACCGTGTATCCTCTTTTCACTAGTTGTCCAACACTGAGGAGATTGCATTTCATTTCAGGCACGAACAGTACATTGGAAATTATAGCTTGTGATCCACTATTCCTATTTATAATCACATTACCCATTCATTCAACCATTAGAGTACTGTCATCTGCGAATTTGACTATACTTTTCTTTGTATCATCAAAATTTACCAGCCACTCTCTATTGCACGTAATGTGATTTGAGCAACCAAAATCGAGATACCAATTCTGATTCAAAGTTTTTACCTTCTCAGTAGTGGTCATCACCATTAAGGTCAATGGTTCTGAGTCTGATTATTCCTGTGCAAGGTGAGCTTCTTTACTTTGATACTTCTTCTTCACCTGCTTTCCTTTGCCTGAAAAACATTCATATGCATAACGCCTGAGTTTATGGCAGTTAAAACACTCAATGTTTCTTTTATCTTTCTTCTTCCAACTCTTCTCAGTTTTGCTTTTATTCTCCTCTAAATCAAATCTTTCATTTGGTTCATCTGCACTACTATTTTCTTTCCTCCATTTTCCTTTTCCTGGTTTTCCCTTCCACTTCTTAAATTTATTTTTCTCATCGCTCTTCAGAGCTTGCTCATCATGCTTAACAGGATTCCTATCCAACAGTTTCATTTCATGTGCCTCTAGAGAACTTTGTAGTTCCTCTATCTTCAACGTTTCAATACCTCTGGATTCTTCTATTGCAACCACGATGTAATCAAATCGTTGAGGTAAAGATCACATAATTTTCTCCACTACCATGAGATCACTGATAGACTCACCACAACTTTTCATTTGATTGGTAAGTGACAAGATTTTGTTGAAGTAATCACTAACCTTGTCATTCTCCTACATTTGAAGAAGTTCATATTGTCTCCTCAACGTCTGAAGTTTCACTTTCTTTATTTTCTCCCCTCTAGCATGACAGTGGACCGGGATGCTCCAAGCTTGTCTTGCCGTAGCATCATTTTGTATTTTTTCAAAATGCATATCATCCACACATTGATGGATGATAAACAAAGCTTTATCATCTTTCTTCTTAAACTCCACCTTCTGCTCCTCTGTATCTCCACCAAGATCAGGCTCATACCCCATTTCTTCCACAATCGCACTGACGCCTTGATAACAAAACAAAACCTTCATCTGCACACTCCACCTGCTCCAATTTTTGTCTGTGCGAACAAGGAATCTTGCAGCGGGAATATCAGCCATGACACCTTCTTTTTCTTGCCTAAGAACTATCTCCTTTCCTGCCTTCTAAACATTTCAATCACATCCTCCAACCACCGCAGTGTCAACGTGAAGAAAAGATTGAAAACGCACACCCCATGTCTCTCAAACCTAGCTCTGGATATCACTATTGAAACAGAAACTATAGAAGATAGTGAAAGAGATTGACACACTAGCAGAAGGAATGAAAACTGAATTACTTCTTATTGAATGAAGAAGAGATACTAATATGCAGAACATACAGTAACTGATAAAACAGTTACTGTTAATAACAAAAAAGTCTAACTATCATATTTGAATTACACATACACCAATAGAGAGATTCACTATATGCTAAGATTTGCATTAAAACTACCTCTTTGATTACCAATTATAGAGTTACAGCGTGTTCTACAATTTTAGAGCATGCATGAAGCCAATAAATCATAAAATCAGAAAACATACCATTTGGTAAGCTAATGCACATTTTCTCTTATACGAACAACAACAGTAATAGAGTTTGAATATGAGATTTTGTTTAAAATATTAAATTTCTAAATCACTAAGATTGACCAACTAAGCTAACGAACTTAAACTTTCATATAAATAAATACATAATTTTAAAATATTAAAAAAATTAAACAAATAACTATACTTAAGTAAGTCAACGTGTTTGTCTTTTTGGAGGTTTTCAAATAACTTACAATTTTAATTATACATTTTAAAAAAAAGTCTTAAACCAAATTATTTACTAAATAAGGTTGAGAGAGAATGTTGATAGAGTTTCTATTATGATGTTGAAATGTTTAACAAAATTTAGATTAGTAAAATTGAGTATAAAATAGATTGTAATTCAAGCTTGGATTTTTTTAGAATCAAATTAATTAAAGTATAATTAATTAAGAACATTTTTAGCACAAAAAAATCTATTTTGAAATATATAATTGTCGTCGTCTTAATAGGTTAACATATTTATATAATCGATTAAAATAAAACCAAATCACATCTTTCAAATTTGAATGATATTAATTGATTAAGTTAATTTCATAATCGATTAATAACATCAGTAAAATGTTTTTCTCATTTCAAAAATATGAATTTTCATTTCTAAGAACTGATTGTGTAAGAAGGAAGAATTCTAGAGTTCTTGAAGAGAGCAACAACTGGGTTTTTGTAAAATTCATCAAGAGGCTATCAAGATGAATCTAATTTTAGAGACTCTTGCTTGACATAGGACTCATTTGTAACATTTATACCCCAGGTGTATTCATTCCTTTTACTTTTTGCATTTCTTTCCTTCTTTAAACTTTATTCACTGTAGGTGATAATCTTGATGTAATTGTGTTAAGCATTGCATTCAGAGTATTGGTTCTTGATATCCTAGGATCTAGAATTATTAAGATGTACTTGTAATTATCTAAACTCTTTGATCGTAGTATATATCTTCCAATCTTAGATTACTTGAAAGAAAATTGGATGTAGATTCAAGTTGAATACAATCAGTATAAAAATTGTGTCTTTTTCCTCTTTCATTAATATTATGTTTCCTTAATGTTTTAAAAGGTTTAAAGCATCAACATCTCAACAAAAATTTAAAAATGTCTAAATTTTTGTGAAACAAATTCATCCCGTCTTGGTTAGGAAATATTATCTATTACTACTTTTAACAAATAAGTTTAGTTACATAGTTAGATATGGATTAGGTAACTAAAATATCAAATACGAGATTTGTATTAATTTTTTTAGGCTTAATACCTGTTTTTGTCCCTCTTTTTAAGGGAAATGTTCACTTTCGTCCTACCTTTTTCAAAAAGTTCAATGTAGTCCCACGTTGTGAAAAAAGTGTCCAAGTTAATCCTTTTTGGTCATGGCGTTAAATATTTAACGATCCTGCTGCCAGCTAGGACTGATGTGTGCAACGTGGCTTTTTACCTGCGTAACGTGGCAGTTGACGTGGCAGTGACTTGGAGAGAAATTGATAATTTGGGATTTATCATCGTGGAGGAAGTGTCTTGAAATCTGAAGTCCCCCTTCGAAGTCCAGCCCTGGGACTCCGGATCCCTCCGCTTCAAGTTTGTCCTCGGCGGCGCGCCGCCCAGTCTCTGGGAGGACTTTCAGTCGAACCGCAAAATAGAAACTAGTGGGAACATTCATCAGGCAATGGTTATTTCATAAAAAATAATCATATATCTTCAATTTTCTCCTGAACCAGTGCCTATTTTTCTTTAGAACTTGTAAGTAAAGTATGAATCTCTGTCAAATTGTAGGCATAAACTGTTGTTTGGTGTTATTGAACAAATAGGAAACATCACTGATCAGCAGGTTTCTGATGCAAATTATTAGCTGGGCTAGTTACTTGTAAATATTCTTTTCCATGAAAAACTAATGTCTTCACATCAATGAATACACATGCTTTTTGTATAAATAGTATCCCATTATCTTAAAGATCCCTCTTCCTGGGTATAGATTGTCATAGACATTATTTACTACAGATTACTTTTGTAGTGATAATCACAGAATCAAGTCATACATACACATCAATGGTGCTAAAACATACTGACATTGTTTGGTTCCATCTCTTAACCACTTGATTCCTGTCCATGCAGACCTACAGAAACTAACCTTTCCATTATGCCAGGACGTTATTTTGTCAAAAGGTACTCATGTTCTTTATAATACTATTTTAATCTTTTGCGTTTTATAAATAAACAAAATATTTAAAATGGTTATTCATTTTAACAGTTTTTAAAAATAAAAAAGATTATGTTTTTAGAAAATAAAATGAATCAAATTGTGGAGTTTATTTTATATTTGATTCACAACTTAATTCTTGTTTTTGTAGTCCATTGTTCTTCAGCAGTAAAACAAAGGTATTAACTTTTATTTAAATTTGTACTCTTTTGAGTGAAGAAATGCAATAAAAACAAGGACACGGTGCTCGAACAAGAAAAACTGTCGGAGAAAGGTGATGAACAGAGCATGGAGAAGAAGTGTCACTTGAAGTTCTCCAAAACCCATTTTCACAAAGGCCCATACATAACAGATATGGAACTTATATATAGGGATAAGTATGATCCCTCACACATATAATTCCAATTGTTACCATCCTCATTCTGCCTTATATGTTTTGTATCGTTGATACAATTTCAGTCATGCATGCATGAACTGCTACAAGTTATGCAACTCCTGCCGCTATTACTGTCTAAAAAATGAGTTTCTTTTTACATGGAACAATTTCTCCAAATATTACAAATGGACAAGTTAAAAAAATATGATTGATCATAGACTAAGTTGTATGGATTCATGATAATTCTAAAAACAAAAATTGTGAGTAATGTACAAATGTATGAAAAAGTGAAGTTATCATTACTTCTACAAACTTCACTTTTTCACAAGAAGTTGTGTGATGTTCTTATAACGTTGTTTTTTAAGTATCTCTTCACCACTTGGTCGAACCAGCAACAAGGCTACTCCACCAATTGTAAACCCCTTAATACCTCTTTCATCCCCCCTTTGGAGTCTATCAACTCTGGGTTTAGGTGGTGATTCTCTGCAGTCTAGTGCCCTTGCAAGAGGTTCTGTTGTGGATTATCCACAGGCAATTACTCCATTGCATCCTTATCAAACTACTCCTGTAAGGAACTTTCTTGGACCTAACACACCTTGGATATCCCAGACACCCCTCCGAGGAACGTGGATTGCTTCTCCAACTCCTGTACCTGACAATAGCACCCATATTTCTGCATCACCTGTCTCAGATACAATTAAGCTAGGCCCAATCAAAATATCTCAGCCTCCTTCCTCTACCATAAAGAATGTTACTTCTGGTCTCCCTACTTCTGGTGCAGCTTTTCAAAGTATCTTTGCAGGAGCTGCCTCGTTGATTGATGCAAACAATATGGCAGTATCACCTACTCAACATGCTTCAATATGCTTGGAATGGCAATGCCTCCCACAGTTGAGGCTCCGGTCAAGAACTTAGTAAAATTCACCCAGCTGCAAAACAAAAAATTAAAAGATTAATCCACCATCTTGAGTTACTTTTCTTCTGATTCATTCCCTCATTGGGAAATTAAACCAAAGAAATATTACGTTATTATTTCGTATTTTACCCATTTCTTCACCAAATCGACACGAAAATAAGAAATTGAACAAGAAAGCGAAGCACGACCTGCGAATCGTTAGGGCAGAAGGCGAAACAGCGATCAACAAGGGAAGAGGGGAAGGACTTGCAGACATTGGTGAAAAGGTCGACGGCAGCGTTGAGATCGGAGGAGGAAGGACAGTGGACGATGCCGACGACGCCGAGAGTTTTGCGGTTCGATTGAAAGTTCTCCCAGGGACTGGGCGGCGCGCTGCCGAAGACAAACTTGAAGCGGAGGGATCCGGAGTCCCAGGGCTGGACTTCGAAGGGGGACTTCATATTTCAAGACACTTCCTCCACGATGATAAATTCCAAATTACCAATTTCTCTCCAAGTCACTGCCACGTCAACTGCCACGTTACGTAGGTAAAAAACCACGTTGCACACATCAGTCCTAGCTGGCAGCAGGATCGTTAAATATTTAACGCCGTGACCAAAAAGGATTAACTTGGACACTTTTTTCACAACGTGGAACCACATTAAACTTTTTGAAAAAGGTAGGACGAAAGTGAACATTTCCCTTAAAAAGAGGGACAAAAACAGGTATTAAGCCATTTTTTTATTTTGTAGTATTACTTCATATATAAAACTAGTGATGGTTTGATTTTTTTTACACCAAAACTATTAATGCTTTACACATTCAAATGTCGTAATAGTGTTTTTTTGGCATATATTTTTCTTAGGGTAATATTTAATAGTTTTCTTACCGAACAAGATCAATTACATTTCAAAATTACACATGTGAGTTTACTTTTAAAAAAATTATCTACAGGGTCAAATCGTGTTTATATAGCACGACTTTGTTGTGAATAAGTTATCATCCCAATGAACAACTTTTGACCATCTAAGTGAAGTAATTTGAAACACATAATGATTTTTATGTAAGGTTAAAGTCGTTAGAGTGAACAACTAACTTAATCAGGTTAGTTATATGATGATAAATTTATGAACATCGAAAAACGACGTCAAAAATTTGTTTAACAATCGACAAGTGTGACCGAATCGTGTCAAGTAATAAAACTCGGTAAGACCAAGTATCGTTTTCCCAAAGGACTCACGGCCTAATTAGTTATATGATTTGTTAATTATTTAAGACTTGTTAATAATTGATTGTAGGTTTTAAAGGCAAGAGACAATAATTAAACATGTATGCATGAATTTGATCAATGGAAAAGAGGAATACAAACACTTTAATGAATTAGATGGATAAGTATGTTGTTGGGGTTATCAATTTCATCTTATCCACTCTCATATACTTTTAGGAATTCATCATTCTTTTCATCAATGTTAATGTCACTCTCTAAATCACCTTGCAAGAAAGTCTATCTTTAATTACGAGTTCATACAATTCCTAGCATTCCTAATAATTAGTTCTGAAGCGAGGAAGCTTAACGGCAAGCAATATGCTATTGGGAGAAATTCCCCGGATCTAGATTTCCCCGTACGTTCCCATATCGACAAAATCAATAATCATGGCATTGAATGAATTAAACAAAGCAAGCTTTAAACAAAGCAAGCTTTAAGCAAAGAGGAAAAACCCTAACTAATGATGAAAGAAAGCATGTATCTTAAAATAAGATGTTAAAACAAATTCCATATATGAGAGTTTCACAAGACTACATTGATTCCCCAACAACAATACAAGGTTTAGTTCACCATATTCATGGTTAAACTAGATGAACAATAATGAAAGAATGAAAGAGATAGAAAAACCCTAGAAAGAGAAGAGGAGAGTCGTCACCATTTCCCAATCTACCCTCAAGGGGCGAAAAGTGTGTTTCTGCTTCCTCCCAGCCAAAGATACAAACCCTAGGACGTCCTAAAGCTTATATATTATTCTAAAAATACAGAAAATTAGCCCAAGCCCATAAAAACAAATTAGGCGCTCAACGGTATTTTACCGCTGAGCGGTAATAGCGCATGATCTATTTTGCCCCCAGCTATAGTTTTTGCCCCTCAGCGGTGATTTTGGCACTTGAAAAGTGCCGCTCAGCGGAACTTTTTCTGTATTCTGGTTGATTTTTCAGCATTCTGGTTGATTAGTTGACTTTTTTGGTTGATTGGTTGACGTTTCTGGTTGAGTGGTTGACTTTTTTGGTTTCTGGTTGACTTTTTCGCATTCCAATCATTCGATACTTCAATTATTCTTTCAAATCATTCAATTAGCCTACAAAATCAAGGGAATCTTGCACAAAACCATTAAATTCACTTTTAACTCTCTTATTCACAAAACTAAAGCAAAAATATGAGTTCAAGCTAATTTCTAAGTCTTAAGGGTTGCTTTTGGTATCAATTTTAAGCATAAAAATAACGGTTTTCCAACCGTTATCATTATACTTAACAAAAGTTGTGTAAGTGACATATGTTGGTCTATCGAGGAGGAAGTTCACTGGGAAGACATAATACTAATGAGATCTAAGCCCAACCACATAAGGGATTGACATCATTCTCTATCAAAAACCTTAGGCAATGGGTTAGAAGGCATTATATCACCATAGGACTACCTTGTTAGAGGTAGTGCCTATCTATCCCTTGTCATAGCAGGCCTCATCCGTTAAGGCTAAGACGTGGATGCACTCTAGGGCGCGAACCTTTTCTTTTTTTGAAACTAAAAACATAAGATGATAGGCCGAAGTTGGAAATGAAAGGTCCCGAGGTCCATAAAACAAAGGCATTATAAGCCCAATTATCCGCCTTAAATAAAAATTATGACCTAAATGTGTGTATAGTGACGGGTAAAACAGAGGAGAACCTTCTAGACTCTCTACCAAAGCCTTAAAACAATGGGTTAATGGGTCTTTTACTTTTATATAGTGCTTTACTTTCTCATTTCTATCCAATGTGGGACTTGGACTCACTTAGATTCCCAACAACATATGACTTCAATGGTAAATGTAAACTGGTGGAGGCATGATGCGACTTATGCAAAAATAGACAATACTAACTGGTGGAGACATGATGCGACTTATGCAAAAATAGAGTAAGACGACTTTATGACGACATATAATTGACGGCTTTAATTCATTTTTTCATAGAGTAAGACGACTTTAGTTCAAGTTACATTAAACTAAAATCGTCATATAAAAAACATGCATGACTTCTGGTACTATATTTTTTTGGAAAATTTTAACTAAAGTCATTAGCATTGTGGACGACTTGAGTCTTGCTATGATATAACCAAAGTCGTCCTATGAAAAGTGAATTGAAGTCGTTACCCATCTCTGCACGATTTCAATGTTTGTCTACTTGTGCAAAATTACGTCATGTCTCCGCAACTTTACCTTTGCCATATTTGTGTTGAAGTCGTGTTCCACTTGTACAACTTTGATTAAGTATACACAGAAGTTGTGATGTGCTTCCATGACTTCACTTTGATGGTCAAAGATTGCCACGAGGATGATGATTTCTTCACAACAAAGTCATACTATGTAAGCACAACTTGATCCTACAGGTGATTTTTTCTTTTAAAATGAACCCAAATATGTAATTTTGAAATGTAACTGATCCCGTTTAGTAAAAACACCCGTAGTGACTCTACTAACAACTTATTTTAAAAAGTACTTCAACAGATAATGGGCAACATTTATATTAATACGAGTACTTTAAATTAAATGCATTGTATACACGTTAACAATTCCTTAAACTATACAAATTGAGCTATATATTGTTAGTTTTAAATCTGATGTAGTATGTAAAAAACCTTTACTAAATATCCTTCAAGTCTTGCGTGCTTTCCGACTATATATTAATTAAATCGGATGTAGTAGCTTGTTAGTTTCTTGAAGACCGATTCAATTGTAGCTTAGTCACAATCAGATAAATACATTTTTTGTTTCAGCAAGTTTAGAACTTTGAAATTGTAAACTTCTAGTTAAAAATTGAAATAAAATCCACAATCTGTTCAAGAGGCAATGATATTCATCTTTGTTTTACTGTGATGATACAGCCCTGAGATAGTTACAAGCTGAATACCTAATGTGATCATTGGATGAATAACAGAAACTTTATCATACTATATGAGAAAATGTGTTCTTTAAGAAGAGAACAATCTGGTAAAAAAGTTCCCTGATTTGGACTTCTCTAAACATGCAACATGAGCATATCTTCCAAAGTTGTCCACTTGCCTTTCCTCTCCCCTGGTGTCCTTTTTGCACACCTTGCATGTTTTGTCAACCCATCCCTCTTCAACATATGCTCCATCCACTGTTCAATGGAAAAGGAATTTTTCAGTAACATTGCTTATTAGGACGCAGATTCAACCAACCATAAGCCAAATATGAGTTTTCTGATACTAACCCATCAGAAAATGGAAAAAATGCAACTGTAACCAATGCATTTGAGTCAGACAAACACTTATTGAGACATGAATTATGGTAAAAAGAGTATGAAAAAAACATTTAGTATAGAATGTCATTAGCCAAAGAAGAAAATGAGGATTGAAGAATGTTGGCCATTTAAAAAATGATAACTATATCGTACCTTCCACATAGGACTTGAAAAAATCCTTGTATGTACCACCAATTTTCCTTCTAAGAGCTCCATACTGAAGTAAACAAAAAAAGATAGTAGTTAGAGGGATCAAGAAAGGATTAAAGAGTTGAAAGAGTACAATATACCTGTTCTCTGTTCATCCTTTCTCCAGCTCTTGTGGCTTCTCTAGCCTCTTCTATAAGCTGAGCATCCTCAGCAGATCTCACTTGGGAAAAATCAAGAGCCTCGGTCACACTGCTAAACAAGGATTGCTTTTTCTTATTGGGTTCTTGCTTCTCTTGTTTGGCTGAAACTCTGAACTTTATGCTTCTATTCACTCTGCTGCAATCAAGAGTGTCATGGATAAGTCCTGAGTTTGGAGAAAAACTGGTATAAGAAGGGGTCAATGGCAGAGTCCCTAGGCCCATTTTAGCTTCTTTTGGTACTTAGCACCACCCTGATTCTCAACCACGTTCCTGCAGTTATTATTTATATGCAAAAGTGTTTGTTTTTGTAGGTTTTGGTGCCACGAAATTGTAGCCACACAAGGATGTCAATTTGTCCACAGCACTCTTGCCACTCATAAAACCTGGTGGTTAATAGAAGACTATGTGGCACCTTAGGGAACTCAAATACCACAGGATCTCTTTTATCTTTCTCTCTCTTGGTGTTGTGCCACGTAATTGTGTAATTCGTGTTCATAATTATTAACTAAAATATCTGGCTAAAGACCACGTAGTAATACTAATGCTTGCTGGCTCTTATTTTATGAAATTTAATCTACTTTCACAAAATTCAATTTATAAAATTTTTAAGTTGGAGTGTATTGAAAGTCTATAGTTTTGGTTTTAAGGAGTATGTTGAAGTTGTGTTTAGAAATACTACTTTGTTTCACTTTTGTTATTTTACTTTTAAACATGAAACTGTATCATCAATAATGAGATTTTCTTAATTCATTACATACTCATATGGGTTGATTCGATTTTGATTTATTTTATTTTTATACTTATTTGCTTGAAATTGTGCCTAAAAGCATAATTTTAATTTTTTATCTTTTTAAATTTCAATAATTTAGAATTTGTTTATTTACATTATTTTTAAATTACAAGGGAAACATTAAGAATTTAGAAAATAATATAATCAACAACTTAAAGTACTAGTAATAATTAATATACATAAACAAGATGTCAAATAAAAGAAATTATTTGTGAAAATTGGTCTCAAAAATCAGTCTTTTTATTTGATGTCCGTCTTTCCGGCTATTCTTTCTCTCACGACAAGTTTACAGGAATTACAGTGCCTTCTGAACCTTAATTTCTAAAGTTATATCCTTGCAAATATAAAGAACAGGGAATGGTAGCATATATCTATGCATTCTAGTCTTCTATGTAAACTACTCTCGGAAATAGAGAAAAAAAAAATGAAAACATTCTATATATAAATTACGTTAAAATTATGTAAACTCGATCAGTCACCCCCACAGTCTCAATTCACAAAATCCTTGAGAAACTGCACATATGGCATTGAAGCCTGTGTCTCTATAAGAAAGACAACAGAAAAAGACTAATTACAAGTTAGATATTTCTACACAATGTAAACCATGCCAACCTCCAAAAGAGAAACTGGGGGAACCTTAAGTGCTACATCAGGGCCTCTACAATTCCTTCTCAAGAAATTGTAGCCGTAGTTAAGTGCCAATTTCTTCAGGACAGATGAGCCTTGCTTTGCTCTTACATGGGAATGTCCAAGAATGAAGGCAATCCCAGCTTCTTGAGCAGCATAAAGATCTTCCAGTTCTTCCTGCATCTGCACTCCTACCTCAGACCTTGCATCGCTCTCAGGCTCATAGTCAATAGCAAACCTCACTCTCCTCTCACTCACTGTTGGTTCCATCTCAATAACATCGCTCACACTTTGAACTGTAGGGAAACCAACAGAGACACTGGCTTGCTGCACACTCTCACCACCACTCTCATATCCTGGTTGGATGGAGAAACCAGTTGTTCCAATCACAGTTAGTCTGTGACTTGATGATTCATTAGAGTTTGAGACATCATCCTCAACGCTCATGCTGCTCCTCCTACTCCTGTACCAATCATATTGGATGAAATCTGCAAGTCTTGCTACTAGTTCTGACTCAAAGGAATCAACATCTTGATGAACATCACGATATCCATATCTGACTATACATCTGTAGGACCGATGAGCAGAAGGTCCTACACGCCCCACAAGATACCTCTCAGCAGCAGGAACGTGAGGGACAGGCACTGATTTCACACACACAAAAACAAGGATGCGATGATATGCAGGAAGGTTGGTCACAAAGCGGGAGAAGTTTGCTGGGATACCAGCTGTGAGGTCAGTGAACACTAGTCCTATTCCTGGAACTCTAGCAATTCCTAAGCTAGGACCTAAGGCTAGAAGCCAATCTAGTGATACCTTGTTGTGAAGGTCATATTCATATTTTCTGATGGTTGCATAGTGCCAAAGGAACATTATAATCATGAGGAAGAGTGCCAGAAGGATTGGTAACCAGGCACCCTCACAAAACTTTGTGAGGGAAGCTGAGAAATACAGCAGTTCAATAGAGCCAAAGAATAACAGGAAACAGAGTGCTACTATGGGGGGTTTGTGCCAGCAAACTACGATTACCAGCGAAGTAAGGCATGTCGTTACCAGCATCACAGTCATCACTGCTAATCCTGCAATGAATAAAGATTGATTTAAAGGTCATTCCAATCGACATAAGGTATCTAATATCTCTGAAATTAAGTAATCAAGCATCTAGCATAAACTATGATAGTGCAAAGAAAATTTCAAAAGGAAAAAAAAACATGATTAAGTCAGTGATGCATAAATGTATTGGTTACCTGAAGCATTTCCCATGTGTTTTGTGTCCCTAAATCCAATGGTCACAGCAATACAGAGGATCATGAGTAACCAATTAATCTCGGGAATGTAGACCTGACCATGTATCTTGTCAGATGTATGGACAACCTTGACTCTTGGGAAGCAACCTAGAGATTGGCTCTGGTTTATGATTGAAAATGTTCCACTGATGATTGCTTGGCTTCCCACAACTGAAGCTAGAATGGCTAAGATAAGTACTGGCCACCTCACACTTTCTGCAACCAAAACATTGTACAATGTTTTCTATAATATGCTCTCATAACAGGCAAGAACATTCATACACATACTTCCAGGAAACTAACAAAGGTATTATATACAACAACATTGCCAGAAGTTTTTTTCTATTTAGCTATTTATGAGGCTTCCTTCCAATTTTACAGCTTTCAGACTAGTAAGAAATTGTGAAGTGAGCTTGGACAACGAATACCTGGAACTGAGACATAAAAACTGATTTGGAGATCAGAATCATGATGATGTGACAAATACGCAGCTTGTCCCATATATCCCAATATAAGCGCAGGATATACCAGAAAGGTGAATGCAGTCTGCACATGACAAACTGTTAGAAGACCTTTCCTGCTTAAAAATGACCTTCCAGGTCCATGAGAGCTGTCAATATTCCAGGAAAAAGGTAGGGAAATAGAAAATGTGAAAATATAATTAACCAACCTGAATGGCCATATATGAGAAATGGCCAAGATCAGCAAACATAGCTTCTGAGCCTGCATACAAGGTCAATATAAAAAGTCTTTAATGTTCTTAGCAACATCATGTTGAAGCAACCATAGATATTTTACAATGCTCCACTAAAAAACCAAATATATTGGGGTCAACACTTGCTCGATTATAGTGAAATTGAACTTAATTTGTTTATGTAAATAACACTATGCCGTTGAATAATTTTAGGGGAACACTATTGCAGGAGCATGCTGAATAATAAGAGAAGAGTTGATTCAAAAGTAAATTTCACTCAGAAATTAATTTGAATCTGTTCTGACAAACTTCTCCATGAGTATTTCTAGAAGAAGAAAAATAAGCAAAAGTAAAACGAGTTTCTCAACAAAATAAAAGTAGCTTAAACATAAGCTAATTTGTAGAAGGCTCATTCTTATATTCTACTTGTATACAAGTTAATTTCAACTTAATGATAAACTTATTTCATTTTCTATCTTAACCTTTTCTCCTAGAAGTACTTATGCAGAAGTTTCTCTATGCATACTCTATTTTTTAATTTAATCATAATTTTGACCTGGAGGTTGCAGAAAAGACAACTAAACAACGTATGTATTTTTTTAGATAGACAAAGTTTGGAATTTAATGAATATGTTATGCAGGAGTACCGTCCAAGATATTATATTTAACTACATAGATGAATTTTCTATATTTACCTGTTATGCACAGCAATATTCCCCCCAAAGACATCCATCCACCTATCCTTGTCTTCTTCAAGAACTTGAACATATAATATGGCGAAAGAGCTTTATATACATGTGGATTCCATTTGAATATATTATATAGACCAAGTGTGCTGATGCACAACAGCCATGCTAACACAATTGGAGCAAAAAGGAACCCCACCCTATGTGTACCATAGTGTTGCAGTGCGAACAAACAAACCAGTATGAAGCAAGTGATGGGAATCACAGCATCTGCAAATGCATATCAACAGGTTCAAATACAAAAACAAGGAAGAAATCCTGCAAACTAACCATTTCAACAATGATAAGCTATGAGTGAAATCTTTGAATATTTTATTCTAAAAAGATACACACTACTTCAATTTTTTTTTCAACTGGGTTACCTCCTTGTCAGTAGGAAACAAACTTTAATAGAAATACAGAGAATGACATCAGTGAAACTTACACTGGTGGTGTTTCTTGGACATAGATACCTCAAGACCAGATACTGCCGAGAAAACTACACAAATGGATTCCCAGTCAACAAATTGATAAGAAAATATTAGTATAAATATGGTTAATAAGGTGGAATCTTACCAGAAATAGCTGGGGTAAGAAGTCCATCCCCTATTACCATACAAGTGCCAAGAAGAACCACGATTAGGAGAGCCGTATGCAAACCCTTATATTTCTCAAGTACCATCTTAACTCGAGAAGTATCTTTCTCTGGAGGCTCCTCCATCTTATATGTAGAAAGCGCTTCATCCGCATGTTGTCGATTTGGTAGGAGACTGACTTTGGCATGCCTACAAATCAAGGAATATAGAGCAAACGTACCACCTGCCGACCCATGCAAGAAAACCATCAACAAGAGCTGAAGCAGCATATTGGCTTCTTTCATGTTCATTCGAATGCTTACCTTCTCCATTATCATCAGCTCTAAGAACCACAAAAACGTATTTGAAGAGTGGCACCAGTGTCAGAGTCCAGAATACAAAAGAGAGGGCACCAAAAATCTCTTCATTGGTCTCTGAATGTTCAATATCTTCCGCAAATGTGCTCGTGTACACATACAAAGGAGAAATGCTCAAGTCCCCATATACCACACCAAGGCTTTGGTAGGCCAAGAGCATAACAGTCTTCCAAGAGTCCTTCTGAAATGCAATTTAGCGTCTAACTCTTTCAGTATTCATTTTGAACTAAAATTCTATGTCCCACCAATCCCTTATCAGACAATGAAGAAACCACAAACAGTACGAAATGACATTTTTCATGCTTTGGTTTTGCATAGCTTTTCCAAGTTAATGCACTAACCTTTGAGGTATCCCAACACTTCCTGGATTCAAGATCCATTAGGTTCACTTGTGAATGGTCTCCACGCAGAAAGTATGAGCTTAAGCACACTTGTAGCTGCAGATCTGCCCTGTTCGACAGCACCACCTATGTTACACAAACCGAAGGAACATGCACTCTGAAACACGAGAATAAAGGAATCTCAGACCAAAAATTACAGCCACCCATCTTGTGTGCCCACAATCAGAGGTGATTAGAAGAAGGAAGACATTCACTCACTTTTGGATAAACTCACATGACATCCATATCCCTGTCAAATCTTGCCGAACAGTGGACACGATTTTTTATTTCCTCAAAACTAAAGAAGGGCACAAGAAAGAAGAAAATGGTGATATTTTTTCATTAAATCACAATTTAGTATAATATATTCAAAGAAAATGGCGCAGAAGAAAAAAGGTAAAGATATTGAAAAAATATCATTATAAAAATTATTTGTAGGGAAAGAGTCCACAGATTGTGTTAGTCAGATACAGTAGAGCTAGAACCACCAGGCAAAGAAAGAAGCAAGTGCATTGATTTCATCCATCCCACACAAAATCTTTCAAAGAACCAGTTGTATCATGTGCCACCTCATTATATCATCTGGCTTTTTGCTTTTTCTTTCAATTTTTACCTTCCAGTCATTTAACTTTCATTGGTCTGGCTGGACCATGTAGAGATAATAAAACAAACACCTCACTAATAGTTGGTAAATCCAACAGAATGATTAAGCCTTAGAGAGAAAGGAAGCACCTTTGAAAATTATATCTCTAACAGAACTAGGGAGTTGAGACAATGATGGAGATGAAGACAGAACAAAAAGAAGATAATTTTGGGGTCAGTTATTATGATGAATGGGATGCATAGTCACACAGCAGCAGCAGGAAAAAAGAAAAACAAGAATATAATGAGCCAACCGTCCCCATGATGTTGACACCAAGCATGATCACGTGATTGAACGACAGTTACAAGTTCACTCGTCCAAATCCCTACCCCAAATGAACCCAATTTGGAGGATCAGTTATCGTTTTTGATTTCCCTTTCCTTCTCCCATACTTAATTTATGCACCACAACTCTCTTGTCTTAATGTTAGGTTTTTGCGTCATTTTATTTATCTACTACACTTTTTTTTTATCCATGGCCAACCAAACTTTCAAAATTCATACTTCCCCACCCACCTACCCTTTGAAATTCTCTTTAGTCCGTTACTAGTAAAAGCAGCCACACTAGTGGATGACTCAGTTACAAAACATTTGGCTATCAATATATTAAAAAAATTAAGTTTTTTTAACTGATGAATTATATAGTGTGCTTGAATTTCCGTTTCCTAACGTTAAATTGTCGTTTCTTATGAATTCCTTGTTTTCTGATTCAACTAATATGCAAACACACATCTCGATGGTAACATGAAGAATCAAAATTTCATCTTATATATATTCAGGTTTTTATACCTAGCAAAATTCCAAATTGTATATTAATCATAATGCCAAACTAAAGTGAGGTCTGAAACGGGGTTAAGAAAGAGAGAGTAAGATAGTATCTAAGGAATCATATTTGGAAAAATGAGAAGGGACCATAATGCTGCATTGAGTATGATGGAAGACTTAAAAAGCAAAGGCATGTGCATGACTATAAATGCCACATTTTGAAAGGTCATGGTACCTGAACAAGTGAACGTGCTCCTCACTTTCTCCACCACGCAAGTCCAAGATTTTCAGAATTCCTTTATGAGACATTAATGCCAATCTTTTCCATCGTAACAGCAAATCAACCAAGATGGTTATCTGCTATGCTCTTTTTGAGTTACTCTATCCTTTTTGGCATTCACCCAACTCAACTTTTTCTGACCCTCCTAGCTTTCTTTCAATCACTCCACATAGGAACAGAATGAGATCAAGCAGCATCTAGCACCGTCCCAAAGTCGTAAGCTTCGCTCGTGAAAGTCACTACTTCACTCAACACGTTCTCTAAATGTGAAAACGAGTTATCAATCTATCACATATTTATATCATGGTACAATGCATGTGCCACGTGGGAATTTTGAGAGGTAGATCCTAATGAATCAATGAAACGAATCAAACCTTACATTCATACATACATCATTTACCTGTGTATGTGCATAATGGTGCCACTTCACTTCAAGCAAAAGGGACAGATACATCCCATGCCGCGAATTGCAGAGAATTTTCTTTTGTAGTTTTTTAAGGCTGAAGGATGAGACAGTGGTAGAGACACTGTTATGTTCTAGATTAAACGAACAATAGTGGAGATAGAGGCTGTTAATTTTCTCTACCAACCGACAGTGACGAATGTCGCTAAATAAATTAAGGTAGACAAAACAAATAATTACTATTATTTTTGGGATTGTAAAGAGTGTAGAACGTGACTACCATCAAAGTGGGGATACATTCCCTTGATAAGGGATGTACACTTGCATAATGACACTGTCCTTTACAGCTTGTGAATGTTTTGCTGTTGTTTTTAACAGTTAAAAATTTCAACTGCGTAATGGATAGCATAGCACAGGAGTAAAAATAATGTCTTTTTCTCACTCTTCACCCTTTGCCTGTTATTATAATTTCATATCCTTCTTTTATCAAGAAGAGGGGTTAGTTGAAATAATTAAAAAACTATAAAGTATGAAAATAGTGTTTCTCCAAAAAATAAATATCTTTTATAATAAGCTAAATCCAAGGATAAATATCTAATTTGGCTTTATGGCAAAAAGTGTAAAAGGGACACATTAGTCCCTGAAGAAAAGACATGGTATGTTAACAAGTTACATCATGCATAGGTCACTTTCAACTTTCAAGTTAGTTTCCATGCTTAATAAATGTATTAAGTTGTCTGGTTAGAAAAGATTTTTGTAGCATGAAAGTAAATATCTCATTGACAATTTATTTCCATCTATTTTCTTTTGTGCAAGGACTTCCTAGGAGGAAAAAATGAAGTGATAGTGATCACTTTTCTACATGAAGCATTGAAATTAGAATTACGGAATGGAAATTTTAAGAGTGATTAATGATAGATAAAAGATACTATGATTGGACCACAAGAAAGAATAATAACGTTGCTAAGAGTGCATTATACAGTAATTTGTGTCCTTTATTGATTCATTCATTATCGGTGCAACATAGAGAGATTGATTTGCTCAAAATATCACAAAGTTCGAGAACTGAGGATCAAACAGCTGTTATACGCGAGGATATTGTGCTGGAACGCGGTGTGAGTCTGCAGTATTCGGTGATTTTGGGACCAAGCAATCCATTTGATGCAGATATGTTACATCTTCAATGCAATGTTTTGGTTAAGAAAATGAAAGAAAAATATAACTTGTGACGAATTTATAGATTACGTAAATTTTCAGAGTCTTTTGCATTCTTTTTATTTATTTCCTTCTTATACTAAGAAAGGAACAAAATGTGCAAAACTTGTTTTATGTCCTTTATTTTAGTAGGGAAGGTAAAATTAAGATCAATTAGATTATTTTTTAATGAAAAGAAAACCATTAAAAGAGAAGAGAAGAAAAAAATAGCCTACTTATTTACCTGACTGTCACATTTAAATTAATTGCAACCAAAGATTCATCAGCATTGTATAATGTTGGTTTTTGGTCAACAAGTTTAGCATAATTACTTTTTGGTTTTCAATATTAGATAACTAATTAGAGGTTTAGAGTGAGAGGTAATTTGGTGGCAGCAGCAATTATATGTTTTTCATCCTCTTACTTGTCATTTGAAAGTATTAGTGTTAGATTGCTTAGACTAATTTGATAATTATAAGGTTGGGAGAATTTACTCATGTTGGCTAATGGTATATATATTTCTTCTATGGTGAACCATTGTTAAAAACTAACCTAAATTTTATTTATTTTTGAGAATTTAAATGAAAAATCATGATTGCATTAATTGTTTAGCCTTTTCATATAAGAAAAATTAACAATAATGAGAATAATTATATTTATTGCTTTTTTAATTTTCCTCTTTGTTTACTGTGTTATGCTACAAGTATATGGTGGTACAATTTTCGAAAACACACCACTTTTAATGCAATACTTTGATTGGTGAAAACATGGTGTCCAAAAAGACTTTTCCAATACTGGAAAACAAGTTTAAAAATTACTAATTATGACTAATCAATAATTATTTGGTGTAGAAATATAATTATACTAATGCTGCACATAATGAACTACAAAATAAAGATAGAAGGTTCAAAAAATATATTTTTTTACAAAAAGGTTATAAACATGAAAATTCGGTTAAAGCAATTGTATGAATGTTACAGATACCTCTAGATAATGTAATTGGGATTTTAGATCATATTTCTAGTGCAACAAATTCGATCTTCACAAATCCTAATTCCTCCACTAATTAAGAACTAATTTCTATATCATATATCTAATTTCTTAGTAATTTAATCTATAATTAATTTTATTAAATTTTTTTTACAAGAATTAATGAATCGACTCTATTTTTAACACTTAGATTATTAATTATTATAATTCAAATAGGAAATTAAATCATGCTTTTGGAATAAATTGTCAAAAATTAAGATTAAAACATAATAGAAATTCAATTTAGATATAAAAAATCTAGAAAATAATACAGATTATATGCTTTGAAATTCTATTACAACATCTCTATTGTAAGGTGATATATAGGATCATAAATTTAAGACAGTCTTGTGAAAATTTTCTATTAGAATATGTTGATATTTGTAAAAGTTAAGATTGTGTGTTGTTAACAAAACCTTCTGTTGTAAGAATAAAGATATCATTTTCTGTTCTTGACAAAAAATATTTCAGGTAAAAACCAAATAAAATATTAGAGTATGAGTTAATCATAAAACTCTTGCATTATTGATTGAGGTAAAAGTTGAAAAAAAAAGTAGTGGTGTGTGACACAACATAGAGTAAATTAAGACATAATATAATGATTTTTGTAATAGATAACTTCACATCCAAAATTTAGCAATCCTTAGTCAAAAAGAAAAAAAAAAATCTAACATGAATGAAGATCCATAAAAGTGTCTCGAGTAATATTGAAAACGAGAAAGTTATGACGTTGACACTCCAACTAATTCTACTAATTAAAAATTAGTTTTGTCACTAAAAAATGTTACTTAAAGATTGTATGTTGTTAAAGCTATTGGAAATTGTCTCACTTAAATCAGATTAGCCTTTCATGCAAAATTTAACATAACTTTCTTAAATCCATTGATAGAATGACAAATATGTCAGGTACAAACAAAGTCTCACATCGAATTAAAATAAGAGATGAACATGAGTTTATATACACATAAGATATCTTCATTGATAAGAGACTTTTTGGAGTAGTATCAAAAGTAAATTCGTGAGGATTTGACCCAAAACGAACAATATCTTACCAGTATGAAAATCTATGTGTATGTGTGTGTTGAACCCCTACAAAATAATTGTAAAATATTTTTCAAGTTAAATCTTGACTTGAAGTTCTAAACTAATATTATTTTTGTTTAAATTTGATTGTTGACTGAATCTTATACTGTACGAATAAACAAATGAAATAATATAAAAACCACTAATAATAATACACTAATTATACAATGAAAAATATAAATTGTATATTCTAGTTATGACGTGTGTCGAAATTATGATCACGATTATTTGACAACAATAATTTAAAAGTAAAGAGTTGCAATAAAAGATTACTGAGCAAAATTATAAAAAAATAATAGCCACTGAAAGTAAATTTTGAGTTAAAGTATATATATTAGAGAAAGAAGGCACATACAATAAGCAAAAAAATAACTTTAAGGACGTTTTTCTTACTCTTTTTAAATATATCAAAATGAATAAATTCATTCAGAGAAAAACTAAAATATGGAAATAAATTATTCTAGTCCAATAGCTTGATTCCTATATTATAATCATCAACAATTTTTGCAAATGTTTATTTAGGCAAGGCCTTAGCAACAATCAAACATGAAAGACATGTAGAAAATGAAAAAAATTTGGGCATGATGCCATACACAGTCCAAAGAAACTTTAAGAAAGAGAAAAAAAAAATATATTTCAATGTTGTACTTTGCATTTATACTTGTAATTTTGTTTTGGATGTTTCTTTGTTAGTGATACTTGTAATTTTGTTTTGGATGTTTCTTTGTTAGTGGCATCTCATGGTACAAGGGAAAGAGAGTATGCATGAGAGTGGTTGTCCAACGTGGGATTTTTCAATAAGAAAGGAAAGAAATGTAAGATTATAGTTTAATCATAATTAAATAACCCAATTTTAGTTTTTTTTTTTTTAATTGGGAAAGATTCACGTTTTGTTTAGATGGTCTCCTCCTTTATTTTTTGTTTTATTTTTTTGCATAGTGAATATATTATAAATAAAAGAAAGTTGGTCCTTAATAATGTAGTATTCTTTATATTAGTTTTAGAACATTAACGGATAGTTCCTGGTTTTCTTGGATGTTGAAGGCTAGATACTTCTTTTTTCTTTATCATTCATTTTTGTCTCAATTTCATATAGAGACTTCTCAAAATTTCTTCCATAAAGCTTTCTTCACTTGAATGGATTTAGGGAAGAGTGATTGAATGGATTTAAGAGGATTTAAAGGTAAATTTTTTATTTAAGTGGATTTGGAGGTAAGTGAGAATGGATTTAGAAGTAAAGTTTGTGAGAATTAGTGTAGGATTTGATTGATGTGACAGATTAAAAAAATTTACTTCCAAATCCATTCTCAATTACCTTCAAATCCACTCAAATAAACAACAAAAAATTTACCTTCTGATGTTTTACTCCACAAATCACTTTTGCAGGAGTCATGCATCCTTGCATAATTATCCAAAGGATTGCATACTAGTTTTTTTCCAGATTTCTAGACTTGTGGCCATTGAAGAAGTATGGATTGATACCTAGTCACAACTTTATATGTGTAATGGGACCACCAAATGCATCTATTGATACAAGCTAATATCCCGCTACACAAGAATGTATTCTTTCGTAAAATATAAAAGAAAACCTTCTACTGCCTCGGTTCAACTCCAAACCAAGGCATAAAACCTCCTGTACTGACTCAGTTCACCAGTAACCGAGACAAAAGCATACACCTTTATGCCCCGGTTCAGAACTAAGGGAAAAAGTGGTAGACTTTCTACCTCGCCTGTATATACCTCAATTGCGGAACCGCTGCGGATAGACGAAAATAACCGCTGTCGTTTCCCTTTACTGCACTAGTGTGATTAAATCATCGTTTAAATTGATTACAATGACTTAAAACTAAGACAAGTTTTAGAGAGAAGTTTTAATATATTAAAACCTTATTTTAATAGATTAACCTTTTTGTGTATTCAAAAGTGTTAGATTACTCTATACTAATTTGTTAAAACGTATTTTCAATTTATTGATTTCCCGAGTAAGTGAAACTAATAAGTTAAAATATAGTTTGAATGTATTAAAGTAAATACACCATATGGTCGGACGACCTATATGACAAGAAAGAACGAATGGTCCAAATTATTAGACATACAAGTCAAAGCAAAATAAACTTAAAACCCGTCCGGCTTGGTATAAGTAGAGGCCAGACAACCGATCTTAGTAGCAAATCCCTCTTAAAAGACATCAAGAAGCAGTGTTAAATGTAAGTATCAATTAGTGTAATGGGCTGAGATTGTGCCATGATTAAGGTTCTGCTAATCTTAGGTTCATCTCAAAAATTATAAATAGAGGTCAAAGGTAAGATGTAGGTGATCGTATTTACTATGAATGATGAAATTAGATCATTGAATGATTTTAAAACCTTTAGCATTCACTATTCAATTAAACTTTTTAATATTTCATAGGATAAAGTTATATGTTTTATCTAAACTTTAAGTAATTTGTTAATAAACTTAGCGGTTAGCGGTCATCATGTGTTAATGTCTATAGATATTTGTGCTTGTTTATAAGAATGAAAAAAAGAATTTTATATATACTTATAAATAAAATTTGCAATGAATTATAATATTAAGGAAAAAATAAATATTTAGAAAATTGATAGTCATGAGTCGTTATTTAAAATAATAAATTATTATTATTACATGAGTGAGGTGTAGTATATAGGGTTAGAGTTCTTGTCATGGGTTGGTAGTCATGTAATTGATTATTGTTGTGTGCATAATATATGGTTATTGGTTTTATTATTTTTGTTTTATATGTACATGTGGTGTGGATTAATATTTATAATAGTTGTTGTGTATGTCTTTGACAAAACTAATTAAGGTAATTAAGAGTAGATTTTCAAGAATCTAAGATAATTTTTATTTTATTATATTATGAAAATAAAGGGCTTTTATAAAGATTTCAAGAAATAACCTCAATAAGGTTATGTATGACTCATATTTATATTATGTTAAGATAGAAACTCTAGCTATTAGAAAAAAAAAGGTAGAAACTTTGAGGGTGTCATGAGAGTGAGAGTTTGATCAAATGAAGGTTTGTGAGAGCTCGAAGGTGTAGTAGAAGGGCATTGATATTCTAGGAAAAGGCTTAGCAAGAAACTCATGTAAGGAAGCTATCCTTATTAATTGTTTTGTATGATCTTGAATGTAGTGATCAGTTATTGTGAATGGGATTGTGATTGTTATTGCATTAATTTATTGTGTTTGTCTTGTCTATGCTGTTTAGGTCATCGTGTTTGTAGTGTAGGATAAATTTGTTGCTTGGGTTATAGCAACCGTGTTGATGATGGTCGTCGCTTTCTAGTTTCTTTTCCTTTATAAATTACGGTGCAACCCTTTCTTATTTCTTTTAATTATTTCCATGTAGTGCAGTTTGTGCTTTATTTCAATTATTGACCATGTGGTGCAATTGTTTGGTCCACGTTAGGGTTTTCTTTTGATTGATGATGTTATATAAAATGTTTTCTACTTCTGGTGCTTGCTTCCATTCACGCTTGGGTACTATGTTTTTTAGTGTCATGTTGTTTAAGGTGTGTAGTAATGTGGTTTTTGGTTCCACGTTAGTTTTCCCTCTATAGTTACTGTGCGATTCAGGTTCTTGGCATGATGTATATTATTTTCGGCTATGTTACATTGATATCTTTCTGTTAAGTGCATTGTTCATTCCTTTCTTCCAAATTGGTATGTTTTCTAGTTTGTGGCAAGAAGTCTAAGTAGGTGTTGATTGTTTCTCATTTGATATATGTTAATTGCTCATGCACTAAATGGTCAAATGTTGTGGTTGTGTTGTGTGTATAAACCGTGTTGTTTTCACTAGAAACGTGGTATTTTCACTACGCTACGATTATAGTCACTTCGGTATGATGTATTGCATAAAAACGAGCTTATTATACCTTGGTCGTGTTGTTTTGTGCTTGCAAAGTTGGTTTCACATGTTTTCCTGGTTTTCTAACCTATTGCCATGCTATTTTGATGGATTGTTGTGGTGTTTTGTGTAATTTTGTAGTATTTGTATGTGTTGCCATGTTACTTTGCATGATTCCTAGTTGCCTCTGTATGTGTCGTGTTGTTTGTGTATGAAGCTAAGTTGTTTCCACTAACACCATCATGTTTATCTCCTTAGTTGTGCTTTTTTGTATATTTAAGTTGTTTATTTCCTTGGTCATGCACTTTTCATTAAATAATGTTGATTTTTATTGGAAACCGAGTTGTTTAGATGTGTGCCATGATGTTTAAGGTCAGTGTCGTGTTGTATAATTGCTATGATGATTTTGAAGCATGTGATCGACCTATTCTACATGTAACCATGTTGTTTTGGGGCCATGCTGAGTTTTTCACAATGCTACCATGATGTTTAGGGTTTGGCCAAGTTGTATGTCTTTGTTGCCATGTTGCTTTAATGCTTGCCATGCTATTTGTGTATGTCTTTGTTTCCAGACTACTACCATGTTGTATAGGTATGTTTCAAATTATTATCATGCTTATTTTTGTATGTGGCCAAGTTGGGGTATATATAGTCAGGCTTGGCTACAATGGCCGAGTTGTATTGATCGGGATGGGTTGGTCGAGTTGGGCTAACCCAGTTGTTTTTGATCGAGTTGTTTAGGGCCTTTGGTTTGGGATTATAGAGCTCAACATGTGTGATTCAGAGGTCAAACATGGTTTTTTTACCTTGGTTGAGCTATTTGAGAGGTGTGAGTTGTTGGTTATGTTGTCCTATTTGTTTTAGCAGTTAGCCTGAAGGTTTTTATCCTAGCCGAGGTCTTTCTTGTGTTTGTCGAGTTGGTTCTTATGTTTGTCGAGTTGTTTGTTATGAGTGCCAAGTTGTTTAATGTGTTAGCCAACCTATTTGCTCTATTAGCTTAGTTGTTAGTGTTATTGACTGAGTTGTTATGGTTGTGATTGAACTGGTTGGTTATGTTACAAAGTTGTGTGTGGTTGTTGTTGATGTGTTTTGTCTCGTCGTCTCAATTGGTATTGGGAGATGAGTTTGTTTATTGTTACGTTGGTTTGGTAGTCGTCAGAAGATGTGATTGTGTAATGCACTAGTGCAGCGAGGGGCTTTTACCGCGGTTCATTTTCCCTATACGTCGTGGTTCTTGAACCGCGGCATATACAGCCGCGGTAGTAAGTCAGACACTTTAGGCCGCGGTTATAACCGCGGTATATAGGTTGCGGAATATGCCGCAGTTGTCGAGGGAACCGCGGCCTAAATCCATTGTTTTTTAAAAAAACAAAAAAAAGTACATTATATGCCGCGGTTCAACCGCGGCAAAAGAGTGAAGAATATGCCGCGGTTAGTATCAAAACCGCGGCCATATGTCTCGTTTTTAAAAAAAAACGAAGCACTATATGCCGCGGTTGTGGTTAGAACCGCGGCATATTCCCCTGCAGTTTTTTAAAATTGCAGGTCTGTTTTTGTGATATCCACTACCACAAAAACAGACCTGCATATAAAAACATATACACAAATTCAATTTGAACATAGCAAACACATGTTCAAATGTATTTCAACATCAAATAAAGTACAAAGTCTAAGAAAATTCTATCTAATCAAATGCATTGTTTAAATCTAAGAGCTATTGTATAATCTAACTATATACTTCGCAGCAGCGTTCCTCATGAATAGTAGTGACTTCTCAGGAACTGGTGTAGTAGTCTTGAATCTCTGCAAAAGACAATTCATTTTAATTAGTGTATATGAATTCAACATTTGGGAAAAAATCAAAATTTGTTAAAGTTAAATATTACCGTTTCCCAGCGACTTGTGATGTGAGAACGAACAATATGGGCCATCCAATACATTACATAGTATCCGCACTCATATGACCCATTTTGTCTGTTACACTACAATATATCATCACAGTTGATAATAGTTAGTGAATAACATTAAAATAAAACAATTATAACAAAGTATGTCTTTAGCATATGTCAAACCTTGAGAGAAATCCAAGCAATCTTTCTACTATTAACAATTGATCTCCCACCCATCATCATACTTGCTGGAATAGAACTGTATATAAAAAAAGGTTTTAGCATTCATTTATATAACAAAGAAAGTCCAAACATTGAGGTTCTTACCAATCAATTGCTTGTTTGAGTTGTGCGGGAGGAGGCCTGTGCAATGAGCAGAACCACAAAGCATAGTTGTCTTGCATAGACATAACAAGAAGTTGCCAATGGCGCCTGAAATTCATAATAACGTAACTATTAAATATTAAAATCACATATGGAACATTATTATGTTAACAAAGTTCACTTACCCGGATATATAAGGCAAAAAATATATTTTCTTGCCCCTTCCAAAACTGTTTATCAGACTCATGTTGATATGCTCAAAATCATTTGATTGATGAATTGATTGGGGATCAATGAATCCATAATCATCAGAACGCCCCAACTTATTACTGACCCCAGACATATACCTGAAATCAAAAATTAATTTTGATATAAGGATACTTGATATATAAATCAAGTATATATATAAATAATTGGTCATAGACTTACATCGTCCATAGTTGAATAATTGAAATATTCAACTCTTGTGTTCCCGACGCAAGCTCACGGACATCTTGGCTATTAAGGTATATTGGGACCTCAGAAGAATGTCCAAATACATTAGCATCATACTCAACCTCCAAAGGCTTATCATCAAGGATGTCAGCAAGTAGATGCAATGAAGAAAGAGGGTCATCCTCAGATAGAGGAATCTTCTGTTGTGCCTGCGTCTGTTGTTACATGAAAAGATAAGATAAGTTTTGACATCAAAAACCTTTAAAATTGAGAAGGGTAAAGAAGAATTTCATACCGAGGGGTCAGAAACTGGTTTAACCAAAAATTTAGGCCAACTGATAAACGACTTATATGCTTGTTCCACAGTGAAAATCTCTTCCGTGGACAGTGGAACCGAGGCATCTGGTATGATCATTTCATCCACTGAGACCTTCACCTCATCCTCTAATAGTTGCATACCATGACATACAGTCGCTGACCTAAACTCTGTTCCACGAGCTACCAGCACCATCTCAGTATCTTCTAAAATGTATAGCAGACATGGGCTACCATCGTCCATGTCATCCTCTGGGATGGCTGATGCGGAACAACTTCCTTTGCCGCTTCTCCCTGTCAGAGTAAATGTTAGATTATACAAGAGATAGAAATAATTGCACATTAATGTTTATTAAGTTTACCTGTGGGAGGGGGAGGGATAACATGTTCCTCTATAGGAGACTGCACCGGGCGCATGCTCTGAAACTGCTCCTGGTATAACATCTGGAATTCAGCCCTCACCTCGGCCCTGATCTCCTGCATAAGGTCTTGTCGGACCTTTTTTGTGATCTCTTCTGTCATCCTTTGTGTATCGCTGTATGAATATGAAGGCTGACGAGAAGAGCTCCCAAAATAATCTGTAATTCCTACTCCAGGACCTGCAGCACGTACACGTCCAGGGTGCTCAGGTCGTCCAATTGCAGCAGCAAGAATATCCTGGCGACCCTCTGGAGTGAATTGGCCTTGGGAGCTCTGCTCAACCAAGGCGTCCTGTAACATTACAAAACACCATTATTCTTTAAATAGTTTAATGTAGTATGTATAATGACAATATTTATTATTTTAGGAACAGTGATAACTTACAATTTTTTCAGAAATCTCTCGTGCAGTGTCGGAAGAGTAGGTGCCCGATGGTCGCATACGGGCCAACTTCCATTTCTCATGTCTAGACGGTGGAGAAGGAGGCTGAGGAGGGCTACCACTTTGAGATGGTGGTATAGCATCTGCCTTTTGCTTGAGGATTTTCTCCTCAAGCTTCCTATACCCACCACGAGATAATAGGTGGAGGTTTTTGTTCTTAGCACTTGTTCCTTGTGCTTTGCTTCTAATTGCCTGTCACATACACATTAATTAATTAGTTCATATGATATATATTTGTTAATGAGGAATTGAATAATATGAACTACACTAACCTGCCATTCCTCTGACATCCGACTCTCTTTAAAAACCCGTCAAGTCTCCTCATCAATGGACTTATATGAATTACATGGACTTTTATGTTTAAGGTGTCCAAAGATGTACCTTGATGTCAACTTGCTTTTAAAGTTTCTGAAATTTTCTGCAACAGTTGACAAACACTTATTTCTAAGTGTTGGGACATTTGGAATGTCAAATGTCATCTGAAAAAAACATAATAAAGTTGTATTAGTACAAAATTATCAATATAAACAAATTATAATTCAAATGCTATTAACTAACTTACCAATATATCTTGCCAAATAATGTTCCGATCACCCTCGGACACATGATCAAAAGATGGAATGAGAATGCTAATCTTATCACGTGCCACTACTCCAAGGTATGATCGGAAGTCATCTGCATGGGGGCCAGTTGCCACACCCGTGGTGACATTCACATTCACCGGAGTTCTTTCACCACTATTTTTCCTGATTAATAGTTGTTTCATCCTAGTGGGTCCTCTAGTGGATCTGGTTGGGGGAGCCTCATCCCCTGAAGAATGTGGATGATCAGCCATATATCTGTCAAAATAAATAACAACATTAAATTTTCTTTCAAGACTTATGTAATATCATATAAATTAACAAAACATGTAATAGTACAGAAATTGAAAATTCATACATAAAGATATGGATTCATCATATGTATATTCCCTCATCATGATCTGACCGAATTGCATGTACATCATCGTCAACTACAGATTGGTCATCCAAATTTGTTGTAGTTTGAAATGAATGGTTGTCAGCAATATCAATATTAATCAGATTGTCTTCGTTAACTTCAATTTGTTTTTTTGCCTTGAAGAGCAACATACCAATGGTCAGACGCAGGATCTTTGACATAAAAAACTTGAGATGCTTGATGTACCATGATAAACGGTTCGTCTCGATAACCCACCTTGCAAAAATCAACCAGTGTCATACCCGAGTCATCTATTTTCACACCACTCTTATTGTCAAACCACTTACACTTGAACAATGGAACAGAAAACTTGGTGTAATCAACCTCCCATATCTCTTCTATTATACCATAATATCTCATTGATCCAAGTACAGGAGATTGATCTTTTGATGTGGAAAATTGAAGTGACTCAACTTCTAAACTGACTCCACTATTTTGTACTGTGCTTTTATCATCCAAAGTCTTCGTATAGAATGTGCAATTATTGACTTCATAACCTGTACAACACATGACATCAAACTTCAAACCATTTGCAAGCCACAATAAAGTTTCAGAAGAATGTGGCTCTTTGTCAATTTCATATTTGAACCAAGACATAAATGTTTTGTTATGCTCTATCAATTGCCATTTCTCTGATTGTCTTGGATTTTTATTCTTAACAATGGCTTTGTGTGCTTCCAAAAAAGGGATCACCTCATCTGTGTTGTTCAATATATAAAGATGCGCTTGCAACAATTCTTCGCGATCTTTTGTCACCACATTGACACCTCGGATGCTTTTACTTGTAGAAAATTTATTCAACCATGCTGTGCGAGGAACTCCTATTGGATTCGTTGATGTCATGTAATCTGAACAAAACTCGATACTTTCTTCAGCAATATACCTTTCAATCATCGAACCTTCAGGGTGATATGGATTTTTAACGTACCCTTTCAAAATATTCATATAGCGCTCAATAGGATACATCCATCTTAAGTATACCGGTCCGCACAACTTGATTTCTCTAACCAAATGAACAAGTAAATGTACCATGATGTCAAAAAAAGATGGAGGGAAAAACATCTCTAGTTGACACAAGATGATAACAATCTCGCCTTGAAGTTCATCTAACTTTGTAGGATCGATGGATTTACTACATATTGACGAGAAAAATGAACACAACCTGTTTATGGTGTGCCTAACATTTTTGGGCAAAATTCCACGAATAGCCACCGGTAACAACTGTTGCATTAAGACGTGACAATCGTGAGACTTCATGCCAACAAGCTTTAAGTCCTGCATTGACACTAAACTCTTCATATTTGAAGAGTATCCTTGTGGTACTTTGATACTCTTTAAACATACACAAAAACTTATCTTCTCTTGTCTAGACATTGTGTAACATGCAGGGGGCAAATAAGTACGTTTACCAATCTCCTTGGGTGCCAACTCTTCTCGGATATTCATGTCAACCAAATCCAAACGAGCATTCACTCCATCTTTTGTCTTTCCCTGAATGTTGAGTAATGTACCAATCAAGCTATCACACACATTCTTTTCTACATGCATCACATCTATGCAATGTCGAACATCTAACTTTGACCAATATGGAAGATCAAAGAATATTGATTTCTTCTTCCAAGGGGTCGTTACAGATGACTTCTTGGATGTTTTCCCAAATACATGATGTATTTTATTAACTTTTTCAAGAACTTGAAGGCCAGTAAGTGGATTTGGTGCTTCCTCCCTCTCTTGATCTCCATTGAATGCTTTTTTTAACCTTCGATATGGATGATTACGTTTTAGAAATCTCCGATGACGCAGATACACCATCTTTCTTCCATGTTTCAATTGATGAGCTGCAGTGTTTTCTTCACATATAGGACACGCTTTATGACCCTTGACACTGTATCCTGACAAATTACCATAAGCAGGAAAGTCATTAATGGTGCAAAATAACATTGCACGCATCATAAAAGTCTCTGAAGCGAATGCATCAAATATTTCAACCCCATCAACCCACAAAACCTTCAAGTCTTCAACTAGTGGGCTTAGATAAACATCTATGTCATTTCCAGGCTGCTTTGGACCAGATATCATCATAGACAACATCATGTACTTCCTCTTCATGCACAATGCAGGAGATAAGTTGTAAATTATCAATATAACTGGCCAACAACTGTGATTGGTACTCAGATTACCAAATGGGTTCATTCCATCAGTGGCTAAAGCAAGCCTAAGATTTCTACACTCTTTACCAAATTCGGGGAATTGTCGATCAATATTTTTCCATTGCTTTGAATCAGCTGGATGACGAAGCAGCCCGTCAATTTTTCTCTCATCTGCATGCCATCTAAGATTTTTAGCATCTTTGGGATTTGCAAACAAACGCTTAAGTCTGGGCACTATTGGAAGGTACCAAACTACTTTCAAAGCAGATCCATTTTTTTCTATCTGACCATTATCTTCACTATTGTTTTTTGACTTGTATCGTGATAAGCCACATTTTGGACACTTTGTCAAAAATTCAAACTCTTTCCTATACAAAATGCAGTCATTGGGACAAGCATGTATCCTTTTATACTCCATACCCATTGGACAAAGAATTTTCTTCGCATCATAATTACGAGTGGGCAGTGTATTTCCATCTGGCAACATTTCATTCAACAACGTCAACAGTTCTGTAAAACTCTTATCAGTCCATCCATTGCTCGCCTTCAAATTCATGAGCCTTAACACCGCTGATAAACGTGTGAACTTAGTTGAACCGACATACAAAGGTGTTTCTGCATCAGTCGACATCGTCTCATACACATGAGCTTTGGCAAAATTTTCTACTCCAACATCGCGGATCATGTCCTCCAATTTGTCTTCATCCGGTCGATCTTCTTCCATGGTGGAATCAGTAACATTTACACTTTGAGAGTCAGTGGGAAAATCAATTTCTTCGCCGTGCCAGATCCATGTTGTATAGCATCTTAGAAAACCATCACATATAAGATGTTCTCTAATTTGAGTTGCGTTCAACTTTCTCCCATTCAAACAGTTCACACAAGGACATCTAAACTTCACTTCATCATCAGTTCTCCCCTCATTACGTTGCGCAAATTGTATAAATTCCTCTACACCTCTCTCGTACTCAGCACTAATACGTGGTAAATTAATCCAATTTCGATCCATATTCCTAAATATTACATAAATAATATTTTAAGGTTTATAAATAATACAAGAACTACAACACACATTACCAAAACTATAGCAAAAACCATACCATACATTACCAAAACTATAACAATTTCATGCATTATCAAAATTAAAGCAAAAATTATACCATACATTACCAAAACTATAGAAACTTCATACATTACCAAAACTATAGCATTATGCAAAAACTAATGAAAAAATCACGTTAAGAATGCAAAAGGACATAAATACCTGGAAGAGGAACGGCGGCGGAGAGGGTGAAAAACGCAACGAAATCACGATTTTGATCGGCTAAAACTCGTTTTTATCGTCAAAAATGAATAATGACCGAACAATTTTGAGTTTAAACGGTGAAAAACGCAAAATCTGAGATGATGGGTGGTTCGGAGGAAGAAGAAACGCGAAAACAGTGAGAACGCGCGAGGAAGACGACACTGTTCCAAGTTTTAATTTTTAACTCTGAACGGGAGAATCTACCGCGGTTCACTACTTAACCGCGGTATAATATAGGTATATGCCGCGGTTTCACGCCCAACTGCGGCATATACTGATTAAATAAATAATCCTAAATGGCATTTTTGAAATTATTTTTAAACTATATGCCGCGGTTCAGAGGGCAACCGCGGCATATACCTCGAAATATTTCAAATTCATATTAAATTAATTTCAGATAGGAGAATATGCCGCGGTTGTCCAGAGACCCGCGGCATATACCCCCTGTAACTTCTGAAATTTTCTGACTGGCAGAGAAGTTGAGAAGTTACAGGGGTATATGCCGCGGTTGTCCAGAGAAGCGCGGCATATACCCCAGTAACGTTTTAAATTCTCTGACGAAGTCAACACCTGCAATAAGTTGCATGGGTATATGCCGCGGTTCTCTGGACAACCGCGACATATACTCATGTTATTTAATTTTTTATTCACACGTGGCGTCAAAGGGGATGGTTGACCGGTGTATATGCCGCGGTTCAGAGGGGAACCGCGGCATATGTGTTCGATTTATTTACAAAACTGCCACCGCGCACCATTATGCTGCGGTTTCCTGTGAACCGTGGCATAATGTGCGCTGTAAAAACCCAATTTTTTACTAGTGATGGCTTGTCCATCTATTGGTGCTAGGAGGAAAAGTTGTGTGTTATGTCTTTCATTGTCGTAATTGGAAAGTTGGATATGATTTTTCACACAAGACTTTGGTAAGCTAGGAAAATGGAGGTTGTTTCATTTGTAAGTGTTAATTCTTTGACAAGTGAACAAATTCGTTACAAGTAATGGAAGTTCTAAGTATTATTTTCCTAAGGGATTTGCGCTTGTTTGACAACTTATGCTTATTTACCAATTACAACTTTGATAGGACTCATGGTTGGCTTCATAATGATAAAAACATATCATAAATAGTGATATTTAATACCTGTGATATGATTCGATAAAAACTTCATCTCGATTGGATTTCATGAATCAAATGATGTAGAAACTCTATATAATATATCTTTATCTCATTCAAATATTCACATCAAAAGCATACTAATCCTAATTCCTTAGGAGCACGTTGTAAATCTATATGTTAAATTACTAATTACTAATTCCTAATTCCTTAGTCAAATTAACATATAATTTGCATTAAAATCATATGTCTAGAATAACCAAGAGAGATAGAATTCATTCCTAGAACCAATCCTCTTTGATGCTTTATCTATGTCTATGTTCTAATTCATTTGATTAGATATGTTGATAAAGGGACCAATGTGATAGCTGAACCCAAATATGTGTTATGATGTTTTTGATGATGACAACACATTAATAGCAACAACACATGAAAGTTGTAATGTCACAACATAAAAGTGTTACAGGTTGAACAAACGCTCCAAGAATTAAGAACGCGAAGAATTTGAAGAATCTTGAGAAATTCTTGAGAGGCAAATTGACTGGACAATATTGACTGATCACATTAACGTGACTAAAGGTGCATATGGTTTGATCAGGAGAAGGTTTTGCAATCCTTGATTTGTTGTTTCCCTAGACGTTCGCGTCAAGAAGAAGAGTGAAGAGCTATTGACTTTGAGAGGGGATTCTCAAAGGGTTTCTGCAACATGGACAAGGGGTTTTGTGTTTACAGGTGTATTCTGTTATATATTTGATTAAGAGTTTGTAAGGTGTTTACATTTGAGTGTGCTCTGTAAAGCCTTGGCTATAATACTCTGATCATCATAGTGAAATACTATCCAATCTAAGGTTGATTGGGAGGGTGACTAGATGTAGGCATTGAGGCCGAACCAGGATAAAAACTGTGTTTGATTTTTTATCCGTATCTCTTTACATTTCCAATTTCATTGCATACATATTTGCTTACTGCACAAGAAAGATTTCAAGATCATTCTATTTTGCGAAAAAGATTTAAAAAGTGAACATTGTTACAAAACACCAATTCACCCCATCTTGGTGTTGAGAAACAAGGTTCATTATTTCTAACAATTGACACCAGAGTTGGTTTTCAAAAGTTATTTGAAAAATAAATCGATTCCCCTTTTTGTATAATCGATTATTTGATCCTGAAATGGCTTTTGTTTCTCAAACATTCGGTGAAGGTGCATCCACAAATAGACCACCTTTATTTGCTGGTGAAAATTGTGCTTTTTGGAAAATTAGAATGCAATTCTTTCTTGAGTCAATAGACAAAGGTGTTTGGGATGTTGTTATGAATAGTCCCTTCGAACCCACTAAATTAATTGATGGAAAACCTGTTTTGAAAAACTTTTCTGAGTGGAGTCAAGAGGAAACAGAAGAGCATAGTATGGTGTTAAAGCTAGAAATCTATATCTTCTGCCCTTACTATGGATGAGTTTTTTAGGGTATCACAATGCAAGAGTGCGAAAGAAATGTGGGAAGTACTTGAAGTAACTCACGAAGGCACAAATGAAGTAAAGAGAGCAAGAAAGAACTCCTTGGTGCAAGAGTACGAGATGTTTAGAATGAAGACTAGAAAGACCATATATGATGTGCAGAAAAGATTTACTCACATTGTTAATCACTTAATGGCTCTCGGGAAAGCTTTTGAGAAGGAGGAAATCAACATCAAGATTTTAAAGAGTCTCAACAAAAGTTCGCAGCCAAAGGTAACAGCCATATGTGCATCCAAAGATTTAACTACTATGAATATGACTACATTGTTTGGTAAGCTTAGGGAACACGAGCTGGAGCTGGGAAGATTTAAGGAAGATTGAAGGAAGAAGAGGAGACTGAGCAGAAACAATCTATTGCCCTCAAAGCTACCAGCAAGAAGACCTCTAGAAGAATTAAATTAGATGTAGATTCTGATGTAAACATTTCTGAAAAGGAAGTGAATATGATGGTAAAGAAATTTACCAAGTTTATGAAAAATGGAAATGTTGTAACGACTTTGTAGGAAACTCAAAGGGAGGCAAAAGGAATGCAAAGATCACCATTATTACTTGCTATGAGTGTGGAAAGGAAGGACACATCAAGCCAAATTGTCCAGACTTGAAGAACAACCAAAAGGTTGAGGTAAAATACACTCAAGACAGGAGAAGACGCTAGGAGAGGAAGGCTTACATTGTCTGGGAGAACAATGATGGTGACACATCAAGTGATGATGATCAAAGCATAGAAGAAGAGTTAAATTTATGCTTCATGGTTGGATCCGTATGTTTTGAAAGCAGCGCAAGCGACTTTGAAAATAAGCCGATTGAGGACAAATATTATCAATTATTTGACGCATTTCAAGAGTTACATGTAGAGGCAATGAGACTCCAGTACAAGGTTAATTGATTAAACTCTGAAAGAAAAGACTTTGAATATCGAATCAATAACCTTGTGGATGATAATGATAAACTTATAAATGAACTAGATCTTGCTTTACAATCTACTAAAACTGTTAAAACAAAAATTAAGATTGTAGAAAAAGATTGTGAAAATTGCAATGCTAATGTTAAAAAAATAGAATATCTGATAAGCACATTAGCTAAGTTTACTCTTGGTAGAGATAATCTAGAAGTTGTGTTAAGGTCACAGGGCAGAGCTATTTATAGGCAAGGAATTGGTTTTAAGGCTAACCTGTAACCAATGCTTGTTTTTACTGCAATACTATTGGCCATACAGTAAGGAATTGTTATTGTAGGAAAATTGGTGTTCCTAAAGGGAAGTACAAATGGGTTCCTAAAGAAAAGTTCCTGCAACTAACAAAAAAGGCCCCAAGTTTATTTGGGTACCTGCAACAAAACCATTTACAAGTTTTGCAGGGAAGTAAGTTGATTCAGAAGCAGACAGAGCTTAAGGATGCATTTAAAATTTGAACATATCAAAGTTTCTTGAGTAACTATCTATGGTAACATCTGTTTCTGTAAACTCAACCATTCATGCATCATTGTTGTTGTTTGTGAATGTATGTAGTGTGATGTGTTCTTGTTTTTTTGAAGTTTTTGGATGAAAAACATATTTCACAAATTTTAACCGATTACGTTATTAGTGAAATCGATTGAACTATTTGTTTTTGCTTTCTGTGTTAAGTGAAATTGAGATGCAGAACTTAATCGACTTCAAAATTAACAGAATCGATTAAAATGTTTTCTCTGGGATTTCTTTTTCTGAAGTGTTAAATGTACTTTTTGCTTTTAAAAATTTTAAATGGGCCTTTTCCTATAATAATTTGATGCGCGCCTGTATAAATTCTTGTTGTTGAAAATCTAGCTGTTCACTCACTGCTTTCTAAACTATAGAGTGAAAACCCTAAACTGAGAAAGATTTTCCATAAAATCCTACTCAAATGGCTTCATCCTTATTTGCCAAACATTGCAAGAAGGTTGCCCGGACAAAAAGAAATGCAAGCCTGAATAGATGGATAAGTGACGATATTGCTCGAGAAAGGTTCATGTGCTGGAGAAAAATCAAGACAATTCTTCCACATAAGTAATTTGATTTGTTTCTGTTCAGAGGTGAAGGGTTTTTATTTCCTAAATGGCTTGCTCATCAGGGACTGGCAGATTTTGTTCAGATGAAAGGGGACTGTTATCCTGAGTTAGTTGAAGTGTTCTACAATAATCTCAAAGTCATCAATGGTGATATCCATTTGCATGTAAAGGGTGTGGATATTGTCTTCAATGGTGATGTTTGGCTACTTGTTGCTGGACTTAAAGCTGAAGGTTGCATGTCTCATATGCAAGATTTTTTGCATAAAAAGTGGACTACAAAGAAGCAAATATATAAAGATTGTCTTAGATATCCTGGCAGGTACAAAGGAGGCAAGGTATATCTAGATAAGGGGTTGAATAAGGAAGAAAATATGTGTGCATACATCCTTGCATGGCTACTACTAAATGCTATACAAAAAAAATACCAACTAATTGGGTTGTTGTTTTCAAGAAACGTATGATTGACATTGGAATCAATGATGCGTATAATTTACCATATGGGGTATTCGTCAGTAAAGTATTGAAGCTCCATCAAGTTGTTCTTACTGATGAAACCATAGGTGTTTGCAACAAGACCAATGAGATTGGAAAAACAATACTGACATGTATTGGTATGAAGAAAATTGTTGTTGGTGCGTATTAAGGGATGTTTAGACTCAAGTCAAAAATGAAATTGAATCATCTGATTCAGATAAAGATTATATCTCATTCACTCCCAAATTTGAATTTGAAAAATTTGTTATGAAAAAATTCAAAAGAACTTATGAAAGAACTGGGAAGTTGAAGAAATCTGTGTGTCGAATAGAAGACAAAATGAATGAACTCATGAAGAATTTTGTAGAAAGTTGTTCTTCAATAGAAGGTTCAGAAGAAGGTGATGAGTCAAGTGAAGAGGATTGATGAACCAATATTTTCTTCACTTCACTTAGTTTATTGTACTAAAATTAATCAGGAAATTGTGCTTAATTGTCCAGTATTTTTCCATTTTACTGAATTGAGCTTAATCCGATCAGAAATTCTTATTTTAATTAATTTGAATTATCTGAAAGTAATTATTTACATTATTGAGTGCAGGGAAAAATCTGGATAATATTTTAAGACATTTGGAAGAAAAATTTATTTGTACACTGTGTTATTTACTCGAAGTTGTTCTGCAGTGATTTAATATGTGTGTTAATCTCTGATGAAATATTTTTTTTCTGTAATTTGTAGAAGTAAACATTGCTTGGCATCAGTGCAACACACGACTATTACAACCATCACAAAAAGGGAATAACTTCTATGGAGTGGAAGAGCTTGAAGAGAAAGGGAGAAGGAGATGAGGAAAAATCATTTTAGCAAAGCATTGCCTACCACCACTCACGGTTTTGGCTTGGAAAAATTCATTCTTCTAAAAGAAGAAGCAAACTCACGACACTTCTTATTTCTCTTTGCAAGTGAGTGGGAGACAACATTATGAAGGGGGCCACGTTCTTGGCTGAAACATTATTTTCAATTAACTTGGCTTGGAGAAAAGCATACGGTTTTTAGCATATGGGGTCCATTCACTAGGAAGTCATTCTTTTCATTCTTGGAAACAACTCTCGGTTATTGATTGAAGGATTGCTGCCACATCCAACACTTTTATTTAGGAAATGATGATTGAAAGAGGAGCGGGACCTAGCCACCACTAAGACACGTATTTTTGTTCCATTTTAGAAAGGGTAATTGTAGTTGCACGGAGTCATATTGTTGGGTTCTTGGCTTTAAATTTTCGGGAGCAGCAAGAAAGAAACCTGAAGGATATTAGATTTAAGCAAGGCTCACGGTCCAGTAGCTTTGGACGCCGACTGGAAGGAAGCAGAGAGTTACGTTCCAGCAGAGAAGATGTGCACGGTGATGGCTGGGAGCAGAAGAAGGTGTCACCACAAAGACCAGCAGCTGGTCTAGCAAGAAGAAGAAGCTTCCAGCAAAGATGAGAGTTCTCGGTCCAAGCTTGGGCAGCAACAACGTCCAGCAGCTACAAAGTGTGAAAGGAGAAGAGTGTTTGGACTTCACTTCCACGGTCCAGCTAAGTTGGAAGAAGAAAGAGGTGTGCTTGGCTTTGGAAAGGAAAACAGCAGCTGCAATATAATTGAAAGAAGTGAAGCTCACGACCATGGCAACCCAGCAGTTTGGACGGAAGATGGCAGAAGCACTCACGGCCTTCACAGTCCAACAAGCTCCACGGTTCTGGTCTAGCATTAGAAGCACCATCCAGCCACCACTTGCATGCTATTTTGGATGTTTTCTTGAAGATTGTTTTGGAAGGACCAAGGAGAAGAAGACGTTTAACAGCCACCCGTAGAGAAGACCTCCATGTCCAGCTGCAACACACATCCAGCTTGGCAGCAGCTACGTTCAAGGGAGAAGAAAGAAGAAAAAGAAATGGCACTCATGGTGTTGGATTTTGGATGAGAATGGAGAGGCCACGGCTGAATTGGAATGCAAGGAAGAAGTCTCCAAGTGTTGATGCCATACAGTTGAAGCTTGGGAAGAAGAAGGATACTCACGGTTTCTTTGCAAAGCATGGTTGGCTGGAAAAGAGGAGTAGCTCACGGCCACAATGAGGCAGAAGACAAGTAAGGGCCCCACTTTCTTGACTTTGGCACCTCTAAGGAGTTGCATATTAGAGACAAACGTGAAAGCTGGAAGGTCACGGGCAAAATGAGAAGAAGCTGGAAGGTCACGGGCAAAATGAGAAGTCACTGAGAGTTTCTCGAGAGAAATAGCTATAAATTAGCAGCAGCAGAGAAGAAACTGAGAGTAGATTTTAGTGTAGTTTAGGTGTAGTGTAAGAAACACACGATCTGGGAGGAGGCTTCTGCCTCTTCCTTTCCTTTTCCAGTTCCATTTTCAACAGTGCATAATGCAATTTCATTTCTGAGCGTGTAGTGTATTCTGAAACAGTTTGTTAGTTTTATTTTGGAATATTATTTTTAAGTGTTAAATCTTTTAATGAATTTCATTTTCAGTTCTGTGCTTTTATTTTATCTGTTGTATTTTATCGTTTAGCAGTTTCTGCATTGTTAAATTTCGTCATTACATTTTAATTTCAAACGTCGTTTTTAATCTGTGATAAATTTTATTTGCGATCAAGTGGTTCTATTTTTACTGTTTTCTATCGTTCAGTTTTTACCGTGGTTAAATTTTATTTCAATGTTTTAAATTTTGTTTTATTTAATTTCCAGTTCCTTTTTTATTTTACCGCACAAAAACAAACATCCAAAAACAACCCCCCTCACTTCGTGTTAAATCTGAGACTGAACCACAAATTGGTCCTCGAGAGACGACCTAGGAGTCACTTCCTAGTAACTATACTGCATTCTTAATTGCACATCAAATTTGTATGGGCCGCGACAGCTCGCATCAAATTTTGGCGCCGCTGCCGGGGACCAATGACGGTTTGGTTTTAGATTCTTGTTGTGTAAAGTTTTGTTCTGTTAATATGTTTGTTTTGTGTGTTTTGTCTTGTATATTTTTGTAGGCGACAACAACACCTTCAGCAAATTTTGGCGGCGTTGTCACTTCAGTTCCAGGTTCTTGATTTAGATTTTTGCTGTGTTTTTCGATTATGTTGTGTTAATATATGTTTTGTCTTTTATATTTTATTGTGCTGTGTTCTGTATTTAGTTGCTATATTTAAAAAAAAAAATATTTACTGTTGATTGTTCTGTCTTGTTTGTGCATGTAGCATGTTAATTGTGTTGTATTTTATTTTATTTTTTTTGTTGTGATGTGATATTCTATTTTCTGTATGTCTGTCGCATCTGTTTTATCTGTTAAATAAAAAAATTTAAAAAAAAAATTAAAAAAAAAAATTATTATTATGTGTGCTTGTAGCATGTATAAATGTGTTTTGTTTTATCTGATTCGTAATTTTTAGTTTTTAGTTTTTACTTTTTATTTTTCCATGTCTACCTATTTTAATGTTGTGAATAATGCTTATTCTGCCAATGTCTGTGATTATGATTCTTATTCTGCATATTACTTTGATTTTAAATCTGCTGATTTTTATGATGAGAACAATATGTTCCATCATCCAATTTCTGAGAGCTCTCTTTGGGAGCCAGTTCCACAATATGAGAGTCAGCAGTATGATTCTCCTATTCAAATAACTCCTCAGCCTTCTACTTCTGAACCTACATTAAAGGAGTTACTAGAGCAGATGACAATGCAGAACATTCAGTTTCAGAAAGGGAACATGCAGTTCAAGCAAGAGAGCATGGAGTTCCAGCAGGAAACTCAAGCTGCCATACAGAATCTGAGTGATCAGATCAGGCAGATGGCCACTCTTGCACCTGAGGAGACTGATGAAAATTTTGGGGACCCGGCAGAAGTAAGCAGTAATCCTGAACCAGGTAGACCACCTTCACCTTCCCACACTCTAGAAATCTTCAAGGAAGAGGAGGTAAGCATACCACAATTTGATTATTATGTTGATTGTGATGATGATCGGTATGCTAATGACTATATTCTTGCTGAGTCTGATTTTAATTTTTCCTCTGTGCATGATGAGAACCGCTTTTTACTATCACATTCGAATGGTTATTCTTCATGCACTGAACATGAATCTGAGTCTATGATTAATATTGCATGCAATTTAGAAATTGATTCATGTTATGAGGATTTATCTAAGGCTCAGTATGATGAATTGGGATGGGGTGTTATACCTCTGCATGAAATTTCTGCAGTGCCACATTGCACTAACCATGTTGCAGGAGGTACGTATAAATTTGATCAACATACACCCACAGTGGAAAACAAAGGTGCTGACACTGATAGTTTGAAGATCAAAAGGCACCTACTGAATCTGCTCAGTGACAATATTTGCTGCTTAGATCCGGCGGTGGAGGACATTTCACTGCTCGATCAAATCTGGAGGATGAAGCAGTTCGTCCTCAAAACCTTCTTGCTGGATTCTGAAGATGAAGACCTATCCCTGATGATCCAAAATTGGCAGCTTCCACCATAACCTACGGGAGTTTGCATTTTCTTTCTCTCCCTTTTTCCTACTTTTATTGCATTTGTCCATAATATGTTTCCTGTTTTGATTGCTGATGACATGACTAGAACACATTGAGGACAATGTGTAGTTTAAGTGTGGTCTATTGGGAGAGATTCTGAATTTTCTTAGTTTTGTGTGTTAAATTTTTTGTTTTTGAGTGTTAAATTTTTTCTGTTTTAAGTTGTTTTTAGTGTGTTTTGTGTGCAATAAATCTTACATTTTTCTCTTGATTTCTGGAGTTTGTCTAAGTTGTAGATTTTTCCTTCACTTCATTAATACTTATGGTTTGAAATCCTTGCTTTTCTTTGCTTGGAAAGATAATTATACGTTTGAGAGGTTGATGTGATTGTGACGAATACCCTGTGTGAGATTTGAGCCACTTAATTTTCTTTCTTGTGTGTGATATGTCTCTTGATTGCTTGCACATATGCCTTGGCTTGATTCTTTTTGATATACTTGATTGATATGCATGTTCAGACGTGATAAAGGCATTTTTGTTCTTGAGCCTCTTTAGCCAAATAAGCCTACCTTGTTATTATCCTTTGATAACCCCTTTGAGCCTATACTGTATATATTTCTTTGTGTTGAAGCTCATACACTGATCCTAAGTGAAAAAAACAAATGATTACCTTAACCTTAGGAAAGTCTGGAGCTATAGAAGTATTTTGTGAATAAGTGTGGTCTCCTGGGAGTTTCTAATGAATTGGCTAGTTGGTTCCTCATCATGTTTAGAAAATATGATCCTGTTGTGCGATAAAGAGAGAAAGGAAAAGAGACAGGATGAAAGAAAAAAAAATAATAATAATGAAAAAATTTGATGAGAAAAAGAGAAATTTGAAAAATAATTTTGTGAATAATGGAGTCGAGAAGAGGATTGAATTAGAGGTTTGGGTGAGATTTCACTATGTTTACATTTTTTCCTAGAGCACCTCTATTTTCTCTTAGCTGTAGCTACTTATCTATATTTTATCCTCCCCTGTCCTTGGCCTCATTACAACCCAGTAAAGACCTTTAGATCTGAACATGCATATGTTTTTAGTATTGATAATTAGAGGCTTGCCAAGTCTGCTTGTGTTTGCTTTCTTGAGTGCATTGAGTTGAAATTCTTTACCCTAGACACTTGAGAGAAACACTGGAAGTGCATCTGTGAGGTTGTTACTTTTAATTTGCCTCTTAAGCTGATTGATTATTTTTTCCGTGTATTGAATTGCTTGGATAATTTCTGTAAGTATCTGCTTAATTTGATTTTGTGTTGGATATTTCTACTTCTTTCATCGATCCATAATTCTTGAGAATTCTGTAAATTCTTTTTATTTTTCTTGAGTCTTTGTTTTCTGCGTGCTGAGTGTGTGTCACCTTCCTAAAAGTCCTTTGAACTATTCTCTGATTTGCGTCTTTATTTTGCCCAGGAGTGCAAAAGACTAAGTGTGGTCTATTTTGATGAACCAATATTTTCTTCACTTCACTTAGTTTATTGTACTAAAATTAATCAGGAAATTGTGCTTAATTGTCCAGTATTTTTCCATTTTACTGAATTGAGCTTAATCCGATCAGAAATTCTTATTTTAATTAATTTGAATTATCTGAAACTAATTATTTACATTATTGAGTGCAGGGAAAATTCTGGATAATATTTTAAGACATTTGGAAGAAAAATTTATTTGTACACTGTGTTATTTACTCGAAGTTGTTCTGCAGTGATTTAATATGTGTGTTAATCTCTGATGAAATATTTTTTTTCTGTAATTTGTAGAAGTAAACATTGCTTGGCATCAGTGCAACACACGGCTATTACAACCATCACAAAAAGGGAATAGCTTCTATGGAGTGGAAGAGCTTGAAGAGAAAGGGAGAAGGAGATGAGGAAAAATCATTTTAGCAAAGCATTGCCTACCACCACTAACGGTTTTGGCTTGGAAAAATTCATTATTCTAAAAGAAGAAGCAAACTCACGGCACTTCTTATTTCTCTTTGCAAGTGAGTGGGAGACAACATTATGAAGGGGGCCACGTTCTTGGCTGAAACATTATTTTCAATTAACTTGGCTTGGAGAAAAGCATACGGTTTTTAGCATATGGGGTCCATTCACTAGGAAGTCATTCTTTTCATTCTTGGAAACAACTCTCGGTTATTGATTGAAGGATTGCTGCCACATCCAACACTTTTATTTAGGAAATGATGATTGAAAGAGGAGCGGGACCTAGCCACCACTAAGACACGTATTTTTGTTCCATTTTAGAAAGGGTAATTGTAGTTGCACGGAGTCATATTGTTGGGTTCTTGGCTTTAAATTTTCGGGAGCAGCAAGAAAGAAACCTGAAGGATATTAGATTTAAGCAAGGCTCACGGTCCAGTAGCTTTGGACGCCGGCTGGAAGGAAGCAGAGAGTTACGTTCCAGCAGAGAAGATGTGCACGGTGATGGCTGGGAGCAGAAGAAGGTGTCACCACAAAGACCAGCAGCTGGTCTAGCAAGAAGAAGAAGCTTCCAGCAAAGATGAGAGTTCTCGGTCCAAGCTTGGGCAGCAACAACGTCCAGCAGCTACAAAGTGTGAAAGGAGAAGAGTGTTTGGACTTCACTTCCACGGTCCAGCTAAGTTGGAAGAAGAAAGAGGTGTGCTTGGCTTTGGAAAGGAAAACAGCAGCTGCAATATAATTGAAAGAAGTGAAGCTCACGACCATGGCAACCCAGCAGTTTGGACGGAAGATGGCAGAAGCACTCACGGCCTTCACAGTCCAACAAGCTCCACGGTTCTGGTCTAGCATTAGAAGCACCATCCAGCCACCACTTGCATGCTATTTTGGATGTTTTCTTGAAGATTGTTTTGGAAGGACCAAGGAGAAGAAGACGTTTAGCAGCCACCCGTAGAGAAGACCTCCATGTCCAGCTGCAACACACATCCAGCTTGGCAGCAGCTACGTTCAAGGGAGAAGAAAGAAGAAAAAGAAATGGCACTCATGGTGTTGGATTTTGGATGAGAATGGAGAGGCCACGGCTGAATTGGAATGCAAGGAAGAAGTCTCCAAGTGTTGATGCCATACAGTTGAAGCTTGGGAAGAAGAAGGATACTCACGGTTTCTTTGCAAAGCATGGTTGGCTGGAAAAGAGGAGTAGCTCACGGCCACAATGAGGCAGAAGACAAGTAAGGGCCCCACTTTCTTGACTTTGGCACCTCTAAGGAGTTGCATATTAGAGACAAACGTGAAAGCTGGAAGGTCACGGGCAAAATGAGAAGAAGCTGGAAGGTCACGGGCAAAATGAGAAGTCACTGAGAGTTTCTCGAGAGAAATAGCTATAAATTAGCAGCAGCAGAGAAGAAACTGAGAGTAGATTTTAGTGTAGTTTAGGTGTAGTGTAAGAAACACACGATCTGGGAGGAGGCTTCTGCCTCTTCCTTTCCTTTTCCAGTTCCATTTTCAACAGTGCATAATGCAATTTCATTTCTGAGCGTGTAGTGTATTCTGAAACAGTTTGTTAGTTTTATTTTGGAATATTATTTTTAAGTGTTAAATCTTTTAATGAATTTCATTTTCAGTTCTGTGCTTTTATTTTATCTGTTGTATTTTATCGTTTAGCAGTTTCTGCATTGTTAAATTTCGTCATTACATTTTAATTTCAAACGTCGATTTTAATCTGTGATAAATTTTATTTGCGATCAAGTGGTTCTATTTTTACTGTTTTCTATCGTTCAGTTTTTACCGTGGTTAAATTTTATTTCAATGTTTTAAATTTTGTTTTATTTAATTTCCAGTTCCTTTTTTATTTTACCGCACAAAAACAAACATCCAAAAACAACCCCCCCCACTTCGTGTTAAATCTGAGACTGAACCACAAATTGGTCCTCGAGAGACGACCTAGGAGTCACTTCCTAGTAACTATACTGCATTCTTAATTGCACATCAAATTTGTATGGGCCGCGACAGCTCGTATCAAGGATCCTATGGATAAATCTAGCTCAATGGAAATTTAAATTGACTTAATGTTTCTGTCTATTTTGCTTTACAGTCAATGGCTCTTAAGCCATTTTGATTTCTGATTTGATTGTACTTATCTTTTTAACATCAATGAAATTATCTTTTGGAAATCAATCTATAATCTGTGAATGATTATATGAATTGATTAAATCGATTAGTTCAGTTGTGTGATAGCAATTGAACATTTCATTGTTACATCATTACATTGCATATTCATACTTGTTTTGTGATATTAATTACTTCTTAGTTACACTGCATATGAACTAATACTTGATCTAGTCAAGATGAAAAAGATTATGCAGGAGCATTAACTAATGGCTGAGATGAAAGGGATATTTTACAATGCACTACAAAACTAAATCGATTAAAAAGAGATTCATAATCGATTGAATTTCGTCAAGTGGTTTGAAGTTTCTTATCTGCTAAATCTTTTACTTTAAACCATGACTTATGATTGTGTATGTGTTTGTTGATCATAAATCTCATTATTTAAAATCCATTGTGTATCTGATATGATTTTATGGATGATAACACTAGGTTGCTTTGTTTCAAGATGTATCTAAAATGCTCTGATATTTGTGATATTTGTTTGATACACTGCTTGAAAGTGTTTGAATGATATATACTCTATTAGATCTCTATCATGCAACTCTGATACTGAAATATGATAAGCATATTATTAAGGGGAGTTTTGTATTATGTTACATGACTTTCACATGTTAAAAGGGGAAGAAATTAATATCATGTGAACACTATTGACTGTGGGAGCATCATATTTTCTATTTACATATGTTGATGCATCTCTGTATGAGTAAATGTCTCTATGTTTCAATTACTATGTGCTATAAATCCTTTTTTGCTAATGCCCAAAGGGGGAGAAATAACTGAAATTGAATGAGATTGTTTGAAACTGTGTGAAACAATTTTTCATTGTGTATTATACATCATGGTTATTTTATCATTCATGGTTGTGCATCACAAAAAAAGGGGGACATTGTTGATAGGGGGAGCAATGTGACAACTGAACCCAAATCTCTGTTATGATGTTTTTGATGATGACAACACATTAATAGCAACAACACATGAATGTTGTAATGTCACAACAAAAAAATGTTTCTGGGTTGCGTTATACATATGTGAATTTGTACATGCTTACTGTGATAAATGCATATATTGTGACAAATGCATATGTTGAACATACTGTGTGATTTATGCATACTATTGTGATTATGATGTAATTATATTTGTGTATGCACACTGTATGTTTATGTGTAATGAAAACCACAAGCACAAAAGCATATCTGCTGACATAATCGATTACAGTGTTGTAGTAATCAATTAAGGTAATTAGACAACTTGGTTTCTGAATTGTAGAAAAACAACTAGTTTGAATCGATTGCATAAGTTGTTAAATCGATTAAAATTCATGTGTTTATGTTGATGGATTGACAAGTGTACCAAATCGAACAAGTAATATAAAATGGTAAGACCAAGTATCGTATCCCAGAGGACTCTCGGCACTAAACAGTTGTGTGATAACTCGATTAATTAAGACTTAAATAAAACAAGATTGTTGGTTTCAAATGCAAAGACATAAAATTAAATATGAATGCAAATTGATCAATAGTAGAGTAACACAGAGATGAACGAATGTGGTTTAATATGAGATGAATATGTTTTTAGAGTTTGATTTCACCAAGTTTACTCTCATGCATATAAGAATTCTTCTTTTTACATTAATGTTAATGTCACTCACTAAATTACTTAGAACTCAATCCCTCGGCGCAATAAGCCTGTCTTAATTCCTAGTTTGTGCAATTCCTAGCATTTCTAGAAAATTAAGTCTGAAGATTAAGAGCTTAAGACGACCAAGTACTCATACCCTCATCCCTGAGAAATATTACCCTTGGTAGAATTCAACAAGAACCTGAATTGTAAGGAACCTTCCAACACTCATGCAATTCATAACTCATGCTAATAAATGAGTTATATAGAGCAAGCATTGAAACAGATGAATTCCCTAACAATTAATGAAAAAACATATAAATAAAGAATCAATTCAAATACATGAGAGTTCACAAGGTTACATCATCCCCCAACAACAAATAGAGTTTAGTTCCCCATAGACATGGAGAAACTATATGAATAATGGAAAAGCATGAGATAGTGAAACCCTAAGAGTAGAAGAGGAAGCTCCTGCCTCCAGATCTCCCTTATGGAGTATAAGAGTGTGCTCTTGTGTTGCTCCAGCCAGAGATACCAAACCTAGAGCGCCTGTGTCCTTTAAATAAAGTTGGAAAAAATTAGAAACAGGGCCCGGTCCAAAAGAGTCGAGACAGAGCAAAAGCTGGGCCGGATCTGCGACGCACGATCCTCGGCTGTAAGACCCAAAATAATTACGATCAATATTATTTTGTTTATATATAATTTAGTTGTAAGAATCTCTTGTTGTGTGACAATATTCATAAAATCGTGTGTCATTATAGGATTATATTAGTTTAATTATTCGGCTATATTACATAGTAATGTTCAAAGTTCACAATGACATCCGAATAATTTATACCACTTGATTGAATATCTAAAAATTTGATTTTTTTATTGAATAGTCAAATAAGACATAACACAGAGACATCCAAACTTATAAACTTTCATTATTGATGCAAAACAATTTCTCCTTTCCCCACACACAGTAAGTAGTCTACTTTCCATCGTAGGAATTGAAATGTCTTTTGGCTTCATTATCAAATTTTCTTCGAGGCTATAAAGAAGCTACTTCAATAGGTTCCCTCTTTTGAAACCATCCGACATCGTAGGCTGCTGAGGACAAGCATAAAAACCTATCCTCCTCTTCACTGAAATCATAACAAAAGTACTAAGTAAATCAGAGAGAATCGTGAGAGTGAGTAGGGTTTCTTGGTTGAAGAAGAAAGGAGAATAGTTGGGGACTTAGAACACTCTGAAATTTCAAGATCTTTGCTGGAAAAGAGGTAGGGGTAGCTAAACCATCTCTTAGATATTACAATTTCATATTTCATGATCATGAATCTAAGCATATTGAAATTTATTAACAATAGCTAGCTGTCTACTTTTGTGAATCTTAGTTTCCTATTGTTTTCTATTTTTCGAGTTACCTCAGTAAACTGTCCAATTCTACTTCATTTACCGTTAGATGTAGCTAAATATTTAATATATGGGACATAAGACATATTAAATTGCTTTGACCGTTCGGATTATTATTTTATCATCTGTAGTTAGAGAATTAAATTTCCGCATGTTGGATCAATTTGATGACTGCTTTATTTCTGCTACTAAGTCTCCACGGTAAAACATACATTCCCATCTAGTGAACCGTTAGATCGACCTTAAATTTTGATATATGGACCATAAGATATATTATTTTGCCTTGACCGTTCGGATTGTTATTTTGAGGCCTGTATTTAAAGGAATAAGTCTCGCATGATGGAATAAGTTAATAATCACCTTATTTTTTGTTACTAAGTTCCCTCAGGAAAACATAAATTCTTGTCAATTTAACCGTCGGATGGATCTGAAATTTTGATATGAGGTTCCTAAGACATAGATCTTGAATTTGACCGTTTAGATTATCAATTAAAGTTATAAAATAATAGATATATATTTCGCATTTTGAAGTAGCCAATTTCCCAGCATGGTTTTATGCCTGGACCAACTAAGGAGAAATTAAGAGTTTCATCCCATCAACCGTGAGATTGATTTGAAATTTTTACTATAGGTTTTAGACAGGTATAGGTAGGGAAGCTAAACTATTTTCTTTACTTCAACATGCATGATAATGTAATTTCTTCACATGTAATTATAGTTTACCTCATGAACTTGGTTGAAATACACATCTTGACTTTGAAAGTGTGAACTAGATTATATTGAATGAATGATATAGCTTGATAGAAGTGTTGTTGACTTCAAAATGTGAAAGAAGAAAGAGATCTTGATTCTCAATATGTTGTATGCTGCAAATTCCTTTTTCTCTCTGTAATTGAGGTGTTATGGGATACTCACGGCAAGCTTAAAAAAAAATAAGTGAAGGAAATTGTTTTCCTTTGAATTATTGATCCTCTCCTTTTCAATGAGTCATATCTTAATTTTAAATTAATTCCTTATAAAACTTGATTGTGTTTTTCTTTAAAATTTGACCTTTCTAACTTTGGATGACCAAACATTACGTAAATGTTCAGAAGAAGATAGGCATGGGAATGAATTTTTAATTCCCTTTTTAATCAAACATGTCCAACCTTATCTCTCAATGTAGAAAATTTTGTAAGTTGTCAAAAGATGTGGGTCCTTAAGTGTAGAGTATAATACTCATTCAATTAGTAAAAATAGAATTGAGTTGCTAACTCATTCTGTAACGTAAACTATATGTTCAATCTTAATTAGAAACTTGAACTAAAGAGAGATTGAAAGTAAACTCACCTGAGAAGATTAGAGAAACATAAATTTTGAAAATTTCACTGCAGTTAGTACAATGGTCCAAAAATTATGAATTTGGTGTCCAATGAAAGTTCTTTCAATCTAGATTCCAAACTGAAAAGAATCATCTCATTTGGAGTTATGTAAATAGAGTTATTACCAAAATAGTCAGCCAAGGTCATTGCTGAAATTACAGAAAAACGTAATTAAAATGTTGATGTTAAATATTTTACTGCAGCTAACCTTAAAATCCAAAAATTTCGATTTTTGTGTCCTATGAACGATATTTGAATATAGAATCCAACAAAACAAGAATCAACCATTTTAGAGTTCTGTAGAAAGAGTTATGAGTAAAAGACTGAGCAAAGGTCAGAATTTACAACAAACAGTCTTGAACAAGATTTTTGGGATTTATTTTGAATTGTCATTTGGATAGTTTCTTAAGGTATTTAAAATAGTCTTGGATGATTATTTAGTTTCATATGGGGAAGATTTATGCTTATTCTCGATAATTAAAAGAAAGGAAATTTCATTTTTGCCTGAGTAAGGCAATAGGAGGATTCGAGTCCTGTTATTTTCCTCTTACGAGGGAATATGGATGTCTTACCTTAAGTTTCTCTCTCGTGCTGAGTATTGTGCTTGGTGAATAGATGTTAATCACCAAAGTTTTTATTCGTAAGACCTTGAAGAACAAGGAAAATATGTCCGAAGTTGCGGGTGGAGGATAACTCTTATCCGCGGTTCATATGAGGAACCGGTGTTGAGATATGTATATGAAGGATAGAGCCGAGATAGGTTCAATAGCTGCGTGTGAAGGGCCAGTGTCCATTAACTTTGTGTGAAGGATAATAAGTCTATTATTCATGTGTAAGGAATGGAAAAAGAAGTGAGACTTGTGTACATTTATTTGTATACGATATAATATCAGGAGTTAACATTTAATGTTACTATTGATATTTAAGCTATGAAAATAAGTTTACTTATAATGTATATCTATTTGTAATTGGTTAGCTCACCCTATTTATGTGTCTACGATGATCGTATAACTCGTAACGTTATACGAGAGTAGATGATGTTTCAGGTAAAGTTGAAGAAGTTTAGTGCGAGGATGCGATGGGAAAACCTCTATGGGATTTTAGAACATGTATTTTAAATTGTGAAATGTGTGGTTTGTAATTTTCAAGAGTTTTAATATTTAGTTTGTACTTCAATAAATACTCTTGAAACTTTGACGATATTATTGTGTAATAATATTATGTGTTGTGATTTCAAATGCGAATCAATGCTTTGTTTTAAAAAAAAAAAAAAATTTACTGTAATACTCTAAAATGGGGTGTTACATCGGCCGCCCCATTTAGGGCGCTCGGACGGTCCTCATGTAGGGCTTGAGCCTTCAATTTGACGCTCAAGCTTCATGGGCCGCTGCTCGAGCGGCCTAGGAGGGCACCTGGGCGGTGGACATCTGATAACGATTGAAAAACCGTTATTTTTATGCTTAAAATTGATACCATAAACAACCTTTAAGACTTAGAAACTAGCTTGAACTTATATTTTTGCTTTAGTTTTGTGAATAAGAGAGTTGAAAGTGAATTTAATGGTTTTGTGCAATATTCCCTTTATTTTGTAGTCTAATTGAATGATTTGAAAGAAGAATTGAAGTACGGAATGATTGGAGTGCTGAAAAGTAAACCAGAAACCAAAAAAGTCAACCAGTCAACCAGAAAAGTCAACCAGTCAATAAGAATGCTGAAAAGTCAACCAGAATGCAGAAAAAAATGTGATCGAGTGGCGCTGAGTGGAAATTTGGTGCTGAGCGGCAGTTTTCAGGTGCCGAAATCACCGCTGAGGGGCAAAACAGCAGCTGGGGGGCAAAATGGATCAACCGCTAGTACCGCTCAGCGGTAAAATACCGCTGAGCGCCATTCTAAATGGGCTTGGACTGGTTTTTTGGCACTTTTATGGGCTTGGGCCTAATTTTTCTGTATTTTTGGAATAGTATATAAGCTTTAGGACGTCCCAGGGTTTGTATCTTTGGCAGAAACGAAGCAAACACTCTCTCTTCCACCCCTTTGAAGGAGGATCTTGGATGCTCAGGCTACCTCTTCACCTTTCTAGGGTTTTATCCTTCATTCTTTCATTATTGTTCATCTAGGTTCACCATGAATATGGTGAACTAAACCTTGTATGTTTGTTGGGGAATCAATGTAATCTTTTGAAGCTCTCATATATGGAATTTGCGCTTGCATCTTAATCTAAGACTTATGCTTTCTATCATCATTAGTTAGGGTTTTTCCTCTTTGCTCAAGGCTTGCTTTGTTTAACTCATTCAATGCATGATTATTGATTTTGTCGATACGGGAACGTACGGGGAAGTCTAGATCCGGGGAATTACTCCCAATATTATATTGGTTGTCGTTAAGCTCCTGTGCTAAAAGAACTAATTATTAGGAATGCTAGGAATTGTATGAACTCGTAATTGGGGATAGGCCTTCTTGAAAAGGTAATTTAGAGAGTGGCATTAACAATGATGACTTGAATGTCGAATTCCTAAAATATATGAGAGTGGATAAGATGAAATTGACCCCTAACAACATATTCATATATATATTTCATTGAAAGTGCTTGTCTTTTGCTTTTGCCATTGATAAAAACCTCATGCATACATGTTTATTTTCGTCTTTTGCATAACACAATCCAATTATTTTGTTCTTAAGTCTTAGCTAATCAACGAATCACATAACTAAATTAGGCCGTGAGTCCTTTGGGAGAACGATACTTGGTCTTACCGAGTTTATTACTTGAAACGATTCGGTCATACTTGCCGATTGTAAAACAAGTTTGTGACATCATATTTTGGTGATCATAAATTTGTCCATCAACATCGATTTTTCGAGGCTCAAGCCTCGGACAAGGTGCCCAAGCTTCGTGCGATTCCTCCTTTTGGTTCTTTTCCCAGGCCTTTTTGAGCTCAAACTCCTTAGCACTTCATCTCTGCTTTCCGCATTCTCTCATTAACTATCAAAACAAGGGATATTAATAATAAAATCATCAAATTCAACCTCAACTCTCTTATTCACACAACTTAATGAAAAAACATGAGTCCAAGCAAGTTTTTAAGTGAAAAATGGTGTATTTAGTATCAAAATTACATCACAATAACAGTATTTTCAACTGTTAACACAACCCCAAACTTAAAACTTTGCTTGTCCTTAAGCAAAACAAAATGTAACTCAACTTTTCAGAACCATCACTACAATGACTCAACATTTTCCAAAAACGTTTCCTTCCAAGACAAGAAATCACTTTTATCAATTCAGCATAAAGATCTCAGTCAAGATGTGTAGATGCCTTAATTTAATCAAAATCAATGTGATGTTCATATACTTCCAACAGATGCTATCCTTAAGAATGATCAATCAACCAAGCAGAGATGCAATCAGAAATTCAGAGAACTACTCCTCACCAAAGAAAGTGTTTCACTCAAGCACTCAAAAGTGTATCACTCAACTCATAGGTGTATAGTGAGGTGTTGGTGTTTCTTTCACTTTGCTATCATAATGTCACATAAATTAATTTTGCCTTTCATTTAACCAAAATCAAACATACTCACAAGCAGGTTTTCATCACAAGGGCTTTTCTTGGCTTGTAACTTGGCTGGGCTAAGAAAAAACATGGTTTTTCAGGAATGCAAAAACCTTGAGTTAAGAGAGATATTTATGAATTTAACAATTATATACAGGTTCTCTTTTCAAGAAGATCTTTTTCTTATTCCCAACCTTTTCCCTTGCAGTGAGCTTTTCTTTTTATCTTTCTTTTCTTTTGATTTCTCTTTTTCTTTTTCTTTGTGCTCACTGCTTATTTTTCTAGCAACCCCAAACTTGAACCTTTATCAATACCTCACAAATATTCTCAACTCAACTCAAGGTAAAGAATTTAAAACAGGGTTTTCAAAACATGCTTAAGGCTAACGGTTCAAAGGATGGAACAAATTGTTCTCTTTTTGTTTGGCAAAAATTCACAAGCAGGATAAGAAAATTAAGGGATAACAAAATATGACCTTGATCATATGAAACCTGCAAGCAAGTAGTTCAATTACAAAAAATTTGGGCAAAATCATTCATGCTTCCAAAGTAATAGCAATTATTTACAACAACTCTAAAGCCCAAAACTCACACAGGTAAACTCTCAAGTCCCATAATTCAGAAAAACATCTTGCTCAATATCTCAATCAAATTTTACCTCAAGCACCTGTTTCACATTTTAGAAGCAACCACCTGTATATCTTTACATCATGCATCATCTCAACATCAATCAATACACTAGAATATCACAAAGCAATACTCATGACAAAACACATGATAGTTGAATCAAAGCAGTGTAGTTCATTCAAGCAAAGTATAACAAAAACAATTGATTAAAGAGAAAACAAATAACAAAAGAAAATATTAAAAAGAAAGGTTTAGAAAGCTGGGTTGCCTCCCAATAAGTGCTTCTTTAACGTCACTACCTTGACCCAATAAAGCTTAGTCTGGATCTTTAATGTTGATGCTCTTCCTTCCTTCATAACACTGAAAAAATCTCAGCAATTTCGTGGCCACCAACTTTACTCTCCTAGAATAAGGAGCTTCAATCTCAAGGATCCCTTTTTCTTTAATGTTCTTGACAAGCCACAGCCTGTTCTTGAATTTCACTGGTGTGCCAGGTTTGGGTTCATCACTTTTCATCTCAGGATGCTGGTGGACCACTTTTCTTTCTTTCCTTCTTCCTCTTCTTTCACTTGTGGAGAAAAACAATTAATCCTCTTTTTGACCAACCTGACAGCTTTATCTGATAAACTAGTCACTGATAGAATTTCATATGTTGTTTTACTACTAGTTTGCTTTTCCTGAATTGGCTGCCCATCTTCAAAAACACTAAAAGTTGCCTCTATCTTTTAGTCCTTTAATGTTAGTAATCCATCATCTACATGAATGTCAACCTTGGTTGTCTTCATGAATGGCCGTCCAAGAATGATTGGTATCTCTACATTTTCTTCCATCTCCATCACCACAAAATCACCAGGAATTGAAGCTTATAAATTTTCACCACCACATCTTCTACCACACCATAGGGGTGTTTGATGGACCTATTTTCCATTTGTAAGATTGTTTTTGTGGTTTGACCTCCAAACCACCAATCTTCTTGAGCACAGATAGGGGCATTAGATTGATACTTGCTCCTAAGTCAACTAGAGTCTTCCCTATATCATAATTTTTAATGGTGCAAGGGATGGTGAAACTCCCAGGACCTTTGAATTTGGGAGGAAGTGTCTTCTGCAATATGGCACAACAATTACCCTGCAATTCAATTGTTTCCTCATATAGATATTTCTTCTTTTTGAGGAATTTCTTCATGTGCTTAGCATAAGCAGGAATTTGCTGAAGTGCTTCGGTCAAAGGTAGAGTAATCTCCAATTGCTTGAAGATCTCCTTGAAACACTGACATTGCTTCTCTTTTTCCATCTTTCAACACTCCTTAGGGTAAGGAAGAATTTTCTCAATTTTTCTCTTTCCTCTCTCTACTTATTCTATCTCTTTTCTCTCTTCTTTCTCTTTCTCACTCAAACTTTCTTTTTCTTTTCTCTCTATTTTTCTCTCATCTTCTTCCTCTCTCTTTTTCTTTTCTTTCCTCTCTTTTTCCTGTTCTTTTATCTCACTCTCTTCTTTTTCTTTTCTTTCTATTTCTCTCTCATCTAAAATCTTACAACTTCTAGTCATAATGACATGGCACTCCTCCTTAGACTTAACTTCACTATTAGCCCCAAAAATTTTGTTAGGTGTTTCCTTCAACTTCTTGGCCAATGACCAACTTTCATCTCCAAGTTCCTTATAGCAGCTTCATTGTTTTTCTGAGTGGAACGACTTATCCGCATGAATTGTTGAAGGGTTTCTTCAAGCTTTGTGGTTCTATCAGAAGGAGAGGTTTGTTGTTGCCATTGTTGTTGCTGTTGTGGTGGGCCATTGAATTGTCTACCAGTTTGCTCAAACTGACTTTGTCCCATGCTAGGATGTGATTTCCACCCTTGATTATAATTGCTGGGACAAAACTGGTTGCCCATGTAACTAACTTCTTCATTTATATTCTCAAGTACAACACATTGACCATTAATATGATCACCACCACATTTTTCACAAAGTTGTTGTTGAACTTGTGAGACATTTCGACACTCATTTGGTGGCTGAAAGAGTTTCTTTGTCAACACCTCTAATTGTTGAGTGATAATCTTATTTTGAGCAAGCAGGGCATCATAAGATTGTAACTGTAACACTCCTTTAGGTTGTGATGAAGTTCCTTTTTCATTGTGTATCTCATTGTCATTTGTAGCCATGTTTTCAATTAATTCATAGGCTTTATCTAGAGTCTTGCACCTAATATTGCCTCTATCTTAGGCGTCCAACATCAATTTGGTCTATGAGCCAAGACCTCCAAGGAAAAGAATAACTACAACTGCTTCATCAAAACCATGAGTAAGTGTCTTTCTCAGCAAGTCTTTGTATCTATCCCATGCTTGCCCTAATGTCTCCTCCATGCCTTGTCTGAAAGAAGAGATTTTCTGCTTTCCTTTGTTGATCTTTGATTGTGGGAAGTACTTATTCAAGAACTTGGCAACCACATCTTCCCATTCAGTGAAACTGTTTTCAGGGAAAGAACTTAACCACAATTTAGCATTGTCTCCCAATGAGAAAGGAAACAAGCTCAATCTAATAGCATCATCAGGTACTCCATTCAGTTTCACAGTGTTGCAGATCGCATTAAAGGTTGTCAGATGCTCATATGGACTTTCATTAGACAGCCTATTGAACTAGTTTCTCTTGACAAGATGGATCAACGCAGGCTTCACCTCCATATTCGTGGCATTGACTATCGGCTTTGCAATGCTGTTAAAATGATGAAGGCCAACCACGGTTGCATAATCTGCCAAAGTACGTCTGCCACCATTGTTGTCCATGTTTTCTTGATCTGATTGTAAGACCTGTGAAACTCTTTCTAGAGAAGGTACTCTAGATAGTCTCTTTCTCAATGGCCTTCTATTAGTCTCAAGTCCTTCAAGCAAAGGTTCAAAAATTTTGGTTCTCCTTGTTCTAATTGTATCCTGCATAAACTAAAACAAAACCCTAGAAAATATTGTTAGCACAAAAGTAAAAATAAAAAGAAAAGATACGAAAATAAAATAAATTAGAATAAAATAAATTAAATTAAAATAGAATAAAGCCAAAATTAATTAAGAAGCACACAAATAGAATAGCTTAAACCGTGAGTCCCCGACAACGACGTCAAAAACTTGTTTATGGCTTGGCAAGTGTACCAAATCGCACAAGTAATATAAAATGGTAAGACCAAGTATCGTATCTCAGAGGACTCTCGGCACTAAACAATTGTGTGATAACTCGATTAATTAAGACTTAAATAAAACAAGATTGTTGGTTTCAAATGCAAAGACATTACATTAAATATGAATGCAAATTGATCAATAGTAGAGTAACACAAAGATGAACGGATGTGGTTTAATATGAGATGAATATGTTGTTAGGGTTTGATTTCACAAAGTTTACTCTCATGTATATAAGAATTCTTCTTTTTACATTAATGTTAACGTCACTCACTAAATTACTTAGAACCCGATCCCTTGGCGCAATAAGCTTGCCTTAATTCCTAGTTCGTGCAATTCCTAGCTTTCCTAGAAAATTAAGTCTGAAGATCAAGAGCTTAAGACGACCAAGTACTCATACCCTCATCCCTGAGAAATATTACCCGGGGGAGAATTCAACAAGAACCTGAATTGTAAGGAACCTCCCGGCACTCATGCAATTCATAAATCATGCTACTAAATGAGTTAGATAGAGCAAGCATTGAAACAGATGAATTCCTTAACAATTAATGAAAAAGCATATAAATTAAGAATCAATTCAAATACATGAGAGTTCACAAGGTTACATCATCCCCCAACAACAAATAGAGTTTAGTTCCCCATAGACATGGAGAAACTATATGAATAATGGAAAAGCATGAGATAGTGAAACATTTGAGTGTGCTTTGTAAAGTTGTGTTTACAGGTGTATTCTATTCTATATTTGATTGAGAGTTTGTAAGGTGTTTACATTTGAGTGTGCTCTGTAAAGCCTTGGTTGTAATACTCTGATCATTATAGTGAAATATTCTCCAATATAAGGTTGATTGGGAGGGTGACTGGATGTAGGAATTAAGGTCGAACCAGGATAAAAACTGTGTTTGATTTTCTATCCTTATCTCTTTACATTTCCAATTTCATTGCATACATATTTGATTACTGCATAAGGAAGATTTCAATATCATTCTATTTGGCGAAAAAGATTTAAAAAGTGCACATTGTTATAAAACACCAATTCACCCTCCTCTTGGTGTTGAGAAACAAGGTTCATTAGTTCTAACAAGATACATTCAAATGCATGATATTCCAACATACACATTAATATTCATATAGAACATACGAACGAAAAAATATTCTATTGTACAAGAAAATTTACATCAGTTTGAATACATTACATCAAATCCTAATTAAATGGGAGTTTAACTACTCCCAAACATCTAGAACAGACAAGTTTGGATAAAATTGGTAGATTGAACAGAGTTTTGATGCCATAGATCATCTTTGATTTAAATATGCGTTTCTATGTGTTTCTATACACTAGAACTCCCTTTCTTTCTTTCTTTCTTTCATGACTAAATCACTTTCAAAAATTAACCTCTTGTTGGGCGAGAATTGATGACAAATTTATGAACACCGAAAAACGGCCCTAAAAACTTGTTTAACCCTCGGCAAGTGTGACCGAATCATATCAAGTAATAAACTCGGTAAGACCAAGTATCATTCTCCCAAAGGATTCACGGCCTAGTTAGTTATATGATTTCTTGATTATTTAAGACTTAAGAACAAATTGTTATAAGTTTCAAATGCAAAAGACAAAAGTAAACATGTATGCATGTGATGATCAATGGGAAAGAAGAACACAAACACTGAACGGATTAGATGGATGAGTATGTTGTTGGGGTAATCAATTACATCTTATCCACTCTCATATATTTTAGGAATTCATCATTCTTTTCATCAATGTTAATGCCACTCTCTAAATTACCTTGCGAAGAAAGCCTATCCTTAATTACGAGTTCATACAATTCCTAGCATCCCTAATAATTAATTCTGAAGCACAGAAACTTAAAGGCAACCAACTCTCATATCCCTATGTCTAGGCAATATGCTATTGGGAGAATTTCCCCGGATCTAGATTTCCCCGTATGTGTCCATATCGACAAAATCAATAATCATGACATCGAATGAGTTAAACAATGCATGTTTTGAGCAAAGAAGAAAAACCCTAACTATTAATGAAAGAAAGCATGTATCTCAAATAAGATGTTTAAACACAAATTCCATATATGAGAGCTTCAAAAGATTACATTGATTCCCCAACAACAAGAAGAGTTTAGTTCACCATATTCATGATGAAACTAGATGAAATGCAATGAAAGAATGGAAGAAATAGAAAAACCCTAGAAAGAGAAGAGGAGAGTCGTCACCATCTCCAATTCTACCCCCAAGGGGTGAAAAGTGTGTTTTATGTCTTCTCCAGCCAAAGATGCAAACCCTAGGACGTCCTAAAACTTATATACTATTCTAAAAAATATAGAAAATTAGGCCCAAGCCCATAAAAGTAACAGAAAATCGGTCCAAGCCTATTTAGAATGGGGCTCAGCGATACTAGCGCATGATCCATTTTGTCCTCAGCTGCTGTTTTGCCTCTCAACGGTGATTTCGACACCTGAAAACTGCCGCTCAATGCAAAATTACCGCTTAGCGCCATTCGATCGCAACTTTTTCTGCATTCTGGTTGACTGATTGACTTTTCTGGTTGACTGGTTGACTTTTCTGGTTTCTGGTTGACTTTTCATCATTCCAATCATTCGGTACTTCAATTCTTCTTTCAAATCATTCAATTAGCCTACAAAATCAAGGGAATCTTGCACAAAACCATTAAATTCACCTTCAACTCTCTTATTCACAAAACTAAAGCAAAAATATGAGTTCAAGCTAGTTTCTAAGTCTTAAAGGTTGCTTTTGGTATCAATTTTAAGCATAAAAATAACGGTTTTTCCATCGTTATCAAGAATACATATTCGATGGTTGAGAATCAACTTTTGTTTTGCTTTTAACTTATTGATGAGAGGGTCGCACCTCCCACAAAAGTTGTGCATAAAAGAATGCAATATAGTGCTAGGAAGTGACTCCTAGGTCGTCTCACAAGGACCAATATTGCGGTTCAGTCTCAGATCACACACGGTAAAGGGGGGTTTGTGATTTTTTTGGTTGCGGTAAAATTTAAAAGCGTTGAAATAAAATTCAAAACAGTAAAACGAAATTAAAACAGTAAAAAAAACGAAAATACAGTTACATGAAACAGTGAAAATAAATTTGGAACAGTAAAAACGAAAATACAGAAAAACATAAAATACAGAAAACAGTAAATACAGAAAATAGTAAAAACAGTAAAACATTAAAAACAGAATCAAAATTACTGCAGTAAAATAAAAACAGTAAAACAGAAATTACATTTCAGAAACAGTAAATTAAATTAATGCATTAAATTAAAATTGTAGATGAACAAAAGAAAAAGGAAAACTAAATTGAAAATTCAACATTACAAGATGAATGCATCAACCGTAAGTGGATTCTTGTACACATGGCAGCAGCTGCACACTCCTCATACATAAATCAATTTCTATCTTCTAGATAAGATATGTGCTTCCTCTCTTTACTACTGGAAACTAACGTTCCATTCTAAAGTGTTGTCCACTTATGCCTTCATTCCAACCATTTACTTTTTTTCTCCATTTTCAATCACGATTCTATTCTCACCAAAACCATCTTCTCCTCTTCGTAAGAAATCCTTCTCCTCCTCTCTACTTGTGCTTACTTCCAACAAAGAAAACCAGCAAAAACAAATCAACACCTCCAAGGTTGAACATGGTTCTCTTCTCCACTACACCGAGAGCTCTTTCTCAAATAAACAACTTTTCTTTTTGAGTTTATTTTCTACTGCTAGGTGACGACAAAGTGCTACTCTACTTCTAAACCAAAATAAATGAACTCTCTCTAAGCTTCCACACAAGACCGTGTACCCTTTTTCCACAAATGACAGAATGCTAGAAGAGATTGTAAAATAGTGCAGAAATCCAAATGAAAAGATGCAATCATGATTCAACAAGAGGAATAAACAACATCCAATTCATTCATCATCAGAAATATTGTACAGTTCTCTTGAAGTAAAAATACTCAAAGTAAAAGGAACAAACAAGTGGTAGCTGCTGCCTCTTGGCCGTGTGCTTCCTTCCCAAACGTAACATCAGTTTGCTTCCTTCTTCCAGCTCTCTGAATGTGGTATTTTTCTACTTAGGATCATCTCTAAATTTTCTTCTGTCAAGCCTCTCACCCCTGCACCATTTCTTCTTTCATTCTCCAGCCATGTTGTCTGCACTCTTACATTTTTCTCTCATAGAAGAAGAAGATAAAATAAATGGAACACTCAGAACTGTTGAGAGCCAAAAATTCTGAGAGGAGAGACTCCCCAGGTGGCGGCTGCCCTACAAAAACCTGCACCTCCTCTGCTGGAGCGTGGGCGTGAAGGTGCAACCCTCTCTTGCTGAACCCTTGCTTTTGACACCCCCTCTATGCACCAGCGTGGCAGCAATTTGGAGGAGTTTCCTTCCAGACAGTGGCAGCCTTTTCTCGTGTGTCTGGACAACACCAAAAATAACTCTCCTTTTTGTGGTGTTGGACTCCTCCATGGGCCCCTCTTGCTGGACGTGAAATACCGTAGGCTGCCTCCCACCAAATGCCAAAGTCCTTTTCTTTAATGTCCATGTCTTAGGTGGCAGCTAGACTCTCCATCATGTGTGCCAACTCCTCTTTCATATTTTAAAAATCCAAAAGCTTTCCATGTAGGCCGTGATGTGCATGTGGCTGCTTTTTTTTTTTATTTACTGTTCAATAAAGCCAAGTTGTTGTATGCCTTGTTTAAGAGTGTTGGGAGGTTTTAGCACTGTCCAAATACCAATTCCTAGCCAAGCTGTTCAACTCCTCTTTCATATTTTAAAAATCCAAAAGCTTTCCATGTAGGCCGTGATGTGCATGTGGCTGCTTTTTTTTTTCTTTGCTGTTCAATAAAGCCAAGTTGTTGTATGCCTTGTTTAAGAGTGTTGGGAGGTTTTAGCACTGTCCAAATACCAATTCCTAGCCACCACAAGTGCCCAAGCAAATGCAAATAGATTAGAAATCACTCAAACAGAAAGCATTGGACTGACATAGGGGAGTAAAAAAAATACTGGGAACAACACAGAACGAATTTAAACAAAATAAAAACTATACGTGAAAATAGACATCCATACGAAACTATGAAAAAAAATTGCATGGAAAACGGATAAGAATTGAACTCAAACGAGGACACACAAGTTGACACAACATTCACGCAGAACTGTGCGAAAATTGAAATGACTGAGATGCATTGGGCTCAATTGCCATTTCTCATTTAACCTTCAAATGTCCCAAATTGTATCTCCAAATTTTCCTTGTAAAATAATTAGCTCAGATAATTCAAATTAGTTAAAATAAGAATTTCCGATCAAATTTAGCACAATTAGGAAAAATAGGATAATATTGTACATTCAAGCACAATTCCTTGATTAAATCCGGTACAATAAACTAAGTGAAATCAATAAAATATTGATTCATCACTTATCCATCTCATTGAGCGAATATCTTTCTTCTTCATTGGGCAAACAAAATGTGGCTGAGCGAAAAGGATCCTAGCAGCAATCTCTCATCCTCTTTCAATCTCCATTTTCCTACACAATAATCTACAAAATATCACATAATATTTAACTTGAACTAAACAGAAAAATTTACATCTTCCTATGAGGAAAACACATAATACATTAATAAATACAAATTTAAGGTTAAAAATAAGAATGAATAATAAGTATTTATCATACTTATCAGTAAGGCTTTGGGCTTAAGTAGAGTTGATATTCGTAAGGCTTATGAAAGCAGGGGAAACAAATCCTGATCGTAAGACTTTTGGCTCAAGCAAAGCATACTTCTAAGGCTTAGGAAAGCAAGTAGAGGGAGGTCTGGCCGTAAGGCTTTGGATTTAAGCATAATGTTACTTGTAAGACTTATGGAAACATAATCAAACCGAGCTGCTTTAGTAAGGAGGTCGTGTGATGGCGGATTACAAGAGGATGATATATTGTTTGGTATCACTTGGAGGTGGTGTGGTTTTGTGTGTTGTTGTTTGATATCATTTGGTGGTAATATGATTTCGTGTGATATTATTTAGTATCGTTTGGTGGTGATGCATTGTAGTGTTTCATGAATGTTATGTGATTTCATGGATTGAAATAAAATATTTGAGAAGTGTGGGTAAGCATAACTATTTCTGGTTAGCTCATCCTTATTTGTTTGTCTTTGTGCGATGATCATATAAGTTGTGTCATTATACACGAGCAGATGATGTTATAGATGATTCTGGTCAGTTTAGAGCGAAGAGATGTGTCAAAAAATCTTATAGGGGAATTTTTAAAATATACTTGAGACGATAATATAATTTAATTTGAAATTTTTTGTACATTATTATAATATGTACTTGGATTGTTTGTTATTTTTGTATAATTTTAATATTTTCATGATAATGAAATATTTTTTTTATTTTTTATTATTTCGTGATGGTAACATAAATCACTTTTTCTTAAGTTAATTAAGTACACGTGACATTTTAAAAAGGTGTTACACTGATAGTTAATACCTATGGCAGATTGTTAGTATTGGTAAATATTTACTTGTGAGTAATAGGTAATAGGTATTTTAATACTTATTCATAAAGAGGTTGGTTGAGATATCATAATATTCGTATCCATGAGTATCTCTTACCAATAAAAATTTAAATTTAAAATTTGTTTTATATTTTATTAAGTTAAATTTAATTAAAATTAAGACTAAAATTTATATTTCATTACGTTAAATTTAATTAAAATTAAAATTAAATTAAATTTATATATTATATGTTTTAATTTTATTTAAATTTATTTTAAAAATTTATAAAATATATTTTTTTAAATTATTCACGTATTCATGAATTATAAAAAATCGATAAATATTTTTTAATTAAGTATTTGATATATAATGAAATGAAAAGAGTAAAGAATTGAAGATTTTTTGCAAATTGGGTAATAAATGAAAATCTGTATTGCGATCCTTACTTGTTAGAGAAGATATGTTCTTAGAAGTATTTATATATTTTGAAAAGCTTATTTTAGAAAATTTGTTTAAGAAAGTATTTCATATATTCTAAAATATTTTGTTTCAAAATATTTGTTGAAGCAACTTATTTAGAAGGTTTGTTTGTGAAATTTTTTAAAATAGGTAATCCAAAAGTCATTATTATTTTTAAAATTGTAGAGGTGTAGTTAATAAACTGGGAGTGGAGGAAGTAAAAGCTTATTTCCAAATGCGCTATGGTTCGATTTGTACTTTGGATTCACAACTGATCCTTTCTACCCGCACCTTCTATATTTCTTGCAGCCCCTGTACCTAGCAGCAACACACCACACCTTTTTGCCTCCATTGCGAAACCTGACAAGGGAGAGGGAGGGATTTTCACCTCCGTTTCTGCCTCTTCTCCGCCACCAATGTTGGTGTTTTCTTCCTCTTCCTCTTCTTCAAGGTCGGCTACAACGTCTTCCTTCACTTCACACGCCATGAGAGAAGAATGATGGAGAGAAGAGGAATATGCAGAATTGTGTCATCTTTCACTTTACATGCCATGACAAGATAATGGAGAGAGAGTAGGAACATAATCAAGAATAAGCAAACAAGATTATGATCATCAGGATTTCGGATTTATCTTTCCAGAATCTATTTTTTCAATACATTACAAAATACACATTCCAAAATATATTAAAAAGATACATTCAAAAGTATATTTTGAAAGACATTTTATCTTTCGGAAAATATATTCTAAGAAAGGTGAATTCCGAAAGCTATTTAGTTTTATTAATTTGTTAACAAGGATACATGGAGATTATGAATTTTTCAGGGGTGTTAAGAGAAGAATAAGAAGTGCAGAAAGAAAAAGCCTTTACAGCTTCCATTTTAAAGAATTGGACTTATGTTTTTGCAGCCCTCAAGAACATAATACTTGCCTGTGCAATATTCAATTCACAAATTTATCTGCTATGACATAGAATTTTTTTTTCTTCGAATAATTTTAAAATTTAATGTTTAAGTTTGCTCTATTTGTTTTTTTTTTTCAGATTTAAAAATTAACATTTAAATACACAAGCAAACTTAATTTTAACATTTTAATATATGTATATACAAATACACGCAATTTAAACTCTTTTCATTGCGAGAACAAAGTGATATTTTAAATCATTCTTAGTAAGTGAGATTGAGTTTTCCTAATATGCTGTGAAAATGTTTAATATAAAAAAATGGTGTCATTCCCTATTTTTTCTACTCGAGTACTTATTTCAATTGCATGCATGTCTTTTATTGAAAACCTATAATGAATGAAAGAAAACAATGGTTATATAATCTTTTTCGGATGTGTAGGGCTGTGCTATCTCAAATCTCCAAGTTCTTTTACGGTCCTGCTCCTGTAGCTGGTCTTTTCTCTTCAAGTCTTTAGTTTCCTTTTCGATCCAGAGGGGTGAAGACCTGCAAAAGATTCTCCGATGCCAAAGTCAGTTTCAGAGAATGATTTTTTCTCAGGAACAATAATAAATGTGCATTCAATGTAACCTATCTACCATTCACCCTGGACTTGTATTTATAATTTTCGCTATGGGCTTGGGATTAGTGAAAAGTTAATCATGGCCCAAACAGCCCAATAGCTTCTAATCTCTACTTACCTTAAACCAAGTTGATTTTCCTTAAGTCAAGATGATTAGTGGCGTGGCCGGACGTCGTCACGGGATTTATTCTTTGGGCGGCCGGCCCTGGGACGTGTTAATTATCCCGTGTGACCTGGGCGTCCGCCCTGTCGTGTTCAATCCTCCACATTAATCACTGGCGAGGTAATTTCCCAGGTTTCAAGTGTTGGGATGGGCGGACGACCATCTACTGGTTCTATGACGTGGGCGCTGAAATGGGCGGACGGTCATTTACGACTCTGATGACGTGGTGTTATTCCGTACGGCGCTTGGCCCTTGTTGGTACACAAGCCCCCCAAGTCCTAGTTCACGTAGTGGACTTAGGATTTCAAGTGTGCCGTGGGTTGGGCTAGTAGTCCGCAATTGGGCCGTATCCAGTGGGCTTTTGAATTTGGACTTTTGGCGGGAAAAACACGTGGTACCTCCCTACTGGCGGAAGGGGAAGCGTCTTCGTATCTGGAGCGTTGCTTGTGCTGAATTTGAACGGCACGGATGCATCCAACAGTTACTAAATTTTTCTATAAATAGGGGATGAGAACGTTGTCATTTTCACTTGTCTCCATCATTCAAGATTTGAAATTCTTTTTCCCTCAGGTAATAAATGGCCGTTATCTCTATCGAGTCAGGTTCTAAGTCGTCGGGCGGAGTCCGGGGAGGGGCGGCAAGGAGTGCTGGTGATTCTCTCAGTTCGGTTTCTTCTCATTTTTTGGAGGAGGCTGTCGGGTCTTCTAGGGCGGATCCGGAGGCGCTGGTCATCATGGGCGATCGGGTATTCCATGGCGTGCCTATGTTCTTGCTTAAAGGCGGCATCCATGTGGACGGGTCTCCTTTCGAGCCGGACGGTCAGGGGGTAGTGGTGACCGAGTGGGCTCCCTACGTTCCCAGCCTGTATGCTTCCGCATACCCCTTCTGCAAGGATTTGGAGCGGAGGGTCTGCCGTACCCATATCGTCCGGGATATAGAAGATTCTAGATTAATTCGGGCGAGAGTCAGTGTGAGAAATGAAATGGTCTACTATGGGAAGAGGGCAAGCCTGGATGACTTCTTCTATGTGTACTTGACCTTCTTCACCCATCTCCATATCCGGGTGCCTTTTACAAAGTTCCAAACGGCTGTCCTCCGGGAGGTTAACGTGGCTCCCGCGCAACTGCATCCTAACTCCTGGGCGGCCGTGCAAGCGTTTTTGGCTATGTGTTTGGCCGTGGGAGTCACCCCCACGATTCCCGTCTTCTTTCACTATTTTGAAGTCCGTCCGGCTCCTAGCGACGGATGGGTCTCCTTTACTTCAGTTAGGGAGAGGGCGCTGTTCCGCCCGTTTTCTGATTCATTCAAGAACTTCAAGCAGCATTACTTCAAAATAATAATTGACAAAGCCGACCATCATGAGTTCCATGATAGCAATGGGAGCCCATTGTTCCCTTTTTACTGGACGAGGGATCCCCGGCGAATAAAGGCGTCTTCTGGGGGATCGATGACTCCATCCGACTTAGAGGCCGTGCGTACTATCAATGCCCTCCCCCGCCGGATTTCCGCCCGTCACTTGGTTACGCCTTAGTCTTGAGGACTGTGGACAAAAGGCGTTCGGTATGGTATTGTTACATTGGGTCTGTTTGTCTTTAGTATACTGACATTAACTTTTTTGAATTGTTTTGTTTCTTTCAGAGCTCATGACGACTCCTGCTCCCCGTCAATCCAACTTTATGGCCGCTCGGAAGAAAACTGGAGCCAGTTCATCGTCGGCTCGGCCAACTAGTGTTCCCAACGTGCCCTGTCCTCCTCCTGCGGGACGTTCGTCGTCGGGCGGCCGCCTACCCCCAGTGCGCATAACTCAGAAGCCAAGAGGCCCCCAAGCAGAACAGGTCGTGGGTTCTAGCGGCAAGGCGCCGGGTTCTGATCTCCATCATGACCTTGCGGTTGTTCAAGTGGATCCGACATCCGGGGCGGCCACCACCTCTGTCGCTCCTTTGATCTGTAAGAGGAAGGATCCCGCTGCTTAAGGGCGCAAGGACAAGGAAGGCTCGTCGTCGCGATCGGCGTCGAAGAAGTCCCGCAAGGGCAAAGACAAAGAGAATGACCGGGAGAGGGTCCCTGCTGTGCCCTTGCCGGGCGGCATCTTCAGTCCGGCGTTCACTATGAGCGAGCGGACCAAGTTCCACATGAGCTCCTCCCAACAGGCGCTCATTGAACCCCTTTCTGAGTTGGAGCTGACCAACGCCATGTTGGAGATGTCGACTCGGGCGTCCGCCCTGGCATGGTATTTGAAGGAGTTCGCCGACCGTCTCGGGGTGGCAGAGGTTCATGCCGAATTAGACGCGGAGAAGAAGAACTCGACTTCCCTCCAACTAACAATGGAGCAAATGCTCTTAACTCAAGATGATTATGACAAGAAGATCGAGCAGTTAGAGGCTGATCTTGAGAGGTCCAAGAAAGAAGCCGCTGAGGGTTTGGCAGCCGCTCGGGGCGAACAAGAACGAATGGCAGAGGAGGGTCGCCAGCTTAAGGAAGAGGTTTCTCGCCTAAGGGATGCCGAGGCCGAGCGTATTAAGGCGAACCAGGCCCTAACTCTTGACGTTGCCAAGGCCAACGAGAAGATCGCCGAGCTGGAGTCGACGATTGTGTTTGAACACGAGGAAGGCTTCAACAAAGCCCTTCGGCAGGTGTCCCTTTTGGAGGGCGTGCAAGATCCGTTCGCTCTTGGTATTGATATTGAGAAGGACGATTTTGATGGCGTCCTAGTGGATCTTAACGTAGCCGATGGAGACGAACCTACCGTTGAAGCCGAGGCCGGGGAGGACAATTAGAATTTTTTCGCACGGTTGGTCGGACGGTCCTTTTGTAAATGTGAGCACGTTTTAGTGCAAACGATGAATACACAACTTACATTCTCTTTCATTTTCGCATGAGTTTCCTCTTTTCTTTGTGCTTTAATCTTCCGGAGGGGGCGTTCCCCTTGTAAAATTAATTGAATATTCAATCATGGTCCGGCCCAGTTGAGAGTTGTTCTCAGAGGAACCCTCTTTCTTGGCTATTTATTTTTTATCGGGCGGACGGAAATGTTCCTTTTTGGGCCGGATGGTCAAGGTCTTTTCTTTGAAGAACACTTCGTTTATTGCCCGACCAAGTTGAGAGTAGTTCTCGGTGGAACACTTTTTACCAACTTGGTCTTTATGGGGCGGACGGCCGTGGTCCTTTTCTTGACGGACACTTCGTTTATTGCCCGACCAAGTTGAGAGTAGTTCTCGGTGGAACACTCTTTTTACCAACTTGGTCTTTATGGGGCGGACGACCGTGGTCCTTTCCCTGAAGGATGCTTCATTTATTGCCCGACCAAGTTGAGAGTAGTTCTCGGTGGAACACTCTTTTTATCAACTTGGTTTTTATGGGGCGGACGACTCTTCGTTCATAGTCCGGCCAAGCTGAGAGTGGTTCCCGGTGGAACACTCTTTGCCAGCTTGATATTTACGCACAACGAGATCATGTGTATGAAAGATGGGCGTCCTGTCATTTATTTATCGAAAACAATAGTACATAGATGACTTAATCATAAAATTCAACTGAAATAAAATTTTAGATGGGTGGCGTTCCAAGTATTAGGGATTGGACGTCCGTCCGGTCGTTGTAATCTGTACGCCCCATTTCCTAGCGCTTCGACTATTCGGAACGGCCTATTCCATTTGGCAGCGAGTTTCCCATGTGTTGGGTTTCGGCGGGCTTCTCCAGCTTTTCTCCATACTAGGTCCCCCTCTTGGAAGCTCCTCGGCCGGACCTTGGAGTTGTATTTTCTCTCGACCATGAGCTTGCATGCCTCGGCCCTCAAGGCCGCTCGATCTCGTCGTTCGTCCAGGGAATCTAGTTCGATTCTCAGCTCTTTCTCGTTTATCTACAGGTCTTCAACCTGTCGCCTCAATGACGACTCTCTCAGTTCGACCGGCAACATGGCATCAATGCAATAGGTTAAGTTAAACGGTGTTTCCCCTGTGGTCCCGTGAGGCGTACATCGATAGGCCCACAGGACTTCGGGTAGCTCGTCAACCCACGCTCCCTTCCTTTCTCCTAACCATCGCTTCAGCTCAGCGACCACGGTCTTATTCATTGCTTCAGCTTGTCCGTTCGTCTGAGGGTGTTCTACTGAGCTAGTGATGTGCTTGATCCCCAACCCTTTAAAGAATTCGGCAAGTTTTTTGTCAATGAACTACCGGCCGTTATTTGTGATGATAGAGCGAGGGAGGTCGAAGCGGCATATCAACTTCCAGTAAAACTTCTGGACCTGGGCGGTCGTGATGGTTGCCAAAGGCTCGGCTTCTACCCACTTGGTGAAGTAATCCACCGCCACTAGGACGAACTTCTTCTAGGCTCGGCCAACGGGGAACGGTCCTACAATGTCCATACCCCACTGGGCGAACGGCCAGGGGGACGTGATTGAATGCAAAACGTGCGGGGGCGAGTGGGTGTTATTGGCGTGCGCTTGACAACTGATGCATTTTTGAACGAACGTTTTTGTATCCGCCTCCATGGTTGGCCAGTAATAGCCTGCTCTTAGTAGTCGGGCTTTTAGCGTCCGCCATCCCATATGGAGACCACATATGTCATTGTGGAGTTCGTCCATAACATAATGCGCCTCCGCCTCCCCCAAGCACTTAAGGAGGGGGAGGAAAACCCTCTTCGGTATAGGTCGTCCCCCAATAGAAAGTAACGAGCGACCTTCTTAGCGTCGCTCGGTCCTACCGTCCGCCCTTCATCCTGGCGAGACATGATTTCTCTGATCTCCGTCCGCCAATCTTTCCCCCATCGAACACCGCCGAACACTCCACTGAGGGCTGAAGCAGAACTTGTCGCACGACAGTGGTCAACTGTCCCTTCTCTCTCCCGGAACTAAGCTTGGACAATAGGTCGGCCCTTGTGTTTTGCTCCCTGGGGATGTGTTGTATGGCGACCTTGTCAAACGTCCTCGCTTGTTCTGTTGCCCGATGGAAGTATTGTAGCAGTCGCTCCTCTCTGACTTGGAAGTTGCCATTCATTTGGCCGACCAGCAATTCCGAGTTTGTGCGGCAGGTGATTCTTTTCGCCCCCATATCCTTTGCCAGTTCGAGGTCGGCCACCAGGGCTTCGTACTCGGCCTGATTGTTGGAGACTTTAAATTTAAAGATCAGGGAGTGCTCCAGTAAGAATCCATTGGGGCCCTCCAAGACGATGCCGGCTCCACTGATTGACCTGTCGGACACTCCGTCCACATACAAGTTCCACTCGTCCTGGCTGGAAGGGGGTAGTTTGGCCGCGAAGTCTGCTAGGTGTTGGCCCTTGACCGACCCTCTTGGTTCATACCGCAAGCCGAACTCAGACAATTCCACCACCCATGCTACCATCCGCCCGGCCAGGTCCGGTTTTCTCAGGATTTTGGAGATGGGGGAAGTCGGTTCTGACGACCACCTGATGACTTTGGAAGTAAGGGCGGAGTCTTCGAGATGCGTTTAACAAAGCCAATGCTACTTTCTCCACCCGCTGATATCGTGTTTCGGCGTCTAGGAGCGTACGGCTTACAAAATAAATGAGTTTTGGCTGGGGCCGCTCTTGCATTAATACGACGCTGATGGCCGTCTCCGCCACTCCTAGGAAAACATGCAGATCCCCTCTTGGTACCGGGCGATTCATGACCGGCGGGTTAACCAGGATGGTTTTAACATCCTGAAATGCTTGTTCGCACTCATCATCCCATACCGGGCCGGCCCCTTTCTTCAATTTACGCAGGACTGGTCTTACCCTCTCGGCCAATTTAGGTATAAACTGTGATAGGGCGGTGAGGCGTCCAATAAGTCTTTGGACCTCTTTAAGGGTGGCCGGCCTCTGCATTTGCAGTATAGCCTCGCACTTGTCCAGATTGGCCTCGATCCCCCGGGACGTTAGCATGAATCCTAGGAATTTGCCGACGGCGACTCCGAATGTGCACTTGGCGGGATTTAAACGCATGTCGAACTTCCTCACTTGGCGAAATACCTCTTTGAGGTCCTTAATGTGGCCATCTTCATCTGAGGAACGGACGACCAAGTCGTCCACATATACGTCCATGCACCGACCTATCTGCTCCCGGAAGATCCGGTCCATTAAGTGCTGGTATGTCGCCCCGGCGTTCTTTAAGCCGAACGGCATTACTTCGTAACAGAAGTTAGCCTTCTCTGTAATGAACGCCGTCTTTTCGATGTCCGGCCCGTACATGGGTATCTGGTTATACCCGGAGTATGTGTCCAGGAAACTTAACAATCGATGTCCGGATGCGCCGTCCACCAAGGCATTTATGCTGGGTAGGGGGTGGGAATCCTTAAGACAGGCTTTGTTCAAATCGGTATAGTCAGTACACATGCGTCATTTTCCACTGGCTTTCTTCACCATAACCACATTGGCTAACCACTTAGTATAGGTGACTTCTCGAACAAAGCCAGCTTCTTTTAATTTTCCCACCTCCTCTTCCATGGCCCTTCGTTTTTCTTCGTCCATCCTTCGCTTCTTTTGAGCAACCAGACGGGCATCTTTAAAGAGTGAGAGCTTACGGCACATGACCGCGGGGTGGATTCCCGGCATGTCGGTCGCCGTCCATGCGAACAAGTCCCTGTTCTTCCACAGGAGTGCCCTCAACTCCTTCTCCATCCCAGGGTTCAGCTCCCTGGCCATGACGGTCGTCTGAGTGGGGTCCCTTCCTATCACGACAGGTTGGGTTTCTCCCATTGGTTCCAGGCGGTCTTCGGTATTCGTTCGGGGATCAAGGTCAGCCATGGCAACCTCAGAGCCGACCGCCCGCCGCTTCACCTGCCGGGTATGCAACTTCAAACCCGCCACGTAGCACTCCTAGGCCGTCTTCTGGTCCGCCCGGACCGTGCATATGGTTCCCTTCTCGAAGGGGTACTTCATCGTGAGGTGGGGTGTGGATACGATCGCCCCGAACGCGTTCAAGCACGGCCGCCCGAGCAATACGTTGTACGAGGTGTTAGCCTCGACCAACAAATACCGGATTCTCTTCTCCTTGCTAGACCGGTCGGTCCCCAACCTCGTCCTTAATTCCACGTACCCTCGAGTGTCGACCCTTTCTCCCGCAAATCCCAGGATCTGCCCGTCGTAGGGGACAATGAGATCTTCCGAGATGTCCATCTGCAGGAAGGTTTTCCAGTAGAGGATGTTCATCGAGCTTCCTTGGTCTACTAGAACCTTGCTGACTCCATATCGTGCAATCTCCAAGTTCTCTTACGGTCCTACTCCTGTAGCTGGTCTTTTCTCTTCAAGTCTTTAGTTTCCTTTTCGATCCAGAGGGGTGGAGACCTGCAAAAGATTCTCCGATGCCAAAGTCAGTTTCAGAGCAATGGCTTTTTCTCAGGAACAACAATAAATGTGCATTCAATGTAACCTATCTACCATTCACCATGGACTTGTATTTATAGTTTTCGCTATGGGTTTGGGATTAGTGAAAAGTTAATCATGGCCCAAACAGCCCAATAGCTTCTAATCTCTACTTACCTTAAACCAAGTTGATTTTCCTTAAGCCAAGATGATTAGTGGCGTGGCCGGCCGTCGTCACGGGATTTATTCTTTGGGCGGCCGGCCCTGGGACGTGTTAATTATCCCGTGTGACCTGGGCGTCCGTCCTGTCGTGTTCAATCCTCCACATTTATCAGTGGCGAGGTAATTTCCCAGGTTTCAAGTGTTGGGATGGGCGAACGACCATCTACTGGTTCTATGACGTGGGCGCTGAAATGGGCGGACGATCATTCATTGGTTCTATGACGTGGGCGCTGAAATGGGCGGACGGTCATTTACGACTCTGATGACGTGGCGTCCTTCCGTACGGCGCCCGGCCTTGTTGGTACATAATCCAATTGTGTCACTTTTTTTCAAGTAAAAACATCATTTTTTTAAATATATGTTAACGGCTTTTTATGTTTGTAAGTTTTAAAAATAAAAATAACATAAATCAGATTATTTTAACCAACTGAGTAGTATTACAAAAATAATAATCATAGCCAACTCTTAAACTAAAAACAATACACTTTGTTGTTATAAATCCTATAAAATTAACTTCTGATTTTCGTAAAACTTTAACTTAGAACTTATTTCTTCTATGTATGGTACACGATAAAATAAGTTATATATTTAAATAAAAAAATTGAGTATATAAACTATATTATTCATGATAAATACATAAATTATATTTCAAATTTAAAACGAACAGTTTAATTTAGTTAATCAAGGTATTTTAAGATGTTTTTAAAAAAATATTGAAAATATGGTAAGTGTGAAACATTTCTGCAAGGTGTAGCCATTCTTCCTCTGAACAAACATTTCATGAGTACTTATATTAGCATTTTGGAATAAAAGAATTGTACAAAAACATAGAAGAAACAGATTATATATGTATGCGTCCATCGTAGAAAATGTATAGTATTTTGGAATAAAGGAAGAACTACTGTACAAAAGCATAGAAGAAACAACTTCTGATATAAATGATCTAGTTGGATTTCTTACAATTATGATTAAGATATGAATGCATAATTAAATTCCTTTTATATATTTGCTTGATGTTTTTACTGTCTCACCTTAACTATTATCTTCTTTAATTTCATGAAAATATTGCAGGTATTACGATTTGGAACGGTGACATGTAAAGGTTAATCACAGGTTTTTGGAAATTAATTGCTTCCAGAGGATTTCAATTATATTGGTAATTAATTGCTTCCAGAACATTTCAATTATATTGGGTTCAATGCATTATGCATTTACGATGATAACATGTAGAAATTTGAAGGCTACAAAGATCCACCTTACATAGTGATTTTTGGGGATTGGTTTTGCTGTTCTGGTTTTCATTGTCATGGATGGCTATGGTTTATATTTCTACATATTCACTCTTGATTTGAATGTGTCTCAGATTTAATACTTTTCAAATCAAGGATATATATATATATATATATATATATATATATATATATATATATATATATATATATATATATATATATATATATATATATATTATTTATTTATTTATTTATTTATTTATTTATTTATTGTAGTTTTAGAGGAATTAGATCCTTCATACTTGTTATATTCTGTAATGCCAAAGTTGGATTTACATTATCAAACGGTTGCAACATATTGGTGGCCATGTTGGCATTTTGTTGTAATTATGTGGTTAAAAGGAAAGCCGTAAATAAAATGGATTTATTTACTTTTAAGAAAAGAAGTCGTAAATAAAATGGATTTATTAGACCTAACAAAAAAAAGCAGTAAATCAAAGAAAGTAAGAAGTTGTGTGAGGCAGTGTCACCATCATAATTTTAGGGAGATACTACTTCGGTTAAGTAGGAATTGAGGCAAAAAGTGCTTCAAGGCTTAATTGATCCCTTTCATAATCTTCTATTTATAAAAATAAATTGATACAAGAATACATGATAAATAGGGTAACTCTAGACACTATAATCATGAGAAATAGAGTAACTTTAGACACAATATAATCCTGATAAATAGGGTAACTCTAGACACAATATAATCATGATAAATAGGGTAACTCTAGACACAATATAATCATGATAATTAGGATAAATATTCTAACACTCCCCCTCAAGCTGGAGCATACAAATTGTATGTAATGTACCAAGCTTGGAATAAATAAACTCACTCCAACAAAATGAACTTGTCTCGAATGTCGAGACAATAGACATGGTAACTTTGGCTTTGAACAAGATGCACATATGCTTCAGACCATCAAGAGAGAATGTCTATAAACAACCATGAACCTTCAAGTAGGATGACTTAGACAAGTTGATTTCCATCAAAAGTGAATGATGAGTGGTAGACAACGATAAACTACAGAGACTGGATTGCCATCAAGTAAGGATGGGGCCTGCATGGCTAAAAGCGACAAAAATGCAGGGATGCCATCACTGACTGATGGGGCATGCAATGGCTGGAAACATATTGCAATGGCTGAAAACATACTCCCCTCACGACAAACGACGGAAATGACGATGCACCGATGACAAATCATGAAGGTGGAAGATCATAATGGTCTCCTTTATTCATCAAAGGATCCAAAAACAGATCTGACAAGGGACTGGTGAAATTGTTTGACTAAGATTCTGAATCTCGCCAGAAATAGACTCTCCTCATGCCATGAGGAACATCAAATTTATGACTTTGGTGTTGAAATTCCTTGGTGTTAACCAACTAATAGCACTGACTCTCCTTGGAGACTCGTAAATAAATGACACAAGCCATTAGGAATCATAGCTGCTACAATATGCAAAGCTAAACACACATTATGAAAAAGGCTAGGGAACAATGCTGAAACAAAGATTATTTTTTCTTTTGGTCTAGCGAGATGAATGACAACCACAACCAGGGATGGGTCACGCTCCTCGATGCGCACAAAACCCCTAACTTCGCCAGAGAAAACGAGACGGCAGCGGCGACGGAGGTTGAACAGATGTGGCACACGTGGCGATGCTTGGATGAGAACTAGCCCTCGACACAGGCAAGGTTGACCATGGCTCAAGGAGGCGATCCAGATCCATTGGTCGTCGGACTAAACTGTGGCGGTGGTCGGTGGTGAGCATTAGCAGACGACGTCGGAATGACAATAAACAGAGGTTGATGGTGACAAACTTATGTGGACAACTCCTTACAGTAGAAAAATAGTGTCAAGTGGACAACGAAAAACAACGCCAGACAACGGCAAACCGTGCCAGACGATTGCGGACAACAACTAGGGTTTGGAGACTAGATAGAAACCAGATCAGGACTGCTCATTGAGGTATTTAAGAAAAGATGAAATTTTTAAGACCGTTTGTAACACCCAAACATTTTAAAGGGTATTACTGATAGTAGAGACTAAATTAATTTGATACCTCATATAAACAATCAAACTTTATTTCAATTACTCCAAAGTACAATACCAAACTTACAAACTTTAAACAATATAGTCTTCACCGTTGACATTTCAACTTTTAAATTTTACACAACATAATCTTCCCAATACAAATTTATTATTTTTACAAAAATCCCTGAAAGGTTTTCCCCGCATCTCTCTCATCTCTAAGCTTTATCAACCACATCTGCAACATTATCTAATCACATATAACATGAGTTATATGATCATAGCACAAACAAATAAGGGTAAGCCAACCATATCATAAAATCATTAAACTTGTAATAAAAATGTTATAATCATGTATTTCTACAATTGATAAAATATCATTATTCCGATGTCATTAATTCATCATTATCAAAATCATCTTTCTCATTTCCATAAATCTTACAAGTGTTCCATGCTTACTCATGAAGCCTTATGGTCAGACCGCTCTCTGCCTGCTTCCTTAAGCCTCACTTATATACTATGTCTTACTTTCTGAAGCCTTATGGTCAGACCCCTCTCTGCCTGCTTCTATAAAACTTACGAATCATATGTTTATGTCAAAGCCTTATGGTCAGACCACTTTCTGCCTGCTTTCATAAACCTCAAGTGTTACTTTGCTCATACCAAACTCTCATGGTATAACTCGAACAAACTACTCCCGGTAGTAAACATCATTTCATAAGTAATGATTTCTCATATCCACCCCAACATTTCATAAAACCAACAATTCATACCCTCTTATCCACCTAACTCAATCATGTTCATTCTTTAATCATGAATTCATAATCACCCGTTTTGGTATCAATAAATCAAACATATTGCCAGATATCATACTTCATATTATAAACTCATTTTGCCCATAACGAGTATAACTCAACATATTTTCACCAAACAAAGATCATGGATCAACCAAAATATATCAACATATCTTAAGAACTACATATTAAAGTCTGGGCTCAATATAATGATAAATAAAATATATATGAAATTTTTACCATGATAATATTATGCATCTACAATCAATTTGTTTTATTTTATTTTCATCCTGTTATAGATTTTTTCTTTACCCCAATTGGTCACCGGAGAGGACCCAGATGTCTGAACGCATCAAACTCACCATCGACGCCAGCACATATGACTAGTCACAACTGACTGGACCAGGCCAGGGCTGCTCTATAATCAGGGATGTGCCAACTCAGGTTTTTAAGGTTCCTCTATCCTACCAACAAAGGGAGGTCCTCAATAATTAACAATTTATTTATTTAATTTATCTACCTTATTTTCTTATGCTCTAAATCTTAAAATGCTTAATTTTACTTCCTCTCACAACAACCTCAACCAGTATCTGTATATCTATTTAATACCCATATACAAGTTATTACAGAACCCTTATTCCAAACCTCCCAACAAGATCAATTTCAGCCAACAAACTCATTCAATAAATTCATCACAATAAACATCCATAATAGAATTCATACAAGATAATTATAAACAATTAACAATAATAAAACATTACAATAAATGGTCATAGAAGAATACAATATTTGACAATCATAAAAATAATCTTAATATAAAAATTCATGGGGAAACAAGAAGTTGAATCTGGCAGAGCCGGTTAGACAACTTTTAATCCATCCAAAAATACAATATAATTAAATAACAAGAACAATAACATGTATGGGGAAATAAGAAGTTGAATCTGGCAGAGCCGGTTAGACAACTTCTAATCCTTCCAAAAATGCAATAAAATAAATAAGTAAAGCAATAAATAGTTTGGGGAAACAAGAAGCTGAATCTGGCAGAGCCGGTTAGACAACTTCTAATCCTTCCAAAAGTGCAATAAAATAAATAACTGAAGCAATAGAAAGTTTGGGGAAATAAGAAATTGAATCTGGCAGAGCCGGTTAGACAATTTCTAATCCTTCCAAAATACAATAAAAATAAATAAGGAAAACAATATAATGTTTGGGGAAACAAGAAATTGAATCTGGCAGAGCCGGTTAGACAATTTCTAATCCTTCCAAAATACAAAAATAAACAACTAATAACATACAAATGGCATAACATAATCAATATCACGTTTTACAACTATCACACTCGGATATTAACACAAAAACATACTCTCATTTAAATTCAAAATCATACAGAAACAAAATACTCCATAATCAAGATTTAAGATCAGACAAAAGCAAAATATAGCATATTCAAGGCTTAAGATAATACAAAAGGAGATACTCAAGGTTAGCTTCCCTTACCTCTATTACAGACTTAATCTCCTCGCCCTCTGAAAACTTCCAGAATATCCCCTTTGCAAAATTTGAAATTCTTCCAACTCTCTTCTCTCAAAAATTTTCTAAGTTCTTTGGTGTAAATTTTCAGCCTCCCCCCTTGGCTATTTATAGCAAAAAAATTTACTATTCATTTTTACTATTCATTTTAACTATTCATTTTTTTATTCATTTTACTATTACAAAAATAATTTTTTATTTGCAATTTGATAAATTCTGATCTCAAAGCTACGTGGAACACTTATCCTTTCCAAAAATATTTTTATTTTATTTTATTTTTTTTTTTTTTTTACTATTCCCTTTTTACTATTCACTTTTTACTATTCACAATTTACTATTCATTTTTTTTTTTATCTAGTATTTTAACTTACAAATTTTTTTAAGGATCTTACACCGTTGGTGGCGGCGTTGGCCATCGACGACAACAAACACAGAGTAGGAAGAGACTCACACAACCTGCTCTGAGACCAACCTTAGATTGAAACTATAAAATAATTCTTGAGGGCTTAATTGATCCCTCTCATAATCTTCTATTTATAAAAATAAATTGATACAATAATACATGATAAATAGGGTAACTCTAGACATTATAATCATGATAAATAGGGTAACTCTAGACACAATATAATAATGATAAATAGGGTAACTCCAGACACAATATAATCATGATAAATAGGGTAACTCTAGACACAATATAGTCATGATAATTAGGGTAAATATTCTACCTAAAGAAAAGTTGTACTGTTTTGGTTGTCTATGAAACGAGACAAAATCTTACCTCTTTTTACCTCAGTTCAAAATCGAGGCAAAAAGTCTATCCCTTTTTGCCTTGTCAGTATATACCTCGGTCGCGGAATCGTTGTTTATAAGCAAAAATAACCGTTGTCATTTCCCTTGACTGCACTAGTGGTCTATCCGTCGTTGGCCAACCTGGTGAAATGATTTTCATTGGTATTGGGCTGTAATTGGGCCTACAACGCTAACAAGATACTTCAAATGGTAATTGGATTAGCGTTTAAACTAATGGACCAATAATCCAGTAGATAATAAAATAATGAAGGATATCTGGTTAGAGATATTTGATAAACCAAATCTAAAATATTTGGTTGAAGATATTGATAAAGCCGTTTATGGGTAACTAACCGGATCTCGGTTGTTTTTATTCGGTTTAATTCCTATTTTGGTCCCTCTTTTTGTAGGGTCTGTTCAAAGTTGTCCTCATTTTTCTCAAAAGTTCACTAACATCCTACTTCTCGCAAAAACGATGCAAGTTAGTCCTTTTTGGTTACGGTGTTAAAAAGACTAACGGCACAGCTGCCCAGCTGACAAAAAATTGATGAGTTGTACAATTTTGGTTGTGGTGGCACTGTGAGTTCATTATATGTGTTAAAATAAAATGATTTAAAATAATTTAAAATGATTTAAAATAATTTAAAAGATAGGGTTAAAAATAATTTTAGGATTAACTAAAGCGATATTACATTTGGGGTAAAATCAACTCGCAATTTCGAGGCAAATTTAGGGTTCAACAATCAGCTTTCCAAGAGTCCAGATTTTGATTATTGGTGAAATCAATTTCGTGGTTCGTCGAACAGCGTGGTTCGTTCGTCAGTGCTGGTGAGGTTAGTGTTCTTACTTATGTTGTTGTTATAGTTATTGATCGCATTAGTGTTCTTACTTATGTTGTTGTCTTTAATGGGTGGATTCTGTATTTGTTTTGTAATGGGTGGAATGGGTTAAAATATGATTATATTTGTCGCGTGCTGGGGGTTTAGGGAAAAAGTACTGGCGTTGGGTGTTGAAATTGGTCCCATGGTGTTAATTTAAGTTAATGAGTGGTCCCCCTTTTCCATTTGCAGTGTAGGGATGTCTAACGATATGTTTGAGGGATGTCTAATGAAGTGCCCTTTAATTATATAGGTGGGGAGATATGTTATTGGGACATTGACCCCGATACATGGAGCTATTTTGGAGTAGTAGGTTCACTTAAAGATTTGGGTTACATTGAAGTAGATGAGTTATATTACAATATTGAACATGTTTTATATAAGCTATATGACGATAAAGGAGCTATGAACATGATGAATGTGGGAAAATTGTTGGGGAGAGTCAACTTGTATGTTGTACATAAAGTGAGCGAAGCAGTGGTTGTAGAAAATGAGAATGAAATTCTTTACCTTTGTCAAGGGCCTGTAGAGAGTGGTGAGGGTAGTGGGGTTGAGGTTGGTGTAGAAGTGGTCCTGTTGAAGCGCAACAGGAGGTTGAGGAAGGTCCACTTGACTGTGGTCGTGACTTGGAGAGAAATGATGGAGTGCAGGTTGACACAGAGGGTAGCGTGGAGGTGGAGGAGGATGGTGTACTGGGGGTGGAGGAAGTGGTTGAAGTGGAGGTTAACCAAGAGGGTGTAGTGGAGGTGGAGAAACTAGGTGGAGTGGAGGAAGAAGTAGAACTGCACAGTGAGGAAAAAGTAGAACTACATAGTAAGGAAGAAGTAGAACTGCACAGTGAGGAAGAAGTGCAAGTGGATACTGAGGATGAAGCACATATTATTGGTGAAGAGAACTTGGAGGAGGTAGGTGATTTGGGTATTAGTTTGGACAATAGTGATTCAGAATACAGGATGGAAGACAATGATAACGAAGCACAAGAACATGGTAGGGGGTGTTCAGATAATGAATGGGAGTCAGATGTGCTGTTAACTCCAGAAAATAGTGGAAGTGACGAGGATGACATTGAGGACAGACCAAGTAGAGGTCCCTTTCCTACATATGGGAAAAAGAAGTCAATATCAGATTACAAATGGGAACTTGGTACTATATTTACTGATAAGGATGATTTTAAGGAAGCCATTTGAAGCTATGCTATTCATGCTGGGAGGGCTCTTAAGTTTGTAAAAAATGATAACCGTAGGGTAAGGGTGAGATGCATGGGTGGGCAAAAAAAAGTTTCCACGGGTAGCTTACTGTGGGTATTTGCCATCACGCAAGATTTGGCAGTTAAGGAAGATTGTTGATGTTCATTCTTGCAGCAGACAACTGAACATTAAAATGATGAATAGTAAGTGGTTGAGCCATGAAATTGATAAGTCTTTAAATGAGAATCCTAGTATAAGGGTTCAAGACATACATACTAAAGCATTAAGGAAATGGAACACCAATGTATCAATTTTTAAATCAAGAAGGGCGAAGTTAATGGCATCAAGTCAACGTGAAGAGGATTTTAAAGAACAATTTCGAAGGATTTATGACTACGCACATGAGGTATTGAGAAGTAACCCAGGGTCAACGGTTAAGGTTAAAGTGAACAGTCATAATGGTCAGTCCATATTCGAGAGATGTTATGTTTGTCTTAAAGCATGTAAAGACAATTTTATTAGTTATAGGCCCATCATCTGTTTAGATGTGTGTTTTTTGAAAGGTCTTTATAAGGGAGAGCTGTTTATTGTTATTGGGAGGGATCCAGATGAGTAAATGCTACCCCTTGCATATGTAGTAGTTGAAGTCGAAAATAAAGATAGTTGGTCCTAGTTGTTGCAATTATTGGTTGAAGACCTTGGGGGCAATGAAGTTTGTGGGTCGTACACGTGGATGTCTGACCAGCAAAAGGTACATGCACTACTTAAATTATTTTATTATTCATACTTTATTAATCATGTGTGTTTGATTAAAAAATTGATGTTGGCAAGGGTTGGTGCCAGTTATCCAAGAGCTTTTGCCTAGGGCAGAACAAAGATTCTGCATCAGACACCTTTATGCTAACTTTAGGAAAAGATTTTCTGGTCAAATATTGAAGAATTTGATGTGGAGGGCTGCCACAAGCACATACCCCCAAGCTTGGGAGAGAGAGATGTTGAATATCAGAGCAGTGAATGAAGAAGCATATAAATACCTCATAGTCATTCCCCCAAGGTACGCTGTTTCCCTTAGATGCACAAAGATTCTACATTACTCATGTTTGGTAACCCATTTTCTTCATTCTTGTGCAATAGGTATTGGTCAAGAAGTAGATTTAGAACTCAAGCAGTGTGTGATACTCTAGATAACAATATCAGTGAAGGTTTCAACAGTGTTATTGTTCATGCCAGATCAAAACCCATTATAACCATGCTGGAGGATATTAGACTGTATTTGATGAAAAGATGGGCCACAAACAGAACGAAGGTGGCATCTATGGATTTCGATGTCTGTCCAAAGATCAAAAAGAGACTTATGAAGGAATGTAATTTATCAAGATATTGGATCCCAAAGTAATATTGTTATTGTGCCTTATTTATGTTCATATCCAATTGTTAATGTGCCTTATTTATGTTCATTTATTCAGCTGGTCTGCAAGAAGGATTTTTGAGGTTAGGCATGTTTCAGTCATTGGGAACAAGTTCACAGTGGACCTGGACAATGAAGAATGTAGCTGTAGGAAGTGGATGTCCTATGTTGTCATGCAGTTGCATCAATGAACTATTCAAATGTAGACCCAAAAACTTTTATACCAATTTGGTTCAGGAAATCCACATATGAAGAGGCATATGCATCCATCATCTATCCTATGAATGGCCACCTCCTATGGGAAAAAACAAATTCTCCTTATGTACTGCCACCACTTAAGAGGAAGATGCCTAGGAGACCAAATGAGTGTTGGTGGGTAGAGAAAGAAATGTAGCATTTGTCGTGAAGTGGGGCACAACAAAAAAGTGTGCCCTTTACGTCCAGCCATCATAGAACCAACAGAACCAGCACAGGCACAAAGTCCACAACCCCTTGCACCTTCACAGCCATCAAGTCCCCAATTTCCTCACCCACCACAACCAAATCAAGATTCTATCCCAGATTTAAGTCCACCAATAGGAAGGAAAAAGTTAAATATTAGAAGAAAAGATCCATAGATTTAACTGAAATTTTGGATGTATTTTGTACTTTTATTAAGTACTTTAATTGTGTATGTTGTACTCTTATTAAGCACTTTAATTATGTATGTTGTACTGTTATTAAACACTTTGATTGTGTAGTGCTATTAAGCACTTTAATTAAATATGTTATTATAGTTGTAGTGATATTATGTTGTGATATTTGGAAGTAGTGATATTATGTAATTATATTTGTTTTTTGCCAGGTATCCTTAATATGTATTACAGTCATATATGTTAGGGACCACCTTAAACAATTTTTAAAGGAAAGAGGGACCACCTTGAACAATTTTTAAAGGAAAGGGGGACCAAATTTAACATTTTTAGGGGGGACTAAAACGAACTTTATTGCACGAACTCAGATTGTTCACTCATATTACAACACCAACTGATATTACATCAACAAAACATGAAGCTAAACACCTAAGCCATTACATGAACAAAACATACATTGCACATTGCACACCTAAGATCAAGCTAAACACAGCCACAATGTCATAATATTCAACACAATAACAACAAACATAACTCCAACTAAGAACTTTATCCTTCTCTACAACTCTTTGACATTATTTTCCAGATCACATATCCTATTGCTTTGTCTCACAATTGTACCATCTCTATCATCAGCGTTGTCCTCAGAACACCACTTGAAAAAATTACATGACATCCTAGTTGAAAATCCACCCTATTATTCACCAAGAACACAAAAATGTATGAACACATAAAAGTCACTACGGTATTCAAAACACCTTGTAATGACAACATCCCCAAAATTTCCTCCCAGCATTCCTTGAAGTTCTGGCAACTTTCATTACAACAATATCACCACAGTGGCAAATAGGGGTCATCCCAACTCCCCTCGAAACAATACCGTGTGAGGATTGCGAAAATCCTTTGGACGTTGCCTTCGAACAGGAAGAACAACTTTGTGATGAAGCCATCCCTAACCCTAACCCTTTGCTTTTAAATTTCGGAACAACAGTAGCACGAATCTCCAAGAACCGTAACCTTTGCTTTTAGATTTGAGAACAAATGTAGCACGAATCACCAACAACCCTAACTTTGCTTTTAAATTTGGGAAAAACAACCATGAATCACTTTGCTTTCATGATGAATCAACAACTCAATTTAACACGTCAACCAAAACTGTACAACTCATCAATTTTTTGCCAGCTGGACAATTATGTTGTTAGTTTTTTTAACGCCGTAACCAAAAAGGACTAACGTGCATCATTTTTGTGAGAAGTAGGATGTTAGTGAACTTTTGAAAAAAAAGGAAGACAACTTTGTACAGACCCTACAAAAAGAGGGACCAAAATAGGTATTAAACCTTTTTATTTTATCTATGAAACACTTATAAATACATTGACAGGGCCAAAAGCCAGGTACGCTTTATTCATTCTCCACTACTTTCAAATACTCAGTGCTAACCATTTACTGAGTATTTCGTTAAGAGCTAAAGCTCTTCAACAACACACCTAACTTAGCGTCGAAGTGCCTTTTGCAGGTACATCGCCCCTCATCAAGAAGGAGATCGATCGGTCAATAGCAGGAGATTGAAGAGCGGTCTAGGCTGAAGGAAGGCAGGCAATCTAGGCATTCGGAAGCAAGGAATACACATCAAAACGTTAGACTCTCGGTCCCAAAAATATCTACCGAAATAGAAAAGAAAAAAAGAAACACAGTGTTTCTCAACTTTGCCTGGTATCAAGAACTGGATTCAAGTTCAAATGGTAAATTAAAAACGATACAAGAAAAAAATCTTTATTATTTATTTTAACAGAAATAAAATACACGGCATAAATTAACAAATCTTTATAAATTCAAATTATCTGATTCTGAGTTTGTATGTCATTATAAACAATAAACTGCAACAAAAATATACCCACAATCCATATAAAACAACTCTGGCGTATTTTGACAAAAGTATGCAAGCTTGTCTGTGAAACCATTACACCACGATCGTATAACTCCATCTTCAAGAACAAACACAAGAACAGTATCACAAAATGGTCAATTGAACTTTGAAAAAAAAGATAAAAAATGACAACATAGTGTGTGTGTGCATTAATTAACTAAACAATATAAGGTTTATGAATAGATGAACACTGACCTTAGTGACCAGCACCAGGGCTTGGAATATCACCATGTTTTCTGTAGAAGTCATAATCGTAATCATCATGAGGTGGAGAAACATAAGCTTCATCGTATTGGTCCATTTGAGGAGGATCATAGGACGCAGTGATCTTGGCATGGCATGCAATGCCGGTGGAAGCACAACCCTCCATGTTTCTTAATCTTCCCGTTGCGACAATCTCTTGACACATGAAAGACAGAAGAAGAGGTAGCAGAATGAGGACAAAACTGGTCTTAGATCCCTGCATAGCCATGTTTTATGGTCTAAGGAAAGTGCAGAAGATCAGAGAATAGCTTCAAAAGTTGTCAAGGCAGTGCCCCATTTCAATAATTTATAACCCACTATGATCATAGCATGTTTGTTTAATCTTTTTCAAAAAGTAGGGTACATAGTATAATTAGTTTCTCATAAAGTAACGCTTGTTAAGGGCCACAATGATCACAACACCATATTGCATATATCTCTGTTCACTGTCGTTATATACTAGAAAATAATAAAGATGCTTAATTAATGTCAAAAGGCAATTTTTCTCTTCATGTTTATCCCTAATTTCTATATAAACAAGAAATAGTTGTTCAATATTGAGCCAGACATGATTAATGAGCATTTCTTTTTACCATATACAGTGAAGACATGCATTATCCTCCATGTTCAAATTTAGGTCAATATAATAATGAGGCTACGTGATTATGTGTGTGCAGGGCTCGTCCCTTCGCATATCGAATATTTTCTGCATACCACCAAATATTCGTTCCCAAATGCTTAGTTGCTTTGACAATATAATTGATTACAATAAATTCTTTAATTACCAACCGAATTTTAACGACAATAAATCAGTAAGTAAAACTCATTAATAAATTAGAATTTAAATTATTAATGAAAATGTCTAAGTTATTTGTTTATAAATTTTATCAAAAAAATTTGTCAACAATATAGAATTATTATTATTTACTAATCTTTTCGTTAATAAATTCTATTAATGACGTTAATTTTTTTTGTTTTGAGTTTTGATCATTGGAAAAATTTGTTGATAAATTCATTAATAATTATATTTTTCAAAATCTGTTGATAAATTTTTTGTCTAATATAGATTTTTATTATTGACAGATTATTCTATCATTAAATCTATTTGTAAAATGGATATAAATTTGTTTGTCAAATGTGATGAAAATGTTTATAAATTAATTAGATATGTGTGAAGGAAAAAGAAGATGAAGAGGAGAAAATGAGTGAAGATGAGAAGGGTGAGGAGAAAAATTAGAGGAGTAGAGGATAAATTGGTGGAAGTGATGGTGATAGTAGATGAAGAAAAGAGGAGAACGAGAAAAAAGAAAAGTAGGAGGAGCATATGGTGTTGGCAATTAAGCTAGAGGAATCGACGATGACAACCGTTGAATTGGAAAAGGAGAGAAGGAAGATAAAGAAGAAGAAGAAGAAGAAAAATAAAAGAAAAAAAATAAAAAGAATAAAAAGATGAGAAAAAAGAACTAAATCACAATATTTATTGACGAGGAATTAATGGTCTTGAAGACTAATGGTCATAAAATGCTTTTATGGATGAATATCTTTTTGTGAGTGACTTTCATTTTCACATCACTTCATTGGATGATGCATATACATAATCGAGAACTTATGAATGTTTTATTAGTGGATCTAACTGACAAAATTGTACTATTAACTTGCAATGTCAAAAAACACAATGAGTTTTTGATGTATCCTTACCACATTGTCTAACAATAGTTGGGGATACTCTAAAAGGGTGATTTTGTCAATAGTAGACTTAGTGGATCATGACTCAATGAAGAATAATATTTGAAAGAGGACCTTGAAGAAGACTTATTCGTGTTTATTTCCACATATTTACTATTCATATGGATGGAATTGCGAGTGGATTGCATGTTCGTTTCAAGCAATTTGTGGTGTTTGAGGGCGATGTTTTGCATGATGAAAGATAGAAGAGATCTTCGCTATGTTACGATGCAAGAGTAATTATTGTTCATACAAGGTGTTTTTATTGAATTTTCTATATTTTCTCTGAAAATTCATTTACAATCAATACCTCTTTTTATTATACGTGGATACTCTTTTGGTGATCGTGGTTTGGTTTAGCTTGATCTGATGCTATCTCGATTTGAGGGGTGTTGTTGTTTGTTTGGTTTGGTGGTGATGCTGATGTTGTGATTGGGGGATGTAGTGGTGGGATTAGTTTCGTGGTTGTGGTGCTTTCACGTCATGGCTGGTTTGTGGTGAGGGAAAGACAACGTGATTTGGTGTTTAGGTTGGTCGTAATAGTAAATAATTTTTGTGGGGTGTAAATAATATATGTATATTATATTATTATTATTATTATTATTATTATTATTATTATTATTATTATTATTATTATTATTATTAGGGTTAAATATGTTTTTAGTCCCTAAACTATTGGCCGTTTCTGGTTTTCGTCCCTCTTTCAAAATAAGGTACAATTTGGTCCTCATTCTTTTCGAAACGTTCGTTTTAGTCCTCAAAACTTTGGTTTTAGTCCTCATTTTGTTGACTAAATAAAGACCAAATTTTTAACGGTGTTAGTTTTCGAGGTCGTTTAGGGACTAAAAACATATTTAACCCTTATTATTATTATTATTATTATTATTATTATTAGTTTTGGTGACGAAAGACGACTTATTACATGTATATATTATTATTATTATTAGTTTTAACCATAAGGACAAAATTGTAATTTTACATTTTAATTTATAAAAATATTTTTTTGTCTATCACGTCCATGAAATCATTTGTAAACGTTACATTCAAATCTTTTCAAATTCATTCATTCACTCTCTCTTAATAATGGGATGAGATGAAACTTTCAAGAGGATCGAAGAGATAAATCTTACATGGATTCTTCGCATGAACTTTATTAAGAGACTCATTTATTTTTGTATTTTGATGTTTACAATAAGACTGTAACTAACTACTCTATTTCTTTTTTTTTCTCCTCTTTAGAATCACTATAATAAAATTTGATAGTCAAAGGTCTGTCAGTAAAACCCTTGTTTGTAAATTACACTATCAGAACAAAAATTTCGTCGATAAAATTTGTCAGTAATTACTATCAAAAAAATTGATCAATAAAATTTGTTGATAAATCTGACAATAAATAGCTTGATCTAATTCATCTTCTTCCTCCCACCTCCTTCTTCATCCTTTTATATTTCGAATTTTCTTCTTCCTTTTATATTTCCAATTTTCTTCTTCCAATACCTCATCCTCGTCTCCTCTTGCTTCATCATCGCCACCATTGAAACTACCATTGTCGTTGTCGTGATTGTTGGCTCCTCTTTCTCCTTCCCTACCTCCTTCTCTCACTCTTTCTTCTTTCTTCTTCCTTTTCTCTTTCTCCTCAACCACCGCCACCATGACACCACCATCGACGCGCCTCCACTACATATCCACCGCACCACTGTCATGCCACTATCGTGCCACCATCTCATTACCACTATGCCTTTGACCTCTCCTCCTCCATCTCCTCCTCTTCTTCTTGTTACCAATGAGGAGCATTGATACTTTGAAGATAAAAGATTTTGATGATGCTGCAAGTGATAAAACTCGAAGAATCAAGTCATAATTGTTTTAAAAGCACTTTAGTAGTTTGCAAATGTATTAGGAAAAAGTTTAAGCATGTATAACGTAAAAATTTCGTATATCTAGAGAAGTTACATATATAATCAATTATGAGATAGAATAATCGATTATCTTGAGTTGTCTTGAAAAACCATTTTTGCTCTGGAATAATCGATTACTACTTCAAATAATCGATTATCACTAGTCCTGATGAGAACTGCACAAGTCCCTGGAATAATCGATTGTTCCTTTGAATAATCGATTATCACTTTTTGAAAATCCTGTAACAGACTTAAATAATCGATTATCACTAACAATAATCGATTATCACTAGCAGTTGTAATCTGTCTTTTCGCTTCAGACCAGTTGTGTATATATAGTTGTTTGAAAAACCCTTAGAGGGTTAACTCTGAGCTTTTTGAGAATACAGTATGATCTGAGGAAGTTCCAAAAAGCTAGTTCATTGCATTGCCTGGTCTCGTGAATAGGAGAAGCTTGCGCTTTGTGGGTGATAGGTCGGAGCGATTCTCTTCGAGTTGGCAACATTGTTGTTCTTCCAGTTCTTTGGTCGAAGGAAGATTGTTTCTGCACTGTTCCGGTTCGTTGGTCGAAGAAAAGTGTAGATTGATCGCTTCTGGTTTGTTGGTCGAAGGAAGCACCCTTCCGGTTTGATCGTCGAAGGAAGGTTTTATCTTACTGTTTCATTCACTCTATTGTAAATCTGTGAAACTGATTTTAGTGAAAACGTTAATCACTTTTTATAGTGATTAACAACTGGTCGTAGAATCGTTTGATTCGAACCAGAATAAAAATTGTGTTGAATTGTTTTACTCCCTACACTCTTTACATTTTTCGCACATCAACTGTTCGATAAATTTTCTCTAAGAAAACTAATTTTATAAAAACGGACCATCATAACTTAAGTTGTGGCCAAACACGCTTTCCGCTTACTTTATTCCGCTGTGCGACTCTACGATATCGGTTGTCCTGATACCGACACTTCTTGTCTTCTAATTCTATCTCACCCTCTTAATTTCAAAGACATTGAATGCGAGATCTAGACAAGAAATTTTTCGATAAACCCATTGATAATAAGTTATGTAATTACTGAAAAAAAATTTTGTTGATAAAAATTTATGTTATCGACATATTTATGGAAGAATTTTAATGAAGGAAATAGATTTATCGTTGAAATATTAAAATCCATTAATAAAATTTGTCGATAATTCAAATTTATTAATGAAAATAAATTTATCGATTAAATTTTGTCGATAATTTAATTTTATTTTATAATGCATTTTGTGTTGAGTATATTTAGGATTGAAAAATTGTGTATAACCTTAAACTACTTTGATACGTAATTTATAGATGGTAAATCATATGCAATTGCTTTTATTTATGATTAATATGATAAATGAACTTTGATCGGAATATGTATTCAATGTAATGTAAAATTCCTTGATATATGAGTATTTAACATAGAAAAAATAAATAAAAATAATGATTAAATTAGAAAAAATAATTTTTATTTAAATATTATATAAAGAATTAGTTATGAATTCCCTTAGATATCACATTACTTAATGAAATTATAGACTCCCTTTTCCATGTAAATAATTAACGAGGCTATAAAATTGGCTGAATTAAGGAAATAGATAGTAGAAGTTAAACAACCAAGTTAGATGAACAAAGGGGCTATAGGGAGCAGCTTGAAGTGGGAAAAGTAGATATAGAGGAATGATGGAGGAAGAAAATTTTAGTTGAGGTTATAAATTTTTTTGTGAGTGTTTTTGTACAGCATAATGCTAGTATCATATTACAGCAGTGGTTGAGTTTTGCTTGTTTGTATTAATACTTACGAAATATCAATAACTAGAAATATTAAATAACTTTGAAATAAGTAGAAGTTATGTAGTTTTAGAATTTGTTTGTTTGTAAATGAAGTTGGTATATACAGTGCGAGTATTGGCAGAAGCATATATGTACATACGTCTGAGAATCACGTAAAGGGGATTTAGCTCTTCCAATTGAATCAGACCAAGAGAAATACTGAGCCAAAGAGATAAGATTGCTGAGACATTGAAGAAGGTGGCATTTGTGGGTCCTTACTCATATTTTTTTTTCATTTAGAAGAAAACTTTATGCGTTGAATGTGATTTTAATTTTCTGGAGTTTTGCTGTGGGCTTGTTGCTTTCATCTCCACTTACATGCTCAAAGCAGAGTTTAAGGTATATTTCACTCTTTTCACCTAAAGTTTGACAAAATGTCTAAAAGTACATATTCAATATTTCTATATTTTAAGAAACAAAAGAATTAAAGAAGGTATATGCTTTTATATAGCATTATTTTTTCTACTTTGGTCATGCCAATGTCATTTCTAACAATATTTCATTCTAGTTCTAATTAACACCAAACCGAAAGGTGAAGATGGTGATAAAGTCCTTTCAGAAGACAAAAACTAAGGGCCAGAATTACATGTTCATTCGATTCAACCTTTCCTAATCTCTTCAGAACTTTCAAACTTCATATCAACTGCCATCATTGCTTCCAATTCTATTGCCACCTATGCTTAATGGGGACACCAATTATGATCACTATATGATAAATCATTTTATATATATTCGTGGATATATTGTAATAATATGAGAATTCCTCTTTCAATTTGAGGAAAAATGTTCGTGATGACATTGTTTTTAATGTAAAATATTATAGAACTAATATATTGGATAATTTAAGCCTAATTTTTCTTAGGTTGAAAAGAAATAATCTATCAACAATGAAAGATAATCCATTGTTGTTATAAAAATTATAAAATAGAAAATGTTGGAGGTTTGTGTGAATCGCTCCGCTCCACCGACACGGTTTTTAAAAGAAACAATTACTTTTTGACAAAAAATAAAGTGTAAATACACATAGAACGGCTGTTTTTGTTTGACACGTGTCGAATCATAAGAATGGGTTGAACTCAATTGCATTAATCCATTTCATATTAATATTATGATTCGGTTTTTTCACGAGAATGGGCAAATTTGCCTCTTATATTATCAAAATAGACAAAGTCAAACAAATTTACGTAAATGGGGAAGTCGGGGGGGCCCAAACGACTTCAAATGAAGAAGTCGTGCCCCCTGCACGACTTCACACTGTAGATTACTACAGTGTTGAAGTCGTGCACCCCAAAAACGACTTCAGAGGACTGTAATCGATTACAGAGTGCTGGTAATCGATTACAACGTGTTGAAATCGTGGTCACCCAGCACGACTTCAAGTTTAATGGGAAAAACGCACTGGTAATCGATTACGGCAGGTGTGTAATCGATTACCAGTGTGTTTTTGGTTGGTTTATGAAATTTTGTATTGTAATTGTGGTGGATATGTTGAAGTTTATTAAGTGTGTTGATATGAAGTTGTGTAAGCACGCATCGTTGTTGATTACATTGTGATGTATTGTTTTGTATAGGAAGAGTATATCATTTGATTTAATAAAAATAAGAGAATATGATAATATGAAAAGACAAAGTATTTTATTCAATGAAAAGTGCATTACATAAAGAAGAAGAACCTAAAATGAAAATAAAATGAAAGTACAAATTGAAAGGCATCTAGGAAGATGGTCCACCGTGTGGACCAAAATGACGACGCAGATACTGGATGTCGTGCTTCACATTTTCAACTCTAGCATCAATAGTATCGAACCGGTCACCCATATTCAGCTCCAATTGTTCAAATCTTGCATTCATCGTTTCATTAAGTGTATTGAAGTTGTCGCCAACAAATGTTCGGAGACCGTTTATCCCCGTCATGACTTCATCAAATCGACTAGGAGGAGGCGGTGGTGGTGGTATGAATAGTTGAGGATGTGGGTTACGCTGAGGTTTAGGTGGAGGAGGAGAATTTCTATGCACCCATCTGTTGTCAGCATTTTGGATGAGTCCAAATGATTGTATGACTGCTCCTGATATCATCCAATGCCTAGTTGGTGGGACCGATATTTCATCCTCCAGTGGAACTTGAAAATGTTCCAAGATGCGGGTGACCAATGTTGGATATGGAAGTGGAGCACCGTCCCTCAAACCCTTCTTCATCCTATGTCGGATTAGATGGGTCCAGTTGATCTGCTTTGCCGTCATTATAACCCACATAATCAGAATATCTTCCTCGGTTGCCTGTGCAAAGTTAGAAACACGAGGAAACAAAACACGACATATGGTTCTTTCAACTACTTCGAGAACATATTTGTCATCAACAAAATATTTGCATCATCACTGACAGAGGAAAGGGTATATTGTCCACCTTAAGATCAGATGAAGTTGGTTGGGAACAAGATGGTTTGAACTCTGTTTATTGCATACGTCATCTAGCATCCAACTTCAACACCAAATTCAAAAATCACGACCTAAAAAAACAATTCATCAATTTAGGTACTCATACAAAAATTCTTCTAACACTTATATACTTTTATAATTTTGTTAACATTATTATTCTTTAATTTATTTTTTTATTACCTTATTATAGCTTACGAGGTGAAGCAACCAACTGTCACAGCAAAACTTGCTGCTTTGAGAAACCAATACCCACAACAAGTTCAATGGATAGATAAAATTCCATTACAAAAGTGGTCTCAGGCCTTTGATGGAAGAGAAGATATGGACATATGACGACTAATCTTGTTGAGTGCACCAACTCCATTTTAAAGGGAGCACGTTCATTACCAATATGTGATCTCATCAGAACAACATTTGAGAGGACACAATCATGGTTTGTTGAACGCGGATTAAAGGCGAACTCTATGATACAAGCAGGACACCAATATCCTGAACAGATCGCCGACATCATTAGGAAAAATCAACAACAATCCGCATATTGTCATGTTCATCGCTACAATCGTGAAAATTCTGAATTTGATGTTCAAGAAATTTCAACACCTTACCACTACCGCCTAGTTCCACTTTCGTACAAGGTCAGTCTAAATGAATGGTGGTGTGATTGTGGACACTTCCAAGCTACTCGTCTCCCATGTCATCATGTCATTGCTGTTTGTGCATTTTCGCATATCCCCCTAACCCAAGTAATCGATCCAGTATACAGTCTTCACAACATTTTCAAGGCATACGAAGTACAATTTCACCCAATCCAATATGAAGACTATTGGTCTCTGTATACAGGTCCAAACTTCATACCAGATCCTAAAATGCGACGCAAGGCATCCGGAAGACCATCTACAAATAGGCTTTATAATGAAATGGATCAATCCAATCCAGATAAGCCAAAAAAATGCTCTTATTGCCGCAACGAAGGTCATCATAGGGGAAATTGTCCTTTTCGCCAATAGTTTTTTCTTAATCTTACCAAATTGTAATCAAATCCATTACTCATATATTACTATAAATATTTCCTAGATATATTTATCTTCTCTTTTCCTATAACATAACCAATACATAACATATGTCAAATACAAAATCATTTTCATAAACCAAACAAAAACCCACTGGTAATCGATTACACAAACCCTGTAATCGATTACACAAACCCACTGGTAATCGATTACTCACATGCCGTAATCGATTACCAATACGTTTTCTGTCTACACATTTCAAAATCTGCAGGGTCTCCATTTCAACACTGTGTAATCGATTACAATGAAATTGTAATCGATTACAAGCCCCAGAAGTCGTTTTTAGGGTGCACGACTTCAACACTGTAGCTATGAACAGTGTGAAGTCGTGCATGGGGGGCACGACTTCTTCTTTTGAAGTCGTTAATACCCCCCACGACTTCACTTTTGGTCAATTTTTGCCTAGATCCGTAATAAATTGCTCATTTTTGCCTAGTTTGGTGCAAAAGCCATTATGATTCACTCTTTTTATCTTTCCATATATTATATTATAGAATACATTGATAATTTTGTCTTTTGAACATGTCATCTTATATTAGTTTTTCAAATATTTTTTTAAACTTTCCTAAGAGTTATTTAAGTTTATGAAAGTAATATTTCTTATATTTTATTTTTTAATCCATGCATTTAAGTAGTAATAAAATATAGGCATTCTTTCTCATAATGTTGAAAATCTCACATTAAATTATAATTATAAATAGATAAAATTTTACTTTATTAAACTAAATTTATTAAGATAATTAGACATTTACTGTCCTGTTATGGTACTATAGTCACTGAGAATTTATCTTAATTATTATTAATTTTCACCATCAATATTCTTAACTAAAGAAATATGTCAAAGATTTCAAAGTAGAAATAATACATATCTAAGTCATAAGTTTCTTTAATTAGTATTGGATTATATTTGAACCTAATAATATGAAGTTGATTTTTTTTTATATATACCACTTTTTCGAAAATTAATCCTTATTTTAGCTTTATTCTCCAACGGGACCTGTTATGAAGTTGGTGTGAAAATACTATTAATTTTTTTTTGTTAAGTAATAAATTATTCATTTCAAGGATTTTTCACTCCATAAATTAATAAATTATTAATATTTTAACTATACTTAAATATAAATTTAGGTCTTTAAACTAGAACAATATATTTAGGGAGAAGCATTACAAAACATATTAATTTTTGTACTTAGATATAATCTTAAAGTTTTCATAGACTTATTTAAGATAAGTTGTTTCAGTTTTAAAGATTAATATTTTAATAAAATACAATTAAATTGTTTATTTATTATTTTATTATATATGCACGCTGATAAAATAACATATAATTCAAGTAGGAAGGAGATTGATAGGTCATTATTAGAACTAACTCATCATTTAATTAATATAAATATGTTAGTAATTAAGTTTAAATATAATTAGATTATGATTAGGTCAATTTCATTTAAAAACTCATGAAAAAAAATTATAAATACAATTTAAATGTATGATTTTTAGAATTTTTATTATGTATTTATTACAATTTTAACCGCTTAATCAATCCAAACTTGAAATTACTTAAACATTGGAACACCTACTCTTGATTAATTGGAGAAAAGATTATCTGAGCACCGACCAAACAATTTGGTGACAAGAAATTTTTTTAAATAGACGCTCAACCCGACACCATGGGATTAAGTGAAAACCTTTGAAGCCTACATGGTAACCACTAAGAACATGGTAAGCAACGTTGCATTGAAAGAACTTGTTGACGATCATATGGACCTAAGGGAAATCATCCGAAGGTTACAGAGGCAGATGAATGAGATGCAAAGGAAACATGAGGAAGAGATAAAGGTGTTGCAGGCCAAAATCAAGATTATTCGACAGGAAAGGGATGGTAAAAGTCTTGTACCATCCATCCTAACTCTTCAAGGACTAACTAAAAAACACCAGGATGAGCCATATTTATGGTACAGGCAAGGAGGTTCAGCGTAACTAAAGACAAAAACCACTTTGTCACGACTATTGACATAATTAGTATGCTATCGTTTGTTACAGAGATCATGGAGACCCCTTTTCCCGACAACTATAGGATGTCCGTGTTTGACAAATATGACAATATCGTCAACTTGGACAAGCAAACTCGGATCTTTATGAACCAAATGGACTTTTACACTAAGAATGATGCCATGTAGAGTTTTCTCCACCTCTCTAAAGGGGGAAGCCCTGGCTTACTTTTCTATATTGTCGGCCAATTCAATAAATTGTTTTGCGACTATCTGATCAAAATTTAGAGCTCAGTTCGTAATAATTCGACCACATCATCTAACATCAATCGCTTTGGTCAATGTTAGACAAGAGAAAGAAGAGTCCCTTTGGGCCTTCATGAAGAGGTTCAAAAAGGCATCTTTGCAAATCTGAAACCTCATCCCTGACATAGCTATGCACCATCTGATCATGGTGTTGCAACCGAGACCATTTGCTGACAACTTATGCATGAAGCCTACTGAGAACATGGATGAGTTAAGGCAAAGAATGGCCTAGTGCTTACATGCAGAGGATAAACAAAAAATCGTTTGGGTCACAAAGAAAGACAGGGGGTCCCCACTTCAGTAGTTATACCCTACTAAGTGTGCCATAAGCCAAAATCCTAGAAAAGGCTCTTAGTTCGGACTTGTTAATGTATATCTACCTCGTTAATGTAGTCTGATGTGTAATCCCAAAAGAACAAACCACGAGACCAGACTGAAAAGGGAGTCATCCAAGCAAGGAAGCCGAACCAGATGCAGAGACTACCCTCCTAAGAGGATTTGCAGGAGGTGACTCCTCCAACACAGCAAGGAAGTGACACGTTTTAGACACTTAAGATGCTGCACCTTATCGAGAGGAAGATCAGAAGCATGCCTCTGATCACATTAATAAATGATGACTTTCCAACTCCTAATCCTAATTAGGATGAACCCACAATCATCTTAATCAAGCTTACTGAGTACTGAGTCAGTAAAGTGTTGGCCGATCAAGGAATATTGGCCAACATCCTTTACTAGAAGACCTTTCAAAAGATAGATATCTTTAAATATCAGATTGTGTCCTACAATGCGCAGATAACAGGATTTTTTAGAGAGGGTGTTGATACTCGTGGTTACCTGGATTTGAGGATGTGAATAAGCTCAAGGACGGACAACTGAGAGGTACGAGTGCAACACCCAGTAATGGAAGCCAATACTTCTTATAGCGTGTTGTTGGGTGATCGTTCTTAAAAGCGTTCAAAGCCATAATGTCCACACCACACTTGGCCATGAATTTTCCATCAGGGTTGAATATGCATGATGCATGTAGATCATAAGACAAGCTAGGAATGTTACATCGTTGGCTTGAAGGTGACACTATACCAACCCCCTCAAAAGGTTCGTCGATCAGAATTGACAATGGTTGATCTAAAACCCAGAACAAAAGTTACCGACAAGATGGTGTCATAAGGAGAGACCAAGATTTTGAAGATAGGTAGATCGAATGATAAAGTCACTACGCTAAGTAGTGATTTGAACAAGCAACAATAGCAAATGCTAGCAATTGTTCTCCTAATAAACAACGATTGTTTGCTTGGACATCAACCAACATGCTTGGAATACAATCAAGATTTATGTCTAACAAGATGGTCATCTTCAAGGAGGTTCGAACGGTAGTGTACAATGATTTTGAGGTACTTATCAGTTGGTTGTTGTTGCATCTTGTTGACTATTCGTTCCAAGATTCGAGTGATTTTTTCTGTAGAAAAAAACATAATACATTTTAGCATGTCATATATAACATGAATTTCTTCAAATAACAATTCACACCATAAACAAAATAAAGCATAGAGTTTTACTAAGAATAACAAGTTGACTCCCCACAACCTCAAAAGATTTTCGAAAATCATTGCTCTAATACCAAAATGTAACACTCCAAATATTTTAAGGGTATTACGAGTAGTAAAACAAAATTTGAACTTGATATCTGATCAATAATCAAAACTTTATTTCGATTCAACAAAAGTACGATTTCAAACTTATAAAATTTAAACAACATAGTCTTCACGACTTAACATAAGTTCGAAATTAAACTTACAAGTCTTACACAACATATTTTTCTGATATAAATGTATTTTTAACAAAAAGCCCTTGAAAGTTTTTCCCAACATGTCTCTCATCATCGCTAAGCATTTCCAACTACATCTGCAACATTATCTGCTCAGGTATAACATGAGTTATACGATCATTGCACAAACAAATAAGATTAAACTAACCATAATATACAATAATTGAACTTACTCATCATATATAATTCAATCATGTATCCTTACAATTTATACACACAATTAATGAGTTATATTAAAGTGAATTAATGACATTGGGATAATGAGTTAATGACAATGGTGGTAGGCGTACCTTGGCAGATTATGCAACAGTTGTTGGCCCTTACCGTTTTAATAGCATTGCAAAGCCGAGGGTTAATGCTGCAAGTATCGAGATGAAGCCTGCGTTGATCCATCTAGTGAAGAGCAACCAATTTAATGGTCTGTCACATGAAACTCCATATGAGCATCTGACCACCTTTAATGAGATCTGCAATACTGTAAAGCTGAATGGAGTGCTAGATGATGCTATTAGATTGAGCTTGTTTCCTTTCTCACTAGGAGGCAATGCTAAACTATGGTTGAACTTTTTTCCTGAAAATAGCTTGATTGAGTAGGAAGATGTGGTTGCAAAATTCTTGAACAAATACTTCCCACAGTCAAAGATCAATAAAGGAAAGCAGGAAATATCTTCTTTCAGGCAAGGCATGGAGGAGACATTAGGGCAAGCATGGGATAGATACAAGAGCTTTCTGAGAAAGACACCTACTCATGATTTTGATGAAGCAACGATAGTCATTGTTTTCCTTGAGGTCTTGGTTCACAAACCAAATTTATGCTGGATGCCTCAACTGAAGGAAATATCAAATGCAAGACTCTAGAGGAAGGCTATGTATTAATTGAAAACATGGCTACCAATGACAATGAGATGCACAGTGAAAGAGGAGCTCCCTCACAATCTAAGGGAGTTCTACAATTACAGTCTTATGATGCCTTGCTTGCTTAAAATAAGATTATAACTCAACAATTAGAGGTCTTGACAAAGAAGCTTTCTCAGCCACCAAAGGAGTGCCAGAATGTCTTACAGGTTCAACAACAATTTTGTGAACTATGTGGTGGTGATCATATAAATGGTCAATGTGTTGGCCTGAGAATCTCAATGAAGAAGTTAATTACATAGGCAACCAGTTTCGTCCCAACAATTACAATCAAGGGTGGAAATCTCATTCAAGCATGGGACAAAGTTAAAGATCCAGGAAGTTTCACCATTCCTTGTGTTGTCAGGAGCCATAAAATAGGGAAAGCCCTAATTGATTTAGGGTCCAGTATCAATTTGATGCCCTTATCTGTTCTTGAAAAGATTGGTGGTCTTGAAGTCAGGCCTGCAATGATAACTCTGTTTATGGCAGATGGATCCACCAAAAAGCCCAAGAATCTACATGCGTATTGATTATATGAGTTTTAGGGTTTCTAGGTTTAAATTGAGAATCTACTTTGATTTAATTTAGGAACTTTCATATGATTAAATGATTTTTACTATCAATTGAGAATGTACTTTGGTTGGTAGTAATAATTTCAACTATAATCAATTGAGAATTTACTTTGATTGATTAACTTTTAACTTGGTTAGGAGATTTAAGAATAGACATGATTAAACACAATAGAATTTGATTGAGAATGTACTTTAATTGAATTTATTGTGAATAATCTAGAAAGGTTTTGCATTTGATTGAGAATTTACTTTGGTTAAATGTATGATCGCCCTCAAATTAATTGAGAATGTACTTTAATTAATTTGAAACTTAAACAATAATCAATTGAACAATTATCTGTGAGTAACCGATGACAAATCTATCTTGGAAAAGCAGTGGAATTAGCCTATTTAATCATAACTATTTTTAAGTTTATTATTTGTTCTTTAAACATTCTCCAAACATCATTTTTATTCATAAGCATTGCATAGCATAAGAGTCAGATATTCAAAAGCAATTCCGTGTTCGTTGGGAGACGACTCAAGGTTACTTTAACCATATCTACTTTATTGAATACTACTTGACAATACTGAAGTTGCCTTGAAAAGTAGTATTAATTTGATAGCTTCAACGACAGCCTATCATGGTTACGCTTTCCTTTTCCCACGACATTAAACTCCTCAACTTTATGCTCTTATACTTGTCTTTTAACAACTCATTCCAACAATGTGTTCTCGCCGAACTATTCACATTCTCTAACGCTCTTTTTTGGGCGGCAGCCTCCTCTGTTGCAGCTTCAACCTCATCAACATACTCAAAATTGGCAACCTAAATTGTGGAATCCACTCAGTCAATCAAAAGCACAGAAACCCAACAAAAATTGAATGAAAAGAAAAACGGTGAATAAATTTCATGTAGAAATTCTTGTAATAAAGGCAAGATTTCTGTTGACATAGTAGGAAAATGTAATGGAGGCAGAGTGCTCCATCATCTATCAAGAACTGCAAGTATATCTGTCAAAAAATTTCCTAAATATCAAAGAACCCATACCTTAAGAAACCATTACAATGCATCACATGAATGGCCGCAAATCCTGAATTAGGCCACAAAATGCTTTCACAATAGAAAGATAATAATGAAAATTTTTCAGAGGTAGTAGTGTACAGGTAAGAAGTAGTTTCAGCTCATAACTTAATCAGATTGCTCCAAATGCATTTGGAAAGTATATAAGATCATCAATGCTTTCAATTTCAAATCCAACAACTAGACCACCTTAACAAACCATTGCTTGCTCCTTCTGGAGTAGTGCTATTTGAGATTCCAATAGAGAAACCCTTTATCATTAATGCTTTAGAAAAACAAATTAAATTTCATCAATAGCTTACAGGTGATGTCGTTGGCGGCTCTTTCGACACCGGATTACACCGCCGCGGGTGGTTTCGTGTACGACGTAGGGTTATGCTTTTTGTGCCTATCGATTAAGTTCATACAAATTAGATTTGTGTGTGCGAAAAAACATACAAGCGATACAAACTACAAAGAAATAAAGAAAAGGAAAGAAAGAGTAACCTGACCTAGAGAAGTGAGGATGGAAGGTAGTGAGTGATAGCCGACAATATCAGTAGTGAAAAAGAATTGAAAGAATCTAAAAGATGGTAAGAAGTTTGAACAAGGAGAAGGAAAGCTGAAAAGGAAAGAAGGGAAACTGAATGTGAAATGGTTAAGAAGAAAGACCGAAGCCAGAAGATAAAAAAAGAAATCAGTGACACAACAAATGAAAGAAAATTAGAATTTGTAAAATATGAATACTTATTGGCTATTTGTGAAAAAATCGCCAAAAATTAATTTAAAAATTTTAAATTGAAAATTTAATTGCGGTTATATTTACTAAACTGCTGAAATTAGAGACAGTTTTGAAAACCGCAAAAAAAACCAACTAAGTATTTTTTGTAGTGTATATACACACGTATTCAACTTTAAAAAATGTCTATTTTTTTGTGTTTGTTTGAATAGTTGACAGTTTTTGATGCATGATTTTTCATTCTTACTTTCTCTTATTTACAGTATTTTGTCACTCATTTTCGTATTTTTATTTTCATTTTGAATAAATTTTCTTTTTCACTTCGTCCAGGCTTCTTCGGATCATTTGAATAAATTCCTTCACTCATTTTTGTCTTTTTTTTCATTTTTGACCCCACCCCACATCATTTGCATAAATTTTTATTACATATTTCACGTGCAATCATTTTTACATACAACATATTTTGTGATTTTATGTAGGTTAGTTGATGGATTAGGATTATGTATACTTAATTAATTTTATTTATATTCTATATCAATAATTCTTCAGATATAATGTAAAATAATTAAAAAGAAAACTTGGATCGGCATTCATTTCGAAAACTTGGAGCGGAAGAAAAACGGGAGCCTTCAAATCAACGCGGTTGTGAATGCGATGCAAGGCAATTCTGTATTTAATATTTATGACCCAACAAACCTAGGCTTCAAAATCTGGACTGGACTTCAAAATGAAAACAAAAATCTTAAAGAAAATAGACATTAAATCCGTAAAAAAACTTGAAATGAAGAAAAAAAATGTGTTAAATATAAATTTAAGTCCAAATTTTAAAATTTATTGAACACAGAGGTAAAATTTTAGTAAAATCCTTGTTTGATATGTACAGCTCGCGAATCAAAGCAGAAGTTTCGTCCCTGTCTCCTCTTACTGTAATGCTTCCATCCCCACTGCAAACACGTTTTCTAAATTCTACCGTCAACCTAGAATTTATCAAAGTGCATGTGGAACACTCACTAAAACCTTAACTAGGTGTAATTTTTTTTCTACCACTGTTCTTTTCGCAATATAAATAATTCTTTAATTCAATAGAGTTCTCGATAAGTATTAGCTAATTATTTGGTAGAAGATTATTGGTTATGACCAGTGATAATTTTTCTAATAATGAAACTCGAGAACAAAATACAGGTAGCTTTCTCTAAACTTTTAAATGTTAAATTTATCTGTAACGCGACAAAGAAAAAAACCATCAACTGCGTCCATCCCCCTGATTTGGTGGCCCAAGAATTCCAAGTCCCTATTTCAGTGTTTTCCGATGAAATTACGGAACTTTCATGGGATGTGTGGTTTGGTTTTGAGGTAAAGTGTTTGACTATTATCTTAAGGAAAATCTAAAATCCCATTCATTATTCATATTAATACTAATTTTGTTTCGTTGAAGATCTTTGTCTGGTCTAAAACATAGAAATATTATTCCATGCCACCAAAATGCTACTTAGTTGGGACTTTCACACCTTGGCTTTCCAAAGTTGACAAATTGTAAGTACCCAATCCTAGTAAGACCAATGATATTTTGTCGGGCAAAAACTAAAGAAAATTACGCATGTTCCATGTGGAATTTCAAAACATCTCAAAAGTTAAAGAGAAGAGAAGTATGAAACTTTACTCCGTTTACGCGGACTCACTCCCCAAATTTGCGTTGGAATTCTCCGTTCGGACTTGGAACTTGGAAGGAAGAACCACCAACTTACTTATATTGACTTCCGTCTTAACTATATTCAAAATTTATTTTTTGGTATCATTTCTCCATCAATGATGCAAACAAATTAAACCCAATACTGAAAACTCGTCTGGAATTAATTACAGTTTAGCTTTTATAATAAAAAAATCTTAGTCAACATATTCTTTTATCATAGTAACTTAATTATAAAATTAATATTTTTCAAAAAAATCACATTATCTTAAAAGATTACCAGACAAAAACTAATATTTCTTTCTCCCTTTGCCAACAAAAGAAAGAAATTTATTTCTCCCATTTCTTTAAATAAACCATAAAAGAAGATCTTTCTGCTTTTCTTTTCACTTCCTCAAGCTGACTCGGTTTATTTTCCATCAGACTAGACTTCTTCGCCCGATAAAATTAAGTGTTGGTATGAACAACTGCTAATTAATTAGAATTTACTTTTTGAAAGCATAGTTGACATTTTTGGACGACCTCAGTTAAATAGGTAAAGAAGAAGTGAGAAGAGAATATTAATTAGACCATTAAGATAACATGAAGAGAATTGCTGAGAAACACGCGGACTCGTTTTCAAAATCATACAAGCACACACAACACAACATCATCAATTGCCACTGTTCTACGTTTTCATTTTTGACCTTGTCAACTACCACATTTCTCCATTCCTATATACATATCAAGAACTTCCAACATTTTTTCTTCTCTCTCAAACATATATAAACATCTCATACCTCACCTCATACATCAACCACCATTAATTAACATCCAAAACAAAACCTTTCCTATTTCTCATATTCTCCACCTCTCTTCTTAAACCTATTCCATTTGAAGCTTAATTTGTTCATTGATGACAAAGGCAAAGGAAAACCACCGTTACCTTGCTTCTATGTTGCTAGTGTTTCTGCTTCTCACATCATCCACCTCATCATCTGCTAGACCCTTGAGTGACCCCACCGTGAACCTCGCGCTTCCCAGCGACAGGGTGGTGCTACTAGAGACTCCCGGACGCGTGTCAACCTGTGCCCACATGAAGGTCGCCGAAAAACAGCCGTTTCCGGTGATGAGGCTGGGCGGAGGGAAACACGTGACACTTGTCCTGAACATGCTTCCCAGGGGGCCAGTGCCACCTTCTGCACCAAGCCATGGAATCAACAACCTCAACAACTAGTTATTTACAAAGATCAATCAATATTACATGGAAAATGGATAGATATACGTCACGCACGCTTTCATTTACTTCACCTCCTGCACCAAGCCAATAGTACCAATTCAGTTCTTGCTCGTCTCAGTATTTTTAAGATCTTCTTTTCTTACTTTGTAAATACTTTATATATAGATGGGTGTCATACAGATTATACTTTTTATTCACACAAAAAACAAAGGATGTTCTTTTCATGTTCAAGTTTTGCTGCTGTGTCATGAATTTTAGAATTCTCAATGAGAAATCACGTTATTTTTTTGAATAATAAGTTCTTATTCTTCTTTTGTATTACATATTTGATATTTGATTAACGTGGTCTGTATGTGGTGCACATGAATGTTTGAGAGGTAAATATGTGGTAGTTGTGCACAGTTCATGGTGAGCTGTGGAAACTGTTATCCCACAAGTCAATGTATATATTTAAAGAAGTGTAATTAATTTGATCCACTTGAAAACACGCTAAACAAAAAAATAAAAATAAAAGGCTAATTTTCAAAGTAATTATTAAATTGTTTCGGAGTTGTAATCAAATTGACATTGATAAAAAGGTATTTTAAGTTATATATTTTTTTTCTCCATTTGATGATAACAGGAGAATTTTTGGTAATAAAATAGTATATCTTTTGGGACAAGTCATCTTTTCTTTTCCTATAAGAAATGTTTTTCGTATGAGTTAGACCAATATATGCGATAAAAATAATTTTTCAGTTTAAACATTGTATTACTTTTAATCATAGTAATAAACAAAATATTAAGTTATCAAATTAATGTCTGCATAAATTTATTTCTATAAACATAAGCATTATTTAATTTTAATCAATGCTTGCATTCCATTTATCATATATTATGGAACGTGTACCAACTTATTTATGTCTCTCTTTTAAATTCTAAATATAAGGCCATATTAAGTAATTTTAAAAAGGAATTTATTTTCGCAAATCGGTTTAATAACTCCAGAATTAGTTTTCAACTTTAAACTAATTTATAAGGTAATCTGTGGTTAAGTTTTCAATTTTTTCCTTTTAAACTTAAATTTTGAAAACAAAAATTATTTTTTAAGGAAAACATGGGTGATACGGTTTTAAAATAAATTGTAATTGTTAACTCAGTTCTGAAAAAAGAAATAATAATTGAAAGCTTTTAGAATTTGTTTTATATTTTATATAGATACTTTTTTTTTCACCTTTTTCTTCACTTATAATTAGTCTTTGATAAAGGTTATGAGATGGCCACTCTCAACTATATCTAATCTTTAACTTGTTTGTTAATCGGTATTAAATTTGGAGCTCTTTTATTCATCCCGAATTGAATTCATGACTATCCTAACTTAAACTACTTAAAATGTTGAGTTTGAAATGTCAATTATGAGCATAAATTATTATTATTTTTTTAATATGTGTGTTTATAGTTTTCATAAAAAGAAGTTACATTGGGATATTGAGCACAAATTTAACTACATTAGTTTGAACCTAATATGATCATAGTTCGATATAAGCTTAGTCCGTAAAAAAATATTTGTCTGTTTCTCTCTTTTTAAGAATGAATTTTGAAATAAAATGTAAAACTAAATTTTACGATTTAAATTAATTTATAAGCTTTAACTTACGTTATTGTCTTTGTATTAAACTATAAAGTTTAAGATAATTAATGAGCACCTTTTCAAATATAACTAATGAAAGCGATAATATGAGATATTGAACTTTCCTTTTTAATTATATAGTCAGGAGTATTATATTGTTTGATTAATTACATTTAAATTACTCTATGCCAGTTTATCAAATAAATATAAAGCCTATAGTTTATTAGAGTTTAGAAAATGGTGTTTAAATTAAATGAAGAATAAATATGTCTCCGGTAGAACTATAAATATAGTTAAAATATTATATTCTTTCTGTGTTAAATTTTTATGTCTCCAAATCTATAAATTCTTTATAATTTTTCTAAAACTTTTAGGTTGATAGTATATTATTTTTACAATCAAATTCACTTTTAAAGAGAAAATTTAGAATAAATTAAGATACTACAAGAAAATTATGAAATGGTTCTTTAAATTTTAGTTACTAAATATTTAAAATCGATTACTATTCAAAATAATAATTGACTTACTAACTAATCATCGTCAGTTACTATCTTCTTAATTAGTGATGCATATATATGGTGAAGTCAATGATCAATTTAGTGATCAAATCAATGTGAAATTAGTGACTTAATCAGTAGCTGATTTACAAACCGAAATTAGTATTTAATTCTTTACTATTGTGTATTGAAATACCATTCACTACAAATTATTATAAAAAGTGATTTCTCTATATTTGTTTATTTAAAAGTGTTTTTAGGTTATAACATTATGTTTTTAAAGCTTAGTTTATTTCAGAAATAGAAAAACATTAATTTTCTATCAATAATCGTAAATAGATTCATAATTGTATTTAATATTTTCAATCAAAGTGTTATTTGTCAAATAAAGGTGCTATATTATATACATTCATAATAACTTTCTTAAGAAAAGTATATGTACAATATGTTAAAAGACACATGAACCTAATAAATTTAAACTTAAATTAGAATCATTATATCAGAAGTAAAATATTAATTAATATTATTCTTATGACTTAAAAAGAATGCAAGACTTGTCATTTTTAATTTTACGACAGGTAAACATGCTTGAATGTAAGTGTTTTATAAGAAGTCATAAGTTTATGGTCCAGTTCAATCCATTGAATAGTAAACCGAATAAAAGTAAAGAAATAAGTAACTTAGCATGCAAAAAGTGAGAAAGATAGTAGTCAAGAAAAAAAAAAGACCGAAAAGAAGAATTGAATTGAATAGAGAACAATGTTAAGCCATAAAATAAAGTGTAATCGAGATAAAAATATATTAAAAAAACTTGATCGAGACAAAGAAACATTGAAAGAAGAACACTTGAGACACAAATTGAAACAAAATCGTGAGTGCAGTTATATGTAATAATTATCGTTAAACGTGGAATCAACTACAACATATGATAGTATAAGGTAGAGTTGTCAAAACAGGTCATCTGACTCGATTCGATCCGGCTCATCACGAATTGACTTATTTATTAGCGAGCCAAAAAAATTCGAACTCAGTTTGATTCATCACAGGTTGGTGGGTAAACGGGTTGGTTCACTGTCTCACTTAATTACAATTTTTTAAATAAAAAAAGTTTCAACTTCCAACATGCGTGTTTAATTAATTTTGAAAATAAAAAACTTAAATGATTTTTTTAAGAAAAAACAAAATAATAAATATTTTTTTATAAAATTAAAATTAAATTTTAATAAAATAAAATTAGGTTGTGGGTTGGTAGGCCACCACGGATTCAATCCGCATGAGTCAGGTTTAAATGAGTCGGGTTGAAATCTGATCCGCAAAAAAAAAAAATACAATTTTTTCAAACTCAATCCAGCTCAAATGGTGGGCCAGATTGATCTGTGGATTATGATTCATTTTGACAGCTCTAGTATATGGATAATTTAAAGCACCTAGTTAAACTGATGTATTTTTTTTTCTTTTAATTTTTTATTTTATCGGTTAGCAAAGAAAGAAAAATATAAATAAATATTTTAAATATAAATAATGGTTGCAAAATTATGAATATAATTTCAAACCGTTTGATAATGTCGCGAAAAAAAAGTATTAATCTAGATTGGTTGTAGCAATTTAGGTCATCGTTTTCATTTATTTACTTTACCAATTTTTTTTTCTATGCTTACGTTGTTGTGTTGCGTGTCTTCCCTTCCTTTACCTCATATCCTCTTTCTTTTTTCCTCTTTTTTATATTGTTATTTTTATTTTCTTTTTACTCATTTTCACTTAATATATAAAAAATATTTTGTCAGATTTAACAAAAGAATTAAATGCATGAATTTATCCGTAAAATTATTAATAAATTTTACAAAATAGAATTACCAATGAATTTATTAATGAGTTTTTAAAAAATAATTAGCAAAAAATAAAAAAAATAATAATTTACTGATAACCTGGAACTTTTGTCCATATATCAAAATACATTTTCTTTCTACAAAAGCATAGTTATTAAAAATATATTTTTATAATAAGTTTGATTTTTTATTAAATTTGGTTTAGTGACCATATAATAAAATATACTTATAGTGTATTTAGTGTTTGTTTTTGAGTTGTTTTGAAAATATTATATATATATATATATATATATATATATATATATATATATATATATATATATTATTAAAGTGATTAACTTATAAGTTAAATGGTAGTTGGAAGTAGTGCGTGAAAATAATTTAGAAATTACGGAAAGTTTGGATAAATGCAATATTTTTTTTTCAAACCAATTTACGAACCATTAAATTAACTTATAAATTATGATAGTGGTTGCAAAAAGACCCTCTAAAAATATATTTTTTTTTTTGAAAATTTTCATTTAAAATAAGACAAAACAAAATTAAGACCCTTTTCTTATTGAATTATAAATAACTCCTTTTACTATTATAGTTGAGAAAGCAAAAGGTGAATACGATAAGCTCCTGATTTTTGTGATTTTATAGGAAGAGTGTGTAATATAGTTAATTAGGACTAACTTGGCCAATTATAGAATTGGCCAAAATAAGGTGAATTTGAGATAATCCTCAATGATATAAAGAGTAGGTGAGTGACAATGAATTTATGATAAAATAATTAAGACTTTTTTTAAGTTCATGATTTCTTTTATTGGTTGTTTAAAATTCTCCATCATTTGTCTTCAATTTGTTCAATTTTCACTAAAATTAAGTTCTTTTTTTTTAATTTTAATTTATTTGAAACTGAACTTTTTTTTTCTTTTAATCACTCCTCTTTCTTATTCATTTATTTCTTTCAACACAATATTCATTTTTTAAGTTTAAATATTTGTAATATGTAAAATTAGAGACCCGAATTCGTTTTTTTTTTTAACCTTTGATAAATTCTTAAATTGTAAAAATAAATTAATATAATTTTTAAATCTAACGATATTAAATATTTTTATGTGATAAACAGTAAATTCACATTTAAATCTCAGAACATTAAATATTTTTATATAACAAAAAAAATCATTTGACAAATAAAATAATGTGACAATTGAATTAAAAGAATTATATTTATTGTTTTTAAAATTTAAAAATCAAATTATATCAAAGTTTAAAATAAAAATCAATTTCAATTTTACTTTAAAAACTAAAAATATATTTAATTTTTTTAAATTATGCCAATTTAAACAAGACAAGAAAAAGAAATATAAAAAAGTTTCCAATAATCTAAATACCATAATGATGGGTTTTTCGTTTTTTTATTTAATAAGTGTAACATTAACCAGTTCAGTGTTTGTCTTACTTTTTAATGTTGTGTTATAAAATGTTAAAAATATATTATCTATCAGGAAAAACAGATGAGATTCACTCCTTTTTTTTTCTTAATTAAATCTTTATTTTTGAAAATTGAAGCAATTAGTTCTTTACTATTTACTTCCTTACTAACAACACAGTTAGAGAAGTGTCATGTTTGTGATTTTTTTGAATCTTTTAAATATTTTTTTCATTATTTTTGTTTTCATTTTTTATTTTTAAAATAAAAAAAATTTATTACGTGACAATAATAGTATGATGTGACATTGACAGTGTCACGCGTTATTGAATTTGTCTCAATTTGATCACTATATTTTTATTTTATCTCAATTTGGTTCTTATATTTTTATTTTGTCTCAATTTAGTTCTAACTTTTTAAAAGTTAAACAATTTTGTTATTTTCCGAATTCAAAACAAAATTTAATTTGTATATAAATATTTACAAAAAAATTATACAAATTGGATTTTTTTTATTAGAAAAATAAAAAACTTACAAACTAACATATAACACATTTTTATTTATGTAGCCACTAGTGAAAAATATACTTTTATGACTATTTTTTATACCCGCTAAAATCCACCCAGTATAAAAAATGATGTAGTGGCAATTTTGTACATATAAAAAACTTTTTTACATCAATTATAATAAAAACAAGCATAAAGAGTGGTGTGGTGGTAAAATACAAATATTTTATATCGGTTAATATAAGAAATAAGAATAGGTGTAAAAAGTATTTTTTTATACCTATTAACTCTGGAACAAGAATAGATTATAGTTCTACACCGGTTTCACGTTACAATAGGTATGATTATTTTACCTTCTATTCAATTTCTTTTCCTAGCAAACTTTCTCTTCTCTTCTTTGTTATGCAATTTCTTTCTCCTTCTCGTTCTCTCTCGTCCATTCTGCTTCATTCTTCTTCGTTCTAGTTGCCATGACGACCACTTCCTCAGTTGGCCCTACGTCCGTATCATTGCCTGCATCTCCCTCGATGACCTCGACCCTAGCCTCGCTCCTCTCTTACCTCATCCAACTAGCGGTGACGATGAATTCAAAAACGAAGAAGAAAGACTCTCGTCTCGGTGCAGCGTCAGATCCATGGTGATAATGTATACTGTTGGGTGGGCCTTCTGGCTCACGGCCCAACTCTTTTTCCTTTTTCTCTTTTTATTTCTTTCTTTTGTACTAACTGAAGACACATCACATCAATAATAGTTTTTGTTTCTCTGGATAGTTCTCTTGCACTTTGTTACTCTCTCCTTCTCTGTAATTCATTTTTCATTGTGTGCATATCTTTTACCCTTTCATCCTTCCGCATCACCATGCTAGGGAAGATCTGCAGAAGCTCTCCTGTCAGGTATGGCACCTTTACTTCTCTCGATGGATAATTGGTATAGTATAGTTATCGAGTCTTCTCTGTCTGGTGTATATTTCATCTACTGTTTCAATATGGTATCAGAGCTCTTCTTTTGAAGAGCTCTGCTGCGTTACTCTGCTCCCCTTTCTTGTACATCTTCTTTTCTTCCTTCAGTCATGGCGGAAGACAGCTTCATCAGCAGTTACCTGTATCTCCATCCCGGCGAAAACCCAGCGACAGCTCTTGTTTCACCGGTTCTTGATGATAACAATTACCATTCTTGGAGTCGCTCCATGTTAACGGCACTTAGTGCCAAGAACAAGATCGAGTTCGTTCTTGATAATGTTCGCCCACCTAACGAAGACAAGCCGGAGTATGCCGCTTGGATTCGCGGAAATAATATGGTCGTGTCTTGGATCGTTCACTCAGTTTCCGTCTCCATCAGACAAAGCATTATTTGGATGAGTAAAGCCGCAAAGATCTGGAACGATCTTAAGAATAGATTTTCCCAAGGAAGTCTCTCTCGGATCTCTAGCCTTCAACTTGAGGTTGCTACCCTTCACCAAGGTGATCTTACTGTTTCAGAATATTTCACTAAACTTCGCGTTCTTTGGGATGAGATTGAGAATTTCCGACCTGAATCCCTTTGCACATGTGAACCCAAATGCGATTGTCAAGTCTTAACTGTTGTGAAACAAAGGAGGCAAGAAGACAAGGTTATGCAATTTTTACGAGGTCTGAATGATCAATTCGGCAATGTCACCTCACACGTGCTTCTTCTGAATCCTATTCCAAACATCACTAAAGTGTTTTCTTTGGTGGCACAACAAGAAAGACAATTATCTAGTGGAAATTTAATTGCTGCTGTCAAGACTCAGGAAACTGCCACCGCTTGCGCCGCTTCCACCTCTTCCATCGTCTGTAACTATTGTGGAAAGCATGGGCATATTGAAACTGTCTGCTATCGCAAGAATGGGTTCCCAAATCAAGACAGAGGATTCAAAAGCGCACCGAATGGCAGAAAGCATTGCACTCATTGCAACAGAAGTGGCCATACTATTGAGGTTTGCTATAAGAAGCACGACTATCCCCCAGGACATAAGCTTCATAACAAGCAAGTCCAGATTCACCATACGTCTGCTCAAGAAGACAGTGCGAATATCAAAAGTAATAATCTTGGCACTGCTGATGACATACGCCTCACATCTCAACAATTTCAAATCCTGGCAGAGCTCTTCAAAAACCACAATTTAAATGATGCTTCTACTGCTCAAATTCATCACATTGGCTCTGCCTCGGTCAACCAATCTTTTCTAGGTAATATCAATCCTACTTTTACTCCTAAACATACTAAGCTCAATTGGATTCTTGACTCTGGAGCAACAGACCACATCAGTATTTCTCTTCAAAAATTTTCATCATATAAAAGAATCACACCAATTTCGATTGTTTTACCTAATGGTGAAATTGTCTGTTCTGAGTATTCTGGAACCGTTGTTCTTAACAACAATATTCACCTTCAGAATGTCCTTTATGTTCCACAATTTTCTTTTAATCTCGTCTCTATATCTCAGTTGGTTTCTTTTAAAAATTATGAATTAACCTTTTCCTCTCATGGCTGTACTATACAGGACACCCAAACCAGAAAGAAGACTTTTATAGCTAAACTCATCGATGGCTTGTACATTTTAGACTGTTCTCTCAACATACTTTCCTCTGCTACTCGGATTGCAAATACTATTGTAAATAAAACTGGTCTATGGCATCTTAGACTAGGACATCCTTCAGATATTAGACTGAATTCTTTGAAACTTAAATATCCATTCATTGTTCACAATTCTACATACATATGTGATGCCTGTCATCGTGCTAAACAAAGAAAGTTACCTTTTCCTAACAGTACTTCTAAAAGTTTAAAAATCTTTGATCTCATTCACATTGATATATGGGGTCCCTGCAACATTCTTTCTATGCGTGGTTTCAAGTACTTTCTCACTATTGTTGATGACTTTTCTCGTTACACCTGGTTAATACCTATGACTGATAAATCTGCTGTTAGGAAAATAATCATTGACTTCATTACAAACATAGAAAACCAGTTTTCTACTACTATCAAAACCATACGTACCGATAATGGTATTGAGTTTGCTATGCACGAATTTTTCTCCATTAAAGGTATCAACCATCAAACAACTTGTAATGAAACCCCTCAACAAAATGGCATAGTTGAACGTAAACACCAACATTTATTAAATGTTACTCGCTCTCTCTTATTTCAAGCTAATTTGCCCACTATTTTTTGGTGTTTTGCTGCTGAACATGCTACCTTATTGATTAATTGCATGGCTACTCCCTTACTTGATGATGCTACTCCCCATGAAAAATTATTTGGAAACTCTATGATATTTCTATTCTGCGTGTTTTTGGTTGTTTATGCTACATTAGCACTCTAACTGCTCACAGGAAGAAATTTGATGCAAGGGCTGTCCCTGGCATTTTCCTCGGCTTCCCACAACACACCAAAGGTTATCGGTTTCTTAACTTACAAAACCATAAGATTGATATGTCCCGCAATGTATTGTTCCATGAAAACTGTTTTCCTTATACTTCTATCAATAAATCTGGTTCTAACTCTCTTTCTTTGCCTATTCCTCACAATTATAGTCATAATTATGATGATATTACTTTTCCTGATCATAATGCTTATGTGCCTGTTGTTACTGAAACTAACGTTGCTAGTGATATTGTCACCAGTACCAACGACACCACTCGTCTTCCCAACACTGCTAATACTCCTCTAACCGGGACTCACATTGATAGTGACACCAATATCGATGAGCATATTGGCACTGTTAGGCGTTCTACTAGACCCAAACGTCCTCCTGCATATCTTTCAGACTTTCACGCAAATCACATTAGTAAATATCCTATTACTAATTTTCTTTCTTATGACAGATTATCTTCTGATTTCAGGCACACCATCCTCTCTATTTCGTCTACCACTGAACCTCGCACATACAAGGAAGCATCTAAAATACTACAGTGGACGCAAGCTATGCAAGATGAACTCCACGCCTTAACCAACAACAACACCTGGATCATCACTGACCTTCCCCCTGGCAAAACTGCTATAGGATGCCGTTGGATATACAAAGTCAAACATAAGTCTGATGGATCTATTGATCGTTTTAAAGCCCGCCTTGTTGCTAAGGGATACACCCAACTTGAAGGCTTAGACTACCTCGAAACCTTTGCTCCTGTTGCAAAATTAACTACCTTACGTATTCTTCTCGCCATTGCTGCCTCGCATCACTGGATTCTAAAACAACTTGATGTCAACAACGCTTTTCTTCATGGTGACCTACAAGAAGAAGTTTATATGCAAATTCCTCCTGGATTCAACCATCACAACCCCAATCAGGTATGTAAACTTCAACGATCTCTATATGGGCTCAAACAAGATGGACGACAATGGTATGATAAACTTTCCACTTTTCTTCTATCTAACCAATACATTAGATCTAATGTTGATCATTCCCTTTTCTTGAAACATGATACTTGCTACACCACTGTCATTCTTATCTATGTTGACGACATTGTCCTTGCGGGAAACAACGCCACCGAGATACAACAAATCACTGCTTCTCTAGATAGCCTTTTTCACATCAAAAACTTGGGTGATCTCACCTATTTTCTCGGGATAGAAGTCGCTAGAAACAATTCTGGAATCCACCTTTGTCAACGCAAGTACACTCTCGATCTTCTCACAGAAGCTGGAATGATCAACTGTGCCCCTATGCCTACTCCTATGGCCCATTCTTCACGTTTTACTAGTCAAGGCGATCTCCTTAATGATGCAGATGCCTCCTCCTACCGACGACTGATTGGTCGCCTCATCTACCTCACCACTACTAGACCCGACATCACCTTCTCTGTCAATAACCTTAGCCAATTTGTTTCTTCTCCTACCACCTTACATCAACAAGCGGCTCACCGCATTCTCCGATACCTCAAAGGAAGCCCTAGCCATGGCATCTTCCTCCAAAGCAACAACAACTCTCAGCTTAAAGCCTACAGTGATTCAGACTGGGCCACCTGTCCCGAATCCAGAAAATCTGTCACTGGTTACTCCATTTATTATGGCAATTCTATCATTTCATGGAAATCAAAAAAGCAGCAAACTGTTTCCAGAAGCTCTTCCGAAGCTGAATACCGGGCTTTAGCTGCTGTCACTTGTGAACTACAATGGTTGACCTATATTCTCCATGATCTTCGCATTGTCACCACTCAACCTGCCATAGTCTATTGTGACAATCGCTCAGCTATCCAGATTGCTTCTAATCAAGTCTTCCATGAACGTACCAAACATATTGAAATCGACTGTCACATTGTTTGGGACAAACTCAACACTGGCTTCCTCAAGCTGCTCCCAATATCAACCACTGAACAAGCTGCCGACCTCTTCACTAAACCTCTTGCCCCTGCCGTCTTCAAGTATCTTCACACCAAGCTGGGCATGACAAACATCTACTCCCAGCTTGAGGGGGGATGATAATGTATACTGTTGGGTGGGCCTTCTGGCTCACGGCCCAACTCTTTTTCCTTTTTCTCTTTTTATTTCTTTCTTTTGTACTAACTGAAGACACATCACATCAATAATAGTTTTTGTTTCTCTGGATAGTTCTCTTGCACTTTGTTACTCTCTCCTTCTCTGTAATTCATTTTTCATTGTGTGCATATCTTTTACCCTTCCATCCTTCCGCATCACCGTGCTAGGGAAGATCTGCAGAAGCTCTCCTGTCAGGTATGGCACCTTTACTTCTCTCGATGGATAATTGGTATAGTATAGTTATCGAGTCTTCTCTGTCTGGTGTATATTTCATCTACTGTTTCAATACATGGCAAGGCCGATGGAGATGGCGACATCCTGAGTCCTGTTCTGTACCGCGACAAACTCACAAGGACGTTCAACTCGCATGGATTCATGAAGTTCGGCAACCTCGCGAAGATTTCGCGGCCGAACAGGAATAAAAAGAGGAAGAAGAGGAAGGAGGGAATGGAAGTGGAAGACGGTAGGCGCGTGGGGCAGAACGATTTTGCTGTGGTTGAGGTTGTTAGGAGGAAGAAGAAGATAATGTTGGTATGAGGAAGTTGCTGGGAGAAGAATTTGTCAATAGCAAGTGGAGAGGCTCGACGAGGTTGTTGCTTCTAAGACGAACGCTTCGCGGGTCTAGTATGGAGGAGTTGCCTAAGGCAATTAAGGTGGTGCCTATGTTGATTCAGTAATCACTCTTTCTATTTTGTGAGTTTTCATTATTTGCTTATACGCCGTTTCTGTGCCAATTGTTGTGTTATCGATGTGATTTATTTTTTTAATTTTTTTTGTGTACATTGGCGAAGAAATGAGGTTATTATAGTTATAATGAATTACGTGGATTTTGTCATTGAGCTTCAGAAGCAGACACAATTGTGCAGTTTGGAGAATCGTATAGATGCTGCAACGATTACTATAGAGATGCTTCTGCTGCTAATTTGAGTGGCAAAGCTAGGAGAAGGTTTTCTGAATATCCAATGAAAGTTTGTCACTATTTCAACAAAGGATTCTGCAAACATGGAAATAACTGCAGATTCTATCATAGGCAAGTTGCCACTGAGAATTTATCTCAGATGTATGGAAATGATGCTAGTGGTGAGGATCAGGTGATTTCCCTAAGGTCACTAGCACAACTAGAGAAAGAAATTATTGACCTCCTAAGATCAAGGGATGATGCAATATTGATTGCTTCTCTGCCAATGGCGTACTATGATAGATATCAGAAGGTACTGCAAGCACTAATGAACTGACTTTTATACATTTCGTTTGTAGCACATTTGGTTCTAGGCATGTTCAAATCATAAATGTGATTGGTAATGTTGTCGGTGCAACGAAGTTCCTTGTAAATGCTCTAGCATTGAATTAGGGAAGTCACATATTTTCTGTTTTCAAAGTTGACTATATTTAGTTCTCTGTGTTTAGTCATATATAGCTTTCCTTAGAAAATTTTGTGAAAGCGTTGTGTGGGTTCTAATTTGTCATTCATTTGAATGAAGGTATGTATGATCAAAGAGTAATCATTTTACTTGATAGTGCACAACCTTATCTAACTTCAGACTACATTTTTAGAGTTTTCAAAGATATTGACCGATATATATTTTGGGGTTCGCATGTCTGTCCTTTAGCATGCAAAGAATTGTTTGTTATCAAATTGTTATTGATTATTTAAACTGTATTTTGATATTTAATTTTTGCAATCTAGATATGGATAGTAACAAAAACATATTAAATATTAAAAAAAACGTAACTTTTTAAACCGATTAGTCTGTACGAGCATAAAATATTTCACTTTTATACCTGTTTTACCATCAACAGGTATAAAAAAGCGAGACTTTATATCTATTAATGGCACCAATCGGTATTAAAGTGTGATTTTTCAAACATAGGAAATGTTTTTATGCCACTGTTAAAAAAAAGAGTTTTTTATATCTGTTCTGCACATAATCCGTGTAAAAAAGTTCAACTTTTCACACCAATTCTAGAACTAGTGTAAAATGTTAAAAACTTTCTATACCATATACTTCTATATATGCTCAAAAATTGGTATAAAAAATCTTTTTTAACAAGTATAAAATGCTTTTTTTGGCATAATAAGTACTAACAAAAATAACTTAATTACATTAAAGTTTTCAAAATGAAAACTAAATTAAGACAAATAAAAATAAAGAAACTCATTTAAAAATTTTCTAGAAAATTAAACAACAAATGAAATCATTTAACCTAAATAATATGAATGAGAAAACTATGAAAATTCACTTAACAAAAATATATTTAAAAACAAGAATTGGGAAAATATATGTATCGTTATTTCATTTAGTTAAATCTTATCATTATTCATGTGTCAACTTTTTCGAACTCCTTTTGAGGAAAAAATTATATTTAATTTAATTTTTTAATCATTTAATGCATGGACCAAATTGAAACAAAATAAAAATATAGGAACCAAGTTAGAACAAAATAAAAATACAGGGACCAAAATGAGACAAATGCAACAGTGACACATGACATTGTCAGTGTCACATCACATTATCATTGTCATTGTCACTATGTCACGTGGCACAGTGTCAGCTTGACATATGGTTAATTTTTTTATTTTTCAAAAAAGAATGAAAAATGAGAATAAAAGTAATTGAAAATATCTATAAAAAAAACGAGCTGACACGTGACACCTCTTTAACGGTCTTAGTATAGAACTAACTGCAAGAGCCTAATTATTTCAATTTTTCAAAAATAATTTCAAAAATAAGAGCTCAGAGACAAAGAAAGTGGGGGAATTTAAAAAAGTCACCAAAAATAAAGATTATTTAAATGATTAAAGCATAATTTTAACATTTAAACCAAAAAAAGAAATTAAGATATTGAAGATTATATTCACACATTTTTTAATAAGGATAATTTTATTATACAGAGCCAAGAATATATTTTGTACAAATTTTAAAACCCTCTAAATTTTTAACTTTCAATTTTTAAAAGTATTTGTCATTCTTTTTGAGTGATCGGTTAGGAAAATGATCGTGTTAGAAAACAATAAATATATAATTAATTAAAACATATTATTGTAATTAATCATCAATTATAATAATTAAGTGTTTTATGTGATATTAAATCGACCAAATAAAAAATTAAAACGAGTATATATCGACTTAATAGTCTAATATGTCCTCATCCAAAAATGAGTTTTATTTTGATATCATCAATAAATATTCAACTGTATACACTACAAATAAAATTATAGAACAGATAATATTGTACAAATATATTTAGAAAAACTTTGTTTTGGATTTCTCATCCAATGTGTTCTAAATTTAGTTAAAACACTTACCCCTTTAAGTACCTGACTTTAAAGTACAAGTTGAGAACTTGCAACCACCTCATAAATCCAACTATATAAAACAAGGTTTAATACATCTTTTGGTTCCTACTTTTAGGGGTTTGGTTTATAGTAATCCTACTTTTTTTAAAAAGTTCAGTAAGACCCCATATTTCGTTAAAAAATGTTCAATCCGGTCCTTTTCGCCCACACCGTTAAAAACATAACGGTGCAAATGTCACCATGGCATCTCATAAGCATGTGGCACACGTTAATAAGTGGACTTAAATGATTTTTTAATTTAAAAAAGTCTCTGCCATGTCATCATCACCATCTCCAGACAAACTCTAATTTCTCTCCAAAAAACCCTAGCCGCCACATCATCCAGTGCCGTCACTGCCATCCTCGTTGGCAACCATCCTCTCCAATGCATCACACGCCACCACCAAAGCGTTGCGACGAGAACGCGAGAAACCCTAGGTCTCCACGGTTTGCTTGCAGGTCTGCTTGTGGTTGCAGGTGGAGGCAAGCAGCAGTGTGATTAGTGGTGGAGAAGAGGGGCGATTTGCGATCTGTAGCCGTGACGATTTGGCTGGTGCGAAGGTGAAAATGGTGAAGATTGGTGGTCGCGACATAGCAAGGGGTCGCGTTGGGTGGTGGCGCGAGAACAAAGGTGAGCACGTGAGATGCCATGGTGGCATTTGCAGCGTTATGTTTTTAACGACGTGAGCAGAAAGGACTAGATTGAACATTTTTCAACGAAATATGAGGTTATACTGAACTTTTTTAAAAGATAAGATTACTTTGAACCAATCCCCTAAAAGTAGAGATCAAATAATGTATTAAACCATAAAAGAACTATATAAAACATACCGCTCATTTCTTATTCTTTACTTTTCAACATCATTACTATATAGCACTCACAATAATATGCTTCTTTTATACTGTTAATAAATAATAGGAATAAGGATTTCAATGATAATCGTCCATTTGCAGCAACAGTCAAGAAAAAAAAAAGGTATAATTCATATTTTTATTATTGGTGTATGCAACTCTATTATTTTATTCTTTAGGTTTATAATTGTTTTTGACATAATATTTTTATGATTTTTTAAAACTTATTTAACTATTTAAAATAAAAAATTATCAATATTAGAATTTTAAAAGTTTATAAAATAATTTATCTATGTCATTAACTAAGTGAATTATTTATCCAATTAACTTTTTACATAACTATTTTATTATAATTATTTTCATATGCACTTTTTTTATCACTTTTTAAAGTATATTAAATACCTATAATTAAAAACATATTCGTGATAAAATTATAAACTTTTGTACAATAATTTAACTTTTTAATTATTTTACACAGACACTCTGTTTATCATTTTGATAATTATTGTAATAATTACTTTTTTACTTTGTATTACCATTGGTATGTGCACATGTGTAATTCGACTCGTCTCGATAATATAAACAATTAAAAGGTATATTCGTAACTTTGCTCTCTTATGGGAAAAAACCGGTGACATTAATACTCCTCCACCCGTCACAAAGTACTTCTTATACCTCTATTTCCTTTTGGTGCACCCTCGTATTCCACTGTTCTCACGAAAATCAAAATATTTTTCCTTCTATCTCAAACTGTTTTTTTAAGTAAAACAATTCAAAATAAAATCAATTAACTTTAATTGAATTAATAATAATTAATTTATTAAATAAAACAAAATTAATTTAATTATAAATACATAATTTACTTAAAATATAATTATAATTAAAATATAATTACTTAACTTTAAAAGTATCTAAAAATTAATTTACAAATCAATAAATTAAAAAATAAATAAAAATATAAAAGAATTTGTTCAGCTTTTTCATGCTTTCTTTTATTTATTTTTACAAACACTTTATTTATAAATAAATGATACTATAGAAAATATTAAATTAAAATAAATTTACAAAAATTAACAACCTAAATAAAATTAAATTAATAATCTAAAAAAACAAGAAAATAAAACCCTAAGGTCTCAACAGATATGAGAGATCCGTTGAACCTTCAACGAAGGAAAACACCTAAAACTTTGAAAGCTCAACGGATGTCCCATATCTGTTACAACAGCCTTTGACATTTCTCTTCTTCTTTGTTTAACACAAAACAAAGACGCATATATAATCACTAATCTGGATTGGAGACAACAACCAAGGAAGCATCAAACTCCACAACACCATGAACCCACCATGAATCAAGCAACAACATGAATCCACCACCAACCAAACACCAGCACGAACCAAGCAAAGGAGAAGAGAACCTTGACGAAAATGGTAAATTGAAAAAAGAAGAAGATGAGAAATTGAGGAAAGAGAGAAAGTAAGAGTGTGGGGATGGGGTGTAGTGTGCGGCTGAGTGAATAAGAGAAAAAGAATTAGGGTTTTAAGAAAAATTTTAAAAAAAATAAAGGGTAAAAGTAAATCAAGGTATTTTTGGAATTAAAAAAAAGATTGGGGAGGTGTAAGAAGAAGTGTGGTGGTGGAAGAAGTAACACTAGTGAGGATATTGTGTTGGGTTGATTAGATCTATTTGCATTTTGATGCAGGGCCGTTTCTTCCTGCACCTCCCGTTTTTCTTTTTTTACCTTCTTAGAATTCATAACCTCCAAAATACTTTTCATTAAAATTATAATAAAAAAAAGGTAAAATTAAACAAACCTGTTACCATAGCCACCACTTTTGGTGGTGTTGCATAGATCACCACAGCCACACCTGAACACAAACTCAATACATATCAGAGTCAACGTCCGAAAAGACATTCTGAAATACACATTGCAGAACATGTTTTTGATCGGAAAATACCTTTTGGATTAAACAATACTCCTAGATTCATTAAAGGAAAAGGGATGTAGGATAATTTTACCTTTTTATTATAATTTTAATGAGGGATAATTTGGTGTTATTAGGTTTTATGGTGGTGCAGAAAGAGAAAACAGAGGTGTAAAAAGAAATAGTCTTGATGCAGTTAGTAACCAACACACTGGGCCATGCTAATCCTGACAAAAAAACATGTAATGTATTTGTTAATTTGATCTGTTTCTAGAGAAGTAAAGTTTTCTATTCCGTTTTTCTTATCACGGTATATTGTAAATTCTAGTATCTTACGTTTTGACCATAACATTTCACTACTTTTATAAAATGATAAACATAAAATTTTAAATATGATTAATTTATTATCTGTTATGGTATGAGGTCGAGTCACCTAAGCCCTGCACAATTTTCTCCAGACGTTGTCCAGTCCACGCTCTCTCAGTTCTCTTCGTCTAGTCAAGCCTTGTTAAGTCTCCTGTGCACTGACCGGAGGTGTACCTACTAAAGGTGCTCTGATGCCAAAGTCAATGATAGTCCGATCAGTAAGTTAAACGCTGTAATAAATGCGTAATTAATGAACATGTCTACCTCCTACCTTTGACTTGTATTTATAGTTTTGGTCGTGGGCTTCAAATTAACAAAGCCTTAATCACGACCAAATCCACAGCCCAATCATTCTTAATTAGTGTTTTACCTTAATCATGTTCGGAAATCCACCTATCTTGGTCGTCCGACCTTGATGATACTCGGGTACCATTCGTCGAAGCCGTTTGGGGATCATCAGTACATCAGGCCTTGATCAACTGGTCGGTGCTTTTTGAATTGGCTTTGGGTGGGAAAACATGTGTCGTGCTGTCATAGGTTGTCGTCCTCAATTAGTGGGATCGTCGCTTGATCTAGACCGTTGATCGTGCTAGATTTCGACGGTTGATATGAGTTGGCGATTTACAAAATTATGCTATAAATATGAGTGTGGGGTGTTGTCATTTTCAAACATCTCCTCTCTTCTTCCATTTCTACCGTTCGACTTAACATTCTTTTTCCAAGGTAATTAATAAATGGTTACTGTTCATGTATCTTCTTCAGATGGGTCAGCGGGCAGGGACGACGGGGATGTCTGATGGCAACAGGTCTTCGTCCCCCAGCTCTGTGTCATCGTCCTTTGTTGAGAGGACCGATCGGGAGGAGGAATCAGCTCCAAGGTCCCTTGTTTACGACGATGAGCGGGTTATTAACGGGTATCACTCTTCCTTCTTCAAGGGGGAGTTGATGTGGATGCCGAGAAGGCGGAACCGGTAGGTAGTTGGCCTGTTATCGGTGGTTACAAATGGGCTCCTCATGAAGTGGGCTCCTATGAGTCCGAGTATCCTACCCGTGAGGAGCTACAATGGTAGGCAGACTGATCGTTCGTGGCGAGGGATGAGGAAGACGCCTATTTGATCCGCCTTGGCATCAATCATCGTAATGAGTGGGTCTTAATTCCATGGAAAGGGGGCTAGTGTTGAAGACTTCTTCTTTGTATATACATACCTGTTCAACCAGATGTTCGTTCGAGTGCCCTTTACCGCGTTCCAATCGGCCGTACTTCAGAGGCTGAATGTCGGCCCTTCCCAGCTGCAAGAGAAATTGGACGACGTGCGTCGCGAGTTGAATACGAGCATCCAACAACTGAAGGATACCCAAGCTAGGAGCGACCAGATTGTTGTGGAAGCTGGACGCCTGAAGCTGTAGGCAAGACGACTGACAGAAAGTTAGAAAGAGCTGGAAAGTCAGGTTGATCGTCTGACCGCTGTATTGGAAAAGGCCAACGAGGCGATCAATATTTTGAACACCAATGTGCAAATTGAGCAAAAAGAGGGTTTTAATAAAGCCCTTTGACAGGCGGCCTTTTTGTTGGGAGTTGATCCTTTAGCTTCCGATTTTGACATTTCCCAAGATGTGTATGAGGGAAATATGCTATCGGTTGGAGGTTTCCGTGTCGACCGACAATGGGGATGCATGATCTATTTTAGTGGGAGGGGATAATTTTGTTTTTTGTTTAATTGTCGGATTTTAAGTAGGAATTGTTAAGTTAGTTAGTCGATCGGGCTATATGAATTGACGTAAATCCCTTCTCTTTTGCAATATAATTTTATAGTCCATCGTTGTTCTAATTTGTTGATGGTCATCCATTTATATAACCAAATTGATCAAAGTTTATTTAATGTTTTGTCATCCTATCACCTGGTTAGATAATTAATGATTTAACAAGTATCCGAGCGGCTGATTTCAACGAACTTGCCTTTCACCGCTTGGTTTAAATTAACAATGCGTTTTAAGAATACAATTTCTTGAACCCAGGCAGTAGTGGTTCGTTACGATCTAGTCGTTCACCGCCCAGTTGCATTAATGCTTCGCCTTAAGAATATAATTTCTTAGATCCGGACGGTAGTGGTTCTTTACGAACTCGCCATTCACTGTCCGGTTGAGTAGATGGTTCAATAAAGAACTCAATCTTTGAATCCGGGCGGCAGTGGTTCGTTATGAACTCGCCATTCACCGCCTGGCTAGGTCAATGACTTAAGCCAATGAAATATGTGAAGTGGCTGAAATCTTGATCGTTGTACAACACATATTACAAAAGTGACTTTAACTAAAGTAAAACTTCAAATGCGAAGCATTCCACGTGTTTGGGATAGGTTGGCTATTCGGCTTAGCTAGACGGTAAGCTCCATTTCCAAGGTCTCCGGTTACTCTGAACGGACCCTCCCATTTTGGGGCAAGCTTTCCGTGAGTGACTGTCTTTCGAGCATCTCCTGCCTTCCTCCAAACTAAGTCGCCTTCTTTGAAGCTCCTCGGGCGCACTTTGGTATTATACTTCCTTTCCACAACTCGCCTATAGGCTTCTGCACGTAAGACCGCTCGGTCTCGTTTCTCGTCCAGGGTGTCCAGCTCGACCCTGAGCTGTTCATTGTTGATCTGGAGTCCTCCAACTGTCGTCGTAAGGACGGTTCCCCAAGCTCTACGGGTAACATGGCGTCAGTACCATATGTCAGATTGAAAGGCGTGTCGTCGATCGTCCCGTGCGGGGTGTATCTATATGCCCACAAGACTTCCAGGAGTTCATCTACCCATGCACCTTTCTTATCTCCAGGCCTCCTTTTTAGTTCGACCACTATTCTCTTAGTAACGGCCTTTGCCTGGCCGTTCATCTAGGGGTGTTCTACTGAACTTATGACGTGTTTTATCCCTAGAGCCTGGTAGAATGACCTTAGTTTTTTGTCTATAAATTTTTTACCATTATCTGTTACCTCTGTTCGTGGAAGGCCGAATCGACATACTATCTTCCATACAATTTTTTGTACTTGTTAGGCAGTTATTGTGGCGAGGGCCTTAGCTTTTACCCACTTCGTGAAATAGTCGATAGTGACTAAGATGAACTTCTTCTAAGCTCGTCCAGGAGGAAGGGTCCCACGATGTCCATTCCCCATTGGGCGAACGACCATGGTGATACTAAAGCGTGCAACCTGCTTGGTGGCGCCAAGGGGATGTTAGCGTGAGCTTGACACTCTTTGCATTTTTCAACAACGTTTTTGGTGTCCTCTTGCATCGTCGTCCAATAATAGCAGGCCCAAATGACGCGGGCCTTTAGAGCACACTGCCCAGTATGAAAACCACAAATTTCGTTGTGGACCTCGTTCAATAGGTATAGTGCCTTCGGGCGGGCTAGACATTTGAGAAGTGGGGTAGAAAATCCTCTTTTGTAGAGGTCGTCTCCGATGAGAACATAACGTGCTATTTTGCGGGTGTTTGCTGGTCGGACGAGTCGTTCGGCGTCCAACTCTTGCATTAACTTACGAACTTCAATTTGTCAGTCATCAGCATCGGGGCTACCGATGGCCAAGCACTCTACTGAGGGCTCTAAAAGAACCTATCAGATGACGGTCGTAAGCTATCCCTTTCCCTTCCTACTACTGAGTTTAGACAACATATCCGCCCAAGCATTTTCCTCGCGGGGAATGTGCTTGATATCAACTTGCTCAAATTCTTTGATCAAGGCGGTGGCCCTGTGGAAGTACCTGAGAAGGTGGTCGTCTTTCACCTGAAAATCACCATTCATTTGTCCCACGACGAGTTGAGAATCTGTTTGGCAGGTCAATCGGCGAGCTCCCATATCACGAACCAACTCGAGGCCCATGACCAAGGCTTTGTATTCTGCCTGGTTGTTAGACGTTTGAAACCTGAAGATGGGGAGTGCTCTAGCAAGAAACCGTTCGGTCCCTCCAAGCCACCACGGCGCCTGATGAATCATTATTTTCTTCACTACACTTAGCTTATTGTACTAGAATTAATCGGGGAATTGTGCTTAATTGTCCAGTATTTTCCCGTTTTTACTGATTGTGCTTAATTTGATCAGAAATTCTTATTTTACTTAATTTGAATTATCTGAGAATAATTATTTACATTATTGATTGCAGGGAAATTTTTGGAAATATAAATTGGGACATTTGGAAATACATTCACACACTGTATTTGAAAGTTGTACTGCATTGATTTATTATGTGTGTTGATCCGTGTAAATGATGGAATATTTTTCTTGAATTTGTAGAAGCAAAAATTTCAATTGGAACACGGATGTTCCAAGGGTCCATTGGAGAATTAATTTTGGCAAGGGAGCCACCATGTTTGTTTGAAAACTCACGGCCAAGAGAAGTTACAAGTAAGTGTTAAATTTCATTTGTAGTGTTATTAAGGGAAGGAGGCCACACTCATTGAAAATCCACGTAGGAAAGTGTGGTATGCATGGCTGAAAAATTGAATGTGAACTAAAGATGGAAGATAATGGATTACACATGGCCCATGACAATTCACGTGAAAATCACTCAAATACTTGAAAGTGGAATCAAAAAGGGGACCACCATGTTGAAAACACATTCTCTCCAAAGCATTTAGCATGGGGACCACCACAATTGGCTCACGGTTTTCTTCTTTCTTTAGGCTACATCTCACGTAAAGAAGGAGAATGTGAATGTGTTGAAGTGACATTGCTAAAAATAATAATAGCACATGGCCCCTAAATTCACGTCCAAAAGAGCACTTATCTGAAGATAGAATGTGTTGGATGGAAAAGATGAAGAGGACCATATTCCTTGAGAAAGCCACGGCCAGGAGGTTGCAATATGAAATGAAATGCTAAATTTTATTCAAATGAAAGAGAAATGGTACACACGGCCCCCCTTTTCTTATTTTGTCATTCAAAGAAATTATAAAATATGCTAAAAGAGACAAAGCCACCACATTCTATTGTTCTTTGGAAACGTGGTTTTCAATTGGCTTGAAAAAAAAAACATTTCATTCTCTTTGGTGCTGTTACGAAAAGAGAGAAAGCTGTCATATCCTTCGTTGCTGGAACGAAAATAAATAAATAGCAACAGAGAGCACATCCAGCTTGGTTAAAGACAGTCCAACACCTTGCAAGAAGCAGCTAGCTGCGTGAAGAGAAGCCACTTGCAGCGTGAATGAAGTGAAGGAAATTCCACCAGCAGCTGCAGCTACTTACACGGTCCAGTTTGGAGCAGCCACCACGTTGAGGGAAAGCTCACGGTATTTTGGCAGCAGCTCACGCTCATCTCCCAGGAGAAGACGTCCAACAGCTGTAACATATGGGAAAGAAGAAACTCTCGGTGTACTGATTTGGAGAGAATGAATTGGTGAACATGGTTTTTGGAAGCTCACACCAGCCACTCACGGTTTCTCTTTAGCTTGGTAACATCACACGGCCTTGGTCTTGGACAAAAGAACACCCAAGCTTGGACGGAAGTGTAGCAGCAAAGGAAGCTCACAGGATTGATTTTTGCTGGAAGTTCAAATCTCCTTTGAAGAAGCATTCACTGTCTTCATGCATACAGCAGCACCATTCACGGTTTTGTTGGCATTTAAGGAAGCAAAACACGTCCAGCTTCATCATAAAATCCAGTAGCTGAGTTGGAAGAAGAAGTGAAGCACCGTGATGAAGTCTCCAAGTTGTTGCTACCATATGTTGAAGAGGAAATGCAAGGTAGAGGAGAAGGATGTGCACACGGCAATTGAAGGGTGTGTTGCGTGAAGACAAGAAAAGAAGAGGGCCCAACCATATTTTCATTTCACACGGTCACGAGAAAGGGCTGCCAAGTGGAGACAAAACACAAAGCTGGCTGAAGACAAGGAAGGCTCACGGGAGTAGTTTCTGGGCTATAAAGAGGCAGCAGCAGAGCATAGAGTGGAGAAAAAAAAATTTTAGTGTAAGATTTTAGAGGAGATTAGGATTTAGAATTAGATTTTAGGAGTAGAATTAGAAGTGCAATTTACGTTCTGGTTTTCTCCTCCCCTCTGGGGGAGGTTTTGTGTTTGATTCAATTTCCAGTTTCCAGAATTGAATTAATTGTATTTTCCAGTTTCCATTTTCCAATCAATGTTCCTTGAATTTTATTTTCATTTACCATTTTCTACACAATTACTCTTTCTGCGAATGCTGAATCTTTGACAAATTTCATTTTCAGTTAATCTTTATTTTACCGTCTCTTTTATTCTACTGTTTATTGTTTTCTGCATCGTTTAAATTTTACCGTTTCTCAATTTACCACTTTTCATTTTTACTGTCTTTTACTGTTCAGTTTTTACAGTGTTTAAAATTGTTTCAACGTTTTTAAATTCTATTTAATTTCCAGTCCACTTTAATTTTATCGCATCCAAACAAAATCACAAAAGCACCCCCCCACTTCGTGTAAAAATCTGAGACTGAACCACTAAAATTGGTCCTTGAGAGACGACCTAGGAGTCACTTCCTAGTTATACTATACTGCATAATTATCTGCAATCAACTTTTGTGAGCGGTGACGACCTAGGAGTCACTTCCTAGTTATACTATACTGCATAATTATCTGCAATCAACTTTTGTGAGCGGTGCGACCCGCTCATCAAAAATGGCGCCGTTGCCGGGGACCAATGACGGTTTGGTTTTAGATTTTTGTTGTGTTTTGTTCTGTTAATATGTTTGTTTTGTGTGTTTTGTCTTGTATATTTTTGTAGGCGACAACGACACCTTCAGCAAATTTTGGCGGCGTTGTCACTTCAGTTCCAGGTTCTTGTTTTAGATTTTTGCTGTGTTTTTCGATTATGTTGTGTTAATATATGTTTTGCCTTTTATATTTTATTGTGCTATGTTCTGTATTTAGTTGTTATTAAAAAACAAAAAAAAAATTTAAAATTAAAAAAAAAAAATTGTTCTTTCTTGTGTACTTGTAGCATGTATAAATGTGTTTTGTTTTATCTGATTCGTAATTTTTAGTTTTTAGTTTTTACTTTTTATTTTTCCATGTCTACCTATTTTAATGTTGTGAATAATGCTTATTCTGCCAATGTCTGTGATTATGATTCTTATTCTGCATATTACTTTGATTTTAAATCTGCTGATTTTTATGATGAGAACAATATGTTCCATCATCCAATTTCTGAGAGCTCTCTTTGGGAGCTAGTTCCACAATATGAGAGTCAGCAGTATGATTCTCCTATTCAAATAACTCCTCAGCCTTCTACTTCTGAACCTACATTAAAGGAGTTACTAGAGCAGATGACAATGCAGAACATTCAGTTTCAGAAAGGGAACATGCAGTTCAAGCAAGAGAGCATGGAGTTCCAGCAGGAAACTCAAGCTGCCATACAGAATCTGAGTGATCAGATCAGGCAGATGGCCACTCTTGTACCTGAGGAGACTGATGAAAATTTTGGGGACCCGGCAGAAGTAAGCAGTAATCCTGAACTAGGTAGACCACCTTCATCCTCCACTACTTTACCAATCTTCAAGGAAGTGGAGGTAAGCATACCGCAAATTGATTATTCTGTTGACTGTGTTATTAAAGATTATGCTGATGATAGGTATGCTTGTAATCATATTGTTGCTGAGCATGTTTTTAATTCTCCCTCTGAACATGAATCTGAGCCTGTTAAAGATATTATTTCTACATTTGAAACCGATTCATGTTATGAGGATTTATCTGAGGTTCAGCCTATTACACTAGAATTGGGTGTCATACCCCTGCATGAAATTTCTGCGGAACCACATTGCACTAACCATGTTGCAGGAGGTACGTATAAATTTGATCAACATACACCCACAGTGGAAAACAAAGGTGCTGACACTGACAGTTCAAAGATCAACAAGCACCTACTGAATCCGCTCAGTAACAATATTTGCTGCTTAGATCCGGCGGTGGAGGACATTTCACTGCTTGATCAAATCTGGAGGATGAAGCAGTTCGTCCTCAAAACTTCATGGCTGGATCGTGAACATGAAGACCTCTCCCTGATGATCCAAAATTGGCAACTGCCACCCTGACCAGGGGAGTTTTCTTTTTCTTTCTTCCCCGTTTTCCTACTTTTATTGCATTTGTCCTTTATCTGTTAGTGTTTTAATTGATGATCTTATGCTTAGAAAACATTTAGGACAGTGTAATTTAAGTATGGTCTCGGGAAGATTCTGAATTTTGTTTTCTTTTATGTTTATTTTTCCTTTTATTTTTCTTTATTAGTTTTCGAGTTATTATTTTTTTTTAAAAAAAAAAAATTTATTTGTGATAATTTTTTTTTTTAAGTGTGCAAAAAATTTTTTCTTTTCAAATTTAATTGTTATGAGATGTACATATATTTATTTTTCATATATTTAAAAACGAAAAAAAAATGTGTTTTGTGTTTTATTTGCTTCCTCATTCTTAGTGTTTTTACTAAAAAGAAAAAAAAAATTTTGTGATAAAATTTTTTTTTAAAGTGTGCCAATTCTGTATTATGATATGTATATTTATTTATTTTTTCTTCTTAGTTTTCAAATTGTTATCCCTAAAAAAAAAAAAAATAAAAAATAAAAAAATCAAAAATTCAAAAATTGTTTTGCGATGTCCATGAATTTTTTTTATTCGGCCCTCAACTTCTTATTATTTCATACCAATAATTCATTGAAAATTTTTTCAGATCTCATTTTTTCAATTTTCCTTATTTTCTTCATTGTAAATATATTTTCTTAGTTGTCTCATACATATCTTTGATTGAAAATTTTTAGACTAAGAAAATATTTCATTCATCAATGCAAAAATTACAGTAATGGAGAAATAGAGATTTAACAGATCTGAAAATAAAATTGCAGTTGATATATGAAATTTAAGTTGTTCGGGGGTCGATCATTTCTGATCGTTAATATTACAAACCAAATAAAAAACAAAAACAACATAAAAAAAAAAAAATTAAAAACATAAAAAACATAAGTGTTCATATTACAGTCCTCATTAATATTCTGGCCACACTCGGCCAGCAAAAACATAATAATAAAAAAATAAAAACATAAAACCTAAAACATTAAAAATGAAAGAACTCTCGAGCTGGTTGTGGTGGTCTAAGGGAGAGCTCCGTTGAGGGAGCTCTGGTTCGAAAAGTCACGAGCGGAGGCTTTGGTGGAGGAATTTCTCGTTCATTTCTGTCGTCATCGATAATGATCGGAACTGGAAACAAATTCAGCAGCCTCGGTGCCCTCATTATCACCCAGTTGTTTTCTTTCAAACAAAAAATAAAAAATAAAAAAATAAAAAAAATAAAAAACTTGTGTTAATAATAGAAGAGGAATGGAAAATTCAATGGAGGTGTGATCAGAGGTCTTACCGTACATGTATAGCGGCAGTTGTGAAAAGAGAGTGCCTGTGGGGTCTATCTCCGCTTGCTAGCGCCTGACCCGATTGCCATGGTTGTTAAACCAGCAGTGCACGTTGTATTCAGTGGCTTCGCCGAAGGTCCTTAGTCGAGACGCGATCTCGACGACTTGCGCTCGGCTTGGGTGTGTGACCCCATAGTTGTAGATTTTGGTCATCATCGTGATCTGATCATCTGTAGGACGCCATCGTTGACTGGTATATCTCTCTGATTCCATATCACTCATCCTTCCTCTCGTAATATACAAATACATAAATAAAAAATAAACAAAAAAAAAAAAAGCATAACATAAAAAAAAAAAATTCTTAATTCAGTGTTTTCTTTATTTGTTCTTGTTTCCTTTCAGATTTATTTTGTCCAGTCATGCTTTAATGTTTCAGTTTTTGGTCTCAGATCTGTTTCACGGTCCTCGCAAAGGGTCCTAAACGGATCTATGTCCAGTTGTCCGGTTGTTCTTGTCCATATTGTTCTTGTATATTATGTTTATGTGTTTATTTAGTTTTAAGTGGGGTACGTGGCGTTGTTCTACCCGATATACCCCTTAAGTTTTTAGACAGTTGTGTTTTATGTGTTTAAGTGTTTTTCAGTTTCAAAAATATGAAAAAAAAAATGAAAAGGGAAAGGGAGAGCAAAATAGAGAAAGCACAATAAAGAGCAGAAAGCTGAAAATAAAGAAGGAACAGAAAGCAGGAAAAGAAAGCAGAAAAAAAAAAAAAAAAAAGAAGCGAATAAGATCTGAAAGCAGGAAAAGAAGAAAAATGAAAGATCTGGAAAGCAGGAAAAGGTAAAGCTTAAGAGCAGAAAGCTTAAACGGCAGAAAGAAGGAGATCAAAGGTGTAGAGGACTTACCCGGAGTAGTAGGGCTTACAAAAGCTTGACGCAGATCTTAGATGCTCCGAAGGCACACAGGCAGAGGCTCCTCACAGATCTCACTCAGACTCTTCAGTTGGCACGGTGGCAGAGGCTCCTTGCAGGGCTCGTACACCTTCAGAGCACACGGACGCGGGGGGGAGAGGCTCCCTGCAGAGATCCAGACGCTCGAGAGAGTAGAGAGAGGAGAGAGCAGAGAAGAGAGTAGAGAGAGGAGAGAGCAGAGAAGAGAGCAGAGAGAGGAGTAGAGAGAGAGTGAGGGATCAGAAATGGCGCTGGACGCGGAGGAGCGGACCATTTATAGCCAAATGTTTTCCACTGTAGCAACAGTTCCGGTCTTTGCCACCGAGACTGTTGTCACAGTACCGGTCTCCTTTTTCAAAAAAAAAAAATAAATAAATAAAATAAAATAAAATAAAATAAAATAAAATAAAATAAAATAAAAAATAAAAAATGTTAGCATCTACTGATGGGTGCTAGGTGTTTTAGACATCTACTGATGGATGTCCCTGATAACATCTGCTGATGGATGTTACTGAAAAATTTCTTCCCATTTTTCTTAACTTTTTATTGCACTGGTCTATATTATTTGACTGCTCTGAAGTTGATCATCTGATGATTGTAACACACTGAGGACATTGTGTGATTTAAGTGTGGTCTACTGGGAAGAAATTCTGATTTTTCTGATTTTTCTGTTAGATTGTATTTTGTGTGTTAAATTTTTTGTTTTTGAGTGTTAAATTTTTTCTCTTTTAAGTTATTTTTATCCAGTTTTGTGTGCAATAAATGTTACATTTTTCTCTTGATTTCTGGATGATGTTTAAGTTGTAGATTTTTCCTTCACTTACTTAATACTTATAGTTTGTAATCCTTGCTTTTCTCTGCCTGGAAAGATGATTATGTGTTCAAGAGGTTGAATTAATTATAACACGGATACCCTGTGTGAGATTTGAGCCACTTAATGTTCTTTCTTGTGTGATATGACTCTTGATTTCTTGCACATATGCCTTGGCTTGATTCTTTTTGATATACTTGATTGATATGCATGTTCAGACGTGATAAAGGCATTTTTGTTCTTGAGCCTCTTTAGCCAAATAAGCCTACCTTGTTATTATCCTTTGATAACCCCTTTGAGCCTATACTGTATATATTTCTTTGTGTTGAAGCTCATACACTGATCCTAAGTGAAAAACAAATGATTACCTTAACCTTAGGAAAGTCTGGAGCTACAGAAGTGTTTTGAGAATAAGTGTGGTCTCCTTGGGAATTCTGATGAATTGGCTAGTTGGTTCCTCATCATGTTTTGAAATGATAATTTATATCCTGTTGTGTGATAAAAAAAAAAAAGAAAAAAAAGAAAGAAAGAAGACAGGATAAAAAAAAATGATGAGAAAAAGAAAAAAAAAATTGAAAAATAATTTTTGTGAATAATGGAGTCGAGAAGAGGATTGAATTAGAGGTTTGGGTGAGATTTCACTGTGTTTACATTTTTTCCTAGTGCACCTCTATTTCTTCTGAGCTATAGCTACTTATCCAAATTTATCCTCCCCTGTCCTTGGCCCCATTACAACCCAGTAAAGACCTTTTGATCTAAACGTGCATATGTTTTAAGTATTGATAATTAGAAGCTTGCCAAGTCTACTTGTGTTTGTTTTCTTGAGTACATCGAGCTGATATTATTATTTACCCTAGACACTTGAGAGAAATACTATAGTGCATCTGTGAGGTTTTGTTATTTTCAAATCACCTCTTGAGCTGATTAATCATTTTGCTATGTATTGAATTGCTTGGATGATTTCTGTAAGTATGTGCTTTTCTTGATTTTGTGTTGGAAAATTTCTACTTCTTTCATTGGTCCATAATTCTTGAGAACTCTGTAAATTATTTTTGTTTTTCTTGCGAGTTTTTATTTTCTGTATGCTGCGTCTGTGTCAGTCCTAAAAAGTCCTTTGAACCATTCCTTGATTTGAGTCTTAATTTTGCCCAGGAGTGCAAAAGACTAAGTGTGGTCTATTTTGATGAATCATTATTTTCTTCACTACACTTAGCTTATTGTACTAGAATTAATCGGGGAATTGTGCTTAATTGTCCAGTATTTTCCCGTTTTTACTGATTGTGCTTAATTTGATCAGAAATTCTTATTTTACTTAATTTGAATTATCTGAGAATAATTATTTACATTATTGATTGCAGGGAAATTTTTGGAAATATAAATTGGGACATTTGGAAATACATTCACACACTGTATTTGAAAGTTGTACTGCATTGATTTATTATGTGTGTTGATCCGTGTAAATGATGGAATATTTTTCTTGAATTTGTAGAAGCAAAAATTTCAATTGGAACACGGATGTTCCAAGGGTCCATTGGAGAATTAATTTTGGCAAGGGAGCCACCATGTTTGTTTGAAAACTCACGGCCAAGAGAAGTTACAAGGAAGTGTTAAATTTCATTTGTAGTGTTATTAAGGGAAGGAGGCCACACTCATTGAAAATCCACGTAGGAAAGTGTGGTATGCATGGCTGAAAAATTGAATGTGAACTAAAGATGGAAGATAATGGATTACACATGGCCCATGACAATTCACGTGAAAATCACTCAAATACTTGAAAGTGGAATCAAAAAGGGGACCACCATGTTGAAAACACATTCTCTCCAAAGCATTTAGCATGGGGACCACCACAATTGGCTCACGGTTTTCTTCTTTCTTTAGGCTACATCTCACGTAAAGAAGGAGAATGTGAATGTGTTGAAGTGACATTGCTAAAAATAATAATAGCACATGGCCCCTAAATTCACGTCCAAAAGAGCACTTATCTGAAGATAGAATGTGTTGGATGGAAAAGATGAAGAGGACCATATTCCTTGAGAAAGCCACGGCCAGGAGGTTGCAATATGAAATGAAATGCTAAATTTTATTCAAATGAAAGAGAAATGGTACACACGGCCCCCCTTTTCTTATTTTGTCATTCAAAGAAATTATAAAATATGCTAAAAGAGACAAAGCCACCACATTCTATTGTTCTTTGGAAACGTGGTTTTCAATTGGCTTGAAAAAAAAAACATTTCATTCTCTTTGGTGCTGTTACGAAAAGAGAGAAAGCTGTCATATCCTTCGTTGCTGGAACGAAAATAAATAAATAGCAACAGAGAGCACATCCAGCTTGGTTAAAGACAGTCCAACACCTTGCAAGAAGCAGCTAGCTGCGTGAAGAGAAGCCACTTGCAGCGTGAATGAAGTGAAGGAAATTCCACCAGCAGCTGCAGCTACTTACACGGTCCAGTTTGGAGCAGCCACCACGTTGAGGGAAAGCTCACGGTATTTTGGCAGCAGCTCACGCTCATCTCCCAGGAGAAGACGTCCAACAGCTGTAACATATGGGAAAGAAGAAACTCTCGGTGTACTGATTTGGAGAGAATGAATTGGTGAACATGGTTTTTGGAAGCTCACACCAGCCACTCACGGTTTCTCTTTAGCTTGGTAACATCACACGGCCTTGGTCTTGGACAAAAGAACACCCAAGCTTGGACGGAAGTGTAGCAGCAAAGGAAGCTCACAGGATTGATTTTTGCTGGAAGTTCAAATCTCCTTTGAAGAAGCATTCACTGTCTTCATGCATACAGCAGCACCATTCACGGTTTTGTTGGCATTTAAGGAAGCAAAACACGTCCAGCTTCATCATAAAATCCAGTAGCTGAGTTGGAAGAAGAAGTGAAGCACCGTGATGAAGTCTCCAAGTTGTTGCTACCATATGTTGAAGAGGAAATTCAAGGTAGAGGAGAAGGATGTGCACACGGCAATTGAAGGGTGTGTTGCGTGAAGACAAGAAAAGAAGAGGGCCCAACCATATTTTCATTTCACACGGTCACGAGAAAGGGCTGCCAAGTGGAGACAAAACACAAAGCTGGCTGAAGACAAGGAAGGCTCACGGGAGTAGTTTCTGGGCTATAAAGAGGCAGCAGCAGAGCATAGAGTGGAGAAAAAAAAATTTTAGTGTAAGATTTTAGAGGAGATTAGGATTTAGAATTAGATTTTAGGAGTAGAATTAGAAGTGCAATTTACGTTCTGGTTTTCTCCTCCCCTCTGGGGGAGGTTTTGTGTTTGATTCAATTTCCAGTTTCCAGAATTGAATTAATTGTATTTTCCAGTTTCCATTTTCCAATCAATGTTCCTTGAATTTTATTTTCATTTACCATTTTCTACACAATTACTCTTTCTGCGAATGCTGAATCTTTGACAAATTTCATTTTCAGTTAATCTTTATTTTACCGTCTCTTTTATTCTACTGTTTATTGTTTTCTGCATCGTTTAAATTTTACCGTTTCTCAATTTACCACTTTTCATTTTTACTGTCTTTTACTGTTCAGTTTTTACAGTGTTTAAAATTGTTTCAACGTTTTTAAATTCTATTTAATTTCCAGTCCACTTTAATTTTATCGCATCCAAACAAAATCACAAAAGCACCCCCCCACTTCGTGTAAAAATCTGAGACTGAACCACTAAAATTGGTCCTTGAGAGACGACCTAGGAGTCACTTCCTAGTTATACTATACTGCATAATTATCTGCAATCAACTTTTGTGAGCGGTGACGACCTAGGAGTCACTTCCTAGTTATACTATACTGCATAATTATCTGCAATCAACTTTTGTGAGCGGTGCGACCCGCTCATCAGCGCCTCCCCCAGCTCTTCTGGAGGCTCCATCCACAAAAAAATTCCACTCGCTGACCGGAGTGGGATGTGGTAGTAAATGAGCCGAGGCTCGGGATGGTCCTGCACCAACGTGGCACTGATTTCATCAGCCGACACTCCCAAATAAATTTGCAAGTCTCTTCCTGATTTCGGTTGGTTCATGACCAGTGGGTTGATTAACACGTCTTTAACCTTTGTAAACGCCCGCTCGCACTCAACATCCCACACCTCTGTACTTGCTCCTTTTTTTAATCGTTTAATGATCGGCTGAATTTGCTTCGCTAGCTTCGGAATAAGTCGAGAAAGTTCTGATAGGCGGCCAACCAGCCGTTGATTTTCCTTCAGGTTGGTCGGGCTCCTCATTTCTAGGATGACCGACCACTTGTCCGAATTTGCCTCTATCCCTCGGGCCGTCAGCATGAAGCCCAAAAATTTCCCAACGGCCACTCTGAAAGTGCACTTGGCGGGGTTCAACCTCATACTATATCGCCTGATCTGCCCGAAGACTTCCTCCAAGTCTTTTATGTGATCGGCGTCCGACTTCGATCTCACCACCATGTCATCAACATATACATCCATACAGCGACCGATTTGCTCCGCAAAGATCTTATCCATTAACCGTTGATACGTGGCCCCAATGTTCTTGAGGCCGAACAACATGACCTTATAACAGTAATGTGCCTTCTGAGTTATAAAGACTGTCTTTTCCTGATCTGGGACGTACATCAGAATCTGATTGTAACTGGAGTACGCATCTAAGAAACTGAGCATGCAATGGTCGGACGCCCCATCGATAAGCCCATCAATGCTGGGGAGCGGGTGAGAATCCTTGGGGCATGCTTTGTTGAGATCCGTGTAATCTGTACAAATCCACCACTTCCCACTGAGTTTCTTGACCATGACCACATTTGCAAGCCACGTGGTGTATGTCACTTCCCGGATGAATCCGACCTCTTCAACTTTCTGACCTCTTCGCCAACGACCTCTTGTTTCTCCATCCCTAACCACCATTTCTTCTGAGCGATCGATCTCACCTCCTTAAATAATGCTAACTTGTCGGACATTTACGGCGGGATGGATGCCACGCGTGTCGACAGCGGTCCATGCAAAAAGATCGCGGTTGCGCTAAAGGACCGCCCACAACTCTCCTCCATCTTTGGATCCAAACCTCCTGCCATGTTGATAGTCCGCTCATCCTCCTTTCCTACCTTCACCTAATGAAACTCTCTCATTGGCTCGATCTGATCATCATCGTTAGTACGCGGGTCAAGAACAGCCATGGCCACTTTCGACTTGATCGTCTTCCGCCTGGTTGACTGGAGATGGAGTTTCAGCCCAGTTGCATAACATTCCTTTGTTGTTTTCTGATTGGCACGGACGGTGCACACTATTCCTTTCTCTGATGGGTACTTCATAGTTAAAGGGGTGGATAGTATTGCTCCGAACGTGTTTAAGCACGGTCGACCTAAGAGGACATTGTAGGACGTGTTCGCATCCACCAATAAGTAACGAACCTTCCTCTCATCGTCCTCCCTTCCGGGCCATAAACAGGTGTGAAGGTTAACATACCTGCGTGTGTCCACCCGTTCACTGGCGAAGCCTACTATTTTCTCATTGTACGGGACAATCAGGTCGTCTGACAAGTCCATGCATTGAAAGGTTTTCCAATACAGGATGTTGTCGGAGCATCCTTGATCCACCAACACCTTGCTTATCCCATACTGAGCTATCTGCGCCGTGATCACCATGAGGTCATCTTGCTTCGGATTCAGTGCATGGAAGTGGTCATCCATAAAATTAATTGTCGGTATGGATCTCTTAGGTCTACCTATGCTTTTAAACAATCGAAGGGAGTGTACGTGACGCTTCCTGGCGGAGGAGGATGATCCTCTCATGGGAATCCTCCGGAGATGGTGTTAATAATGCCAAGTAATGGGCGATTGTTACTTCTGCTACGGCTCCGGATACGCCACCTCCCGATTCTAGGGCGATCGTTTCTACCGTATCGCGTGCGGCCCTTGTCATCTTACCTTATCGGGCTCCTTCTTGGGCTACGCGGTCGTACAACTGGGTCGTTATGCCGATTGACCTTGACATATTTCTTCAATTGTCTCGCTCTGATAAGCTCCTCAATTAGGTCTCTAAGAGTTACACACTCCTTCGTGGGGTGGCCTTGATTCTGATGGTACAAGCAATGCTTATTTCCATCAGCTCCGGGCGGCGTAGGACGCCTCTTAAGTGCCTGTATGAGTTCGACGGTCAATGCTTCCTGTAATATTTTAGTGTGGGGAGTGTTTATTGGGGTGTACTGCTAAAAACGTGGCCCCCTGGGGTGCTCTTTTTGCCTAAACCCTCCAGTCTTCCCTGATTGCCCTTCCGACCTCTTTCCCTCCATTTCTCCTTTGCCTCCTGAGCCTCCTTCCGGTATGACTGCTTCATCTCCTCCATTTTCACCTCGTCAGCCGCCCGCTCACACAACTCTTCTGTTGTCTTTGGTGCCCATCGGCAAACGTTGTCCTTGAAGGGTCCCAGCTTGAGGGTAGGCATGACATATTGGAGAGCTAATTCGGAACTAAGGTCGTTCACTCGCTGGACCATATTCTGTTAATGGTCCATGAATACCTTCAATGTTTCCCACTTCCCCTGTCTAAGGTTTGAGAGCTCAAAGATGGTCAAGTCTTGGGAACGACTGCTGGCAAATTGACGATAGAGTTCGGAGGTAGGGAGTTGAACCATTCCAAAGCCTCTCCTTTTAATTATAGGGGAAATGCTCGACATCATATCAAATGAATACTACTTTTGGCAACTTTAGTATTGCCAAGTAGTATCTAAGAAAGTAGATTGGGTTAAAGTAACCCTGAGTCGTCTCCCAACGAACACAGAATTGCTTTTGAATATTTGACTCTTATGCTATGCAATGCTTATGAATAAAAATGATGTTTGGAGAATGTTTAAAGAACAAATAATAAACTTAAAAACAATTATGATTAAATAGGCTAATTCCACTGCTTTTCCAAGATAGATTCGTCATCAGTTATTCACGGATAATTGTTCAATTGATTATTGTTTAAGTTTCAAATTAATTAAAGTACATTCTCAATTAATTTGAGGGCGATCATGCATTTAACCAAAGTAAATTCTCAATCAAATGCAAAACCTTTCTAGATTATTCACAATAAATTCAATCAAAGTACATTCTCAATCAAATTCTATTGTGTAATCATGTCTATTCTTAAATCTCCTAACCAAGTTAAAAGTTAATCAATCAAAGTAAATTCTCAATTGATTATAGTTGAAATTATTACTACCAACCAAAGTACATTCTCAATTGATAGTAAAAACCATTTAATCATATGAAAGTTCCTAAATTAAATCAAAGTAGATTCTCAATTTAAACCTAGAAACCCTAAAACTCATATAATCAATATGCATGTAGATTCAAACATATTATGATGCAAAAATCTTTGCTTTTAACAAGATAGAGAGATGAAAGACATGGAGAAAAGAACTCAAATCAATAATCAAAGTAAACAATTGCATTAACTAAACGTAACCTCATAATCCGTCATGGAATTACAGCAGAATAGCCCTAGATGCTTAGCTCTCCATGAATGGAGTTGAATACAAGATGAAAGAAAAGTGAGAAGAGTATGAGAGAATGAATGAATTGAAGTGAAGTCCCTAGGTCTCTTTATATAGGGCTTGATTGGGCTTGGACTATGAGTATTCAGTTGATAGAATCTTTTATCTTATATCTTCCAAGTAACTAAAAGATTTAGATAATTATAACATTATTTGGGCGATATTTTCGGTTGATATTCCCAAATTAATCTAATTCAACGACTGATTTTATCTTTAAGCTTTTTTCAATTTCCAAAATTGCACAAATGCCCTGAAATTGTTTCTATCTACACTTTAGCCCCTTCAGAATTCTCTAAAATTGCACCAGAAACCCCTATTGACCAGCTTTGACCAGAGAAGACTTGCTGACCTAGTTTCACACGCACCAATAATGGATTGACACGTGGCAGCCCTATTTCTTCCAATTAGGTTTTCAGATTTGGCCCTTTGCTCCTGCGGCGGCTTTGCGTTTCGCAGATCCGGAGATTTGCTATTTTCTGATTGGGTTTCTGCAGGTGTGGATGGCTGCCATGGTTCAAGGAAGAAGATGATCCGTGCAGTGACTTTCGAACAGCGGCGCAATTTTGATTTCTGGTGGAGATGCGAGGAGCTTTGCATGATGAAGATGGTGGCGGAGTGGTGACTGACGACGCGACATCCATGGCAGAATCGCGATTGGGTTCCGAGAATGGAGAAGATGAATGGAGGTTGCGGATGATGCGGTGCAGAGCTTGCGTCAATGGAGGAGAAAACGAAGATGGAGGTGCGATGGTGATGCGCAATAGAGGTTGACGACAAGGTTGGAGATGTTGGCGGCGTCTTGGTTGAGGCACCGTGGTGGTCCGTTGATGCGCCAGCGAGAAAGGAAGGAGATGGTGTTATGGTCGTGGCAGCGACTTGTGGCAGTGGCGAGAGCGGTGGTCGCGGCAACGGCGCTAAGGTTGGCGGCGGAGCGGAACGACGGCTTACGACATTGGGGGCATTGGCGGCTAGGGCTTCTGTGGAAGATGATGCTCATGGGTTAGGGCTGAGGTGGCGTGTTCTGACTGGTTCACTAGTGAGTGCAAGGATCAGTGATGTGGCATCATCTGAGTGGCTCAATATGTTAGTGGTTGACTGCCACGTGGCATGATCTGGTGAAGTTTGGCTTAGGAGGGGTGTGTATAGGAAACTTAGGGAGGTCTATTAGAAATGGCTTAGTGTTTGGGCTTGGTCTTTGGCCTGTTTCAGAAATAGGAGTGTATGTAGGGATTTTAGGGGGTGCAAGGGTAAAGTCTGCTTGTTTGGCCAATCTGTACATTATTTTCCAAATAAAACCTGATTTTGGGCCTCTAATTGCCATTTGAACCAATAAAACTTATATTCTCAGCTGCACAAATAAACATTAGAACATCTAAGAATAATTTATGCACTAAAACTCACTTTTTACGTCTCTTTATTTCCCAAACCCAACAATTCCAATCATCACAAATTCACTTAAAATCAACCATTTAAGCACAATTATCCCATCAAAAATTTGAATTTTAAAGCATAAATGTGGGCATAAATATGCACTCATCACACCCCCACACTTATCCTTTTGCACTCCTGGGCAAAATTGATTAATTCCAAGACTTTGTTCTGAATCATTTTATTTCATATTTGCATTTGGATCAAAAGAATGAGTAGAACTAGACATAGGTCAATCATCTAAACATTACTTTGTCATGGACATGCAATTGAAATCACTCTATTCTTCACACATACGTTGACTTTTCTGAATTCCCAAGAAAATTAAATATGAAAGATAACACTCAAGTCAAGATGTATCTATTCCTCTCCAACTCTCTCAAATGTTTTTGGCTTGGGTTTACACTCAAAATACCCATGAAAGTAGACACCCTTGATATTTAGCAAGATTCTAACATTCACATACTTCAGAAAACATGCAATTATTGATCATGAGGGCTTTTTAAGGTTTTATTGAGGCCAAGGCAAAGGTAGGAAATTTTCTTGGAATTTATGAGCTTTTGAAATTGATATAGAAAGAGTAATGACACTTGATTTCAAAAACAACTCTATTTCTTGCTCTTTTAAGGAAGATCTTTTTATTCTTGGTTTTTTTTTAAAGTTGAACTTTTCATCTTCCTTTTTACCCTTTTTATTGTTTTATGGGTGAGGTACTCACCCACACACTTATTCATCACTTTACTTCTAAAGGAATCCATTACTCCTTCTTCTTTCCTAAGGTAAGGAACATATGATTTTTCTTCTTTTCACATTTGACAATGACTGGAAACAAGAAAAATAGGCTTAAGGCTCAAAAGGGATTCCAATGGATTAATGTTAGGACAAGTTTATTTGGCCAAGTAGCTAAAACAAGCAATAGCTCAATCATATCAAATCATGCACATTCAAATCAGTTGAACAACACAGAATCAAGCTAACTATTAGAGTATCAACAAAACATGGGCAAATCACAAATAAAAAAGGTATGGCACATGGTGGTCCATCCTTAACATTAAGCCCAAAACTCACATGGTTCCAAATTTCTTTCACAAAAGATTTAATCAGGAAATTCTCAAAGTCAACTCAATCAGCAAATCATAAAAGCAATCCACTCATATCAACATGACTCATGATCATTCCAGTTATTGATTCAAACTCTCAAATCCAATGCAAATATTTATTAAAAACAAACAAAATAGGGAAAAAAATTAATTGTTTCCCCACACCCCCACACTTAAACTATGCATTGTCCTTAATGTATGCCTTATATATAAAATGCAAAGAAAAAGTATGAGGAAACTTACCTCCTTCATGGTGGAAGGAATGCTAGTAGGACTTCATTGGAAAAATCATCCTGGATAGGAATGTTATCTTTTCCCTTTTCAATCCTACTAAGATGGTCAACTACTACATTATGTGACCAACTTCTGTCTTGAATAGGAGTCAACTTGTCCTTCTCGTTCTTGACCATTGTGATTCCATATTTCTCAGGAACCACATGTATAGGGCCCACCCAAGTGCAATCAGAATTTGAATATATAAGACCTGTTTGTAGCAACTTGGTGTCCTTTTTCTTTACAACCCCCATCAATTGAGGATTCAATCTTCCTTGAGGTTGTCTCACTGGTTTAGCATCCTCCTCCAAAAGTATTCTATGGATGCAAAAAGAAGGGCTAATACCAGGAATATCTGCTAAACTCCAGCCTATTGCTCTCTTGTGGTCTCTGATAACCTGTAATAGCTGTTTTTCCTGCTCATCAGTAAGCAATGCAGATATAATAACAGCGAGTTTCCCATCCTTCTCAAGATAAGCATATTTTAAATGGGATGGTAAAGGTTTCAACTCCAAAATTGGTGGCTGCACCACAGATGGAAAACTTTTACTACCTAAGGTAATCTCAGCTACCTCAACATCACACTCGGACGCCACAGAGGTATCATCTATTAATACCACGTCCTCAATATTACCTGCTTTACAATTCCCTTTTTCGTCCAAAATTAGGCACAGCATATTTGAAAAAGAAAAATTGATTACAACATCACTTGATAAATCAATACAAAACAAAGAATGATCTTTAATCTGGTGCTTCCCAACTTCCAACACGTTGAACCGCACCTTCTCGTCTCCTATCTCCATTGTCAATGATCTTGCATGCACATCTATCTTGGTTCGTGCTGTCATAATGAAAGGTCTTCCCAAGATAATAGTTGTTGGACTGATTCCTTCATCATCCTTCATGTCCAAGATATAGAAATCTGCAGGAAAAATTAACTTGTCTACTCGGACAAGGACGTCCTCAAGCACACCTGCAGGGTTAACTGTGCTACGGTTGGCCAGTTGAATGACCACACCAATAGTCTTAAGAGGTCCCAAAGATAGAGAAGTAAACACTGATAAAGGCATTACATTTATGGAAGCCCCTAAATCTAGCATGGCATTGTCAAACTTTGAATTTCTAATAACACATGGAACAGAAAACATACCTGGATCCTTGCATTTTCGCGGTATTTCAATATGCTTCTTAATCAAGCTTGACACATTTCTTCCCAAATTCACAACCTCATTATCCCTAAAACGCCTTCTATTTGTGCAAATTTCTTTCAAAAACTTGGCGTATTTAGGAATTTGCTTAACAACATCTAGCAAGGGAATGTTAATCTCCACCTTTTTGAAAGTATTTAAGATCTCTTGGTCTAATTCCTCCATTTTTTTGGTTTTCGGTTTCAACCGATTTGGATATGGAGGAGGTGGAGAATAAGATGAAGAAGAACTTTTAGAAGAAGAGTTAGAGGATACTAACCTGGATTTATCAGTGGTAGTCTCAGGTGATGGTTCACTTGGTCCTCCATTGTCATCAATTTGCGCTCCTTCTTTCTCCTTATCTTCATCCTCTTGGGCTCCTTCAGGGCCTTCTACTTGCTTACCCGTTCTCTAAGTAATAGCACTTACATTTTGCAGGTTGATTACTGTTTGTGCAGGTAGTTTATTTGACTCCTTAGCCTCTAATTTTTCCACCCTCTGAGTCAACTCTACAATTGATTTCTTGATTTATGAATTTTGTTCAAGTATTGTTTTCATGAAATCTTGCATTGACATTTCAGGCTGAGATTGCTGCCTTTGTTGAGGTGGAACATAAGGTTGCATGTTCTGCTGATATCTATTGGAGGATGAATCATGATAATTCTGGTATGGTCTATTTCCTCCAATCATGTTTGCCGCAAAAGCTTGAGATGGGTTTTCCACAGTGGTTTCCACCAAGCTAGGACATTCATCAGTATAATGGTTAGTTGAAATGCAAATTCCACACTTCTTAGCAATTTGTGGAGTTGAGGTTTTAAACAAACTTGCAATCTCGTCGAGTTTGCTTTCTAGCTTATTCAATCTTTAATCTATCCTTTTTCCATCAACTGCACCATTATCAATTTCATGCACTCCCTTCAACAAAGTCACTGAATTTTCTCTTGTGCCATACTGTTGATTGTCTACTGCCTTCCGTTCTAATAGATCTATACCATCTTCTGGTGACCTGTCTAAGAAAGATCCTCCGCTTGCAGCATCTGTCCAGGACCTATCAGTAGGACTTAAGCCTTCATAAAATCTTAGAATAAAATCTTCCATTTGGAGTTGAGGGCATGAAGAACATAGTTTCTTGAATCTTTCCCAATATTCACTAAGATTCTCTCTATCTCTCTGTCTTATATCTTGAATTTCTCTGCAGATAGCTGATAATCTGGATGCCGGAAAATACTTCTCAAGAAAGAGTCTTTCAATAGTTTCCCAATTTGTAATCCGTGCAGAGAGATAATACCACCAATCTTGAGCTGTGCCTTGAAGAGTAAAAGGAAAAGCTCTCATTTTAAGGCTCTCTATTGTGATCCTGGGAGATCTAAAATTTTCACACAACATGTGAAATTGTCTCAAGTGCTTGTGTGGATTCTCCCTTGATAACCCATTGAACTTTGGTAAGGCATTTAGCAGGTCAGGTCTCAGCTCCCACTCCTCATTAGGATATTCAATGTTACTTCAGATAGCTGTATTGTGGGAGGTGGCTAATTGTCTGATGGTTCTTTGTGCCATATTGTTTGGGTTAGGATCAGGTAAAGGATTGGATGGTATGTTTGTGATTGGAGATAATGAAGGTGGAATGACTTCAGATGTAGGAAGTGTTCCCTCAGTAGAACACCCAAATTTCAATCTTCTCCGCAGCTTACGCAAATTCCTTTCAACTTCCGGGTTAATTTGATAAAATTCTCCCGGGTTAGCTCTGGTCATGCACTACGCAATCTGCTGGAAGTTGTTCCTCTGTTACTTCTCTTTTTCTTTTGTTCTTGCTTTAGATAAAGATTTCAAATAAGAGATAAGAGAGACTTGTTGGGTCCACTCCCAGGAAAGAGAGGTGCGTCACAATGGACAACTTAAGTACCAAGTCTTTCCTAGCCAGAGTGTACTCAAACTAGCCTCAAATATTTTTCAAGAAAAATTCTTAATAAAAATAAGAACAAAGATTTTTGCTAAACCAAGAATGACTAAAGACTACAAAATAACTCAAATTAAATTAAATGTATGTGCGTTAAATAAAAAAATAAAGATAAATATAAAAAATGAAAAATAAAATAAAATAAAATAAAATAAGAATCAAAATATTTAAAATACTAACCGTATTCCCCGGCAGCGACGCCAAATTTGATAGGCTGTCGTTGAAGCTATCAAATTAATACTACTTTTGGCAACTTTAGTATTGCCAAGTAGTATCTAAGAAAGTAGATTGGGTTAAAGTAACCCTGAGTCGTCTCCCAACGAACACGAAATTGCTTTTGAATATCTGACTCTTATACTATGCAATGCTTATGAATAAAAATGATGTTTGGAGAATGTTTAAAGAACAAATAATAAACTTAAAAACAGTTATGATTAAATAGGCTAATTCCACTGTTTTTCCAAGATAGATTCGTCATCGATTATTCACGGATAATTGTTCAATTGATTATTGTTTAAGTTTCAAATTAATTAAAGTACATTCTCAATTAATTTGAGGGCGATCATGCATTTAGCCAAAGTAAATTCTCAATCAAATGCAAAACCTTTCTAGATTATTCACAATAAATTCAATCAAAATACATTCTCAATCAAATTCTATTGTGTTTAATCATGTCTATTCTTAAATCTCCTAACCAAGTTAAAAGTTAATCAATCAAAGTAAATTCTCAATTGATTATAGTTGAAATTATTACTACCAACCAAAGTACATTCTCAATTGATAGTAAAAACCATTTAATAATATGAAAGTTCCTAAATTAAATCAAAGTAGATTCTCAATTTAAACCTAGAAACCCTAAAACTCATATAATCAATATGCATGTAGATTCAAACATATTATGATGCAAAAATCTTTGCTTTTAACAAGATAGAGAGATGAAAGACATAGAGAAAATAACTTAAATCAATAATCAAAGTAAACAATTGCATTAACTAAATGTAACCTCAGAATCCGTCATGAAACTACAACAGAATAACCCTAGATGCTTAGCTCTCCATGAATGGAGTTGAATACAAGATGAAAGAAAAGTGAGAAGAGTATGAGAGAATGAATGAATTGAAGTGAAGTCCCTAGGTCTCTTTATATAGGGCTTGATTGGGCTTGGACTCTGAGTATTCAGTTGATAGAATCTTTTATCTTATATCTTCCAAATAACTAAAAGATTTAGATAATTATAACATTATTTGGAAGATATTTTCGGTTGATATTCCCAAATTAAATTAATTCAACAACTGAATTTTATCTTTAAACTTTTCTGAATTTCCAAAATTGCACAAATGCCCTGAAATTGTCTCTATCTGCACTTTAGCCCCTTCAAAATTCTCTAAAATTGCACCAGAAACCCCTGTTGACCAGCTTTGACCAGAGAAGACTTGTTGACCTAGTTTCACACGCACCAATAATGGATTGACACGTGGCAGACCTCTTTCTTCCAATTAGGTTTTCAGATTTGGCCCTTTGCTCCTGCGGCGGCTTTGCGTTTCGCAGATCCGGAGATTTGCTATTTTTTGATTGGGTTTCTGCGGGTGTGGATGGCTGCCATGGTTCAAGGAAGAAGATGATCCGTGTAGTGACTTTCGAACAGCGGCGCGATTTTGATTTCTGGTGGAGATGCGAGGAGCTTTGCATGATGAAGATGGTGGCGGAGTGGTGACCGACGACGCGACATCCATGGCAGAATCGCGATTGGGTTCCGAGAATGGAGAAGATGAACGGAGGTTGTGGATGATGCGGTGCAGAGCTTGCGTCAATGGAGGAGAAAACGAAGATGGAGGTGCGATGGGGATGCGTGACGAAGGTTGACGACAAGGTTGGAGATGGTGGCGGCGTCTTGGTTGAGGCACCGTGGTGGTCCGTTGATGCGCCGACGAGAAAGGAAGGAGATGGTGTTATGACCGTGGCAGCGACTTGCGGCGGTGGCGGGAGGGATGGTCGCGGCAACAACACTGAGGTTGGCGGCAGAGCGGAACGACGACTTACGGCATTGGCGGCTAGGGTTGCTATGGAAGATGATGCTCATGGGTTAGGGCTGAGGTGGCGTATTCTGACTGGTTCACTAGTGAGTTCAAGGATCAGTGATGTGTCATCATCTGAGTGGTTCAATATTTTAGTGGTGGACTGCCACGTGGCATGATCTGGTGAAGTTTGGCTTAGGAGGGGTGTGTATAGGAAACTTAGGGAGGTGTATTGGAAATGGCTTAGTGTTTGGGCTTGGTCTTTGGCCTATTTCAGAAATAGGAGTGTATGTAGGGATTTTAGGGGCTACAAGGGTAAAGTCTGCTTGTTTGGCCCATCTGTACATTATTTTCCAAATAAAACCTGATTTTGGGCCTTGAATTGCCATTTAAGCACAATTATCCCATCAAAAATTTGAATTTTAAAGCATAAATATGCACTCATCAGGTGCCCATCGGCAAACGTTGTTCTTGAAGGGTCCCGGCCTGAGGGTAGGCATGACATATTGGAGAGCTAATTCGGAACTAAGGTCGTTCACTCGCCGGACCATCTTCTGGTAACGGTCCATGAATGCCTTCAATGTTTCCAACTTCCCCTGTCTAAGGTTTGAGAGCTCAAAGATGGTCAAGCCTTGGGAACGGCTGTTGGCAAATTGACGATAGAGTTCGTAGGTAGGGAGTTGAACCATTCCAAAGCCTCTCCTTCTAATGATAGGAGAAAGGCTCGACACCATATCGCCCGATTCCCCGTTCGAAATGCCATCCGGGTGAAAAATGCTTTAATGTGATCTTTCGGGTCGACCGTCCCATCGTAAATACTGAGTTGTGTTGGGACGAAGTGTTCCGATATATGAACGTCCATGATGGCCTGAACGAAAGGCAAGTGGCCGGAAGTATCCTTTTCCTTCACCACCTGCTGCTTACTTAGTGCAACACTCTCGGCATGGTCCGCCTTCGGCTTGCTCTTCCCGACCTCTAACTCAATCGGCTTCCAAGTAGGGTCTGGCATACTACTGTGCTCAGTTGTGCCCCCATGGGAGGCCTTGCCGCACTCTTCTCCCGCTTTTTCCCTGGCTCTCGATTCTCTTTCCTGCGCTATTCGAGCCAAGCACTCTGCCTTGACGGTTGCCATCTCCGCCTCGTGCCGCTGCTACAATAGTCAGATCATCTCGGTAGGGTCTTCAACGCTCATGTTCCTAGTGGTCACCATTGGGTTTCTAAGTCACTCGGCCCCATGATGGACGTCAAAATGTTTCGGTATGGGGTCGAGTCACCTAAGCCCTGCACAATTTCCTCCAGACACCATCCGGTCTACGCTCTCTTAGTTCTCGTCGTGTAGTCAAGCCTTGTTCAGTCTCCTGTGCACCGACTGGAGGTTGTAGTTGCTAAAGGTGCTCTGATGTCAAAGTTAGTGATAGTTTGGTCGGTAAGTTAAGCGCTATAATAAATGCGTAATTAATGAACTTGTTTACCTCTTACCTTTGACCTGTATTTATAGTTTTGGTCGAGGGCTTCGGATTAGCAAAGCCTTAATCACGGCCCAATCCACAATCCAATCATCCTTAATTAGTGTTTTACCTTAATCATGATCGGAAACCTATCTGTCTCGGCCGTCCGGCCTTGATGATACTCGGGTACCATTCGTCGAAGCCGTCCGGGAATCACTAGCACATTATCAAATCACTTTTGAATAAGATGACACTTTTACTTCTTTTTTAGTAATAAAATGAGATTTTAAAGATCAATATTATTAAAAACAATTATGCTCAAATTAAATAAGTACAAGACACTTTTTTTTTATCTTTTAACAATGATACATAAGAATATTTTATTATCTATTACTGAAACAAAAATATGTTTAATTCAATGTATGATAAATATTTGGGTCACTATTTTGGATTGAGGTAAATGTTCAAAACAATTTTTTAAAGGTTGTTTCATTCTGTACTTCTAATAATTTCATCTTACCTCTCTAATTTTTGAAAATATCCTTACATTTTTCTTCATTGGATTTCAAAATCTGATGAAAAAAAAAATCCTTCATCAAATTTCAAAATTTGATGAAGTCTTGAAAAATCCTTCATCAAATTTCAAAATTTGATGAAGAAAAAAATCCTTGATCGGATTTCAAAATTCGATGAGGCAGAAAAAATGGGGTGTGTGGTTTTTTAAATTGTGGAGGACAGTTTTGGAATTTTAAAAAAAATTGGAGGTGTAGGGTGAAATGATTAAAAGTGCAGGGTGAAACAACATTTTTCAAAATCTCTAATGTATTTGGGTTTCTTCCACCACTAAATTTTCCATTCATTTCCATTTTATCCCCTCATTATTATATATATTAAATTATTAAATAAATGGATAAAACTCCTTCTTCCTCCTCTTTTCCCAAAACCTTTCTTCCTTCACCCTTCCCAAAACTTAAACTTTCTTCCTCACTAAAAGCTATCTTTTGTTTAACATTAAAGAACCAAACATTCGCTGGCACCACTTTGGTGGATTTGGTGGAGTACTATTTCAACATAGTGTGGTCTTCAATTTTACTGATTGAATCTAAGTAATACTTTGTTTTGAAGTATTAAAGAGTATGATGAGTTTTATGGTGTGTTGACTTGGGGATGTTATTTTGGGTTTTGGTTGTAGAGGAACCAAATTACATAATCTGGGTAAGGTATTTGTACGCCGAATTTCACATTCTGAATTGGTTTACTAAATCAGATAACAAAATATATTACATATTCAAGGGAATAATGAAATCTGGGAGATGTGATGTGAACCAGAATAAACAATCTGGTGAATTGTTTTGGAGGTATGGTTATTGATTGGATAATCCAATGTAAAACTCCAAATCTAGGAAAAGGTAATCAACTTTAAGAATTTGGTACATTTTTATTGGATTTGAAGGTGTATACCATATTCTCTAATATGGTGACTACACCCTTTAAAAGAATTCATCAGATTTCTTGTTTTAGTTTCACATAACATCACCGGATTTCATGATCTGATTAGTTCTATCAGATTATGTAATCTAGTTTATTATCCCGTATGTGGTAAGTCAAACCAGATTTTGTAGTTTGGTGCATAGTTGACAAATTTTGTAAACCGGGAATAATTAATGCATGTGAAATTATGCAATGCAGAGTCATATTAGTTTGTGGTTTATGTTGTGTGTTGGTGGTTATAAATTTCTTATTGGAGATGGAAGCTTATTCTTTAGGCTTAAGGGACTTTGAAGTAAATCAAAATTTGAACATGGAAGAATCCTCCATCTTTATCACTAGAAGTGAAATGATTTGTGGAGATTATACTAGAACAACTAATGAGGTATTTTCTACACGCGATGAGTTACTTGAATGGGTGCGAGGTATTATTTTCAGCTTGGATTTATTGTTATTATAAAATATGATAAAGCTAGTCGCCAACTTGGAAGGAAGACATACATGTTGTTAAGATGTGAAAGGGATGGAAAGTATAGGAAATATAAATTTGAACTTTACACTTAGTATAAATGGCACAAGAAAATGTTATTGTCCTTTTAAATTGAAAGGTTAAAATTGGTAATGGAGAAGGTTGGATACCGAAGGTAATATGTAGGTCTCATAACCAATGATCTAACGAAGACTTTACTTGGTCACGCTAATGTTGGAAGATTAAAATCACATGAACAATCATTACTTCTTGACGTGACTAAGGGTCAAGTTAAGCTTGCAAGCATTCTACTTTCCTTAAAAGAAAATAATGAAGAGAGTGTGATAATAATAAAGTAATTGTATAATTCAATATATACTTACAAACGATCTTTCAAAGGGTGCAAAACTGAATTACAACAGTTAATAATGTTGCTAGAGCGTGATAAATATATTCATTGGAGTATATTGATAACAGTTGAAAAACTGTTATTTTCATGCTTAAAATTGATACTAAAAGCAACCTTTAACACTTAGAAACTAGCTTGAAATCATGCTTTTGGTCATATTTTCATAAATAAGAGAGCTGGACAGGTTTATGCTTGATTTCAGTGTTTTTGTGCAGGTTTTAAGGTGAATTTGGTGAAAGAAGTGAAGAAGGAGAGAGATGGAATCAGAAAAGACATCAAAAAGTGCAAAAGGAGAAGCCGCAAGTACCGCTGAGCGGCAGTTTACCGCTGAGCGACACTCAGGAGGTCACGTTGGATCCGCTGAGGGGCAAAATGGCCGCTGAGGGGAAGAAACCAACTCACGCACTTACCGCTAAGCGGCAGTTTACCGTTGAGCGACACTTTTATGGGCTTGGGCCTAAATTTTCTGTATTTTTAGAATAGTATATAAGCTTTAGAACGTCCTAGGGTTTGTATCTTTGTTAGAGACGAAGCAAATACTCTCTTTTCCACCCCTTTGAAGGAGGATCTTGGATGCTTAGGCTACCTCTTCACCTTTCTAGGGTTTTATCTTTCATTCTTCCATTATTATTCATCTAGTTTCACCATGAATATGGTGAACTAAACCTTGTATTGTTGTTGGGGAATCAATGTAGTCTTGTGAAACTCTCATATATGGAATTTGTTTTAACATCTTACTTTTAAGACCTATGCTTTCTTTCATCATTAGTTAGGGTTTTTCCTCTTTGCTTAATGCTTGCTTTGTTTAACTCATTCATTGCCATGATTATTGATTTTGTCGATACAGGAACGTACAGGGAAATCTAGATCCAGGAAATTTCTCCCAATAGTATATTGGTTGCCGTTAAGCTCCTGCACTTAAGAACTAATTACTAGGAATGCTAGGAATTGTATGAACTCGTAATTAAGGATAGACCTTCTTGCAAGGTGATTTAGAGAGTGACATTAACAATTGATGAAAAGAATGTTGAATTCCTAAAGTATATGAGAGTGGATAAGATGAAATTGATAACCCCAACAACATACTCATCCATCTATTTCATTGAAGTGTTTGTATTCCGTTTTTTCCATTGATCAAATTCATGCATACATGTTTATTTACTGTCTTTTGCATATTAAACTCCAATCAATTTGTTCTTAAGTCTTAAATAATCAACAAATCACATAACTAAACTAGGCCGTGAGTCCTTTGGGAGAACGATACTTGGTCTTACCGAGTTTAATTACTTGAAACGATTCGGTCACACTTGCCGATTGTTAAACAAGTTTGTGGCGCCGTTTTCGGTGTTCATAAATTTGTCATCATATATGCATAGATTATTTTAATGTGGTAAATGGATTTTTTAGACACATCCTGATGCAATCAAATTGTTGAATGCATTTAGAATTATTTAGTTGATGGATAACACCTACAAAACTAGCATATATAGGTTTACTTGAGATAATAGATGTTACATCAATAGGGTTGACTTTCTTTGTCACTTTTGTCTTCTTATCAAGTAAATGTCTGAATAATTTCGTTCAAGGTTTTGAAAGGCTAAGAGAGTTGTTTATCACATTTGATGGTCTCCCTATAGTCATTATTAGTGACAAAGATCTTACTTTGATGAATGCCACAAACACAATATTTCATGCATCTTATCAACTTCTTTGTCACTTCCATATTCATACAGTTATTAAAGCCAAGAGAAAAATGATAGTCAATCATGTAAAGGCATGCGATGTTGCCATGGATGCATGAGAAAAATGATGATTATGGATATCAATCTACCTATGGTTGTTGTGTTAATCAACTTGAAGATGTTTGAAATGTTTGACCTTTATTCTTTGAATATGTTGATGACTTGTGGGCAATTCCTTATAAGGAAGAGTTTTTGAAGGCGTGGACAGAAAAATTTATTCATTTGGGAAACACAACATCAAATAGGTATGGATAATTTGTTTTTATTTATTTCTTACTTTTACATTTAATATCATATCGTTGATTTCATGTATTGGATGGTCAAGTCTGCCCATTGGAGTGTAAAGCAAGTGCTTTAAAATAGTATGAAAAACTTATGTTCATGTTAGGATGAAATACAAAATGTTATCATACTGTAACATAATGAAATAAAGACATCATTTTAAAAAGTTTACGTTTCATGAGTCACGATTTCAATATTAGTAGGTACAAAGGATTGATGGGTTTTGTGTCAAAATTTGCTTTGCAAATGAGTTTGATCATGTTAAACATATTGGGTTTGATAGTAAACATTGTGGTTGCATGTTGAGGCAAACATATGGTTTACCCTGTGCTTTTGAATTAACTAGATATGACGATACATCTAAGTGAAATAGACATCATGTGGACTAGATTGAGATTTTATGATATTTCATCAATTGAATCCCAAGCAGATTCAACAAAAAATTGATCTCGTAGTGAATCAATTCAAAGAAGTTGATATTACAAAGAAAGTGACAATCAAACATAAGTTACGAGAAATTGTTTGTCATGATCTGACATCAATGATAACTTTATTGTATAGAGTTAAAACTAATGTTGCACAAAAGACTTGAACTACTAGATATAAAAGGTCTACGAAGTATGACCCTTCATATTTTGAGCATGTCAATGTCTTCCATTCTATACATGATAGTTGTTTGGGAAAGAAAGACATTCAATATAAGCCAATGGCAAAGGAAAAATATAGCTATGGATCTATTCAACAAATACGAATACCTATGTTAGATCAATTCCACAATAGTTGTCAACCTTACATTGTTGATGTGGTTGATGTCATCTGTGATAAACATTGCAGGTATAGATGCATTATTGGTTTATTGGGTATGGGTGAAAATGTCTTGGCCCTTACCTAACATGATTTATATGAAGAACTAAGCCAATGTTGTGATGATTATGCAAGATTATTAGGAAGCTATGAATGAGTGGAAAAACTACAAAAGTCCTTACTAATAGATTCACAATTAAGGGTATTTTCTATTACATCTTAAACTTTACTTACCCTATGTTCGAAATTTTATTTTCATAACAATTTGCTTCATTATATATAGGCTTGTATGGCCAAATTGATGACTATACTTGACATGAGATATGTAACTATTAATCAATACAATGTCATATTAGTGTGTTGGTCATTGGTTCAAAATATCACAATCTTTCCACTATGTTCTACACCATCTTCTGATATAAGACAACATCAAATTATAAATATAGAACATGTTCACAATTCACATTTGTGTAGGTATTTGAAATAATTTTATGTTCATTATAAGTAATTTTTAAAAATTAATGTAAACTTATTTAATTATTTACAAGTGAAACTACAAGATGGTTGTCCTATACCAGTGTTGGACATCATTTGGTCTAGTTATTGTTATCCTGAGATTAAGGTGTGGTCATCCTTCTATTTAGCAGGATCAGAAAATGTATGAAGTTGATGAATGTTAATACCAATTAAGTAAACTTACATTATGACTAATATATTATGTATGCAAGATGGAAAACATTGTTATGTAATGTTATTGACTTATAACATAAATGTCATAATTTGATAGGAAAATTAATATGAAATACTATAAACATGATTAAATACTATAATCTAAGTAGATGTAGAGGAACATCAGCCAAAAACATTATGATCTCCTCTACTAGTCTCGACACGACACGTTCTTCACAAGCCTCCTAAGTCTTGTCCCATACTACAATGCCCTTACTTATAATGCATTTGAGTGCGCCCTGCACTAATAGAAAAATGACATTTTATAACAAGCCTTTTATAACGGACAAAAATTATCCATCATAATAGGGAGATATTATAACGTATTATTTTAAATCAGTTATAATATGAAACGCGGTGGCAAATTTGTAAATAAGTTTAAGACATATTATAACGTAGTTTTGAAAATCAGTTATAATATGAAAAGCGGTGACAAACTTGTAAATAAGTTGAAAACCTATTATTGATGTATTATAACGGAGTTTTAGAAATCGGTTATAATATCTCTTCCTCTCTCAGATCCCATATCCCTCTCGCTAGATTTCATTTCACGTTTCCTCTGATTCTCATTCCTCTCTTCCGCTTTGCGTCTCATCCCTCTCACTCGCATTTCTCGGCACTCCTCACTCACATTTCTCAGCACTCCTCTGCGACTGCGTTCTTCTCGGCTCCGAGAACACTCCTTCCTCCCCAAGACTACTTCTGGCTCCGAAATCTCCGAAGTCTAACCAAGTAGGTTTTATGATTCATACATTCTACTATTTTGTTTTTTCCTAATTTTTTATGTTTTTCTTCTATTAATTTCACTAATTTCTCTCCTAGATTGGTGGGGATTGTGTTTGGATTGGTGGAGAAATTAGCGGTGTTAGCACGAGAGAGAGGAGGAGGGAGCCTTGAATGCCGAATCCACGGTGGTGATTGGAGAATTTTGAAGGTAGTTATAGTTCACATCCTTCTCTGTAACACTTTCCCCCTCTTTTTATCTGTTAATTTTGTTTTCATTGATTCTTGAAGAACAAAAAGATTAGGTTTTAAATCTCCTGCACGAGAATTGCTTCAAATTAAATTCTGGATTTAGGGTTATATTTCTACAAATGAACTAGTTTAATCATAGACTATTTATAATTAAAAAAACGTTTCTTTCTGAATCATTGATGCTGGAAAGTGTTATTCACTTTAGTCCTTGTGCCAATGAAAGTGGCAGAGAAAAAGTAGCAGAGTAGTGGTGTTTTCAGGGAAATTTTCAGGGAAGAAGGGGTTTTCTTTAGGGTTTGTGTATCTTTCATCCCGTAATTCACTCTATTATTTTAGATCTACATTCTTTCAAATTCAAATAACAGAATACAAAAAATAAGAACAACTAATCACTCATATAACAGAAGTAGAATGGCTGTCATCTTGAAATAGCATGCTATTAGGAATGTTTTGTCTGAGAATTTTGGTGTTATGAGTAATGTTCAACATGAGACTTTAACTCTCGATCTTGGTGTTATGAGTAATGTTTTGTATGAGAATCAATATATATATATATATATATATATATATATATATATATATATATATATATATTTACTGTTATTTCGTTGCAAATCTGCTGCTACTGTTTGCCTTCTAATTAGTTTGTTTGCTCGTATACCAGTTGAATATGATTCTATTGTGCTCATGAACGATACAAACATATTAGTATATATTATTACCATTTTACATGATAACTAGAAATTAGTGACTAATTTTATGGAATTGAAGTTGAAGTTAGTTCTACACTGCCTGTATGATCAGTGATCACTAGATGATCTGGTTTGGTTTTTCGTGATTTCTGTTGTTTAACCAAAGCTTATGTTGATTACGTGATGTGAAAGGGGAAAAAAAGTGGCATACAAGGTTGGCATTTCTAACATTCTAGAAATCAATATATTATTATATATTATTATTGCTGATGTTAATTTATATATATATATATATATATATATATATATATATATATATATATATATATATATATATATATATATATATATGGATGGATTATGTAAGAGGATTGTGTCTACAAGGTTGTAAGAGGATTATGTAAGAGAATTCTCAACTTGTTTGTGAAATCCTGAAATCTAAGAAAGCTTCTAAAAGATAAAGAAGATACATGCTAATAATGCGTATAATGTACATACTGCAATAAAATATGATCAGTACGTAGAATAGACCAAAGATTTCTTAATAGTCAAACTTTATGTTACCTGGGCATCAGTAACAGGTAAAACTCGAGCTTGTGTTGGAGAAAGCCATAATGGAAAATCACCAGCATAATGCTCAATGAGAACACCAAAGAATCTTTCCAATGATCCAAGCACTGCTCTATGGATCATGATAGGCCTTCTTTTCTCAGTATTTGAGTCAACATATGTGATGTCAAAACGCTGTGGTAGACTGAAATCAACTTGTTTTAAGTTAAAATGAACTTTAAGTCAAGCCAAGAGCAAAATAGTTCCCTGCAAATTGATCCATTCAAGACAAGGCAACCAATATTCAAGAAATAAACCAAAGAGCCACAAGTTTGCACCCCTTGATGAGTTGAGATATATAAGAGAAAGGATAAGATAACCCATGCAGGTATGTGAATAGTTTATTTTATACCTGCAACTTCCCCAATTCATGGAAAATTCTTTGGGCTTAAAAGCATGGAAAATGCAGAGACCAAATGTACCTAGTTTAAATGGGCGGGGAAGTGCAGAATATTCCTGACAAATTGGTTACATAAACTCTAATATATGGCCCCATTTGGATAGACAACAAATTTTGATAACTAACTAAATAACTTTAGTATAACTACAATTGCAACAGTAATCACTAAGCTGTTTATAGCTTTTATTATAACAGCTTATTTTCATGAGCCGGAACCCAAAAGTAGTTTATATGGGTTTTCTAAGCTTTCATAAGTTCATCCAGAACTAGTAAAAAAAAGGCTAAAAAGAAGACTTCCCAAAACAGGAAAAGTCATCTGGTTAAGACAAAATCTCCTAAAACATTAAGGTATTAGGCAAAGGCAAATATGTGCTGAAAAATTTATGACTTTTATTAATAACACGAGTGCTTTTTTTTTATTAGATAGGTCTCTCTTTATAACTTTAATTATTACCTTTTTGACAGATTTATAATTTAATTACTTTTCGAGCAAAAGCTGTGTCTGCGATTGTGGTAAGATTTGTGGATCAAGAGACATTAGTTAATTTAAAATTTTGCTTTAAATATTGTAGGACCAGGTTTTGTTAAATTTAAAGTAATTTTGATCAATTATTGTTCCTATATATTTATTTCTATGTTTCATCTGAAGCAGTTGTACTTTCCTTTTTCTAGTTATCCTTTCATATGAAAATTTGTCCAATCTTTATACAATAAAGAAATAACTAAACTCCCTGTAACCTTGTAATGATCAATTATTTTTGTTATAACTTTTGTAAAATTGGCACTTTAACTTGTAAGGCTACTAAAACTGTTTGGTTATCCCTTTTATCGTTTATATATTCTTTTGTGTAGAACAGGTATTCGCTTATATATAACTGAATGAAGAATAAATAAGTGTGTTTTATGTTTATGATCTTAATGAATTTTCAATCTCCACTTGCTCCTCTTGGGTATTTTTCTTTGGTTTGTGTAACTAGATTAGGATATAAAGATATTTGATAAGGTTCTTGGTTGCTTTGTTTATTTTATGCTTATGGGTTATGGCACATGGATGTCTAACTTTTGTATAGGTCTTTGGAAGCTCATTCAAGGTTGCGGGGTGTTCCATCTATTTCTAAAACGAAGATGCAAATAATCACACCTAATGTAAGAGAAGTTGATCTTCCTTTGTTTTGTGTTTGATGATTGTTATTTTTATCAGGAATTGGCTGTGTTGTTGGTTTTGTGAAATATGGTTTAGTAGAATATACAGAGCTACATGGTGTAAAGGCTAGCTAGCTAGAGTATAATATGATATTTTGTGTCTTTGGTTTGAATGAGTCTTCATTATTTTTATTTAATTTGCAGTGTCGACGTCAATTGGGCAGTTATGAGTGTGAGTATTATGTAATGAAACACATGCATACCATTATTTGTACAAACATTACTGAATCATGGAATAAGGTATTAAAATACTAACTAAATAGTTATCCAACTATTCATCACAATATTGTTTTAACTCTATTATTTTATTTGTAGATCTTTAATGATTCATTTCCCATGGATGCTGCAGACATTGAAGACATTAGAAGGAATTGGACTTCTTTTATTTTAAGTGTTAGTAGAAACTTGACTACAATTAAATAGTGTATGTACATTAATGTAATATTTAGATTTAATATATAGCTTCATGTATAAATGATGTATTAAATATTAGACTATTTAATATTTGAAATAAATTCTATTTTGTTAGTTTCATTAAATTTGTTTATTTAAAGCTCTATTGATTATAAATTGATTGGATGAGATCATAATACAGGAATATTATTATAATTTCATTGGATGTCAAATTTAATAATAATTTTTTTTTAAAATAAAAACATATATTATAACGTACATTGCTTAGTATGTTAGGATACGTTGATCACATATTATAACGTACAATAATATATACGTAATAATATATAACATATTATAACGTACAAAAACTTATACGTTATAATACCTTCCACCTATTCTAACAGACAAATGGAAATTTGTCATAATAGTCTGCTCATATTATAACGTACTTCAGAAACTACGTTATAATATGTGGAATATATTATAACGTAAATTTCTGCTACGTTATAAAATGCGCAGAGTTATTATATCGCCCAGAACTATGTCCCCAGTAACTACGTTATAAAAGATCACTTTTGTACGTTATAAAAAGTCATTTTTCCACTAGTGCTGCAATGATAAAAACATGCGATTACATAAAAATGTATCCTTATAAAAATTTATCAACATAATGTAAATAAAGTAACTTACCCATAAACTGTCTCTTGACTCTTTCCTCCTAGATACCATCTGGAGGGATCGAAATTAGTTGCTCATAGCCATATTACTTCAAAACCCTCTCCGACAAATGACAATGAATAAACCCACTAACTTGAATGAATCCAAAGAATAGAGAGATATAATCAAAGGGACGACTCATGTGATATGCATAATAAGGATTACAAATGTCCCATTGTATGTCACCATATTTAGTTGTACCTTGACCTCTCACACAATTGTAGCTTAATTTTGAAAGTACAAAACAGATTGCAAAGACACTTTGATCTTTGTTGATTATTTAATGTATAACTTTTGATTTTAAGTGACGAGCTTCGATATTAACAAATTGATGATGAGAGTTATTAATTTCTATCTATACATAATTGTTGCTATTAATTTGAAGATTGACTATTATTGTAATTACCATTCGATTCTTACAATTTGAAGAGCAATTATTATTATAGTTATCATTAAATTGTTGCATTGTTGAATATAAGTGAAAATTTATGACTTAGTCAATATAGAGAGTAATGAAAATCTTAACAACTATAAGTTTGAAATTGTGTGGAGTGCTACAAAATGCAAGGGATATGGAGGGGACAAATAAAGTGAAGTATATGGAGAGAAAAAAAATAGTAGATTAATTTTTTTTTATGTGGAGTAAGTTATCTTTATCTATTCGTACGCCATGGTGAAAAAAATATTAGTGATTGTGACATGAGTGTTGAGTTTGAAAGCATGATTCAGCTGGGTAAAACATTGTTTTTCATTAATATAATCCTCCAATTTAGTATCATTAAAGTAAACAAATTAATATAAATTCAATATCTGATCTTTTAGATTTAATTTTATATATCTCGTGATATTCTGCTTTGCCACATACCAACTACGGTTCACTCCATTTAGGAATGGATTAAGCGAGTGATAGGCTAGCTTACTAAAGAAAGTTACATTTTTCATTTCATAAAACTAATCCAAATTGATACATTAAATTATAATTGTATCAACAACGTTACACTATTTTGTTTGGTAATATTTTTTTTGTTAAGAATGGTTGCTTATACGAAACTACGTTGAAGATTGTCAAATTTAATTGATCGAATTTAAAAAATAAGCACTGGGATTAAATTTTTTAAGCGATAAAGAATTGACTTTTTTCACTGTATGAAAAGTTAAAATAAAAAACCAAAACATAGTTTAAACCTCATTAGAAAAGAATTGTCCTGCTAACATAGACCGTGGGTCCTATCACAGGTAAAAGCTTATCAGATAGAAAAAGCTAACAACTTAAAAGATTGGATTCAGCGTAAAAACAACTAGAAACAAATTTAGTCATCTGAGGAAAAATTGTAGCAGTGACACGTACTAAGATACAGAAAACTATGTATTTCGAATATTACGGAGAGATTCTTATCCCTAACTTAAAGTATTCCTTCTATTCATATTCATTAACAGTTAATTTCAAAATTAAAGACTGACATTAAGGTCTTGTTCACTTGAGGGGATTTGAGAGAGAGTAATTGAGGGAATTTGAAAGGATTTGAAAATAAATTTTTTTGTTGTTTATTTGAGTCAATTGAGAGGTGAATGAGAATGAATTTGGAAATAAAATTTGTGAGAATTAGTGTAGGATTTGATTGACGTGACAGATTAAAAAAATTTACTTCCAAATCCAATCTCATTTACCTCCAAATTCACTCAAATAATCAACAAAAAAATTTATTTTCAAATCTTCTTAAATCCCCTCAATTACTCTCTCTCAAATCCACAGAGGTGAAAAAGGCCTAAGTGTTGTATTGTATGTGGCAAATCGTGTCAAATGTTTCTCTTCCGGACAGTTCCTACGGATATCTCACACTCTAACTGATGTTTTGGATTTGTTTCGAGTGACACTGTTCAGTTTCTTCTATTGCACAAAATTTTCTGCTCTCCAAATTTCAAATTTCATCACTTTCATGGCGAAGCAGAAACTCGGATACACTTTTTCGGTGTACTTGGTCATTCTCTTCTTCTTTGCTTCCTCTGTTTCGGCTTCAGCGAGAGTTGCGCCTCTTTTGCAGAGCTATGGGAACCCAATTTTCGGATCAAACTTTCATTCTGTTTACGACACTTCCATGTACGGTGTGTTTCAGCTGAGTAATGGATTGGCTAAAACGCCTCAGATGGGGTTCGATTCTCGCTTTCGCTCGCTTACTCTTTTGTTTTTAGTTGAATAAAATCTGTGACTTGTTGACTTTTTCTTGATTTTTTTCTTTTCTCTGTTGCTTCCTCCAAACTGATAAAACTACAAGACCTCCTGCACAAACACGGCCACGATCACGATCGCACACAGATATTTTGGATTGTCTTAACTTTGATTTTGTTTTAATTGGTCTGCAGATGGAATAGCTGGAACTTCTTTGCATGCAATATCAGTGAAAGGGTCATTAAGGAAACGGGTATCCTTTACTTGCTTTAAGTGAATTGACATGGTTCTCCCTGTACTTTAAATAAACTTTGCATTCTTCAAAGTATGGCAGTCTTGTTCGGTGAAATAGGTTAACTATTTAAACAGAAAAAAAAAAAAAACTTTTTGTTTTTATTGTGAAATTTGCATTCCATCGGATAATGATTTGTATTGTAATTTTGGATTTATAATCTCCAAAGGCGTATTTTTGTTTAACTGCAAGCATTATGGTTCATATACTAAATAGCAGTAATTCAATATTTATCTCGGTTCTACTAATGCTTATATGTATTGTATCCTTCCAGCTGATGCACTGGTATCAACCGGATTGGCTGATTTAGGTTATGTATATGTCAACATAGGTACTATTCATGTATGTTCAAAAATGAACTTTCTTACAGCGTGCCATCTATTTATACTTATTTGATATCACAATTTGAAATTTGCAGATGATTGCTGGTCTTCTGTGACAAGAAATCTGAAGGTTAGTTAAACTCTTGCTTTCGATCTTACTGGATCGACTTTATGGTTATCATCTATTATTTTACGTAACTGTTGGCTTTCAGTGTTATCAATCCGGAAGTTCAGTTAGATGAAGAAAAACTGTTTCAATTGGTATTTGTTATATCATGGCTAAAGTTGTTGTGTAACGATTTAAAGTATACATTGGTTGTGCTTCCAACTTTGCACTCCACTTGCATATTTGTTTAATCAAGCAGGAAGCATGTATGTTATTCATGGTCACATGCACTACCTATTTTCTATGTGAGTAAATGGTTATGTATCAAAGTTTAAAAGTCTGTTTTGAACGTTCTGTAATATATGTTCCTCCTTACTGTATTGGGTGTGGATGTGCAGGGTCAACTTGTTCCTGATCCTAAGACATTTCCATCTGGAATCAAAGCTCTTGCAGATTATGTACATGGAAAGGGACTCAAGCTTGGCATATATTCAGATGCTGGGTAATATGATGTTTCAACAAGCCAGATGTTTGAACAATTTATTCTTAAAGAAAGGTCACTCGTGTTGATTGTGACTAACTGATCATCTAATCTCTTAATATTTGTACATATCTCACTCTTATTAGGGCTTTTACATGTCAAGTCCGACCAGGATCGATTTTCCATGAAACTGATGATGCAGATTTATTTGCCTCTTGGGTTAGATTCTATTTTCTCATTTTCATGATTTGTGAAACAGTATCAGATACTATTCATGTCTAGGGAGTTTGTTGGGTCCATAGAACATAAGTACTCCTCATTCATTTCTATTTTATCATGTGCATTCTGTATGTGTAGCACATCTGATATAAATTGTTTAGCTCAGCCTCATATATCTTTTATGGAATTAATTTGTCATTTTACAAAACAAAACCAAACTTTAGATAAGAATTTCTAATGGCATCGTCATATACCCCAAAATTTGGATGAGATAAGAAATTTTTCCATTTAATGGAATGCTTCTACATTTTGAGAAAACAAATGGAAAAATTATGCCATTGTAGATCAGATAGTATCATAGTACTTCACTGAAATTTGTTTGTTGAAATGTCTTCATAGAACTTAGCAATGACCTATACTGTCATAAACATTATGTCTAAATGGCACAGTTAGATTTAAAATCTCTCAAGTAATACAAAAAATCAGACTAACTGCTTGATGCATTAACTATAAAGTTTAGTTGGCTGCACTAAAATATGTCAAATATTTAATTGGAAATGTAAATTGCAATAATATACATCCACTATCAATCAATCAAATATTTCATGAAGACGATGTTTGAAGTGCATCCACCACTGATTAATATTAAGCATCGAGAACCAACAGAGGGGTTGGGTCCAGCGAAAAGTGCTGGTCCCTACAATGTAGTGAACCAGTAATTAGAATCCCTGTTGAGAAAGATGTTCACATAGTGTTGACCGTGTCTCAATCAGGATTGCTTCTAAAGGAGGATACCTTTGGGAAACCAAAATAAAAAAAGTAGGCACATCTTTGTAAAATCATGTCAGTAATGTATCTTGAGCTTCCTTTTGAAATCATTGCTTTGTAACTTAATATCTTAGTAACATTGTCATAAATTGGAATTGTTGCAAGTTATATTTTTCTTTACTTATCAGGAATTTTAACTCAATTCAATCCTTTTACCAGGGTGTAGACTATTTGAAGTATGACAACTGTTACAATCTGGGTATCCCTCCAAAAGAACGGTGTGTTCTCATCTTTGTATCACTGTATTTGTATTAGTTGTTACACCTTATACAATAAATTGACCCAATGCGGTTGCTTTGATTCCAGTTATCCTCCCATGCGTGATGCTCTCAATGCAACTGGACGCAAAATTTTCTACTCACTGTGTGAATGGTAATAAAGCATTTTTGGTATTTTGTTATATGAGCTTAGTTTGGTTTAGTTTGACAGAATTCTTCAGGGAATATGATAGGATATAATATGATAGGTTATAATGGGTAATAGGTGTGCAGGAGAGAGAAAATAGTTGAAGAATTAATTGTTCAGTTTAGGAATTAATTGTTGTTGGGTAGTTAGAAGTGGGTTGCCTTTATAAGAAGGCAAGGGGGGGGTCTGTTAGAGGGGAGTTTTTGATATCAATTGTATAGACAGGAACCTTGATCCTGTGGAGGGGGATTATGCTCCTTGTTACTGGTTGTAGATGACATTGGTTGATGTGAATACATATTTTCATTCTTTTCTTACCATTTGGGTGCTATTGTGTGAGTGTGTGCTGTGAGACAGTTAGGTTTCATACCCAGAAACCTAACAAATTGGTCCGACCTGCCGGATCATCAAGGGAGAGGGCTGCCAGATCAAGAAGTGATCAAGAAAGGGTGGAGGCATGGAAGGAAGAAACAATACTTTGGAGAGGAGGACCAGCAAACTGAAAATGAACATGGCAGAATACAGAAGAAATATGCAAGAAATAAGAGTAATGCTGCAAGAAATCAAGATTCACATAAAGGGCTTAGAAAGAAGTAAGGAATATGTCATGAAAGGGCAGAAAGAGGGTTCAGATGAAGAAGAGATGGAGGAAGACAGGGGTGAACAGAATTGGAGGCAGCAGGTAGAATTGGCCAGGTTTGAGGGGCTGGACCCATTGGGATGGATCTCTCACGCAGAGAAGTTTTTTGACACCCAAAATGTCACAGAGAAGGAGAGGCTCAGGTTGACTTACAGCTGCATGGAGGGAGGCACAATCTATTGGTTCAGGGCCTGGAAAAATAAAACCAAGAACCTTTCTTGGAAAGGGCTGAAAGAGGCATTAATAATGGGGTTCGGAGGAAGAGATAAAGGCTCTGTTTTTGAGAAGAAAAGAGAAACGGAAGCTGCAGTTTTGAGTGTTGATGGTTTTGCAAGAATTAGAGGGCAGGATAGGAGAGAAGAAAATATATGTGGAGAGGAAGGCAAGGATGAAAACTGTGATGGAGACATAAGTGTGACTGCTGCTGGAAAAGTTGAAAAAGCTGCTGTTTTTACTGCTGCTGAGAAAGTAGCAAAAGCTGTGGTTTTTACTGCTGCTGAGAAAGTTGCAAAAGCTGCTGTTTTTACTGTTGAGAAAGTTGCTGTTTTTAGTGGAGATAGTGTGGTAGGTTGTGGTGTGAATGTCAAAACAGTAAAGACAGGAAAGAAACACTCAGGTGGAGGAGAAAATGCAAGCAACTGGGAGCAAAATGCAGAGGATGCCACTGACAATATTGGAGCTAGGAAGGGTGAGGAGACACCAATTTTTTCGTGGGTAAAAAGAGAAGAGTTGATCATTTATGAAGGGATTGACAACCAAGATCAAACAACAGGGGCAGCCAATGCTTTTAAAGTTCAAAACACCAAAGGATCAACAAAAGCACATCCAAACAACAAAGAAAATGTAGTCCAGGGGTGCAAGACTTGGCATCAAAAATTCAAGCACCTTTCTTGGAAAAATCTGGCCCTAACTCTACTAAAGATAGTTGAAGGGAACAAAAGAAGCAGTATATGTGAGAATTGGACAGCAGTAACACAGATGGGGAGTGTGGAAATTTTACATGAGAGTTTGCAAGTTGTCAAGAGGTTGTTGCTACAAGGGTCGATGAAGTCAGAGTTGAGACACTGAGGACTTCACAAAATTGGACTAAAGGAATCCAGGAAGAGTGGAAGTCATTGGAGGAGGAGTTGCCACCACCCAAGCCTCCAGACCTGAATTGGAGGCAGCAGCCAGTGGGTTCCCTTCCTATTATGATCAGCCATGGGAACAAGCACTACTGTACCAACCTTGAGGGCAAGGTTGTTTTTCAGCAGGGTGTAATGATAGGATATAATATGATAGGTTATAATGGGTAATAGGTGTGCAGGAGAGAGAAAATAGTTGAAGAATTAATTGTTCAGTTTAGGAATTAATTGTTGTTGGGTAGTTAGAAGTGGGTTGCCTTTATAAGAAGGCAAGGGGGGGGTCTGTTAGAGGGGAGTTTTTGATATCAATTGTATAGACAGGAACCTTGATCCTGTGGAGGGGGATTATGCTCCTTGTTACTGGTTGTAGATGACATTGGTTGATGTGAATACATATTTTCATTCTTTTCTTACCATTTGGGTGCTATTGTGTGAGTGTGTGCTGTGAGACAGTTAGGTTTCATACCCAGAAACCTAACAGAATACCTTTGATTTTGCAGGGGCGTTGATAACCCTGCCTTGTGGGCAGACAAGGTAGGTAACAGCTGGCGCACAACTGATGATATCAATGATTCTTGGGCAAGGTTAAAGCTTTAGACTTTCATTTATAAGTGGTACCTTTAAAATTGTATTTGGAATGCTCATGGCTTAACGAAAGATAATAGCATTAAACCAGCAAAAGTTGTGTGGTCCAATTAGTCTTCAGTTATTACTGCATCGGAATTGAGCACATGGTAACAGATGATTGGAATATATTTAAAGGTGTAATGGTTACCTTTTTTCTGCCCTTGGCTTGGTAGAAATCAAAATTTGCATAAGATTTTAGCAATGAGTAGGAAGGGGAAAGTGTAGGGATAAATGAGCGCAAAGGGTGGATTGTATTTTTCCGATCTATTCCTAGCCGCCAGAATAGGGAAAAGATTTAAGACTACTCACATGCTTGTGAATGCGCTGTCTCTGAGGAGTAAGAACATTAGTGAGTTCATTACTTGAAGATCAAATAATCCTACCCTGCCAAGTTCTATCTTCTTGTCACATAGCAGCTGGACTTAAGAAATTAGATGCACTCTAGCGTGCAGTTATTTGAGATCCTAGAGTTCATGAAAGATTTATAAAGAATGTGTATGTAAATAGTGATTGACATGAGGCTCATGACTATTTGTCATAAAGTAACACTGTTGAATCATGATGATAAAGATTACACTAACATAGAGTTAGGTACTACATTTTTTAACGTGGAATCTGGGTTATCCTGCAGCAGCCATCAATTTTGTTTGAGATTTGACCCTATGAAATAATCTAATACATTCTCTTGATCTTTTGTGTAACTATTACTACAAGACTCATTCCATAATTTGTTCTTCTTGGCAAACCATAGGTGCAGTTCCAAAACTAGCTGTCATTTCGATACAAAGTTTTAACATTTGATCAATTTGGAGAATTCTTGTACAAAATTATCTGTTTGAATGGTTGTCTAATTCTTATTCTTGTTGTTTAGCATGACAACCATTGCCGATCTTAATGATAAGTGGGCTGCATATGCTGGTCCTGGGGGATGGAATGGTACACATTTTGTCTTTCTTGAAATTTTATTGAAAATATTAGGAAAACCAGAAGCATTCCTACTTACCTCATTTTACCGGACAGATCCAGATATGTTGGAAGTTGGAAATGGTGGAATGACTTACCAGGAATACCGTGCTCACTTCAGCATTTGGGCTTTAGCGAAGGTGTTGATCTTAGCCCCTACTTCCTATGTTTTCTCCCTGGCATTCATCTGTCCTGAATTTGTCATCTCTTGATATCAGTTTGTCATCAAATGTTTTTCTATATGCTGACCCTCAAATAACAGCAATTCGAGATCTTAGGATAGCAGGCACGGTTGCAAAATTGATTCTCTGGTGTAAACAAAAGAAAAAACAGGGGTCGTCTGAATTCACTTTCAGTTTGGCGTAACCATGATTTCTTTTGAATAAAGCATAAAGATACGCTAAGCTTGCAAAGACTGATACACACATTTTATAATTGAAACTTTCACATGCTCAAAATTTTGAACATGTGCATGCAGGCACCGCTATTGATCGGCTGTGATGTAAGAAATTTGACTGCTGAAACACTTGAGATTTTAAGCAATGCAGAAGTTATTGCCATCAATCAAGGTCGTACTACTGCTTTCTATTATTGTTACCAAGTTGGTGCATAACTCCCTGTATGTGGTGCCAATGTGTTTATTTTTGTTACTTAGTACTGTCCTTTATACATAAAATGGATAAATTTAAGATGTATTAATTAGTAATTTGGTTGTCCCTTCAATTATTGAGAATCTGAGACAGATACACATTTTTTATGTATTTATGGGTCTATTATCAATACAAGTTTTACTTACTGATGGAAAATTTGTTTCTTAAATTAGGTATTGCTTGATTTAATGTAACTCCTACTTAAACCAATTACTTCAAAGAGTGTTTCTGGAATAAAAGTAAAATTTAGGACATTATTAATTAGAGCTAACTAACTTCACTGTTTTTAGTGGACTTGATGAAATTTATTAGTTGTTTCTTTTGTAAAAGATTGGAAGGAGTAAATTTTTTCATCTATCTGAGTGACTAAGGTATTGGGAATCCAAGTGAGTCTAAGTCTTACATTGAGTAAAAATGAAAAAGTAGCATCATACAAGGATGAAGACCATAAACCCATAGCCTTTAGGTTTTTGGTTGAAAGTGATGTCAATTCCTTATATGATTGGACTTAGGTCTTATTAGTGTTGTGTCTCTTTAGTGAACCTCTTCTCTCAATAAACTCAACATAAGATAAGTAAGGATACTGATTATTTTGTATCTCTACAGACCCACTTGGAGTCCAGGGAAGGAAAGTTCAAGCTTCTGGTGTTGATGGCTGCAGACAGGTAATATATTCTGAACATTTTGGCTTTGTTTTAGAGGTTCATTGTAGTCGTGCTTCTGATGTTGATTTAATTGGATTAGATTTAATCAGATTACTCCGGGTTCAATTAGTTTGAAGTTTTTTTTTTATTATGTTTTCACTTTTAGTGACAAAAATGTTACCTTGATTTCATTTTTTTGTCTTTATTTTCATAGATTTATATAACAAAAGTGCAAAAAGTGTCATTTTTTCTAATGAAAGGTGAAAAGAAAATATATATTTTCAAACCAAATGAGACTTAAGTGGTTATTTGGACTGCTCCTTTAGGAGTGGACTGTTCCTTCTACTGAATCTCGTATACTTTCTGAATGGAAATCAACATCACTCAAGAACCAAAACTGTTCAAAGTTTACAAAGCATTTATATATATATAGACCATAAAACAAAGCACTCATGCTCTCTCATATACACCCGGTTTCAGCTTAACGGTTCTGTCTTCCTTAAACTTGAACATGATATCAAAACCTTTAAGTTTTGGGTTAAAGATAGTGTTATTATCGTTTACATAGGTTTTCTCATAGTTCATTAGTGCTAAATCTCTCCGGTGTATCCTCCTCAAGATCATAACAATGGTATCAAAGTTTACCAAGGACCTATCACTTCACAATTCTCGAGGCATCATCCTTTGCTCGTTTTTAGCGTCAATCTGGAGCCAGGGAATATGTATCTTTCATCTTGGATGAAGTTAATTTCATTCTAATTTCACGTGTGATGGATCAACTTACCATAAAAAGAATGAAGAACAACTAGACAGACTACTGCTATGAACTATTTTGATGTCTGATATTTAGAATTAGACTACTGAACACGTTCCTCTTTAGGTCTTGATATGAGAAAGTATGTCACTAACATGAAGTTAAAAGTCGTATACATGGTACTATGTGGTAAATTTAGACTTCACTTTTACATCTTTACAGGTTTGGGCCGGTCCTTTGTCAGGAAATCGATTGGCTGTTGCTTTCTGGAATCGATGCTCAAAAGTTGCCACTATAACAGCTTCATGGGAAGCACTTGGGCTTGAATCTGGAATTCATGTCTCTGTGAGGGATCTGTGGCAGGTAAGCTACCCTACTTGCATGAAACTTCTTATGTCAGTCTGTATTTCCTATTTATATAAGAGCAGATTATATGCTTTTTTTATCTTGCAGCACAAGTTAGTAACTGAAGATGCAGTGTCATCATTCGGTGCTGGAGTTGATATCCACGACTGTCAACTGTACATTTTCACTCCATTTACAGTATCTCACTCTGTTGAGTAACTCATACTTCATCCACTCATGTTCCATCTGTATAGTCCATTATGGTTGCTACATCATAGTTTTCTGTTCTTCTCTTCTCTTCTGTTGCATTATTTGTTGATCAGACATGAACAAGTTAGAATATTTCGATATCTTGGGTTTACATCTCAAATACATTGTGTACAAGATGGTCTGGTTTGTGTGTTAGAAGTCATAAGTATGAATTTAAGTTTTACATCGGATAAAAAATGAAAAATGAAAAAGTAAAACATTATATAAGGATAAATATCCATTAATCTATTATCTCAAAGTTTTGAACAAAATAGTATCAATCCTTTGAGGTTGGACTAGTAGTGTTGTATTTCTCCAATGAATCTCTTACTTTATAGACCCAACACTGCCCATTGATCATGATCACATAATTTCTCTCCTAAAAGTTCCCTTGAATGGATTTTATATGTTTCAGAAATTATTATGAAAGTTTCTATTAAAACTGTTATTAATGATTTTCTATTTTAGTTTTCAATGAGAATTTCAGTATAAAAGAACCTTTCTATTTTCAACTTCCTAACCCATGATTAAATTTAGTCATTTCCTGGCAATTTTGGTATAAACGGATGACATAATATTTAATATATAAATTGGGATATGTGGCCAAATGATTATAAGTAATTGAAGTTGGCCTAAGAGCTTGAATGTGCCTAGTAAATTAACAATGTAACTAACCAGATTATGATTTTGTTTATCAGAGACAAATTTTGAGATGTGAATGACGTGAGAAGTTTTACTATAGCCCTTCTACCGAGGTTTCTGATTGGCAGATGGAGAAGAAAAGAAAGACAGGAGATGAATTTATAGATGAGAAAAGAAAAAAAAAAATTAGAAAGGAAGTATTAATTATCTTATTTAAGAGAAAAAGAAAAAGGAAAATGACTTATGTCATTAATTATCGAATGTATTTTAAATGTTTTTTTATTACTCTAGCTGTAAGAAAGTACCAACAATACAACAAAATCTATCAGATAGTTTTCAACAATTTTAAGTTACCAGAAATTGATGATTTTACTGTTTGGTATTATTTGTTTTCATTAATCTCACTGAAAACTTTGATTGGTTGTTTCCACTTTAACTATTTTCTTTCTTTCACATTTTTTAATATTTTTAACTGTTTGATACTTTTTAATACACAGTTTTCTTACACAATTTAGGAAGGAAAAATATTTATTATTAATCGGATCTATATGAATATATATAAAACAGGAACACGGTATTGACCGAAAATATAAATTATCCTAGTTAGAACAATAAGAGAGTATAATATTACAACTTAAAAGAACGCATCTATATTAATTCCATGTGAGTTACATCCCTTTTCAAATATTATATAATCTTATCTATTGGAGAAATTACATAAATGTTTTAAGTCTAATTTCAACCAAAAATCTTAAAATAATAGATTTACGGATAAAATTCTAAACATATTACTATTTAGTTTAAACCCTAAACATCTTACTACTTAATCTAAACCCCAAACATATTATTACTTAGTGCATGAAACTCAAATGTTCACATATAAACCTCTTGTTCAGCTAAATGTTTTCCTTTTACTAAATTTTATTATAGACTTAATATACATAGATTTTTTGGTTTTTAGGACATTAATAGTTAGAGACCCTCAAATTAATTGATTTTTATAAGAATATAGCATCGTATTCACAAACAAATAGTACAAACTAGATTTAAATATGGCTTTGAACTTCATTAAATTATCTCTAAAAACCAATATAATTGTCCTCTCTAATTAGTTAAAACACATTGTTCTAAGTTTTAAGGTTAAGAGTATTTGAATAATTTCATTTTCAAAACTAAAAAAAAAAACAAGAAACCCCAAACCCTTACTTACCTCCCTCATTCCTCTCAACCATCTCTCTTTCATTTCTCTCACTCTAACTCTACTATAGCCCCAAGTGAAAAAATCAGAAACATTCGTCGTTAAACAATTTGCCTTTGTAAAGAGTTAAGTCATTGGCATGTTCTGTAAGCAATTCTTTAATTTTCAATTGAATGAAAAACACACACAGGATTTTGAATTTTCATGATACTCATTATTCTCTCATACACAGTGGAAAAGAACTTACCTGGATCCATTGTACAATTTCTTCCTATCAAACGTTCTCCCTTCTCTTACTTCACTTTAATGTTTTCTTGATGATATAGAAAAGTTGAGGGATGTCATAGTTTCTTTTCTTTTCCAGAGAACGTAACCTTTCTTTCTCTCTTTTCAAAAACTTAACCTGTCAACCGTAGACTCATCTTTTCCCTCTTTTTTATGATATTTAATTAACATTAATAAAATACCAAAATGCCCTTTATTGAAGTGAGAAGAGAGGGATTAATTTTAATAACTCTAAAATAATCCCTATAACTTTAATACATTATATTCTAATAATCATCACATTAGAATCTGTACATCAAAGTTATACTTTAAATTACATGAACCAATCTTAAATATTAATATAATTTAACATTCTCCCACTTGGTTCATGTGATGACTTGAAGATCTAACACTAAACTTTAAGTGTGCACCATTCATTAGAATTATCAAGTCATCATCTTTATATAAATTGAAATGATCGGATCATGACGGGAAAAAGTCATGAACGACAAGATTCCTTCCATGTATCACATAATTAAACCAACTCAAATAACTTTAATCAATCTTTTAACTTTCATGTCTCTAAAAGAGATATAACATGTTACCACAATCAATAATACATGTATATAACTTAATGTGGATAACAATAGAATAAAGAGAAAAATAACTTTAATTGAATTCACAAGTGTCATTACAATACAAGCATATAACTATATATATCCATAAAGATAGATAACATCATCATGTTAATATTGACTTATCCATAATGCCTATACTTTCAACATGGCCAATAAAAGTTTTGGGCGGTAGTCCTTTAGTTAACGGATCTGCTATCATCATATCAGTACCAATATGCTTAATTAACAGTCTATGTTTCTGCACTTCTACTTTGACCGACAAGTATTTCAAATCCATGTGTTTAGCACCCTTTGAGTACTTGTCATTTTTAGAGAAGAAGACGGCTGCAAAATGATCACAATAAATCCTTATTGGCCTAGCAATACTGTCAATAATGTCAAGCCTCGATACAAAGTTCCGCAACCACAAAACATGAACCGTGGCCTCAAAGCATGCCACGAATTCAGCCTCCATGGTAAAAGTAGCAATGACTGATTGTTTTGCACTTTTCCAAGAAATTGCTCCTCCAGCTAATAGATAAACATACCCAAATGTGGATTTTCTTGAATCCACACATCCAGCGTAGTCTGAATCCGAGTAGCCAACCATCTCAAGATGATCTGACCTTCTGTAGGTGAGCACGTATTCTTTGGTACCTTGTAAATACCTAAGAACTTTCTTTGCAGCTTTCCAATGATCCATTTCGGGGATTACTTTGATATCGGTCTAACATTCCAACAACAAAACTGATATCTGGCCGAGTACAAGTTTGAGCATACTTCAAACTCCCAACCACTGACGCATAAGGAATAGACTCCATGGCCTTTCGTTCCAAATCATTCTTGGGACATTGCATTTGACTAAACTTGTCTCCTTTTTGAATTGGAACTATTCCAGGAGAACAATTTTCCATTCTGAATCTCTCTAACACTTTGTTAATATAGTCTTTTTGAGACAAACTTAACAATCCTTGTGATCTATCACGAAATATTTCTATTCCTATCACATAAGATGCCTCATTCATATCTTTCATTTCAAAGTTGTTAGAGAGAAACTTCTTTACATCATGTACCATACCAACATCATTAGTAGCAAGAAGAATGTCGTTAACATATAGAACCAATATAACAAACTTACTCCCACTGATCTTATATATATATATATATATATATATATATATATATATATATATATATATATATATATATATATAATACACCGGTCAACAGTGTTCTCTACAAAACCATATGAAGTTATGATATCATTAAATTTTAGATACCATTGTCGGGAATCTTGTTTCAGTCCATATATTGATTTCTTCAATTTACACACCAAATTTTATTTTCCTGCTATTGTGAAACCTTCTGGTTGGTCCATATAAACTTCCTCTTCTAAGTCGCCATTTAGAAAAGCGTTCTTTACATCCATTTGGTGAAGCTCAATGAGCCACCAAAGCCAAAACAATTCTCAAAGAGTCCTTCTTAGAAACAAGAGAGAAGGTCTCTTTGTAGTCAATGCCTTCCTTTTGAGTGAAACCTTTGGCGACTAATCTAGCTTTATACCTTTCAATATTGCCTTTTGAATCATGTTTAGTCTTAAAGACCCATTTACAACCGACTCTTTTTGAACCCTTAGGCAATTCAACTAGATCACATACTTTATTGTCATCCATTGATTTCAATTCTTCTTTCATAGCATTCAACCAATTGTCTGAATTATTACTTTCCATGGCTTGTCTGAAAAAGACTAGATCCTCATCAATGCTTAAGTTACATTCATGTTCAACAGAGTAAACCACATAATCATTCGAAATGGCAAGTCTTTTCTCCCTTACAGACCTTATTAATGATGCTTCTTGTGGTTCCTCTATCAATTGCTCATTTATGACTTGCTCATTTGTGACTTGCTCATAGTCAATTGACTCAACATTTATATGTTCATTTTGTGGGATTGGAACATTAACTTGTTGTCTTTGCTTGTTGTGTGACTGTGATACAACAAGAGGGATAACAACTTCAGAAGAGACATTAGATGTAGAAACACTATCATTATGCTCTTGAATATCCACTATGCATGATTCCTCACTCCCACTAAATTGATCACTTTCAATGAACCGAGCATGTCCAGACTAAACTATTCTTGTACTATGGTTAGGGCAATAAAATCTATATCCCTTTGATTTTTCAGGATAACCGATGAAGTAACCACTAATGGTTCTTGCATCAAGCTTCTTTTCATCTAGATTATATAACCTTACCTTTGCCGGACAACCCCAAACATGAAGATGTCTCAAACTGGGTTTCCTTCCAGTCCATAGTTCATAAGGAGTTTTAAAAACTGCTTTGCTAGGAACCCTGTTAACCAGATATACAGCAGTCTTTAATGAATACATCCACAAAGATAAAGGAATATTACTATGACTTAACATACTCCTAACCATATCCATAAGAGTACGATTTCGCCTTTCTGCTACACCATTTTGTTGTGGTGTATCGGGCATTGTATATTGTACACAAATACCCCGACTTTCAAGAAATTTTGCAAATGGACCTGGACATTGTCCATTCTCATCAATTTTACCATAATATTCACCACCTCTATCAGATCTCACCAATTTTACTTTTCTATCTAATTGCCTTTCCACCTCATTTATGAACACCTCAAGGGCATTCACTGATTGAGATTTTTCATGTAATAGATATATATAACAATAACGTGAGAAATCATCAATAAAGGAGATAAAATATTTTTCACCACTCTAGGATTTAATGTCAAAAGGACCACAAATATAAGTGTGTATTAACTCAAGAAGTTGACTACTTCTTGTATCGGGATATGTTGATATGTATTTTGTTTGTTTACCCTTAATATAATCAATACATACGTCCCAGTCATCAAAATCCAATTGAGGTAAAATTTCATTTTTCACTAACCTCAACATCCTTTCTTTGGATATGTGACCTAATCTTTTATGCTATAAGAAAGCAGAACATTCTTTTCCTGCACCACAGTTTCTATCAACAACATGTTCAACATTAAATAGGGATTCAGAAAAATTAACATCAAGATTTAAACGATATAAACCATCCAATAATGTACCAGAACCATAATAGTACGAAAGTTTATACAAATGAAAAATATCATTTTCAATCTTAAAGTTAAAACCTTAATAATCCAACTTTGCAACAGAAATTAAATTCCTAACACAACCAAGAACATAGAGACACTTTTCAAGATTCATACAATAGCTAGTGTCTAGAATCAATATGTAAGTCCCAATTCCTTATATTCGTGCCTTCATGATGTTCCCCACATATAAATACTTTTCAGTTCCTTTTATGGGCTGGATTGAAAGGAATCCCTACATAATATTAGAAACATAAGTAGTAGCTCCAGAATCCAACCACCAAGTATTATTAGGCACTTCAATTATATTTGCTTCAAAACTTATAAAAACATAAAAAGTACCTTTCTTTTCGAACCAAGATTTTCTTTCCGGACAATCTTTCTTGAAGTGACCTACTTTCTTGTAAAAGAAACATTTCTGGTCCTTCTGGATATTACCCTTATTCACTTTCATTAGAGCTTTGTCCTTCTTGTTCTTCTTTCATGATTTGGCTTTATTGAAGCTAGCACCTTCATGAGTTGTGAGATGGATAGAATGATCTTTCATTTTCTTCAATCTCCCTTCCTCTTGTATCAATATGTCTTTAATTTCTTGAAAGTTCCATTTGTCTTTAAGAGTGTTATAGTTCACTTGGAACTGGCAAAATTCAGGAGGAAGAGAGTTCATGATGAATTGTACTAGAAAAGACTCATTCACCTCCATTCCCATAAACTTCAATCTTGCTGCTATATTTGCCATTCCATTTACATGGTCATGTATGGGCTGCGACCAGTCAAACTTTTTGGTAGTCAGCTCACTCATAAGAGTTCCTACAATAGACTTGTCAGTTATGTCTGATTGTGAGTACTCCTTGATCAGTTTCATGAATTCCTTTGCGTTTTCTATTTTAGGCATATAAGGCTTTACATTCTCTTCCATAGACATGCACATCAAGTTTAGTGACATCTTGTTAGACCTATGTCAAACCTCATGAAGAGACTTCTCATCATCTATACTAGTCACTGTAATGGCTGCGGGCATTTCATCCATCATAATTGCCATGTCCAAGTCTAACACACTTAGTTGGAACTGGATTTGTTCTGACCAATCAGCATAATTGAGCCCATTAAACTTGACCACATTGTTGCTCACACCTGATAAATTCATGTAAGCTGGAAATAATACACAAGCTCATACATTAATGCTTTGATAAAATTAATGGATTCAAACAAATTACTACACTAGTCATACATTCAAATTCACCTTTGGGTGACACTTAAACTGATAGGTAATCATTTAAGTCGTTCATTTAAGTTCACCTTTGGGTGATACTTAAACTGACAAATTCCATATACACTTTAATAAATAATCAATCATACTTAAGTCTATATGTATGCTATCTTTGGATAGACAAACATATTTACTAAGTACATGAAATGTCTTACTTTAATGTCATCAATTATAAACAATGGTTCACTTTTGGGTAATCCATAACATCCTTATATCATTGACTAATTACTATCCAAAATTCAACTTAATTGAATTTCCTTCTTCCAAATACATATAGTTCATAAAACAAAATTATATCATATTAACAATTACCATGTTTACAATGTAATAATAATATAAGTTGCAACAATAGTAAATTGCTTTAATGTGAGAACAAGTGCAGCAAGAGGAAAGTTGCGTTATGCCAAAATATAAAAAAAAAAATGTGGCTGGAGTTATGAAACACTAAAGTTGCTTTAATGCAATAATGAATAAAAAGTAATAAAAAATTGCGGAGTCACGCTAAGGTCAAATTACCAATTCTTTCATATATATATATATATATATATATATATATATATATATATATATATATATATATATATATATATATATATATATATATATAATAAATTATAGGTTTGTATCAATAAAAATTAACGGAGTCACGCTAAGGTAACGTATAATAAATTTAGATCAATTGACTATAACTATGACTTTATATATGAATCAATTAAGTAATTTAAGTAGACATGATATATATATCAAACTGATTATGATTCGAAATTGAAAAAAAAAAATTTAAGAGTTTGTGTTATGTTTTAAATTTTTAGAATATTTATTTTGATTTTATTTCATGATTTTATTAGTATAATTTTATGATTAGGATGATTTTAGAATTCAAATTTGTACTGCTTGCGAGCTTTATTTAAACCCATGAATAAAAGCTTAACAAGGTACTCCATATAATACATTTTTTAAAAAAAATTATACAAAAGAATCAATAATTGATAATAGAGTTATTTATTTGTGAAGGTGGGTTGAAGTAAGTTTTTCCCTGGTTGTATTTTTTACATTTAATGGAAAAATGTATTAATATTAGGAGATGTAGAAGAATAGTACAATATTCGTTTGTAGTGTTTCACCATAAAAAATCTACTGAAAAAAATATATTTTCTACTGAAAAGAAAAGCACCTAGGAGTAATGTTTTGGATCTCAATTTTATTAAAAGTGTCCAAATATATAACTAGTAACAGTGGCAATTATTACAATGTAAGTTTGAAGTAGAGGATCAAAGATTTCAAATTATCTTTGTCTTGCTTCATATGGTTTTGCTGCAGCTAGAATTTGTATATTCCTTAACGTTTTGAAAAAGACTGAAATTGCATCCAATTAAAGTTCTTCCTTCCTATCATCATCCTTAAAGTTCTCTCGAGTATTGAGAATATATACAACCCTTTTTAATAATTTGAAAATTAGGTAAAAGATGAATCACTAGTAGTTATAACTTAAAAAGATTTTTAAGTAATGATTTGATGAAAAATTATTCAGTTAAAAAAATATTTTTAAATATTATCAACATTAATAATTTCTCGAAATGAATAAAATTTGATGTCAAAAAACAAATATATGAAAAATACATGTTTAAGAAAAAAAATTCTTTTATTTAATTTTAATTAAGTTAATTGAAAAGAATTTTGGTGAAAATCATGATAATTTATTTTTAAAAGAAAAAAATTAAAGAAAAAATAGAAAAGACAAAGAAAAGAAAAAGTTAAGAATGAGACTTTCTTAAAAAGATTTTTTTTTCCTTTTTTTACCCAACTCTCTGAAATATAAATATATATTTGTTGTTTGTAATCTCTCATTTTATTATTTTCGAACTTTCATCGTCCTTCAATTTTTATTTTTACCCCTTCTTAATGAGTCAACTAATCCCAACATGTTTTTACTATCTACACTCCATCACATTTCATTTTAATACCCCTCTTTCACATTAACCTTCTAGAGGAACCCATTTTAACGATCAATCTCACCACTAATCCATCTAAAAGTCTTTCCATTGGTGTGGTGACAAACAGAATTCTTTCTCTTTTCTTCCTCACCAACTTTCTTCATACGCACAAAGAGAAACAACTGAACAATTATGGCACTCACCACATCATGCAACCAATCACCTATATTATTCATTTAATTTGAATTAAATTAAACCATAATCAAAATCTAAATCTTTCAAATAAAGTCATAAAAGTCATTACATTATTAAATAAACAAAATTGTTCAATACACAAAAGTTTTCCAACCACTCATTAATCCCCGCTGCTTTACTCATTAATTAGTACATTTGTAGAAATAAATTGCTTTCGTGTAACAACGCAAGTAGAAACCACAATTACAAATTGTAAATGTGAGCTAACAGAATAAACATTAAAGCATCATTACACATTTATATCTCAATCATTAAGTTCCTACCATATTCCTATCACATCAAACAATATCAATTAATAAGAATACTATAACAAGCAATACAACACGAACCATTCATTCCTTTATGTTAAAAAAAATGGCTCAATTTCTCACACCAAGAGGGGGGTGAATTGGTGAAGTATAAAATTTAAAACTTTCAAAATCTTTTTCACCAAAAGAGATGTCTTTATACTTTTCTTGAAATGCAAATTAAAAGATTTTCAATGCAGCGGAAATTTAATCGAATGCGTAAAAAGTATAATGGATTGAATGTAACAAAGTAGGGATAAGAAAGATCAAACACTGAGTTTTTATACTGGTTCGGCCAAACCTACATCCAGTGTCCTTCCAACCACAGGAAGCCAATGCATATAATGATCAAGGTTTTTACAACAGAGTTTTTATAGAAACCTCATGTCAAAAATATAAAACATCTCTCTAACCCTTTAATCAAAATATAGGCAGTATACAAACAGACTAACCATTCTCAGTTTGCTTAACTTGAAGTCCCAAGAAGTAAGTGAGTTCTCCCATCATGGACATCTCGAACTCTTCCTGCATAGTCTTAGAAAATTCCTTACATAACGTGGGATTAGTTGAGCCAAAAATAATATCATCAACATAAATTTGCACATACAACTTATTCTTTTTGGAATTCTTAATGAAGAGAGTAGAATCCACTTTACCTCTAGTGAATCCTTTCTTTATTAGGAATTTCACTTATACGCTCATACCATGACCTTGGTGCATGTTTCAATCCATATAGAGCCTTTTTGAGTTTAAAAACATAATCTGGATGCTCATAATCTTGGAATCCTAGTGGTTGTTCCACATAGACTTCTTCCTTAATATACCCATTCAAAAATGCGCTCTTGACATCCATTTGGTACAACTTAAACTTCATCACAGATGCAACAACGAGTAGAATTCTTATTGCCTCCAGTCTGGCTACTACTGCATAAGTCTCAGCATAATTGATTCCTTCTTCTTGGCTGTAGCCTTTAGCAACCAACCTTGCCTTGTTCTTTATGATTTCACCCGAGTCATCCATCTTGTTCCGATAGATCCATTTAGTGCCAATAACCTATAAGTTTTCAGTTCTTGGAACAAGATCCCACACATTGTTTCTCTTAAACTAATTTAGTTCCTCTTGCATGGCCATCATCCAATTTTCATCAACAATAGTAGATTCAATATTTTTGGGTTCAATTTTAAAAACATATGCTACATTCATGCATAATTGATTAAGTTAACACTTGGTGGAAACTCCTCTCGTGATATCACCAATGATGTTACTTTTTGAGACATTTATTGGTGTTTTCCACTCCTTAATCGATTCAGCTCTGGGAGGATCGCTTACATTTTCAGAATCTTCTTCCCTTAAAACTTCTTCATCTTCTTTTTCTTCTCTAGTGGAATCATCTGCATCTATTGTCTTTCTAGGGTGAACAAGATTAGTGATAACATCAATATGCTCATCAAAGACCACATGGACAGATTCTTCAACACACATTGTTCTTTTATTATAGACACGATAAGCTTTACTTGTGAGAGAATAACCAATAAAGACAGCCTCATCGACTTTAGAATTGAACTTACCAAGGCTTTCCTTACCATTGTTTAGAACAAAACATTTGCATCCAAAGACCCGCAGATGTGAAATGTTTAGCTTTCTTCCTTTGAACAATTCATAAGGAGTCATCTTCAGCATTGATCTTATTACAGTTCTATTTAGTACATAACATGTTGTGCTCACTGCATCTGCCCAGAAGTACTTCGACAAGTCCCTCTCATTCAACATGGTTCTTGCAAGTTCTTCTAGTGCTCTGTTTTTTCTTTCCACTACTCCATTTTGTTGTGGTGTTATAGGAGTAGAACAGTTGTGAGTAATTTCCATCTCTGCACAATATTCATCAAATTCTGAAATTCTGAAATTATTTTCCATGATTGCTTCTTATTGATGGACAAATTTATGATCACCAAAATATGATGTCACAAACTTGTTTCACAATCGGCAAGTATGACCGAATCGTTCAAGTAATAAACTTGGTAAGACCAAGTATCGTTCTTCCTAAAGGACTCACGGCCTAGTTTAGTTATGTGATTTGTTGATTAGCTAGGACTTACAAACGAAATATTTGGATTTTAATATGCAAGACAGAAAATAAACATGTATGCATGAAGTTTGATCAATGGCAAAGACAAAAGATAAACACTTTCAATGAAATATATGAATGAATATGTTGTTGGGGGTCAATTGCATCTCATCCACTCTCATATATTTTGGGAATTCCACATTCAAATCATCATTGTTAATGCCACTCTCTAAAGTACCATTCTAGATGGCTTCTCCCTAATCACGAGTTCATACAATTCCTAGCATTCCTAATGATTAGTTCATGAGTGCAGGAGCTTAACGACAACCAATATAATATTGTCAGTATAATATTGGGATAAATTCCCCGGATCTAGACTTCCCCGTACGTGTCCGTATCGACAAAACCAATAATCATGCATGGAATGAGTTAAACTATGCAAGCATTGAGCAAAGAGGAAAAACCCTAACTAATGATGAAAGAAAGCATAAGTCTTAATTAAAAGATGTAAGCAAAGATTCCATATATGAGAGCTTCAAGAGATTACATTGATTCCCCAACAAACATACAAGGTTTAGTTCACCATATTCATGGTGAACCTAGATGAATATCAATGAAAGAATGAAAGAATAAACCCAATAAAGGTGAAGAGGTAGCCTGAGCATCCAAGATCCTCCTTCAAAGGGGTGGAAGAGAGAGTGTTTGCCTCGTTTCTGCCAGAGATACTAATTCTAGGACGTGCAAGCCCTTATATACTAGTCTAGAGTTACAAAAGATTACAAAAGTCCAAGCCCAAAAAGTGCCGCTCAGCGGTAAATACCGCTCAGCGGTGACTGCGCGTCCTTTTCTTCCCCTCAGCGGCCATTTTGCCCCTCAGCGTGACTCCCGCAACCTCCTGAGTGCCGCTCAGCGGTAAATTGCCGCTGAGCGGTGCCTTTGACTTCTCTTTTTGCACTCTTTGATCTCTTTTCTAATGTCATCTCTCTCCTTCTTCACTTCTTTCACCAAATTCACCTTAAAACCTGCACAAAAACACTTAAATCAAGCATAAACCTGTCCAGCTCTCATATTTATGAAAATATAGATAAAAGCATGATTTCAAGCTAGTTTTTAAGTCTAAAGGTTGCTTTTAGTATCAATTTTAAGCATGAAAATAACAGTTTTTCAACTGTTATCACTTATACACTTTATTCTGAGCTCTTTTTCATTTTGAATGGCTGTAGCAAATTTCTTGAACACCCTGAAAGTTTCACTCTTGGTAGAGATGAAGAAGGTCCAAGTAAACCGAGAATAATCATCAACAATAACTAAGCCATACAAATTTCCTCCAAGACTTCTTACTCTTGAGGGATCGAATAAATCCATGTGTAGCAGTTGTAGAGGTATAGTGGTTGACATTTTTCTTTTATTTTTGAAGGATTGTCTTGTCTGTTTTCCTTTTTGGCAAGCATCACACAATCTTTCTGAAGCATATCATATATTAGGAAGACCAATGACAAGATCTTTAGACACTAGCTTGTTCAATTGACCCATATTAATATGAGCTAGTCTCTTGTGCCATAACCATGCGTAATCTTCTTTAGCCATCAGACAAACAACGGATTTGAATGAAGTCTTTCTAAAATTGATTATGTAAATGTTGTTATATCTTTTTCCGATTAATAGCAGCTCATCAGTTAACTCGTTGCTAATCAAATAGTACTTTAGTTCAAAAATAATCTTAAGCCCTTTGTCACACAACTGACTAATGTTGAGCAAATTATGTTTCAATCCTTCAACAAGCAGCACATTGTCAATTTCATATGTGGAGGGAGTTTGAATTTTACCAATACCGATGATCTTTCCTTTGTTGTTGTCACCATAAGTTACGTGTCCATTAGTCTTGTAAGAGATGCTTGTAAATTTTGTTGGATCTCTTATCATGTGCCTAGAGCATCCACTATCTAGATACCACATGGAATTCTTTACTTCTTATTCCAAATAGGCTTTCTCCTTTTCAGATTTCGCCATCATCATGAGATTGCTTTCTGATACACTCCCTTTATTTTCCTTTTGATCCTTGTTGTTTTTCTTCTTGTTTAGGAATCTTGTAAATTTTCCATCCTGCAGATTTATCCTTCCAGTTCTTGATTCCAGTCCATCTGCACCACTTTTCTTGTTTTGCAACAGATTTGTTTCAAAAGATTCATAAAATCCATTAGTAATGGAATTATGTTTATCATTACATGCAACATGCACTAGTTCAAAACCACATTCGCTTTTTTTCATAGTTTGAGAAACAGTTTCCATTTTCTAGGATCAGTCTATTGAATGAAAATCGTAATCGACTAGTTTTTCAAATATTTTATGAAAACCAGCTCTAGTGTCAATTGTTAAAAAAGAATGACTCAATTTCTCAAACCAAGAGGAGGGGGGGCTGAATTGGTGAAGTATAAAATTTAAAACTTTCAAAATCTTTTTCACCAAAAGAGATGCCTTTATACTTTTCTTGAAATGCAAGTTAAAAGATTTTCAATGCAGCGGAAATTTAATCGAATGCGTAAAAAGTATAATCGATTAAATGTAACAGAGTAAGGATAAGAAAGATCAAACACTGAGTTTTTATACTTGTTCGGCCAAGCCTACATCCAATGTCCTTCCAACCACAAGAAGCTAATGCACTATATAATGATCAACAATTTTACAACAAGGTTTTTATAGAGACCTCATGCCAAAAATATAAAACACCTCTCTAACCCTCTAATCAAAATATAGGTAGTATACAAACAGACTAGCAGCAAGAATCCCATCTCTTGCAGTCCAACCCCTTTGAGGCACCCTCGAAGTCAAGAACGCAGCACGATCCTTCTTCCTGTAATCACAACAGGGAACTCAACTCAATCTTCATCAAACTGTAGAACCTGATCTTGTAGTAGACACCCAAATGTGTAGATAGATCAGTCTTTGAAAACTCAACAATCTTGCTCTTCAAAAAATCTCACCTAGTTGATCACCATGGTCAAACTAGTTTCTTGGAGCTCTTTCTCTTTGTGTAAGCTTTGCACTTTTCTGCAAAAGAATATGAAAATGTTAGAATCACAAGTCTTTTTCAAAAATCAAATTCGCGTCAATATATAGATGAACTCGTATCAAACGCAACATAATCGATTTTGCTACTAATGCAATCGAATACACCAATTCAGTTATAACAGATAGTAGCAATCAAAGCACTTAATTGAATTCACAATTAATGCAGCCGAATAGCATTTAGTGCTTGTTAACATATTTAAGAATATAGTCGTTGTAACAGTTATATCAAGCATTAACAGATTTCAAAACAGTAACAAACTTAATCGAATACATATCACATGCAATCGATTATGCAACAGTGTTATGCAAAGTTTTGAAAACTTTTCTCTTTGAAAAACTCTCACAGCACACTTGAAAAAGTTTGTGCAAATACACGAGTTTTAATCAATTCACCTCATAATGTAATCGACTTCAAACTGTTGTTTTGCCACACAGTTTAAAGTTCAACATTGGTTTTTCATCAAAAAACATGTGCATGCATTCATGTATAAAATCACATATATAACACGGTAAAATGCAATGAACAACACAACAATCAACACAATAATGTTCTCATATACTCATATAACATGTAAGCATAGAACATGTAACACAAAATATACATTTGTTATTAATTATGTGTTGTCATCATCAAAAACTCATATTACTGAGATTGTGGGTTCAGCTAAACCAGTGTTTCCTCTATCAACAATCTCAACACTTTACATAGGAATTATGATCAACCCATTGGCTCTACACAATCTGTCAATTAAAGATAACTCGTACCATTACCAATCATCTCTATAAGCGTATGTCATCTTACATACTTCATCGCATCATTATTGTTTACCAAAATAGGATGATTCTAGTGGTCCTCCACCGCAGCTTTAGACATATCTCTCCTACTCCTCAAGGCTTATGAGTAAAAACTCCAAGCTGCTCACATCAACACTAAACTCAGCATGAGCTGGAACCCTACAACAACAACCCAAAACAACAACTGCACATCAACCATAATACCCAACGCGTCAACCATTTACAAATTAATCAGATCTAAAGTTCAGTAAACCGACAATCACTCAACTCATCTTTCAACAACCATTGAAACGAAAAGACAAAATATACTAACCAACAACCACAAAAACAACTCAGTAAAAGAACCAAATAGTTCGGCCACATCAAAGAACAAACATAACAACTCATGTAAACCGATTAATAACAATTCGAACACTCACCCAAACATAAAGCAACAGTCTGGAACACACCCAAACAACATAACAATAGTTCGAAATCACTTAAACAGACGATGTCTTGTAACTCATACAAAATCTATCCTCGCATAGTGGCATTCTCAAGACAATAATACAAGGAACATCTCATAATACAAAGTCAATGAAAACACATAAAAGAATCAACTTTATAATAAATGCACCCTTTTTTCAATTATAATAACAAAACTTATTCAAATGTAAAAAAACTATATAACTACACATGTGGACCCCACATGGCCCATCAAAATTTCCTACACCCTTACTAACTCACATGACACATTTCTCTCTTCATGCAACATGTTCACCTTATTATACCATCATTCTCTCAAGCAAACCTATGTGAATTCACCCTAATGTCATATGCCTTCCCCACTCTCATGTAAACCCCTCTTCTCCCTCCGAAATCATGCTTCTTTTATTAATATAATATCCAATGTTCACCACCATTTCCTTTACTCACGTAACTACTTTGCTTAACTTTTCCTATTACTAAAATAATGTCCTAAATGTCACTTCAACATCGTCGCCCACTCTCTTTTCTTCTACGTAAGGCAAGTTGCACTCTTCCATACATTCATACACACACCCATGACCCCACACCTACATTCACTTGACCCCATTCAATGACAACTATTGATAGGGGGAGCTTTAACCTCCTTATATATCTTTGGCTTTTATGGTGAATAAAAGAATGATTTTATGGTTTCTTGCACAACAAATAGAATAACAATTGTTTTATCTTTATCTTGTTTATGCTTGATATATGAATTCATTATTGTTAAATGAATCATGCTTAAAACATATTAATAATCACATTTATGGTTGAAATAATTGATTAAACATAGTATATAACATGTTAGATTTCACCAGTTCACTTAGTATGCTTAACAAGGGCAAATTGTTCTATAGTAATCGATTATACAAAGTATTTGATCAATTAAAATAGAAAGCATGCCATAATATGTTTCATAACTCATATAATCTATTTAGAATGGAAATTGGATAGATAATTTGACTAAGTGTTTTAATAATCGATTACATAAGTTGTATAATCGATTAAATCAATTTACTTTGTCTAATCCTTTGCATTTATAGCCTGATCTGTTATAATTTTCCATTGAATTAATAACTAGTTTATGTAACTAAATAATTGATTACATGCTTAGGATAATCTGTTAAATCAAAAGCAAAAACTTAATAGATTATGTATTTATAGCCTGATCTGTTATAATTTTCCATTGAATTAATAACTAGTTTATGTAACTAAATAATTGATTACATGCTTAGGATAATCTGTTAAATCAAAAGCAAAAACTTAATAGATTACATAAAAACCTTAATCGATTATAATGCGTCAGGATTCAAAAAATCCTATATATATGCGTCTTGAGACTTGTTTCAAAACAAGATTTGGTTACCATTTTCAAATACTAACATTTTCATTACGTTTTGATTACAAGAGTGTTCAAGAAGTGATCTTGGAGAATCAAGGCTTCATTGGTTGATTACCCATCAAGATTCTTTCAAGAAAGTGTGCTAAAGTTGTTCTGTTGGATCTACACTAGAGGAGTGTGACTTGGATATCATATTCATCATAAGCAATATGTGATTGTGTACCTGTGCCATTTTTCCAGGGGTTTAGTGTTGTGATTGTTCTCGTTTATTGTAAGAGAGTGAGTTTATTCATCTCTTGTATTGCTATATTGATTTTGAGTGTGGAGAAGAGTGCATTAAGAGGGGTATCTCTATATGATGTAATCCTGCCCGATGTAGTCCTTTTTATCGTATTTTTACCTTTCATAGGTTAGCTTGTAAGGAGCATGGGTTACTATAAATATCCAGCTTCTCTATTGTAATGGGGACTTTTGAGATTAATGAGAATTGAATTTTCTGAAATCAGAAATTATTCTCTCTTGAAAGTCAGGCTAGAGAGTGCAAAGACTCCCTCTAACCACCTTCCAAGCACACTCTCTCTTCCATTTTCCATTTTCACGGTGCTTCTCTCTCATCCACTACATCAGCCTCCACGAAGCGCTACTCATATGCAGCCACATCTTTAGTGGCGTGTGTCAGCATTTCGCTTCCTCGTTAGCGCTTTGATACATCTTCCTCAGCGCATCAATTTTCATTTCACAGAAACCACAGCCTCATTCGCGTCTTCAACCTCAGATTTCACCTTGCATCTTTCTCGAGTCCGTCCACTCGAGAGTTCCTCCATCACAGATTCCACGTTCAACCTCTATTCTACCAACCCTAGATCCAGGTTTTCCACCGAATCTCATCTTCTCCGCTAGGGTTTCGTCTCACCTCCTCCTTCATTTTCATTGTTCCTCTGATTTCCACGATTGATTTACCTTTTCCACCGTTCAATCTTCATTTTGAACCGATTAATCGGTTCATATTGGGTTTCCTTCCATTTCTAGGGTTTCTATCGAGTTTAACCCTCTATTTCTTGTTCTTCTACGAGTTTTTGTCATTTTTCTGCTGCGTTCATCTCTGGAGGAAGCTTCGAAGAAGATCGCGACACGCTCATTCATTATCTCCTTGGACGCTCGTCCATCAGTTGGCACCAGAGCTTCGGTTTCGTCCACGATTCACGCGTCAAAGGTAAGTATCTCTGTTTCGATTCTTGTTTCAGTTTGATTCGCGTCTCTGTCTTTGTTCTAGTTTTGTGTTTTGATTCTGTCTTGATCCTGAGTTTGTTCTTCCATTCCGCTGCTTTGTTCATGTTTTGGTTTAACGTTGTGCGTTTAATTTCTTTCATTTTCGCGTTGTTAGTTAATTTCTTTATTGTCTTGTGTTTAACTTTTGTTCGTGCATCTTCATTCAGTGAAATTTGTGTTCATGTGTTTAGGTTTCCAAATTCTGATAAGGTTGCTTGTTCTGTGTTTGAGTCTTTACCTTGAGTCAGTGTTTTTATCATTTTATTCGGTGAATCCAATTTGTTTGAGTCTTTTAATTTCTAAATCCATTTATGTTTTGTCTATGTCATGTTGCTTTGGTTTAATTGTCAATTAAATCTGAGTTTAACTGATTCAATTGAGTTTTTGCTTTGAGTAAGATATGTACATCATCATAAGCAGTGACATTCAATTGAATGAGCTTGATGCAGACTTCAACAGCAGTTTTAATGTCATTTCATTTATCTGAAGCTGTCTTGAGTTTTTGATGCTGATCATTACATGTAATTGTATTGCACTTTTGAAATTCTGTGAGCTGAAAGTTGAATCTGCTTGTGGATAGCAAATGCACACCAATTAAGCTATGAAATGTTGCATTGAGCTTGGCTGCAATATGCTTACAGCAGCATCAGTCTCTCTTTTGTCCAGCTACACCGAACTGGGTTTTCTTTGAAGTATGTGTTAATGTTTTGAGTATGTGTCTGTTCTGCTTGGTATTAGTTCATTGCTAAGCTTTTAGTTCAATCATATTCAAGAGTCATTTGTGTTTGTTGTGTTAAAGTCATTTTCATCAATAATTTGTCAATTGGCTTAATAAAACTTAAAACTAGTGGTGTGGTTGAGCTGTTTGATTGCATAATTGGCTATTGCATAATTTTTTTTAAGCAAGTATAGTGCAGTACTAACATTTTGATTTGTGCATTTATGATTCAGTTAGATTGTAGTAAGAGCTAGGGTCTGTTGAATGAAATCAAAACAAGTGAAAAAGAATATTTATACAAGTTTAAAAAGCGTTCAGACCTTGTGCAATCCAACTAAGACAAGCTCCAAATCAGAAACTGAAAACATTATCAGTTATGAACTAAATTTGTTGGGGCATTTTATCAAACGCTTTTGTAAAATTCAATACTAGAGTCAGTTAACTGTTTCTGCTCTAACTTGCTTGTTTTTCTTGCTTTCTTAATTCCCTCTAGAGCAATTCTTAGGTTCATTTTTGAGTGCTTCCCTTCTTGATAGCTTTGTTTCTTGCTTGTCTTTGTTGGTTATCTAGTTTTGTCTCAATGTATGTGCATTATGTTCTGTTGTTCTTAATTTGAGCTTTGTTTGCTTTCATAATCTGATCTAGAGTTGTCTTAAGCAATAGATCTGTTGTGTTGTCATTGTTTTGTGGTTGTCTTGCTCTGTTCTGCATATCACTTTGCCTTAGCCTAGCCATTCTTGTTTGAGAAGTTGTTACACTTTGGTTTCTGAAATTTGAAAGGTTTGTGTGCTTGGTAGCATCTTAGGTGGTGGTGGTCTGAAAGACTCTCCAGCTTTGTACTGCCAAGGGAGAATCTTCCTTCCAAACCTTTCCATCTTGAGTGCTTTAAGCTTTAAGAGAGAAACCTGAGTGTTGTGAGCTTTGTAAGGCTGACTTGGCCTAATTCCTTGGCACTTTGAAATAGAGAATTCATTGTTAATCTAACTGTTTGTGATTGTTCATTGTGCAGGAAAAGAAATTGGATCAATTGGAATGGAGCAGTTGTGATTTGCTTAAACTGACATTGCATTCATTTTGGCTTATAAACTGTTTACTGAAATCAGTCAGATATTATGTGTCTGAATGTGATTACTGATTTCATGGCTTGCTTACAATTGTTGAAATCTGTTGAGTCCTTATTAGCACCATCACTCTTTCTTTGTTGAGATCATTTTTTTCCAAATGCATATAGAAAATAGTTTCCTGGTATTAATCACATGCAGCTTTCAGTTTTTGTCAGATTGATTGATTGCATACCCTTGCATGCCACCTAGTTAGGATTTCATGGACAGATTTATGCACGAATTGATTTGCTTGGAGTAATTAGGCTTGTGCATGAACTCATTTTAAAAGCCAAAGCATCATTCCATTTTTTTAAGAAGTGACTAAAGCACTTAATTTCCATTTTTGACTTCCTCGTTGAATTAAGCACATCATTCTTTTTACCCATTGGATTTATCAGATTTTAAATTAGAATTGAATGGTTGTTTAAATCAGTTTAGTTCAGCTTTGAATTACACCCATTGCATCTGGTTAATGTCCATTCCTATTTGTATTTGCTGGATTTAGGTTTGATTTTGTATGCAGAAATGAACCAGTGCAGGGTGTCCAATAGAAGTTGAGATTAGTTTAGAATGAGCATGAGTATAGCTTGAGCAATCAGTAGCAGCCATCTGAACTGAAGGAGTTCTTTTATCTCAAACTGCTTTTGATATCTTAAATTGTTTTGTATGGCCTACAATCGTTGGGATTAGAATTGTTTAATCTGCTGATTTAGTTGGAATTGTTTGTGCAGTATAAGTTGAGACCATTAATTGAGCAGCAGCAGAATCTTAGTGGAAAGCTTGAAAAGCTTGTGCAGCCAAGAGAAAGGGAAGTTATTACTACCCTATATCTTCTTTTGTAATCTGTTTTAACTAAGTGAATACTCATAGCAGTTTTGTTCATGTGTGATTATAGGATGGGCATGCCAAGAAGATTCAAGACAACTGATTCCAGAAGCAACAAAGTTGAACCAAGACTAAGATGTCAAGAAGCCAGATTGGGCACGTGGTTTTCCTGTAGGATGAACAGGACCGTAGCATAGGATTGTTGCTTTTGTAATTGTTTTTCTTCAATTTGTTTGTAATAGGCTTGTGTTAGCCTACTGTTAGCTTTAGCTTTTGTTTTATAAAAGGGCCTTTTATAAAGTCCAAGTTCTTTGGAAGAGTCCTTGGTGCTCTTTCAAACTCTTGGCAACTTTTCTTGATTGCTTTGATTTTTTTTGTAGCATAGCTAGACAGGTGAATGTGTCTTGTTAGCCAAAGCTACAAGCTTCACCATTGGAGTAGACTTTAATATTGACTTGATTTGCGTATCTCGTAGGGGTCATTAGAGTCCGCTGGTTTCTTAAGTGTTTTGTTTGTTTGATTTTGTGTTCACGTTTAGGGGTGATTAGGCTAAAAGGGATTAAACTCTAAGCCTTTTCACATTAGAGTCCGAAAAGTCTAGTCTTTTAGTGTTTAATTGTTTGAGTTTTGTACTTTGTTTATAAATGTGATTTTAGTTTAAGGGGTAATTAGTTAGTAGCCAAAGACATTTCTGGCAAGGCAAGACTTGGTATTTAAGCAGCTCTTTAGCTCACCTCTCTTACCTGGGACTTGTCTAAGTGAAAGTTTTGAACCCTTTAGATTAAGAAAACTTTTAAAAACAAAGATGTCTTCTTATAGTTCATATAGGTCTTCTAGGTTAGATAATGTTGATGAAATGTTTAAACAAGCTAGGAATCTTCCATCCTTTGGTAAAGACATAGGTGCATTAACATATCAAGCTTGGGAAAAAGAAATTGATAAAATCAATCCTTGGTTTTATGAAGAGAGTGAATATTATGTTCTTAGTATATATCTCTCTAGGTTAGAAGTGCATGCAAGAGAGTGGTGGAATGAAAGACAATATCATGTTAGGAAAGGTAGAAAGTCCTCCATACGTGATTGGCATGATTTAAAAGCTTGCATGAGAAGAAAGTTTGTGCCTTCAAGCATTAAAAGAAACCTAGAACTAATTAGGGATTGCATTGATGATGGAAAATCTTGAGCGTTTAAATGATCATGGGGGTGTAGAGAATTATAATTTGGGGCAAGACTTAAAAAGATCAAGGATAAGAAAAGAGAAAGAGAGATTGAGAGAAAAGAAAAGGAAGAAAGGAAAGAAGAAGAGAAGAGAGAGAGAGAAGAAAACGAGAAAAAAGAGGAATTAAGAAGAGAAGAAGAGAGAAGAAGAAAAGAAGAAAAGGAAGGAAGAGGAGAAGATAAAAGAAAAGAAGAAAAGAGAAAAGAAAAAGAGAGAAAAGAAGAAGAAAAGAGAGAAAGGCAAGAAAGAGAGAAGAAAGAAAAGGAGAAATTGTTACTGATGACAAATCCTATTCTTTTAAAGACCATGGAACCTAAAAGGGAAGGTTTCCAAATGTTTACTTCTTTTTCAATAATTGATTATTTTTCAATTTTTGACTTCTCTTTCAAACCAATTGTCATTATATATTCTATGAAAACATTTTCAAAATATGACAATTCAAATCTTGAGTTATTGTTATCTTTAAGAAAACAATTAACTCAAGACAAAATTGAATTTGGACTTCTAAAATTTTCAAAGATTACAAATCAAAGTATTATAAGTTCTTATTCTCTTGTTTTTAAAGAAAAATTCTTTCTCGGATTGATATTAACCGAAGATATATTTGATGTGTATTGCAGATTCGTGTTTGATCCAGGAGGAAGAAAACTAGATCTAAAGTAATAAGGTCACTTCATGGCTTTGCTCCCAAGACTTTGTGGAGCTTCTTCATAAGGCGATGCCAGATTTGAGGACAAATCTTTTTAAGAGGGAGGGTATGATGTAATCCTACCCGATGTAGTCCTTTTTATCATATTTTTACCTTTCATAGGTTAGCTTGTAAGGAGCATGGGTTACTATAAATATCCAGCTTCTCTATTGTAATGGGGACTTTTGAGATTAATGAGAATTGAATTTTCTGAAATCAGAAATTATTCTCTCTTGAAAGTCAGGCTAGAGAGTGCAAAGACTCCCTCTAACCACCTTCCAAGCACACTCTCTCTTCCATTTTCCATTTTCACGGTGCTTCTCTCTCATCCACTATGTCAGCCTCCACGAAGCGCTACTCATATGCAGCCACATCTTTAGTGGCATGCGTCAGCATTTCGCTTCCTCGTTAGCACTTTGATACATCTTCCTCAATGCATCAATTTTCATTTCACGGAAACCACAGCCTTATTCGCGTCTTCAACCTCAGATTTCACCTTGCATCTTTCTTGAGTCCGTCCACTCGAGAGTTCTTCCATCAGAGATTCCACGTTCAACCTCTATTCTACCAACCCTAGATCCAGGTTTTCCACCGAATCTCATCTTCTCCGCTAGGGATTTGTCTCACTTCTTCCTTCATTTTCATTTGTTCCTCTGATTTCCACGATTGATTTACCTTTTCCACCGTTCAATCTTCATTTTGAACCGATTAATCGGTTCATATTGGGTTTCCTTCCATTTCTAGGGTTTCTATCGAGTTTAACCCTCTATTTCTTGTTCTTCTACGAGTTTTTGTCATTTTTCCGCTGCGTTCATCTCTAGAGGAAGCTTCGAAGGAGATCGCGACACGCTCATTCGTTATCTCCTTGGACGCTCGTCCATCACTATATTTCTGTAAACTCAATCAACTATAGTGGAATCCCTTCAACTCAGCTTGATGAAGGAGGATTGGATGTAGGCTTGTGATTAGCCAAACTAGTATAGATTGTTTACCAGATATTTCTCTACTCTTTCCCTCTTGTTGTTGATTCATTACTATTTGTTTATTGATTTCAAAAAAGCCAAAGAAAGAACTCATAAAAATTTTGAAAAGATCATTTTAAGAGGGCTAATCCAATTCATCCCCCCTTTGGCTAGAGATATAAGGCATTTTTATTCTTACAATTGGCGCTAGAAGTTTGAACATTACTTGAATTTTAATCGATTACTTCACAGCTTAATTGATTAAATCGATCTTGATGGCCAATGTATCTTAGACCTTTGGAGAAGGTGCTTCCACAAATAAACCACCCCTATTTGCAGGTGAAAATTACCCTTTTTAGAAAATAAGGACGAAAATTTTCTTGGAATCAATTGACAAAGGTGTTTGGGATGTTGTTATCAATAGCCCGTTGAACCAACAAAGATTGAGAATGGTAAGACAAAGGCTAAAGACTTCTCTGAGTGGAATGTAGACTAAAATAGAAGAGCTCACTATGATGTCAGAGCCAAGAATTTCATTTCTTCTGCACTCACCATTGATGAATTTTATAGAATTTTTATGTGTACAACTACAAAGGAAATGTGAGACATTTTGGAGCTCACAATGAAGGCAATGACGAAGTCAAGAGAGTAAGAAAGAACTCTCTCATTCAAGAATATGAGATGTTCAGAATGAAGAATGGTGAAACAATCTACGATGTACAAAAGAGGTTTACTATGTTGTTAACCATCTTCTTGCCCTTGAAAAAACATTTGACAAAGAGGAAATAAACATCAAGATCTTGAAGAGCTTGAACAAAAGCTGACAGCCAAAGGTTACTGCCATATCCGAATCAAGAAACTTGACCATAAACATGACTACTCTTTTTGGCAAATTAAGAGAACATGAGTTGGAACTTGGGAGATTGAAGGAGGAAGAAGAAGGAGAACAAAAACACATCCTTGCCCTCAAGACTACAAGCAAGACTGAATCAAGAAGACATGTTGAAGAGGTTGATTCTGAAATAGAGAATCCAGATATTGGAGAAATGAATCTCATGGTAAAAAGGTTTTCCAAATTCATGAAATCCAGAAATAAATCCAGTTCTGATTCTATAGGAAACTCAAGATAAAATGGGAGAAAAGGAAAATTTGTTGTTGTCTCAACCTGTTATGTGTGTGGAAAAATTGGGCACATCAAACCTGACTACCCACTTTTGAAAATAAAGCAGAAGCTAGATGATAAAAGCAATCAGGACAGTAAGAAACACAGACAGAAAAAGGCTTAAATAGCCTGGGAAGACAATGCATCAAACTTTCCTTTAAGCGATTCTGATGAAAGCCTTGAATAGGAGACAAACATGTGTTTGATGGCTGGGTCAATCTGTTCTGAAAGTAGTGCAAGCAACTTTGAGGATGAACCAATAGAGGACATGTATTACCGATTACTTGATGCATTTAAAGAATTACATGGTGAGGCAATGAAAATGCAATATCAAGTAAATAGGTTGAAAGTAGTGCAAGCAACTTTGACGATGAACCAATAGAGGACAGGTATTACCGATTACTTGATGCATTCCAAGAATTACATGGTGAGGCAATGAAAATGCAATATCAAGTAAATAGGTTGAAAAATGAAAAGAGATGTTTAGATGAGAGAATTGAAAATGTAGTCAAGGAAAATGAGAATCTAAAATCTGATCTAAAAACTATGAGGAACTCATATAGGCAAACTGAAAAGGAAAATGAGATGAAGGTTCAAGAGTGCATGAATTGTCCTACTCAGTTAGAGAGAATAAAATACTTAACGAGTACTTTATCTAAATTTACTCTAGGCAGCTCAAATCTTGATGCTTTGCTAGGATCCTAAAGAAGCGTGCTTAATAAATAAGCGATAGGATATATGAAAAAGTAATAAAACAAATGTTAGGAAATTTATTGATCTTAGCAAACCATTATCTATATCATGTTTCTACTGCAATAACATTGGACATTTGTCAAAAGCATGCTATTATAAGAAGGTTGGTGTTCCTAAAGGGAAATTCAAGTGCATTCCAAAGGAACCACAACAAGCAACTAACAACAAAGGCTCCAAATTCATTTGGGTACCTGCAACCAAACCATTTAATTGTTTTACAGGTAACTAAGATAAATTGGAGATACACTGGCTCAAGGAATGCACAAAAATGAAACTTATACTCCTCACAACTCCTTGAGTTCATTAAATGTGGTAACTAGCTGTAATATTGACAAAACATGCATCATTTATGTTCTGTATAATCATTTGGATGTGTGTGATGAATGTTGATTGTTTGACATAAAAGAATTGTGTGAAAATCATTTTTTGCGTGTTTTAACCGAATATGTTAGTAGTGTAATCGATTAGACTTTTCTCAATGTTTTCTCTGTTTGCTGAAACTGTGTTATGCGATAGATTTTAATATGTTTTTGGAATGTTTTGTAATTTCAGTCATAAGGCTTTCTGATTGAACATTTTGTTTCTATTGTTCTAAATTGTTAGGAAGAGCCTTATTTTAATTATTTTGTTTCTGAACAATGCTTATTTTTTATGATTATATACATGAATGTTTATAGCTTGAGAAGTGTGACCACTGTTTGATAAATGCTTATCTGAATGCTTCCTTGATTGAACTAAATTTGTGATTGGATGAATACAATGATTGAATATGTTCTGAATGTTGAATTTGATATATCACTTCTCATGTGCTCAATTGTTCAATATCACTCATTAATCATACCTTGTAACATCCTTCATTGGAGCGAATTAAAAGCTTGCATGAGAAGAAATTATGTTCCTCCTTTGTTTACAAGAAACCAAGAGCTTGTAAGGGAACTCATCAAAGAGGGCAATTCAATCATTAAAAATTTAAGTGGGTTTTTTCATAGGGAAACTAAGTTTGGAGAACAACTTATGAGGCTCTTGGATGAGAAAAGAACAAGAAAGATTGAGAGACAAAAGAAGGAATTACAAGAGATAGCTCAAAAAGAGAGAGAGGAGGAAGAAAGAAAAATAAAGAGAAAACAATAGAGAAAAGAAAAGGAAGACAAAGAGAGAATAGAAGAGCAAGAGAGAAGACAAAAAGAAGAAAAGAGAGAAAGAGAAGAACTTGAAAGTAGAGAAAGAGAGAAAAGAAGAGAAGAGGAAAAGAAAAGAGAAGAACAAGAGAGAATAGAAAAAGAAGAATTTGAAAGAAGAGAAAAAGAAATGGAAGAAAAGGCGAAAGTGAAATTAAGGGCAACATCTCCTCCCACAATTACAATAGAACCAAGATTCTTGAGGGGAGATGATGACAAATTTATGAACATCGAAAAACGGCGCCACAAACTTGTTTAACAATCGGCAAGTGTGACCGAATCGTTTCAAGTAATAAAACTCGGTAAGACCAAGTATCGTTCTCCCAAAGGACTCACGGCCTAGTTTAGTTATGTGATTTGTTGATTATTTAAGACTTAAGAACAAATTGATTGTAGTTTTATATGCAAAAGACAGTAAATAAACATGTATGCATGAATTTGATCAATGGAAAAGACAGAATACAAACACTTCAATGAATTATATGGATGAGTATGTTGTTGGGAGTTATCAATTTCATCTTATCCACTCTCATATACTTTAGGAATTCAACATTCTTTTCATCAATTGTTAATGTCACTCTTTAAATCACCTTGCAAGAAGGCCTATCCTTAATTATGAGTTCATAAATTCCTAGCATTCCTAGTAATTAGTTCTGAAGTGCAGGAGCTTAAAGGCAACTAATATGCTATTGGGAGAATTTCCCCGGATCTACATTTCCCCGTACGTTCCCATATCAACAAAATCAATAATCATGCCAATAAATGAGTTAAACAAAGCAAGCAATAAGCAAAGAGGAAAAACCCTAACTAATGATGAAAGAAAGCATAAGTCTTAAAACTAAGATGTTAAAACAAATTCCATATATGAGAGTTTCACAAGACTACATTGATTCCCCAACAACAATACAAGGTTTAGTTCACCATATTCATGGTGAAACTAGATGAATAATAATGGAAGAATGAAAGATAAAACCCTAGAAAGGTGAAGAGGTAGCCTAAGCATCCAAGATCTTCCTTCAAAGGGGTGGAAAAGAGAGTATTTGCTTCGTCTCTGCCAAAGATACAAACCCTAGGACGTCCTAAAGCTTATATACTATTCTAAAAATACAGAAAAATTAGGCCCAAGCCCATAAAAGTGCCGCTCAGCGGTAAGTGCGTGAGTTGTTTTTCTCCCCTCAGCAGATCCAACGTGGGTTTCTGAGTGCCGCTCAGTGGTAAACTACCGCTGAGCGGTACTTGCGGCTTCTCCTTTTGCACTTTTTGATGTCTTTTCTGATTCCATCTCTATCCTTCTTCACTTCTTTCACCAAATTCACCTTAAAACCTGCATAAAAACACTGAAATCAAGCATAAACCTGTCCAGCTCTCTTATTTCTAAAAATATAACCAAAAGCATGATTTCAAGCTAGTTTCTAAGTGTTAAAGGTTGCTTTTAGTATCAATTTTAAGCATGAAAATAACAATTTTTCAACTGTTATCAGGAGGTTTTCAAACCTTTAACTTTTCTCCAATTATCATTGAGTTTTCAAATTTTAACTTTTCTTTTGAAAAAAATGTCATTCCAACCTTTAAAATGTTACAACATTCAAAATGTGACAATTTACAACTTGAGTTATTGTTACCTCTATGGTTACAACTAACTCAAGACAAAACTAAAATTTTAAAAGAAGTGAGGTTTCTTAATTCTATTAAAATTGAAAATTTCAATATTAGGAAGCCTTTTTCTAAACATATTTTTCTATATATCTTATTGAGTCAAATAAAACTAATTAGAGATATGTTTGATGCTTATTGCAAATTGATATTTGATCCAAGAGGGATTCATGTGGAGCCTAACAACAATAAAGCAAATTCAAGATGGCCTACTATGAGGAGCCTCTTCCACAATAACTTTAGATATTCTCATAATAAAGGAGACTCCTCATATTTGAGGACAAATCTTTCTCAAGAGGGAGAAGATGATGACTTGGGCCTATGCCCACCAATTAGTAAAGTCCAATTACTAGAAGAATAGCAAGGAAGGCTTTACAAGGGCCTTGAAGATACCTCCAAGGAAGCCATGTCCTTTATGCTCACTTTTAATTGCAGCCTATGGCCAACATGAAGGTCCCTTAAGCACCATTCCAACCCATAGAGAGGGATAGACCAATAAAAGGTCTACAAGGCCCAATCAAGTAGCGCTCAACACAAACCCTAAAGCGTTGAACATCCACGATGCTGCTCCTCATTTTTCCAGCACATGCATTTGGTGCAAATCCTGTTTCCAACACATGTTCCACACCTGTACACGTGGCCATTGATCCACTAAACACAGTTGATCATTAACCTAGCATAGGGCACCGAATTGGGTTGTTGAATCTACTATAAATCAACACTTATCTTCCTTGTATCAGCACTTTTGGATTATTATAGAGATATATTATTGATTTGCATCCACCTACTCTAGCCAAGAGTCACCTCTACTTTGCTTCTCCCTTATACCCTTCTAGCTTCCTTCCAATGATGGAGGGTCACCTAAGCTAGAACCACTCCACCTTAAGCAAACACACCACCACTTACCATACACATCCATATATTCCGATGCTTCATTTTCTGCATCTACTTAGCTCGTGTTTTATGGTCCAACCTACAAAACTTAAATTATATTAGCTTTTTTAGATTAAGTGATTTCCCATTTAGAAACATATGTTTGCATTGTAATATAAAAGATATTGTGATTGGATATAAATTTAGTTTAGATGTGACACTAGTTATCTGAGTCGACTCTGGCATCCCATATCTGAGTGGGTTGTTCACTAAACCTGTCAATTGGGTTAAAATTTGTGAGGTAATCCAACCTGATCTACTAAGAATTTGGTTTGTCCATATGAAATTTGTGGTGAGCTAGGTTGGTTCACTAATCTAGACATAAAAAAATCACTTCTCTTTTAAGTTAATTGTTTAGCTCAAAATACAAGTTCAAAATATAATCAAACATTAAAAAAAATTGGGGGAAAGAGATTGACAGTAATTACACTTTGTCTATTCTCTATCTTTGTTTCTCATTAGTCACAAGTTTTAACTTATTTTAAGAAGATGAAAATGTTAGAATAATTTTTGAGATTATTTAGATTTTACTTAGAATTATGATTTATTTATTATCTAAAATGAGAAAAAAACATTTTTAAAATAGGTTTAGACTTTTTAAATTTTAGTTACATATTAAAAAAGTTTGATTGAAGAAAAAAAAAGTTGTGGGTCAGATTAAGATCAATTTTTTTAATTCACTAGTAAATGAGTTGACTTAGATTGATTCACTAAAGTCAATCCACGGTGAGGCAGCTCAATGGTAGTTCTATTGTTTATCCATTTATAGCCATCACTCACATTAGTGTTGGTATTTTCATTTCGCGTGCACTGTGACGCTAATCCATGCTTTTGTTGCAGTGCACATAATTATATTTGCAAATTTTGATCATTATCCGTTGATAAGAAATAATCATCAAATAACCATTAAGACATTTCCATAATTCTATATTAGGTTTAAATTTGCAAAATTTAATGTGAAAGTGGATATGACCATCACTGCTAACTTCCAGACATTTTACCAAGCATCATTGCTTGTGACTGTAATATGCTTATCTGGTTTACAACCAGAGGACTTTCAGCCCTTATATTAAGTGACAGAAACCTGCAGTAGTTCTTTGGCAATCTTGATGCATTCTGTCATGGGGCAATTTGTCTTGATTGCATTTGTTGCAATGTGAGACCTGCTGGCAGCATAACCCTTCTGCAATAAACAACATTAAAGGCTCAGTAAATATCTGGTTTCTGGAACTTTATTTGGAGTCAGCATGAACAATGTATGGATGAATAAAATATCATATAGTTCTGAGTGTTTGAAACTTTTTAGCTTTTAACCTATTTTAATGTATCTTTTTCCTATAGAAAATTTCCAATAAGGGAAAGAATATACTCATGATACATGATAAAAGGTAAAACCCTTTCGTTTTATGTTTTGGTAAACCATATACCAGGAAGCCAATCAGTTTTACTGACTAAGTAAAGTTTTGGGCATTTGCCTAAAGGGGGACTGTGTTGACCTGTGATGTGAACATTGTTAAGCCATAAATGATGCCATGGCTTGACATAGGAGTTTAATTAGTCATATTTGAATTAATATCAGAAAAAAGACTATATATCTAAGCATCATTGATTAATAATAATCTTTTACCAATTTTGGAAAAGATCTGAACTAAATTTGTGTCTAACAAAAATCTTCCAAACATATACTCAATAAAGTTCACAGTTATAACGTATTTCTTTTAGATAAAAGATTTGTTTAAGAGTACCTGGTGCATGGCGCTCATCAATGCCTTCAAAGATGGAGAATTGATTTTTGCACGGCTAGCCATCTGCTTAAATACACAAAAACCACCATAAGCCATTCTTCTAACAGAGTGGCTAACATTATATTACATTGCAACAAAGATATAATTTCAACAAGAAGCACCTCATCCAACTTGATGTACCCAAATGGCAACTTGGGGTCACTTTCATCCATCATCACTGTTATAAGCTTTTCAAGGTTGTCTTTACCATCACATCCTATCCATCCCCACTGCTTGGCCAGATTTAGCATGTCCATAAGATAGGCAGCATCATGAAGAGGTCCCGTCCAAAGAGGCCCTGATACCACAAGGGAGTTTGGAACCTGAAAAACAAATTAAAACAGAAAATAATTTATGCACTCTTCTGAAGCAACATTTTTCTGCAATTTGATCTCCAGAAAATTTAAACCACACAACAAAGCTTGAATGGTTTCCTCATTCCTGTTTCATAACCATTCATTAGCATGTGTGAATAATAAATGAATCCAAAAGGGAGGGGGTTACATCTTAGCTGTGTTACATTATAAATTACTATTCAAAAGAAGGGAAAAGAAACGAATACACTCAGAATTGTTTATTTCTTATGCAGTAACTGTTTAAATAGGAGTTTAGGACTAAAAAATACAGGTGAATAAAATATCATATAATTCTGAGAAGGATTGTCTGACACTATTCCTTGACTGCAAAAGTTAAACTCACAAATATGAACAAACCTCAATGATGAAGTCTCAAACTAACAAGACCATACCTTTGACATGCTGCACGAGCAACTTATCTGACCAAGTTGATCCCAAGAAAACTCATGGGAATTTCCACACTGCTGGCAGTAACCAATGTAACCATAATGCCTATAAGAGTCACAAAAGTAATAAATACAAGAGTAAAAACACATAGCAATGAAACGAGAACACGCACACACACATACACAAAAGAAAAGGAAAGCTAAGTTTAACACAGACACAATGATACAATACCTAGTGTCATGAATCTTCCCGCGATTCAATCTGAGCAAGACTCGAAAAACAGGTCCATGAAAAGCATAGTAAGAAAACAAGGGCGTGATATGATACCCCAAAACTGCAGCCTCCCTGGTAACCCCACCTATAAGCATTCGCAAACCAATCTCGTTCGAATACGGCATAGGGCGCACATAAGCTCCATATGCAGCTAAAGAACTGAGGAAAAGTAGAAAGTTAACCAATTGGGGACCTAAATCCATTACAATAGAACATGCAAATAAGCAATCACTTATTGACCATACATAAACATAGATAGAGCAAAAGAATGAAAAGGAATCTCACTGATGAGGACGGTGGCCACCAGATGAGAAGCCATCAGTGGAAGTAACATAAAGCAAGCCACCGAATTTCAAAGTACTAATGGCAGACCTCAAGAACGAAGAGTCACTCCCAAAAGAATCAACATCAATAAAATCAAATAAACTCTTCTGCAAATAATAATCAGTCATAACCCTATTAGCTTCCAAATGAGTAACCACCCATCTCCCCTCCTCTTCCGAGGAAACTCTCGACAAATTCTCCACAATGGTGCTTCCATAACTCTCATTCCCATCATTGGCCGCAACAAAGTCCGCTCCAGCCTCGGCCAAGTACCGAAGTGACCGAATTCCACATCCACACAATGCGTCCAGGACGCGCAACCTTCCGTTACCCCTCTTGTGTAACGAAGCGGCCAAAACGCCGAGGTCTCGGCCGGTGGCACTTTCCTCTCGAAAAAACGCATCTCCTGTGCTAAACTCCAAACCCCTTTCAATGAGGTAACTCCTCTCGCGGGTTTTCTGCGGAAAGACGGGAACTTTAGCACCGTCGCACTTAATACCAGAGAAGGAGTTATTTGGAAAATACAAGCGAGGTGACGAAAGAATAAATAACATGTCGAAGATTACGCTCGAAAGAAATGTAACAGTCTAAATGGTCTTGAGTCAAGTGATGAAAAATTAAAAAGCCTGAGAAATAATGCTTGTGTGTCAATAACGGATGGAGTTCAGACTTTGCTTGTCAAATATAAGTTCGTTTTATTTTTTATTTACTATATTTTTTTGTATATATAAAGAGCAAAGATCACGTTTCCTGGAACAGCAGAGTTAGCAGCTTCTAACGTCAATCACCACTGTGTCAGTGATTGACAGAGTGGGAGGTTCTTTAGAATTTTAACTCGTGTGAACGTTGGCAATGAGGTTCAGAGCTTGTGACTATGCTGCATTCCAGGCAAAAGCTATAAACTTTCTTCATTTTCTGTACTAAATTTCGTTTTCCTTTAACCTCTGTTGTTGTGGGTGATGATAATCATTGAGGTATTCTGTGGCTCAAAAGTACTATTTTCTTTAGTCAGCCGTTTTTTCTCCATCTTTGTTCAATGTGCCTTTCTTCATGTTTCTCGTGTGATTGAATTGTTCTGTTCTTGAATGTCTTCTGCATAAAGAACTGATTTTTTGGTCTTAATTTCTTGAGTTCTTCCTTTGAACACGTTTGCTGAATTTGATTTTCTGTGAATAATCAGTTATTTGTGTCTTGTTTGGGAACTGTGGCATGCTGTTACATCTTGTTTTATCCATGCTACCAACCTTGCCTAAGGGGATGAGACTTGGTTCTTTTCAGTGTTCCTTGATAATAAATATCAAATGTTTATGAACTGATGATTTGATAGATTTGCATGGCCAGCTGTGAAGCTCTTGAAATGAATTGGTTAAAGTTTTCTACACAACATTAGCCCAGAAAATTTTGTTAGTGTCTCAAAAGCAGTAGCTGATATATACGAAGACAAGTGCTACAAAAATTTGGTAAGGAACCTAAAGCTAAATGTCTTCAGTTAGAAATATAACTATGTATAAATGTCCAATATTTAATCCTAGGTTCACCAAAATGCAATTTGCCAAATTGTGTATGTTTTCATGAAGGCAATTCTCTTATAAGAAGATATTAGATTTATGGACTAATTTTCTGTTTTACATGCAGTCACTGAAGTTAATGTCTAGATGTTGTGTTTGTGTTGTTGTCTAGGTTTTTATTTTGCTGGAGATCTAAGTTATACATCTGCAGCTATGGATGATAAGAATGAAAATTTGCTACCACCTAGCCAGCTGTTATCAATTGATGAGGAAATTTGGAAGATGGTTGAAGAGAGGGCCCAAGAGATACTATGGACAATTGAACCAAATCTATTATCTGAGGAGAACAGAAAGGATGTTATTGATTATGTTCGGAGCCTAATAGGAGATTACTATGGAGCACATGTTAGAACCTAATAATCATGTTTATAATTTTTTATTCTGTGCCATTGGTTTCTACATTTGGTCTTTTCTTCGTTTAATGAAGTTGCTTTCTTCCTCTAATAATTAGTTGTCTGCTCTTGTAATGGTTGCTGCTTTAAATGATCTGCATATAATTAGATCCGTTTTGATGTATGCTGCTATGAATGTTCTTTGATTTCTGTTTAGAAATTATTGGTGCAAAACTCTTTTCCTTTTCTCTATGTATACTTTCCTTTTAAGAGCAGTTATATTCAAATGTGATTTTAGATGTGCAGATAGACAACTTCCCCCATCAACTCATCCTTTTCTCCCCTTCTATGCTTAGATGTCTGAAATTACATAAAAATCATGCCATGGAAAATCAAGCTACCATTTACAAGTCTTATGTTCAAAATATAATTCCTACACTGCTGGCTGGCTTAAACTTTGCATTCTGTATTTTGTTTCCTTGACACTGTGGTCTTCCTCTTACTTTGATCACCAGATAATAAAACTTTTCCAATTCAAGATCAAATTTATAGATTATTTTTAAACCTTGATTGTCACTTTAAACTTTGAAAGCTTTTTTGCTGTCAATAGAAAGTTCATTTAATTATTTTATTCTGCTACAGAAGTGATTGTAAATGAATGTTTTACCTCTTTGTGGACCTACAGGTCTTGACATTCGGTTCTGTTCCACTAAAAACCTACCTTCCTGATGGAGATATTGACTTGACAGCTCTTAGTCACAAAGATACAGAGGAAGATTTGGCCATAACAGTGTGCAGTATACTTGAAAGAGAAGATGACCCTGAATACCAAATAAAAGACATACAACATATACCTGCACAGGTCTAGAAACAAAATTTTCCATTTCAACTGTTATCACTACTTCCTGTTGTTTCATTTTCAAAATTAATATGTTTGTGTTTGACCTGATTAGACACGAGTGTTTAACATTTTTTGTCAAAGGATATCTGTCAACTTCATGGACTTCCTCTTTTATGTTTTGATGATGAGCTGCAGGTCCAGCTTGTGAAATGTACAGTGAAAAATATACCAGTTGACATCTCTTTCAATCAGAGGATTGGATTCTATACTATACACTTTTTGGAGCAGGTATTTGATTTAAATAATATTTGCACGTAATTGGGTGTTCTCTGATAGTTAAGTGTAACCAAGAAATACTTGATAGTTAAGTATACCTTTATCTGTGATTAGTCTTAGTTGTTCTTGTGAATATATATAGTGTTAGAAATCAAATTTATCATTTTATATATTGGTACTGCACTTTTAGATGTTTCAGATGTCATGTAGACATTTTGGACTCATTTTCCTGTTACGTTTTTACATACCTGCTTGGCTTCTCCTTCTTCTACTACAGTGTGTGAAATAATACATTCTTAGATATGTTTCTGGGGTCCTGCAGAGTCAAAAACTGTGTGAATGATCATGTAGAGAACACCGTAAAAAATCTGTCTCCATTTTAAGTTAATGTTTACTCGGTCCTTTCTATTTTCTCGGTACAAGTGTTGCCAATTCTCTCTCTTCCCCCGCAGTTCATCTATTTCTGATTGAAAATACATTTTTCATTCAGTTTCTATTCGGGCTCTGCTAAGTTTTCTTGTTGGAAATGAATTTTTAGGTTGATCAGCTTGTTGGAAAGAACCATCTCTTCAAACGCAGTATTATCTTAATCAAAGCTTGGTGCTATTATGAAAGCCGAATTCTTGGTGCACACCATGGACTGTTATCAACGTATGCGATAGAAATACTGGTCTTGTATATCGTGAATCGTTTTCATTCGTCACTGCGTGGTCCTCTGGAGGTGAGTCATCTCTTTCCATCAATAACATTCTTTGGACCCTTTCAGCATTTGTTTTAAAATCTACCTGAAGAATAAAACCACTGAATCGCCACTATTAGCAGGTTCTATACATATTCTTGGACTACTACGGTTCATTTGACTGGGACCATAATTATGCTAGTATATGGGGTCCAAAAGCCTTATCCTCACTTCCTGAAATTGTTGGTAAGTGTTAAGCTATTGGATGTATTTTCATTCTTCGGTCCTTTGATGTATCCCAACTTGTTGGTAAGTGTTAACCCATTGCTGCAGAAACACGAGAATGTGATCAGAGTGGATTCTTGCTCCAGAAAGAGTTTCTCAAAAACCACAGGGATATGTGCTCTTCTAGCATAAGAGCATCGGAGACAGTGACTCCTGAGTTTCCCGTTAAGCAAATGAACATCTTGGATCCTCTAAGAAATGATAACAACGTTGGTCGTTGTGTCAACTTAGGTAATTGTGCGCACTTAAGCATCAATGGGTTATGGTCATCATGTTTTGTACTTAATTTGCTTTATACCTTTAATACTTCATATGTATGTATGATTTAAAGAACATCTACAAGTTCACTAGATTTTGATGTTTCATGACGTTTCAAATTTGTAATGGTTATTTGCAGCCAATTTACATCGAATAAGATTAGCTCTTTCCTATGGTGGTCGAAGGCTGAAGCAGGCCCTCACACTTCCAGGAGAAAACATGGGTTCAGCACTTGAGAAGTTTTTCTTCTGTACTTTGGAAAGGAATGGGAAAGGAGAAAGGGCAGATGTTGACATTCCTGTTTGTCCATTTGGTACTGGAAGATCTGAAGGGTCTGTCCTGGATGGAGACCATGCCAGTTACTATTTTGACTCACAATATGTTCAGCAATATCCCAATTACTCCATGCCAGTAACAACTGTGCATTCCAATTCTCCATCTCCACCTTCTCACGATGACATGCCTGTCCTATCAACCCAGCAAAACTGGAGTGAAGGTGATTTCCTGACATCACAACAAAACTGGAGCATGTTTTATCAAAGTGCTAGCAATGTATACATCCCAGGACCGACACTGTATCATCCAACTTACAGCCTTGATGAAGGAGTCAAATCACGAGGAACAGGCACATATATACCTGACTTGGTATGTTGTCTTTCTTATCAAACTCCATTTGTTTATGTTATGATAGCACACAGTATATCATCCTAAAAACGGTTGAATCTTGCAGAACTATTACTCCTACTGGGATATACGCGTAAATGAGAACTGGCCAAGGAAAATTCCCATTGTAAAGAACAATGCATATCCAAAATCACCTCCTACAGAGCAACTAGTGGAGGAGGTTCATTCTGAGACAAATTTGAATGCTAATTCAACGCCGTTTGAGTTCACAAAAGAAGACTTCCCCCTTCTTTCAGGCATTCCCAAGGCTACACTTCCAAAACAAGCACAAGCATCTGCTTCATTAGCAAAGGCATGTTCTGAGACAGACAAGGGTGGTCATTCTATGTTGTCTGAGCACTCAAGTGAAGATTTGTCCCCCCTTCTTCCATGCTTTCGCAAGGATACACCACCAACACAAGCCCAAGATTCTACTCTATTGGAAAATGCTCATACTGAGACGGACATGGGCAGCAATTCGCAGTCTTTTGTGCTCTCAAACGAAGATTTCCCCCTTCTTCCAAAGGTTTCTTCTGAGACACGCAAGGATGGCAAGTCAAAGTCATTTGAGCTCTCAAAGAAAGATTTTCCTCTTCTTCGATCTTCACTGAAGATTGTCCCGTCAGAGTCTGCAAAGTTAACCAAGCAAGCTAAGAGTTTCTCATCCTCTAAACTCAAAAATATGGAGTTTGGAACTTTCAAGTATTCAGATTCACTGAAGGTACAAAGTTTGCCAACAAAGAGTAAGAAAGAAGATTGCGGTGTTTCATTATCTCAAAAAACTGTAATGGTAGTCCCGAAGGTGGCAAGTAAGAGGCAAGAGGAATCTCACCAGAAGATGGGTTGAACTTGTTGACATGGATATTTTAGAGGATATGCGTCTGCAGAGTTGTAATGTAATGTGTAGCTTGGTTGTGATTGGACCATGTTCTAATATAGTAACTTTAAAATAATAGTCGATTGTAACTTTTTTCTTTCAACAGATATAAACGCGGGAGAATATAGAATTAGTTGCTGGTCTCAAACCTCGTAGAAACAAATAATTGGTTGGGATGCTAAGCAGTTCTGTTCTGCATTGGTTGGAATAGTAATCTAGGGTCAGAATGACTTCTCCATTGGGATGAACTCGTAAAATAAGGTTTAGTAGTAAACCTTATGATCTTTTATGGGCCAGTACTTATGGCTAAGTTTGAATTAGTAGTAAAAATGACTGAAACGTTTTCGAATAAAAATGTTTTAAAACCAATAAAATGTTTACAAAAAAGAAAATAACAAATTTTGTAAGAATTTCTTTTAATAAAGATCTTGGATAATGTGTTATAGAAAAATACTTCAATTTAAAATTATCTTAATTTAATTAATTTTAAACTCACGTCTAAAATCAAATAATTACTTTGACAAGATATATTCCACAGCATCTCTTACAAGTTTTTTTTTTTGTTTCTAAACCGTCGTTTTTTGACAAGTCCACGCTGGTTTTAATGCCCTGTACTGTGAGTGTAGGTTGGTTGAAAAAGAGGTGAATGAATGAAAGTGAATAGAACAAAAATGGTTTCAGCATATATAGTAGAAAAAGAGAATTGCCATTGACTGGGGAGTGAAGAACACTGTTGGAAGTGGTCTCCCAATAACCTTTTTCTACATATGTATTAATAAAATACACCCACACACCATGGCTATTAAATGTATCATCCGTTTTCATAAATTTACCGTCTGAAAACTTATTTCTTTAAACATCAAATGAAATTATTTTTTTTAACACTGAAGTCGTCCCACAATTGTATAACTTCTTTATTTCATCGGATGAAGTTGTCCAATAATTCTATGACTTTTTTAATTAAAGTCATGTGGATATATAACAAATTCAACTTATACACTAAAATCGTTTTAAAACGACTTTAACTCAATTTACATGAAATTGTATTTGACTGAAACAATTTCTTAACACGTCCTAGCTTTCCACGACCTATGTTAGATGAAAAAATTTTCAAAATTTGTCTCACTCCCGTAATTTGCAAATGGAATTGCAACACAGTGGTTAAAATAACCTCTCTTATTACATTCTGTTTGTTTGGATGAAAAGGTGTGGACCAATTTGGTGTGACCCAGTGCATTTTTTTTACCTTGCTCACTATGTATCAATATGGTTTGGTGCCATATTATAAGCCTATAGAGTTGTAAAAACGGGTGATTCGGCTCTATCCGGTCCGACCCACCACGGATTTGTTACTTAATTATTAGCGAGCTAAAAAAATTTGAACTCGATCTGACCCACCATGTGTTAGTGGGTTAAACGGGTTGGTTCACTGGCTCACTTAATTATAATTTTTTTAAAATAAAAAAAATTATAATTTTTTTTAATTTAAATCTAAATAAATTTCATTTTAAAATGATGTTAAACTCCAAAGACAATTAAAAAACCAAATATCATACAATCCAAGCCTAATCCAAAAACATACACAAAAGGCGAATAATAAGTTTTTAATATTGATAGTTTTTGTATCGGCTTAAATGCTTACTTAGTCCCCATGTTAAGAGGTGAATTTTTGTTTAGTACCCAATTTTAAAAATGAAGACATTGGGTCCTTCTGTTATGAAAAGTATATGAATAAGGTCCACAAAAAAAGAACAAGTTCAACAAATTATCAAAGAAAAAGCTCAAGAGAAAGAAAAAATTGGACAGCAGAAGAGAGAAGAGAAAAAATACGGCTACATCAGCATGGACTTAACGTCGTTGCTGTCAACTTAACGGACAAGACCTTATTCATACATTTTTCATAACATAGGGACTCAATGTCTTCATTTTTAAAACTAGGTACTAAACAAAAATTCACCTCTTAACCTGAGGACGAAGTAAGCATTTAAGTCTTTTTGTATCACTTGTCCATCTATAATATTAGAGTCATCAATTATAATATTTTCTCTCTCGAAACATTTTTTTATCGCATCTACAATATAATAAAAACATGCTAACTAATAATAGTGAAACACAAAATAATAAATAATTAAACTAAATTAGATGAGTTGGTGAGCCAACCAAGCTCACCACGGGTTCAACCCACGTGAGTCGGGTTCTAAGTAAGTCGGGTTGAAAACTAACCCGCATAAAAAAATTAAATTTTTTTCAAACCCAACCCGGCTCAAACTCGTGTGAGCCGGGTTGACTCACGGGTTACAATCCATTTTGACAGCACTATGTCCAGTACAGTTGTGAAGGGGTATTGCTCGTCTTACCCAGCACCACTTTACTTGTCTGAGTCTGACGCGGTGTATGATTGACACCACTTTCTACCCAAAACCTTGAGACAATGAGTTAATGGGTCTTTCATCTTTACATAGTGCTCTATTTTATCATTTCTATCAAATGCGGGACCTAGACTCACACTTAGATTCCCAACAGTTTATTCTTTTTGTATTGGATTTCATACTCAAAGAGTTTTATTTTGAGTATCATAGAAAAAGAATTAGAGTTTTGTACATGATGAAGTTTAATTTATGAAATTGCAAACATTAACAAGGATTGGCTTCTAACATTATCTTAGTTTTTCTTACTTGTAAAAGTAATTTTGTAATTGCTTAGAACATATTTTTCTCTCTCATATTTGTATTATGGGATGAATGGGGAAGGATCCAAAAAGAGGATAAAATTAGGTCACTTTGGTGCTTTAGAACAAGACACAATAGTCAAAAGGAAAGGAGACAAAATAACACATAAGAGATGGAGTGGCTATGGCTTTCACATTTTTTTCTCTGATTTTGGGTGACTATTGGAGCTCCTAGTTTGTTACAAGTGTTCTTCAAATGTTATTAGATTCATCTTCTTATTCTTCTAATCTCTTCTACGTTTTTATTCTCACTTCCAACAACTTCAACTTTTGCAGTTTATGTACAGTATTGTTCAAATTTTGTATTTCTCTAATTTTGTGTTGTTTACTTTGTGACTTGTTGTTTTAATTCGAGTTTCAGTTATAATTATGTTTCACTAACTATGTTTTTGTTTTTTTCACACTTTACACCCATTAAATTTCAACTTGCACATATTAGATTTCATCTTAGCATTTATGTTAGTCAATTTTACACATTGTTGTCAACTAATTACACATTTCATCATTTAGTTGATTTGTTGTTTCTATTTTCCAATTTTAGCTTACTATTCTAAATTTAGTTGATATTTCAACATCTTCTATTTCCATTTTTACTTTAATGTTGTTGCATTTATATTTCCTTATTTTGCATTTTATTTTGCTTCTATGCATTTTACTATTTTCTCTTTTCTTTTAAACTCAATACAATCTCCTAACCTTCAAAGTGACAAATAAATTTCAATTAATGAACTCACATGACAATGTTCCTTGAACTAACTAGGTTGATTTCTATACTACGTTAATAACACAGAAAAAATTAGTTTTATTTTATGGAGCTTATTTCTATCAATTGTCAATTGTTTTTATCATCTTTTTTTATTTCATCCTTGTTTTTTTCACTGTACATTTGCATGGGATAGTAGAGGTTTTTTCTGCATGAAGAATGGAGGCACGAACACAGCAACTAAAGAAGTTGGAATCAATTTTCAATCATGCAGAACCAATTCTCTAGTGGGCAGAACTAGTTTTCTACTAGACAAAATTGATTTTCTTGTAGGGAGAATCAGTTATTTGTTCCTGATGAACGGGTCGCACCGCTCACAAAAATTGTGCATAAAAGAAATGCAGTATAGTTTACTAGGAAGTGACTCCTAGGTCGTCTCTCAAGGACCAATTTGAGTGGTTCAGTCTCAGATTTAACACGAAGTGGGGGGGGTTTTCTGGATGTTTTGTGCGGTAAAATAAAATTGGAAATTGGAAATAAAACAGCAGAAAAATTAAAATAAATTAAAACTGGGATTTAAACACAATTGAATTTAAAAATACTGAAATAAATTTAACGACGGTAAAAACTGAACGGTAAAAGACGGTAAAAATAGACAATGGAAAATTTAGCAGTGTTTGAAATTAAAATGCTGGAACAATAAACATGCAGAAAACATAACAGCAGTGTAAATAAAATTTACCCAAAGCAACAGTGAAAATGAATAGTAAAAACAACGTTGAAAATAAACTGAACGGTAAAACGCAATGACAGAACTTAACGGTGCAGAAAATCATGAACGGTAAATTGAACAGATAAAAGTACTTGACTGAAAATGAAATTCATGAAAGTTTCAACATTTAAATTAAAATTCTTGAACAATACCATTAAAAATGAACTAGCAAAGGTGACACAACTTAAGAAATTAAAACTACATTTTGGCACTGTTTGAAATAGAAATTCAGAACCTCTGGAAGAGAGGAACCGAGAGTTGCTTCCTAACTATCCTAAATCCTACTCCTCAAATCTCTAATCCTAAAATCTAATGACTTTGCTTCTCTGCCTGCTCTCCTTTTATTTCCAAAAGTCAGGAACATCCTCCTTCAATTCAGCAAGATTTTGTGTTTTGTCTCCGTAGCTTGCTTCCTATTTTCTTCCAGACTTGTGTTTTTGTGCTAGTAGCTTAAGACTTTCTGCACCTCCTAGCCATGCAAAACAAATAGGGTGGGACCCTCTATTTCTTGTAGGCATGCGGCTATTCTTCTCTGCATTCCAAAGCATGAATCAACTCCTATTCCTTTCCACTTTCGACCCCTCTTCACGATGCTGGAGCTGCTGTAATTCTTCACCAAAGCTTCACTTACGGCCTTCTCCTCTTTTGGTGGCTTCTTCTTTGCTGCACCCTGAATGCTTCTCCTTGCTGCTGGATGGCTACGTGAAGTTTACTGCCCCACGTGAACTCCTCTCTTCAACCATGACAGCACCTCAAGCTCTCTTCTTCTCATTCATCCAAAATCCAACACCATGGGTGCCACTTCTTTTTCTTCTTTCTTCTCTCGTGAATCACCATTCTTTTCGGTGCTCCTCCAAGCTGGATGCTGCCTCCCTTGCTTCTGGAACGCAACTCCCTGCTGCATCCGTTCTTCATCTCCGCTGGATGGCTGCACCTTCCAACCAACCGTGAGCTCTTCTTTTCTTGCTGGAACAAACTCCTCACGTGTTGCTGCTTCTTGGTTCCGTGAGCTTTTGCTAGAACAATTCTTAGTGGTGGATGGACCTATATTTCAGCATGTAGCAGCTTACACCTTTGGAGCTCTTTGGACGTTAGCTTTCAACCAAGTGGTGGCCTCTTTATTGAAGTTCACGTTTGTTGGATGGGTAAGGTGAAAGCAACGTTTTCCCTTCTTTCATCCAGAAATGCTTTGCTCTTCTTTCCTTCTTTTCCCGTAAACTCCAACCTATACAACACATGTGTGATCTGCATTTTTCTTTTGGTGGGGCCGTGACATTCTTCCCTTCATAATACCAATTTCATAAACTTTACCATTCCATTTTAGAAGTCCTTTATGTGTATGTGAGCTTCAACTTCCAACGTGGGCCATGAAGCATCTTTCCTTGATAAAATTCAGACTTTGTTTTGGAGATGCTACGTGATATGGATCACTAAATAACAAAATGGAATAAAAGTGAGTGGTGGCCCATATGTTGTCTCCTTTATAAAATGACAAAAGAAACACAACCAATATGCACTCTTTTTTTATATGGCCGTGACATTGATTCTTGTTCCTCTTAGAAACCAAATTGAAAACAAAAGAATTTTGCTTTGCATTATTTTTCCATGACCGTGTGCATCTTAAGACAAATGGCAGCCACTTTCTTCAAAAGCCGTGAGTTGCAACATGGTTTCCAAACCAACCAATATTACTTCTTGAAATGAGCTTTAAAATGTGCCAACATGAGTGTTGAATCCTTGAGTGTTGGGATGTCTTAGCACCGTCCAATGATCAATTCCAGCCACCACAAGTATCAAACAACAAGCAAACAATGCAAACAAATTAGCAGTCACTCAAACAGTCAGCACTAGACTGACATAGGAGAGTAAAACAAATACTGGGAACAACACAGAACGAATTTGAACAAAATAAAAACTACACATGAAAATAGACATCCAGACGAAACTATGAAAAAAAATTGCATGCAAAACGGATAAGAATTGTATTCAAACGAAGACACACAAGTTGACACAACATTCACGCAGCACTGGGATGACATAGGAGAGTAAACAAATTACTGGGAACAGTACAGATCGAATTTGAACAAAGTAAAAACTATACATGAAACTAAACATCTAGACGAAACTATGAAAAAAAATTGAATGGAAAACGGATACGAATTGAACTCGAACGAGGACAAACAAGTTGACACAAAATTCACACAGCAACCAGCGAAAATTGAAGTGGCTGAAATGCATTGGGCTCAATTGTCATTTCTCATTTAGCCTTCAAATGTCCCAAAACGTTATCCAAAATTTTCCCGTAATTAATAATGCAAAATAATAAGCTCAGAGAATTCAAATTAGTTAAAATAAGAATTTTCGATCAAATTAAGCACAATTAGGAAAAACAGGAAAATACCGGACGTTTAAGCACAATTCCCCGACTAATTTTAGTACAATAAACTAAGTGAAGTGAATAAAATATTGACTCATCAGTTCCCACAATAGATTGTTTGGTTGTATGGAGTTGTCTTGGTGTTTGAATACGTGTGAGCAGCTCCTTCCACAGACCCACTTGCATTAACACCAGCCTCTCTCCCTTTCTCGTCCCATTCATCTGCAACATTACTTCCATCCCAGCCAACATTTCCCCTTTCAAGATATCTAGTCGCTCCCCTTTCAAGGACAGACAATTGTCAATCCTCCTTCCCCTACCTTCAACCTCATGAAAACCATTGTGCACTACCCATGAGGGAATTTAGTGGGGTTTCGTTGTGGAGATATTAATGAGGCATATGCAATTCAATACTGATATCAGTCATAAATATAAAATATACTGATATCAGCATTAATTGTGAAGCTGTGCATCCAATCATGCGGGATTTGTCCAACAAATCAAAGCCAATCAAGAGAATCAAATTAGCATGATTTTAGGAATTATTTTAGGCCATTATTCTGTATATAGGATTGCTGTTTCTGTAAATAGCTTCCTAGGAATGTATATAAATTTGACATCTATTTTCAATAAAACATCAGATTCTTCCACTGCCAAGTCTCTTTATGGTATCAGAGCCAAGACCTCTGGCACGTTGAAATCTCGATCAACTAATGGCTGACAATGGAGATAAGTCTAATAATAAAGGAAAACGTGTGCTTTCCCTTTATGATCTCAATTCCAATGATAATCCAGGAAACATCATCACTCAAGTTCAATTGCGAGGCGAGAATTACGAGGAATGGGCTCGTGCCATACGAACCTCCTTGCGTGCTAGAAGAAAGTGGAGTTTCGTTGAAGGCACTGTTGAACGGCCGAAAGAAGGGACAACAGAACTTGAGGACTGGTGGACAGTTCAATCTATGTTGATTTCATGGATTCTCAATACCATAGAGCCAAGCCTGCGATCTACGATTTCATACGCGGAGAATGTGAAGGACCTGTGGAATGATATCAAGGAAAGATTCTCGGTTGCCAATGGTCCGAGGATACATCAACTCAAGTCAGAATTGGCAGGTTGCAAGCAAGAAGGCATGAACATAGTTGCGTACTACGGAAAGTTGAAAATCTTGTGGGATGAATTGGCTAACTATGAGCAAATACCAGTATGCACATGTACTGGTTGCACTTGTGATATACCCACTAAGCTGGAAAAGCGGAGAGAAGAAGGAAAAGTGCATCAATTCCTTATGGGTCTGGATGATGCCATATATGGAACCGTGCGCTCAAGTTTGCTCACAAGCGATCCTTTGCCCTCCTTGAATCGGGTATACTCGATTATAATTCAAGAAGAACGTGTCAGAACAATAACTAGATCACAGGAGGAAAGGGGTGAGATTGTGGGACTTGTGGCACATGCTAAAGGAAGAAACCGCGGGGAGACCAAAGAAAAATCTCAGATTTGCAAAAACTGCAACAGAACAGGACATGATGTCAATGCTTGCTTCCAATTGATCGGATACCCCGAGTGGTGGGGGGATAGGCCAAAAAGTGACGGGAAAGCTAGTGGGAAGAGCAAGATGGTGCAACGAGGAAGAGAAATAGGTGTGAAAGCCAATGCTGCACAGACAAGTACAAACGGTGGTGCAACTAGACTTGTCACAGATGCAGACAAGGCTGGTCTCACTGGATTGACTTCTGATCAATGGCAAAAGTTGATGGACATGCTGAACAAGGTGGACCCTAATGAAAAGATGACAGGTACATTTCAATATACTTCATGGATTATTGATACTGGGGCATCTAACCACATGACTGGAAGTATGAAAGGGATGCACAAAGTACGTGATATTGTACCATGTCCGGTTGGATTACCGAATGGAGCACATACAACTGCTACAAAGGAAGGCACAGTGTACCTAAGAGGAAGGCTAAAACTTACCAATGTGCTCTTTGTCCCGCAATTGAGCTGCAATCTTATATCTGTGTCACAATTGTCAGATGAGTCAAATTGTATTATACAGTTCACTAATAAATTGTGTGTTTTACAGGACCGAACTTCGAGGATGCTGATTGGTGCGGGTAAACGTAAAGATGGGCTTTACTATTTCTGTGGAGTTGAAAGAATACAAACTCACATGGTGGACGGAATGAATCAAGTGGACTTGTGGCACAAACGTTTGGGACATCCGTCTTTCAAGATTACACAATCTATTCCAACTATTAGTAAAATTAAGGTTGAAGGATTGGTGAATAAAAATTGTGATGTGTGTTTTAGAGCTAAACAGTCAAGAGAAAAATTTCCTACTAGTAACCACAAAGCTGGTGAAACTTTTGATTTAATACACTGCGATTTATGGGGTCCTTATAGAAATCCCTCATCTTGCGGTGCTTATTACTTTATGACTATAGTGGATGATTATTCCCGAGGTGTATGGATTTATTTGCTTGCTGATAAGAAGGAAGTGTCTAAATTCCTCATGAACTTCTTTGCTTTAGTCAATAGACAATTTAATAAAAAGGTGAAATTTTTCCGAAGTGATAACGGTACCGAATTTCTTTGCATGAGAAATTATTTCTCAGAACAGGGAATAATATTTCAGACTTCATGCGTCCACACACCACAACAGAATGGGAGAGTTGAACGGAAACATAGACATATTCTAAATGTTGCCAGGGCACTTCGATTCCAAGGTAATCTTCCAATTGATTTTTGGGGTGAATGTGTATTGACAGCTGGTTATTTGATTAATAGAACTCCTTCGGAAGTGCTAAATGGAAAGACTCCTTTTGAAATGATTTACGGGGTACCCCCATCTCTTCAACATTTACGTGTGTTCGGATGTTTATGCTATGTACATAATAAAGGCAGACACGGTGATAAATTTGCTCCAAAAAGTAAAAGGTGTATATTCCTTGGATACCCCTATGGAAAAAAGGGATGGAAGGTTTTTGATTTAGAAACCAAAGAAAGTTTTGTCTCTCGTGATGTCCACTTTATTGAACACGAATTTCCTCTCACTCAGACATGTGCTCACCAACAGAATGAAGTCTGTTGTGACTTCCCATACACCGACACTCTCCCAGACTGTGAAGGAGAAGAGATGTCTGACTCTACAGCTGATCATGATGGGACCCTCAAAGTGAGGGGGGGTGCAGATTGCACCAACACAACACCCGTAGTCAATGATGTGCCCACGGCGCCTTCGTCCAGCAATTTGGAATGTATCACCACACCACTTGTGGATCATGAAACACAAATGGTTCCTTTATTAAGCCACTCACAAGATATTTCTGCTCCAGGGGATGAACAATTGGGTCGAGGGTGCAGACTCAAAAAGACTTCCTCCCGTTTACGGGACTACGTCACCAACACAATTCACGTGTTAAGCCCATCTGCTCGTTTGCCTTCACCGTCTTCATCCTCAGGTACTCCTTATCCCATCACACAATATGTGAATTCTCATAACTTCTCTTTGGCACATCGTGCGTTCCTTGCAGCTCTTTCACAGGAAACTGAACCCGTGACTTTCAAGGAAGCAATGAAAGATCCCCGATGGCATAAAGCAATGCAAAATGAGATTCATGCATTGGAGGACAACCAAACTTGGACGTTGATGCCGCTACCCACTAAAAAAAAGGCTCTTGGCATTATTCTGTATATAGGATTGCTGTTTCTGTAAATAGCTTCCTAGGAATGTATATAAATTTGACATCTATTTTCAATAAAACATCAGATTCTTCCACTGCCAAGTCTCTTTAGATATAGAGTGGAGTGGATTTTGACTTTGAGAATGACAAAGTGAAGCTTTTGGAGGGTGAGAATACACGAGGTGGGAATAAATTATTTGCATCCTATTGGAACTCACATTTAATTTTCTGATAAAGTGAATCACATTTACTTCAAACTAATTTTAAATTTAAGGATAACATTATAATTTAATAATTTTATTTATTAAGATACTTTTCTTTATTAATTACATTTATCAAATCATTTCCAAATTTTTATAAATTTTTTCTTCACTTTTCTTTCCGATACAAGAGACCACACCAAATTTATGATAAAACTACATTGTACACACACACACACAAATACATATTATAAAAAAAAAACTAAAAGAATAAAATAAATGGTTGGAATCCACTTATATTGTTCCTTACCATTTCCTTTAAATAAAACATTTCAAACATTGAATTTCATATGCTTAGAACAAACAACCTATTAATAGATTTATTATTAGTTAACTCTCTCACATTCCAAAAAGGGTTTTCAAAACTCATTAGTGCTTTGTAAAAGTCTTTGCTTTGGAGGATTTAGTATTAACTTCTCTTAGTCTATCACTATTAGATTTCCTTGTATTTTGAAATGGTTTGTCATCCTCTTTCGTATTAGAATTTTCCCTCTTATCAAGCATATTAGCTCATTTAAAAGCTAATTTCATGACCTCCACAAAACGAACTTCCTTATATGAAAAATAATTAAGAATTGCCTTATAATTATTATGAGATGAATCTAATTATTGTAAACTCTACAAACTATTGACAATAGAAGTAACATCCTCCAAAGAATACATATCAACTAAGGAATCAAACTTTACTCGCACCACACTTGTAAAAAATCTAGATTATTAACAAAGAAAAATCATTTACAACACAAGTAGTATCATAATTAACTATCACTTGCTCAAGCCATAACTAAGCAGCAGATATCTCCACAATAGATGGCACCATAATAAGTTGAATCATAAGCTCCACTGTAGGATACTCCACAGGCTTTATAGGTTGTATGATAACGGTTGAAAATATCGTTATCTGAGATGCAATTTTGATATTAAATCAACCATTTTTTACTTAGAAGCTTGCTTAAACTCATGTTTTTAGTTTAGTTTTGTGAATAAGTGAGTAGAGGGTACAATTAACGATTTTATCACTAAATTCCCTTAATTTTGTAGGTTATTAGTATAATTTGAAAGAAGAGCAAAAGTATCAAGGAGTTGGAACTCAAGAAGGACCGATAAAGTACCAGAGAAGAAGGCTGAAGAAGGTCGCAGGGCGCCTAGTTGCAATCATTGTCAATAAAATACAATCATGCAAATGATTCTTGCAATCCTCTAGACTAGCAAGATAAATATCCTAAAAAATTTGCACAAAGATCATATCTCCCTTTATACAAACAGAAGATAATTATGACAAAGGAATATCACATACATTATTGACAACCATGGAAAATATAAATGGTTTAGAGACAAAAGGTTGTCCATATTCCTGTAAATAGCCTCAAGGGATATGAAACCTTGAGGAAGAAATCATACCTATGCCAAAATAATGTAAAAAAAATTGTAAAACATTATTCACTCTAGCCAATCACCAACACTCCATGCATGCCTAGCACCCAACTACCAACCTATGCCAAGCCACTAAAAATCAAGATCTCACGTTCTACAACAAGAAACTTGCAAAAATCAACATCGATCCTAAACCAAGAAACATGCACAGATCTAGAACTGCAATGTGCAAGACGCACCAAGAAACCATTGCTTCACTCAAACCTAATATTTCCTCACCTCATTGTTCTTTCCTCCCATAAGAGTTTTCCAAACTACGTTTTCCTTCACTTTTTTTCATTTTCAACTTTCTTTCCCTTAATACATCCACTCCTTTTTTCCTTTAAATCCATAATTTTCATCATTTTCACCCCCTCAAATATTGTCCTAGAAACAAACAATGCCTTATTGATTTTTAAAAACGAATTATAAAAAAACATTTTGTTGGAATTGGTAGGTTCTTCCTACACCCTATAGGCTTGTTGAAAAATATATTTGTCCTTACTGGAGAAAAATAAACAAAACCCTACTTTTCTTTCATCTCCTCCACTATATTCTTCATCCTCTCCAATAGCAATAATCACACCCTTCACTTCCTCTACCCCTTGCATTCCTTTTTGGTTGTTTTTCAATGAAGGAGTCGAAATGCGTTTTGAAATGTTTATAAAAAAATTAACACATTCTACATTATGTATTTTAAAATGTATTTCCAAATTATGAAATACATTCGAAATTGTACAATATGGAATATATTTCTGAAACGTGTTCCCAAGATTACTTAATATGAAAGATAAAGTTAAAGAAGTCAAAAACAACTTTTTTTTTTTCAAAAACCTACCTCCCCAAGCGTTGTAGCAGAGCAATGACACTGTAAGACAATTTTAATAGTCTATTAAGAGTATGATTTTCACTCTTCAATTAATAAACAACCAACACAAAGTGTACTGGATGCAGTAGGTGGTTGTTGTTATGGGAGAGAAAGGATAACATTGAGTAGCATAAAAGCAGAAAGGAAATGTAGTTATTGCTATAGGAAATGAAAGATAACATGGTTGTTGTTGTAGAAAAGGAAGGAGAAGCGGTTGTATGGGAGAGGATGGAAAAGGTTGTTGATATGAGAGATAAATAGAAGATGGGGAGGAGAACAAGGAAAACTAAGGTTTTGTTTATTTTTCAAAAAAGGTAAAAATATCTTTTACACCAAGTATATTGAGTGCAGAGAGAAAATATGAGGTACAAAAAGAATGGAATACATGAAGAAAATGAGCTGCAAAAAATATAGGGTGCATGAAGCACATGCTCTTTTTTTTACCGTTGTAGTGTAGTTTCATCTCGAAGTTACAAGAATGATGCATATCTTTAAAAAAAAGTGTGAATGGACAAGTCATGCCAAGTCGAAATGACTTCACTCTTAATAAACTTAAAGTCATGACAACATGTGATAACTTTTTGTGAAAAGTTGAAGTTGTCACAGCTTGAGGCGACTTTGATTAAAGTTAATCACAAACCAAAAGTAAAGTTGTGTTATATTATGACGACTTCATTTTTGTACTAAAATGAATTGAAGTTGTACCATGCTATGACAACTTCAGTTCTCTGCATTAAAATGAACTGAAGTCGAAGTTGTCACACCTTAAGGTAACTTTGATTAAAGTTAATCACAAACCAAAAGTAAAGTTGTGTCATATTATAACGACTTCAACTTTGCACTAAAATGAATTGAAGTTGTACCATGCTTTGACAACTTCAGTTCTGCGTTAAAATGAACTCAAGTTGTATCATCTTATGACTTTAGTTATGTATAAAATGAATTGAAGTTGTGTTATGTTGTGACGGCTTCAATTAACTTCAATTATGACCCATTCTTAGCATAGTGTTCCACACCATTTTATACTTATTATTTTTAGCTAAATAAGAATAAGTTTTTTGTTGCATAACTAAATTCTTTGAATGAATTGAATATTAAAGTAAGAGATAAATATTAAATAGAGGTAAAGAAAAGTATTTTCTAAATTTGATAAATATTCTTTAATTGAGTGTATAAAAAAAGTTAAATGTATTGAAAATAAAGTAAACAAAGTGCATTCCAAGATCTTTTACAAGTGATCAAATTTTACTATCTATATGAACAATTACTTCTCTTATGCCGTGTATGAGTCTCATAAATAACTTTTTTCTCAAATGTGATAGATAAATGTTGATTTTTTTTATTATTTAAGTGTAAAAAGTAAAAATAAATTGAAGTTGTACCATGCTTTGACAACTTCAATTCTACATTAAAATGAACTAAAGTTGTGTCCTCTTATTACTTTAGTTATATATAGAATGAACTGAAATCGTGTTATGTTATGACGGTTTCAATTAACTTCAATTATGACCAATGCTTAGCATAGTGTTCCACATCATTTTATATTATTTTTAGCTAAATAAGAATCATTTTTTATTGCATAACTAAATTCATTGATTGAATTGACATATTAAAGTAAGAGATAAATATTAAATAAAGGTAAAGAAAAGTAGTTTCTAAATTTGATAAATATTCTTTAAGTGAGTGTATAAAAAAAGTTAAATGTATTGAAAATGAAGTAAATAAAGTGCATTCCAAAATCTTTTACAAGCATTCAAATTTTACTATCTATATGGACAATTACTTCTCTTATGACCTATCCAGAGTCTCATAAATAACTTTTTTTCTCAAATGTTATAAATAAATGTTGATTTTTTTTTATTATTCAAGTGTAAAAGTAAAAATAAGAGTTATTAAAATATACAAGAAACTTAAGGATAGAATTATTATAAAACTAAAGTCACTACATGTCATTACTTTAGTTCATTTCATATGGAATTGAAGTCATCACAACATAACACAACTTTGATTCATTTCAATACAAAATTGAAACCATCACAACAACATGACACAACTTCAATTCATTTAGATTCATTTCAATGTAAAATTGAAATTGTTACAATATAACATAACTTTACTTTTGATTTGTGATTAACTTTAATCAAAGTCATCTAAAACTATAATAATTTTAACTTTTCACGTAAGTCATCAAATGTTAACAATACCTTCGATTTATCAAGAACAAACTTGTTTCAACTTAATATAATTTTTTCATTTTAAAGTCATGTCAACTTGACAAGACCTTTCTATTTCCAAAAATTTTTAAAATCCACACCATTATTGGAATTTCAAGATGAAATTACACTACAATGATAAAAAAAAAACGAGCACCTGCCTTGCTAGCTTTCTAGTGTTTGATATTTATAGTGATTTTAATTTAATGAATAATCCATGTCCTCCATAATGCAAAACATTTCTTCTTGCACTCCGATAGTTTAACCTTACACCGATGACAAAATGACCAATTTGTTCTTTTTCTTACACCCGTTATACTACCCCTTTACAAGTTCGTGAATAAAGTTTCATTGGTTTTGCCTTCTACAAGTATAATTCCTATCATAGACTCCGTCAAAGCGAAAAATCCCTTCATCTAACACTGCTCTTCCAATCGGGTGTTGTCTTAATAATGTGTTAGGTAATATATTGATCATTTTAAGTATACCTCAGATGCAAACATTGAAGATTAAGAGTATGCATTCAGATTAACCTATGCAAGAATACGTAACGATTTTACCTTATTGGTGAAAAGGATACTGCTGAGTATGTCAACTGAAAATACACAGACAATAATAATAATAATAATATAACCCGAAGTTTCATTCTCTTTCAAAACCATCAAATCATAACAATAAAAGTAATCTTTGGAACTAAAGCAAATAATTTGAATATATAATCCCTACACAAAACTGAAAAGTAAAAAATAAACAGCAAAGGAACATAAGTCTGTGACATAAAACTTAACCAACAAAGCCTAACAGCTTAGAATTTGCTCTTTAAGCACGGGCAGGAGCTCCTACCCCAGCAGGTCGCGGGGCTTGACCAGGCTGACCGGGCCTTGGTGCATCATCCTTCAAAAATACAAATGAATTCTTAAAAAGAGTGAACAAGAATAAGGGTTACATTAATTCATGACTCATAATAAAGATACATAAAACAATTAAATATAGCACATTTTACTAATGTTAAACAATTTCCCATTGTACATTAAAAGAGACAATGCTAGAATGAAAATGAAACTAATAAGATTTCTATAGCCATTAACTAAATCATTAATATATAAATTTCCCAACAAAACAAATTCAGATACAGTTCATAATTATACAGTCCTCATGTAATTCGGGGCCAAATTCAGATACAGTTCATAATTATACAGTCCTCATGTAATTCGGGGCCAAATTCAGATACAGTTCATAATTATCCAGTATTGTCAAACTCAGATTCACAATAAGAAGAATAAACCACCAACTTAGTCTCTAAAATAACACCCTATCTCTAAAATAATGCTCTAAAATATTGAACATCAAATATTGAGTCTTCTAAGGTACATCTTGTACTAAAGTGTTTATAAAATTGGGGGCCTAACATAATGAAATCATTCAAGTAATCCTAATATATTGAGTATATCCCATATTATAGTTTTAGTTGATTTATCCCAGCGTACCAAATTTGAAGAGTTCTAAGATTTTGAGAAATACTTGGCATGGTCAATAATACTTGGCACGGTTCCTAATACCACCACTACTGAACAAGTTTTCAAAATTTTTGAAAACTAAATAGCAGAAAGGGTAGTAGTTCAAAAATTAAATTTACTCCAACATCTAATAAATTTACACCATGGTATGGAATAGAATAGGTAAGACCCAACACCATCAAGGAACAAAAAGCAAGATAGCATTTGTTTTAATACAAAAGAAGTTTCAAGAATACAATCGTGATTACACAATGGGAACTCACATAAGAATCAATGTACAAAAAAAACTACTTTTTAAAATTTTCATTTGTGGAGCATATCAGGGTCAGCTTGAATTTTTAAACAATCAATCAATGAAACACTAGGACTGTGTATCTGTACAGAAAAAATAAATTTATCTAAACTATCCTTAATTCAGCAACACACTGACAAACAAAGACCAAATCACATTGAAAACAGCGGAATAAAAAAGGGAAAAGGGTCATCAAAGGGTTACCCTGCGCCTGATGAATCGCTGAGGAGGGTCACGCTTCCTCCTGTCCGTGCGGGATCGAACCCTAACAACGTGAGAGTGGATGGCACATGAAACACAGTACTGCATCTTCACATACAATTTGGGAAGCGTGTATTCTACACATAACAATTAAAAAGGCAAAATAAATAACAAAATCATAAGTGGATTTTTCATTAAAAACAAGGTGAAGAATATTATTATTACGTTCATAGACGCAAGCCTCCTGCACATCTCTAACTGCAGCCTGCTCAACAATGTTCCTCACCAGAAATCTCTTGATTGCCTTGTCCTGTTTTGATTTTGCATAGAGCACAAAATCTTAATTACAATCCTACACGGGAATTTGAAGGAGGGAGGAAGTGAAATCAAAACCTTAGGGCAGCATTTGCCGCAGTTGGAGCATCGGATGAATTTGACGTGGCCGCGGCCGTGCTTGTTACGGCCTCCATTCCTGCGCTTGAATGTCTGCAAGAAAATGGCATCCAAATATGAGAAAAACAAAAAGGAAAAAGAAGGTTCTAGAATTGCAGAAACGAAGATCCAACCATGGTGGTTAGCGGGAAGACGCACGCTCTCCTTCTCTAGGGTTTCGGTGCAGCGGCTGATATAGGTTTGAGAACCACATACTCAGTTTTATATGAGGTTGTTGTTAACTGGTTTTGTGTAGTCCACTGCTCAGTTAAATTAAAAATTAAAAATAAGTTAAATTGATGTTTTTCAAATTACAAAAAAATACTGTAAAGTATAAATAAAATGAAAGACCATATTATATTATATTATATTATATATAATTAAATTCAAAATAAAATATTAACACTAATATGTGTTGTATCTTTTAATAAAAATCTCAAATTTAAGTTTTGTGAATGTAAAAAACATTCCGGAAAATTTAATATATCTTTTACACAATAAAATGATGATCACAGCATTGGTCAAGCTTAGGAAATACCAGATACTGAAAAATGAAAGAAAAAATATTATAAAATTACTCGATTTTATAAATTTGAATAACTGCACTTTTCATGTTTTATTGTGTTTAAATCAATTTCTCTCACAGGTGGTTAATTTTATTCTTAAGTACAAATTTGGTTTTGAACTAAATGACTCCAACAAAATTAAAATTAATCAAATGGAAATTAGTTATAAAAATATTAAAGAAAAAAAATTATAATGATAAGATTAATCACATTTTGTGATGGATATTATATATAATTTTGTCATTTGATATGTATATTTACTTTAATTTAAGGGTTAAATATGTTTTTCGTCCCTTAAGTATCACACGATTTTTGTTTTAGTCCCTACTCGAAACTTTGATGGTTTTTAGTTCTCGTAGTTTTGAAACTATTAGTATTAGTCCTTAAAAATGGACGACGTTAAGTTTTAGTAGATGTGGCAAACGGCGATGTCAGGTTTGATGTCAGTTGCGCTCTGCACAAGACTCTACAACGGGTTATTCTTCTTCCTACTTCCATCTCGCTTTTTACATCACTTTTTGCTGCTTCATTCACTTTTTCTCTGCTTCAGCTGACAACTCCGAGAAGTTTCTCGAAGCTTCGAAGAAGGGGAACGCTATTCCTTTATACCATGCATATTCTCGGATCACCTCACTCCAGTGCTAGATTACCGGTGTCTCGTTAAGGAGGACGAGAGAGATGCTCCTAGTTTTCTATTTGAATCGGTGGAGCCCGGCCAAAGTTGTGAGAATGCATTTTTTTTTTATTTTATTTCAGCTTTTTTACTAAATTACACTGATAGTTCTGAAGTTTTGTGAGGTTTTGCGACATCGAACACATTTTTGTTGTGTTTTTAAAGGTTTTAATTAACATCCGATGAAAGGTATACTATGTGATGCTTTTCAAATGAGATTGAAGAAGTTGAGAGTTTTGTGTAATTTACTCCTACGTTTTAGTCTCAGAATGTGTTGAATTGTGTGCTTAGTCTGTGTTGCTATTGATTAAGGGCAGTACAGTGTGGTGGGAGCACATCCGTGTATGGAGATTGTGGCGAAAGAGAATGTGGTTACTGTTATGGACCACATGGAAGGGTGCAGGAGTGAGGAAATTGCAGAGGATCCACTGGTAATTCCTCGAAGGATCATGTAGAAGTAGAGGCCTCAACTCATTGATGAACTTCCTGAGGCGTTTTGCGGCATGTGAAATTGAATTGTCATCCTAATTACCATTTCGTTTTGAATATATTTTTTATATGCTGCGACTGTAAACATATTTAAAATATGAAATTATTGTTGGTTTATTTTTCTTAATCTAGTTATGATAAGGAATATAAGAGTGGGGATGTGGAATCCTCCAATAAACTCTACAAACAACCTATAGCAAAAAAAAAATGCAAACACCACTGCAAACAACGGCGAAGTCAGTTAATGATGGATGGGATAAATGTGGAGTGGAATTGGAAGAATCGGATCGCGGCAGGAGATGACGATATGAGAGTTGCAGTGGACTTAGAAGAGTTCCTGGAGAGAGATAGAGGCGGGGGAGCAGTGTAGCGAAAACCTAGATCTTCGCCGTCGTCGTCGGCAGTCTGAGAAGCCATGACCTGAGCGAGGCGCTGAGCAGCGGCTTTGGCAGCAACATTCTGAGTCCTTTTGATGGTTGAAATTCAAGTTGTAGTGAGGGCTAGGGAAGAAGAACGAGAATGGTTGTAGTGAGGGTGAGGGAGGAAGAACGAGAATGGCCACGTGAGTGTCAGATTCTTATTGGCCAGCAACGTGGTAGAGAGTGCAGAGCGCAGCTGGCATCAAACCTGACATCGTCGTTTGCCACATCTACCTAAACTTAACGCTGTCCATTTTTAAGGACTAATACTAATAGTTTCAAAACTACGAGGACTAAAAACCATCAAAGTTTCGAGTAGGGACTAAAACCAAAATCGTGTGATACTTAAGTGACGAAATACATATTTAACCCTTAATTTAATTATATTAAAAGAATAGTTTTTTTACTTTTTAAAAATTATTATAACCACAAATTTTGTTCATATAATAAATAATTAAATTTTCAAAATTGATATATTTTAGTTTGCATGATAAAATGAAACACTAGTTAAAAGACATTAAACTTTGAATAAATATTAATATAGCAGAAGGTTTAGGAAAAAAAGTCTATATGCGATTTTTTTTTTTAAATCTAATATCTTAAATAGCTTGAACTTACTTAGTGAAAATACTTTTAGAAAATTATAGAAAAGCAAGGGGAATTTTGTTAGTGAACGAATCTAATCTCACTAGTCAAATTTTAAAGATTTTAGCTTCAGGGTTTGAGTTGGGAGAAGAATATAGTCTTCATTATGCAAATATATCTTTGTGAGTATATTTGTAAGTGAAAAGAGAATTCGCTGAGCGAATGTGATGATTGGGTGAAATGTTGTAGTTTGAAATATTAGATTTTAGTGGTTGCAATGATAAGAGAATTCGCTGAGCGCATGTGATGATGGGATGAAATGTTTTGAAGTATTAGATTTTAATGGTTGCAGAGTTATGTTTGTGGGATGAAACTTGGTTTTTAATATCAAAATATATTGAGACATGTGATTGAGTGATATTAAAATTGGGTGAATTGTTTGAATATCATCACTTTTAAAGATAAATGTCATGTTATATTATAGTGTTTGCATTGAAGTCATTCTAATTCTACTAAACTCAAAGTATGAAGTTAAGATAGTGAGTATAGTTATCAAAATTGTGTGTCAACTCGTCCAAGTTTATGCTCTCACACCCGTAAACCAATTTAACTGGTAGGTAGAATTATTTTTTATAGACTTGTGTATACTTGCGTGAAATCACGAGTTTAAAGACGATTCAGTGAGCTCGATTGAACATTAGAAGTTAGATAAAAATGATTTGTTTCTAGGTCAACATATATGCATAACGCATATATGGAATGATTTCATGATTCATTTGTTTTCTTTTGTAATAATTTGTCTGCTTTAAGTGTTGATGTTGATTTGCCTATTACACCAACTAATTTTTCCTTATATCTTCTTCGCACTATTTCGTCTTTGTGTTTTTTTTATTCTCCTCCACTTTTTTTCGTATTTTACTATTTTCAGTTTCCTCAGGGAACATGTTAGGGTTTTAACTTTCAATTTTAATCACCTCTTCTTATTTTTTACCATTGAGACTCTCTTTTACCATGATGAACTTTTGGGCCAACATTTAAGTTCAACAACTTTTTTTATGTGAAGTACAAACTATAATCAATTAAAATTACAATAAAAGAATAATAATATTAGACAAAAATATTTAAAAATAAATAATATGATAAATTAATAATTATAATATTATAAAAAATAATACAAATTATTTATAACATTATAAATATTAAATTATCATGTTATTTATAAATATTTTATATGAAATAAACTCTTACAAATTTATTATTCAAGTTTATGAAATTTTCATGAATTTTATGTAAACTATTGAGTTTGACAACCTTAGTTATGAGAGTTGAAAAAAACTATTGATATGTAAGATTATTACGAAATAATACCATAACTTAAAAAGAATATAAGAAACTAACATTGTCCTGAAGACATTAAACTGAAAAAAACTATAATCAAACATTATAGTTATTATATGGTTACACTGTGCAAAAGTTTTATGATTATATAATACATGTGTATTTTGAAATTTAAATGGTTGAATTAGTATGTTGTTTGAGTTTATAAATTGTTAAAAGAGAAAATTTCTATTTTACCCTTTTGCCTAAGATCAAATGTTATATGCAAATAGATGATAATGAAGTAGAATAAATGTGCACAAGTGGGAGAGATGTGTGACAATATGCTGAAAGTCTCTTTTGATATATATATATATATATATATTATAATTTTTTTATTGTATATATATCTCATATTTTATGGAATTTTAAATGTTTTGAAAACTTAAACAATGACTTTTTTTTATAAAGGGCTAAAATATATTTTATATAATTATGTTTTTATTGATGTTTATTATCATAATTTAATGATATAATCAGTAATATAGTTATGTTAACTATAGTAATTTTACACATAAATCTCAAAATAATCACATCTTTTTAATGAAAATCAAAATGAGGTAAAATTAGAAGGAAAAAAACATAAATATGAGAATATAACAAATGATTTCAAAGTTTCTAAAAAAGAAAATACCTCCTAATTTTTTTTATTCAAATATTAGCCTTCTCTTATGCTAATATTTGTTCAAAGTTTATTTTTTCTTTGTTTGTTATTTAAAATAAACTATAGCTTTTGTTTGATGTCTTGCACGCTATGTAAATTTTGAAAATATAATTAATTATTATATAAGGAAAAATTAGCGTTATAATTATTTATTAAAAAATAAAAAAATTGTTCTTACCATATAATCAAAGTAAATATACATATCATATGACAACAATAAAATTTAATAATTCTAATTACAAAAGAACATTAAATACTTCTTAATATAAACAAGTAATATAAAGAACCAAAATAATTACAATAATAATTCATTTATGTCAGAGATACTTATTTCAAAACCAAAGTTAGGAATAGAATAAATTGTGTGAGAGAAATGGATTTAAACAAAATAAAATATGAAATTGCAGTTGTTCAAATTTATAAAATGGAGTTATTTTATAATGATTTATGTTTTCTTTTCATTTTTTGGTATCTCGAATTTTCCACAAAGCTTATTTTGGATCATCATGTTGTTGTGTAAAATATATATACATTTTTATCGAATATTTTTTAGATTTACAAAACTTAAATTTGAGATTTTTACTGAGATATGCAAAACATATATATTAGTGATAATATTTTATTTTAAATATATATATATATATATATATATATATATATATATATATATATATATATATATAACATGGTCTTTCAATTCATTTTAATTTATATTTTATTGTAATTTTAAAAAAACATTAATTTAACGTATTTTTTATTTTTAATTTAATTGAGCAATGGACTACACAAAACTAGTTAACAACAACCTCATATAAAACTGATTATGCTGTTCTCAAACCTATACCAGCCGCTGTACAGAAACCCTAGAGAAGGAGAGCGTGCGTCTTCCCGCTAACCACCATGGTTGGATCTCCGTTTCTGCAATTCTAGAACCTTCTTTTTCCTTTTTGTTTCTCTCATATTTGGATGTCATTCTCTTGCAGACATTCAAGCGCAGGAATGGAGGCCGCAACAAGCACGGCCGCGGCCACGTCAAATTCATCCGATGCTCCAACTGCGGCAAATGCTGCCCTAAGGTTTTGATTTCACTTCCTCCCTCCTTCAAATTCCCGTGTAGGATTGTAATTAAGATTTTCTGCTCTATGCAAAATCAAAACAGGACAAGGCTATCAAGAGATTTCTGGTGAGGAATATTGTTGAGCAGGCTGCAGTTAGAGATGTGCAAGAGGCTTGCGTCTATGAACGTAATAATAATATTCTTCACCTTCTTGTTGGGAAAATCGACTTACGATTATGTTATTTATTTTACCTTTTTAATTGTTATGTGTAGAATACACGCTTCCCAAATTGTATGTAAAGATGCAGTACTGTGTTTCCTGTGCCATTCACTCTCACGTTGTTAGGGTTCGATCCCGCACTGACCGGAGGAAGCGTGACCCTCCTCAGCGATTCATCAGGCGCAGGGTAACTATATATAATCCTTTTCCTGTTTGCCCCGTTGCCACTTTTTTTATCCAATGTAATCCTGTGTTGTTTTAATGTTATGATTTCACAATTTGTTATTTACTCAAGTGCAGTTCAGATAGAATCTTGTTTTGATGTGAGCAGGTACCATTGTTTGAATGTTTTTAAATTCGACACTGAACCTAGTCTGTGCTACATTTGATAATTTTCAAACCGAGAGGATACGTCATATATTTTGTGTACAGCTTTAATCTTAGTTCCATTGTGCAATCTCCATCGGCTTGCCTTGCTTCTGTTCCTTGGTGGAGCTTGAGTCTTACCTTCCCATATCCCAATTAGCCAGTGATATCGGGAATTTTATTTGGAATTAAAAAGTATTAGAAATCATTTTGAGCAGCTCCCAAATTTAAAACCCTTCAAATTGGGTAACTAAAAATCATCAGCTTAAAGATTAGAGGCTAGATGTTCAGTACTCCTGGATTGCCTAAGTAATTTCATTGCTTTAGTGCTTAATTACTATCCAAGTTAGTATATATATAGAGGCAACACTGGTTGTTTAATCTTGATATTGTGGATTAGTTTGACAATACAGTGAACAGTTTTTAAGATTTAAAATAAGAATATTAAACTTGTGTCTTTTTGCTACGGTTACATTTGATCTGTACGAACCAGAACTCAGTATAGATACCCGTATCTGGCCCTATGGGAGATTGTTGTATCAATGAGTTAGTTGATGGTTAAAGAAAAGTCAGTCTCTTTTGGATGTACAAAGAGAATTTATTTGACATTTAGTTTGCAATAGGAAAATGTGCTATATTTGTATGAATCTGTATTTGGCCCTTTGGGAGATTGATGTATCAATGAGTTAGTTGATGGTTAAAGAAAATTCAGTCTCTTTTGGATGTACAAGGAGAATTCATTTGACATTTAGTTTGCAGTAGGAAAATGTGCTATATTTGTATGAATAAACTCTGGTGACTTTTGTATTTGCATCTTTTAGTCATTGTTGATAGATTGTTATGTATCTTTGTTCTGATTGAAGAATTAATGTAACACCTTCTCTTGACCGTTTTGGTGATTTATTATATTTAACAGGATGATGCTCCAAGACCTGGTCAGCCAGGTCAAGCACCTCGTCCTGCTGGTGCAGGAGCTCCTGTCCGAGCATGAGTGCAAGTCATTGGAAAAAAAAGGCTTAATGTATGCTGAATCAATTTTATGTTACTTTTATTTGCTACTTAATTTTTAAAATATCAGTTTTGTGGAAGTTATTTTGTCGTAATTTGGTTGCATTAGTTATTGGATGGTATCTTTCTGGCTATATTTTTTCGAATGAGAACTTATTATATTATTGGTAACTTTCAATATTTTAGAAAAATGTCGTTCAGTTTTCAAAGTATATTTTGACTATAATTTGGAAATTATATCTCAATAAGTTTTCATCTATTGGATATGTTGTTGATTTGTCCTATCTTAGAAAATATATGATAGAATAGGTTTCTGATATGACAATTCATTTTATATTAAAAAATATATGATGTTATTATAATTTGTTTTAAATATACTCTAATTGAAAAATTATTAATAAATATTATTTAAATTGAATATGTTAAATATATTAAACTCAATATATGAATTATTAACAAACTATATTTTTACACATTCAACAATTAAAAATTGTAAATCATTATCTATATTGTCTAGAATTAGGAATAATATCAATTTCATCTTCTTGATTATCATATGTAATTAAGATAGTTTTTATATCTGGTTCATTAAGAAATAATGTTATCACTCTAGGATTTCCAATGTCGTCAAAGTCATCCCTTGCATCTCCATTTTATTGCTATCTTGGTTGTATTCTTCATTTTATCTAGTCAAAACTTGTAAATTATATGCAAATAAACTAAGTTTTATGCTCTTGTAGGATCAACTTATTTCTTATTGAGTGATTTGCGTTTCCAAATTATGCTTTAGTTCATTAAATAACAAGCTCATAATGATGCTTTAGCTCATAAAATAAACGCGAATCCTCAACATAACAAGATAATGAACAAGATTGCATCGGTCATCAAAATTAGGATGATTCTTATTGTGTTAAAGGAACAAAATCTTTTTTATTTTAATTTCAAGCGCAGCCTTTTGTCTATCCTCACTAATTGTGAAAAACAAAAAAAAATCTTTTGATTTTGATTTCAAGTGTAGCCTTTTGTTTATTCTCACTAATTGTGAAAAATATTTTCAGATGCTTATTCCTCTCTTTATAAATCTCTTCATCACCATCCTGATGTGGGAGATCCTATTTCTTGAAGTCATTCGTTACTATAATACTTATGAATACAAATTGAGAGAATTATATTATAAAAGTTAGTAGCTTACTAATTATTTAGGTATAAATTATTAAAAGAAGTATTAATAAGTTACATTTACTTACCATTCAAAGAATGAGCTATGCAATTGAGAAGAATCCTACTTTTACTTTACTTTCCTATGTTATAAACAATTTCATATAATGTTGATGTATTATTTCCTTCTTTTTTCCCCCTCCTTCTTTATATATATATATATATATATATATATATGTGTTTAATGTAACTTTAGGTCTTTATTTTCGTCCAAAATTTCAAATAGGTTTCCTTCTTTTTTTGCGTCTTAATTGAGTTTTTATTTTTGTAAAATTGAAATCAAATAGAGACTTTCCGTCAAATTGAGCCTAACAGCGTAAGTGTATGGTTAACGTGACATGTTGATCTTTATTTTTTTTTCTTTTAAAGAAAAGAAATTTGTAAAAATGAATTAAACATTAAACATTAAATTGCATACTTCCAAATCCTCTTTGGCTAGCAACCTCACTATCGAAGCAACTTCTTTTCTTGCGTCGTTGATTCTTATTCTTTCTCTATCTCATCTTCCTTTAGAAGCTCCTCTACTAGGCTTATCAGCTCCTTGAGTTTGTCCTCTTTCTTCTTGTTTTCGTGTCAGCTTTGACCCTCGCTAGGTTCAACAAATCTTCGTTATTCGGCTTCATCTTGTGCTGATGCTGTTGTTTCGGTTGGTGGTGGTGTCTCTCGGAGTACGTGTTTGATCTCTCGGCATAGTGGGAGCTGGCATTGTAGCTGACGACATTGAAAACCAGGCGGCATAAGGAGGTGGTGGAGAGGGAGTGCCATAGGCGAAAGTAGCCACCGGCGACGGAGGTGCTCTTGGAACGGTGTGGCCAAGTTCCACGTTCTCGATGTTGTTACGGTGGAAGTTTGCCATCTCCAGTGAACTACACTACAGAAAGGGAGAAAAAAACCTGAAAAAAAAACGAGAGAGAGAAGAGAGAGTGTTTTTTTTCTTGTTTTTTGTTTGAGTGAGAACTTTGTAGAGAGAGAAGAGACCGTTGAGTCCATGTTTTTTCCTTCTCTGTAATCAAACTCTGAACAATCATTCCCTCTTCTCAATTGAATCAACAATCATCACTCACTCCCTCGGATCAAATCAGTAATCCAACAAGAACAATATGCTTTGCTTGCAATTTATCAACAACAACCCTTTTATGCAAGTTTAGTGTAATCACCTTCTACTTTTCCATATTAACGCTAAGCTCAATTGCATTTTCATCTGCATACATTTCTACTCCGTGTTAATTTCGATTTTCATTATTCTCGCACGAACCCTAATTCGAAGCCCTAGTCTTCTCCCAATCTGATTTCGATTTGGTAATTGCACAGAAAGGAACTGCTACACTTAATTTAATTTCTTTTGACCACTTTGCCCCACTTCATTTTTTAATTCAAAAATTAAAAAAATACACTTCAAACACGTTTTTAATGCCACATCATTTAAAAAGACACTGTCAGCATGCCACGTAACACCCTCCTTAACGGCGTCTTCTCAATTTGACGGAAAGCCCCAATTTGATTAAATTTTACAAAAATAAAGACCCAATTGATGTTGGAATTAAGCCGAGTTTGGTAGTTAGTTGGTAAGGACAGTTATTGATTAACTGTCCAATTGCTTTTCATTTTATAAATATCGAACCTCTGTTCTTGTAAAGCATCCTTTTTGAGATCAGTGTGAATAATACATTTTCTGTGCGTTTGAGTTTTACTCTTTCTTTCTCTGTTCATCTCCTTGATCGTTCGGTGTAAAGGTCTTAAACCGATCAGTGCTGTTCGTGTTCTTGCTGGGTCGTTCGGTCATCTACGTTGTAGTACTGTGTGTTCGTAGTGTTCGGCTAGGGACGTTTGTTCTCCAGTCGCATACGACACTCATACCGTTCGACTGTGACGCTAGGTGCAAACCCTTGGTTTTCCTTCTATTCCTAACAATGGTATCCAGAGCTTCAGGTTCGTGATTGGGAGCTTCGTATTCATCTAGGGCTTGGCGGAAGCTTGTCAGAAAGGTGATTGAAGCATAAAGAAGATCAAGACTGTGTTTCTTGGTGAAAGATCGAGGGTGTAAAGAATGGCCAGCAGAGATATGTCTGTTAATCTACCTGTTCTCACAGACAAGAACTGGAGCAGATGGAGCACACAAATGTGTATCTTGTTTCGTGTTCAAGATGTCAACAGTGTAATGGAGGGAGCAATTTCTGCGTCTGATTTGCGCGGCACTGAGAAAAAGGAGTTTAAGAGGAAAGATGATAGAGCCTTGTTGATTATCCATCAGTGTGTGGATGATAAGCATTTTGAGAAGATACAAAATGCGGCTTCAGCAAGAGAAGCATGAAACATCTTGGTGGGCTGTCATGCCGTAGGGGAAAAAGTGAAGAAAGTAAAGCTTCAGTCGTTGAGGAGACAGTACGAGCACCTACTGATGGAGGATGGTGATAAGGTGAGTGAGTTTTTCAGTAAAATACTCTCAATTGTTAACCAGATGAAAAGCTGTGGTAACACTGTTACTGATCTCATGGTGATTGAGAAAATCATGCGGTCACTACGCTCAACATTTGATCATATTGTGGTGGCAATAGAGGAGTCGAGAGACCTTGGAAAACTCAAAATAGAGGAACTACAAAGCTCTTTGGAGGCGTATGAAATGAGGATGCGTGAAAGAAATCCCATCAAACGCGAGGAGTAGGCTTTGAAGGCTCAACATGTAGAGAAGAAGACATTCAAGAAATGGAAAGGGAAAAATGGTAAAGGGAAGTGGAGAAAAGATAGGAACAAAGATGATCAGAATGAGTCTTCAACAAAGGATGAAGGCAAATCTGAGAAGAATTTCCAAAAGAAAGACAAAAGGAATATTGAGTGTTTTAATTGTCATAGATATGGGCATTACGCTACTGAGTGTTATGCTGAAAAGAAAGAGCAGAAAAAGGGTCAAGGAAAGGAGGCCTATGCAGCTCAAGTGGAGTCTGATTCAGAAGAACCAATCATATTGATGACAACTACATCTGAAGTAAGTTCACACTCTCAAGACAAATCGTGGTATTTGGATTCGGGATGTTCGAATCATATGACCTACAAAAGAGATTGGTTAGTAAATTTTGCTGAGACCAAGAGGAGCATGGTGAAGTTTGCTGATGAGAGCACCTCGAAGGTAGATGGAGTTGGTGATGTGGTTATCAAAAGGAAGAATGGCTCGCGTATCATTCTAACTGGTGTACTGTTTGTGCCTACGATAAGGTACAATCTTATGAGTATTGGCCAATTAATTGGAAAAGGTTTTACGGTAGTAATGGGAGATTTCAATAAGGTTGAAGTGTTTGACAAAAAGAAGAATCTGATCTTGAGGAGCAAGATCTCGAAGGATAAAACATTTTAGATCAACCTAGTGAAGTCTGCAATGAGTGAAGAATCTGGCGAGATCATTAATGATACACGGACTGGTGACGAGGAAGGTTTGGTGCATGTAGCTATGCTTGCATGCACAAACTCGATCGGTCAAACAGAGGATGTAGATATGTTTGCATGTGCAGAACCGATCGGTCAAACCGAGGCCTTGAAGAAGTCCGTGTGGAAGGAGGAAAACGTTGAAGTGAATGCTACCAAAAAAGCATGGGGAGTCGGTGTCACTGGTGAAACGAGACATGGAGAACACCGTTCGGTCACGTCTTTCAGTCAGGGAGTCATGGGAGAACCAAGACATTACGAACACCGTTCAGTCAAGTCATTCAGCCATACCCGACCTCAGCATTCATTCAACCAGCGTCACACAAGAGCGTCAAAATACTGAACTTCTGTTCTTGTAAATCATCCTTTTTGAGATCAATGTGAATAATACATTTTCTGTGCGTTTGAGTTTTACTCTTTCTTTCTCTGTTCATCTCCTTGATCGTTCGGTGTAAAGGTCTTAAACCGATCGGTGCTGTTCGTGTTCTTGCTGGGTCGTTCGGTCATCTACGTTGCAGTACTGTGTGTTCGTAGTGTTCGGCTAGGGACGTTCGTTCTCCAGTCGCATACGACACTCATGCCGTTCAGCTGTGACGCTAGGTGCAAACCCTTGGTTTTCCTTCTATTCCTAACAATTGAGACGCGAAAAAAAAGGATTTATTTAAGATTTTGGGACGAAAATAGGGACCTAAAGTGACATTAAACCTATATATATATATATATATATATATATATATATATATATATATATATATATATGACATCATTTCAATAAGAAAAGTACTAACTAATTTTAATAATGAAATAAAACTTCATCTCAATTTTAGAATTTATTAATTTTCATTTTAGATTTAAGAAATTAAAAAAAAACAATAAAAAATATTTTGGTTTTATTTTTATTTTTTATATTGTTTTTGTATTAATCCTTTTATATTTACATTTTTTAATTGTTGTTTTTAGAATGACATTCCTATTTTGTTTCTTACTCCATGTTTGCTTTTAATACCTTTAATAGACTAAGGCATCAACAAAATCAAGACAAATAAAGAATATATGATGCATCAAAGGTGCATGTTAGGTTAAACTTTTTTTTTCTAATGAAATCATTATAATTGACAAATTTTTAGTATCTGAAAATGAAAAAAGAAATCTTTAATATTAAAGAAATAGTATCTGAGTGATATATGTATCAGAGTAAACAAATATAAACAACTAAATATATCATCAATTTTATCAAGTATCAGAACATATTATTTAAAGTTATTAGATCAAATTTCATGTACAAAATAAAAATAATACGTTTATCATATTATTTAAGATCAATTATATATATATATATATATATATATATATATATATATATATATATATATATATATATATATATATATATGTATATGTATGTATGTATAACTTTGAAAGTCATAAATCATTTATGTAAAATACATATGTATCAAAGTATAAACAAAAATATATGTATATCGAGGCATAAATGTTCATATAAAGCAAAAAATATTCATACATATATTAGAGCATAAATATTATAATCAAAGTAGATGAGTAAACAAATGCATATTTTATATTTTAACGAATAAACATTTCAACACAGATGAAAAATGTATTTTTCCTAGATACAATAACTTATCATTACATTTTCCCTGAATGTACTAATTTATTAGTGTTTGACATTTATCTCTCTCATTATTTGATAAACATCGAAAAGGGTATGAAGAGAACATCATAGCCTAAAGGAAGAAATAAAGGTGACAAAGAGAGTTGGAGGTGATTATAGTGGTGGTGGTGGGTTAGAGTTGTGGTTTGAGAGATATAGATTCTGGCCAAAGTCTAAGCTTTTTTGTTAGTGTAACATTCCATTTTACTAGAAGAAAACTACCAAAATAAAACATTGATAACTTACCAAAAGCTACTGACTATTGATGAAAATAATTTTATACTTGGAGAACAAAACTCAATCTATGCTACTATTTCACTCTCATCTTCATGCTGAAATGACTGAATATACGTCCTCCCTTAGCTCACACCATTTTAAAGTGATCATCGCAAAAGAGAAAACCCACACAGACAAACAAAGACAAAAGCAAAGGTAAGCTAGATGCAAACAATTATTGATATATTTAAGCATTTTAAACTTTATACACATGATACAACCATCACACCAGACCAACCAAATACTTTATGCATGACAATAGTTTGACTTAACTATCCGGATTAGTATGAATATCGAGTTATGGTAGTTCGTGCATTTATTTAGTGAAACTGCTGGCCCACCCCAAGCTACCACAAAAGCTTAGTCTGTTATCACTGGCCTTAGGCCAAGGTAAAACCACTTTGAAACCCTTACCAACAACTCTGGAAGGGTCTAAAACCAAAAAAACGACCTAAAGAATATCCAAAACTAATACCCAGAACCCCGAAAACCCCCAAAATCTGGTGTAGTGGCGCTCAGGGGCGCCAAGTAGCGCTCGGACGGCTAGTGGCTGACGCTCAGCGTCCTGTTTAGGCGCTATCAAAACCTCCCAATTTAAGACTCAAAAACATGTAAAGACTCTTCTCTTAGATTACTTCAAGGTTCAACATAATTTCTCCAACCAATTAGAACATGAAATTCACCATTTCAAGCAATCAAAATAGGCACATTCAACAATCAAATTCAGCAAGCTCTTTTAGCATCATACAAAGCGTTTCCTAACCAAATTCACACAAACATACCTTGAGACAACATAAATTCGACAAGCCTACTTATTTAATTTATTAAATCATACCATCTCATATAATAAAAAATATTTAAAACTTAAAAAACAAAGTATTTAGCTTCCCTTAACTTTTTAGAAACTCCAACTAGCTCTAGAGAACCCTACTTTACTCCCTTAGCTCAAAGAGACCAAACAACACCTATAGACCTTGAAAACATGATCAGGGCATACCATTAGAAACATTGATCATTAAAGAACCTGAGGAAATGCCCAAACCATAATGCGAGAAAAGAAATCGCACATGCATTGAAGAATGTGAAACTAGAGAAAATAGTAGAAAACTAAAATACTCTATTTGAGAAATTGATCGGGTAGATTTGAAGATCTCACCGCGAGGATCACACAGGCGATCTCCGATCTTCAAACAGATGAACAAGGTCAAAGAACCCTTAAAGAGAAGGCATATGACTCCGGAAAAGTGGGTTTTAGAGAGATTATGTGTTTTAAAATAATGAAACTCGTTTATAACAACCCCTTTTATACTAAAAACTTTTAATGTTAAAATAATATAGTGTCATTATTTTTAACTCACTACCACTTCTAAAATTCTATTTTCTAGGTCTTCACGTTCTTCCTGATAAGAAAAATTTTAGTCCTAAAAAATTCTCTTATTAGCTAGAAGGAAAAACCTATTCTCCTCATTTCTCTATCACTTCCTAACTTAATTCAAGATACAATTCCCCAACAACCTTACTGACATGAAAAACTTTGTCAATGTGCTTCATGAAAAACTACCTATGAAAAAACTCTCCATTCCTAGAGTGACACATGTCCACTAATTAGGAGGAAAACTCTCTAATGGGAAGCCTCCATGTCTAGGACGATTGCTCCCTTATCCTCCAAGCTTAGCCAAAATGTTGACCCCTTGGTCAATACACCCATTTTGGACGTCCAAGCATAGTCAACTTTAGGCATTGACCCTTTGTTGACTTGTTTGGTCAAAATCCTATTATACTTGGCTCAAAATAGAAGTCCCAATTGAAATCCTATACTACTAGACTCATAATACAAAGCTAAAATAAAATCTAGACTACTTGGCCCATAATACAAAGCCCATATAAAATCTAGACTACTTGGCTCAAAATACAACGTCCAAAATTATTCTAACTCTACTAAATCTTCATGATGACTTAAGATGACCCAAAAGAAAGAGTCTAGGCCTATCTTTCGTAGATGTCTCTAACTCTTCATGAATGTGCTAGGTCATGGCTAGGGGTATGCCATCAACCATTGTCTTTCCCTCCCTTAAAACGAGGAACACCTTTAGAAGACCAAAATCTACAAGAACAAGGTTGAAAGACTCTCAAACCTCTTATAATGTTATGCTCCAACTCGCTAAGAAACCATTTCATATAACTCCAAACCTGAGCCTTTTTTATCAAGCCAACATGTGCACAAATCCTGGTAATCTTCATGTAACTACCACTATAGCAAACATAACCAACTTAACTTAAGATCTTCTTCAAGAATGAGTCTCTTCAACTTTGAACCTCTGGAATACAAAGCCTATCTATGAACCTTTGAACCTCATAATACCACTATCCCTCAATGCAAACTATTTGGCCTTATCTGAACCCAATAACTCATTTTCTTCTATAACCCAACATCTAAACCACGATCTTTCTCTAATCAAACTCGGGAGATCACTTGACACCACCCCAAAATGACACCTGATGAAAATTGACTCTAACATGACCCACAACTTCATATCTCTAAACACTCCACCAACTCAAACTCGGTAATCATTCTTGATAACCACTTCAATATCCTATACTGTAGACACTCCTTTTATCTATTTCAGGACATTTCTCCTCCTTTCATCATACTTCATGCTCTTAATTCCTTAGCCTTACCTTTCCTTACAAAACTTACGTTCAAATGTGCTTCTTCTTTCAGTGCTTGAATTCTTCCACCTATGCCCAAGGTTAAACCTTTCTTATATGCAACCCACTCATCGTTAAACATCCTTCTAAACTTGACTCTGATACATTTGCTTGTTGAGAAGGTCTAACCATATCAATCCAATTATTTAGTTAACTTAAGACCCTTACCATAGTTCATTCTTCTCCAAAGACCTCATGTTCTCTCAAATGGGAAATTTTACCTTCTACTAACCTCTACCTCAATCCACCCTATGCCTTATACAATTGCTTCTCAAACTTTTCTTCTTTTACTTGCTTTTTAGGTATTGATTTGCTTTGGTCCACTTTTGAATTCCTATTCCTTCCTTAACTTAAGCTTTAAACCTTTCACCACTTTTCTTCTTCAGATCTCAAACATTGCTGATATATCAAACCATGTGGCCTTCTCAAACATTGTCATACTAGAGCACACTAACACCTTCCTTTCTCTTAACTTCTAACATTATTGATATACAAAACCAAATACAGACCGAAAACTTCTTATGATATCTGATCCCTTGACTCTGTTCTTGAAAACTCTCTTACACAAAACATTACTTACGAACTCCAACGTCTTTCTCCATCCTTTGAAATCAAAACCCTGGTCTTCAAAATCCTTATCTTCGAGGTAAGAATTTGTCTAAAAGGCTTTATCCAATTCTAATGAAGATATACAAATCAAGTTATCCTTGAATCTGCATTCCTCTACCACTATAGAGCATAAAACACTAATACAAAGGCAAAAACAAGACAAAAATCACTATAAACAACAACACATGAATCACAACCCTTTTTTTTCCCCAAACCTTCAGAATTAAGAAGGAAAATCATCTTTGATATCGAGTCATGAGTATGCACCCTCATTACTCTTGTCAAGACGTTTTCTGTTCTCAATACTTTCAGTTGAATACACAAACTCTACAATCTAGACTTGAAAAGACATGGTAAACCATATCATCTAAATTCAACTCTGTACAGGAAAGACACGACAAATCCACAAGCTGAAGGTCATCCTAGAGACGAACTACTTTGATACCATTAATGTAACATCCCATTTTAGTAGAATAAATCTACCAAAATAAAAATTACATAAATGATAACTTACCAGAAGTTATAGACTACTGATTAAGAAGATTTTATACTTGGAAAATAAAACTCTACCTATGTTGTTGCTTTACTCTCATCCTCATGCTGAAACGAGTGAAAAGACGTCCTCCCTAAGCTTACACCATCTTAAGGTGGTCATTGCAAAAGAGAAAACACTAACACACAAACAAAGACAAAAGTAAGGGTAAGCTAGATGCAAAGGATTATTGATATATTTAAAAATTTTAAACATTATAAACATGATACACACATCACACCAAACCAACCAAATACTTTATGCATGAGAGTACTTTGACTTGACTATCTGGATTAGTATCAATATTGAGTTATGACAGTTCATGCACTTGTTGTGGTGAAACAGTTGGCTCACTGATACGCTGTCGTTAAGGCTATCAAATTAATACTACTTTTCAAGGCAACTTCAGTATTGTCAAGTAGTACTTAAGAAAGTATATAAGGTTAACGTAACCCTAAGTCGTCTCCCAACGAACACAGAATTGCTTTCGAATATCTAACTCTTATGAATGTTATGCAATGCTTATGAATAAAAGTAATGGTTGTAGAGTGTTTAAAAAATAAATAAGAAACTTAAAAACAATTATGATGAAATAGGCTAATTCTATTGCTTTTCCAAGATAGATTCATCATCGGTTATTCACAGATAATTGTTCAATTGATTAATATTTAAGTTTCAAATTAATTAAAGTACATTCTTAATTAATTTGAGGGCGATCATGCACTTAACCAAAGTAAATTCTCAATCAAATGCAAAACCTTACTAGATTATTCACAATAAATTCAACCAAAGTACATTCTCAATCAAATGCTATTGTGTTTAATCATGTCTATTCTTAAATCTCCTAACCAAATTAAAAGTTAATTAATCAAAGTAAATTATCAATTGATTATAGTTGAAATTATTACTAATCAATCAAAGTACATTCTCAATTGATTGTAAAAACCACTTAATCATATGAAAGTTCCTAAATTAAATCAAAGTAGATTCTCAATTAAACCTAGAAACCCTAGAACTCATAATCAATATGCATGTAGATTCAAACACATTATGATGCAAAAATCTTTGCTTTTAATTTGATAGAGAGATGAAAGACATAGAGAGAGAACAACTTAAATCAATAATCAAAATAAACAATTGCATTAACTCAATCTAACCTCAGAATCCATAATGGAATTAGATCAGAATAGCCCTAGATGCTTAGCTCTCCATGAATGGAGTTGAATACAAGATGAAAGAAAAGTGAGAGGAGTATGAGAGAATGAATGAAGTGAAGTCCTCTTTTTCTACCTCCCTTGGGTCTCTTTATATAGGCTTGATTGGGCTTGGACTTTGAATAGTTTGTTGATAAGATATTTTCTGTTGATATATTATATCTTTCAAATATTCATTAAATTAAATCAGTTTTAAAGAATATTTGATAGATATTAACTCAATTATCTTATATCCTATATCTTCCAAATAATTAAAAGATTTAGATAATGATAAAAATTATTTGGAAGATATTTTCTGTTGATATTCCCAAATTAAATTCAACAACTGAATTTTATCTTTTAGATTTTTTGACTTTCCAAAATTGCACAAATATGTGAAATTTCCTCTATTTGCACTTTAGCCCTTTCTGAATTTTCCAAATAAAATATGATTTTGGGCCTTGAATTTCCATTTGGACCAATAAAACTTATATTCTCAGCTGCACAAATAAACATTAGAACATCCAAATATAATTTATGCGCTAAAATTCACTTTTTACGTCTCTTTATTTCCCAAACCCAACAATTCCAATCATCACAAATTCAATTAAAATAAACCATTTAAGCACAATTATCCCATCAAAAATTTGAATTTTAAAGCATAAATGTGGGCATAAATATGCACTCATCACTCACCTCAAGCCACCACACAAGGTTAGTCCGTTATCACTCGCTGATGAATGCAAATTTATGCCCACATTTATGTTTTAAAATTCAAATCTTTGATGAGATTCTTGTACTTAAGCCTTTGTTCACTTGAAGGAGTTTGGAGGAGATGATTTGGGGAGAGTGATTGAATGAATTTGAGGGGATTTGAGGGTAATTTTGTTGTTGTTTGTTTGAGTGAATTTGGAGGTAATTGAGAACGGATTTGAAAGTAAAGTTTGTGAGAATTAGTGTAAGATTTGATTGATGTGACATATTTTAAAAATTTATTTAATTGGTAGAAATTAAAGATTACCAAAATACCCCTAGTTATTAAAGTAATATAAAATGATATTTGTTAATGTTATATTTAATTGTAAAAATGTTTATAAAGAGTAAAAAATTAACATTAATTATTAAAATTAATTTTAAAAATGTATAAAAATTGTAATTTAGTAAAATAAATTTATTTTTAAATATAATATTTTTGTAATATAATTTACTACAATATGATTTTAATACCAAGTTCTAATATTTTACTACTAAGTTGTAATATTTTTGTAATACTGAAAGTGGAAATGTAAAAAGAAGATGAAAGGAAGAAAATAAAACAAATATCTAATTGCCGGAGGAAGATGCCAAAAAAAATATCTACTTTTTGTGAGCACAGTTATCCACAATCCTTTCTTCCAACTACACTCCCTCCATGTCATAGTCCATGGTCACCACCACAACTTACTATCTCCAACTAGCTAGCGCCACTGTGTGCACTCACCGAAGAACTTCCATATCTTGCAAGAAGAAATCGAAAAAGATTGCATTCAAGGAAACGAAAGAAGGCTTCGTCGACTGCGATAGAGGCCTGTAAAAGGTCTCCACCAAAATCTTCGACCTTCGCAAGGATAACATCGTCACCCGCTACCGCTTCCAGAAGGGCTGGACAATTTTGGAAGTCGCTGACCTCGTCCTCTCGCTCGACCTCTTCGACGACATTGATGGCCTACTCAACCATTGGATATGATGCTTCACACGCAAGAATTTCCCCTACCTCATTAAGGTATTCCTCAATTTCGAATTTTCGTATGCAGTAGTTTGAGTGTTTTTGTTTATAATATAATCAACTTTGGAACCGAATAAAAGAAGGCCAGAACCGAATACAACATGTGTGGAATTTCTTCTAATCAGTGGAATCGGATACAAGATTTGTGGAACCGAATACACGATCATGAAGAACGACTACAATCTTCTTCAACCCCTGCTTCAAGCTTTCTTCATCTTCATCCATCAAGCTCCTCAACATCTAGCATTTTCTTCGTCTTCCATTAAGCCCATTCTCGTTTTCAAATTCAAAAGTGTTAATATTCTCGTAACATTTTACAAATCACCGAAGGCATATATGATATTTCCATGTACATCATCGCAAATCCGAGCAAGAAAACGAGATGGTTAAAATAAGGATATCTCGCAAATCAGCGCATTTACGTCTTCGCAAATCAACAGAAACGAATAAAACTAATCTCGCAAATCATTCCTCGCGATTTCTCTGCAACAATGTTTTCCCCTCATGTGAACACAACCTAATGCTTTGTTCACTTGAGAGAGTTTGAAGGAGATGATTTGGGAGAGAGTGATTGAATGGATTTAAGGGTAAAGTTTTTGTTGTTTATTTGAGTGGATTTGGTGGTAATTGAGAGTGGATTTGGAAGTAAAGTTTGTGAGAATTAGTATAGGATTTCATTGATGTGACAGATTTAAAAAATTTGTTTAATTGGTAGAAATTGAAGATTACCAAAATGCACCTAGTTATTAATGTAATATAAAATGATAATTTTTAATGTTATATTTAATTGTAAAAATGTTTATAAAGAGTAAAAAATTAAAAATAATTATTAAAATTAATTTATAAAAAGTAAAAAGTTGATCCCACTAGGTTACTTAAATGAAATTAAAAATAATTATTAAAATTAAAGTTATAGGTCCATGGATGGATCTCCACTAGGTTTCCATCACCACTAATCAACTCAACCAATAACAAACAAACTTAAAACTTAAGCATCTAATACAAAAATAATCAACCATAGCATAAACTTTGAAACATTCTGGCTGATGACATATTACAATAAAAAAGAAAAAACACCAAACCATTGGCTTTTATTTTTCAGCAAGTGATTGTCCTTAATGATAATACGAATTTAATCTCGGATGCCATGGTCTTTATACCTCAACCTACATGTTTTTTAATTAGGTAAAATGTGATGGAAGACCATCTAAGACACACATTGGACCTCTTACTAGAGCCATGACAAAGAGGATTCAAGAGGAAGAAGGATCACCTACCATTTTGCTTCTATGGAAGGTAATTTACATTAATCCTTCTTCACATAATTAAAAGCACATTTTTTTCTTTGCTTTGTAGGATTAATAAAATTGGAGGGAGCAGCTGCCAGCATTTGAGCATGTGAAAAGAGAGACTTGGAGGGAGAAGCTTGATGCCAAAGCTATCAAAAAGCTCATAACCTAGCTAGCCCAGCTTTCACGTGTGTTGCTGAGTTGGAATAAGAATTCAGAATTGGTGTTGTTTCACGTGTGCTGCTGAGTTGGAATGAGGCATGTTTGAAGCTGAAGCAAATTGGCGCCTTTTTCATTTGCTTTTGGATTGAACTTCATTTCAGATTTGAGGCTCTTATCTTCCTATAAATAGGAGACCTCTTCCTTTTGTAGACACTTTTGAGCTTAGTTTAATTGCTGCAGAAATGAAATTCCAGCTTACCTTTGCTCTTGAGTCAACCCAATTCTTCACTTTCTTTCTCCTTACCTCTAGCTTCCTTCCAAAGTAGAAGGCCCTCTGAGCTGAGAGGTTCTAACCCACTCCATTCTTCACCGAAACCATACCATTCTCTGCATCTATTTCAGAATTCCGCTGCCTTCATTATGCTCACTAGAACGTTTGCTGTTTGGCTTCCTGGTTCAATGATTCTCACCCGTAGCAAGCTTCCATCAAAATGTTAATCCATAATATAAGATAATAGCAGATTGTGTAATACCATAATTAGGTATAACACCTTCATCGCAGACTATGTAATATGAAATTTATAAGATATTAGCACAAATAGAAAAGAAATAGCACAACAAAAACTCACCTATTTTGTATCATATAGTACAATAGCAGAAAGGCTAATCCTTTATGGCAGGCCTATGGATTTCCATATATTCAACAAACTCATCTGCATATTTTTGGTGCAGTTCTTTGTCCCCAAATATTTTACTCATTTCCTTTGCTTCATTTCTATAAGTTTTTTCCAACATCACTGATCTCAATGCATTGGCCAACGATTCCCCGGTGAACTGCCCATCATGGTCACTTCTCTCTACTTTGACCCCTACCCTTTTCTCCTCCATAAACCTAGCAACTACAAATTGATCAATTTAGAAGGGCAACATAACAAGTGGACAACCAACTTGAAGACTCTCTATAACTGAACTCCAACCATAGTAAGTCAGGATTCCCCCGACAGACTTGTGTACTAAAATCCTCATCTGTGGTGCCCATGTTCTCCACCCCAAACCCTTTCCTGAGTTATTCAAGAGTGAATCCTGCAACTCAACGTTAGAGGTGTTTTACTTTTTAAGAACCCATAATACAACTTCTGTAGAACCGAATACGTAGCATTCTTCAAATCCCATGCAAGCTGGAACCGAATAGAAGAAGCTATGGAACTAAATACTTCTGTGTGCAATTTCTTCAAACGAGTGGAACCGGATACAAGAGATGGAACCGAATACAGGATTATGTGCATTTTCTTCTCACCATTGGAACCTCATACCCCATTTGTGGAACCAAATACACGACCCTGAACAACATAAAACTCTTCTTCAACCGCCGCTGCTTCAACCTTTCTTCATCTTCATCCATCAACCTCTCCTCAACATGAAGCTTCTTCTTTATCATCAATCAACCCATTCTTCGTCTTCTCATGCACATCCCTCTAACCTACAACAACCATATACAAATCACAAGAATAGATTACCTCCTCAGGTGAAATCCTTCATGGTATTTAACAAATAGTAGGGGTACATAATGCATTTCTCAATAAATCAGCGCAAATCTCCTCGTGATAGCGAGATGGTTAAAACACTCGAATATCGCAAATCACGACATATCTTCGCTCGTAAATCAGCACAAGTGAACAACAATTATCCCACATATCATCGCTCGCTTTTCTTTATAAATAGTGTTTCACCTTCAAGTGAACACAATGTAAATGATTGATTTAAAGTGAATTTGTGACGATTGAATTTATCGAGTCTGTTAATTAAAGCGACTTAAAATGTGATTTTAGTTGCATAAATTATTTTGGATAGTGTAATGTTTGTTGATGTAGCTGGAATTAAAGTTTGAATTGCAATTCTGAAAAAAGAATAGGCTAAAGTGCAATTAAAGGAAATTTCTAGATTTCTAAGCATTTTTGAATAAAATAAAAAGGGTTGAAATGTAATTTTGGACAACTTTTTTTAAAAGATAATTTGGAGAAAATATATCTTAAGATATTTTATTTGATATTGTTAAATAATTACCTTATTTAACTATATCAACAAAAATCAAAAGATAATATTTGCCAAATCATTTTGAATCTAGAAAAGATATTATCAAATATTCTCAAAAACTGATTAAATCTGTTGAATATTTAAAAGATATTAGATATAAGATAAAAGATTTTGTCAACCGAAGATTTAGAGTCCAAGCCCAATCAAGCCTATATAAAGAGACCCAGGGGAGGCATAACTCATTCATTCTCAGACTCGTCCATTGGAAGCATTCATCCACCATTCCTCTCACTTTTATTTTGCCATGTATTCTACTCCATCCATGAAGGACTAAGTTTCTATGGCTATTCCACTGTAATTTCATTATGGATTCTGAGGTTAAGTTGAATTAATGCAATTTTCTTTTAATTATTGATTTGAGTTGCTCTTTTTCTATGTCTTTCATCTCTCAATCATATTAAAAACAATGATTTTTGCATCATAAGGTGTTTGAATCTACATGCATATTAATCATATGAGTCCAAGGGTTTCTAGGTTTGATTGAGAATCTACTTTGATTAAATTTAGAAACTTTCATATGATTAAACGAGTTTTTGCTATCAATTGAGAATGTACTTTGATTGGTGGCAATAATTTCAACTATAATTAATTGAGAATTTACTTTGATTAATTAGCTTTTAATTTGGTAAGGAGATTTAAGAATAGACATGATTAAACACAATAGAGTTCGATTGATAATGTACTTTGGTTGAATTCATTGTGAATAATCTAGAAAGATCTTGCATTTGATTGAGAATCTATTTTTGTTAACTGCATGATCACCCTCAAATTAATTAAGAATGTACTTTAATTAATTTGAAACTTGAACAATAATCGATTGAACAATGATCTGTGGATAACCGATGATGAATCTATCTTAGAAAAGTAGTGGAATTAGCCTATTTCATCATAATTGTTTCTAAGTTTCTTATTTGTTTTTCAAACATTCTCCAAACTTCACTTTTATTCTTGAGCATTGCATAACATTCATAAGAGTCAGGGTTACTTGAAAAGCAATTCTGTATTCTTTGGGAGATGACTCAGGGTTACTTTAACCCTATCTACTTTCTTGAATACTACTTGGTAATACTGAAGTTGGCTTGAAATGTAGTATTAATTTGATAGCTTTAACGACAGCGAATCACTCGTCTTAGGCCAAGGTAAAGGGTTACACACAGACTAGGACCTTGTACTATTCTCATGACAAGCCTTACCCCTCTCTACTTTAGAATGAATGACCATTAGAATGTTAGGATGAACTCCAAAACTGAGCTTCCCATATTCATACTTACAATACATGAAATCACCATTGAGAAGTTCCTCCTTGGAACTCTCTTCCATACTTTCGAAACCATTAAGATTACTTCAGATACACATAGTATGCCAATACATGAGACTACTGATCATACATTAATGAAATCGAAGCACCCTTACAAGTCATCAGAAATCACACAATAAGACAATTTTCTTCATAGCAACTTGATACTCACACTAGGCAAGGAAAACAACTTTCAAACTCTCACCAATAGCTCTGGAAGGGTCCAAAATCCCAAGAATAACCTAAAATATGTCCATACCCAGAACCCCGAAAACCCCTAATAATTGGTGCAGTGGGCACCAAATGGCGCTCGGGCGCCCAACGTTGGCGCACAATGCTTTGACCACTGGAAATGAGCGCTCAACACCCTGTTTGGGTGTTTAGGTGCTATCAACTAACTCCAACCCTTTTTAAACTATTACACATACTTCTCTCACAACTTTGAAAGGTTCCTAGGACCTTCTAAACACTCTGAAACTTTAGAAAATACATATCTAACTCAATTTGACCACTCCATACCCAAACAACCTCTCTAAACCACCCAAACTCATTTGTACTTCTTTGAAAATGTATTTTCTACAACTAACAGCTGGAACAAGTTCAAGTAGACTCCAAACAGACCTTAAACAATCAAATTCAACATAGACCTACTCCTTTAGAGATTCACTACTGAAAACCCTTTAATTGTACTCAAAATCATGCAACACAACCTCACTAACTCTCAACTAAATTAAACACTAGATTTTTATTGGTTTGACAACACTCACAAGTCCTAAATGACTTCAAGACAATCCCCAAACTTTTGTTTTGCACAACCAACCCTTTAAATCAATAACTTACCTATGGAAAGACTTTTCTCTTCCACTACCTCAAGGTTCTAAAAAATTTATCCAACCAACTAGTTTTAGTTTCCCTTACCTTTTTGGAAATTCCAACTAGTTATAGAGAACCCTACTCTACTTGCTCAGCTCAAAGAGACCAAAACAAACCTACAGACCTTGAAAACATGGTCGTGGTATACCATTAGAACAAATGATCATTAAAGAACCTGAGGAAAAGCCCAAACCATACATGCAACAAAAGAAACCGCACATGCATTGAAGCATGTGAAACTAGAGAAAAGAGTAGAAAACTAACTTACTCTATTTGAGAAACTGATCACGTAGATTTGAAGATCTTACCTCGAGGATCACACCAACAGTCTCCGATCTTCAAACAAATGAACAGGGTCGCTTAGAGAGAAGGCAAATGACTCTACAAAAGGGATTTCTAGAGAGATAATGTGTTTTAAAATAATGAAACTCGTTTATAACAACTCCTTTTATACTAAAACCTTTTATTATTAAAATAATAGAGTCTCATTATTTTTAACTCACTACCACTTCTAAAATACTGTTTTCTAGGTCTTCAAATTCTGTCCAACAAGAAAAATTTTCATCCTAAAAAAATCTCTTATTAGTAGGTAGAAGGAAAAACCTACTCTCCTATTTTCTCTCTCACCACCCAATTTAATTCAAGATACAACTCCCCAACAACTTTACTGACATAAAACTTTGCCTATGTGCTAAAATGCTCTAATGTTTAATAATGTAGATTGATCTTGCCATTGCTCTCAAGACAAATTCTTAACCCCTAAACCTCAACTCTTAAGGATCCTTCTTCCACATGACCAACCAAACTGCATCTGCCAAACTGAAAACACCACTCATCAATCTTCCACTACCTCTTGTGAACCTCTTCTATAACTTTTGCTAGCCTTGACTTTAGATCAACCCTTGACTTCCTCTTCTTCCTCGTTAGATTCTAAGAAGTCTAGATACTCTAAAGTACTCATTAACACATTTTTTTTGCCTAGTTTGGAAAATGTAGCTTTTCCCTTTGTCTTTTCAAGGTTAGGACACTCAAACTTGAAGTGGCTTGGATTCTTTTATTCATAACAAACGAGAGGACATTCCTTTCGATGGTCAATTCTAGAGGTTGACCTAGGGCGTATGCCTTGAAATGTGTTGCGTTCTTTCTTCTCCACAACGAATAAATCTTCCTTGAGATGAACGATAATTCGTCTTCTTCTTCCATGGAGTCTTCCTCACAAATTGAATCTTCTAAGGGTTCTTCTACCTTGACAACTTTTATGTGAGTCGTTCTAACAGACTTTTGAGCTTTTAATGATATGTTCTTTTCTTTTCTTATTATTCCATCTTGTTGAAGCTCCTGCTCATGAACTTTTAGGATTCCAACAAGCACATCTAATCTCATCCCATCAAGATTCTTTGAGGTCCTTAGGGCAGTGACTCGTGGTTTCCATTGTTTGGGGAGACTACAAAGATTTTTTTCAATATTATCAAAATTATCATAGGTCTTACCAAGTGACCTTAGTTTGTTTAAGATCGTTTGAAACTAGCTGATTATAGCTTAGATGTTCTCGTTGTCCATCATAGAGAATAATTCGTACTCTCGAGTTAGCAAGCTCAACTTGAGCCTTCATATGTGACAACTAAGGTATCCCAAATCTCTTTGATGTAAGCTTTGATGCCGAGTGAAATAACATGAAAACACTAGGGGAGTGAATAGTGTTTTTAAAACTCTTTCGCAAAGCATTGTCCTTTGGATTATAAGAGATATGTAATTTAAATAAGATGTTTAGACGTTGCTTTTTATAAAGGGCTTATATGGAAAAATTTTCAAAGAGCAAAGCAATAAAACACAAATTTTATACTGGTTCACTCAATCCTAAGCTACGCCCAATTTTTCCTTAAGAACTCTTAAGGGGTTCCACAAATCTTCAAGAAGATTACACAAGTTTTACCTCTTTAGTCAAATATATAGGAAAACACTAGAGGAGGTGAATAATGCTTTTGCAATCCTTCTGCAAAGCAGCGTCTAATGCTTTATAAAGAAGATATATAATTTGTAAGATGTTTAGACGTTGATTTTATAAGATGAGTAATTGGAAAACATTTTAAATAGCAAGACAATAAACCACAAATTTTATATTGGTTCACTCAACCTAAGCTACGTCTAGTTCTTCCTTAAGAACTCTTAAGGGGTTCCACTAATCTTTTACAAAGATTACACGAGTTTTATCTCTCTAGGTTTGAAACAAGGATTCTTACCACTTTTGGTCCACCTAGTCGACACGACTAGTATGAGTTTAACCACTTCTGATTTACAAGTATTTTAACCACTTATAGTCTTAAAACTAGACAACTCTTCTAGACAAATGTTTTAATTCTCTTTAGAATTTACAACACAACCAGTGTTAAGAGAAAAAGTATAAAAAATAACTCTCAAAGAGAGGATATAAGCAATACAAAGAGTTATGTGGTTTACTAAACTTTTTCCCTAAAAGAAATATATCTTTAGACAATATATGAGCGCAAAAGCTTAAGTTCACTATTCTATTCTTTTTATATGATTTTTCTTGAGCTATCATTCATATATTCTCTTAAAGCTTTCATCTATATTGTTAACCCTCGACAAGTGTAACCGAATCGTATCAAGTAATAAAAATTGGTTAGACCAAGTATCGTTTTCCAAAGGACTCACGGCCTAAACAGTTATGTGATTTGTTGATTATCTTAGACTTTTAACCAAAAATATTGTTGTTGAACTATGAAAAATAAACATGAATGCAAGGTTTTGATCAATGGACTTGAACAATGCAAAAACGGTTGATGAATAATATGAATGATTATGTTGTTGGGGTTTACGAATTCATCCTATTCACTCTCATGTATTCAAGAATTCGTCTTTCTTCATTAATGTTAATGCCACTTTCTAAATTACCTTAAATCCAATGTCTTGGTGAAGAAAGCCTAATCCTAATCACTAGTTTACAATGTCTTGTCTCCCTATCAATTATTCATGCATTATTGATGAGTCAATATTTTCTTGATTTCATCTAGTTTATTGTGCTAGAATTAATCAGGGAATTGTGCTTAAACATCCGGTATTTTACCGTTTTTGCTAATTGTGCCTAATTTGACCAGAAATTCGTATTTTAATTAATTTGAATTATCTGAGTTAATTATTTTCATCATTGATTGTAGGAAAAATTTTGGAGATACATTTTGGGACATCAGGAAGAATGCAAATAAATTCAAGACTCTCCACACAGACATTTTAGAATTAATTAAATTGTAATTCAGTAGTTTAGAATTTTTCAATCAACTCTTACATTTTGGGTCAATTTTTGGTAAACTAGATTAGACCCTAAATTAGAAGTTAGTGACTTGGACCCTAGGGTTTTATTGTGTGGACCCCACCCCTATAAAAGAGAGGACACACGGCCTATTGATTTTGTCGATACGGGAACGTACGGGGAAATCTAGATCCGGGGAATTTCTCCCAATAGTATATTGGTTGCCGTTAAGCTCCTGCACTTAAGAACTAATTACTAGGAATGCTAGGAATTGTATGAACTCGTAATTAAGGATAGGCCTTCTTGCAAGGTGATTTAGAGAGTGGCATTAACAATGATGAAAAGAATGTTGAATTCCTAAAGTATATGAGAGTGGATAAGATGAAATTGACAACCCCAACAACATACTCATCCATATATTCCATTGAAGTGTTTGTATTTTGCTTTAGCCATTGATCAATTTCATGCATACATGTTTATTTTCTGTCTTTTGCATATTAAAATCCAATTATTTTGTTCTTAAGTCTTAAATAATCAACAAATCACATAACTAAACTAGGCCGTGAGTCCTTTGGGAGAACGATACTTGGTCTTACCGAGTTTATTACTTGAAACAATTCGGTCACACTTGCCGATTGTAAAACAAGTTTGTGGCGCCATATTTCGGTGTTCATAAATTTGTCATCAAGTTTTTGGCGTCGTTGCCGGGGACTCGTGGTTTAACTAGTTCATTTGTGTGATTATTGATTATCTTTGACTTGAATTTTGAATTTTGAATTTTCTGTTTTTATTTTATTTTATTTTATTTTTCTGTTTTTATTTTTATTTATTTTATTTTATTTTCTGTTTTTATTTTTTCTGTTTTTATTTTATCTTCTTATCTCTGATTCTTTATCTATCTTCTCCATCTTTTTGTGCTAACAAATATTTTCTAGAGTTTTGTGCCTAATGCTTGCAGGATGCAATTCGAACAAGAATTTAACTATATGGGCACTCAATTCTATTAAAGTAATCTCAATCACTGGTGGGAACCTCACTCAAGCATGGATCAAAGTCAATTTTGGCAAGCTTCCGGACAATTTGAGAATCAACCACAACAACAATGGCAACAACAACCCTCTCTATCGGCAAGAATGCCAAAATTGGATGACACCCTTCAACGATTTTTGAAAAATTCCGACTCTATTCAGAAAAGAATTGAAGAATCATGTAAAAGGATGGAGATGCACCTTCGTTACATTAGTCAGAAATTGAACGATAAGGTTAATACTGAAGTTAACCTTAAGGAGGAAGGTCAAACCATTGTCACTGAAAGTGAAAATATTTTTGCTGAGAAAAAAATAAGGAGAGATGAGGAAAAGATAGAGAGAGAAGAAAAAGAAGAGTTGAGTGAGAAAGATAAAAATGAAGAAAAAGAAAAAGAAGTGGTTGAGAGAGAACAGAGAAAGAACATTTATGTGAAAATAAAGAAGTTGAAAAGAAAAAGAGAAGGGAAGAAAAAAATAAGAGAAAAGAAAAAGAGAAAATTTGGGGAGAGGAAAAGTAAGAAAAAGAAGATGAGAGGAAAGAAGAAGGAATCATATGAAAAACTCCATCCTCATCTAAATAAGAATCATAGGAAGGAAAAGACATTTAAGTGCTTTATGGAAATCTTCAAGAAATTGGAGATTAAAGTTCCTATGATTGAGACACTGCAACAGGTTCCTAGTTTGATCAAATTTCTGAAGAAGTTCAGTAGAAAAAAGAAAAAGAAGATGGAACATGAGCTTTATTGGGTCAAGCTAGTGACGTTAAAAGAGCGCTTGCTAGGAGGCAACCCAGTGATTTAAGAACTTTTAATTTTTGGTTTGGTGATGTAATTTTTGAACTTTTGGGTGTTTTTGTTTTTGTTATAAGTTTGTTACAGGGTTTACATCTACTGATGGATGTTAGGCGAAAGAGTATCTACTGAAGGATACTATGTTTGTATACACCTACTGATGGGTGTTGGTAAGAAAGATTTGCATCTACTGAAGGGTGCTGGAGGATTTTGGGTCAGGCTCGTGACGTTAAACAAGCGCTACCTGGGAGGCAACCCAGTTGATTGATTTTATCTGTCTTGTTTGTTTTGGTTCTGCTTTAGTTGCATGATAGGGATTGAATGTTTGAGTGATATGAGAACTTAATTATAGGGAGCAAGTGAGAGGCATGAGTAGCAGGCACCTAGGTTAAGCTAGGAAGAGAAGAAAACTTCCCGAAAGTGCCGCTGAGCGGCAGTATCGCAGATTGGGCTTAGGTTGCCCCTTAGCGGAACTCGAGCCCATTAGGGTATTTTTATACCCCAAGCTGCATTTTAGTTTTTCTTTTTAGAATCTTCTATGCACACACTCCTACATACCTTTTCAAAGGTTCTCCACATCTTTTCCCTCTTCCCTCTTGAGAAAATCTCCCTTTCACTCACTTTCTCACTAGTTTTCCATCTAAGTTTGGGGTTGGGAGAGAGCATCATTGAAGGGGCTGATTTCTTCAATATGGTTTACTAATGCTTAACAATGTATCTTTTGGTTTTGTGAATTATGTTTGATGCAGGGATGGCCTCCTCATCATGCTAAAAGAATCAAGACTATAAGATCCAAGAAGAAGGAGAGGAAGAAGATATAGATGATCGCTCAGATTGATGAGGAGATTGAGATAGCATTTACTGATGAATGCTATCATAACTAGAGCAGAACTTATGCTTTTGTTTGGTTTAGTGTTTTGAACTTATTTACTTTTGTTTTAGAATAGGGTTGATGTACTCTATTGAAAATCTGGTTTGTTATGATGGTTTGCTTATAACTGTGATTGTGTGATAAGTAATGCTTGATGATACTTTGAGATTGATTGACGTTGAGATGTGCACATTAAATGCTTATACAGGTGATTCACAAGCTTTGTGAACAAATGCAAGATATTGTGATTGTGATTGTGAGATTAAGCAGGATGTGTATGTCAAATGTGAATGAGCTTATATGTGAGGTTTTGAGCTCCAGAGTTGTTATTGATTGAATGTTATTACTTTGAAAGCATGAATGATTTTGCCCAGGTTTTCTATGATTGAATCAATTACTTGTTTTGCATCATATGATCAAGGCCATTTGTTGGAACCCTTTTTATTGGCCAAATATATAAAGTTAGCCCACTAAAAGAGAACACTTTGTGTTCTATCCTTTGAACCCTTAGCTTTGAACATAAATTCAAAACCCTTGTTGAAAAGCTTTACCTTGAGTTAAGTAGAAAATCTTCTGTGGTATTGATAAATGTTCAAGTTTGGGGTTGTTGGGAAAGCATGAAAAAGAAAAAGGAAAAGCATTGAGCTAAGAGTTAAGAAATAAGAATGTGAAAAAAAAAAGAAAAGAAAAGAAAAAGCAAAGCTCAATGCAAAGGCAAGCTGGGAAAAATAAGAATAATTGTGTTGTTATGATTCTCTTAACTCAAGGATTTTGTGATCCAGAAAAACCAATTTTCTTGTTAGCCCAGCCACGTTATAAGCCATTGAAAAGTCCTTGTGATGATGCATGCTTGTGAATGTTTTTGATTGTGGTTAAATGAAAGGCAAAATTGATTCATGTGACATTGTGATAGTGGAGTGAATGAGTGATTACCTCTTATACACTTGTGTTTGAGTGAAACACTTTACCTAGTGAGGAAATATTCATTGAGCACATGAACATCCATGCTTAATTGATTGATCATTCATGAAAAATAGCATTTGTTGGATAATAAGTGACTTTGTGAACACCAAAGCATGTGCACGTCTTGGTCATAAGTTTGATTGAAGTCTTTACTTATCTTGAAAAGAAGATTTTTGAATGAGTGAACCATTATATGAATTCGTAGAAGATTGAGTTACATCTTGTTTGCTTGAGGACAAGCAAAGTTCTAAGTTTGGGGTTGTGATAACAGTTGAAAAACTGTTATTTTCATGCTTAAAATTGATACTAAAAGCAACCTTTAATACTTAGAAACTAGCTTGAAATCATGCTTTTGTTCATATTTTCATAAATAAGAGAGCTGGACAGGTTTATGCTTGATTTCAGTGTTTTTGTGCAGGTTTTAAGGTGAATTTGGTGAAAGAAGTGAAGAAGGAGAGAGATGGAATCAGAAAAGACATCAAAAAGTGAAAAAGAAGAAGCCGCAACTACCGCTCAACGGCAGTTTACCGCTGAGCGGCACTCAAGAGTTCACGGTGGATCCGCTGAGGTACAAAATGGCCGCTGAGGGGAAGAAACTAACTCACGCACTTACCGCTGAGCGGCACTTTACCGCTGAGCGGCACTCTTATGGGCTTGGGCCTAAATTTTCTGTAATTTTAGAATAGTATATAAGCTTTAGGATGTCCTAGGGTTTGTATCTTTGGCAGAAACGAAGCAAATACTCTCTCTTCCACCCCTTTGAAGGAGGATCTTGGATGCTCAGGCTACCTCTTCACCTTTCTAGGGTTTTATCTTTCATTCTTCCATTATTATTCATCTAGTTTCACCATGAATATGGTGAACTAAACCTTGTATTGTTGTTGGGGAATCAATGTAGTCTTGTGAAACTCTCATATATGGAATTTGTTTTTACATCTTATTTTAAGACCTATGCTTTCTTTCATCATTAGTTAGGGTTTTTCCTCTTTGCTTAATGCTTGCTTTGTTTAACTCATTCAATGCATGATTATTGATTTTGTCGATACGGGAACGTACGGGGAAATCTAGATCCGGGGAATTTCTCCCAATAGTATATTTTTTGCCGTTAAGCTCCTGCACTTAAGAACTAATTACTAGGAATGCTAGGAATTGTATGAACTCGTAATTAAGGATAGGCCTTCTTGCAAGGTGATTTAGAGAGTGGCATTAACAATGATGAAAAGAATGTTGAATTCCTAAAGTATATGAGAGTGGATAAGATGAAATTGACAACCCCAACAACATACTCATCCATATATTCCATTGAAGTGTTTGTATTTTGTTTTAGCCATTGATCAATTTCATGCATACATGTTTATTTTCTGTCTTTTGCATATTAAAATCCAATTATTTTGTTCTTAAGTCTTAAATAATCAACAAATCACATAACTAAACTAGGCCGTGAGTCCTTTGGGAGAACGATACTTGGTCTTACCGAGTTTATTACTTGAAACGATTCGGTCACACTTGCCGATTGTAAAACAAGTTTGTGGCGCCGTATTTCGGTGTTCATAAATTTGTCATCAGCGATAAATACCGCTCAGCGGTAAGTGCATAATTGCTATTATGCCCCTCAGCGTTGACTGGGGGTCTTCAAAGTGTCGCTCAGCGTTAAATGGCGCAAAGTGGTACTTGCGGCTTCTTCCTTTTATGAACTTTTTCTTCCTTTTCTGAATCCAACTCTTAGCTCCTTCACTTCTTTCACTCAATTCATCTCAAAAACCTGCAAAAACAAGGAAATCAAACATAAAACCTATCAAACTCTCTTATTTCCAAAACTTCAACCAAAACATGATTCCAAACTAGTTTCTAAGTCATAAAGGTTGTCTTTAAGGTCAAATTTAAGTATAAAAATAACAATTTTTCAACTTTTATCAACTTGTACAAGTCTAGGAGGTAAAATCACCCAAGCAAGATTGTGTGCTATTATCTTTTCTTCTTTATTTAGTCCCTCATGCACATATAATCTTTCAATTGTGTATCTCCCTGGAAACCCTACTAGTTACTGTACACGTCCTTTTTCTTTAGCCATCTGTTTGTTTCTGAGTACCATAACTGAGAGAATAACCCTTCGGATTATAACCCAGCAAGTTGAAACCAAACATCATTGTCAATGTGAACATTTACTCCTTTTACTCGGGAATGAAGGACATCATCTATGTTTCTCATATTGTTGTAGAAGACCCTTACTAAGTCAGGGTACCAATCACCCTTCATCTGGACAAGTGTAGAGAGACCTTGAGTTTCAATCCATTCCTAAAAGTGAAATCCCTCCTTTTCAAATAAGTCGAGGTTAAGATATTTGTGAGGAACAATATGTTTAAACTTCGTCCACCTCAAAAACTCTAGACGAGTCTCCTCATCATTGATCCACCCGGAGATATCAGCATTTCTTGCAACCACAACAACCTTTCATCTGTCTGTTGAAGGATGTGATGAAGAAGCCATTTGAATTTGGATACCAGATAATTTTCCTCAGTATTAGGGTTTACAATAACAGAAACAACTTAGTGTACATAAGATTTTCAAATTCAGTTTATATAACGGTGCGCAATGTCACGCGTTCAACGTCAAATAAAATAACAAGCAACGTAAACAATAATCGGTGGCATTATCGTAAATAAATTAAGTGAAAAGTAAAAAATCTCTGGTTCTTCTGACCAAAAAAACGTCGAAGATCTACAAAGCGTGGACGTTAAAGTGAGAGTTTAAAAGGAAAAAGAAAAAGTAATAAAAAATGGAGTGAATTTTGGCTTTTGGATGAAGATGAAAACGTCATATACCAGCTGAATTTGACGTAACATTCTGTTCACACAATTAATGGTCCCAACAACTCCAATGCCCTTCACGTCGATAAATAAGTAGACCATTTGAAAACCTATCCTACATAACTTCAGCAATCAAATTCATGTTAACTTTTTTCAACTTTTTTAGTTCTTTTCCTTCATTAAACGACGACATTTCTTTGTTAACCATGAATGCAAAGGGCTAAAACAGTGGAAAATGTTAACACTTATGAATTTCAAGTAGACCCTTTGAAAACCTATCCTACATAACTTCGGTAATCAAATTCATGTTAACTTTTTTCTTGTGTTTTCCTTCTTTTCTTTTACTAAACAAAGACATTTCTTTGTTAACCATGAAGGAATGGGGGAAAACACAGAAAAAGTTAACACTTATGAATTTCAAGTAGACCCTTTCAAAACCTATCCTACATTACTTCCGCAACCAAATTCATGTTAACTTTTTCCTTTAGTTTTTTTTTACTTCCTGGTTTTGGTTATAATGTCTTCCATCATCTTTGGTCTTCATTTTAGATTAAGTGTTTTGTAAGAGGAGATTTCCTTTTGAAATTCTCTAAGTTATAGGACATCGGTGATCCCAAAAAGTAGACGTCAATCACCAGGCTTTTGCGTCCAATTCACCCAACGTCAACTTTATAAATTTAACTTGTCTTGAAGTTGTTTCCACCATAGGAAATCAAATAGCTTTGAAATCTAATGGTAGAATATCTGAAGAAGAAAGAAGAATTGTGTGCAAAAGTTCAAAAGAAATTGGTATACCAAGTCTGTCATCTATTGGGCTGAAAAAGACTGTGAATGGATGGTTCTTCATTGATGAGCAAACTGTTGGAAGTCCACCTACTCTTGATCAAGATCATACTGAAGATTCTGATGATGAAGATTCATTGGAATCTTCTTGATAATTATTGTAGACCCTACTTTTCTATGTTTTTTGTTTTTTAATTTGTAATGATGGCTAGCAAGCCACCTATGTTTCTGTATTTCTTTTGGTTTTAGATTGAAATGAAATGAAGATTTATTTTAGTAAACGATCTGTGAATTGTGAATGTTGATTGCATTGTATGTGAACTAACCCTCAATCTAGTTGAGAATAAAGGATTATGTTGTTCTGATATTGATCAAAAATTGATCACTGGTTAAAAGTGCACATTTCAGTACACTGCTAACTTCAATCAATTAAGGAAGAAGTAAAAAGAAAAATTTTAATGTCTGATATTAAAGAAAAAAGAATCATACGAGCGCCACCTTTTGCTATTGCGGAAGAAGAAAATGCCAAGCCTTATCGAATAAGACATTCTATTAATGAAGTTAAGAGCTCACCATTAATGCTCCCATTATACTGCAATTCTCTTCACGTCCCTGCCCCGCTGCCTTCGACGTTCTATGAGAGGGAAAAACAAAATATATCCAAATATACTTCATCGAAATGTACTTTTTGATCTAGCAAAATGCTGCATTCGACGTTAAAACATCATTCAGTGAAAAAGTAATAACTATCTTTAGATTCATTTTAGATGTTGTGTTTTAAGGTGGTATAGGACGTCGGTTATCACAAAAAATGGTTGTGAACAATGAATAAACTTCAGGTCTTTGCATCGAGGGTACTCGACATTCAACGTCAACTGTGTAAATTGATTCCAAATTTAAATTGTCCATAAGTTGCACCCTCTCTTAGAAAAAAGATAGCTCGGGAATCTAATAGAAGAGTGCAACTTATGGACAATTTAAAAAAGAATCATACAATTCTAAATGATGAAGTTGAACAAAATTTATATATAATTATCTTAGATCTCAAAATTGTTTCAGCATTAAACATATTGTGAACCATATTTCTTTTTCCTAAGCATTTCCCTTTCAATAAGAAATGTTAACCATTTCTGTACTACAAAACATTTTTGTTAACTTGAACTTAAAAGCGCTCCTTCATATGAAATGACGATGAATATGAACCACTTTCAAGTTCAAGTTATCAAATTGCAATATGAAGAACAAAAATGCTTAGATATCTAAGGAAAAGAAAATGCAAAGGAGATAAAAAACATGAATCCTAATATGTTCAATACGGAAACAGGAGGCATGGATTATGTGAAATGCAAGCTATATTTATAGATGAACTGATCACGTACATCGTGTAATTATGCTTAGTAACTGCCACACTCCACCTTCTTGTATGAACGTCGAAGCCCCGCCGAATTCGACGTTCAAACATCATTCAATAAATTTCGTTTGATTCATTTAAAAACAAAATGACGTCCCGATCCCCATAAATTGTCTATTTTTCAATCACCCGCGCAGTTAAAAGGGTTGATGTACCACTCTATATTCATATAATTCCACTCTCAATTTTGCTAAGTTAATATAATCGATTCTAAGTAATAAAGAATCGATTCAAAGCGTTATAAATTCAGAAATGCAAATGAGTTTTTAATGATTATTTATGGTCATATTAATGACAACGTGCCTGGATATTGATCACACGTTTGTTAAAATACTAAAAAGCGAAGAAATAATGCATTGGAGGGGTCAAATTTGTTTTTCTATTAATGTTAATCATAGTATTTTTTGATATCATAATCATTTATACAAATCTTTAAGTCAACCTAAGAAACCCTACAAGAAATATTTGCCACAAAGATGTTAATCTTTGATAAGAATCAGAGTTGTAAACCAAGAACAGAAAGAATTCTTCCTCAATGTTGCAAATGCATATTTATGACTTCCAAAGTGTCTACATATGTATTTGGTGTCCCTATGTATAGGTATAAATGTTTAAGGCACCTAAAAAACCCTAAAACAAATATTTGCCACAAAGATGTTAATCTTTGATAAGAAAAATACAATTTATTTTATTTCCTATACTAATTATTATTCAGGAGATAGTCCCCTATCCTACCTTTGGCTCGGGTCAGCCTATCCCAACCAGTCTCCACCGTCAAACTTAACCTCCCTTAATCTTTGATCCGACCCATTATGTCTTAATTTTTGGTCTAGATTTGTCTGACTATTCTCCATACACGCTGTCTCTTCTCGATCTTTGACTTGTCTCCATACACGCATCTCCGTTGTTAACTTGTCTAAATACTTTTTTTTTCTAACTAAGCTATCTCAATTTTTGTCCACGATATTCTATCTTAACCTTTAGTTGATCAGTCAACTTAATTTGTTTTCAAAGATAAAGTATTATAATTTAAAAATCAATCAAAGTCTTTTAGTATAATCATACCTTTCTTTAGTCTAAAACATTCATTTCAAATTACTTTTAATAATATAAAAAAATTTATTATGATTTTAATTATTGTGATCTATAACTAAAACACAATTCTCATAAAATATTATTATTATTATTTTCCATATGAAATAAAATTAATATTTTAAAGAAACAAAATGTTATTCTCTTTAAATTTAACCGACAAATCATTCTTATATTTTATAATATGTAAATATTACAAGATAAATTTAAACAAATTTATATAATATAAAAATAAAAAAATTGTAAATCTTATCTTAAAATATAAAGGTAATGGTGGGTTATGGGAGGTTTAGAAATGAAAAAAGCACAGAAATAAGTGGGAGGCTAAAGAAGAAAACCTCGAATATCCGTAACGTTGCATTTCTAATAGGAGCTTATCTTAAAATGTAAATATTATATTAAAATAGAATGGTACTGGGAGGTTACGAGAGGTTTTAAAAAGGACAAAGAGTCGCGTGGATGAAGAAGAAACCATTGTATATTTTAAAAAGGATAAAGAGGCGCGTGGACATAATCCGCAGAATACGACGTAACCTTTGTCATTTGTCAAACTCTTTGTCTTCTAGCTAACAATTAGTACGTCAAAGCCTAGTAAAATTCGACGTAACCATTGTATATTTTAAGCTTCGAAGTTGAGAAGTTAAAAACTACTAGATTGTGAAAGACGTTCCAAGAATTCTATCCAGACATGGCTTCTTCATCATCATCATCATCTAAAAGAAAAGAGAAGGTTGCCCGGGTTACAAGAAACGCAAACCCATCTGGATGGATAAGTGATGACGAGATCCGAGGAAACTTTTTATTCTAGAGAGTTATAAAATATGTAGTTCCTCACAAGTTTCTGGACCTGCAATTGTTCAAGAAAGAATGGTTCCTTTTTCAAGAATGGATTCCATATCAAAGGCTTACTGATTTTGTCCAAATGAAAGGAGATTGTTATCCAGATTTGGTAGAGGTTTTCTACACAAATCTGAGGGTTGTAAATGGGGTATTCACTCAAGGGTCAAAGGTGTTAACATTACTATTGAAGATAATGTCTGGTCACATATTGCTAGACTGAAAGCTGAAGGTTTGGATTCTCATATCCGTGATTCTGAGTCAAACAGATGGCTAACAAAGAGAGCTATATATGTAAACTGCTTAAGATATCCACAAAGGTACACGGTGGATAAACAATACCTACATGATGGCTTAAACAAGGAGGAGAAACTGATTGCTTATGTCCTGACTTGGCTACTGCTGCCTGAAAGATTTGTCGAGGACAGAATGTCAACAGAAGATGTATTTCTGTTGAATGCTATCAAGACTAGAATCCCAACCAACCAGGTTGCGGTACTGAAAGACCGTATGATACTCCAAGGAGTATTTATCAGCCAGGTCATAAATATGCACACAAATTTCCATATGGAGTATTTATCAGCCAGGTGTTGATACTCCAAGGAGTATATGTATCTCAAGAAGTCAGACTTGTGTGCAACAAGTCACAAAAAATTGGTATACTAAGTCTGTTTTCTATTGGGTTGGAAAGGACTGTGAATGGATGGTTCTTCAGAGATGAGCTAACTGTTGGAAGTATACATACTCTTGCTGCAGATCATACTGCCTTCAATCCACAAACTAATTTGTAGAAATATGTTGTTGATCAATTTAGGAAGAAGTCTGAAAGGGATGAGAGAGTTGAAGATACTCTTTTCAGATGGGAGAAGAAGGGAAACAAGAATGACATTGGCTTTGAAATAAGAATGACATTGCCTTCTATGTGGATTTATTTTTTATATTTTGTAATCATGGCATTAAGTCACCTCTGGTTTTCTGTACTGCTTCGATTTTTTTTTGAAATGAAATGATGATTTATTTTACTAAACTATATGTGAATTTTGATTAATTGCATTGTTATGTGGACTAACCCTTAATCTAGTTGAAAAGAAAATATTATGTTGTTCTGATAACAATCAAAAACTGATAACTGGTTTAAAAGTGCAAATTTCAGTACACTGCTAACTTGAATTGATTAAGGAAGGAGTAAAATGAAAAAAATTCATGTCTGATTTTAAAGAATACGATGTTCTATTAAGCACACAATTAATGCTCCCAAGTACTTCAATTACTTTCACGTCCCAGCCCGGCAGCCTACGACGTTCTATGGGAGGGCAGAAAAGAAAAAAGGATCCGAAAGTATGGTACTTTTAGGCGGAAGAACAAAACGTCAAATTCCAACAGAACTTGACATTTTATTAATGCTCTCGTGTTCAAAAGAAAAAATAAAAAAAATAAAAAGGTACAAACTTGTGGCTTTCCATACTATGTCCAAGCCCCTTCGAATTTGACGTAACCTTTGCAATTTTTAAGAAAAAAATAATAAAAATGGCGCGTTGTTTTAAGAGAAAATGTCGAATGGTTTGGGACTTTGACGTTGTTTTTAAACATAACGTCAAAGTTCTGTTGTATATGACGTGAAAGTTTTTTATTGAATGTAAAAACAAAACACAGTCTCACTTTTTGTTCGCGGTTCCATTTCTGCTTCAACTTTCCTCTTGGTGGAGGACTGCGATAAAGAAAGAAGGTTATTTTTAAGTTGTTCTTGTCTTTGTAATCTCATTTGGTTCTCATTCCTAAGGTTGACCGATTGTTTTTTGTTTATCTTTAGGTTGTTTTTCATACGGGGTCAGCGAACTTCATCATCTTCTCTAGTGACACCATTTGAAGTATTTTATTTCTTAAAATAGTCTTACGTATGATGTATGTGCTCATGTTTGTGTTGTGTTTGTCGATTCTGGACGTATGATATCTATATGTATAACGATACTATGATAGTTTTTTTTCCTTCAATTATGATATTTGTGTTCGTTCGTTGTCAGCAAACTTCATCATCTTCTCCAGTGATACTATTTCAAGTTTGGTTTTGTTTCCTTCAATATCTCTTACATATGATATATGTGTTCGTGTTTTTCGAATATGGACGTATGATATATGTATAACGATAGATATTTGTGTTCGTGTACGTATACTATGATACTTTATTTTTTTCCTTCAACGTATGATAGGTATATCTTTTTGTTGCTCTACGTAAGTTAGTTTTTTTTTTTTCGTGGATTCTTTTTGTTCAGTGTAGTAGTATGGATCGAAGTTGGATTCATCAACGTCGTATTAGTGAAGAATATGAGCTAGGGGTTTCTGAGTTCATACAATATGTTAAAGAACACGCAAAACCAGTGAACGGGGTATATTTTTGCCCTTGTGTTTGTTGTCTCAATCAAGTATATCAAGACTTGGACAACATCCGTGATCATCTGTTCATCTATGGAATAATGAGAAGTTATACAGTTTGCACTTGGCATGGGGAAGTATTATATAAGCCAACAACTTTAAGAGGTTTGGATTACGTTGACGAATGAATGAGTGATCATTTAGACGAAATGGTACGTGACATTGGCGAAGAAAATTTTGGAAGAGCTCATTTATACGATAGTCTTAAGAACAATTCAGAGCAAGAGTTGTATCCAGGATGCATCAATTTTACAAGGTTATCAGCTACTTTGACATTGTTTTGTTTGAACGCAAGAAACAGATGGATTGATAATGTTTCACTGAATTGTTGGAGTTGCTGAAGGAGATGCTACCAGAAAATAACATGTTACCTATCTGTAATTACGACGCGAAGAAAATTCTATGTCCAATGGGTTTGGAATACCAAAAGATACATCCATGTCCCAATGACTGTGTATTGTATAGAGATCAATATGTTTCAATGAAAGTGTGTTTGACGTGTGGTTCGTCACGATTTAAGAAGAAACTTGATGGAAATAACGTTGAACACAGTGAAGGTCCATTGGCTAAGGTCATGTGGTATTTACCTATAGTACCTAGGTTGAAACGATTGTTTTCTGTTAAAGAAGATGCGAAGAATATTATGTGGCACGTTGATGGAAGAAAATGTGATAATCTTCTTCGAAACCCAGCTGATTCCCCACAATGGAAGAACATTGATGGCACATTTCCCGAATTTAGTGCAGAGTCGAGAAACTTAAGACTTGCACTTGCTACCGATGGTATGAATCCTTATGGCAACTTAGGTAGCAAACATAGTTCATGGCCAGTTATTTTGATGATTTACAATCTATCTCCTATGTTGTGCATGAAGAGAAAATACATGATGTTCTCTATGATGATATCGGGTCCTAGACAACCTGGAAATGACATTGATGTTTATCTAAAACCGTTAATTGACGATTTAAAAATGTTGTGGGAAGAGGGCGTCGAGGTTTTCGATTCATATTCAGAAGAAAAAAAATTTTGTGTGCAATGTTGTTTTTCACCATAAATGATTTCCCAGCATATGGGAACTTGAGTGGTTACAGTGTTAAAGGTCATTTTGCATGTCGAATTTGTGAAGAAAATACTAGCTATCTTCAACTGAAGCATGGGCAGAAAACTGTGTACACAAGACACCGAAGATTCCTTCCTCGAAATCAGCCTTACCGTAGATTGAAAAAAGCCTTTAATGGAAGTCCTAAGGATGATGTACAGACCACATAATGGGGAAGAAGTATACGACCAGGTGAGGAACATTGATGTTGTTTTCGGAAAACATAAAAAGAAGACCGTTGAGTAAAACATTTGGAAAAAGTGATCAATATTCTTCAATCTTCCATATTGGTGTAAACTTGATGTGCAACATTGCATAAACGTGATGCATGGTGAAAAAAATGTATGTGATAGTGTTGTTGGGACTTTACTAAACGTTAAAGGAAAGACAAAAGATGGAGTGAAAGCACGATAAGACTTGGTTGACATGAGAATTCGTTCTGAGTTACATTCGCAATCCATAGGAAGATGCACCTATCTTCCTCCAGCTTGTCACACTCTTTCAAAAAAAGAAAAAAAAATTTTTGTCAATGTTTACATAGTGTGAAGGTTCCACAAGGTTATTCGTCGAATATTAGTAGTCTTGTTTCTATGAAAGATTTGAAGTTGGTTGGTTTAAAGTCTCACGATTGTCACGTCTTAATGCAACAACTTTTACCAGTAGCTATTCAAGCCATATTACCTGCCTCTATTAGAGGTATTCTCACACGTTTGAGTTTGTTTTTCAATGCCATTTGCAAAAAAGTTGTTGATCCTCGACAGTTAGATGATTTGCAAAATGAGACCATCAGACTATTGTGCCAATTGGAAATGTATTTCTCACCCTCATTTTTTGATATCATGGTTCATTTGATTGTCCGTCTAGTGAGAGAGATTCGAATATGTGGGTCGGTTTTCTTGAGGTGGATGTACCCGGTTGAAAGATACATGAAGATCTTAAAGGGATATGTTAAGAATCAATTGAGACCGGAAGCTTCGATTATAAAGTGCTACATTGCAAAGGAAGCCATTGAATTCTACTCAACTTATATGCCAAGTTGTGACCTAAGAGGACTTCCAAAGAAAAGACATAGAAACATACGTGAAGGAAATGGAGTTCGAGGAGTAAGGATTAAAAGTGTTAGTGAAAAGAAGTTAATCAAGCACATTTGTACATTTTAAACAACATAGAGGATGTTATTCCTTCCTTACATTTCACAACACATTGATGAAATTAAGTCAGCACATCCACGTATGAGTGAAAAGTGGACACTTAATGAACATAACAAATCCTTTTTAGTTTGGTTTAAGAAAAAGATTTATGCGACTCCGAATGTTTCTGAAAATCTATTGAGACTAGCTCGTGGACCTAACACTGATGTGATCACTTTCGACGGCTATTACATAAACAATTACTTGTTCTATTCAAAGAAGGAAGATGATAAAAGTAGAGTTCAAAATAGTGGAGTTACCTTACAAGCTGAGGTTATACACTTTTCCAATTCCAAGGATAAGAATCCAATTACAACATTAATCAGTTATTTTGGAATGATACAAGAAATTTGGGAAATTGATTATGTCACTTTTAGAGTTCCAGTTTTATAGTGTAAAGGGGTTGCCAGTAATTCTTGTGTGGTGACAGAAGACCTCGGATTCACTTTGGTGGATCTTAACAAAATGAACCATTTATTATGGTTAGTCAAGCAAGACAAATATTCTATGTCACTGACCCAGTGAGTCATAAATGGTTAGTGGTATTGGAAGGCAGAGCCATGCACACAACTGATGATGAAGACTCTCTAGATATACTTGAGACAAGCTCCTTCTCATCAAGAACCATTGAAAATAAGGTCGATGATGTACCCGATGAAATACATGCAACTCGATGTGATCACAACGAAGGCATATGGGAAACCAATGACGGTAGAGTTTGATCCCCGAACATTTGTGCCTATTGGGGCACATGCAACATCACTCAAAAGTTACTTGGGCGTGATGGCAAAAGCACATGTCCCTATTGTCGCGACCTATTGGGATGATGTCCCACAGGTTGACAAAAATCTACTATGGCAAGATATTTTGGTATGTTTAAGATGTTTTGCTTCCATCATTAACTTATTTTTGTTGATCATGCTTTAACATTAATTTTGCTTTTAACAGGAAAATTGGAATATCCCTAATGATGAGAGGATGATGGGAGGGTCGCACCTCCCACAAAAGTTGTGCATAAAAGAATGCAGTATAGACTAGGAAGTGACTCCTAGGTGATAACAGTTGAAAAACTGTTATTTTCATGCTTAAAATTGATACTAAAAGCAACCTTTAGACTTAGAAACTAGCTTGAAATCACACCTTTTATCTTTATTTTCAGAAATAAGAGAGCTGGACAGGTTTACACTTGATTTGAGTGTTTTTGTGCAGGTTTTAGGGTGAATTTGGTGCAAAGAGTGAAGAAGGAGAGAAGTGACATTAGAAAAGACAAGAAAGAGTGCAAAAAGAGAAGACGAAGGCACCGCTCAGCGGCAAACTACCGCTGAGCGGCACTCAGGAGGTTGCGGGAGTCACGCTGAGGGGCAAATGGCCGCTGAGGGGTAGAATTGTGACGCGCAACTACCGCTGAGCGGTAAATACCGCTGAGCGGTACTCTTTGGGCTTGGGCTTTTGTAATCTTTTGTAACTCTAAATTAGTATATAAGGGCTTGCACGTCCTTTAGTTTAGTATCTTTGGCAGAAACGAGGCAAACACTCTCTCTTCCACCCCTTTGAAGGAGGATCTTGGATGTTCAGGCTACCTCTTCACCTTTATAGGGTTTATTCTTTCATTCTTTCATTATATTTCATCTAGGTTCACCATGACGATGGTGAACTAAACCTTGTATGTTTGTTGGGGAATCAATGTAATCTCTTGAAGCTCTCATATATGGATTTGTTGAATACATCTTTGAAGTAAGACATATGCTTTCTTTCATCATTAGTTAGGGTTTTTCCTCTTTGCTCAATGCTTGCATTGTTTAACTCATTCTAATGCATGATTATTGGTTTTGTCGATACGGACACGTACGGGGAAGTCTAGATCCGGGGAATTTCTCCCAATATTTTACTGACAACATTATATTGGTTGCCTTTAAGCTCCTGCTGTAATGAACTAATCATTAGGAATGCTAGGAATTGTATGAACTATTTGATTAGGGAGAAGCCATCTAGAATGGTACATTAGAGAGTGGCATTAACAATGATGATTTGAATGTTGAATTCCTAAAATATATGAGAGTGGATGAGATGAAATTGACCCCCAACAACATATTCATTCATATAATTCATTGAAAGTGTTTATCTTTTGTCTTTGCCATTGATCAATTCATGCATACATGTTTATTTTCTGTCTTGCATATTAAACTTTGAATATTTCGTTTCTAAGTCCTAGCTAATCAACAAATCACATAACTAAACTAGGCCGTGAGTCCTTTGGGAAGAACGATACTTGGTCTTACCAAGTTTTATTACTTGAACGATTCGGTCATACTTGCCGATTGTGAAACAAGTTTGTGACATCATATTTTGGTGCTTACAAATTTGTCCATCAAGTTTTTGGCGCCGTTGCCGGGGATTTGGGGATTGAACCCGAGTCCTAGCAACGGCTAATAAGTTTGGGCCATCAAGTTTTTGGCGCCGTTGCCGGGGATTCGTGGTTTAACTGGTTAATTTGTGTGATTATTGATTATCTTTGACTTTAATTTTAAATTTCTGTTTTTATTTTCTGTTTTTATCTTTTTCTGTTTTATCTTTTTAGATTAGATTTTATTTTATTTAGTTAGTTTAGATTTTATTTTATTTTTTTTAATTTTATTTTAGTTTATCTTTTAGGATTAGATTTTATTAGGTTAGATTTTATTTTATTTTATCTTTCTATCTTCTAAATCTTTTATCTTTTTATCTTCTGAATCTTTTATCTTTCTATCTTTTGAATATATATCTTCTCTTATATCTTTTTGTGCTAACAAATATTTTCTAGGGTTTTGTTTTCTTGTGCATGCAGGAAGCAATTCGCACTAGAAGTAAGAAAACAACAGAACCACTTCTTGAAGGTCTAGAAGAGAGTAGAAGGAGGAGAAGAATCAGAACGTCTAGAGAACTTTTCCCTTCTCCTGAAACTCTCTTGCAATCATCACCACAAGGTTCTGTTCATAGCACAGGAAGTATGGAGGGCAATAATGTTAGAAGAACTCTTGCAGATTACACTAATCTTGCTGGACCTCAGCACTTCAATAGCATATCTAGACCTAGAGTCAATGCTGCCAACATGGAGGTCAAACCAGCACTGATTCAACTGGTGAAGAGTAATCAATTTAATGGGTTATCACATGAAAGCCCATATGAGCACCTTACTACCTTTAATGAGATCTGCAACACGGTCAAAATTAATGGGGTGCCAGACGAAGCAATCAAACTTAGTTTGTTTCCTTTCTCCTTGGGAGGCAATGCTAAGCTTTGGTTAAACTCTTTTCCAGAAGAAAGTTTCACAGAGTGGGAAGCAGTGGTTACAAAGTTTCTAAACAAATACTTCCCACAATCTAAAGTAACTAAAGGCAAGCAAGAGATATCTTCATTCAAGCAGGGCATGGAGGAATCACTGGGACATGCATGGGACAGGTACAAAAGCTTATTACGTAAAACTCCCACGCATGGCTTTGAGGATCAAGAAGTAGTCCTAACTTTCCTTGGAGGGCTTGGTTCACAAACCAAGATGATGCTAGATGCCTCAGCTGGGGGCAATATCAAATGGAAGACTCCAGAGGAAGCCACTGAGATTATTGAAAATATGGCTACAAGTGATAATGAGCTTCACAATGAAAGAGGCGCCCCTATGCAACAGAAAGGGGTTCTTCAATTACAAACCCATGATGCTCTGCTAGCCCAAAATAAAATTCTGACTCAACAGCTGGAGACTCTGACCAAAACTCTTGCTTCATTACCAAAAGAGTTAAAATCTGCTGCACAGGTACAAACCCAGTTGTGCGAACTATGTGGAGGAGATCACATCAATGGCCAATGTGCTTTTCCTGTGGAAGCCGTGGAGGATGTTAACTTCATGGCTAATCAGTTTCCATACCGTCAAGGTAATTATAATCAGGGTTGGAAACCACATCCAAGTATTGGCCAAGGACAAACTGGGCAGGCTAATCAATTTAATAAGCAATAGCAGCAGCAACCAACCATGTGGCAACAAATTTCTATGCTCAATGAAAGATCTACAAGGTTGGAAGAAACTCTTCAACAATTTATTCAGAAAACTGAATCCTCCCAAAAGAGCACTGAAGCTGCTATAAAGAACTTGAAGATTCAGATGGGTCAGATCACTAAGCAGTTGGAAGAAAGACCACACAGAAACTTTGGGGCTAATACTGAGGTTAACCCTAGAGAAGAATGCAAAGTGGTCAAGAGTGTAAATGAAGAGAGTATTGAGTCAGAAGAAGATGAAACAGAAGAGAGAAGAGAAGAAGAAAGAAAGGATACTTTTCCTTTTCTAACAAATCAGGAGAAACCAATGGATTTCACAGACTTATTCAGAATGGTTGATAATGAAGCTCCTTGGGAACAAATCTTACAGAAAATAGCAGTGTACACAAAATCTGATGAGGGAACCTCTACAAAAAGAAAACGTAGAGATGATGATGATGAAAAGTGTGTAACTGTTAAGAAAGAATCATTCCCACCAAAAGCTGCTGATCCAGGTAGTTTTTCTATCCCTTGCACTATAGGGAAGAAAAAGGTGAAGAAAGCTTTCCTTGACTTAGGCTCAAGTGTTAACTTGATGCCTTACTCTCTATTGGAGCAAATTGGCCATGTGAAAATAAAACCTGTAAAGATTAATCTGGTAATGGCTGATGGATCTTCAAAGGAGCCATGTGGGATTGCAGAAGACATTGTAGTTTGTGTTGGCAAACTTCAGTTCTTGGCAGACTTTGTGGTGATGAAGATGGAGACCGAAAAGATACCTTTCATACTGGGAAGACCGTTTATGAAAACGGCCAGGGTTATTATAGATGTTAATGAAGGTATAGTGGTGCTCCAGGACAGAGAGGAGAGAGTGGTGGTGAATGTGTTTAAAGATGAGATACAAGCAAAGGAGGAAGAGGCCAGTTATAAAGCTGCATTTCAAGATGCACCCATAACTAGAGGTAAACATGAAAATTTTAAAGTTTCTGATAACCATTGTTTGTATTTTCAGGTACCCAAGGTAGATGAAAGTGGAAAAGGAAAGGAAGTTCTTAGAGACTGGAAGGAAAGAGGACTCCAACTTGGCACACCTGTAAGATTCAAGAACAAGTTGTGGGTTGTAAAAGGTTTTAAAGAGAAGGAGATGATAGAGATAGAGTCTCCATATTCCAGAGAATCCAAAACAGTCCTAAGGAAGCAGTTGATAAGTTGGTGGAAGGATAACATCAACTTTAAAGAAGATGGAACGTGAGCTTTATTGGGTCAAGCTAGTGACGTTAAAAAAGCGCTTGCTGGGAGGCAACCCAGTGGATTTACAAACTTTTGTTTTAATATTTTGTAATTTTTAAACTGTGAACATTATTCTGGACATTATTTTGTTGTTATAGCATCTACTGAAGGATGCTAGGTGGTTAAGTATCTACTGAAGGATACTAGGTTTGTAACACCTACTGATGGGTGTTGCTGAGAAGATTTTGCACCTACTGATGGGTGCTGGTAAGTGAAACACCTACTGATGGGTGTTGGTGGATTTTGGGTCAGGCTCGTGACGTTAAACAAGCGCTACCTGGGAGGCAACCCAGTTGATTGATTATCTTTGTTTGTTTTTATGTTTGTTTTATTCTAATTAGGGATTGCATAAGCATGTTTAACAATGAAATTGCAGGGAACCCATGAGGAGTATGCTAGGAAGGCACGTAGGGCAAGAAAAGAAGGAGAAGGGCACATCACGAAAGTGCCGCTGAGCGGCAATTACCGCTGAGCGGTACTAACGCTGATGGGCTTAAGTTCCCCTTAGCGGAACCCGAGCCCATTGGGGTATTTTTAAACCCTAACCTGCGCGTTTTGACATTTTTTTCAAGCCCTTCTCTGCAGAAACACTCCCTCATACTCTCTCTTAGGTTTCCCACATCTTTTTACTCTTCCCTCTTAGAAAAATTTCTCTTCCACTCACTTTTTCACTAGTGTGCCATCAAAGTTTGGGGTTGGAAGAGAGTATTCTAGTTTGGAAGCATTCTCATATCATCTAGCATCTCCACCCAAGTAAGTAAAATGCATTTTGTCATTCTAGGGTTCTGGAATTTGAATGTGATTGTCAAAGCATGAGTATTTAGGGCTTTTGATTTCTATGCATGATTTGATGATATATTTGATGTTTGAACCGATTAAACTGCTTGATTATGTACTGGAAAACTGAAAATTGCATTTGGGTGGAGTTAGGGCAGTTTAAAAATGAGTTTTGCAAAAATCTGCAGGTCACCGCTGAGCGGTATTTACCGCTGAGCGGCACTCTGCCAGATTTGCTTTTTCTGGCTTTTTGCGTGTTGGTGTGTTGCACTGGTGGCGCTGAGGGGAAATTCTGGCCCTCAGCGGTGGTTTAGCTTCGAAAGGAGTTGTGTCCTGTATGTTACTAATGATTAACATCATGTTCTGTGGTTTTGGATTTGTGTTTGAATGCAGGAATGGCATCCTCTTCTGGAAAGAGATTGAAAACCATGGCAACCAAGAGGAAGGAAAAGGAACCAGAGCAGCCACATAATGGCAGGTTCCTCTCCAGGAAACATGAGAAGCACTTTAGGGTGGTTCAGGACAGGAGACTTCTGATGGAGAGAAAGGTCGGAATGATACCTAACTTTGCTCCTCAATTTGGAGAGCAAGTGTTAGGGAATGACTGGGGGAAGCTAGCCACTTATCCAGCACCTGCCAACATAGCTGTGGTTAAGGAATTCTACACTAATGCCAAGAAGATTGGTGACTATCCAGCTGAGAACTATTTGGGATATGTTAGAGGCCATGCCATCAGGTATGATCCTGATTCCATTAATAACTTCCTGGATACTGTGTGGGCTGGTGAGCAATGTCAGTTTGCTCTTAGCATGGAGGAAGGTGCTGACTTTGAGGATGTTGAGAGAGTGTTGTGCATACCTGGAGGACACTTTCAAAGGAATAGATCTGGAGCAGTGGTTAACATTAGGAGGACAGATTTGACTCCTCTTGCAAAGTATTGGATGGCATTTTCTCATGCCAACATTCAGCCATGCTCACATGTGTCAGATATCACTCTCAGCAGGGCACTATTCATCTACTGTGCTATCAGAAGTTTGAATGTTAATATTGGGCAGGTGATAGCTGATGAGATTAGTGTGTGTGCTAACACCTCAAACAACAAAGCACCACTGGGACATCCTTCTTTGATCACTCACCTCTGCAAGCTAGCTGGGGTGGACACTTCTGTTCCACCATTTGAGAGGCCAAGAAAAGCTATAGATGAGGCCTATTACAGACAGTATTGTGGAGGTGAGGAGGCAGCTCAGCCCGTTCCACCACGCCAGGCTCGTAGAGAGAGAGGACCAGCACAGAGCCGGACATCTGCTGATACACATGAGGCAGAACCATTCCAGATGAGGGACATGTATATGTCTCTTATAGGTGCTCAGTTGCAGTCCATCCACAGAGGGCAGGTGGCCACGGCTGAGATGATAGTGGGGATGTATGATACCCCTCCAGCACACAGGTGGACTATGGATGAATTCCATAACGTCGTAGCTTGGCCAGAAGAACCATTCCATGAAGGAGCTGGAGGAGCTGAATCTTCAGCTCGAGACATGGAAGAAGAAGAAGCTGAGGAGGATGATGCTTTTGATGAAGATGATGATGAAGAGGAGGAGGAAGATACAGAGGACAGCTCAGACTGATGAGGAGCTGAGATAGCATTTACTGATGAATGCTATCATATGTTTTATGCTTTTGCGGTTTAAACTTTCTAAACTTATTTGTTTTTGTTTTTAGATTAGGGTTTGATGTACTCTATTGGAAACCTGGTTTGTGTGATGGTTTGCTATTAACTGTGATTGTGTGATAAGTAATGCTTGATGATGATTAGTGATTGATTGATGTTGAGATAGATGTGCACATAAAATGCTTATACAGGTGATTCACAAGCTTTGTGAACAAATGCATGATATCATGATTGTGATTGTGAAATTAAGCAGGATGTGTATGTCAAATGTGAATGAGCTTATATGTGAGGTTTTGAGCTCCAGAGTTGTTATTGTTGAATGCTATTACTTTGGAAGCTTGAATGACTTTGCCCAGGTTTTCTATGATTGAATCAATTGCTTGTTTTGCATCATATGATCAAAGGCCGTGTTTGTTGAAACCCTTTTTACTGGCCAAATTCATAAAGTTAGCCTACTAAAAGAGAACACTTTGTGTTCTATCCTTTGAACCCATAGCCTTGAATATACACTGAACCCTTGATTGAAAATCTTTACCTTGAGTTAAGTAGAATATCTTGTGTGGTATTGATAAATGTTCAAGTTTGGGGTTATTGGGAAATCATGAAAAAGGAAAAGCATTGAGCTAAGAGCTAAAAAGAAAGAATATGCAAAAGAAAAGAAAAGAAAAGAAGTAAAGCTCAATGCAAATGAAAAGGCAAACAAAAGTTGGGAATGAATAAGAATAATTTTGTTGTTATGATTCTCTTAACTCAAGGATTTTGTGATCCAGAAAAACCAATTTTCTTGTTAGCCCAGCCACATTATAAGCCATTGAAAAGTCCTTATGATGATGCATGCTTGTGAATGTTTTTGATTGTGGTAAAATGAAAGGCAAAGTTGATTCATGTGACATTGTGATAGTAGAGTGAATGAGTGAAACACTTACCTCTTATACACTTGTGTGTTGAGTGAAACACTTTACCTGGTGAGGAAATATTCCATGAACACATGAACATCCATGCTTAATTGATTGATCATTCATGAAAAATAGCATTTGTTGGAACTTAAATGACTTTGTGAACACTAAAGCATGTGCATATCTTGATTGAACTCTTGATCATAAGTTTGAGTGAAGTTATTACTTATCTTGAAAAGAGGATTTTGAATGAGTGAACCATCATATGAATTGGTTGGAGATGGAGTTACATTTTGTTTGCTTGAGGACAAGCAAAGTTCTAAGTTTGGGGTTGTGATAACAGTTGAAAAACTGTTATTTTCATGCTTAAAATTGATACTAAAAGCAACCTTTAGACTTAGAAACTAGCTTGAAATCACACCTTTTATCTTTATTTTCAGAAATAAGAGAGCTGGACAGGTTTACACTTGATTTGAGTGTTTTTGTGCAGGTTTTAGGGTGAATTTGGTGCAAAGAGTGAAGAAGGAGAGAAGTGACATTAGAAAAGACAAGAAAGAGTGCAAAAAGAGAAGACGAAGGCACCGCTCAGCGGCAAACTACCGCTGAGCGGCACTCAGGAGGTTGCGGGAGTCACGCTGAGGGGCAAATGGCCGCTGAGGGGTAGAATTGTGACGCGCAACTACCGCTGAGCGGTAAATACCGCTGAGCGGTAAATACCGCTGAGCGGTACTCTTTGGGCTTGGCTTTTGTAATCTTTTGTAACTCTAAATTAGTATATAAGGGCTTGCACGTCCTTTAGTTTAGTATCTTTGGCAGAAACGAGGCAAACACTCTCTCTTCCACCCCTTTGAAGGAGGATCTTGGATGTTCAGGCTACCTCTTCACCTTTATAGGGTTTATTCTTTCATTCTTTCATTATATTTCATCTAGGTTCACCATGACGATGGTGAACTAAACCTTGTATGTTTGTTGGGGAATCAATGTAATCTCTTGAAGCTCTCATATATGGATTTGTTGAATACATCTTTGAAGTAAGACATATGCTTTCTTTCATCATTAGTTAGGGTTTTTCCTCTTTGCTCAATGCTTGCATTGTTTAACTCATTCTAATGCATGATTATTGGTTTTGTCGATACGGACACGTACGGGGAAGTCTAGATCCGGGGAATTTCTCCCAATATTTTACTGACAACATTATATTGGTTGCCTTTAAGCTCCTGCTGTAATGAACTAATCATTAGGAATGCTAGGAATTGTATGAACTATTTGATTAGGGAGAAGCCATCTAGAATGGTACATTAGAGAGTGGCATTAACAATGATGATTTGAATGTTGAATTCCTAAAATATATGAGAGTGGATGAGATGAAATTGACCCCCAACAACATATTCATTCATATAATTCATTGAAAGTGTTTATCTTTTGTCTTTGCCATTGATCAATTCATGCATACATGTTTATTTTCTGTCTTGCATATTAAACTTTGAATATTTCGTTTCTAAGTCCTAGCTAATCAACAAATCACATAACTAAACTAGGCCGTGAGTCCTTTGGGAAGAACGATACTTGGTCTTACCAAGTTTTATTACTTGAACGATTCGGTCATACTTGCCGATTGTGAAACAAGTTTGTGACATCATATTTTGGTGCTTACAAATTTGTCCATCAAGTTTTTGGCGCCGTTGCCGGGGATTTGGGGATTGAACCCGAGTCCTAGCAACGGCTAATAAGTTTGGGCCATCACTAGGTCATCTCACAAGGACCAAATGAGGTTCAGTCTCAGGTCAACACGTAGTTGGGGGGGTTTGTGAAAAGTTTGTGAATGCGGATGAACTAAATTAAAACTTGAAAATCGAACACAACCGAATATAATTGACGATATTCAAGTGCATAAAAACACTAAACTGAACACAGCAACAGATAAATATCCCAACACAATTTCATGTTATTCAATGCAACACTTAAACTAGAACATTAAATGCACAATGTTGTTATCTATCCCACACGTAACCCTACACACTACTTCACCTACATACATCCAACCAATTACCTCCAAGGTATTCTTCCCAATCAAACCAAAATGAATATTCTATCCTAATGCAAAAAAATTGATGTCACATCTACACGGCTTTTTCTTCTTCCAGCCACCATCCTCCCATCACCTCTTGTTTTTGTTTATTTTGTTATGGAAAGCAAATAGAAATTTCTCTCCACCTAAACCATTAACGTAGCTTAACACTCATGGGAGCCGTGCCTTCTTCATACTTCTCATTCTTCAACCGAAAAGAATAAAACTTGAAGCATTACATTCAATTAAAACGTGAAAACCAATCCTAATTCCTGTAAGAAAACCGAAAAGAAGAAACTAGTCATCCTTCAATTACCCATCAAGTTGCAGCTGGTCTTCCAGTAAGACAAAATAAATAAAAAAAAAACCATTTAATCTCTACCCCAAAACCAAAACCGTGACACCTATACTAATTTGGTTTCCACCTTCGTCACTTTTTAAATCCATCATGACATGTGCCATTCTTTTCAAATAAAGAGAATTCCCTTGCACACCAAGCTGGACCTGACAGCTGTGTGCCCTCCATCATGGACGTGCAGTGAGCCTCTTGCTCCAAAAGGGAATGCACCGTTTGTTTTTAAAAGAAAATGTAATAAAAGACTCCATCCACACCGTAACAGTGTGCACTGCTCCAACAAAATTAAAATGCACCTTTCATTCAATTAAAATTTAAACAAACATTCCTATTAAATCCAGCACTTGCAAAATCAAAGTAGCGTAATGAGTGACTGTTTTATCTAAAATGAAAATCAAACTAAAAGGGTGCTCTAGAGTTCTCCACCAAGACCGTGTGCCTTCAAGCTACCCGTAGTCCTCCATTCTCCCTGGCTGTGCTGTGCCCCCCTTTTTGCCAAAATGAAATTCCTCCTTGGCAGCTGGACCACCCCCAAATGTTCAAAGGTGAAAAGCAGAAAAGAAAGGTTGGCGGCTGACGCTTCCCAGTGTGCACTAGACAAAAAAAATCCCCCCAGGCCGTGCCCACCTTCCCTCCGTGTAGCTCTCTCCTTTTTCTGGACCCTACTTCTCATGTGGGCCGCGTGCTTCCTTGCTTCAGCTCATCAAATTAGCAATTGAAAATAGCGTCACCTTCCCAAGCTTGCTGGACGCTGCAAGTGTGCTCATGGGCTGCACCTCCTGCTTCTTCCCAATCTCCGCATGAAGCTGCTGGACGTGTGGATTGCTATGTTGTGCACCTCCCTTCCAGCCACGTGCTCTTCTAATTGAATCCAGCATGGACGCTGTTTGTACTGGACCGTGAGCGTGGACTTCCCTCATCTTCGTGTAGCCCATTTTTCCCTGCACCGCTTGCTCTCCTCAATGTGGCTTCAACTATTGGACGTGCAGCCTGCTGGATTGCGTGGTGAAGCTGATGGAAAATGAAGCTTCACGTGAAGCCCTTCTCCAAGGTTGCAGCTGGGTCCAGGTCTCCACTCTTCTGGGTGCTTCTTTCTTCACGCACCCCTCTTCGCTGCCTCCCGGATGCGTCTTAATGTGGGTGCTGGACTGTCGCAACTTCAAGCCCAATGTGTACCTCCATTCTCTCCCCGCACCCCTGCTGCTCTGCGTGAGAAAAGCTGGACTGCTCCGTGTGCACCTCCCGTGACTCCACGTTTCCAAGCTGGAATGCTGGATGCACCCCCTGCTTGCTGGACCAGCTGCTAGATGCGTGAATGAAACTCCCTGGACGCGTGCAGCCAAGTGTGGGTCGGGTGTTTCTACTCACCGTGTGCACCTCCACCTTTGCTGGATGCACTTCCAAATGTGCTCATGGGCTGCACCTCCTGATCTCTCTCGGTACTTTTTTTTTTCTTCCAGCACCTCCCTTGTTGAAATCCACACCTCCTCAATCATTTTAGTTTAAAACATAATTGATGTGGTATTTCTTTTCACCTCCAAATGTCCCAAATATTATCCAACAATTTCCCTACAATTAATAATGCAAATAATTAGCTCAAATAATTCAAATTAATTAAAATAAGAATTTTTGGTCAAATTAAGCACAATTAGCAAAAACGGGAAAATACTGGACAATTAAGCACAATTCCCCGATTAAATTTGGTACAATAAGCTAAGTGAAATTGAGAAAATATTGACTCATCAGAGGATAAGGAAGAAGATTTTATCCCACATTACAGTCTGGTGGAGGGACTTCAAGACGAGAATGACACGTCAATACGTCTTTGGCTCTAAACAGAACGACACTCCTTGTACAAAATATAAAATAATTGAGGAGGAATGAGTGCAGTTTAAAGAATCTAGACTTACTCCTGAGTGGCAGGTATGTTTTTTAATATTTTGCTCTAGTCACACAAGATGTTAATTTGTGATTTATGCTTAATGATTTTCATTTTTTCATAGGTGAAAAGGATAGCCTCCCAGCAAAAGCTTAATGATACACCACACATATTGTCACGTGGTGGTTATGCGTTATTAGAGAAAAAGATGAGAAAACGTTGCGCTAAGGAGTTAAGTCTTGAGTTACCTGATCTAGCACCTCCACCAGCCATACATGAATTGTGGAAGGCTGCACGGACAAAGTCCAATGGCCAGTTTACATCCCAATTTGCTCAGGGGATATCCTAGAGAATTATAAGTGGAAACTTTTAAATGATTACCATAGTTCATAAAAAATTATGTAACAAACTTTTTAATGTGTCTAGCTTCATTATGATATGCAGAATGACTTGGTTGACCTACAGAGTCAAGGCACATTTGTGGCACAAGGTAGGGAGGACCTCCTAGTAGCAGCCACAGGTCAGCTAGACCGTCCAGGTCGTGTGTGTGGTGTTGGAGGAGCTATTGGATTGAGGGACTACTTTGGCCCTAAACCAAGAAGCACAAAAGTTGTGACTCAGGAAATGGTTAGTAGCATCAGGCAACAGGTTCAAGTCAAATTAGAGGAAAGCATGGGTGAACGTTTCAGAATGCTCGAAGAAAAACTTGCGATGATCACCCAATAACAGCAGCAACAACAACAACAACAACAAGAGCAACAACAACAGTCACAATAGGAGGACACCCCTACAAATGATCGTACTGCACCTCGTGTGAGCACCAAAGGCTCATGCTCTACTATAGATCGTACTGATTACAATATTCAGTATGAGTGTTTGGTTGATAAGGATCCTCCGTGCGTAGTGGCCATGGGACGACAGATTGCAGAAGGCCAGACCATCCATGGTGCTCCTTTATTGCCCACTCATGCGCGAGTAATGATTGATGATCCAAGAGACCCCCAGGCTTAAGTGTCATTGCCTACATCTGAAATCCAATTCGTGGGGAAGGCCTTAGGCACATTTATAACTTGGCCTAACGCTATGATCATGCCATATTTTGGCCCGCCAGCGGTATTATATTCTTCTTTTTATTATCTTAAATCTTCAAGTTATAATTAAATGATTCCTAACTTTTGTAAATGTGAGTTGTAGGTCTACCGTCCTGAGAAACAACCAATTGCTCAACCTGTGAACGAGGCTCGTGAGGAAGCAGAAGACCATGATGTTATATCCATATTGACCTCCAAATTAAATAAGTTGAGAAAAGGACCGGTAGAGATGTTGTGGGAGTTAAGAACATTTGGCCTCGAGTGCCATGTTCCATTGTATATTAATTTCGATGATGCTTATGAGATCATTGGTGGAGAAAAAATGCTCAATATTTCATGCATACAACTATGGTACATGTAAGTTTTTTATTTGTTATTTTCCAATTTATATATTAGTATTATTACTTTTTAATAAATATACTTAACTTTATTCTTACAGGTACATGGACACCATCATAGTTGAATCAGGTCGGGCATCAAGTTATGGCTTTCTTGAACCTCAGACCATTCAACCATCTGGAAACACATTAGATTTCAGAAAATCATATATTTAAACATGGATGACTGAGTCTAACAGAGAGATATATCGCACCATACATTGATGTGTATGTGTTTCCCAATACTGTCAACTTTTATCAAATTTTAATCAATAAACTAACTCACTAGTTATTGGTACATGACAGGGGCCATTGGCAACTCATGGTGATCATTCCAAAACAAGCACAAGTTGTATGGTTTTGTTCTCTTCATAGAAAGATTAAAGCGGAGTTGAAGTCCTTGATACAAACGTAAGTATTACTTCATTCTTATCAATTCATTATGATATTAATATATTAACTTATGTTTCTAATGTTTCAAATGTTTCAAATTTGTTTAGAGTTGTGACTAGGACCAGAGGACAACAACTTGAAATTATATATCCTAAGGTTTGAATTTGTTGATCTTTAATCTTTAATTTTCATAGTCAAATTTAAACAATTACATTTGACTAAGTTCTTTCACATGTTTAGTGTAATAAGCAGAATGATTCTTGGGCATATGGCTACTACATCATGTCATGGATGAAGGCAATCATCCGAGCAGAAATCAGAGGGGAATGGACTGAGGTAAAAATTTACATTTGAAAATCTTACAAATATCAATAAACTTTTGACATTGAAATGAATATAATAGTAAAGCTTCCTTGATTATGCAGCGGTTCAACACTACCTCTCCATTGTCGTCTTCAGTAATAATGATGATAAGAGAGGATTGGGCACGATATTTGAATAAACATTTTAAATAGCTATAGCTTTAGGTTTTTCCTTTCATGATAGTAGCATTTGCTTACTTGTGAATAGATGAATACTATGAATAGATGAATGGAAAACTGGGTTCTTTAAAGTTTTTATGATAGCATTAGCGTCTTTTAGTTTTACTATTTAATTGGAATTGATGAATTCATGATAGCATAGTTTAAATTAATTAATTTTGTGAATATATATGAATTGGAAAACTGGTTTCTGTATTTCAGGTTTGGTTGAATGAGCTAAACCGAATCAAATCCAAAAAAAAAACTGAAGGTAACATCGAAGTACACACCATTTGACATTCAAACATCAACAGTAACGTCCCATATAGACAATTTTGACGTTAACCTAATGTCCTCCCCTTATACTTAACATCAAATATTCCTTTAAATATAAATATTTATTCAAATATTACTCAAAAATTGACGTCCTCTTTGAACTACGACGTGAACATTACGTCCATTATCTTCCGCATCGACGTTAAGTTTACGTCCCTTCCTTCGTACATAAGACGACAAATCTTACTATAAATATAAATATATATTCAAATATTGAACGTCAATCTCTTTACTAACTGATGTAACCTCATGTCGTTGCACAATGTCGACGTTAGGTTTATGTCAGATCTCGATATAATCGACGTGAAATTGTCCTATTAACGTCACCTCATGATATTCGACGTAAAAGTTACGTCACCAACTATGACGTCGGTCTCTAATTCGTCGTTGAAAGCCAAAAATAACCGATGTAATACGCTGTTTTTGCACTAGTGTTGATAAAATTGGTAAAGAGCAACCAATTTAATGGACTGTCTCATGAAAGTCCATATGAGCATCTGACAACTTTCAATGATATTTGAAACACTGCAAAGATTAATGGAGTGTTGGATGACATTATAAAGCTTAGCTTGTTTCCTTTCTCATTGGGAGGCAATGTTAAGTTATGGTTGAATTCTTTCTCAGAAGATAGGTTTTCTACATGGGAAGATGTGGTTGCAAAGTTCTTGAACAAATACTTCCCATAGTCGAAAATCAACAAAGGTAAGCAGGTGATAACGGTTGAAAAACTGTTATTTTTATACTTAATTTTGATATTAAACACACCCTTTTTTTACTTAGAAGCTTGCTTGAACTCATGTTTTTGCTTTAGTTTTGTGAATAAGAGAGTTGAAGGTGAATTTAAAGGTTTTGTGATAGATTCCCTTGATTTTGTAGGCTAATTGAATGATTTGAAAGAAGAGTTAAGGTACCGAATAGTTGGAATGCATAAAAGTCAACCAGAATGCGGAAAAGTCAACCAGAAAGCAGAAAAGTCAACCAGAGTGCAAAAAAGTCAATCAGAGTGCAAAAATGTCAACCAGAGAGTGTAGAAAAGTTGCGCTGAGCAGAAAAAGGGCACTGAGCGCCATTTTTAGTGCTAGTTTTCTTCTGTTTCACGCTTAAGCACCACCGCTGAGCATCATTTGAGTGTCGCACCTACCGTTGAGCGCTAGCGGCGCGTGTTTTGGGCCAGTTTTCTGTTATTTTTATTATCTATTTTGGGTCTAGATCCGTTTTCTGTTATTTTTCTGCCCTATTTAAGGACTTGGATGTCCCAGGGATTGTATCTTTTGATGACTTGAGTACAAAAACACATTTTTCACCCCTTGGGGGTAGATTTGGAGATGATGATGGTTCTCCTCTTCTCTTTCTAGGGTTTTTCTATCTCTACCATTCTTTCATTTAATTGTTCATCTAGTTCTTCCATGACGATGGAGAACTAAGCCTTATTTGTTGTTGGGAAAGATATAACCTCTTAAACTCTCATGTATTGAATTGATTCTTGATTATATATGCTTTACTTCATTAATTGTTGGGGTTTTTCCTCTATACTCTATGCATGCTTTGTTTAACCCATTCAATTGCATGATCTTTGATTTTGTCGATATGGACACATACGGGGAAATCTAGAACTGGAGAAATTCTCCCGGAAGCAATATTACCTAGACATAGGAATAGGAGGATCGATTGCCTTTAAGCTTCTGTACGAATGTAATGCATGATTAATTGTTAGGGAGACAAGACATTGTGAACTAGTAATTAGGAGTAGGCTTTCTTCACCAAAACATTGGGTTTAAGGTAAATTAGAAAGTGGCATTAACATTAATGAAGAAGATGAATTCATATATGCATGAGAGTAAATTAGGTGAAATCTAAACCCAACAACAATATCATCAATTTCATCCACTCATTCTTATGTTTAGCCTCAATTGATCAAATTTCATTCATGTTTATTTTATTGCATTTGCATCCAAAAACCCCAAAATTTGTTCTTTAGAGTCTTAATTAGTTGAGTAATCACATAACTGTTTAGTGTCGTGAGTCTCTTGGGAAACGATACTTGGTCTTAATATTTATTATTACTTGATACAATTTGGTACACTTGCCGATGTATTAACAAGTTTTTGACTCCATTTTCGGGGATTAAAAATTTCATCTTTCAGGTAGGGCATGGAAGAGACTTTAGGTCAAGCTAGGGATAAATACAAGAGCTTGTTGAGAAAGACGCCCACGCATGGCTTTGATGAAGCCACAATAATCATTCTTTTCCTTGTAGGTCTTGGTTTACAGACCAAATTGATGTTAGATGCCTCGGATGGAGGTAATATCAAGTGTAAGACTCTAGAGAAAGTGATAAGTTGTCGTCGAAGCTATCAAATTAATACTACTTTTCAAGGCAACTTCAGTATTGCCAAGTAGTATTCAAGAAGGTAGATAGGGCTAAAGTAACCCTGAGTCGTCTCCCAACGAACACGGAATTGCTTCTGAATATCTGACTCTTATGCTATGCAATGCTTATGAATAAAAATGATGTTTGAAGAATGTTTAAAGAACAAATAATAAACTTAAAAATAGTTATGATTAAATAGGTTAATTCCACTGCTTTTCCAAGATAGATTCGTCATCGGTTATTCATAGATAATTGTTCAATTGATTATTATTTAAGTTTCAAATTAATTAAAGTACATTCTTAATTAATTTGAGGGCGATCATGCATTTAACCAAAGTAAATTCTCAATCAAATGCAAAACCTTTCTAGATTATTCACAATAAATTCAACCAAAGTACATTCTCAATCAAATTTTATTGTGTTTAATCATGTCTATTCTTAAATCTCTTAACCAAATTAAAAGTTAATCAATCAAAGTAAATTCTCAATTGATTATAGTTGAAATTATTACTACCAACCAAAGTACATTCTCAATTGATAGTAAAAACCATTTAATCATATGAAAGTTCCTAAATTAAATCAAAGTAGATTCTCAATTTAAACCTAGAAACCCTAAAACTCATATAATCAATATGCATATAGATTCAAACATATTATGATGCAAAAATCTTTGCTTTTAACAAGATAGAGAGATGAAAGACATAGAGAGAACAACTTAATTCAATAATCAAAGTAAACAATTGCATTAACTGAACATAACCTCAGAATCCGTCTTGGAATTACAGCAGAATAACCCTAGATGCTTAGCTCTCCATGAATGGAGTTGAATACAAGATGAAAGAAAAGTGAGAGGAGTATGAGAGAATGAATGAAGTGAAGTCCCCCTCTTTCTGCCTCCCTTGGGTCTCTTTATATAGGCTTGATTGGGCTTGGACTTTGAATAGTTTGTTGATAAGATATTTTCTGTTGATATATTATATCTTTCAAATATTCATTAGATTAAATCAGTTTTAAAGAATATTTGATAGATATTAACTCAATTATCTTATATCTTATATCTTCCAAATAACTAAAAGATTTAGATAATGATAAAATTATTTGGAAGATATTTTCTGTTGATATTCCCAAATTAAATTCAACAACTGAATTTTATCTTTTAGATTTTCTGACTTTCCAAAATTGCACAAATACGCTGAAATTTCCTCTATTTGCACTTTAGCCCCTTCTGAATTTTCCACATAAAATCTGATTTTGGGCCTTGAATTGCCATTTGGACCAATAAAACTTATATTCTCAGCTGCACAAATAAACATTAGAACATCCAATAATAATTTATGTACTAAAATTCACTTTTTACGTTTCTTTATTTCCCAAACCCAACAATTCCAATCATCACAAATTCACTTAAATAAACCATTTAAGCACAATTATCCCATCAAAAATTTGAATTTTAAAGCATAAATATGGGCATAAATATGCACTCATTAGAAAGCATATGAATTGATTGACAACATGGCTACTAATGACAATGAGATGCATAATGAAAGAGGAGCTCCATCAGCAGAAAGGAGTTTTATAGTTACAAACTCATGATGCTCTGCTTGCACATAATAAGATTATAACTCATCAATTGGAAAATTTGACGAAGAAACACTCTCAATTGCCAAAGGAGTTGCAGAATGTTTCACAGGTTCAACAAAAACTATGTGAATTATGTGGTGGTGATCATATCAATGGTGAATGTGCTTTTCCAGTGGAGACCCAAGAAGACGTCAACAATATGGGCAATCAATTCCGCCAAGGTAATTTCAACCAGAGTTGGAAACCTCACCCAAGTATGGGTCAAAGTTAATTTGGGCAATCTAGGCAAGCAGGACAATTCAATAGACCACCACAACAACAATCACAATGGCAACATATATCTACATTATCTAACAGAACTTCAAAGGTTGAAGAAACCTTTCAACAATTTATGTAGGTAACTATCTCCAACCACCAGAGCACTAAAGCTGCTATAAGGAATTTAGAGATGTAGGTGGGCCAACTGGCCAAGAAGTTGGAGGATAAAGTTGAGAGACAATTTGGGGTTAATACTAAGGTTAACCCTAAGGAAGAATATAAAGCTATTGTGAGCATAAGTGACGAGAGAATAGAGGAGAGAAAAGAAAAAGAAAAGAAGAGGGGAGAGAAAAAAATTTAAAAAATTGAAAAGATTCTTCCGTACCCTAAGGAGTGTAGCAAAAAAGAAAAGGAGAAGCAATTAGGGTGTTTTAAAGAAATCTTCAAGAAATTGGAGATTAAAATTCCTTTGGTTGAAGCATTGCAATAGATTGCTGTGTATGCACAGTTTCTGAAGAAATTACTCAAAAAGAAGAGATATATAGATGAGGAAACTATTGATGTACAGGGCAGTTACAGTGTTATTTTAAGGAAGGCGCTTCCTCCAAAAGTTAAAGATCTAGGAAGTTTTACTATTCCTTGCGTCATAGGAAATGTTAAGATAGGGAAAGCCCTAATTGATTTAAGGTCAAGCATTAATTTGATGCCCTTGTCTGTGCTTGAGAGGATTGGTGGTCTTAAAGTGAAGCCTACAAAGGTTACTTTGCAACTAACGGATGGATCTACCAAAAAGCCCTATGGTGTGGCGGAAGATGTTGTGGTTTGCATAGACAAACTTAGATTATTGGTTGATTTTGTAGTGATGGAGATGGAGGAAGATGTGAAGACTCCTATTATTCTTGGAAGGTCATTCATGAAAACGGCCAAGGTAATCATCAATGTGGATGATGGGACGATAACACTTAAAGAACAAGAAGAGAAGGTGATCTTTGATGTCTTTAATGCTGAGCAGCAAAATCAAGTGAGGAAAACCAATTATAAAGCTATAGATGAAGATGCACCAGTGACTAGCCTTAAAGTTGCCAAGCCGGATATCAAAGGTAAAAATTGTTTCTTGTCACTGGTTAAGGAAGGAGAAGGAAAAGATCGTGAAGGAAAGATGGCTCATCATGACTCGGTGAATGAACAACTCAAACTTGGTGCACCAGTGAGATTCAAGGGCACAGTGTGGGTTGTTAAAGAGCTTAAAGATAATGGAGTCATAAAGATTGAAGCTCCGTACTCAAGGAGAGTTAGAAAGGTGACCAAGAAGATGTTGATGATGTGGGGTGAGAGGAAAAAGAAGAACATCAACATGAAAGAAGTGACGTGAGCTTTATTGGATCAAGCTAGTGACGTTAAAGAAGCGTTTGCTGGGAGGCAGCCCAATGATTTGAACACTTTAATTTTTTGTTATTTGGTGATGTAATTTTAAACTTTTGTTATTTTTTGTTATGAGCCTTCTATGGCACAACATCTACTGATGGTTGCTAGGTGATTGAGTATCTACTAAAGGATACTATGCTACCAGACACTTACTGATGGGTGTTTGAAGAGTTATTGGGTCGGGCTTGTGACATTAAACAAGCGCTTACTGGGAGGCAACCTGATGGAATCCAACTTGACTTAGTCTTCCTTTTGTATTTTTACCTTTCCTAGCTTAGCTCTTAAGGAGCATGGGTTACTATAAATACCCAACTCCTCTCTTGTAATAGTACTTTTGAGATTAATGAGAATTGAATTTTCTGAATCAGAAACAATTCTCTCTTGAAAGTCATAGACTAGAGAGTCCAAAGACTCCCTCTAGCCACCTTCCAAGCACATTCTTCATTCTCTCATTTTTCCACTTTAACCATTGTGCTTCTCACTCTTCCACGCTGCACCACTCGTCAGAGGCCACATCTTTCCTTCTCGCGTCAGCGTCCCGTGACTCGCCACATCACTTCTTCTCCAATCTGCTTCCGGCATCATTTTCCATTTTTTTCATTCGCGCATCTTCTAGGGTTTCTTCCTCTGAAACGCATCTTCATTACCGTAAGCCTCTACTCCATTTCTCTCTTCACAGCTTCACCTCTTCATCATTATAAACCTCTACACCGAACATCTTCATCCAAATTTAGGGTTCCTTCATCATTCTCACTTTACCTTTCGAGTTCACAGTTTATTTTCTCCTTTCTACCGTTTAATCCACTTTCCACCGAACAATCTAGGTTTTCCACCATTTAAACCTTAGATCTTAGGTTTTTCTTGAGTCTGTCTCTCGATTTAGAGCTTCGTCATCATTTTCCGCTGCGTTCATCTCCGGAGGAAGCTTCGAAGGACATCGCGACATGCACCTTCGTCCTCTCCTCGGGCGTTCGTCCATCAAGTGGTATTCAGAGCTCAGGTTCGAGCACGCTTCAGAGGTAAGTATCTCGATTCGTCTCTGTTCTGAGTTTTCTTCCATTTTTGAGTTGTTCGATTTTTTTTATGTTCTTGCGTTTGATTCGCGTCTCTGTCTTTGTTTCTAGTTATGTCTTGATTCTGAGTTTCTATTTCGCGTTTCTGTTTTGCATCTCTGTTGCGTTTTCTTCATTTACGTGGTGTTCATTCATCTTATTTTGTCTCTGTTTGCTTTTGATTCTGAGCAATTTGTGCTGTTTCTTTTAATTTCTGAGTTGTTCATCATTTTCTATTACTGTCTTGTGATCTGGTTGTGTCTTCATTGAATCAATTCCAGGTGTTTTCTGGTTTGATGTTGAACTCATTTTCTGATTTTGTGCTTATCTGTGCTTTGAGTCTTAGTTCATTTTAATTCGGTGAATCTTCTTTGTTTGAGTATTTTAATTTCTAAATCCATTTCTGTCTTGTCTATGTCATGTTATTTTGTTTTAATTGTCAATTAAATCTGAGTTTAACTGTGATTCAATTGAGTTTTTTTTGCTTTGAGTAAGATCTGTTCATCATCATAAGCAGTGACATTCAATTGAATGAGCTTGATGCAGACTTCAACAGCAGTTTAATGTCATTTCATTTATCTGAAGCTGTCTTGAGTTTTTGATGCTGACCATTACATGTAATTTGTATTGCACTTTTGAAATTCTGTGAGCTGAAAGTTGAATCTGCTTGTGGATAGCAAACGCACACCAATTAAGCTATGAAATGTTGCATTGAGCTTGGGTGCAAGATGCTTACAGCAGCATCAGTCTTTCATTTGGCCAGCTACACCGAACTGGTTTTTCTTTGAAGTCTGTGTTAATGTTTTGAGTGTGTGTTTGTTCTACTTAGTATTAGATCATTACTAAGTTCTAACATCAGTACATCCTAGAGTCATTGTGTCTGTGTGCTTTCATTTCTTTTCTGCAGAATTAAATTTGATTTGACTTGTGTTACTGCACCTTTGTGTCAAAGTTGTTCTGGCTTAAAATTTGTAAGTGGTTGATGATTAAGTCCACAAAAATCTGCATCACATCAGCAGTACTTGTAATCTTGTACAAAACAACCACTAAATCTGTGATTTGAATTTGAACCTAGCAGTAACACTTGTAATTGGAGTTGATTCTACTAATTTCACTGTAAAACAGTGCATAAGGCTGAAATTAACAATGTTACATGCTGCACTACAAGTCTGAAATAAAGTGAATCAGTTTGAACATTTGTTTACAAAAATTCTGCAATTTGTTCTTGATCTTTTATTGCTTTTGAAATCTACTCTAGAACTGATCTTAGGATCCTGTTTGAGTGCTTACTGTGATCAAAAGCTTTGTTTCTTGCTTGTCTTGGTTGATAACTCTGGTTTTGTCTATCACATGTGCAATCTATTCTGCTGATCTTAATTTGAAGCTTTTACTTGCTTTATTCATCTGATCTAGAGTTGTCTTAAGCAATAGATCTGCTGTTCTGTCATTGTCCTGTTCTGTTCTACCTATCTGTCCATTATTTTGATCTTTGCCTTAGCATAGCCTTGTCTAAAATTGAGAAGTTTGTACACTCTGGATCTTTGGAATTTGAAAGGAGGTTTGTGTGCTTGGTAGCATTTTAGGTGGTGGTGGTCTGGAATACTCTCCAGCTGTGTACTGCCAAGGGAGAATCTCCCTTCCAAACCTTTCCATTTTGAGTGCTTTAAGCTTTAAGAGAGAAACCTAAGTTTGTGAGCTTTGTGTGGCTGCATCTAAAAGCCAAATATTCTTGTTGAGAGTGTGTTGTAATTTTAAGGCTGCAATAAGTTTTGAACTTGAATTGTGTGCTAATTGTTTACTTGTGCAGCAAAGTAAGTCTGGTTAAGCTGGAATATAACTATTTGATCACGAAGAGAAATCTGCTTCTGCCAATATCTTAATTTCTGCCTCTTTATGTTTGTAAAATTCTGATTCAATTACTTTTGGTACTTCTGCGTATGACCCCCATTTCATTTTCTCTTATATATGCTACCATTGGGAGTATATGTTGCTTTGTGGTGCAGATCTGAACTGAAACAGTGCAGGGAGAAAGTGTCCAATAGAAGAATTTTAAGCAGTAGCAAAATCTCAGTATTAAGTCTGGAGCAAGCTACAAGCAGTCATCTGAACTGAAGGGAGTTTCTTTCACCTTAAATTGCTTCTGTTTTAGTTGAACTATTCCTGTTATAGCTTGTATTGCTAGCATTATTTGGAAGTTGATCTGGTATGACATTTGTTGCAGACTAGGATTAGCCAATGTAAATTCTGAATGGGTTTCTAAGAATTGCTGCATTGTAATTGAAATGAGCAGGTTTTAATTAACTTGGATGGTTTATTAAATCAATATGGTTTCAGTATAGAATTATATCCATTTGAATTTGGTTTAAATGTCCATTTTTCCTGCATATGTGTTGGCTGTTGTAGAGAGAGTTTTTGTGTGTGCAGAGCTGATGTGAGTAAATCATTAGTTGAGAAAATTTTTCGTTGAGCAGGAGTTGTTTGCTTGAACTATTCTGTCATATTCAATTGTGAATCCACTTGTTTTCCTTTGCCACTGCATTGTATCAGTTGTAAGAAGTGGTTTCTGCACTTCAATTTAAGTTCTGATTGAACTGCCTTTCAGATGTGCTTGTCTAATCTGGTTTGTGGTATGATCAGAACATGCAGTATAGCCTTGAAACCATAGTATCTCGTGAATGATTTCAAGTTGAGAGCAAAAGGAATCTGCATCAATTGTACCGAGAGAAAGGGAAGTTTACTACCCTATATCTTTGTCTGCCATTTGTTTTAATTAAGTGAATCCTCACATCAGTTTGGGCATATGTGTTTGTAGAACTTGATCAATAGAAACCAAGAAGATTTGATAGCAGCAGTACTAAGTTGAGCACGTGGATCTTCATTTGAGCAAGGTGTTTGGGTCAGATCGTGGCAGCAACAACATCTCTAATTGGACAGGACTGAGATTGACACGAAGCAAAGTGGATCACGTGAATGTGGGCACCAAGAGCACCGTAGCATAGGATTTCAATTTTTGTTTGTATTTGTACTGGGTTTGTGTTTGCCCACTGTTAGCTTTAGTTTTTGTTTTGTAAAAAGGGCCTTTTATAAAGTCCAAGTGTTTAGGAAGAGTCCTTGGTGCTCTTTCAAACTCTTGGCAACTTTATTTGCTTTTATTTTTAGATTTTTAGCATAGCTAGACAGGTGAATGTGTCTTGTTAGCCAAAGCTACAAGCTTCACCATAGGAGTAGACTTTAATATTGACTTAATTTGTGTATCTCGTAGGGGTCATTAGAGTCCGCTGGTTTCTTTAGTGTTGTGTTTATCTGATTTTGTGTTCACGGTTAGGATGATTAGGCTAAAAGGGATTAAACTCTAAGCCTTATCACATTAGAGTCCGAAGAGTCTAGTATTTTTGTGTTTAATTGTTTGTGATTGTTTGAGTTGTGTACTTTGTTTCTAAAGGTGATTTTAGTTTAAGGGGTAATTAGTTAGTAGCCTAAGACATTTCTGGCAAGGCAAGACTTGGTACTTAAGCAGTCTTCATGACTCACCTCTCTTACTTGGGACTTGTCTAAGTGAAAGTTTTGAACCCTTTAGATTAAGAAAACTTTTAAAAACAAAGATGTCTTTTTATGGTTCATATAGGTCTTCTAGGTTAGATAAAGTTGATGAAATGTTTAAACAAGCTAGGAATCTTCCATCATTTGGTAAAGACATAGGTGCATTAACATACCTAGCTTGGGAGAAAGAAATTGATAAAATAAATCCTTGGTTTTATGAAGAGAGTGAATATTATGTCCTTAGCATATATCTCTCTAAGTTAGAAGAAAATGCAAGTGAGTGGTGGGATGAAAGACAATATCATGTTAGGAAAGGTAGGAAGTCTTCCATACGTGATTGGCATGATTTAAAAGCTTGCATGAGAAGAAAGTTTGTGCCTTCAAGCATTAAAAGAAACCTAGAATTAATTAGGGATTGCATTGATGATGGAAAACTATTTCTTGAGAGTTTAAAGGATCATGGGTTTCTTCGTAGAGAATTAGAATTTGGGGCAAGACTAAAGGAGATCAAGGATAAGAAAAGAGAAAGAGAGATTGAGAGAAAAGAAAAGGAAGAAAGGAAAGAAGAAGAGAAGAGAGAGAGAGAAGAAATAGAGAAAAGAGAAGAGAGAAGAAAAGAGGAATTAAGAAGAGAAGAAAGAAAAGAAGAAAAGAAAGAAAGGCAAGAAAAAGAGAAGAAAGAAAAGTAGAAATTGTTACTGATGACAAATCCTATTCTTTCAAAGACTGTGGAACCTAAAAGGGAAGGTTTCCAAATCTTTACTTCTTTTCCAATAATTGATTACTTTTCAATTTTTGACTTCTCTTTTAAACCAATTGTCATGAAAACATTTTCAAAATATGACAATTCAAATCTTGAGTTATTCTTATCTTTAAGAAAACAATTAACTCAAGATAAAATTGAATTTGGACTTCTAAAATTTTCAAAGATTACTAATCAAAGTATTAGAAGTTCTTATTCTCTTGTTTTTAAAGAAAAATTCTTTCTTGGATTGATATTAACCGAAGATATATTTGATGTGTATTGCAGATTCGTGTTTGATCCAGGAGGAAGAAAACTAGATCTAAAAGAATAAGGCCACTCCAAGATGGCCATGCTCCCAAGATTGTGTGGAGCTTATTCATAAGGCGATTGCTAGATTTGAGGACAAATCTTTTCCTAAGAGGGAGGGCATGATGGAATCCAACTTGACTTAGTCTTCCTTTTGTATTTTTACCTTTGCTAGCTTAGCTCTTAAGGAGCATGGGTTACTATAAATACCCAACTCCTCTCTTGTAATAGTACTTTTGAGATTAATGAGAATTGAATTTTCTGAATCAGAAACAATTCTCTCTTGAAAGTCATAGACTAGAGAGTCCAAAGACTCCCTCTAGCCACCTTCCAAGCACATTCTTCATTCTCTCATTTTTCCACTTTAACCATTGTGCTTCTCACTCTTCTACGCTGCACCACTCGTCAGAGGCCACATCTTTCCTTCTCGCGTCAGCGTCCCGTGACTCGCCACATCACTTCTTCTCCAATCTGCTTCCGGCATCATTTTCCATTTTTTTCATTCGCGCATCTTCTAGGGTTTCTTCCTCTGAAACGCATCTTCATTACCGTAAGCCTCTACTCCATTTCTCTCTTCACAGCTTCACCTCTTCATCATTATAAACCTCTACACCGAACATCTTCATCCAAATTTAGGGTTCCTTCATCATTCTCACTTTACCTTTCGAGTTCACAGTTTGTTTTCTCCTTTCTACCGTTTAATCCACTTTCCACCGAACAATCTAGGTTTTCCACCATTTAAACCTTAGATCTTAGGTTTTTCTTGAGTCTGTCTCTCGATTTAGAGCTTCGTCATCATTTTCCGCTGCGTTCATCTCTGGAGGAAGCTTCGAAGGACATCGCGACACGCACCTTCGTCCTCTCCTCGGGCGTTCGTCCATCACAACCTAGTTTTCTAACCTTATCTCTTTTGTTTTTTCAATTTTGCTTATATTATTAGTATAAGATTTGATGTACTTGGCTTGAAACTTTATTTGTGTGCAATGGTTTGATGATGATGATGTTTGTGATGAGTGTTGCTTTATGATGTTGATTATATTGATTGATGCTGAGATGATGCATGATGCTAATATACAGGTGGTTGCTCACAATATTGTGAAACAGATGCATGATGATTTGTCATTGTGTTACTGAGCAGGATGTTTATCTGAATGTTGGAACTTAAATTAGCCTGTGTGAGGATTGGACTCCAAAGTGTCTGTGAATGATTGATATTACTTTGAAAGCATGAATGACTTTGCTAAGTTTTTATGATTGAATCACTTGCTTGCATTTGTCATATGATCAAGGCCATCTGTTGTTATCCCTTTTTAGCCAATGAATGATTTTAGCCCAATAACAGAGAGCACAATGTATTCTATCCTTTGAACCTTTAGCTTAACTCATGAAAGAAAACCTTTTGGAAAATCTTTACCTTGAGTTAAGTTGAGAATATTTTGTGGTATTGATAAAGGTTCAAGTTTGGGGTTGTTGGGAAATCTTAAAAGGGAGAATAAAGAGAATGAGCATTGAGCTAAGTATTGAGCAAATGAAAAGCAAAAGAAAAAGAAAGAAAAGAAAAACTCAATGCAAGGGAAAGTTGGGAATAAGTAAGAATTGTTTCTTGAAAAAGAGAGATTGTGTGTAAATGATGAAATTATGAATGACTCTCTTAACTCAAGGATTTTGTGATTCGAAAAAAACCAATTTTCTTCTTAACCCAACCACATTACAAGTCATAGAATAGCCCTTGTGATGATACTTGTTTACGAATTTGATTGATTGTGGTTAAGTGAAAGGAAAAATTGATTTATATGACATTGTGATAGTAGATTGAATGCATCACCTCTATATACACCTGTGTGTTTGAGAGAAACACTTTTTCTGAGTGAGAAGTAGTTCCATGTATGCATGATTACATCTTTGCTTTGTTTATCATTCATGAGTATAGCATCTGTTGAACATTCTGTGAGTATGTGAGCACCATAATGAGCTTAATTGAATCAAGGCATTTATTCATCTTGACTGATATTCTCTATAATAAGCTTATATGAGCAATTACTTGGCTTGAAAGAAAAGGTTTTGAAAGGTGTTGAAACCATTATATTGATTGTTTGAAAGCTAAGTTACATTTTTTTTGCTTGAGGACAAACAAAGTTCTAAGTTTGGGGTTGTGATAACGGTTGAATTTACCGTTATTTGATACTTAATTTTGATACTAAAAACGTCCTTTTTGACTTAGAAACTAGCTCGGAATCATGGTTTTGAGGAATAAAGAGAGTTGAAGGTGAATTTAATGGTTTTGTGCTAGATTTCAGTGTTTTCAAGAGGAATTGAGATGATTTGGAAGAAGAGTTGAAGTAGTAAGGAGTTGGAACTCAGAAAGAACTGGAAAAACATCAAGAAAGGTGTTCTTCATAATTAATTATTAGGAATGCTAAAAATCGTATGAATTAATAGTTAAGGATGAACTTTCTTCGCCGAGGAATCGAGTTTTAAGTTTTTTAGAGAGTGACATTGACATTAATGAAGATGTAAAATTCATATATATATATATATATATATATATATATATATATATATAGAGAGTAAACTAGGTGAAATCTAACCCCAACAACATATTCATTCCATAATATCAAACTCGTTCATCCTTGCACTTTTGTGCAATTGATCAAATTGCATGCATATTTACTTTTCAGTACTTGCATTCTAAACCTAAAAGAGTTTGTTTTCAACTCTTATTTAGTCAAGAATTCACATAATTGTTTAGGTTGTGAGTCCTTTGGGATACAATACTTAGTCTTACCATTTTATATTACTTGATACGTTTCGGTACACTTGTCGGAGTCTTAACACCTAACAATTAATTCTTCATTACGATGAGTAGCTTAAGACAACCATAACTCATACCTCCCTTTCTAAGCAATATTGCTTATGGGAATAATTCTCCAAAACCTTAATTGTAAGATACCTTCCGATACTCATGCAAATCATACATCATGCTAATGAATGAGTTAAACAAAGCAAGCATTGAGTGAAGAAGAATTACCCTAACAATTAATGAAAGAAGCATATATAAGTAAGAATCAATTCAATACATGAGAGTTTACAAAGGTTTACGTCATTCCCCAATAACAAATAGAATTTAGTTCACCATTGGTATGGTGAAACTAGATGAATAATGGAAAAGAATGAAAGATAACCTTAGAAGTTGAAGATAGGAGCTTCTGCATCCAAATCCGCCTTCGAGGGATCAAAGAGTGTGTTTCTACGCCTCTTCTGTCAAAAGATCCAATCCCTAGGACATCCAAGTCCTTAAATAGAACATAAAAATAACAGAAAACGGGTCCAGGCCCACGAAACTGGCGCTCAGCGCCCCACTTAGGGTGTCCAGGCGGTGTGCCGAATCATATGACGCTCAGGGTCAGCTGAGAAGGCAAGCAAGCGTGATGCGACTCGAGGAAGTGGCGCTTAGCGCCCCTAAAAGGGCGCCCAGGCGCAAGCCAGGGACTTCCTGCGTTGAGGGCTTCAGAAAAAGGGCAGCCAAGCGTGATACAATGTACTATGGCGCTGAGGGCCCCTAAAATTGCGCTCAGCGTTGCTGTGATCCTCCTTTCCGATGCTTTTCCAGCTCTTCCTGAGTTGCAACTCCTTACTACTTCAACTCTTCTTCCAAATCATCTCAATTCCTGTTCAAAACCAGGAAATCTAGCATAAAATCATTAAATTCACCTTCAACTCTCTTATTCACACAAAACTATGATCTTAAGCTAGTTGCTAAGTCAAAAAGGGTGTTTTTAGTATCAAAATTAAGTATCAAATAACGGTAAATTCAACTGTTATCAGTGTCATGTGTCATACTTCCATTAGAAAGGATTTGCTTTCTAGAAGTGGCCACATGGCACCCTAGAAGTGGAGATGATTTCTTTTTGGTAGTGGTCACATTTCTCTCCACCATTGGAGAGGATTTGCTTTTAGTAATGGCTACATGACAATCTAGGAAAGGAGATGAATGTGTTTTGTGAGTGACCACATGTCCTCCCATCATTGGAGAGGATTTGTGGACACTTGTCCACTCCTTAGAAGGTCTCATTTGTTTTCCAACGAGAGCAAAGGTGGGAGATCATGCTTTTAGGCTTAGAAGGAGATATCCTATAACTAGAGGTGTCTCTACCCTTGTATTTCATCCTGGATTAATGTAATGTTATGCTACCATATTATGACCATACACTTCCTAGATCAAGACTAGAGCAACCTTAGAGGCCCCTCTAGTTAACTTCCTCCTTGAGTTGACCTCACCTCTCTTGGAGCAATCACAAATCACCTCACCATCACCATACACACCAAAAACTATGAGCTTCTACCCTTTTCACCACCATAGTACGTCAACCTTGGACCTTCCCTACACCATTTTTGCACCGTAACTCCAAGGAAACATCAATCCATGCACATCTCCTAGATTTGGCCCAATTTAGCTAAGGAGGTTGCTATCATCTCCCCTTGGTCAATTATTATTCTTTCCGCTCTTCTCTTGGTGCTCGTACTCCATGGATGGATGTTGGTGTGTTTGCAAAAGACACTTCAACGCCAAAGTTAGTAGAGTACGTTCGATAACAATTAATGTTGAACATCCATTATTTACCTTAATGGATGTACTATTTATAAGATAATTATGGGTTTATAAACCTTTACTTATATGAGTTTTGGTGGGCCATGATTCATTCCATTGTCAGATTCAAGACGTACTAAATTAAAGAATAATACACCATTAGAATATGTGAGACTGAGTTAGTAAAAATAGAACGTCTTATGATCGGATAACATTAAGCCATTTACAATACAACAAAAGATTAAAAATATAAAATGATAAATTATAAACTTTTTAAATAATAAAACATGTAACTATATGGTAAGATAAGAACTCATTACTCTATTAATAATAAAATTTAATATTGAAAACTCAATTGTAAAACTTAATTACAATTTTGTTTAGAACTTAATTAAAATTTTCCAAATTTATCGCGGTCATAAAACATAATCAAGCCTTAAAATTATATTTTAACATTTCAAAATCCACGCTAATTTATACTTGTTAATTAAACGCAACTTCAAGAATTTTCTAGAAACTAGGCTTGATACCTCTTTTGGTCCCTCGAAAGAGGGATTGTGTTCGAAATAGTCCTACCTTTCTTAAAACATAACAAATGATCCCAACTTATGAAAAACTGGGTCAAGTTAATCCCTTTTGCTAACAACATCAAAAATTAAATGGTGCAGCTACCCCCTAGACAAAACTTAATGACGTGTCCAGTGTATCTTATTGCGTGGTAGTGAGGTTAAAATTGTTGCAAAAAAAAAAAGATTACGTGTCAATGTTTTGACAGAGGTTAAAAAAAGAGGGGTTAGGGTTTGGGTTCGTCCTACTTGGTGACTGAGGTGAGGAAAGTGTTTGTGACGAGATATGAATTGCTTCTTCCCAAGAGTGTTCTTCGTGTTCCAATAGATGGGGCAAAGGATTTCGCGTTCGCCCCATGGTGGTGGTTCGAGGGGAGGTGGGATAATTCCTATTTATTACTGTGGTGATATTGTTGTAACCAAAGTCGCGAGAACTACAAAAAATGCAGGCAGAAGTTTTTGGGATGTCCTCATTACAAGGTTTTGAGTATACCCTTGTCAGTTTATGTTCCCTTCACTTTATGCATTTTTTGATAGATTCCCTGACTTGGTGAATAACAGGGCGGTTGTTCAAGTGGGAGCTCGTGTAACTTTTTTAAATGGTGTTCTGAAGAAAACGTTGATGAAAAAGATTGTACAATTGAGAGGCAAAAGGAGGAGGATTAGTGATCTGGAAAATGTAGTGAAGGATTTTCAAAAAAGGATGAAATTGTTAGTTGTAGCTTTGTTTCTTTCTATTGTGCTGAACCTTGTGATTTTGAGGTTCTGTTTAGGTTGATGTTGTTAGGTGGGCAAAGTGGGTGTCTGTTTTATGTTTTGTTGACGTTGATGTAATGTATTGGATGCTTGAAAAAAGTAGGTTGGCAATGTGTAGGTGAATGGATACCCTTCAGGTGTTTTGGTTCAGTCATGCAATGCATTATGTACCATTGTTTATGTTAATGACTTTAATTCAGTGGAGAATGTTCGAATAAGTTTCTCATTTGGTTTAAAAATATTCACAAAGGTCTTAAATTTAACTTTAAATTGTTCAGTATAGTCCTTATTGTATATTATGATGACAGAAGTATTAACATTACATTATGACAGTTTAATGCATCAAAGTACTTTCTACAATTAAAGGACATAAATATTACCATTACATGACCAACATACTTAATTAAAGTTGATGCACCATAGTACATGACCATCAAAGTAAACAAAAAAGTGTTTAATCACAGTACATAATAAGTAGTTTTTCTTCTAAAATCTAAGTAAACAAATCATCGAAGTAGGTTTTCTTCTAAAATCTAATTTTTTCCTCAACGTTGGTGGATGGGGTGATTGGGGACTTGGAGGCTGTGGTGGTACAAGGGATTGGTTACTTGGTGGTGCCTGTGATGGTACAAGGGATTGGGTACTTGGTGGTGCCTGTGATGGTTGTGTTTAGTCCATTGGCTTTGTTGTTTCTGTTGGTTGGGGACGTAAATGGCACTTATTTTTGTTGTGGCCCCTTTGACGAAAAATGCTACATTTCTTTGGATTCCCACCAACATGCATTTGGGTTTCATCCTTAGATAGCTCCCATGCCTCTAACCTCATTTTTTTCTTTGGCCTCCTAGGCAAATTCCTCTTAATTGGTGGCAGTACATCAGGGAAGGTTGTTCTTTCCCATAGTAGGTTGTCATTCACTGGAAAAAATTAGGACGCATACGCCTCTTCATATGTCGATCTTCTAAAGAAAGTAGGTATAAAATCTTCTAGGTCCAAACTTGAGTAGTTAATTGTTGCAATTGCATGACAACATGGGATGACACTGATCATCCACTTTCTGCAGCTACAGTGTTTAGTGTCAAGGTCCACTGTGAACTTGTTCCCAATGGATGAAGTGTGGCTAACCTCAAAAATATTTCTTGTAGACCAGCTAAAATAAATAAAGCACGTCAATAATGAAGATAAATGACAAATGTATATGAACATAAATGATAATATTACCTTGGGACCCAAAATCTTGATAAATTTGATTTGTTTTAAAGTCTTTTGTTTTATCTTTGGGTCACCATTATCACCGTCAACTTTAACCTTCACTATTGACCTCGGGTTACACCTCAACAACTTATGTCCATAATCATAGATCCTTTTAAACTGCTCTTTGAAATCTCCTTCAAGTTGTCTTGATGCAATTAACTTTGCCTTTCGTGCCTTGGAAATTGACACATTCGTATTCCATTTCCTTAATGCTTTACTATGTATGTCTTTCACCCTTAAATTAGGATTGTCAACTAAAGACTTATCTATTTCCTAACTCAACCACTTAACATTCATTAGTTTAATGTTAAGTAGCCTACTACAAGTATGGGTATCAATTATCTTCCTCAATTGCCAAATTTTGCGTGATGGAAAATACCCACAGTAAGCTACTCATGGGCACTTACATTGGCCCCCCATGCATCTGATCCTCACCCTACGGTTATCATTTTTCACAAATTTTAGAGCCCTCCCAACATGAACAACATATCTTCTAATGGCATTCTTAAACTCATCCTTATCGCTAAATATGGTGCCCACTTACCACCTGTAATCTTCCATTGACTTATGTTTTGCATACTTTGAAAAGGGACCACCACATACTCTATCCTCGATGTCATCCTCCCCACTTCCACAGTTTTGTGGAGTTAAGAGCACATCAGACTCTCATTCATAATCTGACAAACCCCTTCCGTGTTCTTGTGCTTCATTTTCACTGTCAACATCCACATATTCATCACCACTTAGATCATCCATTCCTGGTTCATCCTTACTGTCCACTTCCACTTCTTCTTGACTCTCAACCTCAACTCCACCAACACTATTAACCTCAACTCCAACGTCACTGTCTACTTCCCCTTCTTCTTGACTCTCAACCTCAACTCCAACCTTATTGTCAACCTCCATTCCAACCTCATTCTCAACCTCCATTGCACCCTCATTGTCAACCTACACTGCACACTCATAGTCAACCTCCATTACACCCTCATTCTCAACCTCCACTGCACCCACACTGTGAACCTCAACTCCATCCTCTCTCAGAACATCCACTCCACCTGACAAGTCTAATGCTCCATCCTCAACCTCCTTAACCTATTCAACTTCTAGGTCCCCAATTCCTTCATGACCACCTCAACACGTGCTTCTCCTTTAATGTTACTACCCTCACCACTGTCTGTAGGTCCTTCACATAAGTAAAGAATCTCATTCACATCATTTTCTACAACCACTGGATTGTCCACCACATGTACAACATACAAGTTTACTTTCCCCAAATAATTAGCCACCTTCATCGTGTTCATAGCTCCTTTATCATCATACAACTTATATAAAACATGTTGAACATTGTATATAACTCTGCTACTTCAATGTAATCCAAATGTTTAAGTGAACCTACTATTCCAAAATAACACCATTTATCGGGGTTAACGTCCCAATAAGCTATCTCCCCACCTATATACTTAAAGAGCACTTCTTTTATCAAGGTCCCACCGTGGGGGACCACTACCTGAAGCCTGTCATCAAATATCCCAACCCGAACCCTGCAAACGCAAACTGAAATCGCTAAATTAAGTTAAACTACGACCTATGTATCAACCTCAAAACGCGAAAACTTTTCACATATAAGACTTTAACCCATACTTACCCCCCAAAGCGACAACAATCATAAACAAACAATAACACAAATTCACAAAATTATAAGAACATAAACACTAACCTCAGTTATGCATTTCAATTCGCTCTTGAAATTTCACCTTCAACGAGATAAACACTAACCCCAATTTGAACACAACTTTCACTAGAAGGCTTAATCCCAAATCGTGATTTTCATTCTAACCGTATCCCTCTTTTTTTTAACCTCTCTCATAATACATTGTCACGTACTCAAATTGTTTTCTTCTATGTTTAATTTTACACGTCAATAAATCTAACAGTACCACGCAATCATATAAAATTGACACGTTATTAAGTTTTGTACGAGAAACAACTTGCATATTAACTTAACCCATATCATTTTTACAGACTAGACAATTTTGAATACTCCCTCCTTTGGACCAAGTATTAAGCCTCAAAATTGTATATGTTTAGAATAAGTACGTAAGTTTTCCTATCCAAAACCATAAACCCTGAAACGGAACAAGAACATAGCTTGGCCGTTGAGAAGCACAAGGCATGTGTACCCTCGAACCCGACGTCGTTGCTGTCCGCGGCTACGAGCTACGCCTCATTCGTTGCACCCTCAGCCCTTCACAGCCGTTGGATCTCCGCCACGATGGTGAATCCTTGGATGGCCTCATCAACGACCTCTTGAACTCCGTTGAGCGCGGCAGCTACGTCGAAGCACTCACCTCCGAACCCTCATCCAGCGTCTTTCGATTCCGCGACCACGACTCCCTCCCACTCGACGCCGCTGACCGGTTCTACTCCGAGTTGGTCCACCGCGCTGAGTCCTTCATCACGGACGCCGCCTCCAACGCCGCCGAACAGCGTCGCAGGGCAATGATCGTTATGTGCCTTGCGGTTGCTGCTTTTCTAGGGTTCACTCAAGCAAACTTCACCGGGTAAAATTTAAATCGCCACTTTCTCCGTACTTTTTTTTTGAATTAGAGAGTGAAACTGTTTCCACTCTAGGCCTTTGAAAGGAACGGAGCTACCGAAATGTCCTCTGTGTTTGGATGGTAGTGATGAATGGGAACATTGGGCGCGGAATCAGCTTATGTCTGCTGGTTCTGACTTGCTGGGGAAGTTCTCGAATCTTCAGGTACTTGTGTCATTCATTTCACGCCTAACAACATGACTCAGCTCAAGTTGATAACAAGTAACGTGTTTTTTTTTTTTTAATTTTTTTATATTTTATTTTTCTAGTATATAGTTTTTGCCAAGATGTTGCTTATGCGGATGAAGGATTTACGCGTTGAGATTGGAAGCCTGTCGTGGTGGATTGCGAGGGTTTTGCTTCTTCAACAGAGAGTTTTGGATGAGCGGTCTTCGTCCTTGTCTGATCTCTTGCATGTCTACATGAGTGAAGCTTTGCAACAATTCGGGACTTCGGAGCTAGTTCGGAGTTACTGGGAGGATAGTTTACGCAGTAGCGAGAGCTTGGATATTGTCTCCATGCTTCAATTAGAGGCCGGCATTATGGAATATAGATATGGACGAGTTGACTCTTGCAGGTTAGTTGCTATGAACAGTGAACCGTGAATTCTGGGATGGTATGCTTCAAAATGTTTCCTACCAAAAGGTGATATATAGGTTCTTAATATTTATGAAAAATGTTAATGATGATTGTGTAATTTTTAATGTGTTGGAAGGATTATGTTTTTACTGGGAAAATAGCAATATCCGAATGACATATTTTCAGTACTCTGATATTAATTTTGGTGGTTCCTTTACTTTTCCGGTTTATCATTGTTACATAATCTAAAAGGTGGATTTGAAACTAAGTCAAACTTGTTCATGGGGAAAGGGAGAGTTGGTAGGGGCACAAGTTGTATTTACCTTTTCATGTGTTCGGTGTGCTTGCATTGCATAAACTGGCACATCTTTGTGTTTTTACATTTATTTATCCTGAATAAAACGAAATCTATTGATATAAAGTTGGGGTGACATGTTCATCTAGGCTTCTATGTTTGGTGGGTTGAGGAACTGGATGAGGCGATCTTGATTTGCCAAAGTTCCATGTTGTTTTACTTGATTTTATGTTTTTTGATGGTTTTTATAGGAAACAATTAAAAGTTCATTTCATAATTTCCTACACAATATATTTAAACACAGTAAATTAAATGAAATAAGGTGATCATTTTGTAATTAAGATCAGAATAGGTAATAAAAGAAAGTAGAAACACTTTCTGAAGTCAAACAGCTCCTAATATGATCTAAGGTATTTCTGGAGAATACTTTCTATTTGTTATAATATTGCTTTTGATTCTTCTGTGGTATCTTCCTATATAAAGTATATTGTCCTTTCAGGATGCATTTTGAGTTAGCTGAGATGGCTGCTGGGCTTCAGCTTTCAGTTACTGGAGTACTCGGTTTTCGTTCTGTACATCAGGTAAACATAGTAAATGCATGATATATAGCATTTGTCATGATACTTAGCTTTTAATATGTAATTTTTGGACATAGGCAGAGCCTAAGGCGCAGATGGTACTTGTTACGAACACAAGTACATCGAATGTGGAAGACTTAACAGGTACTGGTATCCAAACATGTGATTCCAACAATGGTGAAGGTAACTGGAATTTGCATCAGTTTGAAACCTCTGAGGCATCTGACATACTTAGAATTCCAAAGTTGTTAGAAAATGATGACTCCAAAACTAAGTCACAAGGCGTGGAAAATGGTGCCCATTTTACTCCAAGTTTGACAGCATCACAACAAGCTGTAATTCTGGCATATTGTCTTCTAATAGAGAAGAGCTCCCGACATGATGAATTGCAACGTAGGTTACCTAAATTTTATGCATTCATTCATGATATTATTCCTATCTTTTGCATATTTGGATCCATGAATCCCCTTTTTAATCTTCCAATTTTGAAACTACTTCTGCCATGGGATTAGGTTGACTTCTAGCCTATTATGTCATTCGGCTAAGTTCAGAGAAGTGAAAAAAAGTGTGGAAACTGGATCAATTCAATATAAATTTTGGTTAACCTTGTTTTAACTATTTTTCTTCTAGCGTACTGTTGTAACTGTGCAATTGTTTTTCAATTTATTTTCTAAATTCGTTCCTACTTAGGGGATTTTGTTTTATGGTATCAATTTTTATTCTGAGGAATCATATTTGTTTATTTAATAATTTTAAAAAGAATTTAAATTTACTTAATTTTGAAATTGAAAAAAAAAAGAACAAAAGAAAGAAGTTAGTGGAAATAGGTAGTTATTATAGACAATAACATCCATTGTCATGGAATCCAGTCCCTTCTCATTGGAAATGAAAAAAATTAAAATGTCAAGGGGTCATTTTCCTTGGAAAAACGATATTAGGTATATATTTTAATAATCATCAAACAAACATAGGAATATTTATTCCCATCTTCATATCCTGGAAATGAAAAAAGATGATCTTAAACAAACGCTCCTTAATTTAAAGGCTGAACCACTTAAGATTCTGTTTCTCTTTCCCCTCTCCTTTTACTTAGAGCTAAGCTAATTTCATTTGGTATTGTATTTTAAAATCCACTTATTCTCCTAAAAGGAGGAAAACACAAATTGTTTACAATCTAGCTATAATAGTTCATTCAATACTTGGCTTGTCACTTGATTGCAGGATGGGATATGGCACCTTACATTGAGGCAATTGATTCCCAACATTCGTTTTACTTCATTGTAAGTAGACAAGAACCTATGACGTATATTTGTTTAAAATATAGGCTTTTGTGTATAACATAGACAATTTTGCTAATGCATAAGGTGTTTATTTTTCTCATAGTTTGTTTGAATAGGGAGTTTTAAGAGGGAAATTCATTTTAAAAAGAATTTAAAATGCTTTATGACAAATTATGTTGTTTAGGTTTGAAATTTCGAAGGAAACTGAAATTCTAGAATTTCATGAGTAACTGGACTAAAATTAAAGAATTTCAAATTTCCCCTAAGAAATAAGAATTTGAAATTCTTCATACTCTCAAATTCATGTTTCTCCTCTTTTTATCATATTCTCTCATGAGCTCGATTTGGTATTCTGGAAATTAGGTTGAATGGAAATTGATGATTTTATTACAAAGAGATCATACAAGATATATACGGGAGACCTAAGCTATTTTAGGAAATATAATAACTATATTCTATTCTAGAATCCCTTGATTTATGAGATTGTCCCTATTTATTCAAATCTGTACCGATTACAATAAAATATATACTTGTTATGAAATACACAAATTTCCTAATTTATTCTTTCCTAAAATACTATTTGATTTCCCACACTCCCCCTCAAGCTGGTGAATAGATGTTTTCCATTCCCAGCTTGGATACAATCTTCTCAAAATTGTGGCAGCCCAGCCCCTTGGTAAGAATGTCTGCAATTTGATCTTGAGAGGACACATATGGAGTGCATATCAAGCCACTATCAAGCTTTTCTTTGATGAAGTGTCTGTCTACTTCAATATGCTTTGTTCTATCATGCTGCACTGGGTTGTGGGCTATGCTGATTGCTGACTTATTATCACAATAGAGCTTCATAGGTTCTTCCCATTTTATCCTCAAGTCTTCTAAGATGATTTTAAGCCATAGCAACTCACATATACCTTGTGCCATGGCTCGGAATTTCGCTTCAGCACTGGACCGAGCCACTACACCCTGCTTTTTGCTTCTCTAAGTCACAAGATTTCCTCCAAGAAAGGTGCAATATCTTGTAGTTGACCTCCTATCCACAATTGACCCTGCATAATCAGCATCAGTATAGGCTTCAAGCTTCACATTACCATTCCTTTTGAATAGAATCCCTCTTCCTGGAGTTCCTTTAAGGTACTGTAAAATTCTGTGGGCAGCTTGTAAATGGGTCTCCTTTGGACTATGCATAAATTGGCTAATTAAACTCACTGCATAGGCAATATCTGGCCTGGTATGAGACAAATATATAAGTCTGCCCACTAATCGCTGGTACATCTCTTTTTCAACAGCAACGTCTTCTTCTGCATTTCCAAGCTTTATGTTTGGTTCTAATGGGGTACTAGCAGGTTTGCACGCTGCCTTGCCAGTTTCCTTGAGCAAATCAGTGATATACTTCTGCTGGGATATAAATATCCCTTTCTTGGAGTGGGCAACTTCAATTCCCAAAAAATATTTTAGTTTTCCCAAGGTCTTGATCTCAAATTCCTTGCCCAAGCATTGGCTCAACAATCGCTGCTCTTCTTTATCATCTCCAGTTAATATTATGTCATCCACATACACCAATAATATTGTTACTCCCCCTGACTTGGAATGTTTAAAGAACAAAGTATGGTCCCCTTGGCTTTGTTTGTAACCTAGACCTGTCATAACTTTAGTAAACCTGCCAAACCATGCACGGGGGGACTGTTTTAGCCCATATAATGCCTTTTTCAGCTTGCAAACAGTGTTGGTAACAACGTCTCTACCGTATCCTGGAGGTATCTCCATATAAATTTCTTCTTCAAGGTCTCCATGTAGGAAAGCATTCTTAACATCAAATTGTTCCAAGTTCCAGCCGTAATTGGCAGCAAGAGACAATATCACCCTAACTGTGTTCATTTTGGCAACCGGAGCAAAGGTCTCCAAATAATCAACTCCATAGGTTTGGGTGAACCCTTTGGCAACTAGTCTTGCCTTATATCTCTCAATTGATCCATCAGCCTTGTATTTCACTGTATAAACCCACTTACATCCAACTGGCCTCTTTCCTATTGGTAAGGTGACTAACTCCCAGGTGTTGTTCTTCTCTAACGCCTCCATCTCTACATCCATGGCTTGCCTCCATTTTCTGTCAGACAATGCCTCAGATAGGGTATTAGGTAGAAGTGTAGTGTTTAGGTTTACTAGGAAGGCTTTATGGGTAGGAGAGAAATTTTCAAAGGACAGGTAATTTGAGAGAGGGTAGAGTGGCTGTTTGGTGCATTTTCTTGGCCCTTTTCTAATGGCAATTGGGAGGTCAAGATCATTTTGGGTTTCAATTTCAGCCTGCACAGCTGGAGAAAAAATTGTTACCTCTTTTTGTGGATTTGAGTTGGATTCTTGAACATTGCTTGATCCTGGAATGGCCTTAGTCTTCCTTGAGTATACCAGCTTCTTACCAAATTTTCCAGCTTCAACATCTCCTTGATCAGCTTCACAATTAATTTCACTTTCTTGACCTATTTCACTTGGTACAGCTTCAATTTGATCTAGTTTAGGTTCAAATATCAGGTCTGGAAGAATGGGAAAACCAGAATTACTGCTTTCCTTATCTTCCCTGAAACTCTCCCCCGGAAGATAAGGTTGATGGAAATAGCCCTCTTGTTCATTGAAGGTAACATCCCTAGACACAAAGAATTTTTTGGATGGGGGTGGTAGCATTTATACCCTTTTTGAGTGAGTGAGTAACCAACAAAGACACACTTTAAGGTTCTAGGATCAAGTTTCCCCTTGTCTGTATTATGAATATGGACATATGAGATGCACCCAAAAACTCTTGGTTTAAGATTATTTGTAGTGGCTAGGTTTGGATAGAAAGACGACAAAGCTTCCATAGGGCTTTTTGATCCTAAGACTCTAGAGGGTAGTCTATTGATAAGGTGTGTTGCTGTAAGAACAGCTTCCCCCCAGAGATTTTTTGGAACACTATTTTGGAACAACAATGCCCGAGTCTGATTTAATAGATGCCCATTTTTTCTTTCTGCGACCCCATTCTGCTGTGGTGTTTTGACACAAGAGGACTCATGAATTATACCTTCTTTTTGACAAAAAGAATTAAGGACATGATTGAAGTAATCTTTGGCATTATCTGACCTAAGCCTCTTAATATTAACACCAAACTGACCTTTTATCAGGGAGTGGAAGTTTAGGAAGACAGAATTGACTTCTGATTTTTGTTTAAGTAGGAAAACCCAAGTGACCCTTGGACAATCATCTATAAAGGTGACAAACCATCGAGCACCAGACACATTTGAAACATTAGAAGGTCCCCATACATCAGTATGAACAAGATAAAAGGGGAAATTGCTAATTTTATTACTTATTGGAAAAGATACACGCTTGTGCTTAGCAAGTTCACACACCTCACAATGAAGACTCTCAACATCTAACTTTGTAAACAGAGAGGGAAACATAATTTTGATCACTCCAAAGGAGGGATGTCCCAACCGACAATGATAAAGCATGATTTTTTCTCTGTTGGTCATCAAAGATTCAGATATGAAGGAATGAGAGATTCTGTTTTTGTTGGACAGATTTGGATCTTCAAGATAATAAAGGCCATTCCATTCTCTAGCATGTCCAATCATCCTCCCCGAACCCTTGTCCTGAAATACACAATGATCGTTGTAAAAAACAACCTTACATGACAAATCCTTTATATGTTTTCGTATAGAGACTAGGTTGGTGGACAACTTTGGGACATGGAGAACATCTTTTAAGGTTATTAAAGAATTGATTTGGATATTTCCTTGACCAGCTGCAGTTATAAGGGTTCCATCTGCTGTGGCAATTTTCTTGTTGCTGGGACATGGGGAATATGTGGAGAAGTGTTTGGCTAATGGTGTCATGTGGTCTGTGGCTCCAGAGTCCAATATCCAGTAATTGTTAAAGGGTGTATATGAGACATTTAATCCAAAAGAAAGTGGAAACTTACCTGAATATGCCAAAGAACACACACCTGTAGGTTTTTCCAGCTTACTAAGAAAGGTTCTCACCCTTTCTATCTCCTCTTGATTAAGATGGGCAGCAGCTTCTGGATTATTTCCTTCATTTGTTCCAGCAACATAAACTTGTCCTCCTTTCCTTGAGGGGCCTCCTCTGTGTCCCCCTTCTCGATCTCGATTTAAAGGTTTCCCATGCAACTTCCAGCACTTCTCTCGGGTATGACGAGGCTTATTGCAGTAGGTACACCGGAGACCATCACCTTTCTTCTCCACATTTGCTGATCCTCCTTTCTTCTGTTCGGCTACCATGGCCAACGTCTGTTCTCCTTTATGGTCAGCCACCATTGCTGAGTTCTCTACTACTGCTGGACTCTCCAACATGAGACCCCTTCTGCTTTCTTCACTTCTCACAATAACATCCACTTCATTGAAGCATGGTACCTTTTGCTTCCCCAATATTTGAATCCTAACTTGATCAAATTCAGGATTCAAACCAACAAGGAAATCATAAACTCTGTCTTGTTCGATATATTCCTTGAGAAGTGCTGAATCTTCAGTACATTTGGCTTTTATGACTCTATAATGGTCTAGCTCCATCCATAATGATTTCAACTGATTGGCATATTCTGTAACAGTCTTGTTCCCTTGTTTTGCTGCCAAAGTTTTCACCTTTACGTCATATACTTGAGCAGCATCTTTGGCTTTAGAGTAGGTTTGCTCTACAGCATCCCAAATCTCTTTTGCCGAATTAAGGAACATGCATGTGTCGCTGATTTCTGGAATCATTGAATTCCACAGCCACGCCATGATCATTGAATCTTCCTCATCCCATGTAGTAAACTTGGGATCCTCCTGTTTGGATCCAGACTCCATCAGGTGACTCAACTTCCCCTTTCCCTTCAGCACTGTACGAACAAGTTGGGCCCACTTCAAATAATTTCTTCCATTAAGTCGATATGCAGAATGGATATTCTGCAGTTCTCCAGGAAGCTGGGAATGGGAATTCCCTGTTTCTGGGGTTGGGTTCACAACTTCCTCTTCCCTTGACATCATAGCAAAGGTGTGCAATTAAGGCACAGAGAAGACAGCAGCAACAGAAGATTGAGCGATGAGAAGGTTGCAATAGCAAGGGAAAAAAAAATGTAATGAATATAGGAAAAGATGCCGCAGCAATGCAGGCTGCCGTCTTAGGGTTAAGAGAGATGCAGCAGCAATGCAGGCTGCTGTTTTAGGGTTAAGAAAAATGCAGCAGCAATGCAGGCTGCCGTCTTAGGGTTTACAATGCGCAGACAGAGCTTCCTAGATCGGAAGCTCTGATACCATCTGGAGATTAGGTTGAATGGAAATTGATGATTTTATTACAAAGAGATCATACAAGATATATACGGGAGACCTAAGCTATTTTAGGAAATATAATAACTATATTCTATTCTAGAATCCCTTGATTTATGGGATTGTCCCTATTTATTCAAATCTGTACCGATTACAATAAAATATATACTTGTTATGAAATACACAAATTTCCTAATTTATTCTTTCCTAAAATACTATTTGATTTCCCACAGGTATCATAATCTCAACACTGTACTTCAATAAATGTTGGCAACAATTTCTTTCGTTTGCAAACCATGGCATGCATTTGATGTTTTTCACTTTCCTTGTTTAGATACGGTGTTTTTGTGATACTTTACGTATTCGGTGGGAGTCATCGCGTAGCCGAACTAAGGAGCGTGCCTTACTAATGATGGATAACTTGGTATGTGCACTATTTTGGTTAACATGTTAAGTTGGGAATTATAAAAGTATATTGTTTGACACTTTATTTTCTTAGATGCCTATTGCAATTGAAAGGTTGTCATTTTTTTGTGACAAAAAATGGTCATTAAACTTTCCACTCACACATGGAGAGGGAATAAGCTACGAAGTTCATGTAATTATTTTCTATACATTATGATTTATGTCAACCTAAACCGGAATTTGGGTTGGGATTAGTGTGTTTTAGATACCTTGACGAGTTTAAGGACTTTCGGGAGTATGCAAGATTACATGAATAAATCGCGCTCAACATACACTAGACATTAAATAATTAGTTTCAATCAATAGGGTCTGGTTCAACCTTAAAGTCTGATTTATCCTTAGGAAGGTAGCTTCAATAAAAATATAAGAGTGATGTGCCCAAGAACACTCAAGAAATATAGTTTTGATTGTATGAGAAGTTAACCTGTCTTTACTTAGAGAAAGGTTGGTCACACACAAAACAAGTGGAATCAAAGGCACACGAATCTTATAGACATTCATTAGATACAAGGGGCTTGGTTACATAAAAGAGATCGTGACAATATGTTAGGTTTCAAAATGGAGGGAACCAAGAAAAACAATTGCAACCACCTATACTCACTAAATAGATATTGTATTATTGATTCTAGGAAATAAGTACAACAGGAATGCATCCAAGGGACAATGTTCCCTTCACACAGATGCCAATGATCCTGTCAACAATTCTCTAAACTTTCAAAAAACATCCCTGCATACAAAGACCTCCCAACTATATATAGAAAGTCTCGCTCAACCTAACAACCCAACTAACAACTAGTACTCTATATGTTTCCTCCTAACATACAAATTAAATATCCTATCATTACGCATCGTTCCAGAAACAACCTTGTCCTCAAGGTTGAAGCTAGAAACTGGTCCTTAATTGTTGCAACACTTCTCATGTGGCTGCCTCAAGGCTTTGTTAGGAATCCGAGAATAATTTCCTAACCGTCTACCTCACTCAATGATACGCACTCTCACACAACAGAAAGAATCAAATAATGGGTATATTATTCACTGTAACAAATAAAGAGAACAGGTGTAAGACGAGGGCCTAACCCCTCTCACCAGGTCCTGAAACCGGTCTATACAAATTATATCATTTTCTGTCCCCCCATAGTATAATGCATTATTTCTTTTATACCCATACCTCCCGCCTTTTCCTAACTGCTTACTCTCTTTTCTTTCTTCTCTCATAAACTATCCAACTCCTAACATTACCCCCATCCTGAAAATCAACCTTGTCCCCAAGGTTGAATTCTGGAAACTGCTTGTTGCTCCATCCACCCCTCCTTCATTCCCTTCTATCAGCACTTGCTCTCTTAACTCCTCTTCGAGTTGCTGTTTTCATCCATTCAAAACATGTATTGGCCAGCAACGAAAACTTTCCATCTTGGTAATATTTAGTATGTGGGCAATTGGAAGAAAAATTAAAACATTGAAAAGCCTAGGATATCCCAGAAACTGAGCTATACTAGGGAGACCAAGAAGGTAAATAGACTGGATGCGCTTCTTAAGATTGTGTTTGATGTCACTGTAGTATACTTTAATGACAAGTTAAAGGTGAGTTGAGCCAAAAACATAAATGGGCAGATTAAAAAACTAACTTTGGCCACTCTACATGATAGGTTTCCAATCAAGAAACCTAATTCAACTCTCACTCTAACACACCAAGAATTGATTCAAGACTCTGTATAACCTCTCTGGTATTATTAGACAATAGAAGAATACAAGAATAGGGACAGTAATGGGAGCCTAACCTCCCCCAACAGGAATAACAGTCCTGTTCAATATACACCAACGTTCCAAAGATCCCTTCCCCAACTAACGCTCTCTCATTTATACACATATTCCCGCCCTTGTCTAACTGTCAAAACAGTTAGAGAACTAACGTCTCCTTCTCCTCTCATATACTAATAATCTCCTATCATTACCCCCCGCCTTTAACAACCTTGTCCCCAAGGTTGAACTCGGTATATTGATGCTGAACTCGGGATATTGATGCTGAATAGTTGCTGTATCTTCCCATGTAGCTCCCTCTTCACCCCCTTGTTGCCACTCCACCAAAATTTGGTGTAGTACCTCTTCGCCCCGCTGAACTTGCCTCCTGTCTAAGACCCTTATTGGCCAGTAACTCGGTCCTTCTGCTTGCAACTCTTCAGGCAACTCCTTTTCGATCCTTTTATCCCCCACTACCTTCTTTAATTGGGAAACGTGGAACACCGAATGAATCCTGGCTGTTTCTGGTAGCTTGAGTCTAAATGCCACCTGTCCCACTTGTTGTAATACTTGAAATGGACCAAAGTACCGTGCAGATAACCTTGGATGAAGACGAGTTGGCATTGAAGCTTGTCGGTGTGGTCTGATCTTTAAATAGACCCAATCGTCCACTTTTATGTCCACCTCCCACCTTCTCTTGTTAGCTTGCTGTGTCATTAAGTCTTGGGCCCTGTTTAAATGGAATCTCAGCTGCTTAAGTGCTTCGTCACGTGTCATCAATACTTTTCGAAACGCAGTCTTGTAACCAGACTTCAAATCGATCTTCGAAAAGTATCGTGCCCCCTTCAATTCGTCCAGTAATTCCTCAATCACAGGTATTGGAAATTTGTCTGGGACTGTAGCTTTGTTTAAAGCTCGATAATCCACGCAAAAACGCCAGCTCCCATCCTTCTTCTTCACAAGGATGACCGGACTGGAGAATGGGCTCGAACTGGGTCTGATAATCCCCGCCTTAAGCATGTCTTCTACTTGACGCTCAATCTCGCCTTTCATGAGATGCGGATATCTGTATGGGCGTACATTTATTGGATCAACACCTTCCTTCATCTGAATGCGGTGCTCCTTGCTACGTGTCGGAGGCAGCCCTTGCATGTCGCAGAATACGCGATAGTGCGTTTGTAGCAGGTTCCCCAGTTCACGCTTCTGCTCTCCCGTCAAATCAGCTCCCCACTCACGGGTCTCCTCTGTCTCCACTACGCACAGATTCCAAACCACCGCCCATGACTCACCATCCACTACCTTCAAAAGGCTCTTTGGTTTCACCAGCTGGCGGCCTAAGGTTGAGTCGCCTTTTATCTGAATCTTCGTATCTCCTACTTGATACTCCATCGTCATTTTACCCCAATTCGTTCTCGCCTCTCCCAATTTTGCCAGCCATGCAACACCTAAAATCACGTCAACTCCTCCTAACTCAAACACGTAAAATTCCTCCTCCACTTCGACCCCCTCCAATTGCACCGTCACTCTTTCATAGCGTCCCTGGGTGATTTTTTTATACCCATCGCCTAAGCTTACTAAATATGTCGGTGTATCTGCCACTGGCAGCCTTAGCTCCTCCGTCAATCCTTTACTAATGTAGTTGTGACTGGCACCGCTGTCGATCAACACTACGACCTCTCTGTCACCAATTTTGCCTTTCAACTTCAGGGTCTTCGTGGACGTCAGCCCCTCTGCCGAACACGCCGAGAGCTCCATCGGCTTTTCCTCCCGGTTGATAATTCCCTCATCAACTTCTGCCTCCTCATCCTCCGCCAACAAGAGCACTCTCAAACTCCTCTCTGAGCACCGATGTCCTGGTGCGAAAGGACCTCCGCATCTAAAACACCGCCCCTCTTCTTTCCTTTTTAGAAATTCCGGGTACGGCAAAGTTCTCACCGTTCGTCCTCGATTATCGCTCCCGTTCGTACTGCTCCCTCTCGGCGACGTGTTCGTCGTAACCACGTCTCTTCTCACTGGTCCTCCACCCTCTGTTTTTCCACTCTGGGTTGTCGTAGGTTTATTCGAGTCCGATCGCGTCACAATGCCCCACGATCGTGAACCGGATGGGTTGATCTCGACCCCACCTAGGTAACTCCCCTGTGCTCTCATTATCGCGTCCTCCACATCCCGTGCAATCCGTATCGCCTCCATTAATTCCGGTGGGTTCTGGATCCTCACTTGGCCCTTCACATCTTCTCGCAATCCAGCGAGGAAGTACCCAAGTACTTGCTCCTCAGGTATACCCCTAGTCTGGGCCGTCAACACCTCAAAACAGCGAGCGAATTCTTCTACCGTACCCTCCTGCCTCAACGTAGCCAATCTCTCAAAAATTGTTCCCCTACACCCACTGCCGAAACGGTTGATCATCGCCGTCTTCAAACCGTCCCATGAACGGTTCCTTGCTTTTTCTTTCCAAAAAGTGAACCAATACGCCGCGCTTCCCTCCATACTTACGTACGCAACTTCCACCTTGTCCTCATCGTTCGTCACCTTTTGGATGTCAAAGAATCTCTCCGCTCTATTGAGCCAACTAAGAGGCTCCTCTCCCTCGAAGGTCGGTAACTCCACCTTCTTCCGCCAAGGTTTCTGTTCCATCCCTCTATCGCCAGTTCCTCCATTTTCGTTTCCTCCCACAACTCGATGTTGATTGTCGTTCACCGAGCTGTCATCCGAACTTCCCTCCGTTTGATTGCCACGCGTACCCAAAGCCTTCATAATTTGCTGTAGGTCTCGTCGTACCGCCGCTGATTCAGCCTTCATTCCCTCCATCGTAATCTCAATGGCCTCCAATCTTGCCTCGTTATCATTCACCATTCTCACGTCGCGTAACTTCTCACCCAATTCGGATCCGGCAGGTCGGACCAAATTGATAGGTTTCCAATCAAGAAACCTAATTCAACTCTCACTCTAACACACCAAGAATTGATTCAAGACTCTGTATAACCTCTCTGGTATTATTAGACAATAGAAGAATACAAGAATAGGGACAGTAATGGGAGCCTAACCTCCCCCAACAGGAATAACAGTCCTGTTCAATATACACCAACGTTCCAAAGATCCCTTCCCCAACTAACGCTCTCTCATTTATACACATATTCCCGCCCTTGTCTAACTGTCAAAACAGTTAGAGAACTAACGTCTCCTTCTCCTCTCATATACTAATAATCTCCTATCACTACACCAACTCCACCACCCTTTCTCATCAAGAGGATGATCAACCTTTTCAATCACATTAACATGATCATCAACCAATACCCTTGTCAAATTATCTTAAGATATATTTTTCTCAAATTATCTTAGCAATATTAAATAAAATATCTTAAGATATATTTTTCTCAAATTATCTTTTATAATAGATATTTACCAATTATTAAAGCTGTAGAAAAAAATAGAATAAACTGCAAGATTCAATTTTTGTTGTTGGTTCTTTTTCTTAACTTAGCCAATTTTTTTCACCTTTTCATGTTATGCTTGGATTGACTTATGATTTTGATTATTTGCTATTTTTGAATTTATTTTTAAGGTGTCATGAAACTTTAAGTAATTTATTTCCACATCTCAATCTCAACTTACTTGAAACTGCACTAACACATTTCAAAATATTCAAAGAACATTTATGCAACTAAAAAACTATTTTTATCATGTTTTTACATCTCATGCTAAATAAATCCAGTTATAACAAATCCTGATTAAAATATTCTATTAAAATATAAAAATCAATTAAGAATCCAATATTAAAGGCTAAAGGCTAAATGAGAGTATAAATACCTGAATTAGGGAAAATCTAACCCAAAATAAACAATCCAAATAAAATTGATTGCTTTGGATTAAAAATGTCACAAAGTTGAGCAGACCCGTTTGGTATTCACCACTGTTATTCCTAGAATACTTAGGACTGTAATTTCTGAGATTTACCTGAAAACCCTTTGTAGATTCTATTTTTCTTCCTAGAGCTACAACTATTATTTAGTGTTTCTGTTTTGTTCTACATATAGGATTTAAGTGGTAAAGAGAGAAGCTGAAAGAGAGGAAGAACAGATGGAGGATAGAGAGAGATGCGAAACAGAGAGATCAGAGTTACACACTGCACTTCTATTATTGCTCCAGTCTCGGTCTAAAATATACAATAGTTAGGCAGCTACCCAACAATTATAAAATCCTACCGACAGTAGCTGATTGACTAACTGCCATTCTGCTGCTCTATATATATATATATATATATATATATATATTTATACGACATCCTACAACATATTCCATTTCGTTGAGGGTGTAGTTGGCTGAACAACTTAATTAAGCACTTATTCAGTAAACTCTTACCACAAATTCTTCAAATGGGTTTAGGATATAAATTTGATGATTTTATAAACCCAAATAAGTTCCACATAAGCTTTTCCAAATGTCAATCCTTTTTTATTAGTGTACGCTTTCAATGTGAGAGAGACTAGTACATAACTTGTATAATATTTACGCCTAACAAGCATCTTCCACTGATTGAAGATTCCGTAAGGTTAATTATGTCTAATATTATCTGTGAAAGTTTGATAGATGGTAAAAATATTATTACTGTGTGTTAAAGTTTCTATTACACAGAAAAGTCCTGTATAAGGAACAATGGACCAACACCTAAAAGCCCAAAAACTAAAAGTCCAATTATACAATACAATATATTTCAACACTCTCCTTCAGAGCATATAGATCATATGCACCAAGCTTGGAACATATACATTGAATCCTAGGTCCCCTTAGAGATTTGGTCATAATGTCTCCGAGTTGTTCATTAGAATTGACAAACTTAGTAACAAGTTCCTTAGTCAACAACTTCTCTCTAATAAAATGAAAATCAATTTCTATATGTTTTGTTCTCTCATGAAACACTGGATTGGAGGCAATATGAAGGGCTGCTTGGTTGTCATAGTACAGTTTCAACGACTCATTTCCACAAAATTTCAACTATTGGAGAAGTTGCTTGATCCACACAAGTTCGCATGTAGTCAAAGCCATAGATCGGTATTCAACTTCAGCACTAGATCTAGCAACAACACTTTGTTTCTTACTTCTCCAAGATATAATGTTCCCTCCAAGTAGAACACAATATCCTGTAGTAGATCTTCGATCAAATGGAGAACCAGCCCAATCTGCATCACAATATCCTTAAATCTGAGTGCTTCCCTTGTCCTCATACAACAATCCCTGTCCTGGATTTCCTTTTATGTATCTGAGAATTCGAATCACTGCATTCCAATGGTCAACATGTGGATTCTGCATAAATTGACTCACAGCTCCCACTGGATAAGAAAGATTAGGTCTTGTTATTGTAAGATATATGAGTTTTCCAACCAGCCTTCTATATCTCTCTAGATCTGAGAAAGGTTCACCTTGATCTCTCATTAGCTTTTGATTTGAGTCCATAGGACTATCAATAGGCTTGCAATTTGTCAAGCCTGTTTCTGCTAAAATATCAAGAGCATATTTCCTTTGTGAAATGATGACACCTTTTTACTGTGCCACTTCAATACCAAGGAAGTATTTTAGACGACCCAGATCTTTAGTCTGAAAGTGGTTGAACAAATGATTCTTTAATTGAGTAATTTTAGTGTTGTCATTCCCTGTAATAACAATATCATCAACATACACCATGAGATAAACACATTTGTCAGGAGAAAAATGACCATAAAACACTGAGTGATCCGCCTCACATCGTTTCAATCCAAAATTTTGCACAACCCGACTAAATTTACCTAACCAAGTATGAGGTGATTGTTTCAAGCCATAGAGGGAACGACGTAATTTACAAGCTAACCCAGACTCCCCCTGAGCAACAAACCCAGGAGGTTGCTCCATGTATATCTCCTCTTCCAGATCACCATGAAGAAAGGCATTTTTAATGTCCAATTGGTAAAGTGGCCAATGACGAATGGCAGCCATAGCAAGTAAAATACGAACTGTACTGGTTTTAGCCACAGGAGAAAAAGTATCACAATAATCAATGCCATAAACTTGAGTATATCCCTTAGCTACTAGACGAGCTTTTAGACGATCAATTTCACCAGTAGCATCAACCTTAATAACATAAACCCATCGGCAGCCAACAGGCTTCTATTCTTACCAGGAGGAAGAGGAATAAGGTCCCAAGTACCATTGTGGTCAAGGGCCTGCATTTCATCAACCATGGCTTGACGCCATCCAGGATGATCAAGTGCCTCATAAATATTATTAGGAGTCTTAAGGGAGGATAAGGAGGAAACAAAAGAGAAATAGGTAGAAGACAAACGATGATAACTCAAAAAATTATAAACAGGATATGGATTACGAGTAGAACGAATACTTTTTCGAAGGGCAATGGGCAAATTATCATCTGAGTCAGTAGAAGACGAGGAGGATGAAGGATCCATGGTCTGGTGAGCTGATGGAGGAGGCGATGAGTCTAGAGGATCTTCATTGTTCTGAGCTTGAGATTGTCTCCGACGCTGATATGTGAGAAGAGGTGGAGGAACAATGTCATTCACATTTTGAGTTTGAGGTATAGAAGCAGGAATAACCAAGGGATCACACGATGGTAGAGGAAACAATTGTTGAACAGATGAACGATCCTCCACAGAGGACGTGAAAAACGGTGCATCCTCAAAGAATGTGACATCAGCAGACATATAATATCTCTTGGTGGAGGGAGAATAACATTTATACCCTTTCTGAAGACGAGAATATCCCAAGAAGACACACTTAATAGCCTTTGCGGATAGCTTATCAAGACCTGCAGAAACATTATGGACAAAACATGTACACCCAAATACACGTGGGGAGATATGATATAGAGTGTCATTTGGAAAAATGACAGAATGAGGAATTTTATTCTCAAGAGAGGAAGAAGGCATCCCATTGATTAGAAAACAGGCAGTGAGGACTGCATCGCCCCAGTGATGTACAGGAATATTAGTATTCAACATCAAGGAGTGTGCAGTTTCAATGAGATGTCTATTCTTCCTCTCTGCAATACCATTTTGTTGTGGAGTGTGAGGACATGTTGACTGATGTAAAATTCCTTGGGAAGATAAGAATGAAGAAAACGCTGAAGAAAAATATTCCTTAGCATTATCACTACGAAGGATTTTAATTGTCTTCCCAAATTGGTTCTTAATTTCATTAATAAAGGACACAAATATGGACAAAAGTTCAGATCTCTCTTTCATTAAATAAACCCAAGTACATCGAGAGAATTGATCAATGAAGGTTACAAAATAATTAAAACCAAAAGAAGTAACACGACTTGGTCCCCAAATATCAGAGTGAATAGTTGAGAAAGGAGAATTACATAGTGTCTCAGACTTTTTAGGATGAGAAGATCTAACATGTTTTCCTAATTGACGCGACTCACAATCTAAGACTTGAATGTTCTTGAGACTTGGAACCATCAACTTCAACTTAGATAAACTTGGATGGCCCAACCGATCATGCAAAAATTTTGGAGATGAAGTGGTAAAACAGGAAACTGAAGAGCTATGTTTCAAAAAATAAAGTCCTTGAGACTCATGTCCTTCTCCAATCAGGCGACCCGTACCATGTTCTTGTATAACAAAGGAATTAGCAGTAAAGGTTATAGAACAATTTAAGGAACGAGTCAATTGGCTCAAAGAGATTAAATTGTAAGGACAATGAGGAATATACAAAACAGAATTTAAATTTAGTGAAGGAGATAAGGAAACTCTGCCAATTCCCTGAGATGCAACTTTGGATCTGTTAGAATAATTATTAAGTCTACCTAGTATAGCAGGGCCTAAAGTAGGCAGTTGTGTGTTGGGGTATCTATAATGATTGTTCCTAGCAGTCTAGGACAATCTCTTCATCTTCCATCTATGTATTGTATCAGATTTTTATCTATATTAATGATAGAACTGAGAAGGGTCTTTCAAGCCCTTTAGAACTATTTTTCTCTGTTTTTGATCTCAAGTTGGTATCAGAGCAGGTTCATCCTGCTCTGGTTTCCTGTCCACCAGCTCTGTCACTGCTGTTTGCACCTGTCCGGTGCCGTTCGCCATTGTCCGCGGCTGTCTCGCCACTATCTGCAGCTGTCCACTGCAGTTTGAAGCTCTCCAACTTGGTTGTCCGCCATACAACATCTGTCCGCTGCTGTCCACACCGTTCGCCGCCGTCCGCCGCCGTTCGCCGCTGTTCTCCGCCGTCCGCCGCCGTCCGCCGTCACAGTTCCGTCCGACGACCACTGGATCTGGTTCGCCTCTTCACGCGACGGCCAACCCCACCGGTGGGCTCTCCTGATTCTCCTCCACGCTCCGCCACGCGCCGCCTCTTTGTGCGCTGCGATCAGGCGCGTGCTGTCCACGCGCCGCCCTCTGCTCACCGGAAAGTCGCCGCGCCACCTCCGTAGCTGTCGCCCTCTGCTCCTCTGTCCGTTCAGCCCCTCAAAATCTCACTTTGGTGTGTCCAGAAGCTCCCCCTTGAAGAAAACCGTGAGCAACCCTAGGGTTTTCTGGTTCTTCATGTTTTTCCCTGGTTCTTCACGGTTTTTCTGGTTCTTTCTCCTGCTTTTATCACAGAATGGCGTCTGGAAGTGCTCTTTCTTTCTCTGGAAGTCCCTCCATCACTTCCGAAAAGTTAAACGGAAAGAATTATCTGTCTTGGTCTGCTGCTGTGGAAATGTGGTTCCTTGGTCAAGGACATTATGACCACCTTGAGCAGGATGGGAGCCAAGTATCTTCTGACAAAGCTGAACAATGGAAACAAGCTGATTTCCAATTGTGTGCCCTATTATGGCAATCTGTGGAACCCCGACTTTTGATATCTCTTAGAGCTTTTAAGACATGTCACACTTTTTGGAAGAAAGCTCAAAGCATTTATGCTAATGATATTCAACGTCTCTATGATACCGCAAACAAGCTCGCCTGTCTCAAAATGACAGACCATGATATGGTTTCCTTCATGACTGAAGCCCAAGCAGCTGTGGAAGAATTGAGAATGTTCTTGGAAGCGGAATCTTCAGAAGATATCAAAAAGAAGCTTGACAAGTATTATATGGTGATGATCCTCCGTGCTTTGCATCCAGATATGAATCATATCAGAGATCAACTTCTGACAAGTCATGAGGTCCTTTCCTTGGAAGCCTTGACCACACGTCTTCTTCGTGTTCCTGTGCCTCAGTCTCAGGAAGCTTATGAAACAATGGAACCATCTGTCATGGTTGCCACGCGAGGAAGAGGAGGACGTGGCACTAGAGGAGAAGGACGTGGAGGTCGGGGACGTCCACAATGCTCTTACTGTAAGAGGGTGGGTCACACCCAAGAAAACTGCTACTCCTTGCATGGCTTTCCTTCAAAAACCGTCAATATCTCTAAGGCTGAAACTTCCACTTCCAACTCCAAGTTCACTGAGGAAGAGTATCAAGAGTATCTGCGATTAAAGTCTAATAGTTTGGCACAATCATCTCAATCCCCAAGTACGTCCACAGCTTGCATGTCTCAATCCATGGAAGGTCTAAATTCATGGGTAATTGACTCGGGTGCTTCGGATCACATTTCTGGTAATAACTCATTGTTCTCAACCCTTTCCCTCCAAGAGAAACCCCATTTCATTACCCTTGCAAATGGCTCTAAAACTTGTTCAAAGGGAGTCGGTCAAGTCTCCCTGTCTCCCTCTCTAACTCTGAAATCTGTTCTTTTTGTCCCTAATTGTCCATTCAATTTAATTTCCCTAAGTCAGTTAACCAAAATGTTAGATTGTTCAATAACTTTCGATTCAAAATCTTTTGTTATACAGGAGCGTGGCTCGGGGAGACAGATTGGAGAAGGATATGAAGCTGGAGGTTTATACCATTTTGGATCTCGCCCACGGGTATCTTGTGTTGCAGCTCTTCCCCCTAAAGTGTTACATGATCGGTTTGGTCATCCTCACTTGTCAAAGTTAAAAAAGATGTGTCCTGAACTTAGTGGTCTTCAGACTTTAGAATGTGAGTCCTGTCAACTAGGAAAACATGTTAGATCTGTCTTTCCCAAAAGGTCTCAATCAATGTGTACTTCTAGTTTCTCTATTATTCATTCTGATGTCTGGGGACCTAGTCGCGTCTCTTCTTTTGGTTTTAGGTATTTTGTTACTTTTATTGATGAGTATTCTAGATGTACTTGGGTTTATCTAATGAAAGACCGCTCTGAATTGTTACCCATTTTCACATCCTTTTTGAATGAAATCAAGAACCAATTTGGTCATGTAATTAAAGTCTTAAGAAGTGATAATGCTAAAGAGTATTTCTCATTAACTTTTTCTTCACTTCTTAGCTCCTATGGTATTTTACATCAGTCCACTTGTCCTCATACACCCCAGCAAAATGGTATAGCCGAAAGAAAAAATAGACACTTGGTTGAAACGGCTCGTACCCTTTTGCTTAGTGCTCATATTCCTGTTCATCACTGGGGGGATGCCATCTTAACTGCATGTTTTCTTATTAATAGGATGCCCTCCTCCTCCCTCAATAATAAAGTCCCTTTCTCCATTCTCTTTCCCAATGATCCTCTCTTTCACACCTCTCCTCGCGTCTTTGGTTGTGTTTGTTTTGTTCACGACATGTCTCTGGGGCTCGACAAGCTCTCTGCTCGTGCAATCAAATGTGTCTTTTTGGGCTATTCTCGGCTTCAAAAAGGGTACCGGTGTTACTCCCCTGAAACCAAAAAGTACTACATGTCTGCCAATGTTACCTTCTTTGAACAGACACCTTTCTTCTCACCCTCTGTTCAAGATATTCATATCCTCCACCAGGTCCTTCCTCTTCCAGTGGTTGAATCTAATATCTCCAATCCCTCAGTCAGTCCAAGTCATGCCCAAGGTCCTCCCGAACCTTCCTCTCCCCATACTGATATCCTTCGACACAGTACCCCGGTGAGTAATCCTCTTCCAGCAAATGGTGGATCTCCTCCTTCAGATTCTTCTCCGTCACCATCTCCTGTCACGCCTCCTGGTGAAGATGATTCTGGTTGGCCCATTGCTCTCAGAAAAGGTACTCGTTCCACTCGCAACCCTCATCCCATTTATAATTTTCTTAGTTATCACCGAGTGTCGCCCTCCTTTTATTCCCTTTTATCCTCAATATCTCCTGTGGTTATTCCTAAAAATGTGAAAGAAGCACTTGATCATCCTGGATGGCGACAAGCCATGATTGAAGAAATGCAGGCTCTTGACCACAGTCATACTTGGGAGCTTGTGCCACTTCCCCCGGGCAAAAAGGCTGTTGGTTGTCGATGGGTATATGCCATTAAAGTCGGCCCTAATGGTGACATTGATCGGCTCAAAGCCCGACTGGTTGCAAAAGGGTACACTCAGGTTTATGGTCTTGATTATTGTGACACCTTTTCTCCCGTGGCCAAGATGACTACCATTCGATTGTTCTTTGCCATGGTCGCCATTCGTCATTGGCCACTTCATCAGTTGGATATCAAAAATGCCTTTCTCCATGGTGATCTTGAGGAAGAAGTGTATATGGAGCAACCTCCGGGGTTTGTTGCTCAGGGGGAGTCTGGTATGGTTTGTAAATTGAACCGATCTCTATATGGGCTCAAGCAATCACCACGTGCTTGGTTTGGAAAGTTTAGCTCCATTATTCAAAAATTTGGGCTAAAACGCAGTGAAGCAGATCATTCAGTCTTTTATTATCATTCATCTCCCGTGAAATGTGTTTACTTGATAGTATATGTTGATGATATAGTTATTACAGGAAATGATGCTGCTGGAATATCTCAATTGAAGGAGTACTTGTGTAAACATTTTCAAACCAAGGATCTTAGGAGCCTCAAATACTTCCTAGGCATTGAAGTAGCTCAGTCAAAAGATGGAGTTGTAATCTCCCAAAGGAAGTATGCTCTGGATATTTTGCAAGAAACAGGCATGATTGATTGTAGACCGGTTGATAGCCCTATGGATCCAAATCAGAAATTAACAACAGAAGGAGGTGAATTATTCTCCGACCCGGAGAGATATAGGAGGCTAGTTGGAAAACTAATCTATCTCACTATTACAAGGCCGGATCTATCTTTTGCAGTTGGAGTGGTTAGTCAGTTTATGCAAGCTCCATGTGTTGGCCATTGGAATGCTATCATTCGCATTCTAAGGTATGTGAAAAAGGCTCCCGGGCAAGGGCTGTTATATGAAGAGAAAGGAAGCCTTCAAGTATCAGGATATTGTGATGCTGATTGGGCAGGTTCTCCTATTGATAGACGATCTACTACTGGATATTGTGTTTTCCTTGGAGGAAACATTATCTCATGGAAAAGTAAGAAACAAAATGTAGTGGCTCGATCAACAGCTGAAGCTGAATATAGGGCAATGGCTTCATTAACATGTGAACTTATATGGGTGAAGCAGTTCCTTCAAGAGCTTAACTTCTGTAACATCCAGAGTATGAAGATGTATTGTGATAACCAAGCTGCTCTTCACATTGCATCAAATCCAGTGTTTCACGAGAGAACCAAACATATAGAAATTGATTGTCATTTTGTTCGGGAAAAATTATTGTCAAAAGAAATATGTACTGAGTTTGTTGGATCAAATGACCAACTCGCAGATGTGTTGACTAAGTCGTTAAGGGGACCTCGGATTGAGTTTATTTGTTCCAAGCTTGGTACATACAATCTGTATGCTCCAGCTTGAGGGGGAGTGTTAGAATAATTATTAAGTCTACCTAGTATAGCAGGGCCTAAAGTAGGCAGTTGTGTGTTGGGGTATCTATAATGATTGTTCCTAGCAGTCTAGGACAATCTCTTCATCTTCCATCTATGTATTGTATCAGATTTTTATCTATATTAATGATAGAACTGAGAAGGGTCTTTCAAGCCCTTTAGAACTATTTTTCTCTGTTTTTGATCTCAAGTGGATCCATTGGCAACAGTAATTAAATGAGGAATTTTCTGAGAGGACACGGAAGAAAATGAAGAAATAGTACCAGAGATATGGTTTGAGGCACCTGAGTCAAGGATCCATGGATTGTGACCTTCCACAGATTGAGATATACAGGTAGTTGACACATTGGACATGGAAGAGGATTGGTCAGGATTAGAAAATTTTCCAGACTTATACTTCAAAAATTCTTGGTATTCTTCATTTGAAATTTTGGGTTTAAGACATAACATTTCTCTCGAGTATGGCCGATCCTCTTACAATATGTGCACTGAGGACGCATACCACGGCCACCACGTCCTCCTCGGTTGCCTCTGCCTCCTCCTCTTCCTTGTGGTGCTACCATAGCTGATGTTTCAATACCACCAATTGAACTTTCGTCTTTAACTAATGAAGGTACCCGAAGAAGTCGAGTAACTAAGCTGTCCATTGATGGAACTTGATCACCAGCTAACATTTGATCACGAACATGATCAAAATCTGAATGTAGACCTCTTAAAATTAAGACCATATAAAACTTATCAAGCTTCTTCTTGTTTAGGCCTTCTAAAGAATAAGCCACAAAGAAATTCTTCAATTCTTCTACAGCAGCACGGGCCGTTCCTATGTAAGTAACCATATCATGATTGTTTTGTTTGAGGGAAGTCACTCTTTGAGTTGCATCAAAGAGACGTTGCACATCGTTAGCAAAGATATCCTGAGCTTTTCTCCAAAAGGAAGAGCACGATTTGTAAGGTCTTAAAATTTCTAAGACTTCTGGTTCAACAGATTGCCATAGGACAACACATAGTTGAAAATCAAGTTTCTGCCATTGAGATTTCTCTTCTTGAGGAACGATGGAAACATCTTGTTCAAGATGATCATGGTGTCCTTGACCAAGAAACCATAACTCCATGGAAGAAGACCAAGATAGATAGTTTTTCCAATTGAGTTTTGCAGAAGTAATGGTTGGAGTAGCAGAGAGGGACGATGTTCCAAGACCAGCCATCAAACAAGAAAAGAGGGGAAAAAGGTGTGGGAAGAAACCCTAAACGGAGCAACCGTCAACGGAACAGCAAATCAGAGACCACAATACACTCAGGAGACGGAGGCGAAACGACCGGCAGTGGCACGATGAAGATCCGACACGGGAGAGGCGGCGCGTGAAGCCCACGTGCCTGAGAGAAGTTAGAGAGAAACGACGTGTGACGGTGCGTCGAGAGAAGGATGAGGCGGCGACCACCAGGGATGGGTCGCGCTCGTCGAGGCGCACCGAACCCTTAAGTTTGTCGGAGAAAAGGCAGCAACGGCGGCGGCGGCGGCGGAAGCGATGGTGAATGATAGCGCGGGCAGTGAGCAGTGGCGAACGCTAACCAGCTCTGGATACCATGTGAAAGTTTGATAGATGGTAAAAATATTATTACTGTGTGTTAAAGTTTCTATTACACAGAAAAGTCCTATATAAGGAACAATGGACCAGCACCTAAAAGCTCAAAAACTAAAAGTCCAATTATACAATACAATATATTTCAACATTATCAATTCATCACAGTTTTTTATATCCTGCTACACGTTACAACGAGTGAGTTGCTTGTTTTGATTTAATTATTGTACCCGATAAAAATATACTACATTTTTTTGCAGGTTAAATGTATACATGACTCTTCTTCATCAGTCGTTGAAAGAATTCCTTTCAGTTATGCTGTTTATATGCCTAGTATTCCTGCATTGAGGAAGTAAAAACACCTGCTCTGTAGTCGTTTTTGGTATTTTAGCTTCATAAAAATCTGGTGGCTCTTTAACTTTCTTATTACTTTGTTTTATTCCAATTTCAGGGAATATGCTTTACTTTTGGTGGGATGTGGTTTGATAGGGGAGGCAATGAAGGAGTTTGAAGATTTAGAATTATGGGATAATCTTATATACTGCTACAGGTATAATAGAAGTAAAATGGATAAAGCAGTGATTTTTCTCTCCTTTCATTATTCATCTTTAATTAACAATGATGTGCATTTGATATTTGATTTGCAAAAAGTTTGTTGGAGAAGAAAGCAAGTGCTGTTGAACTTATACGGAAATGTCTCTCAGAAAGACCAAATGATCCCAGGTTATGGTATGTTACTTTGGATTGCTTATTAATTTTTCTTATAATAGGATTGTGCTCACTTTTGAACAACAGCTTCTCTGACCATTTCTCCAACGACATAGGAGATATATTTTATATGAAGTATTGTGTGTGAATATATGCAATGTATATAATGACTTGAAAGGAATAATTTGAAAGAAAGAAGATTCATATTTTTTTTAATTAATTTGAAACAGTACATCAACTTCTATATATAGAGAACTCAAACCCTAAAGTAATAATTTCAAGAGATTGCATTTAATATCCAACCAACAACGTAATGTATACGAAAAGATGGTCGAATTCATGATGGTCATGTCATATTGACACAACTTGCAAGTGAGTTTGCTAACTAATTAAAGCACAAACGGATGAAATGCCATTGTTAAACCACAAGGTAGCAAAGTAAAACTGAGAGGAAACCATGAATTACGCCAGGATAAAGCAGAATAAAGCACGAGACAGAAAAGAACCATAGTTAGACTCTCGGTCGTTGCCTGTCCTTTCAGAATTTACAATTATTATATTGTGATTGCGATAAGAACATCCAAGAGAAGCTACAAATGTAATCCCATCATTATACTGGCATTCTGATCCAGCCAAATATTCTTGAGGATTGAACTGACTGCCATAATCATAGCTGATATGAATATGGTTCCCACTACTCTGACTTTTCACATCAATCATCGACCTTTTGAAAAATAAAAAACTAACATTTTGAATGAAGTTGAAATCACTAAAGGCGTACCAAGAGCATATAAAATGCTGATTGTGTTTCTCAAGAAGAAAATCATGACTTAAATGTCATTGTTTGCTGTCTCTTCCTCTCCCATACAATATTGATTCTAATAATTGATTTAAGAATGTTTTTGGGTATAAGAAAAATTATTTATATTTTAGTTTGTGTGCTATTACTTGCTGTGGACCACACATACAATTGATTTTGAATATCAATGGAAGCGTGGCTAAAAATATGTAACTGCCTTTGGATTATACACTGCAATTTTGTACACATTTATTTGTGCCAAAATCTTATGTACTCTGTCCTTTCAGTTAAGCCAGACAAATTTTGCTGATGCCAATTCTAGTTATATTGTTTTTTTTTTTCATTCACTTAGTCAATAGAAAATCAGCAGCGATGGATGGATGGATGACATGCTAACTTACAGTATTATCTTTTGCATAATCCTTTTCATTCATGATAAAATTTTCTAGGTGCTCCCTGGGTGACACTACTGCCAATGATGCATACTATGAAAAAGCATTGGAAGTTTCTAACAATAGGTCTGCTAGAGCGAAGGTGTGGCTGTGTACAGATGCATGCTTGTCTTCTACTTATTTACTCGTGTCATGTTTCAAAAAAATTGCCTACATTTTTCTTCCTTAATTGATCTATTTTTCTCTGCTTGGCAGTGTTCTCTAGCTCGCAATGCATACTGCAGAGGAGAATATGTGAGATCTAAAATTTTGTGGTGTGTGATGCGTCTTGATACTAAGCATTACACTTTTGTCATCATTGTCTTTACCATTAATGTGTATAAAATATTTGTTGTTTCAACTGTAACGTTTTTATTTTGAATGTTCTGCTAAATAATATATTTTTGTTCATCAAATTCAGGGAGTCTGCAATGTCAATGAACTCTATGTATACTAATGGTTGGTTTTCATTTGGAGCTGCTGCGTTGAAGGTAATTGTGGGAGGGTCCGCTATAATTTATTATTATTTATTTGCTTTTGCAGTGTTAGATTTGCAATTAAGACTACAGTACAATTTCTATCTATTGAATGTAGTAAAACTAGATATAAGATTAATCTTCCTTGTGTCTAAAATACACATAGGGTAATATATTTATAATGAAGAATGATACAAGTATATATGTCAACAAAAAATAAATTTGGTAAATAAAAATATTGTTAAAAACATTATACCAATATCAAACAATAGTAAAAGTCTAGTTTCACTAATTAACATAAAATGTAATATATCTAACACTTCTCCTCAAGTTGGTGCATATAAATCGTATGTACTAAACTTATTACAAATATAATCAATTCTTGGTCCTCTTAAAGAGTTAGTGAAAATATATGCTAACTGATCATTTAAGTTAATGAATTCAGGCTTTATATCTCTAGATACAACCTTTTTTCGAATGAGATAACCGTCAATCTTAATGTGTTCGGTTTTTTCATGAAAGATAAGATTAGAATTGATATGAAGAGATTGTCATATATTTTATTGAAGTTATATTTCCAAATTGTAACTCTTTAAGTAATTACTTAAGCCAAACAAGTTCACAAGTGGTTGAGACCATAACTCTATAACTCTATTCTGCTTTTGCACTAGATCTTACCACAACATTTTGTTTCTTGCTCTTCTAAGAAATCAAGTTACCACCAATAGAGACACAATACCCAGAGTTAGAACTTCTTTCAGAAGGAGATCCTGTCCAATCAATATCTGAATAGCAAAACTTTTGTGTGGTTATTGGAACAATATAACAAACCTTTTTCAAGAGATCCTTTAATGTACTTTAATATAGGGATGATTGAATTCTAATGATCTTCTAATAGAACTATCAAAGTTTACATTAGAAGGAAGGGAAAAAATAACAAAACATAGTTGTTAGGGGGGTTTGGGGGAAACGTTACTTAGGAGGGTTTTCCTTTTAAGGAGGGCTGGTGTCTGGGGATAAACACGTTTCGGTATCTTTGTTGTGGACAGATTTGTGCCTGTGAGAAGGGAGATTGTTCCTTTGGATGTTATTGAACCTTTTCTTTGTTTCCCACATAATAATACAAGGTTTTTACTGTGAGTGTGTGTGTTGTGTGTTCTATCATCAAAACATAGGAAAGTTTGGGTTTCTTGTCACCAAGAAACCTAATATCTTCACATGGGGAATTTAGAAATTCGCTCACCACATTGACTGCAAAGGAAATGTATGTTTGGACAAGTAACTGTAAGGTAATTTAATTTCCCAACAAATTTTCTTTATTGGCTAGGATCTGAAATAGGCTCCCCTGATTTGGTAAAAGTTTGATATTAGGATCCATGGGTGTGTCAACAAGTTTTGAATTCATCAACCCAACTTGCTTTAAAATATCCAATGCATACTTCTCTTGAGATAAAACAATACCACCGTTTGATTGTGTTACCTCATTACTCCAGAAGTATCTGAGCTTGTTGAGATCTTTGATTTAAAAATGGTGGCAAAGGTGTTGTTTCACATGGGAGATGCCATGGTAGCCATTGAATGTAAGAACAATATCATTAACATATAGACATATCCAACACTTGAGTGATGGTAAAAGATTGAATGATATGCCTTACTTCAAGTCATACCAAATTGTTGAACCACACTACTAAATTTTCTAAACTAGGCTCTAGGAGACTCTTTCAAGCTTTATAAAGATTTGCGAAGACAACATACAAATCTAGAAGACTTCTCCTGAGCAACGAATCCGAGAGGTTGTTTCATATAAATTTCTTGCAAATTTCCATTAAGAAAAACATTTTTGACATCGACTTGAGAAAGATGTCATTGCTGAAGAGCAACCATGGCCATAAATAAACAAATCAAAGCCATCTTTGCCATTGGAGAAAAAGTATCTCCATAATCCAATCCAAAAATTTGTGTAGCCTTTGGCTACAAGTCGAGTTTTGAGACGATCAAAAGTATCATCATGACCAACTTTGATAGCAAAAACCCACTTGCAACCAACAACAGGTTTCCAGGCAATTATGGGACAAACTTCAAAGTTCCACTATTCTGAAGGGCACATAGTTCATCTAGTATGCCTGACGTCAACCGGGATGGGCTAAGGCATCCCTATCAAATTTAGGAATGGACACAAAAGAAATAGATGAAATGCATGTAGAAAACGGTGAAGAGAATATATGGTAACTCGAAGCAATATAGTGTGGAGAGGGATTACAAGTAGAACATATACCTTTACGAAGGGCAATTGGAAGGTCAGACTCAGTTGTCAGATTCGGAAAAGACAAAATAGTTGGCATTTAAAGTGAGTCACTTGGTTAGAATAGTGAATAGTGACTTATTCAACAATGAACATTAGTAATTTGACTATCATGGTTAGAATAGAAAAGTATGATAACATAAGTTTTCACTACACTTATCAAGTAACTATAGAATTGAACAGTAGAATGAATGTATTAGAATATTTACCCTATTTATCATGATTATATTATGTCTAGGGTTACCCTATTTATCATGATTATATTGTGTCTAGGGTTATCCTATTTATCATGATTATATTGTGTCTAGGTTACCCTATTTATCATGATTATATTGTGTCTAGGTTACCCTATTTATCATGATTATATTGTGTCTAAGTTATCCTAATTATCATGTACTCTTGTATCAATTTATTTTTATAAATAGAAGATTATGAGAGGGATCAATTAAGCCCTCTAGAATTATTTTACAGTTTAATTCTGAAGTTGGTATCAGAGCAGGTTATCTGAGTCTCTTCCTACTCTGTGTTTGATGCTGCCGGTGGCCGCCACTGGCGGGCTTAAAAATTTCATCTTTTCTGAAATACTTCAATGAGTAGTTCCGTTCTGATTTCTGTCTAGTCTCCAAACCTTAGTTGTTCGCAACTGTCAAGCACCGTTTGCCACTGTCTAGGCGTCGTTTGCTGCTGTCCAGGCACCGTTTGCCGCTGTCCCGGTGCCGTTTAAAGCTGTTCGACGTCATTTGTCGTTGTCTGGTGCCATTTGCTGTTGTCCATCTAGCACTGTTTTGCCATAGTGAGGAGCTGTGCACAGAAGTTTGTCACCATCAACTTCTGTTCTCGACGCCGTTTGTCACCGTCCGCCGTTGTCTGCTGCCGATCACTGTCTATTGTCGTCCGTTGCCATCTGTTGCCACAGTTTAGTCCGACGACTAGTGATCTGGATCGCCTCCTTGAGCGAGAGGGCTAGTTCTCATCTAGGCGCCGCCATGTGCGTCACATTTGTCCGACATTCGCCTCTGCCATGATCACATTTTCTCTGGTGAAGTTAGGGGTTTTGTGCGCCTCGAGGAGCGCTACTCATCCCTAGTCGTTGCTTCATTCTCATCTTGTCACGCACGACTTCTCTTCGATAAGCATTCGGCGCTTGTCACGCCACCTTTTCGGTGTCAGAATCACACCGTGTCATTGTAGTTCGTCTTGTTCGACCAAATAAAAAAAACTCTCTATTTCAGCATTATACCTCTGTTTCAGTATTTGCGTATTGTAGCAGTTGTGATGTTATTGATGGCTTGTGTCATTTATTTACAAGTCTCCAAGAGAGTCAGTGTTATTAGCTTGTTATAACACAAGGAATTTCAAAACCAAAGTCATAGGTTGAAGGTTCCTCATAGCATGAGGGGGAGTCTATTTCTGGCAAGAGTAAGAATCTTAGTCAAACAATTTCACCAGTCCCTTGTGAGATCTATTTTTGGATCCTTTGATGAATAAAGAAGACCATAATGATCTTCCACCTTCACGATTTGTCTTGGCGCGTCGTCATTTCCATCGTTTGCCGTGAGGGGGAGTATGTTTCCAGCCACTGCAATATATTTCCAGCCACTGCAATATGTTTGGCTATGCTGGATTGTGAGTTTGGTTTATAAACATTCTGTCTCGATGGTCGGAAGCATATTTGCATCTTGTTGGGAGTCAAAGTTACCACGTCTATTGTCTCGACATTTTAGACAAGTTGATTTTGTTGGATTGAGTTTATTTATTCCAAGCGTGGCACATACAATTTGTATGCTCCCGCTTGAGGGGGTGTTAGAATATTTACCCTATTTATCATGATTATATTATGTTTAGGGTTACTCTATTTATCATAATTATATTGTGTCTAGGGTTACCCTATTTATCATGATTATATTGTGTCTATGTTACCCTATTTATCATGATTATATTGTGTCTAGGTTATCCTATTTATCATGATTATATTGTGTCTAAGTTACCCTAATTATCATGTACTCTTGTATCAATTTATTTTTATAAATAGAAGATTATGAGAGGGATCAATTAGGCCCTCTAGAATTATTTTACTGTTTAATTCTCAAGTGAATGTTTAATATGATAGGGTTTAAAGTTCAAATAGCTACTTTCTTGAAGTGACTTATGTTATTATGCATAGGTTACCACCTGTGCAGCTATGCACAATTGGTTATACAGTTATGTATGGCATCACCTGATTGGGTTTGTCTGGTTAAGCACTGAATCACCACCAGTACCTATATTTCTGACGATAGATAATGTAGATTAGTCCCTCTGTTTTGTTTTTCTCATTTTTTCTTTCTGTAGTGTGTCAAGCTAACGGAAAAGTGTTACAGGCTCAGGATAAAGAAAAGGCCCTGGATGCATTTACTCGTGCTGTTCAACTTGATCCTGAAAATGGTGAAGCTTGGAATAATATTGCATGCTTGTAAGGAGTTCTTTCTTCTATTAAGAAAATAGTAAATAACTTGTTTTAAGTGTATAAACCATTGAGGTGTCTAGTGTCAGAAGTATCTTCATACCTTTGTATAAACTGGATCAAAATTGCCTTTGTTCAGTTTGACATTCTAATGATTGATTTTAGAAGCTTTCACGCTTTTTGTATCTAACCTGCAGGCATATGATCAAGAAAAAGAGCAGGGAGGCCTTCATTGCATTTAAAGAAGCCTTGAAATTCAAGTTCCGTATTTATTTTCTCCACTAAACTTCCTTTGCATAATCATCATAAATGCATACGCTCATACACGTACCACAATGTATGTTCATAATCATTTGGAAAAACCTTGAAATTCAAGTTTAGTATGAATCCTTCTATTAGACTTCCTTTGCATCCAGGGGTGGAACCAAAAGTTATTTTTTAGGATCACCAACATAAAATATCACAAAAAAAAAAATTTGATATTCATTATAATGTGTAAGAAATTTAGTATATTTTCCAATGCACACAAGAAAAATATATATATAATTATATTGAGTATATGAGATACTAACTGACAAGTGCCAGTATGACAGAGGTGCAATAACCAATGACAAATGACAAAAAGATAGGAAGGAAGCAGAGACATAGTACCAACAATTAACAAAAGTAGGTTCCCTTATCTTAAAAAAAAGAGAACACCTGTAAACAAAAGGCCACCAATAAGCCACGTATCTTTCAGTGCCGATAAGATGTATCCACATTACTTTTTATGCACTCCCTCTGCCCATGTTTTCATCATACATATCCAGCACAGATGCATACATGGATGCAATATATCTATTGGCTCATAATGATTGCAAATTTATTCTCTTTCACAATGATATTTACTAACACAGGCGAAACAGCTGGCAAATGTGGGAGACCTACGGCTATGTTGCTGTTGACATTGGGAATATCAGTCAGGTATATGCCATTTTTGGTTTCTCCTCCTTTGTTGGTCAAAACAAGTGTGAGACATGTGGATCTTATATGGCTCTAAGTTATGGAATGATGAAAAATGGTTTTTTTTTTTCTTTTGCAGTTTTATTCTCTATCCTGCATGCTCTCTTGTTGTCAGCTTCCTTAGGCTATGTTTGAATTGATGGAAAGAATGACTGCATTAATTGCCTTCTCTGGATTTTATGAAAAATGCATGAATTAATTGCCCAGTTTTCATCCAATCACCAGCCCTTGTTTGGGGGTATGTGATTGAGCTAACTATTGTTCAAATTTTATTCCATTCCACTCATGGGTAGATATCCTAGATGGTTCCTTCTTTAAGCTTTAAAAAAAGTGATTTCAAGATTGTGTAGAAATGCATTATTTTGTATGTTTTATGAAATACTACCAGTTTCTCAAAAGAAGTCTTAATGACCCAGTATTGTTTGAAATTTCATTTTATTGCCTATAATAAGTCCATCAGTGAAAAGATGTATTGTTATTTTCTTGAGGCCTAGCAAAATGAATATAATTGATGACAACATTTGAGCTTGTAGCAGCAATAGCTGATTTTTTAGAAACTCAATTTTCCTCAACATATTAAATTGAAATAAACGCATTATTTAGTTTGTTCACATTTAATATAATAAAGGCGCTTCCTTTAAAATTTAACATTCGAAAGGATTTTATTTAAATATTACAAATATATAATTTCAGTTCTAAATTTTTATGTAATTTCATGTTCAATTGTTATTGACTTCATTCATATGGGTTATACAAACATACAAAGGGCGTCATAAGGCTCATAAATTCAATAAATTTAGGTTGATAAGCTGAGCTTATGACCCGTCTATAAACTTTAGCTTTTCTAAATTGCTGTCTAATTTCATGTTCAACGATTGTGACTTCATTCATATGGGTCATACAAAGATAGAAAGGGGGCTTCATAAAGCTCGTAAGTTCAATGAATTTATGTTGATAGGCTTAGCTTATGGAAATGGCTTATGACCCTTCTATAAATTTCTTTAGCTTCCTAAATTTATGTTTTGCTTTCATATGGCTTTTTCACAAGCTTTAGCCAAACACCTTTAGTTTTCGGAGTTGGTGCATATATGATAAGCTCAAATAAGTTGTGGAAACTCATCCAATTGTCTCCATGTCGTAAGCCAAAGCTGGTATATATAATGGAAAGAAATAAATTTGAAGGCCTTTTTAGTTTTAACTGTTAAAACTTAACATGGCATAAAATTCAAGTGCGTTCTATCAAGAAAAAAATATAGACCCATAACTTATTTTTGTATACTTTGATAAATTCTGTTAGGCACTGGAAGCTGTCCAGATGATTTTGGAGATGACCAATAATAAGGTAGTAGATTCTGAATTATTGGAAAGAATCACAACGGAGGTGGAAAAGCGGGTTTCGACAAGCAATGTGCCTCCTTTGATAACTGAAAATGAGCCTAAAGCAGATCAATTCTGCGTTGCTGCTTCTGGTTCAGAATATCAAGAGCATGTATCTGATGCAGGAAGATCACGTGAAACTGAACATTTATTTTTGTTACTTGGAAAAATTTTACAACAGGTACTCATTTCCTATTAAGAATTTGTTTTCCTTTATCCCTTGTACTTAATTAAGTGACTGATGAACAATCCCCTTCCACTGGTAACGTTGCTAAAGTGGTTTATGCGAGTAACTGTAAATGGCATCAAACTGTTAGACAGCCAGTCGCAGAATGAGAGTTCAATTGAGTATTGTCTGTTCTGCAAGTAAAATAAAGGTTAATATTTAATACTCTGGTGCAGATAGTTAAAAGTGGGAGTGGATGTGGACCTGATATCTGGGGCTTATATGCCAAATGGCACAGAATTAATGGAGATCTCACTATGTGTTCTGAAGCCCTATTAAAGCAAGTTAGGTCACTCCAGGTGAGTCTTTTATTATCATAAAATACTCCTCCATTCCTTTTTAATTGTTGGATTTTTGGAAGATTTTGGTATTTCTTTCAATATTGAAGATAACATTAATGACTCTTTTATTAATTAATTATATTCTTATCCTCTACCCAATCTTTAATCAATTCACACTCGCACACACGTTCATTATAATATAAAAATACAAAAAGGAAAATAGAAAAGTTCATACTTATTAGGATAAAAAACAACTATGACATTTCCTAATTTCTACGTAACAAAACCTTAAAATATAACAAAAAGAAATAGAGAAAGAACTTCATATAAATTTATTTACATTCAATGTTTCTTTCGTTATTTATTGACATTTTTATTTTAGAAACGTAACCATAAGATAGAATAGTGTTAATTTGGATTATGTGTATGTACGAAAGAATAGTGTTAATTTGGATTATGTGTATGTACGAAAGAATAAGATTTATAAACCAATGTTTCACATGGAAGATCTCTGCAGTTACATTGCTACAACGATACAGACATGCAAATAAACGTCGCATGCAGTGTTGTTGTTCGTTGATGTGATGTTTTATGCAGTTTTAACAAAATTAGGGACCAAGCAATGTTATTATTTATTGATTATTAGCAACAATTTTCATATCCTATTCACGACTATGATTGATTGCATTCTTTCAGGGATCTGATGTATGGAAGGACCGAGATCGCTTCAAAAAGTTTGCAAAAGCATCTTTGGAGCTTTGCCAGGTTTATGTGGAAATTTTTTCATCTACTGGTAGTATTAAACAATTGGCTACGGCGGAGATGCACTTGAAGAATGTAATTAGACAGGTGAGATAAATTTTTGTTTGGTTCAAGGGTTGAAAAAAAAGTCAAGAAACATCATGCTCTTCTATTACTCGTATTAATCTATCTTGTTTGCTTTCTTACCCTTCCCGTAAAAAGAAATTTATAATTTGTCACTTGCATGTTTAGGCTGAGAGCTTTTCTGATACCGACGAGTTCAGGGATCTTCAAGCTTGCTACGATGAAGTGAAAATAAAACTCCAATCGAACTCAATGCGTGGCTAAATCTTGTTGAAGGTATCGTTTGCTTTATCATGCAAGTTCTAATCCTAAGCTTTGACCTGATGTCATCTTTATTTGAGCTGATAGCTTTTTAATTTTCACCCATAGGAAACGTCGAGCGGTTGCTTTCAGAATCATGAATGTGGATAACGTCACCCATTACAGTATATATTGCATATTCATTTTTTAATGAAATCGCAACTTTTGTCATCCCTTCACCGCATGACCAAATTACATAATTTACATGGAATTTTGCTATTTCAATTATTTCATTTGGTTTGGTTTAAATGGACTCATTCTTATATTATAGATTATTCTTAATGAATTTTGTTCATATCTAACGGGTACAATTTAATTTTAACAAAAAGTATATTAATTTTACTTTTAATAATGCAATTATCACTTGTTTAAGGAGTTTATGCTGATAATTAAAACTAAAGATGAATTTCTTGTTACATCGACAAAGAGCGCATGGTTAAATGTTTTACAAAAGTATCAACTATTTTCTTAACTATGATTAAATTTTAACATAAAATATACACATCTTATATTCATTTAAATTAATTTTTATAATCAATTTAATATAAGGTAAAATATGGTTTTGTATTTGTGTATAATATTAAGATATTAGATAGATTCAAGAAAAATGTCTTTATTTAAAAAGAAAACTTAAATATCATTTTAGATTTCCTTATGATTTTCATCATATTTTTCAAGTTTTCGTTAGTTATAACAATGAATTTCATGAAAAATGGTCTTAATTATATATTTTAATCAAAACTGTTTTAAATTATAAAATTCACGTTATAAAACTATATGCATCTCCACTTTTCTTAAGCTAAACTAAAGATATAAAAATTCAATTATTAAGGGTGACGTATTTAATTTATTTTTTATTTTACATCACTTTTTATAACATAAAAGAAAATGTAAATTTAATTATAAAATATTGTAAAAGGATGCAATCCGGATCCACTTTTAATCGTAAAATATTGTATCTTTTTTAACACGCGTCTCTCAAAAGGCAATGGGAAGAATCTAGGTGTCTTTCACGTTAGGAACCGATTTAAGAGAAATTAATGGTTATCTATTTTTCCTTGTCTGTCTGTCTTCTATCCACTCGTCAACCACTCAATCAAACTACAACCAACATATCGCGAGAGCTTTTGGGTGTTGTTCCCTCCATCACCACACCTTTCTCTCTTCACCTCCCCTTTATTATTTTGCCCCTCAGTAAAATTTTATTTTTAAAATTATTGTTTTTTAATTTTACTCATTTGTAACATATTTCACTGATAACTTACGTTCCTTGTATGAGTAAAATATTTTTCTGCAAAGCTTGGTGATCGTGAAAAGAATTATCAAACAATCTTCCTTTTGTTCTCGGTGCAGTACGTGGTGCAGTGCGTTTGTGGTATAGTGTGCTTGTCGTGGTTCCTCTCCAGGTACGTAGTCATAATCTTTCCAATAATCCTAAATCCTAAACCCTTCCAATAATGCTTCCAATAATGCTTCCAATAATCCTTCTAATAATCTTCCAATAATCCTTCGCATGAGCCCCCAAAACGTAGTAAAATGAAAACGAAACGTAAAATGAAAACTAAGCCTAAACGGATGACATCCTTCAACGGATGTCAACATCCGTTTAAGGCGAAACGGATGTCGACATCCGTTTTGCCTTAAACGGATGTTGACATCCGTTGAAGGATGTCATCCGTTTAGGCTTAGTTTTCATTTTACGTTTCTGTTATTATTTTATTTAGGGTTTATTTTATTTACAGTAGTTTATATTTAAATTTTTAATTTTAAATGTTATATATAATTAGTTTTTAAACGTAATAATTTTGTAAAATGTATATTTTTTATAGATGATTTTTGTAACTTTAATAATTTTATGATTATATAAAAAATTATTTATTACTCTATTTATATCAAATATATAATTTAATTATATTAATATTTTTATATTTGTTTGATTAATTATTAATTATGTTAATAAGGGTCATTATAATTTTGTAGGTGATTATTATTTAAAATGGATGAATATCTTCATATGGATTCTCAAATTGTTGTAGTTTGAAATCTGATTTGTCTTCATCAATTAGCAAAGTTGTAGAGAGGGATTTAACAAATAAATTTACAACAAATGAAATATTTCATTCACGGGAGCACTTAATTCAATGGGTAAGAGGGATGGTTTTTGATTTAGGATTTGTTGTGGTAATAGTAAGATCTGACATAGCTACTGGTGTACGGGGAAGACAAATGTTCGTCATACTTGGATGTGAAAGAGGGGGAAAATATAGGAAATACAAAGCTGATGCAGTGGCTAGTGTATACGACACTCGTAAATGTGAATGTCCGTTTAGATTAAAGGGTAAACCATGTTCAGATGGGGCCGGATGGGTGTTGAAGGTGATGTGTGGACATCACAACCATGAGTTGGCTGAAACTTTAGTTGGTCACCCTTATGCTGGCAGGTTAAATACGAGTGAGAAGTCATTACTGGTTGATATGACAAAGAGTAAAGTTACACCTGCAAATATTTTATTAACACTCAAACAAAATAATAATCGAATTGTCACAACGATTAAACAAATCTACAACGCAAGGCATGCGTATAAGCGATCATTAAGAGGGTCCAGAACTGAACTACAACAACTTATGATGTTGTTGGATCGGGATAAGTACATTCACTGGAGTAGGTGTGCTGATGATTCAGAGGTTGTTACTGACTTGTTTTGGACACATCCTGATGCGGTGAAATTGTTAAACTCATTTAATGTTGTATTTATGATGGATTCCACATATAAAAAAAATAAATATAGACTTCTGTTGCTTGAGATTGTGGGTATGACGTCTACAAGGTTAACCTTCTCAGCAACATTTGCTTTCTTGTCTACTGAAAGGCAGAGTAATTTCACATGGGCTTTGGAAAAGCTAAAAGGTTTATTTTTAACATCTGAGGGTGGTCCTAAAGTTATTGTGACTGACCGAGACTTGGCTTTGATGAATGCCATATCAAGTGTATTCCCTGAGTCATATCAGATGTTATGTCGGTTCCACATCCTTAAAAATGTTAAAGTTAGATGCAAAATGTTAGTTCATTCTACTGAGGTTTGGGAAGTGTTGATGGATGCATGGGAAAATGTGATGGATTGTGCTGATGAAAGCTTGTTTGCTGAGTATGTGAATGGTTTTCAATACGCAAGCAGATCATGGCCTTTGTTCTTTGAATATGTGAATCAAACTTGGATTATTCCGTACAGCACATACTTTGTAAAGTTTTGGACGAACAAAGTAATGCATTTAGGGAACACAACCATAAATAGGTATGTTGTAATGTTATTTTATTTATTTGTTTTGTAGATCAATATTTATTTGTACTTGTTGAAGTTTTTTTTTTGTTTCAGGGCTGAATCTGCTCATTGGAGCCTGAAGAAAGTTCTGGGCAATAGTATGGGTGATTTATGTTCTTGTTGGGATAGTATTCATAACGTCATTATCTTACAACACAACAAGATTAAGGCGTCATTTGAAAGTAGTTTGTTGCTCAGGAGTGACCATTTTAAAGGCTACATATATAGAGAACTTATTGGGCGTGTGTCTCGATATGCATTGGATCTCATTGCTAAGGAATTGAAAATAGTGCAGCAAATAGAATTGGACTCCTCAAAGTGTGGATGCGTATTGAGACGTACATTTGGTGTCCCATGTGCATGTGAATTAGCACGATATGATCCTAGGATGATCCCTATAGGTGAATTTCATATCATGTGGCGAAGATTGCATTTCTCAAATGTTGAATTAAATGAAACTAAGCCTTAGTTATCCATTAAAGATGAGTTGAAACAAGTAGAAGAACGATTCGATGAGGTTGACATTGGCGGTAAAGTCACCATCAAGCAGAAGTTACTTGAGATTGTTTGTCCTACATTGACATCAATGGTCCCTCCATTACATAAAGTCAAGACAAAGGGTATAGATGCATTGTGGACGTTGTTGATGTTGTGGCTGATGTTCACTATGGGTATAGATGCATTACTGCGTTGTTGGGACTCGGAGAAGATTCATGGCCCATTGTGAGGAATGAGTTGTACAAAGAACTCAGTGCATGGCGTGATGAATATGCAAGCCTAGTAGGAGGCTATGATAGACTAGAAGAACTGAGGACCTCTTTGTTGGTGCAGTCACTGTCCGCGGTAAGTGTTTCCCGTTTTATGTAGTTTCTTTATTACATGGTTTTTTCTAACAAGTTTTATTCATAACAGGCTAACATGAGCAAGTGGATGACATTACCAGACATTGGTTATGCAATTGCTAACCGATATAACGTTATCTTAGTGTATTTGTCATACTCTCAAAATTATACTATCTTTCCACTACGTTCCACACCACCTTCTGATATCACTCAACATCGCTTAATTTGTATAGGACATGTTCATGGATGTCATTTTGTGCAGGTAAGTGCATTTTGTTATGAATTCATTTTAAAATTACTTATCACTCAATTATATTTTGTTATTTGTATAATGTAGGTTAAGCTACAAGAAGGTTGTCCGTTGCCCACGGTGAATATCATGTCCTCAACCCACTGTTATCCTGAGGCACGAGCGTGGTCATCTATTTATACTAGTAGGATGCACGCATTTGAACAGTTGATGGACATAACAACATCTTATGTTGACTTAGGTGATTCATGATATTTATATTATGTATGAAGATATGTAAAAATACACTATTATATTTTGTTATTTAAGTACTTATTGTCAGTATTCATGATAATTATATTTTTATTATTCGTGATATTTATGTAGTATTTATTTATATATGAAGATATTTATATTACTTGTTGTTAATTAAGTTCTTATTTTTTTCCACTTAAACATATAAATATTTGATCATCTATATAACTAATATAAAAGAACATGTAACTTAAAATGAAAACATTGAAATTATAAATGTCTATTACAAATACAAAGAAAATATGATGTCAAACAAAACATAATGAGAAAAAGGAAATATAAAGTCCTGTAATACATAATGAAAAAACGAAATAGAAAGTCCTATCAATTAGACGTCGACCGTCTACCACGCACATGCCTCTGCTCTCTCCTAGTCGTGGAATATTCGTCGATGCCTTCATTAGCAATCTGAAGCAGGTTCACTGACACCTGATGTGCAACAGTACCCTCGGTGACATGACGACACAATATCAAGGACTGTAACATTCTCGCCATTCGCCTAAATCTAGCCTGCATTTATAATTATATCAAACAATTAAATAAACAAGGTGATCAAAATTTAATAATATAAGCAATGAAAAATAATATACCAGGGCGCCAGATGGTGAAGGTAGAGATGATCTACGATGGGGTCATGCCTCCCGTGGAACATCGGGGCGTTGTCTAGGTGCAAGAGCCACTCGCGCGTCATCTGCAGCAACAATAATATAAGGATGCGAAACCCTCCTGAACCACTGAATGTACCCATCAACACAGTCAGAAGGGGATGCTGCATGTTTGACATTACTCACAACGTGAGCTCTGAAGTGCAACCACATATGATCAATGGCCACTACATCTGCATCTGGAACTGTAGTCGGTAATCGTGGAATGTCTTGCTGAAACCCAAATTGCCTCAGCACACGCTCAGGCAAATGACGACAAAGGGTGTCACCAATCCGAATCCATCCAGAATACATACAGATGCCGAAGAATGGCCGAATGCCTCGATGCCCCTCATACGGATGCCATACAACTCCACTGTATGTCAGCGCATCCAACTGTGACCGAATCTCTGCGAGAGTGGAACTCTGTCTAGGGCTCTGCCACCTCATGGCACGTGGTGTGGTATCATCGTAAGAAGTCACCAACCGCCTCCTCCCCAAGCCAGGGAAATGTTCGTATATCCAACTCTAAAAAAATAATTATTCAATTAAATTACATCCATGTTCGAACATGGAAATAAATACATGAAATAAATGTCAAAGTTATAACTGTACCTGAAATAGAGTCAAATATCCAGCCATCTGCTTCGTGGACGCGAGACTCGCATCCCCGAGCTGCTCGTACAAATAGGCGAGTGCAGCAACACCCCAGGCATATCTGCCACACGCGTGTACGTCTCTAAATAACAATAAGTAAGACACGCGTATAGAACTGGCACTCTTATTTGCAAAAATCGTACATCCTACTAGATGCAACAAATATGCTCTAGCAGCATAGTCCCAATGCTGCGACTCACACCTCTGAACATATATCTCTCTAAGCCAGCTGAGTCTGACTTTCGGACCACGTGCGTCCTCCATCTCAGCACCTGCTGTGCCACCATCAATGCCGAGCAGTTGCACAAGGGCTGTACGAGCCTCCTCAAACTCCAACTCCTCCAAATCACACATTTGTCCCATCACGGGCAGGTGAAGTAATGTCGAGACGTCATCAAGAGTAATCGACATCTCCCCTATAGGGAGATGGAAACTACTGGTCTCAAAATGCCACCTCCCTATGAATCTGAGGAGTAACCCCTTATCAACGTAATCATAACAAATCCCTGTAAGAGGCATCAAACTGGAATTCAACACAATGTCTTGAATTCCCTCGTGGCATGGTCCTAACGTATTTACTTTTTTTCCGTGGGAGATCAACTTCAGTGTGTCCCCTCGATCCTACACATCAATATTTAATAAAATTTCTATTAAAAAACTAATAAAATAAATTTTATTTTTGCACTCACCCGGCCTTTGGAAATAGCATAAGCTACATGCTGAACATAGTGCGTCAGCAATGAATGATCGTGTGGACCTCCAGGAAATCCACCGACATCCTCTTGTATGTCATGAACATCTTCATGCTCCTCCTCATCGTCATCATCGTTAGGGGCCTCAAATGCATTCTCCTCACCATGAGTCTCATACGCCTCATATGTTTGTTCCTCAACGGCTCGCTCCTCAGCTATTGGGTCATGCTGGGTAGGAGCTGCCCGACTTCTACGAGCAGAAACGGTAGGTCTTCTCCGAGCTTCGCCCTGCGACGAACTCTCACCTCGAGAATTAAAAGATGCACCACGTGTTCTTGCCATTTCTAACAATAATTTATTTATTTAATTTCAAAAATTAAAAAAAAAATATTATTTCAAATATCATTAATAAACTATAAAAAATGCAATTCAAAATAAATTAAACTAATAATAATTAATTTATTAACTTACAACAAAAATTAAATAAAAGAAACAATTAGCTAATTAATTAAAAAAATATATTTAAATACATTTCCATTTAATTATTATTAAATTAATTATTATTACAAATACAAATTTACTATAAATAAAATAAATACAGATACAAATTTACTAATATTAAATAAATTAAATTGATAATATTTATTTTAAGAAATAAAAATAATTTAAATATATAAAGGTTTTCGTATCTAATTCTTAATCAATTTATTTAGAAACTACAAATAAAAATTTTTATAAAATATTCAAATAAAAATCTAAGTCAAAGAAAATCTAAAAACAATTAACAATAAATATATCAAATATATAAATATATATTTCAGTTATAATAATTTAAAAACAATTAAAATATTAAAAAAAATGCAGCAGAGCCGAAACGGATGTGGGATATCCGATTGGCCTTCAACGGATATCGCACATCCGGCGACGGAAGTCGGACATCCGTCGAAGGCAAACGGATGTCCCACATCCGTTTTGGCCTTTCGTGCACAGTGAAGCCGAGAAACAGAAAGGACGGTGAAAGGAGAACCAACCTGAACCTGGACGCCGCAGATCTCGCTCCTCCACGCTAGATGAACGACTTCCTCCGCACCAGTGCTGCTCCACACCAAACGGTCTTCTACGAAAATGAAAAACAAAGAAATGGAGAAAGAAAATGGAGAGGTTGCAGACGGAAGTGAGAAGTGAGAGAGAGGTTGCAGACGGAAGTGAGAAGTGAGAGATTGAAATGAAAGGTTGGTAGGTGCAGGCAGTAAATAGAAAAAGTAAATTTAAAGAAATTAAAATATTAAAATAATAAAAGTAAAAAATTTTAACTTTAGGATATAATTGGAATTATAGAAAATTGGGGAGGTGGAGGGAGAAGGCTGTGGAGGTGGAGGGAGCAACACCCAAAGCTTTTTTACTCCGTTTTAAGCACAACAGATTTCTGCAATTACACAACGCAATTTCTAAGATTTCTAAGAACGACCGACTGAGCAAACCAGCCAGGTTCTCATGCTTGAGGACATGCCCAACCACGTTCTCAGACCCGACGAGAAAACGTTCACCACGTTCATGCAAGAATTTATCGAAGAAGGTGACGTGGACGACGCGTTGAGCATTAAGGAACTCATGGTGGAGTTGAAAAAAAAAATGCTTCATATAAAGTTTTTTTCTGTCGCCACCCAAGGTAGAAGAGTATTTACTCATGAATATAATTAAAAGAATGGATAAGAAACACCCGAGATTGGTGGGGCACTTACATGTATCCAACCTAAAGGAAAAAGTGATAAGCTGTCTTGAACTCCAAATATTTCTTCATCAAAGAAAACCTCATTGAGAGACTTATGGCGTCATTTTAAGACCAACCACATAGCATTCTCGAATGGTCTTTTGGCCAACATACACAATTCGGACAACTTCATAGCCAAGTGACTGTTGACATTATAGCTCCAAGAACATTACTCTGGGATAAGCTAGTAGATGACTCTGGAAAGCCATTTTTTTTGTTCTCAACATGGATGTTCATAGACCGCTCTTGTCACTTCTTTCTTCAATAGTTGAGGTCGTTTGTTTAGTCCGTACTTCTTGTAATATAGTGCTAGGTATCACCATTTGAGAGTAGACCAACAAAGAATCTTTAGGTCTCTAACCTATCTTTGGCATTTTAATGTCATCATAAATCTCAATTTTTGTTCCTTGATTATTTTTGTTCGATTTGTTCTAATTTTGTGTTGATGGTAACTAGTATGCTCTAATAACCTTGGTTTCCTTCAGTGATGTGTGTTTAACTTTGTATGTTGTAGCAGTTGTGATGTGTTCTTGTTGGGTGCTATATTTATTTTCAAGTCTCAAAGTTGGTGGTTAACAACAAGGAATTTCAATACCAAAATCATGAGTTGAAGGTTGCTTAGAGACTGTGTTTCTGTCAACAATTTCACCAATCTTTTGTCAGATCTGTTTTTGGGTGCTTTGATGAATAAAGGAGACAATTATGATCTTCCACCTTCACTATTTGTCATCAGTATTTTCACCGTTCGTCATGAGAAGTATGTTTTCTGCCACTGCAATATGTTTTTAGCCACTGCAGACCCTGTTAACACTTCGGCAAGTGTACCGAATCGTATCAACTAATAATAAATGGTAAGACCAAGTATCGTTTCCTTAGAAACTCACGACCTAAACAGTTATGTGATTTCTTGATTAAATAACACTTGTAAACGAAATCATTGTGTTTATATTACGGAAAAGTAAACATGAATGCAAGTCTTCATCACTTGGATTGAAAGATGCAAAAGTGATTGATGTAAAATATGGAATGATTATGTTGTTGGAGTTTTCGACTTATCCTATCCACTCTCATGTATTTATGAATTCATCTTTCATTAATTTAATGTCACTATCTAATTTACCTTAAACCCGATGCCTCGGTGAAGAAAGCCTAATCCTAATCACAAGTTCACAATGTCTTGTCTCCCTAGAAATTAATCATGCATTACATTCGCACAGAAGCTTAAAGGCAACCGATCCTCCTATTCCTATGTCTAGGTAATCTTGTTTCCGGGAGAATTTCCCCAGTTAAATGTTCTCATATGTGTCCATAGTGACAAAAACAATAATCATGCAATTGAATGAGTTAAACAAAGCATGCATAGAATATAGAGGAAAAACCCTAACAATTAATGATGTAAAACATATATTATCAAGAATCAATTCATTACATGAGAGTTTCAAAGGATTACATCGTTTCCCCAACAACAATGGAGGTTTAGTTCACCATAAACATGGTGAAACTAGATTAAAATAATGAAAAGAATGAAAGATAGAACCCTAAAAGTTGAAGATCGGAGCTTCCGTATCCAAAATCCGCCTCTAAGGGGTGGAAGAAGTGTAATTTCGCCTCTTTCTGTCCAAAGTTACCAACCCTAGGTCGACTAAACCCTTATATAGTTTATTAAAAATACAGAAAAATGGTCGAAGCCCAATTAAACAGCGCTCAGCGGTAAGTGCGACACTCAAAATGACGCTCAACGATAATGCTCAAGCGTGAAACAGTAGTTTTTCACCTCTAAACTGGCGGTCAACGCAACTTTTTCTGCACTCTGGTTGACTTTTCTTTACTCTGGTTGTCTGGTTGACTTTTCTGCATTATGTTTGACTTTTCTACATTGTGGTTGATTTTTCTGTATTTTGGTTGACCTTTCTGCATTCCAACCATTCGGTACTTTAACTCTTCTTTCAAATCATTGCAATAGCCTACAAAATCAAGGGAATCTAGCACAAAACCATTAAATTCACCTTCAACTCTCTTATTCACAAAACTAAAGCAAAAACACGAGTTAAAACAAATTTCTAAGTCAAAAAGGGTTGATTTATTATCAAAATTAAGTATAAAAATAACGGTTTTTTAACCACACATTCAAAAACTCTTTCTTCCAAGACAAGTAATTACTCAAATCTGCTCATCAAATAGAATTTAGTGAAGATGTACCATGCCTTGATTAAAATCACTCATCATGGTGTTCATATCACATAATATCCAACAGATGTTATTCTCATGAATTATCAATTAATTAAGCATAGATGTAATCATGTATTGAAACTATTCCTCACCAGACAAAGTGTTTCACTCAATCAGACAAGTGTATATAGAGGTCACTCCTTCACTCTACTTATCCCAATGTCACATAGAAAAAATTTCCTTTCATTTATCACAATTAAACATACTCAGACAAGTATCATCACAAGGACTTTCCATGGCTTGTAATGTGGCTGGGCTAAGAAGAAAAATTAGTTTTTCAAGATCACAAAATCCTTGAGTTAAGAGAGTCATTCATAAATTTATCATTCAAATACAATATCTCTTTAGACAAACCAATCTCACTCATTCCTAACTTTCCCATTTTTTCATTGAGCTTTTCTTTCTTTGCATCCTATTTTCTTTTCTCTCTTTCATACTTGCTCAATACTTAGCTCAATGCTTTTCATTATTTTCTTTTTCAATTCTCCTAATCAATCCTAAACTTGAACCTTTATCAATACCACACCATGATTCTCAACTTAACTCAAGGTAAATATTTTCACAAAGGGTTTTTATAATCTGTTTAAGGCTTAAGGTTCAAAAAGGGTAGAACACTTTATGCTCTCTTTCATTGGGCTAAAATCAAACATTGGCTAAGAAAAGGGGTAATAAAAAATGGCCTTGATCATATGACACAAGCAAGCAAGTAATTCAATCATAGAAACCTGGGCAAAATCATTCATGCTTTCAAAAGAATAACAATCATTCACAATAAATACTCTAGAGTTCAAAACCTCACATATAAGCTAATTCAATGTTCCATATACACCAAATACACATCTTGCTTAGCATCATAATCACAATCATAACATCATGCATCTGTTCAAACAGTTTGTGAAAAACCACCTGTATATCAACATCTTATGCAACATCTCATCATCAATCAATACCAAAGCATCATCAAGCAATACTCATCACACACAAATCAATATCAAACCACCGCATCAGATATAAGTCTCAAACTGAGTACATCAACACCTATTCTAAAAACAGAAGCAAGATAAAGTTTACAAGACAAAGATAAGAAAAATCCTGTTCTACTGCAAATAGCATTCATTAGTAAATGCTATCATCATCCTCTACTATCATCTGAGTCCTCTGATGACAAATTTATGAACACCAAAAAACGGCGCCAAAAACTTGTTTAACCCTCGGCAAGTGTGACCGAATTGTATCAAGTAATAAACTCGGTAAGACCAAGTATCGTTCTCCCAAAGGACTCACGGCCTAGTTAGTTATATGATTTGTTGATTATTTAAGATTTGTTAACAATTGATTGTAGGTTTTAAATGCAAGAGACAATAATTAAACATGTATGCATGAATTTGATCAATGGAAAAGATGAATACAAACACTTTAATGAATTAGATGGATGAGTATGTTGTTGGGGTTATCAATTTCATCTTATCCACTCTCATATACTTTTAGGAATTCATCATTATTTTTATCAATGTTAATGCCACTCTCTAAATCACCTTGCAAGAAGGCCTATCCTTAATTACGAGTTAATACAATTCCTAGCATTCCTAATAATTAATTCTGAAGCACAAAAGCTTAACGGCAACCAACCCTCATATTCCTATGTCTAGGCAATATGCTATTGGGAGAAATTCCCCGGATCTAGATTTTCCCATACGTTCCCATATCGACAAAATCAATAATCATGGCATTGAATGAGTTAAACAATGCAAGCTTTAAGCAAAGAGGAAAAACCCTAACTAATGATGAAAGAAAGCATGAATCTCAAAATAAGATGTTAAAACACAAATTCCATATATGACAGTTTCACAAGACTACATTGATTCCCCAACAACAATACAAAGTTTAGTTCACCATATTCATGTTGAAACTAGATGAACAATAATGAAAGAATGGAAGAGATAGAAAAACCCTAGAAAGAGAAGAGGAGAGCCGTCACCATTTCCCAATCTACCCCCAAGGGGTGAAAAGTGTGTTTCTGCTTCCTCCCAGCCAAAGATACAAACCCTAAGACATCTAGGTCTTTAAATAGGACATAAAAATAATAGAAAACGGGTCCAAGCCCAAACAGATCATAAAATCGCAGAAAAGTGGCCCAAAACTCGTCTGGTTGACTTTTTCCGTATGGTTGACTGGTTGACTTTTCAGCATTCTAGTTGACTTTTCTGTATTTTGGTTGACTGGTTGACGTTTCAACATTCCAATCATTCGGTACTTCAATTCTTCTTTCAATTCATTCAATTAGCCTACAAAATCAAAGGAATCTTGCACAAAACCATTAAATTTACCTTCAACTCTCTTATTCACAAAACTAAAGCAAAAATATGAGTTCAACCTAATTTCTAAGTCTTAAAGGTTGCTTTTGGTATCAATTTTAAGCATAAAAATAACGGTTTTTCAACCGTTATCACAACCCCAAACTTAAAACTTCGCTTGTCCTCAAGCAAACAAGATGTAACTCAATCTTCTTCCAATCAATACAATGGTTCACTCCATTCAAAATCCTCTTTTCAAGATAAGTAAGTACTCAATTAAGCTCATGACAAAAACTTCAGTCAGGACATGCACATGCTTTAATGTTCACACAATCACCTAATATCCAACAAATGCTATTTTTCATGAATGATCAATCAACTAAGCATGGATGTTTATGTGCTCATGGAATCTTTCCTCACTAGGTAAAGTGTTTCACTCAAACACAAGTGTATAAGAGGTAATCACTCATTCACTCTACTAGCACAATGTCACATGAATTGACTTTGCCTTTCATTTAACCATAATCAAATACATTCACAAACATGCATCATCACAAGGACTTTTCAATGGCTAATAATGTGGCTGGGCTAATAAGAAAATTGTTTTTTTCTAGATCACAAAACCCTTGAGTTAAGAGAATCATATAGACACAATCATTCTTATTTATTCCCAACTTTCTTTTGCATTGAGCTTTGCTTTTTCTTTGCTTTTCTTTTCTTTCTCTTTTTCTTTTTCTTTTCACATTCTTATTTCTTAGCTCTTAGCTCAATGCTTTCAATTTCCCTTACATAACTTCCCAACAACCCCAAACTTGAACATTTATCAATAACACAAAATATTTTCTACTTAACTCAAGGTAAAGCTTTTCACAAGGGTTTTCAAATTATGTTCAAGGCTAAGGGTTCAAATGATGGAACACAAAGTGCTCTCTTTTAGTGGGCTAAATTCATGAATTTGGCTAATAAAAGGGTTACCAACAAATGGCCTTAATCATATGATGCAAAACAAGCAATTGATTCAATCATAGAAAACCTGGGCAAAATCATTCATGCTTTCAAAGTAATAACATTCAATCTCAAAAACTCTGGAGCTCAAAACCTCACAAATAGGCTCATTCTCATTCCACATACACATCCTGCTTAGCATCATAATCACAATATCTTCCATTTGTTTACAAAGCTTGTGAATCACCTGTATAAGCATCTAATGTGCACATCTCAACATCAATCAATATCAAAGCATCATCAGGCATTACTTATCAAACAACAATGATAAGAAAACCATCATAACAGACAAAGTTTCCAATTGAGTACATCAAACCCTATTCTAAAAACAAAAGTGATTGATAAAACAAATCTTGCTCTAATGCTTTGAAAAACTCAGCCCCATCAATGATGCTCTCTCCCAACCACAAACTTAGATGGAAAACTAGTGAGAAAGTGAGTGAAAGGGAGATTTTCTAAAGAGGAATGAAAGGAAAAACGTGGAGAACCTTTGGAAAGTGTTTAGGAGTGTGTGTGCAGAGAAGAATTTGAAAATAGTGGCCAAAGCGTGACTTAGGGTATAAAAATACCCTAATGGGCTCGGGTTTCGCTAAGGGGCAACCTAAGCCCATTCTGCGACACCACCGCTCAGCAGCACTTTCGTGTTGTGCTTTCCTTCTTCCTAGCTTACCCTAGGTACCTTCTACTCATGCCCCTCACTTGTTCCCTGCAATTAAGTTCTCAGATAACTCAAACATTCAATCCCTATAATGCAACTAAAGCATAATCAAAACAAACAATACAGATAAAATCAATCAACTGGGTTGCCTCCCAGGTAGCGCTTGTTTAACGTCACGAGCCTGACCCAAAATCCTCCAACACCCTTAAGTAGATGCAAATCTTTCTTACCAACACCCATCAGTAGGTGTATACAAACATAGTATCCTTTAATAAATACTCTTCCGCCTAACATTCATCAGTAGATGTAAACCCTGTAACAAACTTATAACAAAAACAAAAATACCCAAAAGTTCAAAATTACATCACAAACCAAAAATTAAAAGTTCTTAAATCACTGGGTTGCCTCCCAGCAAGCGATCTTTTAACGTCACTAGCTTGACCCAATAAAGCTCATGTTCCATCTTCTTTTTCTTCTTTCTACTGAACTTCTTCAGAAATTTGATCAAACCAGGAACCTGTTGCAATGTCTCAATCATAGGAACTTTAATCTCCATATTCTTGAAGATTTCCATTAAGCACTTAAATTTCTTTTGCTTCCTATGATACTTCTTTCGATGACGAAAGGGATTTTCATATGATTCTCTCTTTCTTCCTCTCGTCCTCTTTCTCTTTTCTCTCACTTTCTTTTTTCTTTTCTTTTTTTACTCACTTTCTCACTCTTCACACAAATTTTCTCTTCTTCTTTCTCTTCTCTCTCTTTTCTCTCTTCTTTTTCCAACTCAACTTTTTCAACATTTACATTCACTAGCACTTTACACTCTTCCTTGGGGTGAATCTCAGTATTAGCCCCAAATTTCTTGTCAGGCCTTTCTTCCAACAGCTTAATAATTTGACCCATTTGCATCTCCAAGTTCTTAATAACAACTTCAGTGCTCTCTTGAGTGGATGCAGTTGCCTGTATGAATTGCTGAAGAGTTTCTTCCGTCCTTATTAATCTTTCATTAAGTGTAGCTATTTGTTTCCATAAAGTTGGTTGTTGCTGTTGCTTGTGAAATTGCCCTGATTGTCCAGCTTGCCCACTTTGTCCTTGACCAATACTTGGGTGTGGTTTCCACCCTTGATTGAAGTTCCCCTGACGGTATGGAAATTGATTGGCCATGAAGTTAAAATCCTCTAAAGCTTCCACTGGAAAGGCACATTGACCATTAATATGGTCACCACCACATAATTCACACATCTTTGATTGAACCTGTGCAACAGTCTTTAACTCTTTTGGCAGTTGTGCAAGTGCCTTTGTGAGATTCTCCAATTGTTGAGTTAGTATCTTTTTCTGAGCTAGCAAGGCATCATTGGATTGCAACTGTAGAACTCCTTTTTGTTGAATAGGAGCTCCTCTTTCACTAATCAACTCATTATCACTAGTAGCCATATTTTCAATTATTTTTGTGGCTTCCTCTGGAGTCTTCCATTTGATATTGCCTCTAGCTGAGGCGTCAAGCATCATCTTGGTTTGTGAACCAAGACCTCCAAGGAAGATTAGAACTACTTCTACTTCGTCAAATCCATGTGTGGGAGTCTTTCTTAATAGTCTTTTGTATTTGTCCCATGCATGACCTAGTGATTCCTCCATGCCTTGCCTGAAAGATGAGATCTCTTGCTTTCCTTTGTTGACCTTGGATTGTGGGAAGTATTTGTTCAAAAACTTTGTCACCACAGCTTCCCACTCTGTAAAGCTCCCTTATGGAAAAGAGTTCAACCAAAGCTTAGCATTGCCTCCCAATGAGAAAGGAAACAAGATAAGTTTGATTGTTTTGTCAGGCACCCCATTTATCTTCACTGTATTGCAAATTTCATTAAAAGTTGTGAAGTGCTCATATGGGCTTTAATGAGACAACCCATTAAATTGGTTACTCTTAACCAGTTGGATTAATGCTGGCTTCACCTCCATATTAGCTGCATTGACCCTCGGTAGGCCCAACTACATTAGTGTAATATGCAAGAGTCCGTCTGACATTATTATTCTCAATCTCCTCAGTGCTATGGTAAGAACCTTGTGGTGATGGTTGTAAGCGATCTTCTAGAGGAGGGAAAAGTTGTCTAGATGTACAGATTCTTCTCCTCCGTCTACTCTCGTCTAAGCCTTCAAAAAGAGGTTTCGAGGTTTTCTTGCTTCTAGTTCGAGTTGCTTCATGCATACACAAGAAAACAAGTCCCTAGAAAAATTTGTTAGCACAAAAAGATATAGAAGAAGATATAAAATAAGAGATAAGAAGATAAAATAAATACAGAAAAAATAAAAACAGAAAAATAAAAACAAAAAACAAAAAAAAAGAATAAAAAACAGAAAAATAAAATAATAACCGAAAAAAATAAAAACAAAATATAAAATAAAAATAAAATAAAATAAAATAAAAACCGAAAAATAAAAAAAGAAAATAAAAACAGAAATTCAAATTTTAAAATTCAAAATTCAAGACAAAGATAATTAATAATTGATGGACAAATTTATGATCACCAAAATATGATGTCACAAACTTGTTTCACAATCGGCAAGTATGACCGAATCGTTCAAGTAATAAACTTGGTAAGACCAAGTATCGTTCTCCCAAAGGACTCACGGCCTAGTTTAGTTGTGTGGTTTGTTGATTAGCTAAGACTTAAGAACGAAATATTTGGAGTTTAATATGCAAGACAGAAAATAAACATGTATGCATGAGTTTTTGATCAATGGCAAAAGCAAAAGATAAACACTTTCAATGAAATATATGAATGAATATGTTGTTGGGGGTTCAATTTCATCTTATCCACTCTCATATATTTTAGGAATTCAACATTCAAATCATCATTGTTAATGCCACTCTCTAAAGTACCTTTCTAGAAGGCTTCTCCCTAATCACGAGTTCATACAATTCCTAGCATTCCTAATGATCAGTTCATAAGTGCAGGAGCTTAACGACAACCAACATAATATTGGGAGAAATTCCCCAGATCTAGACTTCCCCGTACGTGCCCGTATCGACAAAACCAATAATCATGCATCGAATGAGTTAAACAATGCAAGCATTAAGCAAAGAGGAAAAACCCTAACTAATGATGAAAGAAAGCATAAATCTTAATTAAAAGATGCAAGCATAAATTCCATATATGAGAGCTTCAAAAGATTACATTGATTCCCCAACAAACATACAAGGTTTAGTTCACCATATTCATGATGAACCTAGATGAACAATAATGAAAGAATGAAAGAATAAACCCTAAAAAGGTGAAGAGGTAGCCTAAGCATCCAAGATCCTCCTTCAAAGGGGTGGAAGAGAGAGTGTTTGCCTCGTTTCTGCCAAAGATACAAACCCTAGGACGTCCTAAAGCTTATATACTATTCTAAAATTACAAAAGATCTAGGTCCAAGCCCATAAGTGTGCCGCTTAGCGGTAAAGTACCGCTCAGCGGTAAGTGCGCGTCTCGTTTCTTCCCCTCAGCGGCCATTTTACCCCTCAGCGGATCTCCCGTAAGCTCCTGAGTGCCGCTCAGCGGTAAACTGCCGCTGAGCGGTGACTTCGGCTTCTCCTTTTGCACTTTTTAATGTCTTTTCTGATTTCATCTCTCTCCTTCTTCACTTCTTTCACTAAATTCACCTTAAAACCTGCACAAAAACACTGAAATCAAGCATAAACCTGTCCAACTCTCTTATTTCTGAAAATATGAATAAAAGTATGATTTCAAGCTAGTTTCTAAGTATAAAGGTTGCTTTTAGTATCAATTTTAAGCATGAAAATAACAGTTTTTCAACTGTTATCAATAATCACACAAATAAACTAGTTAAACCACGAGTCCCCGACAACGACGCCAAAAACTTGTTTAACCCTCGGCAAGTGTGACCGAATCGTATCAAGTAATAAACTCGGTAAGACCAAGTATCGTTCTCCCAAAGGACTCACAACCTAGTTAGTTATATGAGTTGTTGATTATTTAAGATTTGTTAACCATTGATTGTAGGTTTTAAATGCAAGAGACAATAATTAAACATGTATGCATGGATTTGATCAATGGAAAAGAGGAATACAAACATTTTAATGAATTAGATGGATGAGTATGTTGTTGGGGTTATCAATTTCATCTTATCCACTCTCATATACTTTTAGGAATTCATCATTCTTTTTATCAATATTAATGCCACTCTCTAAATCACCTTGCAAGAAGGCCTATCCTTAATTACGAGTTCATACAATTCCTAGCATTCCTAATAATTAATTCTGAAGCGCAGAAGCTTAACGACAATCAACCCTCATATTCTTATGTCTAGGCAATATGCTATTGGGAGAAATTCCCCGGATCTAGATTTCCACGTACGTTCCCATATCGACAAAATCAATAATCATGGCATTGAATGAGTTAAACAATGCAAGCTTTAAGCAAATAGGAAAAATCCTAACTAATGATGAAAGAAAGCATGTATCTTAAAATAAGATGTTAAAACACAAATTCCATTTATGAGAGTTTCACAAGACTACATTGATTCCCCAACAACAATACAAAGTTTAGTTCACCATATTCATGGTGAAACTAGATGAACAATAATGAAAGAATGGAAGAGATAGAAAAACCCTAGAAAGAGAAGAGCAGAGTCGTCACCATCTCCCAATCTACCCCCAAGGGGTGAAAAGTGTGTTTCTGCTTCCTCCCAGCCAAAGATACAAACCCTAAGACATCTAGGTCTTTAAATAGGACAAAAATAATAAAAAATGGGTCCAGGCCGAAACAGATCATAAAATCGTAGACTGGTTGACTTTTCTGGTTGACTGGTTGACTTTTCTGCATTCTAGTTGACTTTTCTGTATTTTGGTTGACTGGTTGACTTTTCAGCATTCCAATCATTCGGTACTTCAATTCTTCTTTCAAATCATTCAATTAGCCTACAAAATCAATGGAATCTTGCACAAAACCATTAAATTTACCTTCAACTCTCTTATTCACAAAACTAAAGGAAAAATTTGAGTTCAAGCTAATTTCTAAGTCTTAAAGGTTGCTTTTGGTATCAATTTTAAGCATAAAAATAACGGTTTTTCAACTGTTATCTCGTCCTCATCATCATCTTCCTCTTCTTCATCAACATCTTCATAATCATCCTCCATGGACGAAGCTTCAGCTGCTCCAGCTCCACTATCTTGTGCTTGATCCTCTGGCCATCCCACCACAATGTTAAACTCGTCCATCGTCCACTACCGTCTAAAGGGTGTATCATACATCCCTATAATCATATCTGCAATAGCCACTTGCCCTCTATGCAATGCCTGTATCATCAAAATCTGCTCCCTCCTCCATATTTAGTGCTAACTAACACTGTTCACTAGCCCACTCAGTATGTAGAAACCTGTTAATAGTATGAGGATCATACCGAATAATATTTCCTCTCACATAGCTCATGTAATCCTCTTTATGAGTGTTGCCAAATGGCCTTGCATTGGTGTAAAATTCCTTGACTACTATTATGTTTACTGGTGTAGGGTAAGCAGCTACATTCTCCCATTCTCTTCTTTCTAATTCCTCTCCAAATTACGGGGCCAAGGATGATATCCACCCCACTTTTCACTCCATAAAAAGCCTTTCGATCTTCAACTATTTGGAAGTGTTGCTCATGCTTATGAGAAAGGAATTTGTTTGAATAGAAACGTTCTGACTCCTTTCTCTTGTTTCCCATGGTTTTAACTCTCTTGCCTGATGAGGAGGCCATTCCTGCATCAAAAACAATTTAAAAACCACAAGAAGAATTATCAAGCATTAGTATATGAACAATAAAAAACAATCCAAACCCACTCTTCTTATCACCGCTGAGGGTAAAACAAGGGCCCTCAATGTCACCTACAACAAAAAAATCCAACCAGATAGTAACAAATGGCCAACAACCATAAAAAGCACATTCTACAGAAATCGTGTTGAGCGTCCCTTAGGGGACCTCAACGCCAATCAGTTCAAATTCAAAATAGCCCTAGCTAGCTTTAAATGCTACTCACATGCATTTTTCACAGTTCCAGTCCTTAATCAAGCAATTTAATCGGTTCAAACAATGATTATTTCAACAAATCATACATAAACATCAAAGTTCCTCAAGAATCATGCTTAGACAAACATATTCATTCAAAATCATGCTTTTAAATGCCCTAGAATGTAAATGCATGTACTTACTTGGTTGAAAATGTTCAATATGCAAACAATGCCAAATGAAAGTTGGGATAACAAACCTTAACAATAGTGCTCTCAACAAACCTCAAACTTGGATGGAAAATGGAGGAAAATGGGTAGAGAAATGGTTTTGTGGAGGAGGATGAAGGAGCAAGTGGAGAGAAAACCTTTGGAGAGTGCTTTGAAGTGGCTAGAAAGAGTGAAGAGTGAATGGGGCGGCTAGGGCGAGACTTAGGGTAAGGAAAGTATCTCATGGGCCAACTTACGCTGAGCCCAATTTTAACCTAAAAATCCAAGTCTGTAGAAATCGCGCTCAGCGCCCCAAACTGGCGCTGAGCGGTGGGCACAATTTACTCTCTCCTCTTTTCTTGCTTGCCCTAAGTGTACTTAACCAATATTCACTCAGCTTCAACTCTCAATTTTTTGAATTTCATGCATTTTCCACTCACTTCACATACTCTCACTAAATCAATGCATTTAATCTCTCACACCACTCAAACAATCAACAATTAAGAACCTATAATGCAACTAGAACTAAAATAAATCAAAACAAACAAAGATAAATTCAAACAACTGGGTTGCCTCCTAGGTAGCGCTTGTTTAACGTCACGAGCCTGACCCATGAATCCTCCATCATCCTTTAGTAGACTCATATCTTTCTCACCAACACCCATCAGTAGGTGTGTATAAGCATAATATCCTTCAGTAGATACTTTGTCACCTAGCATCCATCAATAGATGCTATGACATAGCAGTCTCATAAAAAAATAAAACAATGTTCCAAACTTTCAAATTACATCACCAAAATAAACAATAACTCAAAGAAATTAATGTTTTTAAATCATTGGGGTGCCTCCCAATAAGCGCTCTTTTAACGTCATTAGCTTGATGATAATGGTTGAAAATACCATTATCTATGATTTAATTTTGACACTAAATGCACCTTTTTCATCTTAGAAACTTTCATGGAATGATGTTTTTGCTTTAGTTGTGTGAATAAGAGAGTTGAGGTTGAATTTGATGGTTTTATGACTAATTCTCCTTGTTTTGATTGAAAATGAAATAATATGGAAAGCAGGGATGAAGTGCTAGGGAGATGTAGCTTAGAAAGGCCTGGAAAAGCACCAGAAGGGAGGGATGCTCGAAGCTTGGGCGCCTTTTTAGGAGGCTTGAGTGCAGAAGAGTGTCGCTCACCGCCCGGGCGCCCCTTTTTGGGTGCTTGAGCGCCAGCAGCACGAAGCTTGGGCGTCTTCTTGGAGGCTTGGGCGTAGAAGAGTATCACTCACCGCCCGGGAGCCCCTATTAGGGTGCTTGAGAGCCGGAAGCTCGAAGCTTGAGCGTCCTCTACAAGGCTTAAGCGTGAAGGACCGTCACTAACCGCTCGGACGCCCTAAGTGGGGCGCTTAAGCGCTACTGTCTCAGGTCTGGGCTTTGTTTCTGTTCTGTCTTCGCTCTATTTAAAGGTCCTAGGCGTTCTATGTTTTGTATCTCTAGCTAGAGCAACACAACAATGCACTCTTCCACTCTTTGAATGCGAATTTGGATGCGGGAGCTTCCATCCTCTACTATTAGGGTTTTGTTATCTCATGCTTTTCCATCCATGGTGAACTAAACTCTATTTGTTGTTGGGGGATGATGTAACCTTGTGAAGTCTCATGTATTTGAATTGATTCTTAATAATATATGCTTTTTCATTAATTGTTAGAGTAATTTATTTGTGCTTATTACATGCTTTGTTTAACTCATTCATAGTGTGATGTATGAATTGCATGAGGGTCGGGAGGTTCCTTACAATTCACGTTCTTGTTGAATTACTCCCAAGAGTAATGTTTCTCAAGGATGAGGGTATGAGTCTTGGTCGTCTTAAAGCTATTCATCTTCACATTTAATTACTAGGAATGCTAGGAATTGCATGAACTGGTGATTGAAGATAGACTTATTTCACCGAGAGATCGGGTTTAGGTGATTTAGTGAGTGACGTTAACGTTAATGCATAAAGAAGAATTCTTACATACATGATAGGAAACTTGGTGAAATCTAACCCCAACAACATACTCATCTCATATTAAACAACATGTTCATTACTGTGCTATTTTTCTATTGATCAAATTGCATTCATATTTAATTTTCTGTCTTTGCATCTGAAACTAATGATCTCATTTTCTCTAAGTCTTAATTAATCGAGTTATAACGGTTGGAAAACCGTTATTTTTATACTTAATTTTGATAATCAATAAACCGTTTTTGACTTAGAAACTTGCTTTAACTCATGTTTTTGCTTTAGTTTTGTGAATAACAGAGTTGAAGGTGAATTTAATGGTTTTGTGTTAGATTACTTTGATTTTGTAGGTTATTGGAATGATTTGAAAGAAGAGTTAAAGTACCGAATGGTTGGAATGCAGAAAAGTCAACCAGAAACCAGAAAAGTCAACCAATCAACCAGATAAGTCAACCAATCAACCAGATAAGTCAAGCAGTCAACCAGAAAAGTCAACCAGTCAACCAGAATGTAAAAAACTCAACTAGAGTGCAGAAAAAGTTGCGTTGAGCGGAAATTACTGCTGAGCGTCAGTTTTGAAGTGCTGAAATCACCTGAGGGCTAAAAAATGCAATTGAGCGTCGTTCTGAAGAGCTGCAAGTACCGTTGAGCCGCAAAAGTGTTGCTGAGCGCCATTTTAAGTGGGCTGTGACCTGTTTTCTGTTTTTTTTATGGGCTTGGACATGTTTTCTGTTATTTTTATGTTTTATTTAAGGACTTGCACGTCCTAGGGAATATATCTTTTGATGGCTTAAGCACAGAAACACACTGTTCACTCTTAGGGGGTAGATTTGGGGATATGGGAGTCTCCTCTTCTATTTCTCGGGTTTTTCTATCTCTTCCATTCTTTCATTCCATTTTTCATCTAGTTTTTCCATGACGATGGAGGTAACCCTTATTGTTGTTAGGAAAAATGTAACCTTAAACTCTCATGTATTGAATTGATTCTTGAATATATATGCTTTACTTCATTAATTGCTAGGGCTTTTCCTCTTTGCTCTATGCATGCTTTGTTTAACTCATTCAATTGCATGATTATTGATTTTGTTGATATGGACACATACGGGGAAATCTAGATCTAGGGAATCTCTCCCAAAAGTAGTATTGACTAGACATATGGATATGAGGGTTGGTTGCCTTTAAGCTTCTATTCGAATGTAATGCATGAATAATTGCTAGGGAGACTAGACATTGTAAACTAGTGATCAGGAGTAGGCTTTATTCGCCGAGACATTGGGTTTAAGGTAAATTAGAAAGTGGCATTAACATTAATGAAGCAAGATGAATTCACATGAGAGTAAATTAGGTGAAATCTAAACCCCAACAACAATATCATCCACTTTATTCATTCATTCTTGTGTTTAACCTCAATTGATCAAGATGAATTCACATGAGAGTAAATTAGGTGAAATCTAAACCCCAACAACAATATCATCAACTTTATTCATTCATTCTTGTGTTTAACCTCAATTGATCAAATTGCATTCATGTTTATTTTATTGCATTTGCATTCAACACCCCCAAAATTTTCTTTAGAGTCTTAATTAGTTGAGTAATCTGATGGACAAATTTATGATCACAAAAATATGATGTCACAAACTTGTTTTACAATCGGCAAGTATGACCGAATCGTTTCAAGTAATAAACTTGGTAAGACCAAGTATCGTTCTCCCAAAGGACTCACGGCCTAGTTTAGTTGTGTGGTTTTTTGACCAGCTAAGACTTAAGAACGAAATAATTGGATTTTACTATGCAAAAGACGAAAATAAATATGTATGCATGAGGTTTTGATCAATGGCAAAAGCAAAAGACAAATACTTTCAATGAAAATATATGGATGAATATGTTGTTGGGGGTCAATTTCATCTCATCCACTCTCATATATTTTAGGAATTCAACATTCAAATCATCATTGTTAATGCCACTCTCTAAATTACCTTGTCAAGAAGGCCTATCCCTAATTACGAGTTCATACGATTCCTAGCATTCCTAATAATTAGTTCTCTTAGCACAGGAGCTTAACGACAACCAATACAATATTGGGAGAGATTCCCCGGATCTAGACTTCCCCGTACGTTCTCGTATCGACAAAATCAATAATCATGCATTGAATGAGTTAAACAAAGCAAGCATTAAGCAAAGAGGAAAAACCCTAACTAATGATGAAAGAAAGCATAAATCTTAGATTAAGATGCAAGCACAAATTCCATATATGAGAGCTTCAAAATATTACATTGATTCCCCAACAAACATAATGAAAGAATGAAGGATAAAACCCTAGAAAGGTGAAGAGGTAGCCTGAGCATCCAAGATCCTCCTTCAAAGGGGTGGAAGAGAGAGTGTTTGCTTCGTTTCTGCCAAAGATACAAACCCTAGGACGTCCTAAAGCTTATATACTATTCTAAAATTACAGAAAATTCAGGCCCAAGTGATGGACAAATTTATGAGCACCAAAATATGATGTCACAAACTTGTTTTTTTTAATCGGCAAGTATGACCGAATCGTTCAAGTAATAAACTTGGTAAGACCAAGTATCGTTCTTCCCAAAGGCCTCACGGCCTAGTTTAGTTATGTGATTTGTTGATTAGCTAAGGCTTACAAACGCAATAATTGAGATTTTATATGCAAGACAGAAAATAAACATGTATGCATGAAGTTTTGATCAATGGCAAAACGCAAAAGATAAACACTTTCAATGAAATTTATGTATGAATATGTTGTTGGGGGTTCAATTTCATCTTATCCACTCTCATATATTTTAGGAATTCAACATTCAAATCATCATTGTTAATGCCACTCTCTAAAGTACCTTTCTAGAAGGCTTCTCCCTAATCACGAGTTCATACAATTCCTAGCATTCCTAATGATCAGTTCATAAGTGCAGGAGCTTAACGACAACCAACATAATATTGGGAGAAATTCCCCGGATCTAGACTTCCCCGTACGTTCCCGTATCGACAAAACCAATAATCATGCATCGAATGAGTTAAACAATGCAAGCATTAAGCAAAGAGGAAAAACCCTAACTAATGATGAAAGAAAGCATAAGTCTTAATTAAAAGATGTAAAAACAGGTTCCATATATGAGAGTTCAAAAGATTACATTGATTCCGCAACAAACATACAGAGTTTAGTTCACCATATTCATGGTGAACCTAGATGAACAATAATGAAAGAATGAAGGATAAAAGCCTAGAAAGGTGAAGAGGTAGCCTAAGCATCCAAGATCATCCTTCAAAGGGGTAGAAGAGAGAGTGTTTGCCTCGTTTCTGCCAAAGATACAAACCCTAGGACGTCCTAAAGCTTATATACTATTCTAAAATTACAAAAAATCTAGGTCCAAGCCCATAAGTGTGCCGCTCAGCGGTAAAGTACCGCCAGCGGTAAGTGCGTGAGTCGTTTCTTCCCCTCAACGGCCATTTTGCCCCTCAGCGGATCTCCCGTAAGCTCCTGAGTGCCGCTCAGCGGTAAACTGCCGCTGAGCGGTGACTTCGGCTTCTCCTTTTGCACTTTTTAATGTCTTTTCTGATTTCATCTCTCTCCTTCTTCACTTCTTTCACCAAATTCACCTTAAAACCTACACAAAAACACTGAAATCAAGCATAAACCTGTCCAGCTCTCTTATTTCTTAAAATATGAATAAAAGTATGATTCAAGCTAGTTTCTAAGTATAAAGGTTGCTTTTATTATCAATTTTAAGCATGAAAATAACAGTTTTTCAACTGTTATCACCAAGCCCATAAGTGTGCCGCTCAGCGGTAAAGTACCGCTCAGCGGTGAGTGCGCGTCTCGTTTCTTCTCCTCAGCGGCCATTTTGCCCCTCAGCGGACCTCCCGTGACTTCCTGATTGCCGCTCAGCGGTAAACTGCCGCTGAGCGGTACTTTCGGCTTCTCCTTTTGCACTTTTTGATGTCTTTTCTGATTTCATCTCTCTCCTTCTTCACTTCTTTCACTAAATTCACCTTAAAACCTGCACAAAAACACTGAAATCAAGCATAAACCTGTCCAGCTCTCTTATTTATGAAAATATGGATAAAAGCATGATTTCAAGCTAGTTTCTAAGTGTAAAGGTTGCTTTTTGTGTCAATTTTAAGCATGAAAATAACAGTTTTTCAACTGTTATCAGGTTGTGACAAAACAAATCGAATGACGGAAGATGAAGAACTCGAGCCAATCGAATGACGCATATAATCGATTATCACTTACAATAATCAATTATGATTGGCATTTGTAATGCGTCTTTTCAGTTTCAGACCAGTAGGCTTTATATACCTTTGCCAAACACTTTAGAAATAACTCTAAGCTTTTTGTGAATAAAGTGTGATCTGAGGAGGATCCAAAAAGCTAGTTCATTGCATTGCCTGGTCTCGTGAATAGGAGAAGCTCACGCTTTGTGGGTCAAAGGTCGGAGCAGTTCTCTTCGAGTTGGCAACGCTGTTGTTCTTCCAGTTCGTTGGTCTAAAGAAAATTGTTTCTGCACTATTTCGATTCGTTGGTCGAAGGAAAGTGTAGATTGCTCGCTTCCGATTCGTTGGTTGAAGGAAGCATCCTTCCGGTTCGTTCGTGAAAGGAAGATTGATGCGAGCTGTCGCGGCCCGTCAAATTTGATGTGCAATTAAGAGAATGCAATACAGTGCTAGGAAGGGACTCCTAGGTCGTCTCTCAATGACCAAATGTGGTTCAGTCAATAGGTCAAACACGAAGTGGGAGGGGGGGGGGTTGAAAGTGTTTTTGAATGCGATTGAACTAAACTAAAACATGAAATACATAACAGTAAGGTCGAACGGTAAAAGATAGTAAAATCAGAGAATGCATAATTCATCAGGATTTGAAAATAAAACTCTACAAAAGTAAACGCGTAGAAAACGTAACAACAACCTAATTGAAATGCACCAAATGAACTTAAAGTCTAAATGCAACAATAGAAGTATCAGTAAAAGCAAACCAAGATTGAACAGTAAAATGCAACAGAAAATAAAGAAATGCTTCTAATGCTATTCAAATGTATCATTAAGCTAGAACATTAAATGCGCAATGTAGCTTGGAAGTAAAATTAAATGCTCAAGTTGCATGATAAATTAAAATACAAGTAAGCATGTGGAGCTCCAAAGTGAATAATTCCAAAGTGAATAAAAGGTATTGTGTTCACCTAGCAATTAACCTAATGTGTCCCCTATCCTAAGATGTAATAAAATGAAATGTGCTCTTCATTGCAAATTGTGACGTGACTACTCCCTGTCAACGTACTACTATTCTTTCTAGCAAAACTAATGAGCTATTCCTACCTAAAAGCAATTTAAAAATCAGCGTGCTACTCTCCCAAAATCAAGCACCGCATGTGCTCTTCTCCCAATGAATCAACATTTCACTCTCATCCTCGGTGGCAACTCTCCAATAATGAAGCACTTCTTCCAGCAAAATAAAGAAAAGAAATTAAACCATTCCTGCATCACATTACCTTGCAAGTACACCTACATATTCCACTTCTTTTTATTCCATTCTAATCTACCGTGGCACCACTTCTACTCATGCTTTCTCCTCCAAAGTCAATCACGCTCTCTTCCTCAACCGTAACCCTCCATGCGTGGTGTCTGTGCTTTTCTAAATATGAAAGATGATGCCCCTCTCAAGGGTGGCGGTTGCTCTTAAAATTGAAGGATGACGCTGGACCAGGCCTGGACCTCTTCACTTTGCTGCTGGACTAAGGTTGAAGGTGGAGTGTAACTCAGCTTCTTGACGTGTGATGCTGCTGCACCACCCTTTCTCTCCAAGCACAAACCTGCTGGACCTGAGCCATGACCCTCTCCCTAGTGCCTTGTTGGACCACTTCATTTCTGGATGCTCCACGCTGCTGCTGCTGCTAGAAAATGAAGCTCTGCGTACCCCTTGCTGGACTCCTCTTCTTTTGCCACCTTAACACTTCTCTTCCACGTGTTGTGCTTCAAGTTGGACCGAGAACTCCCTCAACTCCGTGCATTGTTGGATCGTGCTGGACCAAGGGCGTGGAGTGTGTTTTTCCTCTTTTCTCTGCTGGACCATGAAGTGGTTGCTGGACTAGCTTCTTCTTTTTGCCACTTCTTGGACGCGTGCACCGCTCCAATAGCAAGCCAACATTCTCTCTTCATCGTGCACACCACTCTTTCAAGCCCAAAATCCTCTTTTTCCCATTCTCCGCGTGAACGCTTGCTGTGCTGGACTCAACGGCTGGATATGGGCCGCGTGTGAATGTTGGATTCTCTCAAATTTGCACAGGACCTACTTCCGTGAATAAGTGCTTTTCTCCTTCAAGCTGGGCCTTTCGGTCCGTGCGCACCTCCCATGTTGCTTCCATATGAAAACTCAAATGCATTCTCCAAAATAAAATCTTGTGTTGCACATCAAAAATAACCCTCCACCTTTGGGCCCAATTTCCATTTCTCATTTAACCTCCAAATGTTCCAACTTGTATTTCCAAAATTTTCCCTGCAATTAATAATGCTAATAATTTGCTCAGACAATCCAAATTAATTAAAATAAGAATTTCTGGTCAAATTAAGCACAGTTAGCAAAAACAGAAAAAATACTGGACGTTTAAGCACATTTACCTGATTAATTTTAGCACAATAAACTAAGTGAAGTGAAAACATTAATAACTTTTTATAGTGATTAACAACTGGACGTAGAATCTTTTGATTCAAACCAGGATAAAAATTCTGTATTGAATTTTTCTACTCCCTACGCTCTTTACATTTTCTGCACATCAACTGTTTGATAACTCTTCTCTAAGAAAACTTATTTTGTAAAAATAGACCATATTAAGTTAAGTTGTGACCGAACACGTTTTTCGCTTATTTTATTCCGCTGCGTGACTCGACGATACCGATTGTCCTGATACTAGCAAATCTTTCACTATGAATCTCGTTATGATTAGTACCCATGTTGTCAATCAATTCAAAAGCTTCATTTGGAGTCTTACACTTAATATTACCTCTAGTTGAGACATCTAGCATCAATTTGGTTTGTAAACCTAGACCTCCAAGGAAAAAAATGACTATTGTTGCTTCATGAAAGCCATGTGTGAGCGTCTTCCTCAACAAACTCTTATATCTATCCCACGCTTGACCTAACGTCTCCTCCATGCGTTGCCTGAAAGAAAAAATTTCTTGCTTACCCTTGTTGATTTTTGACTGTGGGAAGTACTTGTTCAAAAACTATGAACCACAACTTCCAATTCAGTAAAGTTATCCTCCGGGAAAGAATTCATCCATAGCTTAGCATTGCCTCCCAATGCGAAAGGAAACAAACTAAGCTTTATAGCGTAATGGCACACCATTGATCTTCACAGTGTTGCAAATCTCGTTGAATGTGGTCAGATGTTCATATGGACTTTCATGAGACAGTTCATTAAATTGGTTGCTCTTCACCAATTGTATCAATGCCGGTTTCACCTCCATATTTGTAGGATTGACAACGGTAGTTTAATCTGCCAGTGTGCATCTGCCATTATTTTCTCCAGCCATCTCTTCACTACTCTGGTCAGATTCTTGTGGTGAGGGTCGTAAAAGGGTCTCCAAAGAAGGAAATAATTCTCTACTCTCATCCAATCCTTCAAGAAGAGGGTCAGAGGTTTTCTTGCTTCTAGTTCGAATTATACCCTGCATACACAAGAAAACAAAGCCCTAAAAAGCACTTTTAAAACAAAACAAAACAAAAATACACTAAAATAAAAAAAATCAAGTCAAAGCTAATCAATAATCACACGAATAAAATAGTTAAACCACGAGTCCCCGACAACGGCGCCAAAAACTTGTTAAGACTTCGGCAAGTGTACCAAATCGTATCAAGTAATAATAAATGGTAAGACCAAGTATCGTTTCCCAAGAGACTCAAGGCCTAGACACTTATGTGATTTATTGATTAATTAAGACTCGAGAACAAATTGTTGTAAGTTTCGAATGCAAAATACTGAAAAGTAAATATGTATGCATATGGTCATCAATGGGCAAGAAGAAAAAGTGTGAATTGAAATATATGGATGAATATGTTGTTGGGGTTTATCAAATTCATCTTTTCCACTCTCTTGCATTTAGGAATTCATCATTCTTTTCATTAATGTTATTGCTACTTTCTAAATTACTTTAAACCCAATTCCTCGGCGAAGGAAGCCTAATCATAATCACTAGTTTCAATGTCTTGTCTCCCTAGCCATTAATCATGAATTATAATGAACAGAAGCTTAAAGGCAACCAACCATCATACTCCTATGTCTAGGTTTGTAATATACTGTTGGGAGAGATTCCCCAGATCTAGATTTCCCTGTACCTTCCCGTATCGACAAAACCAATAATCATAACATCGAATGAGTTAAACTATGCATGCTTTGAGCAAAGAGGAAAAACCCTAACTATTAATGAAAGAAAGCATGTATCATATAAATGATCTTGAAGAACAAATTCCATACAAGAGAGTTTCTAAAGATTTACATTGATTCCCCAACAACAAAATAAGTTTAGTTCACCATATTCATGGTGAAACTAGATGAAATACAATGGAAAAGTGAAAGATAGAACCCGAGAAAGTTGAGAAAGGAGCCTTAGCATCCAAAATCCTCCTCCAAGAGGTGAAAGAAAGTGTTTTTGCTTTGTCCCAGCCAAAGATACAAACCCTAGAACGTCCTAAAGCTTATATAATATTCTAAAAAATACAGAAAAGTAGGCCCAAGTTCAGAAAAGTATCGCTCAGCGGTAAATACCGCTCAGCGGTAGTAACGCGTGACACTTCTTCCCCTCAGCGGCTTTCCTCCCCTCAACGGTGCCAATGGTTCTTGCGAGTGCCGCTCAGCGGTAATTGGCGTGAGCGGTACTTTTGTTTTCTCCTCTTTTGCACTTTTCTTGTCCTTTTCTGATTCCATCTCTATCCCTTTTGACTTCTTTCATCAATTTCATCTAAAAACCTGCAAAAATAAGGGAATCAAGCGTAAAACCTGTCCAACTGTATTATTTCCATTAATTCAACAAATTCATGAGTTCAAGCTAATTTCTAAGTCATATAGGTTGTAATTGAAGTCAATTTTTAGTATAAAAATAATAGTTTTTCAACTGACGTCCGCATTCCCTGAGAGACAGTTCATGTCTTAAGATGATTTTGCAGCCTATGTGGCATGGCCCGTTGAACCAGCACAGGAGGGTGGTAGAGCTGAAGCAGCTAAAGCGTCAGTGCTGGATGAGGATGTTGAGGATGAGGATGATGATGTTGAGGAGGATGGACTCTGCTGATGAGTGATGAGTTGTACTGGCATATACTGATGGATGCCACCTCTGTTATAGACCAGGATTTCTTTTATTTTTTTGTTTTGATTTCTTTAATTGTTAGACTTAATTTGTTTATGGTTTTATTACTTTTTTCCTTTTAATTATTTGTTTTGTTATTGTACTCTGCTTGAATAAATTACACTGCTTTGGTTCAACTGTTGTGTTTTTTGATAAGTACTGCTTTGTGATGCTCTGATGTGTTGATTGATGTTGAAAAGATGCATGGTTTTCTAATATGCAGGTGATGACTCACAGTGTATGAAACAGGTGCTTGAGGTAAAATGTGATTGAGATACTGAGCAGGGTGATTTTCTGAATTTTGGGACCTGAGAGTCTACCTCTGTGAGTTTTGGGCTTAAGAGTTTTTTTGAATAATTGTTATTGCTTTGGAAGCATGACTGATTTTGCCTAAAGTTTCTATGATTGAACTACTTGCTTGCAAGTTTTATATGATTAAGGCCATCTTTTGTTATCCCTTATTTTCTTAGCCTCCACATGATTTTTGTACACTGAAAAGAAAACAATTTATTTTAACTTTTGAACCTTGAGCCTTTTTCTTGTTTTGAAAACCCTTTGTGAAAATCTCTACCTTGAGTTAAGTTGAGAACATTTGTGAGGTATTGATAAAGGTTCAAGTTTGGGGTTTCTAGAAAGATTGAAAAAAGGAAAAGAAAAATCATTGAGCTAAGCAGTGAATACATGAAAAGAAAAGCAAAAGAAAAGAAAATCTCAATGCAAGGGAAAGCTGGGAAAAAGAAAGAGAGTTTGTGCTTGAATAATGATATCATAAAAGAGAGTTTGAGTGCTTGAGTGATACACTTTTTAGTGCTTTAGTGAAACACTTTCCTTGGTGAGGAATAGTTCTTTGAATTTCTGATTGCATGTTTGCTTCGTTGATTCATCATTCTTAAGATAACATTTGTTGAAGTATATGAGAATCATGTTGATTTTGACTAAATTAAGGCATCTGTACATCTTGACTGACATCTATATGCTGACCTGATAAAAGTAATCTCTTGTCACGAAGGAAAAAGTTTTGAAAAATATTGAGTCTTTGTTGTGATTGTTCTGAAAAGCTGAGTTGCAATCTATTTTGCTTGAGGATAAGCAAATATCTAAGTTTAGGGTTGTGATAACGGTTGAAAATACCGTTATTTGTGATGTAATTTTGATACTAAATGCACCCTTTGCTTCTTAGAAACTTGCTTGGAATCATGTTTTTCTGTTAAGTTGTGTGAATAACAGAGTTGAGGTTGAATTTGATGGTTTTATGACTAAGTCTCCTTATTTTGGTTGAAAATAAGATAATATAGAAAGCAGAGGGATGAAGGGCTAAGGAGATGGAGCTTAGAAAGGCCTGAAAAAGCACTAGAAGGGAGGGATGCTCGAAGCTTGGGCGCCCTTTTTGGAGGCTTGAGCGTGAAAGACCTCCGCTCACCGCCCAAGTTCCCTTTTCGAGGCCTTGAGCGCCGGATGCATGAAGCTTGGATATCCTCACTGAGGCTTGAGCGTGGAAGACCACCGCTCACTGCCTGGGCGCCCTAAGTGGGGCGCTTGAGCGCCAACAACATGGGCCTGGGCTTGTTTCTATTTTTTCTTCGCTCTATTTAAAGGACCCAGGCGTATTATGTTTTGTGTCTTTGGCTGGAGTAGACAATAACAAACTCTTCCACTCTCTAAAGGCGGATTTGGATGCGGGAGCTTCCATCCTCTACTTTTAGGGTTTTGCTATCTTATTCTTTTCCATTATTCATCTAGTTTCATCATGTCTATGGTGAACTAAGCTCTATTTGTTGTTGGGGGATGATGTAACATTGTAAACTCTCATGTATTTGAATTGATTCTTAATAACACATGCTTTTTCATTAATTGTTAGAGTAATTCATCTGTGCTTATTACATGTTGTGTTTAACTCATTCATAACATGATTTATGAATTGCATGAGTGTTGGGAGGTTCCTTACAATTCAGGTTCTTGTTGAATTCTCCCAAAATTAACATTTCTCAGGGATGAGGGTGAGTCTTGGTCGTCTTAAAGCTCTTGAGCTTCACAATTAATTGCTAGGAATGCTAGGAATTGCATGAACTGGTGATTAAGGATAGGCTTCTTTACCGAGGGATCGAGTTTAAGTAATTTAGTGAGTGACGTTAATATTAATGCATAAAGAAGAATTCTTACATACATGAGAGGGAGCTTGGTGAAATCTAACCCCGACAACATATTCATCTCTAATTAAACAACATTCGTTCACTGTGCTATTCTAATATTGATCAAACTGCATTCATATTTAATTTTTTGTCTTTGTATTTGAAACCAATGATCTCATTTTCTTTAAGCCTTAATTAATCGAGTTATCACACGATTATTTAGTGTCGAGAGTCTTTTGGGATACAATATTTGGTCTTACAATTTTATATTACTTGTGCGATTCGGTACACTTGCCGATTCAACCCAACATAGGTTTGCTTCCTTTTCTGTGTCCTGATCCGTCTAGCCTTGTGTTCTTCATCTCGCTCGGACAACCAACCTGGGGGGATCATCAATGGCGCGGCGAAGACGCGTCGAAGAGGCTGTGGGGGCCCACGGGCGCTGATAACAGTTGAAAAACTGTTATTTTCATGCTTAAAAGTGATACTAAAAGCAACCTTTAGACTTAAAAACTAGCTTGAAATCATGCTTTTATCTATATTTTCATAAATATGAGAGCTGGACAGGTTTATGCTTGATTTAAGTGTTTTTGTGCAGGTTTTAAGGTGAATTTAGTGAAAGAAGTGAAGAAGGAGAGAGATGACATTAGAAAAGACAAGAAAGAGTGCAAAAAGAGAAGTCAAAGGCACCGCTCAGCGGCAAACTACCGCTGAGCGGCACTCAGGAGGTTGCGGGAGTCACGCTGAGGGGCAAAATGGCCGCTGAGGGGAAGAAATGTGACGCGCAGGCATCGCTGACCGGTAGTTACCGCTGAGCGGCACTTTTTGGGCTTGGGCTTTTGTAATCTTTTGTAACTCTAGACTAGTATATAAGGACTTTCACGTCCTAGAATTAGGTATCTTTGGCAGAAACGAGGCAAACACTCTCTCTTCCACCCCTTTGAAGGAGGATCTTGGATGCTCAGGCTACCTCTTCACCTTTATTGGGTTTATTCTTTCATCCTTTCATTGATATTCATCTAGGTTCACCATGAATATGGTGAACTAAACCTTGTATGTTTGTTGGGGAATCAATGTAATCTCTTGAAGCTCTCATATATGGAATCTGTTGTTTACATCTTTTAATTAAGACATATGCTTTCTTTCATCATTAGTTAGGGTTTTTCCTCTTTGCTCAATGCTTGCATAGTTTAACTCATTCCATGCATGATTATTGGTTTTGTCGATACGGACACGTACGGGGAAGTCTAGATCCGGAGAATTTCTCCCAATATTATACTGACAATATTATATTGGTTGCCTTTAAACTCCTGCACTCATGAACTAATCATTAGGAATGCTAGGAATTGTATGAACTCGTGATTAGGGAGAAGCCATCTAGAATGGTACTTTAGAGAGTGGCATTAACAATGATGATTTGAATGTTGAATTTCTAAAATATATGAGAGTGGATGAGATGAAATTGACCCCCAACAACATATTCATTCATATATTTCATTGAAAGTGTTTATCTTTTGTCTTTGCCATTGATCAAACTTCATGCATACATGTTTATTTTCGTCTTTGCATATTGAACTCTAAATATTTCGTTTGTAAGTCCTAGCTAATCAACAAATCATATAACTAAACTAGGCTGTGAGTCCTTTGGGAAGAACGATACTTGGTCTTACCAAGTTTATTACTTGAACGATTCGGTCATACTTGCCGATTGTGAAACAAGTTTGTGACATCATATTTTGGTGATCATAAATTTGTCCATCAAGTTTTTGGCGCCGTTGCCGGGGACTCGTGGTTTAACTGGTTAATTTGTGTGATTATTGATTATCTTTGACTTTAATTTTAAATTTCTGTTTTTATTTTCTGTTTTTATTTTCTGTTTTTATTTTTCTGTTTTTATTTTATTTTATCTTTTTATCTTTTTAGATTAGGTTAGATTTTATTTTTTCTTATCTTTTTAGGTTAGATTAGATTTTGTTTTATCTTTTAGATTAGATTAGATTTTATTTTATTTGGTTAGGTTAGATTTTATTTTATTTTATCTTTATCTTTTATATTAGGTTAGATTTTATTTTATTTTATTCTATCTTATTTTATCTTTCTATCTTCTAAATCTTTTATCTTCTAAATCTTTTTATCTTTTGAATCTATATCTTCTCTTATATCTTTTTGTGCTAACAAATCTTTTCTAGGGTTTTGTTTTCTTGTGCATGCAGGAAGAAATTCGAATTAGGAGTAAGAAAACAACAGAACCACTTCTTGAAGGTCTAGAAGAGAGTAGAAGGAGGAGAAGAATCAGAACGTTTAGAGAACTTTTCCCTTCTCTAGAAACTCTCTTGCAATCATCACCACAAGGTTCTGTTCATAGCACAGGGAGTATGGAGGGCAATAATGTTAGAAGAACTCTTGCAGATTACACTAATCTTGCTGGACCTCAGCACTTCAATAGCATAGCTAGACCTAGAGTCAATGCAGCCAACATGGAGGTTAAACCAGCACTGATTCAACTGGTAAAGAGTAATCAATTTAATGGGTTATCTCACGAAAGCCCATATGAGCACCTGACTACCTTTAATGAGATTTGCAATACAGTCAAGATTAATGGGGTGCCAGACGAAGCAATCAAACTTAGCTTGTTTCCTTTCTCATTGGGAGGCAATGCTAAGCTTTGGTTGAACTCTTTTCCAGAAGAAAGTTTCACAGAGTGGGAAGTAGTGGTCACAAAATTCTTAAACAAATACTTCCCACAATCTAAGGTGACTAAAGGAAAGCAAGAGATTTCTTCATTCAAGCAGGGCATGGAAGAATCACTGGGACATGCATGGGACAGGTATAAAAGCTTGTTACGTAAAACTCCCACGCATGGCTTTGAAGATCAAGAAGTAGTCCTAACTTTCCTTGGAGGGCTTGGTTCACAAACCAAGATGATGCTGGATGCCTCAGCTGGAGGCAATATCAAATGGAAGACTCCAGAGGAAGCAACTGAAATTATTGAAAACATGGCTACAAGTGATAATGAGCTGCACAGTGAGAGAGGAACTCATATGCAACAGAAAGGGGTTCTTCAATTACAAACCCATGATGCCTTGCTAGCCCAGAATAAAATTCTAACTCAACAGCTGGAAACTCTGACCAAAACTCTTGCTTCATTACCTAAAGAGTTGAAATCTGCTGCACAGGTACAAACCCAGTTGTGCGAATTATGTGGGGGTGATCACATCAATGGCCAATGTGCTTTTCCTGTGGAAGCCGTGGAGGATGTTAACTTCATGGCTAATCAATTTCCATACCGTCAAGGGAATTATAATCAGGGTTGGAAACCACATCCAAGTATTGGTCAAGGACAAACTGGGCAAGCTAATCAATATAATAAGCAGCAGCAGCAACCAACCTTGTGGCAACAGTTATCTATGCTTAATGAAAGATCAACAAGGTTGGAAGAAACTCTTCAGCAATTCATTCAGAAAACTGAATCTTCTCAAAAGAGCACCGAAGCTGCTATAAAGAATTTGGAGATTCAAATGGGTCAGATTACTAAGCAATTGGAAGAAAGACCACACAGAAACTTTGGGGCTAATACTGAGGTTAACCCTAGAGAAGAGTGCAAAGTGGTCAAGAGTGTGAATGAAGAGATCATTGAGTTAGAAGAAGGAGAAACAGAAGAGAGAAGAGAAGAAGAAAGAAAGGACATTTTTCCTTTTCCAACAAATCAGGAGAAACCAATGGATTTCACAGATTTATTCAGAATGGTTGATAATGAAGCACCTTGGGAACAGATTTTACAGAAAATAGCAGTTTACACAAAATCTGATGAAGGAACCTCTACAAAAAGAAGACGTAGAGATGATGAGGAAGAAAAGTGTATAACTGTTAAGAAAGAGTCATTCCCACCAAAAGCAGCAGATCCAGGTAGTTTTTCTAACCCTTGTTCTATAGGGAAGAAAAAGGTAAAGAAAGCTCTCCTTGATTTAGGCTCAAGTGTTAACTTGATGCCTTATTCTCTATTGGAGCAAATTGGCCATGTTAAAATAAAACCTGTAAAGGTTAATCTAGTAATGGCTGATGGATCTTCAAAGGAGCCATGTGGGATTGCAGAAGACATTGTAGTTTGTGTTGGCAAACTTCAGTTTTTGGCAGACTTTGTGGTGATGAAGATGGAGACCAAAAAAATACCTTTCATACTGGGAAGACCGTTTATGAAAACGGCCAGGGCTATCATAGATGTTAATGAAGGTATAGTGGTGCTCCAGGACAGAGAGGAGAGAGTGGTGGTGGATGTTTTCAAAGATGAGATACAAGCAAAGGAGGAAGAGTCTAGTTATAAAGCTGCATTTCGAGATGCACCCATGACTAGAGGTAAAGATGAAAATCTTGAAGTTTCAGGTAACCATTGTTTGTTTTTTCAGGTACCCAAGGTAGAAGAGATTGGAAAAGGAGAAGAAGTTCCTAGAGACTGGAAGAAAAGAAGACTCCAACTTGGCACACCTGTAAGACTCAAGAACAAGTTGTGGGTTATAAAAGGCTTTAAAGAGAAGGAGATGATAGAGATAGAGTCTCCATATTCTAGAGAATCCAAAACAGTCCAAAGGAAGCAGTTGAAAGGTTGGTGGAAGGACAACATCAACTATAAAGAAGATGGAACATGAGCTTTAACAGGGTCAAGCTAGTGACGTTAAAGAAGCGCTTGCTGGGAGGCAACCCAGTAGATTTACAAACTTTTGATTTGTTTTGGTTGTGTAACTTTTAATCTGTTAACATTATTCTGGACATTATTTTGTTGGATCCAGCATCTACTGAAGGATGCTAGGTGGTTAAGTATCTACTGAAGGATACTAAGTTTGTAACACCTACTGATGGGTGTTGGTGAGAAATTTTGCACCTACTGATGGGTGATGGTAAGTTTGAAACACCTACTGAGGGGTGTTGGTGGATTTTGGGTCAGGCTCGTGACGTTAAACAAGCGCTACCTGGGAGGCAACCCAGTTGATTGATTGTTTTTGTTTGTTTATTTTAGTTAGGGTTTGCATAAGCATTTTTAAACATTGAATTGCAGGGAACTAATGAGGGGCATGTAGGGAAGGCACGTTGGTTAAGAAAAGAAGGAGAGGAGCACATCATGAAAGTGCCGTTGAGCGGTATTTTACCGCTGAGCGGTACTCTCGCAGATGGGCTTTAGTTCCCCTTAGCGGAACCCGAGCCCATTAGGGTATTTTTAAACCCTAAGCTGCGCAATTTCTCATTCTTTCAAGCTCTTCTCTGCACAAACACTCCCACATACCTTCTCCTAGGTTTTCCACATCTTTTCACTCTTCCCTCTTGAGAAAATCTCCCTTCCACTCACGTTCTCACTAGTTTTCCATCTAAGTTTGGGGTTGGGAGAGAGCATCATTGAAGGGGTTGATTTCTTCATTATGATTTACTAATGCTTAACAATGTATCTTTTGGTTTTGTGAATAGAGTTTGATGCAGGGATGGCCTCCTCATCATGCTAAAAGAATCAAGACTATAAGATCCAAGAAGAAGGAGAGGAAGAAGATACAGATGACAGCTCAGACTGATGAGGAGCTGAGATAGCATTTATTGATGAATGCTATTATATGATTATGCTTTTGTGGTTTAAGTTTTCTGAACTTATTTGTTTTTGTTTTTAGATTAGGGTTTGATGTACTCTATTGAACACCTGGTTTATTATGATGGTTTGCTATTAACTGTGATTGTTTGATAAGTAATGTTTGATGATGCTTATTGACTGATTGATGTTGAGATGATGTGCACATTAAAATGCTTATACAGGTGATTCACAAGCTTTGTGAACAAATGCATGATATCATGATTGTGATTGTGAAATTAAGCAGGATGTGTATGTCAAATGTGAATGAGCTTATATGTGAGGTTTTGAGCTCCAGAGTTGTTATTGTTGAATGCTATTACTTTGAAAGCATGAATGACTTTGCCCAGGTTTTCTATGATTGAATCAATTGCTTGTTTTGCATCATATGATCAAGGCCGTTTGTTGGAACCCTTTTTATTGGCCAGATTCATAAAGTTAGCCCACTAAAAGAAAACACTTTGTGTTCTATCCTTTGAACCCTTAGCCTTGAACATACACTAAAAACCCTTGATTGAAAATCTTTACCTTGAGTTAAGTAGAAGATCTTGTGTGGTATTGTTAAATGTTCAAGTTTGGGGTTATTGGGAAAACATGAAAAAGGAAAAGCATTGAGCTAAGAGCTAAAAAAGTAAGAATATGCAAAAGAAAAGAAAAAGAAGCAAAGCTCAATGCAAATGAAAAGGCAAGTTGGGAATGAATAAGAATAATTGTGTTGTTATGATTCTCTTAACTCAAGGATTTTGTGATCCAGGAAAACCAATTTTCTTGTTAGCCCAGCCACATTATAAGCCATTGAAAAGTCCTTGTGATGATGCATGCTTGTGAATGTTTTTGATTGTGGTAAAATGAAAGGCAAAGTTGATTCATGTGATATTGTGATAGTAGAGTGAATGAGTGAAACACTTTACCTCTTATACACTTGTGTGTTGAGTGAAACACTTTACCTAGTGAGGAAATATTCCATAAGCACATGAACATCCATGCTTAATTGATTGATCATTCATGAAAATAGCATTTGTTGGAATTTAAATGACTTTGTGAATACTAAAGCATGTGCACATCTTGATTAAACTCTTGGTCATAAGTTTGAGTGAAGTTGTTACTTATCTTGAAAAAGAGGATTTTTGAATGAGTGAACCATCATATAAATTGGTTGGAGATTGAGTTACATTTTGTTTGCTTGAGGACAAGCAAAGTTCTAAGTTTGGGGTTGTGATAACAGTTGAAAAACTGTTATTTTCATGCTTAAAAGTGATACTAAAAGCAACCTTTAGACTTAAAAACTAGCTTGAAATCATGCTTTTATCTATATTTTCATAAATATGAGAGCTGGACAGGTTTATGCTTGATTTAAGTGTTTTTGTGCAGGTTTTAAGGTGAATTTAGTGAAAGAAGTGAAGAAGGAGAGAGATGACATTAGAAAAGACAAGAAAGAGTGCAAAAAGAGAAGTCAAAGGCACCGCTCAGCGGCAAACTACCGCTGAGCGGCACTCAGGAGGTTGCGGGAGTCACGCTGAGGGGCAAAATGGCCGCTGAGGGGAAGAAATGTGACGCGTAGGTGATGGACAAATTTGTAAGCACCAAAATATGATGTCACAAACTTGTTTCACAATCGGCAAGTATGACCGAATCGTTCAAGTAATAAAACTTGGTAAGACCAAGTATCGTTCTTCCCAAAGGACTCACGGCCTAGTTTAGTTATGTGATTTGTTGATTAGCTAGGACTTAGAAACGAAATATTCAAAGTTTAATATGCAAGACAGAAAATAAACATGTATGCATGAATTGATCAATGGCAAAGACAAAAGATAAACACTTTCAATGAATTATATGAATGAATATGTTGTTGGGGGTCAATTTCATCTCATCCACTCTCATATATTTTAGGAATTCAACATTCAAATCATCATTGTTAATGCCACTCTCTAATGTACCATTCTAGATGGCTTCTCCCTAATCAAATAGTTCATACAATTCCTAGCATTCCTAATGATTAGTTCATTACAGCAGGAGCTTAAAGGCAACCAATATAATGTTGTCAGTAAAATATTGGGAGAAATTCCCCGGATCTAGACTTCCCCGTACGTGTCCGTATCGACAAAACCAATAATCATGCATTAGAATGAGTTAAACAATGCAAGCATTGAGCAAAGAGGAAAAACCCTAACTAATGATGAAAGAAAGCATATGTCTTAATTCAAAGATGTACTCAACAAATCCATATATGAGAGCTTCAAGAGATTACATTGATTCCCCAACAAACATACAAGGTTTAGTTCACCATCGTCATGGTGAACCTAGATGAATAACAATGAAAGAGTGAAAGAATAAACCCAATAAAGGTGAAGAGGTAGCCTGAGCATCCAAGATCCTCCTTCAAAGGGGTGGAAGAGAGAGTGTTTGCCTCGTTTCTGCCAAAGATACTAAACTAAAGGACGTGCAAGCCCTTATATACTAATTTAGAGTTACAAAAGATTACAAAAGCCCAAGCCCAAAGAGTACCGCTCAGCGGTATTTACCGCTCAGTGGTAGTTGCGCGTCACAATTCTTCCCCTCAGCGGCCATTTGCCCCTCAGCGTGACTCCCGCAACCTCCTGAGTGCCGCTCAGCGGTAGTTTGCCGCTGAGCGGTGCCTTCGTCTTCTCTTTCTGCACTCTTTCTTGTCTTTTCTAATGTCACTTCTCTCCTTCTTCACTCTTTGCACCAAATTCACCCTAAAACCTGCACAAAAACACTCAAATCAAGTGTAAACCTGTCCAGCTCTCTTATTTCTAAAAATAAAGATAAAAGGTGTGATTTCAAGCTAGTTTCTAAGTCTAAAGGTTGCTTTTAGTATCAATTTTAAGCATGAAAATAACAGTTTTTCAACTGTTATCACAACCCCAAACTTAGAACTTTGCTTGTCCTCAAGCAAACAAAATGTAACTCCATCTCCAACCAATTCATATGATGGTTCACTCATTCAAAATCCTCTTTTCAAGATAAGTAATAACTTCACTCAAACTTATGATCAAGAGTTCAATCAAGATATGCACATGCTTTAGTGTTCACAAAGTCATTTAAGTTCCAACAAATGCTATTTTTCATGAATGATCAATCAATTAAGCATGGATGTTCATGTGTTCATGGAATATTTCCTCACCAGGTAAAGTGTTTCACTCAACACACAAGTGTATAAGAGGTAAGTGTTTCACTCATTCACTCTACTATCACAATGTCACATGAATCAACTTTGCCTTTCATTTTACCACAATCAAAAACATTCACAAGCATGCATCATCACAAGGACTTTTCAATGGCTTATAATGTGGCTGGGCTAACAAGAAAATTGGTTTTTCTGGATCACAAAATCCTTGAGTTAAGAGAATCATAACAACACAATTATTCTTATTCATTCCCAACTTTTGTTTGCCTTTTCATTTGCATTGAGCTTTACTTCTTTTCTTTTCTTTTCTTTTGCATATTCTTTCTTTTTAGCTCTTAGCTCAATGCTTTTCCTTTTTCATGATTTCCCAATAACCCCAAACTTGAACATTTATCAATACCACACAAGATATTCTACTTAACTCAAGGTAAAGATTTTCAATCAAGGGTTCAGTGTATATTCAAGGCTATGGGTTCAAAGGATAGAACACAAAGTGTTCTCTTTTAGTAGGCTAACTTTATGAATTTGGCCAGTAAAAAGGGTTTCAACAAACACGGCCTTTGATCATATGATGCAAAACAAGCAATTGATTCAATCATAGAAAACCTGGGCAAAGTCATTCAAGCTTCCAAAGTAATAGCATTCAACAATAACAACTCTGGAGCTCAAAACCTCACATATAAGCTCATTCACATTTGACATACACATCCTGCTTAATTTCACAATCACAATCATGATATCTTGCATTTGTTCACAAAGCTTGTGAATCACCTGTATAAGCATTTTAATGTGCACATCATCTCAACATCAATCAGTCAATAAGCATCATCAAGCATTACTTATCACATAAACACAGTTAATAGCAAACCATCACACAAACCAGGTATTCAATAGAGTACATCAAACCCTAATCTAGAAACAAAAATAAATAAGTTCAGAAAGTTTAAACCGCAAAAGCATAAAACATATGATAGCATTCATCAGTAAATGCTATCTCAGCTCCTCATCAGTCTGAGCTGTCCTCTGTATCTTCCTCCTCCTCTTCATCATCATCTTCATCAAAAGCATCCTCCTCCTCAGCTTCTTCGTCTTCCATGTCTCGAGCTGAAGATTCAGCTCCTCCAGCTCCTCCATGGAATGGTTCTTCTGGCCAAGCTACAACGTTATGGAATTCATCCATAGTCCACCTGTGTGCTGGAGGGGTATCATACATCCCCACTATCATCTCAGCCGTGGCCACCTGCCCTCTGTGGATGGACTGCAACTGAGCACCTATAAGAGACATATACATGTCCCTCATCTGGAATGGTTCTGCCTCATGTGTATCAGCAGATGTCCGGCTCTGTGCTGGTCCTCTCTCTCTACGAGCCTGGCGTGGTGGAACGGGCTGAGCTGCCTCCTCACCTCCACAATACTGTCTGTAATAGGCCTCATCTATAGCTTTTCTTGGCCTCTCAAATGGTGGAACAGAAGTGTCCACCCCAGCTAGCTTGCAGAGGTGAGTGATCAAAGAAGGATGTCCCAGTGGTGCTTTGTTGTTTGAGGTGTTAGCACACACACTAATCTCATCAGCTATCACCTGCCCAATATTAACATTCAAACTTCTGATAGCACAGTAGATGAATAGTGCCCTGCTGAGAGTGATATCTGACACATGTGAGCATGGCTGAATGTTGGCATGAGAAAATGCCATCCAATACTTTGCAGGAGGAGTCAAATCTGTCCTCCTAATGTTAACCACTGCTCCAGATCTATTCCTTTGAAAGTGTCCTCCAGGTATGCACAACACTCTCTCAACATCCTCAAAGTCAGCACCTTCCTCCATGCTAAGAGCAAACTGACATTGCTCACCAGCCCACACAGTATCCAGGAAGTTATTAATGGAATCAGGATCATACCTGATGGCATGGCCTCTAACATATCCCAAATAGTTCTCAGCTGGATAGTCACCAATCTTCTTGGCATTAGTGTAGAATTCCTTAACCACAGCTATGTTGGCAGGTGCTGGATAAGTGGCTAGCTTCCCCCAGTCATTCCCTAACACTTGCTCTCCAAATTGAGGAGCAAAGTTAGGTATCATTCCGACCTTTCTCTCCATCAGAAGTCTCCTGTCCTGAACCACCCTAAAGTGCTTCTCATGTTTCCTGGAGAGGAACCTGCCATTATGTGGCTGCTCTGGTTCCTTTTCCTTCCTCTTGGTTGCCATGGTTTTCAATCTCTTTCCAGAAGAGGATGCCATTCCTGCATTCAAACACAAATCCAAAACCACAGAACATGATGTTAATCATTAGTAACATACAGGACACAACTCCTTTCGAAGCTAAACCACCGCTGAGGGCCAGAATTTCCCCTCAGCGCCACCAGTGCAACACACCAACACGCAAAAAGCCAGAAAAAGCAAATCTGGCAGAGTGCCGCTCAGCGGTAAATACCGCTCAGCGGCACTTTCGTGATGTGCCCTTCTCCTTCTTTTCTTGCCCTACGTGCCTTCCTAGCATACTCCTCATGGGTTCCCTGCAATTTCATTGTTAAACATGCTTATGCAATCCCTAATTAGAATAAAACAAACATAAAAACAAACAAAGATAATCAATCAACTGGGTTGCCTCCCAGGTAGCGCTTGTTTAACGTCACGAGCCTGACCCAAAATCCACCAACACCCATCAGTAGGTGTTTCACTTACCAGCACCCATCAGTAGGTGCAAAATCTTCTCAGCAACACCCATCAGTAGGTGTTACAAACCTAGTATCCTTCAGTAGATACTTAACCACCTAGCATCCTTCATTAGATGCTATAACAACAAAATAATGTCCAGAATAATGTTCACAGTTTAAAAATTACAAAATATTAAAACAAAAGTTTGTAAATCCACTGGGTTGCCTCCCAGCAAGCGCTTTTTTAACGTCACTAGCTTGACCCAATAAAGCTCACGTTCCATCTTCTTTAAAGTTGATGTTATCCTTCCACCAACTTATCAACTGCTTCCTTAGGACTGTTTTGGATTCTCTGGAATATGGAGACTCTATCTCTATCATCTCCTTCTCTTTAAAACCTTTTACAACCCACAACTTGTTCTTGAATCTTACAGGTGTGCCAAGTTGGAGTCCTCTTTCCTTCCAGTCTCTAAGAACTTCCTTTCCTTTTCCACTTTCATCTACCGTGGGTACCTGAAAATACAAACAATGGTTATCAGAAACTTTAAAATTTTCATGTTTACCTCTAGTTATGGGTGCATCTTGAAATGCAGCTTTATAACTGGCCTCTTCCTCCTTTGCTTGTATCTCATCTTTAAACACATTCACCACCACTCTCTCCTCTCTGTCCTGGAGCACCACTATACCTTCATTAACATCTATAATAACCCTGGCCGTTTTCATAAACGGTCTTCCCAGTATGAAAGGTATCTTTTCGGTCTCCATCTTCATCACCACAAAGTCTGCCAAGAACTGAAGTTTGCCAACACAAACTACAATGTCTTCTGCAATCCCACATGGCTCCTTTGAAGATCCATCAGCCATTACCAGATTAACCTTTACAGGTTTTTTTTTCACATGGCCAATTTGCTCCAATAGAGAGTAAGGCATCAAGTTAACACTTGAGCCTAAGTCAAGGAGAGCTTTCTTCACCTTTTTCTTCCCTATAGTGCAAGGGATAGAAAAACTACCTGGATCAGCAGCTTTTGGTGGGAATGATTCTTTCTTAACAGTTACACACTTTTCATCATCATCATCTCTACGTTTTCTTTTTGTAGAGGTTCCCTCATCAGATTTTGTGTACACTGCTATTTTCTGTAAGATTTGTTCCCAAGGAGCTTCATTATCAACCATTCTGAATAAGTCTGTGAAATCCATTGGTTTCTCCTGATTTGTTAGAAAAGGAAAAGTATCCTTTCTTTCTTCTTCTCTTCTCTCTTCTGTTTCATCTTCTTCTGACTCAATACTCTCTTCATTTACACTCTTGACCACTTTGCATTCTTCTCTAGGGTTAACCTCAGTATTAGCCCCAAAGTTTCTGTGTGGTCTTTCTTCCAACTGCTTAGTGATCTGACCCATCTGAATCTCCAAGTTCTTTATAGCAGCTTCAGTGCTCTTTTGGGAGGATTCAGTTTTCTGAATAAATTGTTGAAGAGTTTCTTCCAACCTTGTAGATCTTTCATTGAGCATAGAAATTTGTTGCCACATGGTTGGTTGCTGCTGCTGTTGCTTATTAAATTGATTAGCCTGCCCAGTTTGTCCTTGGCCAATACTTGGATGTGGTTTCCAACCCTGATTATAATTACCTTGACGGTATGGAAACTGATTAGCCATGAAGTTAACATCCTCCACGGCTTCCACAGGAAAAGCACATTGGCCATTGATGTGATCTCCTCCACATAGTTCGCACAACTGGGTTTGTACCTGTGCAGCAGATTTTAACTCTTTTGGTAATGAAGCAAGAGTTTTGGTCAGAGTCTCCAGCTGTTGAGTCAGAATTTTATTTTGGGCTAGCAGAGCATCATGGGTTTGTAATTGAAGAACCCCTTTCTGTTGCATAGGGGCGCCTCTTTCATTGTGAAGCTCATTATCACTTGTAGCCATATTTTCAATAATCTCAGTGGCTTCCTCTGGAGTCTTCCATTTGATATTGCCCCCAGCTGAGGCATCTAGCATCATCTTGGTTTGTGAACCAAGCCCTCCAAGGAAAGTTAGGACTACTTCTTGATCCTCAAAGCCATGCGTGGGAGTTTTACGTAATAAGCTTTTGTACCTGTCCCATGCATGTCCCAGTGATTCCTCCATGCCCTGCTTGAATGAAGATATCTCTTGCTTGCCTTTAGTTACTTTAGATTGTGGGAAGTATTTGTTTAGAAACTTTGTAACCACTGCTTCCCGCTCTGTGAAACTTTCTTCTGGAAAAGAGTTTAACCAAAGCTTAGCATTGCCTCCCAAGGAGAAAGGAAACAAACTAAGTTTGATTGCTTCGTCTGGCACCCCATTAATTTTGACCGTGTTGCAGATTTCATTAAAGGTAGTAAGGTGCTCATATGGGCTTTCATGTGATAACCCATTAAATTGATTACTCTTCACCAGTTGAATCAGTGCTGGTTTGACCTCCATGTTGGCAGCATTGACTCTAGGTCTAGATATGCTATTGAAGTGCTGAGGTCCAGCAAGATTAGTGTAATCTGCAAGAGTTCTTCTAACATTATTGCCCTCCATACTTCCTGTGCTATGAACAGAACCTTGTGGTGATGATTGCAAGAGAGTTTCAGGAGAAGGGAAAAGTTCTCTAGACGTTCTGATTCTTCTCCTCCTTCTACTCTCTTCTAGACCTTCAAGAAGTGGTTCTGTTGTTTTCTTACTTCTAGTGCGAATTGCTTCCTGCATGCACAAGAAAACAAAACCCTAGAAAATATTTGTTAGCACAAAAAGATATAAGAGAAGATATATATTCAAAAGATAGAAAGATAAAAGATTCAGAAGATAAAAAGATAAAAGATTTAGAAGATAGAAAGATAAAATAAAATAAAATCTAATCCTAAAAATAAAATATAACCTAAAAGATAAAAAAAAATAAAAAAATAAAATAAAATCTAACCTAATAAAATCTAATCCTAAAAGATAAACTAAAATAAAATTAAAAAAAATAAAATAAAATCTAAACTAACTAAATAAAATAAAATCTAATCTAAAAAGATAAAACAGAAAAAGATAAAAACAGAAAATAAAAACAGAAATTTAAAATTAAAGTCAAAGATAATCAATAATCACACAAATTAACCAGTTAAACCACGAGTCCCCGGCAACGGCGCCAAAAACTTGATGGCCCAAACTTATTAGCCGTTGCTAGGACTCGGGTTCAATCCCCAAATCCCCGGCAACGGCGCCAAAAACTTGATGGACAAATTTGTAAGCACCAAAATATGATGTCACAAACTTGTTTCACAATCGGCAAGTATGACCGAATCGTTCAAGTAATAAAACTTGGTAAGACCAAGTATCGTTCTTCCCAAAGGACTCACGGCCTAGTTTAGTTATGTGATTTGTTGATTAGCTAGGACTTAGAAACGAAATATTCAAAGTTTAATATGCAAGACAGAAAATAAACATGTATGCATGAATTGATCAATGGCAAAGACAAAAGATAAACACTTTCAATGAATTATATGAATGAATATGTTGTTGGGGGTCAATTTCATCTCATCCACTCTCATATATTTTAGGAATTCAACATTCAAATCATCATTGTTAATGCCACTCTCTAATGTACCATTCTAGATGGCTTCTCCCTAATCAAATAGTTCATACAATTCCTAGCATTCCTAATGATTAGTTCATTACAGCAGGAGCTTAAAGGCAACCAATATAATGTTGTCAGTAAAATATTGGGAGAAATTCCCCGGATCTAGACTTCCCCGTACGTGTCCGTATCGACAAAACCAATAATCATGCATTAGAATGAGTTAAACAATGCAAGCATTGAGCAAAGAGGAAAAACCCTAACTAATGATGAAAGAAAGCATATGTCTTAATTCAAAGATGTACTCAACAAATCCATATATGAGAGCTTCAAGAGATTACATTGATTCCCCAACAAACATACAAGGTTTAGTTCACCATCGTCATGGTGAACCTAGATGAATAACAATGAAAGAGTGAAAGAATAAACCCAATAAAGGTGAAGAGGTAGCCTGAGCATCCAAGATCCTCCTTCAAAGGGGTGGAAGAGAGAGTGTTTGCCTCGTTTCTGCCAAAGATACTAAACTAAAGGACGTGCAAGCCCTTATATACTAATTTAGAGTTACAAAAGATTACAAAAGCCCAAGCCCAAAGAGTACCGCTCAGCGGTATTTACCGCTCAGCGGTAGTTGCGCGTCACAATTCTTCCCCTCAGCGGCCATTTGCCCCTCAGCGTGACTCCCGCAACCTCCTGAGTGCCGCTCAGCGGTAGTTTGCCGCTGAGCGGTGCCTTCGTCTTCTCTTTTTGCACTCTTTCTTGTCTTTTCTAATGTCACTTCTCTCCTTCTTCACTCTTTGCACCAAATTCACCCTAAAACCTGCACAAAAACACTCAAATCAAGTGTAAACCTGTCCAGCTCTCTTATTTCTGAAAATAAAGATAAAAGGTGTGATTTCAAGCTAGTTTCTAAGTCTAAAGGTTGCTTTTAGTATCAATTTTAAGCATGAAAATAACAGTTTTTCAACTGTTATCAGTAGGCATCGCTGAGCGGTAGTTACCGCTGAGCGGCACTTTTTGGGCTTGGGCTTTTGTAATCTTTTGTAACTCTAGACTAGTATATAAGGACTTTCACGTCCTAGAATTAGGTATCTTTGGCAGAAACGAGGCAAACACTCTCTCTTCCACCCGTTTGAAGGAGGATCTTGGATGCTCAGGCTACCTCTTCACCTTTATTGGGTTTATTCTTTCATCCTTTCATTGATATTCATCTAGGTTCACCATGAATATGGTGAACTAAACCTTGTATGTTTGTTGGGGAATCAATGTAATCTCTTGAAGCTCTCATATATGGAATCTGTTGTTTACATCTTTTAATTAAGACATATGCTTTCTTTCATCATTAGTTAGGGTTTTTCCTCTTTGCTCAATGCTTGCATAGTTTAACTCATTCCATGCATGATTATTGGTTTTGTCGATACGGACACGTACGGGGAAGTCTAGATCCGGAGAATTTCTCCCAATATTATACTGACAATATTATATTGGTTGCCTTTAAGCTCCTGCACTCATGAACTAATCATTAGGAATGCTAGGAATTGTATGAACTCGTGATTAGGGAGAAGCCATCTAGAATGGTACTTTAGAGAGTGGCATTAACAATGATGATTTGAATGTTGAATTTCTAAAATATATGAGAGTGGATGAGATGAAATTGACCCCCAACAACATATTCATTCATATATTTCATTGAAAGTGTTTATCTTTTGTCTTTGCCATTGATCAAACTTCATGCATACATGTTTATTTTCGTCTTTGCATATTGAACTCTAAATATTTCGTTTGTAAGTCCTAGCTAATCAACAAATCATATAACTAAACTAGGCCGTGAGTCCTTTGGGAAGAACGATACTTGGTCTTACCAAGTTTATTACTTGAACGATTCGGTCATACTTGCCGATTGTGAAACAAGTTTGTGACATCATATTTTGGTGATCATAAATTTGTCCATCAGGCGCGGTGGTCGTTCTTGTTCTTCTTCTTCTCTCTGTTTCGATTCGCAGCGAAGGAGCAAGCTTCCTTCCCTCCCCTTGTTCTTCTTCTTCTTTCTGTTTTCTGACGAGCCGTGAAAAGTGGTTGAGTTATGATTTAGGAATTCTCTTTTAGGGTTTATTGTTATTGTATTTTGATCTTGAAATTGAGATATTTGATTTGGAGATTATGATGGTGGTGTGAGATGAAGCGATGGGCGTTGATGGATTGCGGCCAGGGGCTAACAACTAGCGAATGGTGAAAACAAAAACCCCTCTACTACCTCGGTTGGATTTGAACCGAGGCAAAAACACACACCTTTTTGTTACCAATGAGGAGCATTGGTGTCTTGAAGATAATGATTTTGATGATGCTACAAAGTTAAGAACTTGAAGACTTTACTTGTAATTTATTTAAAAGTATTTATGTAGAATAAATTGTAATAGAAATAACTTTGATAATGTAAACACTTAGAAGTTTTCATGTCTTTAGAAGGTTTGCGCAGATAATCGATTATTTGGTGTAATAATCAATTATCACGAGCTCATTTGAAAAACCATTGCTCGCACAAATAATCGATTATTGCTCGAAATAATCGATAATTCTAGTCTGAGTCACTATTGCCCACGTCTCGCAGATTATCGATTATTTCTTAGGATAATTGATTATCACATTTTGGAAAACCCCATAACAGATAAGGATAATCGATTATCACGAGTAGTTGGGAGTTGTCTTTTTAAATTTTGACCTCTAGGCGAATAATACTCTTTTCCAAACCCTTAGTCAATAATTGTTAAGACCTTGGTAAGTGTACCGAATCATATCAAGTAATAAATATGGTCAGACCAAGTATCGTTTCCCAAGAAACTCACGACTTAAACAATTATGTGATTTCTTGATTAAATATGACTTGAGAACAAAATCTTTTGGTTTAAAATGCAGAAAATAAACATGAATGCAAGTGTTGATTAATGGACGAATGCACACGTGATTGATTTGTAAAATATGGAATGATTATGTTGTTGGGGGTTCGACTTATCCTATCCACTCTTATGTATTTATGAATTCGTCTTCTTCATTACTGTTAATGCCACCTTCTAATTTACTTTAGACCCGATGTCTCGACAAAGAAAGTCTATCCTTAATTACTAGTTTACAATGTCTTGTCTCCCTAGCAATTAATTATGCATTATAAACGCACAGAAGCTTAAAGGCAACCAACCCTCATATCCCTATGTCTAGGCAATACTGCTTTTGGGAGAGATTTCCCAGATCTAGATTTCCCCGTATGTGTCCATATCGACAAAATCAATTATCATGCTATGAATGCGTTAAACAAAGCAAACATAGAATATAGAGGAAAAACCCTAACAATTAATGAATAAAGCATTTAAAATAAGAATCAACTCAATACATGAGAGTTTCAAAGGATTACATTGTCTCCCCAACAACAATTGAAGTTTAGTTCACCACAGACATGGTGAAACTAGATGAATAATGGAAAAGAATGAGATAGAAAATCCTAAAAGTTGAAGATAGGAGCTTCCGCCTCCCAAATAGTGTTTCTGCCCCTCTTCTGTCAAAAGATACCAAGCCTAGCAAGACTGGCGCTTAGCGCCCCAACTTAGGGCGCCCAGGCGTGACTGTGAAAGCATCTACGCTCAGCGCCCATGCAAGGGCGTTCAAGCGCCACCTACGGTTCTTCTCTCTGATGATTTTCCAACTTTTCCTTATTTCCAGCTCCTTGATACTTCAACTCTTTTCCCAAATAATCCTAATTCCTTTTAAAACAAGGAAAACCAAGCGTAAAACCAATAATTCCACCTTCAACTCTCTTATTCTCATAACTTAAAGCAAAAGAATGATTTCAAGCTAGTTTCTAAGTCATAAAGGGTGTTTTTAGTATCAAAATTAAGTATTAAATAACGGTATTTTCAACCATTATCACAACCCCAAACTTAAAACTTTGCTTGTCCTCAAGCAAACAAGATGTAACTCAGCTTTCCAATAATCAATACAACGATTCACACATTCCAAAACTTACTTTCAAGACAAGTAATTACTCAAATCAGCTCATCACAAAGAATTCAGTCAAGATGTACGTACACATGCCTTGATTCAAACAACTCACCATGGTGCTCACAAAATCACATAATATCCAACAGATGATATTCTCATGAATGATCAATTAACTAAGCATAAATGTAATCATGTATTCATGGAACTACTCCTCACTAGTCAAAGTGTTTCACTCAATCACACATGTGTATATAGAGGTAACTCGTTTACTCTATTATCCCAATGTCACATAAAACATACTCACAGACAAGTATCATCACAAGGACTTTCCATGGCTTGTAATGTGGCTGGGCTAAGAAGAACATTAGTTTTTCTGGATCACAAAATCCTTGAGTTAAGAGAGTCACTCATAAATTGTTTTTTCTTTCATTCAAACACAATCTCTTTTTCCAATAACTCAATTTCTTTTATTCCGAACTTTCCCTGGCATTGAACTTTTCCTGGCATTGAACTTTCCCTGGCATTGAACTTTCCCTGGCATTGAACTTTTCTTTCTTTCTTTTCTTTTCTTTTTCCTTTGCTTTCATTTGCTCAATACTTATCTCAATGCTTATTCTTTTCATTTTCTATGTCATTATGATTTTCTTTTCTTTATCAATACCACACAAAATATTCTCAACTTAAGTCAAGGTAAAGATTTTCAACAAAGGGTTTTATTTCATGATTTAAGGCTCAAGGTTCAAAGGATAGAACACATTGTGCTCTTTTTGTTGGACTAAAATCATGCATTGGCTAAAAGGGACAACAACAAATGGCCTTGATCATATGACACATGCAAGCAAGCGATTCAATCATAAAAACCTGGACAAAATCAGTCATGCTTTCAACAGAATAGCAATCATTCACAACACAAACTCTAGAGCTCAAAACCTCACATACAAGCTAATTCAAAGTTCCAGATTATTCAGATAAACATCATGCTCAGCATCATAATGACAATCATAACATCATGCATCTGTTCACACATCTTATGAGAAACCACCTGCATATCAGCATCTTATGCATCATCTCAACATCAATCAATTATTAGAGCATCATCAAGCAATACTCATCACATCACAACATCATCAAAACATCGCATCAGATATAAGTTTTAGCCAAGTACATCACAAACTATTCTAAAAACAGAAGAAAATATAGTTCAACAAAACAAAGATAAGAAAAATCCTACTTTACTGTCGATAACATTCATTAGTAAATGTTATCCTCATCCTTGACTGTCATCTGAGTCTTCCTCCTCTTCTTCATCATCTTCCTCTTCCTCTTCTTCATCATCTTCATCATCATCATCTTCATCATCCTCCTCCATGGCTAAAGCGTTAGCTGCTCCAGCTCCACTAGCTTGTGCCTGATCCTCTGGCCACCAGCACGCCAATAAAAAACCAAAAAATTCTTTCTACAGAATTGCACTGAGTGCCCCTCAGAAGGCCCCTCAACGCCAAACAGTTCATTCTCAACACATGGCCCTAGCTGGCCTCAAGTACCATCCACATGCATTTTTCACAGTTCCAACCCTCAATACAACATTTTAATCGGTTCAAACCTTAACAAATTCAATAAATCATGCATAAACATCAAAGTTCATCAAGAATCATGCTTAGACAACAACATTCATCAAGAATCATGCTTTCAAATGCTTTAAAACATAAAATACTTGAACTTACTTGATTGAAAATGAACAATACAGTGGAGAATGCTCAATGAAATTGATGAATGAAACCCTAGGAACAAGACTCAAAGCAACCCCAAACTTGAATGGAAGAGTGATGCACAATGGGTGGAGAAATGGGTTTTTAGATGGGAGGATGAAAGGGAAAGTGAAGAGAACACTTTAGGAGAGTATATGGAGAGGCTAAAATGAGTCAAAACTGAAAATGGTTGCTAGGGCGAGACCTAGGGTAACAAAAGTGTGCAATGGGCCAAACTTACGCCGAGCCTAATTTAACATAACCCTAATCTGCTGGAAGTCGCGCTCAGCGCCTCAAACTGGCGCTGAGCGGCGTGCGCAATTCACTTTTCTCTCTTTCTAGCTCGCCCTAAGCGCCCTTAATCAAAGCCCCCTAACACCAACTCCACAATTTCGAAATTTCACATGTTTCTCACCTCACTCACACATCAATTCAGTTCAAACAATGCACAATAGACAGAAACAAACAACACATAAAGATAAGGGTTTAAAGAACTAGGTTGCCTCCCAATTAGCGCTTGTTTAACATCGCGAGCCTGACACATGCATCTTCCAACACCCATTAGTAGGTGCACCTTTTCTTATCAACACCCATCAATAGGTGTTTAATCACATATCATCCATCAGTAGATTTTAATCTTCCTCAATCTTAGCATAACAACATCCATCAATAGATGTTGTTCCATAGCAGGCTCGTAACCAAAAAAAAAATATAACTAAAATTTAAATTACATCACCAAAATAAAAAATCAAAGTTTTTAAATCACTAGGGTGCCTCCCAGCAAGCGCTCTTTTAACGTCACTAGCTTGACCCAATAAAGCTCATGTCCAATCTTCTATGTTTGTGTTCCTCTTGCTTTCATCACACCAACTCATGAACAACTTCCTATCCACCTTTTTTACTCTTCTAGAATACAGAGCTTCAATCTCTATTACTACATTCTCTTTAAACTCTTTCATAATCCACAACTTGTTCTTGAATTTCACCAGTGTGCCAAGTTTGAGTTGTTCATTCACCAAGTCATGATGAACAATCTTCCCTTTACCATCTTTTTCTTCCTCCTTAACCTATGTTAAGAAACAATTTTTACCTTTGTTGACCGGTGACCAGTTGTTATTTCTTGAATTGTATTTAGTTTATTGCACTTAAATAAACCAGGGAATTGTGTTTAATTGTCTGTTATTTCCCCGTTTTCCGAATTCTGCTTAATTTGGTCGAAAATTCGTAATTGAGCTAATTTGGATTTTTTGAGCTGATTAAGTGCATTTCTGGTTGCAGGGAAGTTGTGGAAACATCATCTGGAGCATTGGGATATGGTGTGACACACTCAAAGGCTCAACATTTAGTCATTTAGATTCTAATTAAAGTTGTAATTTCGTTTTCTAGAAGCCTTTAACTAGAATTAGGTGTTTTGGATCATTTTAGGGGCAATTTTGTAAAAAGACCCATTTGTAGGACATTGCCTTTTAGGTTAGGTTTTTTAATTTTCTTTTGGGTGGACCCTACCCTTAAAAAAAGAGCACACACGGCCTTGAGAGGAGGAACCAGCCGCCACCCTCACTTAGTTTAATTTTTGGCTGGGAACATATTTTTTTTGGAAGAAAAAGATGGTGCACGCTGTTACGGAGGAATGGAGAGTTCCTTAATTTTTTTTGGGTGCTTTACTCGCTGCTTTGAATTGATTTAGCAATTTGCATTGAAGCTTTTTTTTTATTCCAGCACACAAGGGGTTTCACGGGAGAATGAACATCCAGCGTGAGATGCATACAGTGACTCAAATAGGATTTGGGTTTTTATTCCAGAGCACAATTCTTTTAGTTTATTTTCTTTTCTTGGGGAATAGTAGCACGGTGATTGATGGGAAAAATAAATAAGTATACTGCCGCATGTCCATGAGGGGTTAGGTCTAAGGGTTTTATTTTTCTCTATTAGTTTTAAGCCTGCACCGATTGGGAAGTTAATTACTGAACGTGTTTGATTTAAAAATGTTGTTTAAGAGATACAAATAGTTGTGCACGGGAGCTGGAGCAAGGATGTGGAGCCACAGTGATGGAAGGGAGTGAAGCTTTAGTCCAGAAATTCGTTCCAATGGAGTGCACGGTTTTTATTCATTCTTTTAAGGTGATTCTCAGACGTAGAGAATGAGCTGGAAGCACACGGATTTTGTTGATGTTGATTTGAAAAGGCACATGGTAGTAGCACGTTAGGTGCTGTGGTGTGACGGCAAGGGAGGAAATTAGTATGGCTGACTCGGTTTTGTTGGAGTTGGAGCGGTGCAGCCACCACCCCTTAGAAATTCAATTTAATTGATTTGCTTTTAGGAAACGAAAAACGCTGATTTCAATTGATGGAGGAAAAGCGCACACGACGCATTCAATTTGGCTTTGAAGGAAGTAGCACGTTGGTAGAGAGGTGTCACAGGTTGTTGGTTTTTTTTTGGAAGCACAGCACGCAGGGCTTGACACGGGGACCAGCAGCCACATCCTTAATGGAGAGTGCCAAGGGGTTTAGTTTTCTTTATTTCTTCAAGCAAGCATTTAATGTTAAATTTCTTTATGCATTCATTTCAATTGCCCGCCATTCTCAGTTTGCACTAAATTGTTTAGCTCAATGTTGCACATTTAATTTGGTTTAAGCATTTTTCATTTTAATGTTTTCTATTTTCCTTGGTTGTGATATTTTAGTTATGATGTTAGCTTAAGTGACCAACCGGTTTTAATCCTATGTTTACATCCGTGTTTATGTTCCTGTTTTGATTTAGATCACTTGCATTCACAAACTCTTCACCAACCCCCCACAAAGTGTTCGACCTATTGACAAAACCACATTTGGTCCTTGAGAGACGACCTAGGAGTCACTTCCTAGTACTATACTACATTCTTTTATGCAATCAACTTTTGTGTGAGGTGCGACCCTTGATGGACAAATTTATGATCACCAAAATATGATGTCACAAACTTGTTTTACAATCGGCAAGTATGACCGAATCGTTTCAAGTAATAAACTTGGTAAGACCAAGTATCGTTCACCCAAAGGACTCACGGCCTAGTTTAGTTGTGTGGTTTGTTGATTAGCTAAGACTTAAGAACGAAATAATTGGATTGTATTATGCAAAAGACGAAAATAAACATGTATGCATGAGGTTTGATCAATGGCAAAAGCAAAAGACAAATACTTTCAATGAAATATATGAATGAATATGTTGTTGGGGGTCAATTTCATCTCATCCACTCTCATATATTTTAGGAATTCAACATTCAAATCATCATTGTTAATGCCACTCTCTAAATTACCTTGTCAAGAAGGCCTATCCCTAATTACGAGTTCATACGATTCCTAGCATTCCTAATAATTAGTTCTCTTAGCACAGGAGCTTAACGACAACCAATATAATATTGGGAGAGATTCCCCGGATCTAGACTTCCCCGTACGTTCCCGTATCGACAAAATCAATAATCATGCATTGAATGAGTTAAACAAAGCAAGCATTAAGCAAAGAGGAAAAACCCTAACTAATAATGAAAGAAAGCATAAATCTTAGATTAAGATGCAAGCATAAATTCCATATATGAGAGCTTCAAAAGATTACATTGACTCCCCAACAAACATACAAGGTTTAGTTCACCATATTCATGGTGAACCTAGATGAACAATAATGAAAGAATGAAGGATAAAACCCTAGAAAGGTGAAGAGGTAGCCTGAGCATCCAAGATCCTCCTTCAAAGGGGTGGAAGAGAGAGTGTTTGCTTCGTTTCTGCCAAAGATACTATTCTAAAATTACAGAAAATTCAGGCCCAAGCCCATAAGTGTGCCGCTCAGCGGTGAGTGCGCGTCTCTTTTCTTCCCCTCAGCGGTCATTTTGCCCCTCAGCGGACCTCCCGTGACTTCCTGAGTGTCGCTCAACGGTAAACTGCCGCTGAGCGGTGACTTCGGCTTCTCCTTTTGCACTTTTTGATGTCTTTTCTGATTTCATCTCTCTCCTTCTTCACTTCTTTCACTAAATTCACCTTAAAACCTGCACAAAAACACTGAAATCAAGCATAAACCTATCCAACTCTCTTATTTATGAAAATATGGATAAAAGCATGATTTTAAGCTAGTTTCTAAGTGTAAAGGTTGCTTTTTGTGTCAATTTTAAGCATGAAAATAACAGTTTTTCAACTGTTATCACAACCCCAAACTTAGAACTTTGCTTGTCCTGAAGCAAACAAGATGTAACTCAATCTTCAACCAATTCATATGATGGTTCACTCATTCAAAAATCCTCTTTTTCAAGATAAGTAAAAACTTCAATCAAACTTATGACCAAGAGTTCAATCAAGATGTGCACATGGTTTAGTGTTTCACAAAGTCAGTTAATATCCAACAAATGCTATTTTTCATGAATGATCAATCAATTAAGCATGGATGTTCATGTGCTCATGGAATATCTCCTCACCAGGTAAAGTGTTTCACTCATACACAAGTGTATAAGAGGTAATCACTCATTCACTCTACTATCACAGTGTCACATGAATCAACTTTGCCTTTCGTTTTACCACAATCAAAAACATTTACAAGCATGCATCATCAAAAGAACTTTTCAATGGCTTATAATGTGGCTGGGCTAACAAGAAAATTGGTTTTTCTGGATCACAAAATCCTTGAGTTAAGAGAATCATAACAACACAATTTTTCTTATTCTTCCCAACTTGCCTTTGCATTTGCATTGAGCTTTGCTTCTTTTTCTTTTCTATTCTTTTTCTTTTTCTTTGCATATTCTTACTTTTTAGCTCTTAGCTCAATGCTTTTCCTTTTTCATGTTTTCCCAACAACCCCAAACTTGAACATTTAACAATACCACACAAGATCTTCTACTTAACTCAAGGTAAAGATTTTCAATCAAGGGTTTTCAGTGTATGTTCAAGGCTAAGGGTTCAAAGGATAGAACACACAATGTTCTCTTTTAGTGGGCTAACTTTATGAATTTGGCCAATAAAAAGGGTTCCAACAAACGGCCTTGATCATATGATGCAAAACAAGCAATTGATTCAATCATAGAAAACCTGGGCAAAATCATTCATGTTTCCAAAGTAATAGCATTCAACAATAACAACTCTGGAGATCAAAACCTCACATATAAGCTCATTCACATTTGACATACACATCCTGCTTAATTTCACAATCACAATCATGATATCCTGCATTTGTTCACAAAGCTTGTGAATCACCTGTATAAACATTTTATGTGCACATCTATCTCAACATCAATCAATCAATAAGCATCATCAAGTATTACTTATCAAACAATCACAGTTAATAGCAAACCATCATAACAAACCAGGTTTCCAATAGAGTACATCACACCCTAATCTAAAAACATAAAATACTTACAGAGTACTGGGTTGCCTCCCAGTAAGCGCTTGTTTAACGTCACGAGCCTGACCCGAACTTTCAAGGATCAACCAACAACATCATTGTGGAAAATTGTTGCACCTCTCCCCCTAGATAGGGTTTGAGACGTTGACCATTCACCACCCAACTTCTCTATGGATCAGCAGCAGCTGGATTAAATATTTCAATTGCTCCATGCGGATGCACTTCTTTTATCACAAATGGTCCTGGCCATTTTGACTTCAGCTTCCCAGGAAATATCTTCAATCTTGAATTGAACAATAGTACCTGTTGTCCTGGATTGAAAACTCTATTCACCAACTTCCTGTCATGATAAAATTTAATCTTGTCTTTGTAAGCCTTGGATGAATCATATGCATGTAATCGCATTTCTTCAAGCTCCAAAATCTGCCTTCTGCGTGTGCATTGAGTTTCATAAGGATCAAAATTCAAGAATTTCAAAGCCCATAATGCTCTATGCTCCAATTCTACTGGCAAATGACATGCTTTCCCATAGACTAATTGAAACGGTGATAATCCCATAGATGTCTTCATTGCAGTCCTATAGGCCCAAAGAGCATCATCCAATTTGAGTGACCAATCCTTTCTTGATGAAGTCACTATTTTCTCCAGGATCCTTTTTATTTCCCTGTTAGACACCTCAGCTTGTCCATTGGTTTGTGGATGATAAGGTGCAGCTACCTTATGTTTTACTCCATAATGTTTGAGTACTTTCTCTAGCTGATAATTGCAAAAATGAGATCCTCCATCACTGATCAACACTCTTGGAGTGCCAAAACGTGAGAATATCTGCCTCTTCAGGAATTTAATTACCGTGCTAGCATCATTTTTAGGACAAGCTAATGCTTCCACCCATTTACTCACATAATCCACTGCTACCAGAATATATTCATTGTTGAAAGATGGAGGGAAGGGTCCAACAAAGTCAATACCCCAACAATCAAAAACCTCAACCTCTAAAATACCTTGTAAAGGCATCTCATGACGTTTAGTGATTGTCCCTGCTCCTTGACATTTATCACAATTTCTAGCATGATTATGAGCATCTTTAAATAAAGTTGGCCAATAAAACCCTGATTGAAGGACTTTTGCTGTTGTTCTTTCTCCATTAAAATGTCCTCTATAAGGTGAATCATGACAATGCCAGAGAATTCCTTCTGCTTCTTCATTCGTAACACATCTCCTCGAAGATTATCTGCTCTAATCTTGAACAAATAAGGATCATCCCAAACAAACTACTTGGCATCATGCAAAAGTTTCTTTCTTTGTTGCCAAGTTAAATCTTCCGGCATGACCCTTGCAGCTTTGAAATTAGCCATATCAGCAAACCAGGGCCTCTACTGAATATACATGAGTGATTCATCTGAAAAAGATTCCCAGATTTCAGACTCCTTGCTAGTGACCTCATTGTTGACTAACCGTGACAAATGATCAGCAATCAAGTTCTCACTTCCTTTCTTTTCACGGATTTCTACATCAAATTCTTGCAATAGCAGTACCCATCTAATCAGACGTGGCTTAGAATCTGGTTTTGTCAACAAATATTTGATAGTTGCATGATCTGTATAGACAGTCACCTTAGACCCAATAAGATAAGGTCTAAATTTCTCTAGAGCATATACAATGTCCAGAAATTCTTTCTCTATGGTAGCATAATTCAATTGAGCATCATTCAGAACTTTGCTAGCATAATAAATTGGGTGAAACTTTTGTTCTTTCCGCTGGCCAAGGACAACTCCTATTGCATAATCACTTGCATCACACATTAACTCAAAATTTTGATTCCAATTTGGCGCTACAATTACTGGAGCTGACACTAACTTCTTCTTCAATGTGTCAAAAGCTTTCAGACAGTCTTCATTCATCACAAAAGGAGCATCCTTCATCAAAAGATTACTCAATGGTTTAGCAATTTTTGAGAAATCTTTGATGAATCTTCTATAAAACCCAGCATGACCAAGAAAACTTCTAATCCCCTTTACATTTGTTGGTGGGGGTAGTTTCTCAATGACTTCTACTTTAGCTTTGTCTACCTCAATTCCTTTAGCAGAAATTTTATGCCCCAATACAATTCCTTCAGTTACCATTCCCAATTAAAAACAAGATTTGTTTGAACACATCTTTTGAGGACAGTGTTCAAATTAGCCAAACATCTTTGGAAAGAATTTCCAAAAACTGAGAAATCATCCATGAATACTTCAATGCATTTTTCTAAGAGATCTGCAAAAATTGCCTGCATACACCTCTGAAACGTAGCTGGAGCATTACATAATCCAAAAGGCATCTTTCTATATGCAAAGATACCAAAAGGACAAGTAAAAGTCGTCTTCTCCTGGTCTTTTGGATCTACCACAATTTGATTGTACCCAGAATATCCATCTAGAAAACAATAGAAAGCCTGCCCTGATAATCTTTCTAACATCTGATCCATGAAAGGAAGAGGAAAATGATCTTTCCTAGTAGCTTTATTCAGCTTCTTGTAATCAATGCACATACGCCAGCCAGTAACTGTCCGAGTAGGAATAAGTTCATTCTTATCATTATAAATTATTGTCATCCCACCTTTCTTTGGAACCACCTGTACTGGACTCACCCATTCACTGTTAGAGATTGGATAGATGATACCAGCTTCTAGCAGTTTCTCTTGATTTCTGGACTTTGTTTGGGTTATAAATATGTCTTTCACTTCATTGATACTCTGATTGGTTGGAAATCCTTGTTTTTCTCTGCTTGGAAGATGATTATGATTTTTGAGAGTTGAATTGATTGTGACAGAATTTCCCTGTGTGAGATTTCAGCCACTTTATGTTCTTTCTTGTGTGTGATATGTCTCTTGATTGCTTGCTGGTACGACTGTCGCGGTCATACAAATTTGATTTGCAAGAATTAATGCAGTATAACTAGGAAGTGACTCCTAGGTCGTCTCTCAAGGACCAATTTTGTGGCGGTTCAATCTCAGATTTTTTACACAAAGTGGGGGGGGTTTATGTGATTTTTGTTTGTGCGGTAAAATTAAAAATTAAAGCGGACTGGAAATTAAGCACAACTGAATTTAAAAATACTGAAATAAAATTTAACCACGGTAAAAACTGAACGATAGAAAACAGTAAAAATAGAACCACTTGATCGCAAATAAAATTTATCACAGATTAAAAACGACGTTTGAAATTAAAATGTAATGACGAAATTTAACAATGCAGAAACTGCTAAACGATAAAATACAACAGATAAAATAAAAGCACAGAACTGAAAATGAAATTCATTAAAAGATTTAACACTTAATAATATTCCAAAATAAAACTAACAAACTGTTTCAGAATACACTACACGCTCAGAAATGAAATTGCATTATGCACTGTTTGAAAATGGAACTGGAAAAGGAAAGGAAAGAGGAAGAGGCGAGAGCCTCTTCCACGGCCGTGACTTCTACACTACTCTAATGCAATCCTCAAATCTAATCCGTTTTCTCTCCTGGATGCTTCTCCATTTATAGCCAAAACTCAGAACCCGTGAGCCTATTTTCTTGCATGCTGAGCAATAGTTTTCTCTCCGTGAGAAAACAGGTGAGGACCCCTCAATCTTGTCATCTTCTTCAAGTGCGTGAAGGCTTTGTTGCTGCTAGTGGTGCTTCGTTATTCTGCTGTCAAACCAGGCCGTGGTGCAGCTGGCTGAAAGCCTCCCTCCAAGCTGTTGATTCCGTGCTTCAAGATTCATCACCGAGTGCACCTCTTGAACGTGCAATGGATGAGCTGCTTCATGTGTTGTTGTTTCTTCCATCCAGCCAATTAAATCTCATGAGCTCCTTCCAGCTGTGGGCTTTCTTCTTCTCTGCATACATCTCCTCCAACGTGCTGGACTGGGAAACTGAGAGGCGGCTGGAGTTTGAAGCTTGCTGGACTTGCTACCAAGCTGGATGCTCTTCTTCTCCAATCATTCAATCACTCATGTGCTTCCTAAAACACACCCATCAGCTCACGTATTTCTTCTTTCCAGCTGCACCCTTATGTGAACCATGAGCTCTTCTTCACCTGTAGCAGCCGTGAACTCCTCTGTATGGAAGCTTCTTCCAGCCACTCACCCTTTACATGGACATACTTCTTTCAAGGCCAAATTGAATGCACCGTGCCATAGCCTCCATCCATTCTATTCTCCGTGCAGTACAAACCAAGTCCAAGCTGCTCTCATCTCTTCAAGGCAAATGACTCTTCAAACATTTGGCTGCATGCAGCTGCCCCATGCCGTGACATCTTTTCCCTCTCGGTGTGCTTTTCCTCTTTCCAGCATGTGTGCTTCTTCTTCCAACTTAGCTAGACGTGTGAAGCTCTCCAAGTTGCTGCTGGACCGTCTTCAAGCTTCTACTGCTGGCGTGAAGCTGTAGCTGGTGTGAAGCTTCTTGTGCCGTGGCATTCCCTTAGCATTCTGGAATTCATTATGAGATTTCAATCAACCAAGTGGTGGCTCCCACTTTTATTTACTTTGGTTGATGTTTACCAAAATAAATTGTTTCATATGGCCACCTGAAACTTCTTCCAAATAATTGAGAAAACCGTGACCTCCACTTCCTTAAACGGTCCCCTCCATATGTTAAATTTCAAGAAAGTAGATTCCTCTTTGATAGCTGTCTCTGTTTTGCCGAGAATGCTTATCCATGTGGCATGCATTGAAAACAATATTTCCATGTTTGGTAACTTATTGAATATGCCGTGTGCTTCTAGAAGTGTGGCCCTTCCATTATCCTTCATCATTTCACAATGAATGAATAGGCATATTGGCCGTGAGTTGATGTTGCACATTTCATTCTTTAAATCAATAAAATTTGCATTTGCATTTTGGAGCTTCTACTTCCAAGTCATCAACTAAATGACAAAATAAGGTATGGGAATAAATATGTGTGGTGCCCATGTGTTGTCTACTTTAGACAAAATAACCAAAACCAATGCAAGCAATTCTTTTCCCATATGGCCGTGAGCTCCCCACGTGAATTGTCCACATTCCATGTTGTATGTGTGTGCATCCATAACAAAGTGGTGGCCCCTTTTCTATTTTGTTGTCTCCCATTAAGAGAAACAAGCCGTGAGTGTTGGTTGTTCACGTGGTCCCCCTCTTTCATTTCACTTCACTACCATTTTGTGCTGGATAGCCGTAGAGTGTGAAGTGGTTGCAAGCTTATTTTTCTGAAATGAGTGAACAAATGGGTCTTAAACCAAATAAATTAAACCAAAGTGTCACACTCTTTTATTCCATCACGTAAAATCATTTTCCAGCACTGCACTTTTGCATTCCAACAAAGATGGTTTGTTTAAAAATTCTTTTGTATGTCAATGTGGCATAAACATTCCTTAAGAGTGTTAAGAGGTCTTAGCACTGTCCAATGATCAATTCCAGCCACCACAAGTACTAAACAACAAGCAAACAATGCAAACAGATTAGAAGCCACTTAAACAGTAAGAACTTGACTGACACAGGGGAGTAAAACAATTACTGGGAACAACACAAAAGGAATTTGAACAAAGTAAAAACTATACGTGAAACTAGACATCCAGACGAAACTATGAAAAAAAATTGCATGCAAAACGGATAAGAATTGTATTCAAACGAAGACACACAAGTTGACACAACATTCACGCAGCACTGGGATGACATAGGAGAGTAAACAAATTACTGGGAACAGTACAGATCGAATTTGAACAAAGTAAAAACTATACATGAAACTAAACATCTAGACAAAACTATGAAAAAAAATTGAATGGAAAACGGATACGAATTGAACTCGAACGAGGACAAACAAGTTGACACAAAATTCACACAGCAACCAGCGAAAATTGAAGTGGCTGAAATGCATTGGGCTCAATTGTCATTTCTCATTTAGCCTTCAAATGTCCCAAAAAGATATCCAAAATTTTCCCATAATTAATAATGCAAAATAATAAGTTCAGATAATTCAAATTAGTTAAAATAAGAATTTCTGATCGAATTAAGCACAATTAGGAAAAATAGGAAAATAACGGACGATTAAGCACAATTCCCTGATTAATTCTAGTACAATAAACTAAGTGAAGTGAAGAAAATATTGACTCATCAAAATAGACCACACTTAGTCTTTTGCACTCCTGGGCAAAATTAAGACGCAAATCAGGGAATAGTTCAAAGGACTTCAAAGGATTAACAGAGACGCAACATATAGAAAATAAAAACTCGCAAGAAAATAAACAAAATTTACAAAGTTCTCAAGAATTCTGGAGAGATAAGAGAAGTAGAAATTATCCAACACAAATCAAATAAAGCAGATACTTATAGAAATCTTCCAAGCAATTCAATACACGGAAAAATAATCAATCAGCTTAAGAGGTGATTTAAAAATAACATAACCTCACAGATGCACTACAGTGTTTCTCTCAAGTGTCTAGGGTAAACATTTCAACTCAATGCACTCAAGAAAACAAACACAATCAGACTTGGCAAGCTTCTAATTATCAATACTTAAAACATATGCATGTTCAGATCAAAAGGTCTTTACTGGGTTGTATTGGGGCCAAGGACAGGGGAGGATAAATTTGGATAAGTAGCTATAGCTCAGAAGAAATAGAGGTGCACTAGGGAAATAAATGTAAACATAGTGAAATCTCACCCAAACCTCTAATTCAATCCTCTTCTCGACTCCATTATTTACAAAATTATTTTTCAATTTTTCTCTTTTTCTCATCATTTTTTTTTTAATCCTGTTTTCTTCTTCTTTTTTTTTTTTTTTTTTTTTTTTTTCACACAACAGGATATAAATTATCATTTCAAAACATGATGAGGAACCAACTAGCCAATTCATCAGAATTCCCAAGGAGACCACACTTATTCACAAAATACTTCTATAGCTCCAGACTTTCCTAAGGTTAAGGTAATCATTTGTTTTTCACTTAGGATCAGTGTATGAGCTTCAACACAAAGAAATATATACAGTATAGGCTCAAAGGGGTTATCAAAGGATAATAACAAGGTAGGCTTATTTGGCTAAAGAGGCTCAAGAACAAAAATGCCTTTATCACTTCCAAAAATGCATATAAATCAAGTATATCAAAAAGAATCAAGCCAAGGCATATGTGCAAGCAATCAAGATACATATCACACAAGAAAGAAAATTAAGTGGCTCAAATTCTCACACAGGGCATTCGTTACAATCAAATCAACCTCTCAAACGTATAATCATCTTTCCAAGCAAAGAAAAGCAAGGATTACAATCTATAAGTAGTAAGTAAGTGAAGTGAAGTACGAGTCTACAACTTAAACACAGTCCAGAATTGAAGAGAAAAATGTAAAATTTATTGCACACAAAACTCGATAAAAATAACTTAAAACAGAAAAATTTAACACTCAAAAACAAAAAATTTAACACACAAAATACATACTAACAGAAAAATCAGAATTTCTTCCCAGTAGACCACACTTAAATCACACAATGTCCTCAGTGTGTCACAATCATCAGATTATCAATTTCAGAGCAGTCAAATAATATAGACAAGTGCAATAAAAAGTTAGGAAAAATGGGAAGAAATTTTTCAGTAACATCCATCAGTAGATGTTATCAGGGACATCCATCAGCAGATGTCTAAAACACCTAGCATCCATCAGTAGATGCTAATAATTTTTATTATATTTTTTTTATTATTTTTATTTTTATTTTTTTTTTTTATTTATTATTTATTATTATTTTTTTTTTTTTTTTTTTTTTGAAAAACTATACCGGTACTGTGACAACAATCTCGGTGGCAGAGACCGGAACTGTTGCTACAGTGGAAAACAATTCTGCTATAAAAGGCTGCTCCTCCGCGTCCAGCGCCATTTCTGAACGCTCAATCTCTCTCTACTCCTCTGCTCTCTCTCTCTCTCTCTCAACTCTCTCGAGCGTCTGGATCTCTGCAGGGAGCCTCTCCTCTGAGCATCTGGAGCTGTGCGGAACCTCTGCCACCGTGCCATCTGAAGAGTCTGAGATCTGCGAGGAGCTCTGCAAGCCTACTTCCCCAGGTAAGTCCTTCTTCTCTAAGGATCTCCCTTTCTTTCTGCTTGCTTTACTTTTCCTGCTTTCCTTTATTTTTCTTCTCTGCTATCCTCTTTCCTTTTCAGTATTTCCTTTATTTTTCATCTCTGCCCTGCTCTCTTTACTGCTTTCCATCTTCTTTCAGCTTTGATCTCTCTTCTCCTTATCAAATTTTTTATTTTTGAAACTGAAAACACTTAAACACATAAAACACAACTGTCTAAAAACTTAAGGGGTATATCGGCTGGAAACCAGACGTTAATCTCCCTTCGATTGAAGGTATTGCAGAGACAATCGGGTAGAACAACGCCACGTACCCCACTTAAAACTAAAACACAGAAACTGAATATACAAGAACAATATGGACAGGGACACTGGACGTAGATCCGTTTAGGACCCTTTGCAAGGACCGTGAAACAGATCTGAGACCAGACACAAAAACAATCAAAGACAGACAGGACAAAATAAATTTAACGGAAAACAAGAACAAATAAAGAAAACACAGAACTAATTTAAAACTTTTTTATGCTTCTCTCTTTTTTTAGTTCTTTTTATTATTATTTATTTTATTTTTTTTTTTTATGTTTTTGTTCTTTTTATTTTTATATTTATTTTTTTATTTATGTATTTGTATATTACGAGAGGAAGGATGAGTGAAACGGAATCAGAGAGATATACCAGTCAACGGTGGCGTCCAACCGACGATCAGATCACGATGATGACCAAAATATTCAACTATGGGGTCACACACCCAAGCCGAGCGCAAGTCGTCGAGATCGCGTCTCGACTAAGGGCTTTCGGCGAAGCCACTGAATACAACGTACACTGCTGGTTCAACAACCACGGCAATCGGGTCAAGCACTGGCAAGCGGAGATAGACCCCACTGGCACTCTCTTTTCACAACTGCCGCTGTACATGTACGGTAAGACCTCTGATCACACCTCCATTTTTATTGAAAATTTTCACTTCCTCTTCTATTATTAACACATGTTTTTTTATTTATTTTTTTTTTTATTATTTTTTTTTTTTTTTTTTTGAAAGAAAAAAACTGGGTGATAATGAGGGCACCGAGGCTGCTGAATCTGTTTCCAGTCCCGATCATTATCGATGACGACAAAAATGAACGAGAAATTCCTCCACCAAAGCCTCCGCTCGCATTCCGAACCAGAGCTCCTTCAACGGAGCTCTCTCTTAGACCACCACAACCAGCTCGAGAGTTCTTTCAGTTTTAAAGTTTTATGTTTTTTTTTTTTTTATTTTTTTTTTTATGTTTTTGTTGGCCGAGTGTGGCCAGAATTTGAACAAGTACTGTAATAAGGACACTTAATTTTTTTATGTTTTTAATTTTTTTTTTATTTGGACTGTAATATTAACGATCAATAATGATCGAACCTCGGACATCTTTATTTTATTTTTATGAATTTTTTATGAATTTGAACAATTTTTTTTTTTTTTTTTTTTTTTTAATTCATGCTCACAATTTAAAAATGAAATAAACACAACCATGAAAACACATCAGAAAAGCTAAATAATATGTACATAATGAGGAAAAAGAGTGCTCCCTGGTCATGGTGGCAGTTGCCAATTCTGGACTATCAGTGAGATATCTTCCACCTCAGGATCCGGCGAAGATATCTTCAGGAGCAGCTCGCCCAGTACTGCCCTCTCACTCAAATCAAGACTTTTCTTCCTTCTTCTCCGAGCAAGTTGTTGAATCAACAAAATCAGGAGCCTTCTGTCCACCAGCAGTTGTTGAGTCTGTGACACCGGAGTAATAAGAGAAATAGCAGTATACTTTCCTTCATCTATCATTGTTTCCTCTATGTCAGTACCTGTATTCTCATTTACTTTTGTAACCTGGTCATCAAACTCATAATCAATAGCATCTGTTATGAATTTAGAATCTGTTTGTAACACATAATCAATTTCAATACAAATCGGGCAAGAACCAGATTCACAATCACATTCACAATTCTCAGAAAACTGAGTCAGATCAATGTTTTGTTCTAACTCTATCATGTTATGCGACTGCAAAATTCCTGTCTCAAAATCAATATTGACATATGCATCATCAACAAAATCCACATTCAGTGCAAAGCTATTATCAATGGAAATTTCATCACTGTAATCATGTTCATTCAACACAACATTTATACCAATGGTTTCAGAGACTAATACTGAATCAAAAACTTCAGAATTGTCAATCAAGTCTGTATCAGTTTCAATCCTAAAACCTGTAGAATCATTGTGCAACAAATCACAAGCAATTGAATGTATAGGTAGATCTGGTAAAGAGCTTGTAATCTCAGTTTCAGAATAAACATGTTTTTGCTCAGAATAAATTTTCTCATGAATTTCCAATTCATCAACTGCACATTCAAGTTGAGGTACGTTTACCTCCACGGTGGAAGATAAAAATGGTCTACCTGTCTCAACAGTGTTACTCGTACCTGCCTGGTCCTTAAAATAATCATCAACAGTCTCAGGTGCAAGAGTGGGATCATAGAAAGGTAGGAAAGTGGGTGTAGTAGTAAACTCATAGCTTTGCTCCCCATCTTCTATGTTGATGCCACTATCATCTTGAAAGTGTTGAGTGGCCATCTGCCCGATCTGATCAGTCAGCTTCTGAATGGCAGCTTGAGTTTCCATGCTCTCTTGCTTGAACTGCATGTTCCCTTTCTGAAACTGAATGTTCTGCATGGTCATCTGCTCCAATAACTCCTTCAATGTAGGTTCAGAAGTTGAAGGCTGAGAAGCTACTTGGGCAGGAGCATCATACTGCTGACTCTGATATTGCTGAACTGGTGGAACCGGCTCCCAAAGGGAGCTCTCAGGAATTTGAGGATGATCCATATTTTTCTCAGTATTAAAATCAGCACAAGAATCAGAGTAATATGCAGAAAGAGAATCATAATTACAGGCACTTGTAGAATAAGCACTATTCACAAAATTAAAATAGGTAGACATGGAAAATAAAAATAAAAACTAAAAACTAAAAATTACGAAACAGATAAACTAAACACATTTATACATGCTACAAGCACACACAAGACAGAACATCAATAGTAAAAAAAAAAATTAAATTTTTTTTTTTAAATATAGCAACTAAATACAGAACACAGCACAATAAAATATAAAAGACAAAACATATATTAACACAACATAATCGAAAAACACAGCAAAAATCTAAAACGAAAAACCTGGAACTGAAGTGACAACGCCGCCAAAATTTGCTGAAGGTGTCGTTGTCGCCTACAAAAATATACAAGACAAAACACACAAAACAAACATATTAACAGAACAAAACTTTATACAACAAAAATCTAAAACCAAACCGTCTTTGGTTGGTCCCCGGCAGCGGCGCCAAAATTTGGTACGACTGTCGCGGTCATACAAATTTGATTTGCAAGAATTAATGCAGTATAGCTAGGAAGTGACTCCTAGGTCGTCTCTCAAGGACCAATTTTGTGGCGGTTCAATCTCAGATTTTTTACACAAAGTGGGGGGGGTTTATGTGATTTTTGTTTGTGCGGTAAAATTAAAAATTAAAGCGGACTGGAAATTAAGCACAACTGAATTTAAAAATACTGAAATAAAATTTAACCACGGTAAAAACTGAACGATAGAAAACAGTAAAAATAGAACCACTTGATCGCAAATAAAATTTATCACAGATTAAAAACGACGTTTGAAATTAAAATGTAATGACGAAATTTAACAATGCAGAAACTGCTAAACGATAAAATACAACAGATAAAATAAAAGCACAGAACTGAAAATGAAATTCATTAAAAGATTTAACACTTAATAATATTCCAAAATAAAACTAACAAACTGTTTCAGAATACACTACACGCTCAGAAATGAAATTGCATTATGCACTGTTTGAAAATGGAACTGGAAAAGGAAAGGAAAGAGGAAGAGGCGAGAGCCTCTTCCACGGCCGTGACTTCTACACTACTCTAATGCAATCCTCAAATCTAATCCGTTTTCTCTCCTGGATGCTTCTCCATTTATAGCCAAAACTCAGAACCCGTGAGCCTATTTTCTTGCATGCTGAGCAATAGTTTTCTCTCCGTGAGAAAACAGGTGAGGACCCCTCAATCTTGTCATCTTCTTCAAGTGCGTGAAGGCTTTGTTGCTGCTAGTGGTGCTTCGTTATTCTGCTGTCAAACCAGGCCGTGGTGCAGCTGGCTGAAAGCCTCCCTCCAAGCTGTTGATTCCGTGCTTCAAGATTCATCACCGAGTGCACCTCTTGAACGTGCAATGGATGAGCTGCTTCATGTGTTGTTGTTTCTTCCATCCAGCCAATTAAATCTCATGAGCTCCTTCCAGCTGTGGGCTTTCTTCTTCTCTGCATACATCTCCTCCAACGTGCTGGACTGGGAAACTGAGAGGCGGCTGGAGTTTGAAGCTTGCTGGACTTGCTACCAAGCTGGATGCTCTTCTTCTCCAATCATTCAATCACTCATGTGCTTCCTAAAACACACCCATCAGCTCACGTATTTCTTCTTTCCAGCTGCACCCTTATGTGAACCATGAGCTCTTCTTCACCTGTAGCAGCCGTGAACTCCTCTGTATGGAAGCTTCTTCCAGCCACTCACCCTTTACGTGGACATACTTCTTTCAAGGCCAAATTGAATGCACCGTGCCATAGCCTCCATCCATTCTATTCTCCGTGCAGTACAAACCAAGTCCAAGCTGCTCTCATCTCTTCAAGGCAAATGACTCTTCAAACATTTGGCTGCATGCAGCTGCCCCATGCCGTGACATCTTTTCCCTCTCGGTGTGCTTTTCCTCTTTCCAGCATGTGTGCTTCTTCTTCCAACTTAGCTAGACGTGTGAAGCTCTCCAAGTTGCTGCTGGACCGTCTTCAAGCTTCTACTGCTGGCGTGAAGCTGTAGCTGGTGTGAAGCTTCTTGTGCCGTGGCATTCCCTTAGCATTCTGGAATTCATTATGAGATTTCAATCAACCAAGTGGTGGCTCCCACTTTTATTTACTTTGGTTGATGTTTACCAAAATAAATTGTTTCATATGGCCACCTGAAACTTCTTCCAAATAATTGAGAAAACCGTGACCTCCACTTCCTTAAACGGTCCCCTCCATATGTTAAATTTCAAGAAAGTAGATTCCTCTTTGATAGCTGTCTCTGTTTTGCCGAGAATGCTTATCCATGTGGCATGCATTGAAAACAATATTTCCATGTTTGGTAACTTATTGAATATGCCGTGTGCTTCTAGAAGTGTGGCCCTTCCATTATCCTTCATCATTTCACAATGAATGAATAGGCATATTGGCCGTGAGTTGATGTTGCACATTTCATTCTTTAAATCAATAAAATTTGCATTTGCATTTTGGAGCTTCTACTTCCAAGTCATCAACTAAATGACAAAATAAGGTATGGGAATAAATATGTGTGGTGCCCATGTGTTGTCTACTTTAGACAAAATAACCAAAACCAATGCAAGCAATTCTTTTCCCATATGGCCGTGAGCTCCCCACGTGAATTGTCCACATTCCATGTTGTATGTGTGTGCATCCATAACAAAGTGGTGGCCCCTTTTCTATTTTGTTGTCTCCCATTAAGAGAAACAAGCCGTGAGTGTTGGTTGTTCACGTGGTCCCCCTCTTTCATTTCACTTCACTACCATTTTGTGCTGGATAGCCGTAGAGTGTGAAGTGGTTGCAAGCTTATTTTTCTGAAATGAGTGAACAAATGGGTCTTAAACCAAATAAATTAAACCAAAGTGTCACACTCTTTTATTCCATCACGTAAAATCATTTTCCAGCACTGCACTTTTGCATTCCAACAAAGATGGTTTGTTTAAAAATTCTTTTGTATGTCAATGTGGCATAAACATTCCTTAAGAGTGTTAAGAGGTCTTAGCACTGTCCAATGATCAATTCCAGCCACCACAAGTACTAAACAACAAGCAAACAATGCAAACAGATTAGAAGCCACTTAAACAGTAAGAACTTGACTGACACAGGGGAGTAAAACAATTACTGGGAACAACACAAAAGGAATTTGAACAAAGTAAAAACTATACGTGAAACTAGACATCCAGACGAAACTATGAAAAAAAATTGCATGCAAAACGGATAAGAATTGTATTCAAACGAAGACACACAAGTTGACACAACATTCACGCAGCACTGGGATGACATAGGAGAGTAAACAAATTACTGGGAACAGTACAGATCGAATTTGAACAAAGTAAAAACTATACATGAAACTAAACATCTAGACGAAACTATGAAAAAAAATTGAATGGAAAACGGATACGAATTGAACTCGAACGAGGACAAACAAGTTGACACAAAATTCACACAGCAACCAGCGAAAATTGAAGTGGCTGAAATGCATTGGGCTCAATTGTCATTTCTCATTTAGCCTTCAAATGTCCCAAAAAGATATCCAAAATTTTCCCATAATTAATAATGCAAAATAATAAGTTCAGATAATTCAAATTAGTTAAAATAAGAATTTCTGATCGAATTAAGCACAATTAGGAAAAATAGGAAAATAACGGACGATTAAGCACAATTCCCTGATTAATTCTAGTACAATAAACTAAGTGAAGTGAAGAAAATATTGACTCATCACTTGCGCATATGCCTTGGCTTGACTCTTGTTGATAATTCTTGATTGATATGCATGTTTGGAAGTGATACGACTGTCGCGGTCATACAAATTTGATGTGCAGAAATTAATGCAGTATAACTAGGATTTGACTCCTAGGTCGTCTCTCAAGGACCAATTTTGTGGCGGTTCAATCTCAGATTTTTTTACACAAAGTGGGGGGGGGTTTTGTAGATGTTTTGTGCGGTAAAAATTAAATTAAAATTTAAACATAACTGAATTTAAAAACACTGAAATAAATTTTAACAGTGGTAAAAACTGAACGGTAAAAAAAAATGGTAAAAATAGACAATGGAAAAATTACAGTGTTGGAAATTAAAACACAGACAGTAAATATGCAGAAGACAAAACAACAGTGTAATTAAAATTTATCAATAGTTCCAGTAAAAATAAACCGTAAAAACGATTCTTGAAAATAACATGACCAGTAAAACACAATGACAGAATTTAACGGTGCAGAAAATACTAAACTGTAAAAAACAACAGATAGAATAAAACACTGGAAATGGAATTCATCAAACATTCAACACTTAAATTAAAATTCCAAAATACTGAAAGATAAAAATAAAACGAACAAATTGTTTCAAATACTGTGATACACTGCACGCTCAGAAATAAAATTCTACACTGCTGAAAAATAAACAGAGAGCTACTGGAAAATGGAAAGCCGAGAGATTTATTGAAAGAGGAAGAGGCAAGAGCCTCCTCCAGGCCGTGGCTTCCTACTCCTAAAATCTAATACTAAAATCTACTAAATTATCTGCTTCAAATCTGCTGCTCTGCCATTTTTTTATAGCAAAAATCCTCCAAGTTTTAGTGCTGTTATGAACGTGTCCGACAAAGCAAGGGACCCTTCTCTCTTGTACCCATATACCAACGTTCTCCACCAAATAAATAAAACATTCTTTCTTCCATAAAGTTTTTGTCTCCTTACGTACCAAAATTCAGTGGAGCCTCAATCCTTGTCTTCTTCTTCAATCACATTCCAAACCATTCTACCCCTTCATCACGGCTGCTTCTCTTTCACTTGCTTCGGTCAAGGTGGCTGTTCCAACCTACTGGATGTGAAGACCATGAGCTTCTTCATCAAGGAGGTGGCTTCCGTTTAAAACTAAAAACCATGTGCAGCTCCCCTCTTCAACTCATGGCAGCAACAACTTGGAGACTTCTTCCCTGCATCACCGTGCTTCACTTCTTCTTGCTGCAGCCCCTTTGGCTTCCAAAAACGTCCGTGGCTGCGGGATGTGCTGGACCGTCAGTGTGGTGGCACATTCTCCATGTCCTTAATCATTTTAAAGAAAGAATATTCCAAGCTGCCATATATAAATGCACAAAACCGTGAGCTTACTCACAAGGTGGTCCCCTCCATTGGTTCAATTTGCTTATGCTTTCTCATTTACAAAATTCTTCATTAGAAAGAAAGGAGTTGCATGAAACACATTCCCGTGAGCTTTAGTGGTGGTCCCTTGTGTTTGTTTTTTCCTTTGGTGTATGGTTCCCAAATAAAACCGAGAATTCCAATCTTAGATCAAGGCATCCTTCTTTCTTCAATTAATTGCTAAAGTGTCAAAGCCATATGGGTCCCTCCAAGCTACTCCTACCGTGACATGTTAAAAACCAAAACAATGCTTCCATTATTCTTTGCAGAATGCGTGACATGGCAAGGGAAGGAACTTCCCAACGTGAATTTCCACTAAATGTATTCTTTTTCCCTTTCCAGAACAAAAGGCTTTGTTCAAAAATTAAATGGTAAGCTTGTGGATTCTATTTCCAGCCGTGACACTTCAAAAATCAACACTTCAATTGTCAATTCTTAGCTAGCACAAGTACCAAACAGCAAGCAAATGCAAACATACTAGAATTCACTCAAACAGTATGCACTAGACTGACATAGGAGAGTAAAGAAAATACTGGGAACAACACAAAATGAATTTGAACAAAATAAAAACTATACTTGAAAATAGACATCTAGACGAAACTATGAAAAAAAATTGCAAGGAAAACGGATAAGAATTGAATTCGAACGAGGACAAACAAGATGACACAAAATTCACACAGCAACCAGCGAAAATTGAAGTGGCTGAAATGCATTGGGCTCAATTGTCATTTCTCATTTAGCCTTCAAATGTCCCAAAAAGATATCCAAAATTTTCCCATAATTAATAATGCAAAATAATAAGCTCAGATAATTCAAATTAGTTAAAATAAGAATTTCTGATCGAATTAAGCACAATTAGGAAAAATAGGAAAATAACGGACGATTAAGCACAATTCCCTGATTAATTCTAGTACAATAAACTAAGTGAAGTGAAGAAAATATTGACTCATCAAAATAGACCACACTTAGTCTTTTGCACTCCTGGGCAAAATCAAGACGCAAATCAGGGAATACGACATCAAAGGACTGACACAGATACAACATACAGAAAATAAAAACTCGCAAGAAAATAAACAAAATTTACAAAGTTCTCAAGAATTCTGGAGAGATAAGAGAAGTAGAAATTATCCAACACAAATCAAATAAAGCAGATACTTATAGAAATCTTCCAAGCAATTCAATACACGGAAAAATAATCAATCAGCTTAAGAGGTGATTTAAAAATAACATAACCTCACAGATGCACTACAGTGTTTCTCTCAAGTGTCTAGGGTAAACATTTCAACTCAATGCACTCAAGAAAACAAACACAATCAGACTTGGCAAGCTTCTAATTATCAATACTTAAAACATATGCATGTTCAGATCAAAAGGTCTTTACTGGGTTGTATTGGGGCCAAGGACAGGGGAGGATAAATTTGGATAAGTAGCTATAGCTCAGAAGAAATAGAGGTGCACTAGGAAAAAAAATGTAAACACAGTGAAATCTCACCCAAACCTCTAATTCAATCCTCTTCTCGACTCCATTATTCACAAAATTATTTTTCAATTTTTTTTTCTTTTTCTCATCATTTTTTTTTTATCCTCTCTTCTTTTTTTTTTTTTTTTTTATCACACAACAGGATATATATTATCATTTCAAAACATGATGAGGAACCAACTAGCCAATTCATCAGAATTCCCAAGGAGACCACACTTATTCTCAAAACATTTCTGTAGCTCCAGACTTTCCTAAGGTTAAGGTAATCATTTGTTTTTCACTTAGGATCAGTGTATGAGCTTCAACACAAAGAAATATATACAGTATAGGCTCAAAGGGGTTATCAAAGGATAATAACAAGGTAGGCTTATTTGGCTAAAGAGGCTCAAGAATAAAATTGCCTTTATCACTTCCAAAAATGCATATAAATCAAATATATCAAAAAGAATCAAGCCAAGGCATATGTGCAAGCAATCAAGAGACATGTCACACAAGAAAGAACATAAAGTGGCTCAAATCTCACACAGGGTATTCGTTCCAATCAAATCAACCTCTTAAACATCATAATAATCTTCCCAAGCAGAGAAAAGCAAGGATTTCAAACCATAAGTATTAATCAAGTGAAGGAAAAATCTACAACTTAGACATCATCCAGAAATCAAGAGAAAAATGTAAAATTTATTGCACACAAAACTTGATAAAAATAACTTAAAAGAGAAAAAATTTAACACTCAAAAACAAAAAATTTAACACACAAAATACAATCTAACAGAAAAATCAGAATTTCTTCCCAGTAGACCACACTTAAATCACACAATGTCCTCAGTGTGTTACAATCATCAGATTATCAATTTCAGAGCAGCAAATAATATAGACAAGTGCAATAAAATGTTAGGAAATGGGAAGAAATTTTCAGTAACATCCATCAGTAGATGTTTTCAGTGACATCCATCAGTAGATGTCTAAATCACGTAGCACCCATCAGTAGATGCTAATTAATTTTTATTATATTTTTATTATTTTTTTTTTTATTTTATTTATTTTTTTTTTATTTTTCTGAAAAAGGAGATGACCGGCACTGTGACAACAGTCTCGGTGGCAAAGACCGGAACTGTTGCTACAGTGGCAGAATTTTGGCTATAAAAGGGTACCTCCTCAGCGTCGAGCAACATTTCTGACTTCCCTGCTCTCTCTCTACTCCTCTCTTCTCTCTAATCTCTCCCCGCTCTCCTCTCTTCTCTGCTCTCTCTGCTCTCTCTCTGCTCTCTACTCTCTCTCGAGCGTCTGGATCTGCGAGGAAGCTCTGCCACCGTGCCATCTGAAGAATCTGAGATCTGTGAGGAGCCTCTGCCTCAGCGCCTTCGAAGATTCTGAGATCTGCGTCAAGCTTTTGTAAGCCCTACTACTCCGGGTAAGTCCTCTGCTCCTGGATCTGCCTTTCTTTCTGCTAGCTTTACTTTCTTTCCGTCCTTTACCGCTTTTCCTGCTTTCCATTTTTTTATGCATTCCTCTTGCCTACTCTCCCTCTTTATTTCCTGCTTTCCTGTTTCTCCTTTTCCTGCTTTCCAGATCTTTCATTTTCATTTTTTTTTTCTTATTCTGCTTTCTTTTTCACCTGCTAAACACTTAAAAAACACATAAAACACAACTGTCTAAAAACTTAAGGGGTATATCGGCTGGAAACCAGACGTTAATCTCCCTTCGTTTGAAGGTATGGCAGAGACAATCGGGTAGAACAACGCCACGTACCCCACTTAAAACTAAAACACAGAAACTGAATATACAAGAACAATATGGACAAGGACACTGGACGTAGATCCGTTTAGGACCCTTTGCAAGGACCGTGAAACAGATCTGAGACCAGACACAAAAACAATCAAAGACAGACAGGACAAAATAAATTTAACGGAAAACAAGAACAAATAAAGAAAACACTGAATTAAGAATCTAATGTTTTATGTTTTTTTTTTTTTTTTTTTTTTTTATGTTATGCTTATTTTTCTTGTTTTTGTTCTTTTTATATGTATTTATTTTTTATTTATGTATTTGTATATTACGAGAGGAAGGATGAGTGATATGGAATCAGAGAGATATACCAGTCAACGATGGCGTCCTACAGATGATCAGATCACGATGATGACCAAAATCTACAACTATGGGGTCACACACCCAAGCCGAGCGCAAGTCGTCGAGATCGCGTCTCGACTAAGGACCTTCGGCGAAGCCACTGAATACAACGTGCACTGCTGGTTTAACAACCATGGCAATCGGGTCAGGCGCTGGCAAGCGGAGATAGACCCCACAGGCACTCTCTTTTCACAACTGCCTCTATACATGTACGGTAAGAACTCTCATCATACCTCCATTGAATTTTCCATTCCTCTTCTATTATTAACACAAGTTTTTTATTTTTTATTTTTTTATTTTTTATTTTTTTTTTGTTTGAAAGAAAACAACTGGGTGATAATGAGGGCACCGAGGCTGCTGAATTTGTTTCCAGTTCCGATTATTATCGATGACGACAGAAATGAACGAGAAATTCCTCCACCAAAGCCTCCGCTCGTGACTTTTCGAACCAGAGCTCCCTCAACGGAGCTCTCCCTTAGACCACCACAACCAGCTCGAGAGTTCTTCCACTTTTAAAGTTTTGTTTATTTATTTTTTTTATGTTTTTATTGGCCGAGTGTGGCCAGAATATGGACAAGGCATGTAATCTGAACAATTATATTTTTTTATGTTTTTAATTTTTTTTTTTTTTATGTTGTTTTTGTTTTTTATTTGGTTTGTAATATTAACGATCACTAAAGATCGACCCCCCGAACATCTTTTATTTATATATATCCACTGCAATTTTATTTTCAGATCTGTTAAATTTCCTTTTCTCAATTACTGTAATTTTTTTTTTTTTTTTTTGCAAAGATGAATGAAATCTTTCTTAGTCAAATTTTTCAATCAATAATCTGTATGCACACAACTAAGAAATTATATTTACAGTGAAGGAAAATAAGGAAAAATAAGATCTGAAGTGAAAATTTTTATGAATTATTGATATGAAATAATAAGAAATTGAGAGCCGAGAAATTATGGACTACACGCAAAACAATTTTTGAAAATGTTTTTTTTTTTTTAAGGGATAACAACTCAAAAACTAAGAAATAAATATACATATCGGAATAAAGATTTGGCACGCTTAAAACAAAATATTTTATCACAACAGAAAATTTTTTTATGTTTTTTTTTTTTTTTTTTTGACTAAATAATAATAATTTGTAAACTAAGAAAATCAAAATTCTCCCCTAATTCGCAAATTAAGAAAATTAAGGGAAGAAGGAACATGAAAACTCCCCTGGTTATGGTGGCAGCTGCCAAATTTGGATTATCAGGGAGATGTCTTTTGCCTCAGGATCCAGCGATAAGATTTTTATGAGGAACTGCTTCATCAATATTGCCATATCATTCACAACAAGATTTTTCTTCTTTCTTTTAACAACAATTTGTTTCGACAATATCTTTCCTTCATTAATCATGCATTCCTTAATGTCAGCACCTGCATTTTCTTTTAACTCTGCATTCTTGTCATCAAACTCACAATTAATAGCATCTGTTATAAACTTAGACTCTGGGTGTAACACATAATCAATTTCGGCACAAATGGAGCAAAAACCAGATTCACAGTCACATTCAAAATTTTCAGAAAACTGTGTTAAATCAAAGTTTAGTCTTGACTCTATAAAATCATCAGATTGCACAGTTTCTCTTTCAAAATCAATATTGACGCAACTTTTACCAATGGGTTCAATGGCTGACACTGAATTAAAAATTTTAGATTGGTCAATCGAATTTGTATCAATATCAGTCATAAACCCTATAGAATCAATGTGCGTCAAATCACATGCATTTGAATGTGTAGGGAAATCAGGTAAAGTTGGAATCTCAGGTTCAGAATAAACCTGTTTTTGCTCACTCAGAAGTTTCTTACCAAACTCCAAGTTATCAGCTGCATCCTCAGGGCTATCAGTGTCAGAATCCAAAACATGCTGCTCAGAATAAATTTTCTCATGAATTTCCAATTCATCAACTGTCTGGTCCTTAAAATAATCATCAACAGTCTCAGGTGCAAGAGTGGCCATCTGCCTGATCTGATCACTCAGATTCTGCATGGCAGCTTGAGTTTCCATGCTCTCTTGCTTGAACTGCATGTTCCCTTTCTGAAACTGAATGTTCTGCATGGTCATCTGCTCCAATAACTCCTTCAATGTAGGTTCAGAAGTTGAAGGCTGAGAAGCTACTTGGGCAGGAGCATCATACTGCTGACTCTGATATTGCTGAACTGGTGGAACCGGCTCCCAAAGGGAGCTCTCAGGAATTTGAGGATGATCCATATTTTTCTCAGTATTAAAATCAGCACAAGAATCAGAGTAATATGCAGAAAGAGAATCATAATTACAGGCACTTGTAGAATAAGCACTATTCACAAAATTAAAATAGGTAGACATGGAAAATAAAAATAAAAACTAAAAACTAAAAATTACGAAACAGATAAACTAAACACATTTATACATGCTACAAGCACACACAAGACAGAACATCAATAGTAAAAATTTTTAATTAATTTTTTTTTTTTAATTTTCAAATTTTTTTTTTAATAACAACTAAATACAGAACATAGCACAATTAAACACATATATACACAATATATATTAACACAGTAAAAATCTAAAACAAAAACCTGGATCTGAAGTGACAACGCCGCCAAAATTTGCTGAAGGTGTCGTTGTCGCCTACAGAAATATACAAGACAAAACACACAAAACAAACATATTAACAGAACAAAACTTTATACAACAAAAATCTAAAACCAAACCGTCTTTTTATTGGTCCCCGGCAACGGCGCCAAAATTTGATACGACTGTCGCGGTCATACAAATTTGATGTGCAGAAATTAATGCAGTATAACTAGGATTTGACTCCTAGGTCGTCTCTCAAGGACCAATTTTGTGGCGGTTCAATCTCAGATTTTTTTACACAAAGTGGGGGGGGGGGGTTTTGTAGATGTTTTGTGCGGTAAAAATTAAATTAAAATTTAAACATAACTGAATTTAAAAACACTGAAATAAATTTTAACAGTGGTAAAAACTGAACGGTAAAAAAAAATGGTAAAAATAGACAATGGAAAAATTACAGTGTTGGAAATTAAAACACAGACAGTAAATATGCAGAAGACAAAACAACAGTGTAATTAAAATTTATCAATAGTTCCAGTAAAAATAAACCGTAAAAACGATTCTTGAAAATAACATGACCAGTAAAACACAATGACAGAATTTAACGGTGCAGAAAATACTAAACTGTAAAAAACAACAGATAGAATAAAACACTGGAAATGGAATTCATCAAACATTCAACACTTAAATTAAAATTCCAAAATACTGAAAGATAAAAATAAAACGAACAAATTGTTTCAAATACTGTGATACACTGCACGCTCAGAAATAAAATTCTACACTGCTGAAAAATAAACAGAGAGCTACTGGAAAATGGAAAGCCGAGAGATTTATTGAAAGAGGAAGAGGCAAGAGCCTCCTCCAGGCCGTGGCTTCCTACTCCTAAAATCTAATACTAAAATCTACTAAATTATCTGCTTCAAATCTGCTGCTCTGCCATTTTTTTATAGCAAAAATCCTCCAAGTTTTAGTGCTGTTATGAACGTGTCCGACAAAGCAAGGGACCCTTCTCTCTTGTACCCATATACCAACGTTCTCCACCAAATAAATAAAACATTCTTTCTTCCATAAAGTTTTTGTCTCCTTACGTACCAAAATTCAGTGGAGCCTCAATCCTTGTCTTCTTCTTCAATCACATTCCAAACCATTCTACCCCTTCATCACGGCTGCTTCTCTTTCACTTGCTTCGGTCAAGGTGGCTGTTCCAACCTACTGGATGTGAAGACCATGAGCTTCTTCATCAAGGAGGTGGCTTCCGTTTAAAACTAAAAACCATGTGCAGCTCCCCTCTTCAACTCATGGCAGCAACAACTTGGAGACTTCTTCCCTGCATCACCGTGCTTCACTTCTTCTTGCTGCAGCCCCTTTGGCTTCCAAAAACGTCCGTGGCTGCGGGATGTGCTGGACCGTCAGTGTGGTGGCACATTCTCCATGTCCTTAATCATTTTAAAGAAAGAATATTCCAAGCTGCCATATATAAATGCACAAAACCGTGAGCTTACTCACAAGGTGGTCCCCTCCATTGGTTCAATTTGCTTATGCTTTCTCATTTACAAAATTCTTCATTAGAAAGAAAGGAGTTGCATGAAACACATTCCCGTGAGCTTTAGTGGTGGTCCCTTGTGTTTGTTTTTTCCTTTGGTGTATGGTTCCCAAATAAAACCGAGAATTCCAATCTTAGATCAAGGCATCCTTCTTTCTTCAATTAATTGCTAAAGTGTCAAAGCCATATGGGTCCCTCCAAGCTACTCCTACCGTGACATGTTAAAAACCAAAACAATGCTTCCATTATTCTTTGCAGAATGCGTGACATGGCAAGGGAAGGAACTTCCCAACGTGAATTTCCACTAAATGTATTCTTTTTCCCTTTCCAGAACAAAAGGCTTTGTTCAAAAATTAAATGGTAAGCTTGTGGATTCTATTTCCAGCCGTGACACTTCAAAAATCAACACTTCAATTGTCAATTCTTAGCTAGCACAAGTACCAAACAGCAAGCAAATGCAAACAGACTAGAATTCACTCAAACAGTATGCACTAGATTGACATAGGAGAGTAAAGAAAATACTGGGAACAACACAAAATGAATTTGAACAAAATAAAAACTATACTTGAAAATAGACATCTAGACGAAACTATGAAAAAAAATTGCAAGGAAAACGGATAAGAATTGAATTCGAACGAGGACAAACAAGATGACACAAAATTCACACAGCAACCAGCGAAAATTGAAGTGGCTGAAATGCATTGGGCTCAATTGTCATTTCTCATTTAGCCTTCAAATGTCCCAAAAAGATATCCAAAATTTTCCCATAATTAATAATGCAAAATAATAAGCTCAGATAATTCAAATTAGTTAAAATAAGAATTTCTGATCGAATTAAGCACAATTAGGAAAAATAGGAAAATAACGGACGATTAAGCACAATTCCCTGATTAATTCTAGTACAATAAACTAAGTGAAGTGAAGAAAATATTGACTCATCAGGAAGTGATAAAGGCAGTTTTGTTTTTGAGCCTCTCTAGCCAAATAAGCTTACCTTGTTCTGATCCTTTGATAACCCCTTTTGAGCCTATACTTTGCTCATTTCTTTGTTTTGAAGCTCATACACTAGTCCTAAGTGAAAAACCATGATTACCTTAACCTTAGGGAATTTTGGAGCTTCGGAAATGTTTTGGGAACAAGTGTGGTCTTCTTGGGGATTCATATGAATTGGCTAGTTGGTTCCTCTTCTTGTTTTGTTTTTGTAAATATATGTGTATCTTGTCTTTTACAGTTTTGTTTTGAAAAGAAAGAAAAGAAAAGAGACAGGATGAAAAAAAATTAAAAAAAAAATGAATGAAAAAAAAATTGTAAATAATGGAGTCAAGAAGAGGATTGAATTAGAGGTTTTGGGTGTATTTGATTGTGTTTACACTTGTTCCCCACTACTCCTCTATTTCTTTTGGTTTATAGCTTCTCATCCATATTTATCCTCCCTTATCCTGGGCCCCATTACATCCATAAAAGACCTTTTGATGTGAACATGCATATGTTTTGAGTGTTGATATTAGAGGCTTTCCAAGTTTGTTGTTGTTTTCTTTCTTGAGTGCATTGAGTTGAAATTCTTTACCTTATACACTTGAGAGAAACACTGATAGTGCATATGTGAGGTTTTGTTACTTTTGATTCACCTCTTGAGCTGATTGATCAATTTACCGTGTTTGAAATGCTTGGATGATTTCATGAGTATCCGCTTTCTTTGATTTTGTGTTGGATATTGTCTACTTCCCTTCTTGGTCCAGGTTTCTTGAGGACTGCCGCATGTCCATCAGGGGTTAGGTCTAAGGGTTTTATTTTTCTCTATTAGTTTTAAGCCTGCACCGATTGGGAAGTTAATTACTGAACGTGTTTGATTTAAAAATGTTGTTTAAGAGATACAAATAGTTGTGCACGGGAGCTGGAGCAAGGATGTGGAGCCACAGTGATGGAAGGGAGTGAAGCTTTAGTCCAGAAATTCGTTCCAATGGAGTGCACGGTTTTTATTCATTCTTTTAAGGTGATTCTCGGACGTAGAGAATAAGCTGGAAGCACACAGATTTTGTTGATGTTGATTTGAAAAGGCACATGGTAGTAGCACGTTAGGTGCTGTGGTGTGACGGCAAGGGAGGAAATTAGTATGGCTGACTTGGTTTTGTTGGAGTTGGAGCGGTGCAGCCACCACCCCTTAGAAATTCAATTTAATTGATTTGCTTTTAGGAAATGAAAAACGTTGATTTCAATTGATGGAGGAAAAGCGCACACGACGCATTCAATTTGGCTTTGAAGGAAGTAGCACGTTGGTAGAGAGGTGTCACGGGTTGTTGGTTTTTTTTTGGAAGCACAACACGCAGGGCTTCACACGGGGACCAGCTGCCACGTCCTTAATGGAGAGTGCCAAGGGGTTTAGTTTTCTTTATTTCTTCAAGCAAGCATTTAATGTTAAATTTCTTTATGCATTCATTTCAATTGCCCGTCATTGTCAGTTTGCACTAAATTGTTTAGTTCAATGTTGCACATTTAATTTGGTTTAAGCATTTTTCATTTTAATGTTTTCTATTTTTCTTGGTTGTGATATTTTAGTTATGATGTTAGCTTAAGTGACCAACCGGTTTTAATCCAGTGTTTACATCCGTGTTTATGTTCCTGTTTTGATTTAGATCACTTGCATTCACAAACTCTTCACCAAACCCCCACAAAGTGTTCGACCTATTGACAGAACCACATTTGGTCCTTAAGAGACGACCTAGGAGTCACTTCCTAGTACTATACTGCATTCTTTTATGCAATCAACTTTTGTGTCAGGTGCGACCCTCTAAACAACTGGCTTAGCATCTTCAAGCCTATTTGTTAGTCCATCTTCATATGAAACTTTATGACTATTCTTCTTAACTTGAATCTGTTGCTTAATAATTAAGACATTAAAGATCATCTCCTCTTCTCGGTCTTTAAGTGTTATCTTCCTATCATCCACATTCATTATTAACTTGGTCGTTTTCATGAATGGCCTTCCAAGAATAATAGAAATCTTCATGTCTTCCTCCATTTCCATTACCATAAAATCAACCAAGAATTTAAGTTTGTCTATGCAAACCACAACATCCTCTGCCACACCATAAGGCTTTTTGGTAGATCCATTCGTCAATTACAAAGTAACCTTAGTAGGCTTCATTTTAAGACCATCAATCCTTTCAAGCACAGATAAGGGCATCAAATTATTGCTTGACCCTAAATCAATTAGGGCTTTCCCTATGACGCAAGGAATAGAAAAACAACCTGGATCTTTATCTTTTGGAGGAAGTGCCTTACGCAAGACAACACTACAATTGCCCTATACATCAATAGTTTCCTCATCTAAATATCTCTTCTCTTTTAGGACTTTCTTCATGTGCTTCGCATAAGCAGGAATTTGCTGTAGTGCTTCGGTCAAGGGCATAGTAATCTCCAATTGCTTGAAGATCTCCTTAAAACGCTCATATTTCTTCCCTTTATCAATTTTTTCACACTCCTTATGGTAAGGAAGAATCTTTTCAATTTTCTCAAATTTTTTCTCTCCCCTCTTCTTTTCTTTCTCTTTTCTCTCTTCTTTTTCTTCTTTCAACTCAACTGTTTCTTTTCTCTCCTCTACTCTCTCATTACTTATACTTACAATAGCTTTACATTCTTCCTTATGGTTAGCCCTAAATTGCTTATCAACTTTATCCTTCAACTTCTTAGCAAGTTGGCCCACCTCTATCTCCAAATTCCTTATAGCAACTTCAGTGCTCTTATTGTTGGAGATAGTTACCTGCATAAATTGTTGACAAATTTCTTCAAGCTTCGAAGTTCTGTCAGATAATGCAGATATCTGTTGCCATTGTGATTATTGTTGCGGTGGTCTATTAAATTGTCTTGCTTGCAATTGAATGGATTGGTAGAAGATTGAGTTACATCTTGTTTGCTTGAGGCCAAACAAAGTTCTAAGTTTTGGGTTGTGATAACAGTTGAAAAACTGTTATTTTTACACTTAAAATTGATATCAAAAACAACCTTTAAGACTTAGAAACTAGCTTGAAATCATGCTTTTACTTATGTTTTCGGAAAAAAGAGAGTTAGACATGTTTTATGCTTGATTTCCTTGTTTTTGCAGATTTTGAGATGAATTTAATGAAAGAAGTAAAGTGGGATAGAGATGGAATCAGAAAAGGACACAAAAAGTGCAAAAGAAGACAAGCCGCAAGTACCGCTCAACGTCAATTACAGCTGAGCGGCACTTTCAAGGACCCGTTGGCACTGCTAAGGGGTAAAAATGCACTTGAGGGGCATAATAGAAGACGCGTTATTGTCGTTGAGCGGTATTTACCGCTGAGCGCCACTTTTTTGGGCTTGGGCCTACTTTTCTGTAATTTTTAGAATACTACATAAGGTTTTAGTTAACTTAGGTCAGTCATCTTTGGCTAGGACGAAGCAAGAACACACTCTTTCACCCATTGGAGGAGGATTTTGGATGCTACAACTCCTTTCTCACTTTCTAGGGTTATATCTTTTCACTGTTTCATTGTATTTCATCTAGTTTCACCATGAATATGGTGAACTAAACATTTATTGTTGTTGGGGAATCAATGTAATCCTTTTGAAACTCTCATGTATGGAATTTGTTCTTCAAAATCTTCTTTAAGATACATGCTTTCTTTCATTAATTGTTAGGGCTTTTCCTCTTTGCTTAAAGCCTGCATTGTTTAACTCATTCGATGTCATGATCATTGATTTTGTCGATATGGTCACATACGGGGAAATCTAGATCTGTGGAATCTCTCCCAATAGTACTATAAACCTAGACATAGGAGTGTGATGGTTGGTTTCCTTTAAGCTTTTGTTCACTATAACGCATGATTAATTGCTAGGGAGACAAGACATTGTAAGCTAGTGATTATGATTAGGCTTTCTTCGCCGAGACATCGGGTTTAAGGTAATTTAAAAAGTGTCATTAACAATTAATGAAGAAAGATAAATTCTTGAATACATGCGAGTGGATAAGATGAAATTGATAAACCCCAACAACATAATCATCAGTATATTTCAATTCACGTGTTTTGTTTCTTCTTACCATTGATCAATCCATGCATACATATTTACTTTTGAGTATTTGCATTGAAATCTTAATTAATCGGTTTTACAAGTCTTAGTTAATCAACAAACCACACAACTGTCTAGACCGTGAGTCCTTTGGAAGAACGATACTTGGTCTTACTAGGTTTATTACTTGATACGATTCGGTTACATTTGCCGAGGGTTTAACAATAACCTTGTGAACTCTCATGTATTTGAATTGATTCTTAATAACACATGCTTTTTCATTAATTGTTAGAGTAATTTATCTGTGTTTATTACATGCTTTGTTTAACTCATTCATAACATGATGTATGAATTGCATGAGTCCCGGGAGGTTCCTTACAATTCAGGTTCTTGTTGAATTCTCCAAAGAGTAATATTTCTCAAGGATGAGGGTATGAGTCTTGGTCGTCTTAAAGCTCTTGATCTTCACAATTAATTGCTATGAGTTCTAGCAATTGGATGAACTGATGATTAAGGACTGGCTTATTTCGTTGAGGGTGTTAGAATCGCTGCAGCGGAATTATTAGCGTGGTAACAAACCAAGAGGGGGGGGGTGAATTGGTTATATCCTTTTATTATGCCTTTTTAATATTTTTCTCTTAATTTCTTACTAAGCAGATAATTAAACGTAAATAAAAGAGTAAGGGAAAGAGAAAAAGTTGCACATGTATTTTATCCTGGTTCAGATCACTAGGATCCTACGTCCAGTCGCTTATCTCAAACAAGATAAACCTTTTTCACTATCACAAAACAATTACAAATATTAGTCACACAGAAAAATAATTTGTAACAGTTTAGAAATTACCACCTCCCTTGAAACCACAAGAGATGAACTTACACCTCCTTTGAATCTTCACAAAGGATGATCACCTCCTTCGAATGCTTCACGAAGGATAATACTCTTCCAAACACTTCCTCAGCACACCAAGGATGATCCAGCTATTCCTCTGTCACCGCAATACCACTTCAGGACTTTGCAGACAAGAGTTTCCTTAGCTTCAGCAAATTCACAGAGTTCTCAAAAGAGTTCAGAGTACTAGAGCACAAGGGAAGAGTTGTATTTTTGAGATAAAGAGTGAGCCAATTTATAGACTCAACCTAATACTCTTCCATTCTCCGAAAACTGGCCATTTAACGCATTTAATCGATTAACATAAGTATTAATCGATTAAAACGAGTACAACGGCTAGTTTTTCCAATCTGAAAACCCCAACGGTCAGTGTTAATCGATTATTCTCAGGATTAATCGATTAGCTAATCGATTATTATACACTTTAATCGATTATTCCAGTGGCACTTGGGTTTTCAGGATCAGCCTCGGTTTTAATCGATTAAAACTAGTTTTAATCGATTAAAACAGAATGTTGACGAATCTCAACAGCATTTAAATGTAAATTACAATAATTATTCCTAATACATTTTTGAGCACTACTTCATCAACTTAGATTATTACAAAAGCTTTATAAAAATACATAAATCCTTAATTGGTCTTGACTTGTGCAACTCTGTTCATCATCAAAACTTCATAGGTGATTTTTGCCAACATTCTCCCCCTTTTTGATGATGATCAAAAAATTCCTCTGAGTTCAAAGCTTTTTAATAATCTGAAATAGTCACAACTCATAAAAAGAGAGATTAATAGAAAATAATAAATTTAAGCTTGTTTTCTCCCCCTTTTTTTGATCAGAAGAAAAAATGCGTGCTCCCCCTAAATAAAAAGAGATAAGGCATATGGAAAATTAACACAAACAACACTTTTTATTAAGGATGCACATAATCATAAATAAACAAGCAACTAAGCACTAGAATTCATCACTTTCACTAAAAAGATGTTCCTCTAAACCTGAAACCCTAGTGTCTAAATTTCTGAGATGAGTACAAATTTCTTCATGACGAATGTTTTGGATGTTCATCATCTCAGTTTGAAGGCGAGTCATCTCAGTCATTTGCCTAGAGAGACTTTCTAGACTGTATTCCTCATGGACTTGAGATGGCCCGGCAACATTTGTGGGATCAGACATTGGAATGTCTTCAGCTTCATCTTCATTGCCCTCAATAGCATCCTCAGGATGTATGTAAGATTGTCCCTGTTTGATAAAACCCATTTGTCTTAGGGAATTATCTCCAACCTTATGACCAGGGAGGACAGTCTCATGGTTTTCATTGGTGATATCCACTCCTTTGTACACACAGATTTGGGAAACTAGGAGAGGATATGGAAGAGGGGCTACACCTAACCTTTTGGCCTTGTACATAATGGTCTTAATCAAATGAGGCCAATTTAGAGGAATACTCTGAAGTATGCCGTACATGATGATGAGATCAGTTTCAGAGCATTGGGCATGGTTGGATCCTCTAGGGCACAAAATCCAGACAATGAGGTAGTGCAGGAGACGTTCTTCCATCTTAAGTCCACCTGCAAGGAAAAGACGCGCATTGTGCTGACGAGGATTGCGGAGAAAGGACTGGTAGACCGCTATCTTGTTGAATTATGCAAAGTCATCTGGGATAGTCTGAGAATGCTCTAAGACAGGGACCTTTGCAACATTAGTCCAAATATCATTGTCCAAGACAATGTCTACTCCTTTTACTCTAGTTTGGAACACCCCATCCCGAATCTTTAAATTGTAGTAGAAAGTGCGAACGAGATCCGGATAATACCTTCCGCGGAGTTCCATAAGGTGTTTAACTCCTTGTTCAATGATAAGATTTGGGAAGGAAAAGCTGTAAGATATATACCATGATAGATCAATGAATTTCTGCTTGATCAGCTTCCTCTCCTTCCAGAATTGCGAGAAAGACAGTTGATCCTCTTCATCAGAGAGCCACCCTTCTATGTTGGCATCTCTTGCTGGAACAGGGTTCTCCGACACAGCACTGGTTCTTCTTCTCCTCCTTCTTGAAGATTCAGCCATTGGAGTAAAGGAAAGCAAAGATTTGGGTGAAAGAAGAGAGAAATTAGAAGAATTAGGCTTAAGATTAGTGCAAGTAATGAGAATGGGGACCAAATGGTGTATATATAGGCTTAAAAACGTGCCCCAACGGTTGGATTTGGAGAATATGGCCGTTTATGGCCGTTGGCAACGGCTAAATTTCGAAAGCAACGTTTAAAAAAAAATTTCCTGGAGCGTATTTAATTGATTAAAGGAAGGTTTAATCGATTATGTAATCGATTAATACTTGGATTAATCGATTAATCCAGTCGTAAATCTAAAGACAGCGTTTTTAATCGATTAGCAAGCAGATTAAATGCGTTAAACAGCGAAAAATGCCAGATTAATTCCAAATATGCCTATTTTACTATTTCTAATATTCCAAGATCTCTCCTAAGCTCAAAAAATCTATCCTTTGGCAAAGCTTTGGTGAAGATGTCCGCTAATTGATGCTTAGAATCTATAAACTCCATTTCACAATCACCTTTTTGGACATGGTCTCTAATAAAATGATGCCTAATTTCTATATGCTTGGTTCTGTTTCCTTCTTCATCCAGTTTGTTTCTGAACACCCATTTAGTTCCAATTACTTGATGAGTGTCGTTTCTGGGAATTAATTCCCATACTTGATTTCTTTCAAACTGGTTGAGTTCTTCTTGCATTGCGATACACCATTTTTCATCTTGAAGGGCTTCTTTAATGTTCTTTGGTTCAATCTGTGACACAAAAGCAACATTCATACAATAATTTGCAGTATTACTTCTTGTGCTTACCCCTTGTGTGATATCGCCAATTATGTTGTCCAAAGATAATCCTCTAGGTTGTTGCCATATTTTATTTAAATCTTCATCTTGAGGATCGTCATTATTCTTTTCTTCATTTGTCTCCTTTGATGAATTTTTACTTGTTCCTGCATCAAATTCTTCTGACTCAAGAGGTTTTGCTTCAAGGTCCACAATTTCATCAAAAGTAACATGTATGGATTCTTCTATTGTAAGCAGATTTCTATTAAAGACTCTATATGCTTTGCTAGTTAAAGAATATCCAAGAAAAATTCCTTCATCAGCTTTTGAATCAAATTTTCCCAAATTTTGTTTTCCATTGTTTAAAACATAGCATTTGCAACCAAATATTTTCAAATGGGAAACATTTGGTTTTCTATTTTTAAAAAGTTCATAAGGAGTACGCTTTAAAATAGGTCGGATTAACATTCTGTTTAAAACATAGCAAGCAGTACTTACAGCATCAGCCCAAAATTGTTTAGGAACATTATTTTCATTTAACATAGTACGAGCAAGTTCCTCTAATGATCTATTCTTTCTTTCTACTACTCCATTCTGTTGGGGAGTTCTAGGCGAAGAAAAGTTATGAGAAATACCATGTTCTTCACAAAAATTTTCAAATAGTTCATTTTGAAATTCACCACCATGGTCACTTCTAATAGCTTTTATTCTTAAATCCTTTTCATTTTGTATTAAAATAGCAAACTTCTTAAATTCTTTAAAAGCTTCACTCTTAAGAGTGAGAAACAAAGTCCAAGTATATCTTGAAAAATCATCAACAATAACTAAAGCATAATAGTTTCCACCAAAACTTTTTATCCTTGAAGGACCAAATAAATCCAAATGTAAGAGTTCTAAAGGTTTTAAAGTAGAAACAATATTTTTTGAATGAAAGGAATTTTTAACTTGTTTCCCCTTTTGACATGCATCACATAATTTATCTTTTACAAACTTTAATTTTGGTAAACCAATTACTAGTTCACTAGATACTAGTTTGTTAAGTTGTTGCATATGTATATGAGCAGCACGCCTGTGCCACAACCATGGGTTTTCCTCTTTAACAACTAAACATGTAATATTTTTATTTAATACATTTTCTAAATCAATTAGATAAATATTGTTATATCTAACTCCTTTTAAAGCAATTTCAGAAGAATTAATCTTAAAAATAGTACAAGAATTCTTCTCAAAAGTTACCTTGAATCCTTTGTCGCACAGTTGACTGATGCTAATTAAGTTATGCCTCAGTCCTTCTACATATAGCACGTCTTTGATCATCAAGGTGTCTTTGCTTCCTATATCCCCTTTTCCAAGAATTCTTCCTTTGTTGTTGTCACCATAGGTAACAAAGCCTTGTTCCTTTTCTTTAAAGTATGTAAATTTTGTTATGTCTCCTGTCATGTGTTTTGAGCAACCGCTATCGAGACACCACATGACTTTTCTTGATTTTTGTAATTCCTGCAAAAGAAAGGAACAAACAAGCTATTTTAGGTACCCAACTTCTTTGTATGGGTCCTTTTGGGTTAGATTTAAATTATTTAGCAACCCAAACATATCTACCACTTGGAACACCATAATGCTTGATTTTACATTTATTTGAAGTATGACCCTTTTTCATACAATAAAAGCATGATGCAACGTTTGTGTTCCCATGAGATGTTCCTTTTTCTACCCATATCCTACGGGTTCTTTTATTCTGTTTGTTTTTAATTTTAGGAACATACTCATTTTTAACAACCTTATTTTCATTATTTTTGCTACATTCTCCTAAGGTTGTTTGTTCAGAAAAATATTTGAATTTTATGCAAGATTCGCATTCATGATTAGCAACATATTTTTCTTTTTCATAATATAGCACTTTACTTTTCAAATTCCTGATTTCTTCTGCTTGATATAAAAATTTATTTTTCAAACTTCTGTTTTCTTCAGATAAATTTGAAAATTCAGTTTTCAAAGCATCATTCAATTTAGTGAGATTTTCAGAAGTAAACTTCAAATTTTTATTTTCTTCAAGAAGGTTGTCAAATTCAGATTTTAAACTTTTAAAATCCTTTTTCATCTTTTTATGAGAAATATTTAATTTTTCAGATTCAATTAACAATGCAGCATATGTTTCATGCAATTCATCTTCATCAACTTGACTATTATTATCAGAATAATGTGAGCTACTTACTTGGCTGACATTATCATCATCTGCCATTAAACAGATGTTTGCTTCTTCATCTGAATCGCTCGAATCTGAAAAGGACTCATTATCGTCTTCCCATGCAATGTATGCTTTCTTTTTCTTAAAGAATCTTTTCTCCTTTTTGTCTTCACCTCTCTTCTGATTTGGACAGTCTGCCTTTAGATGCCCCTTTTCTCCACAGTTATAGCATCGGTAATTTGAGGAAGATGCCTGATTATCTTTCTTTTCGTACCTAAACCTTCCTTTACCTTTAGTCTTCATGAATTTGTTTAATCTTTTGATCACAAGGCTTAAGTTTTCCTCTTCGTCTGAGTCTTCATCTTCCGATTTACCTTTGCTTCTATCAACCTCTGATTTTAACGCCAAACTCTTCTTGTTGGTTTTGGCTTTAGCTTCTTCTTCATCAAGTCTTCCAAGATCTAATTCATGTTCCCTCAACTTTCCAAATAATGCCGCCATAGTCATGGTGTTGAGGTTTTGTGACTCCGAGATTGCAGTCACCTTAGGTTGCCACGACCTGTCTAAAGACTTCAAAATTTTAATGTTTAATTCATCAGTATCGAATGACTTACCCAGTCCAATGAGATGATTGACGATGTTGGTGAAGCGTTTTTGAACGTCAGAAATTGTTTCTCCTTGCTTCATCCTGAACATTTCATACTCTTGAATCAGGGAATTCTTTCTTGCCCTCTTTACGTCATCTGTTCCTTCATGTGTCACTCTTAGCACGTCCCACATTTCTTGAGCAGTTTTGCAGACAGAAACCCTGTAGAACTCATCAACAGTCAATGCTGATGCAATAATATTCCTAGCTTTCACGTCATTCTGAAATCTTTTCTTTTCTTCAATGGTCCATTGACCACGGGGCTTTGGTTCCTGTATATTGTTAGTAGGAACAGAAGAACCAGACGCAATAACATCCCAAATTTCACAATCAATAGATTCAATAAATATTTGCATCCTTACCTTCCAGAATGCATAGTTCTCACCTGTGAATAGTGGGGGTCTATTGATTGAAGCACCCTCTGCAAAGGTTTGATTTGATCCTGCCATTTGAATGACTATCAAAGCAAGCTCTGATGCCAATTGTTAGAATCGCTGCAGCGGAATTATTAGCGTGGTAACAAACCAAGAGGGGGGGGTGAATTGGTTATATCCTTTTATTATGCCTTTTTAATATTTTTCTCTTAATTTCTTACTAAGCAGATAATTAAACGTAAATAAAAGAGTAAGGGAAAGAGAAAAAGTTGCACAGGTATTTTATCCTGGTTCAGATCACTAGGATCCTACGTCCAGTCGCTTATCTCAAACAAGATAAACCTTTTTCACTATCACAAAACAATTACAAATATTAGTCACACAGAAAAATAATTTGTAACAGTTTAGAAATTACCACCTCCCTTGAAACCACAAGAGATGAACTTACACCTCCTTTGAATCTTCACAAAGGATGATCACCTCCTTCGAATGCTTCACGAAGGATAATACTCTTCCAAACACTTCCTCAGCACACCAAGGATGATCCAGCTATTCCTCTGTCACCGCAATACCACTTCAGGACTTTGCAGACAAGAGTTTCCTTAGCTTCAGCAAATTCACAGAGTTCTCAAAAGAGTTCAGAGTACTAGAGCACAAGGGAAGAGTTGTATTTTTGAGATAAAGAGTGAGCCAATTTATAGACTCAACCTAATACTCTTCCATTCTCCGAAAACTGGCCATTTAACGCATTTAATCGATTAACATAAGTATTAATCGATTAAAACGAGTACAACGGCTAGTTTTTCCAATCTGAAAACCCCAACGGTCAGTGTTAATCGATTATTCTCAGGATTAATCGATTAGCTAATCAATTATTATACACTTTAATCGATTATTCCAGTGGCACTTGGGTTTTCAGGATCAGCCTCGGTTTTAATCGATTAAAACTAGTTTTAATCGATTAAAACAGAATGTTGACGAATCTCAACAGCATTTAAATGTAAATTACAATAATTATTCCTAATACATTTTTGAGCACTACTTCATCAACTTAGATTATTACAAAAGCTTTATAAAAATACATAAATCCTTAATTGGTCTTGACTTGTGCAACTCTGTTCATCATCAAAACTTCATAGGTGATTTTTGCCAACAGAGGGATCGGGTTTAAGTAATTTAGTGAATGACGTTCACATTAATGAATAAAGAGGAATTCTTACATACATGAGAGGGAACTTGGTGAAATCTAACCCCAACAACATATTCATCTCATATTAAACAACATCCATTTATCACTGTGCTCTTCTGCTATTGATTGCATTCATATTTCATTTTTCGTCTTCGCATCTGAAACCAATGATCTCGTTTTCTTTAAGTCTTAATTAATCGAGTTATCACACGATTGTTTAGTGTCGGGAGTCCTCTGGGATATGATACTTGGTATTACCATTTTATATTACTTGTGCGATTCGGTACACTTGCTGATTCAACCCAACACTAGGTTGTCTCTAAAGGACCAAATGTGGTTCGAGAATTAGGTCAAACACGTAGTGGGGGGTTGGTGAAGAGTTTGTGAATGCAATTGAATTAAATCAAAACACAAATGTAAACACAGATGTAAACACATAATTAAAACGGTTGGTCACTAATTCAATTACATGCTTCTAATCACAGATTAATGACAATTAAAGACCACTCTGATCGAAATTCAACACGAATCACCCAACTAAGCGAAGGCTAATCCGGTCTTCAAAATTACAAACTAAGCGAATGCAACGCACAATTCCAATTAGTCATGTACCATACAGTCTAATAAACTCTAAGCAAAGATTAGACACCAATTATGCAACTAAACGTATACCCAATTGCAAGCACAAAACAAATTGAATATTGAGCCAAATTAGAGCAACAACATGACAATTAAAGTGCAAAAGTCTCATGAATAAACTACTCTAACCTCTAATCCAACCTAAATGAAACAACTCAGCGAAGATCAATCATGTTATCATAATCGCTGATAACAGTTGAAAAATTGTTATTTTCATGCTTAAAATTGATATTAAAAGCAACCCTTAACACTCAGAAACTAGCTTGAAATCATGCTTTTGGTTATATTTTCAGAAATAAGAGAGCTGGACAGGTTTATGCTTGATTTCAGTGTTTTATGCAGGTTTTAAGGTGAATTTAGTGAAAGAAGTTAAGAAGGATAGAAATGGAATCAGAAAAGACATCAAAAAGTGCAAAAGGAGAAGTCGAAATTACCGCTCAGCGGTAGTTTACCGCTGAGTGGCACTCAGACAATCACGGTGGATCCGTTGAGGGGTGAAAAGGCCGCTGAGGGGAAGAAAACAATGCACGCACTTACCGCTGAGCGGCACTATTTTGGGCTTGGACCTAATTTTCTGTATATTTTAGAATAGTATATAAGCTTTAGGACGTCCTAGGGTTTGTATCTTTGGCGGAGACGAAGCAAACACTCAATTTTCCACCCCTTGAAGGAAGATCTTGGATGCTTAGGCTACCTCCTCATCTTTATAGGTTCTATCTTTCATTCTTTCATTATTGTTCATCTAGTTTCACCATGAATATGGTGAACTAAACTTTGTATTGTTGTTGGGGAATCAATGTAGTCTTGTGAAACTCTCATATATGAAATTTATTTTAACATCTTATTTTTAATACTTATGCTTTCTTTCATCATTAGTTAGGGTTTTTCCTCTTTGCTTAAAGCTTGCTTTGTTCAACTCATTCATTGCCATGATTATTGATTTTGTCAATATGGGAACGTACGGGGAAATCTAGATCCGGGAAATTTCTCCCAATAGCATATTGGTTGCCGTTAAGCTTCTGCACTTAAGAATTAATTACTAGGAATGCTAGGAATTGTATGAACTCGTAATTAAGGATAGGCCTTCTTGCAAGGTGATTTAGAGAGTGACATTAGCATTGATGAAAAGAATGATGAATTCCTAAAGTATATGAGAGTGGATAAGATGAAATTGATAACCCCAACAACATACTCATCCATCTAATTCATTAAAGTGTTTGTATTCCTCTTTTCCATTGATCAAATACATGCATACATATTTAATTACTGTCTTTTGCATTTAAACCTACAATCAATTTGTTCTTAAGTCTTAAATAATCAACAAATCATATAGCTAAACTAGGCCGTGAGTCCTTTGGGAAAATGATACTTGGTCTTACCTTGTTTTATTACTTGATACGATTCGGTCACACTTGCCGATTGTTAAACAAGTTTGTGACGCCGTTTTTCGATGTTCATAAATTTTTCATCAATCACGAACTAAGCGAACACAATACATCCATTCCATCAAATGTATTCTATACAGATTGATCAACTAGGCGAAGATGTCATCACCAATTAGGAAACTAAGCGTATACCCATTGCAAGAACACAATCAGATTTCATAGATGTCAGGCAGAGCAGAATAAACACAAGAACAGTCCAGGAAATCTCAAAGAAACAATGTAAGTTTGTTAATAACCAACCCAACTAACTTAAGCTAACATTACAACCAAATTATCATAACAGAACATAATAGACATAATAGACAATATTAAAGTAAATAAAAACACTGGAATAAAACATTCAATGTCAATGTGCGTGATCTAATTGCAATGCAATAAATAAATACGAAAACTCATTCGATGTTCTTAAATTGCAATGTTGAGCTAACAAATTAAATGCAACTTGAAATATAACTTGGAATAAAAGAGTTAGGCTTAGCTAGTAAATTAATTCAAAATTGCATCATCGAGCTCGCCTTTCCCTCCACGTAGGCGTATGCACTCCAAACAATTTATCACGCTGACGCACCTCCAAAATGAATCACCGCTTCCTGCCTCCAGCTCCACTTTCCTGTGCACACCTTACTCTAAAATAACAAAATGAATCATTCTAGAATTTCATCCTCCACCCGAAAACGTGTTGCACTCAATGAAAGAAAAATCAATCTCTGTGCTCTCTCTTTTTTTTGGTTTTTCATGTGAGTGTGTTCTCTCTTCAAAAATTAAATCACTGCCTCTGGCACTAGCTAAACGTCCTTGTGCACAACCTTTTACTTCTAAGAAAATAAATGCACCTTGCTGTTGGAAATAAATAAAAAAAAACAAGAGCTCCTTCCCGTTCACACACCACTTTCTCCCTAACGTGCTACTATTAAAATAAAAATCCAAACTATTTCTACTGGAATGGGACGAGGAAAACACCTGCCGCTACCGAGAATATTACCCTGGCGTCCGACCGGGAATGATCCGCTTCCATTGCCCTTACGTACCAGGTCGGTCTGATTTAATACTTCCATCGTCCTTGGACAATCGGTCCGACCTACTCGGTAGCGACTAATCATGTTCAGTCGGTCTAACCTACTTGGTAGTAACACAAGTCCCCTAAGCCCTAGCAAACAATATTTTTGCGTAGGGTTTTGAAGTGGTTTCCGATCGGTTCACATCTTCTCTTATTAAGGCCTTCAATTGTGTTGTCGACTTTTGCAAGGGCGGGAAGTCGCAGAGTCACGACTGTGAAATTTAGACGGGAAAGGTGAAAAGGAACCGTCAAATCGTCGCAATCTTCAGATCTTTCTGCAAATGCACCGTCAGATCGCCCAGACCGTCAGATCTTTCTGCGTTTGACGCTCCAAATTTGCTTGGTGAATCGCTTTTACCTCCTATAAATAACACCGAATTTACCCTAATTTTTTACCCCATTCTCCTCGCCTTTATTACTTTATCGTGCCTATTCTCCTCCTCTTAGTGATGTTCCCGAAGAGATCGTCATTAATGTGGACTCTTACGATGCCTTGGACGGTAAGCCCAAAGATTGGCCTATTGTTTCTGGCTACGACTGGGTTCCCCACGAGGTTAGGCAAATCTCTTTTTTTTTCTATCATCGCCATTCCTTTAGAGATTTTGCCAGTAGCGTTTATCTGGTCAAGGTCGCCGAGGACGCTAGCCATTTTAAACTAGCCGTTTGCCAATTGGCCGAGCGTGTATGCCATGGTCGGGAAAATTACCCCACCGACTTCTTCTATGCGTACGCCACCATGTTTAAGGATCCAAAGGTTCTCCTTCCTTTTTCGGATTTTCAAATGAGCGTTCTGAGGGAGCTGAACGTTGTTCCTACCCAGCTGCATCCGAACGGTTGGTCGTTCATGCAAGCGTTCTCTGTCGTCTGTATTGGCTTAGCCTTATACCCCATCCCTGGGGCCTTCCTTTACTTTTTTCACGTACAACCTCATCCGTCCAAACCCCGGGTTTCTCTCAGGTCGATCGGGAATAGACAGATGTTGTCTCTTTTCAACAGCTCATACAAATACTTTAAAGGGAACTTCTTTAAAGTCGTGCCTTTGGAAGTTGGGTACCAAAGTTTTTGTTTCCCGAACGGGCAGGCTAAGTTTCCCTTTTACTGAACCAAGAACCCCAAAAAGGTTATTTCTTGGCCCAAGTCATGGATGACGCCCGAGGATTTGGACTTGATAAATCAACTAGGTCAGTTGCCCCCAAGTCCTCTTCTCGCATGCTGATTGGTTTTCTAAACAACAAAAACCTTCCGTCTAATGTGTTTGGTAAGCTACTTTTGACCACCTTTTGTTCAGCAGCCATTTGGAACTTATCTAAATTTATTTTTGATGTGTAAATTACTTATCCAAGATGGATCTAGTCAGAAGCAGCACCTTGGCCCGCCTGTTCGCTCAGAAGGGGGGAGATGTAAGGAAAATAGGAGGGGGCTCATCCCGCTCCCCAACTACTATTGTCGTCCCTACTAGTCCAAAAGGCACCACCTCCTCCGCTTGTTGCTGAAGTCTCGTCACCCAAATCTACTTGCCGTCCTACCGACAAGGCTCCCCAGTCGGAGCCTATTCCAAAGAAGACGAGCAAACGAAAAATCGTTCGGGAGTCTTCTGCCGAATCCAAACGCGCCAAGAGGACTCTGCCTGACGATCCTCCCCTCTTTGGACCGCTGTGTCCCAACTCGTGGGTGGCGAAGTGATAACAGTTGAAAAATTGTTATTTTCATGCTTAAAATTGACACTAAAAGCAACCTTTATACTTAGAAACTAGCTTGAAATCATGCTTTTATTCATATTTTCAGAAATAAGAGAGCTGGAAAGGTTTATGCTTGATTTCAGTGTTTTTGTGCAGGTTTTAAGGTGAATTTAGTGAAAGAAGTGAAGAAGGAGAGAGATGGAATCAGAAAAGACAACAAAAAGTGCAAAAGGAGAAGCCGCAACTGCCGCTCACGGGAGATCCGCTGAGGGGCAAAATGGCCGCTGAGGGGAAGAAACCAACTCCCGCACTAACCGCTGAGTGGCACTCTACCGTTGAGTGGCACACTTATGGGCTTGGGCCTAAATTTTCTATAATTTTAGAATAGTATATAAGCTTTAGGACGTCCTAGGGTTTGTATCTTTGGCAGAAACGAAGCATACACTCTCTCCTCCACCCCTTTGAAGGAGGATCTTGGATGCTCAAGCTACCTCTTCACCTTTTTAGGGTTTTATCTTTCATTATTGTTCATCTAGTTTCACCATGAATATGGTGAACTAAACCTTGTATTGTTGTTGGGGAATCAATGTAGTCTTGTGAAACTCTCATATATGGAATTTGTGTTTACATCTTATGTTTAAGACCTATTCTTTCTTTCATCATTAGTTAGGGTTTTTCTTCTTTGCTCAATGCTTGCTTTGTTTAACTCATTCAACATGATTATTGATTTTGTCGATACGGGAACGTATGGGGAAGTCTAGATCCGGGGAATTTCTCCCAATAGTCTATTGGTTGTCGTTAAGCTCCTGCACTAAAAGAACTAATTATTAGGAATGCTAGGAATCGTATGAACTCGTAATTAGGGATAGGCCTTCTTGCAAGGTAATTTAGAGAATGGCATTAACAATGATGAAAAGAATGTTGAATTCCTAAAATATATGAGAGCGGACAAGATGAAATTGATAAACCCCAACAACATACTCATCCATATATTCCATTGAAAGTGCTTGTATTTTGTTTTAGCCATTGATCAAAACTCATGCATACATGTTTATTTTCTGTTTTGCATATTAAACTCCACTTATTTCGTTCTTAAGTCTTAGCTAATCAACGAATCACATAACTAAACTAGGCCGTGAGTCCTTTGGGAGAACGATACTTGGTCTTACCGAGTTTATTACTTGAAACGATTCGGTCACACTTGCCGATTGTTAAACAAGTTTGTGGCGCTGTATTTCGGTGTTCATAAATTTGTCATCAAGTTTTTCGCGCCGTTGCAGGGGACTCGTGGTTTAACTGGTTAATTTGTATGATTATTGATTATCTTTGACTTTAATTTTGAATTTCTGTTTTTATTTTCTTTTTTTATTTTTTCGATTTTTATTTTATTTTATTTTATTCTTTGAATCTTATATCTTCTCCTATATCTTTTTGTGCTAATCTAGGGTTTTGTTTTCTTGTGTATGCAGGAAGCAATTAGAACAAGGAGCAAGAAAACAGCAGAACCTCTTCTTGAAGGTTTAGACGAGAGTAGACGGAGGAGAAGAATCCGAACATCTAGAGAACTTTTCCCTCCTCCGGAAACTCTGTTGCAACCATCACCACAAGGTTCTGACCATAGCATAGAAAATATGGAGAACAATAATGTCAGAAGAACTCTTGCTGATTACACCAATACAGCTGGACCTCAGCACTTTAACAGTATAGCTAGACTTAGAGTCAATGCAGCTAACATGGAGGTCAAACCAGCATTGATCCAACTGGTGAAAAGCAACCAATTCAATGGGTTATCTCATGAAAGCCCATATGAGCACCACACTACATTTAATGAGATCTGCAACACAGTAAAAATTAATGGGGTGCCAGATGAAGTGATCAAACTTAGCTTGTTTCCTTTCTCATTAGGAGGCAATGCTAAGCTTTGGTTAAATTCTTTCCCAGAAGGAAGTTTCACAGAGTGGGAAGCAGTGGTAACAAAGTTTTTAAACAAGTACTTCCCACAATCAAAGGTGACTAAAGGCAAGCAAGAGATTTCTTCATTTAGGCAGGGCATGGAAGAATCACTGGGGCATGCATGGGACAGATATAAAAGCTTGTTACATAAAACTCCCACGCATGGTTTTGAAGAAGAGGAAGTAGTCTTAACTTTCCTTGGAGGTCTTGGTTCACAAACCAAGATGATGCTTGATGCCTCAGCAGGAGGAAATATTAAATGGAAAACTCCAGAGGAAGCAACAGAAATTATAGAAAACATGGCTACTAGTGATAATGAGCTGAACAGTGAGAGAGGAGCTCCTATGCAACAAAAAGGAGTTCTCCAATTACAAACACATGATGCCTTGCTAGCACAAAATAAAATTCTAACTGAACAGCTGGAGACTCTTACTAAAACTCTTGCACAATTGCCTAAAGAGTTGAAAACTGCTGCACAGGTACAATCTCAGTTGTGTGAATTATGTGGAGGCGACCATATCAATGGTCAATGTGCCTTTCCAGTAGAAGCCGTAGAGGATGTGAACTACATGACCAATCAATACCGTCAAGGGAACTACAATCAAGGGTGGAAACCACACCCAAGCATTGGTCAAGGACAAACTGGGCAAGCTGGTCAATTTAATAAGCAGCAGCAGCAACCCACCTTATGGCAGCAGATCTCTATGCTTAATGAAAGGTCCATGAGGATGGAAGAAACTCTTAATAATTTCATACAGAAAACTGAGTCTACCCAAAAGAGCACTGAAGCTGCTATCAAGAATTTGGAGATTCAAATGGGGCAGATCACCAAGCAGGTGGAAGAAAGGCCAAATAGAAATTTTGGGGCTAATACTGAGGTTAACCCCAGAGAAGAATGCAAGGTGGTAGAGAGTGCTAAAAATGAGATAGTTGAGTTAGATAGAGGAGAAGCAGAAGAGAAAAGAGAAATAGAGAGCAAAAATATTTCTCCTTTTCCAATACACCAAGGGAAACAACTGGATTTCACAGAATTATTCAAGATGATGGATAATGATGCACCTTGGGAGCAGATTCTACAACAAATTACGGTTTACACTAAACCTAATGAAGACGTCTCTACTAAGAAAAGACATAGAGATGATGAGGCAAAGGAGTGTATAATTGTTAAAAAAGAGCCATTCCCTCCAAAAGCGACAGATCCAGGAGGCTTTTCTATCCCTTGTACCATAGGGAAGAAAAAGATTAAAAAAGCTCTTCTTGATTTAGGTTCAAGTGTTAACTTGATACCTTACTCTTTACTAGAGCAGATCGACAATGTTAATGTGAAACCTGTAAAGGTTAATTTAGTAATGGCCGATGGATCTTCAAAGGAACCATGTGGGATTGCAGAGGACGTTATAGTTTGTGTTGGCAAACACCAGTTCTTGGCAGACTTTGTGGTGATGAAGATGGAGACAGAAAAGATACCTATCATACTTGGAAGACCGTTTATGAAAACGGCCAAAGCTATCATTGATGTAAATGAAGGTATAGTGGTGCTCCAGGACCGAGAGGAGAGAGTTGTTGTAGATGTCTTTAAAGATGAGACGCAAACACAGGAGGAAGAAGCTAGTTATAAAGCTGCATTTCAAGATGCACACATAACTAGCCATCAAGATGAAAAGCCCAAGGGTACAGGTAACCATTGTTTGTTGTTTCAGGTGCATAACGGAAAAAAGATTGGAAGAGGAGGAGAAGTTCCTGATGACTGGGAGAAAGGAAGACCCCAACTTAGTACACCAGTGAGAATCAAAAACAAGTTGTGGGTTGTGAAAGGCTATAAAGAGGAAGGAGATGATAGAGATTGAATCTCCACATTTTAGAAGATTCAAAACAGTGCACAGGAAACAGCTGAGGAGTTGGTGGGATAACAACATCAACTATGAAGAAGGAACTTGAGCTTTACTGGGTCAAGCTAATGACGTTAAAAGAGCGCTTACTGGGAGGCAACCCAGTTGATTTAAAAACTTTTGATTTTGTTTTGTAACTTTTAATTTGTGAACATTGTTTTTGTAAATACTTTGTTGGATATAGCATCTACTGAAGGATGCTAGGTGGTTAAGTATTTACTGAAGGATACTAAGTTTGTAACACCTACTGATGGGTGTTGGTGAGAAAATTTTGCACCTACTGATGGGTGTTGGTAAGTTTGTAACACCTACTGATGGGTGTTGGTAAGTTTGTAACACCTACTGATGGGTGTTGGTGGATTTTGGGTCAGGCTCGTGACGTTAAACAAGCGCTACCTGGGAGGCAACCCAGTTGATTGATTTTTGTTTGTTTCATTTTAGTTGCATAATAGGGTTTACATAAGTATTCTAAACATTGAATTGCAGGGAACCAGTGAGGGGCATGTCTAGGAGGCACGTAGGTTAAGAAAAGAAGGAGAAGAGCACTTCACGAAAGTGCCGCTGAGCGGTACTCTCGCAAAATGGGCTTTAGTTCCCCTTAGCGGGACCCGAGCCCATTAGGGTATTTTTATACCCCAAGCTGCGTTTTAGGTTTTCTTTCTAGGCTCTTCTCTGCACAAACACTCCCACATACCTTTTCCAAGGTTTTCCACAATCTTTTCCCTCTTAAGAAAATTTCTCTTCCACTCACTTTTTCACTAGTGTGCCATCTAAGTTTGGGGTTGGAAGAGAGCATCTTAGCTTGGAAGCATTCTCATTGCATCTAGTATCTCCACCCAAGTAAGTAAAGCATTTTGTTCATTCTAGGGTTCTTGATTTTGAATGTGATTGTCAAAGCATGAATATTTAGGGGTTTTGATTTCTATGCATGATTTGATGATATATTTGATGTTTGAACCGATTAAACTGCATGATTTTGAATTGGAAAACTGAAAATTGCATTTGGGTGGAGTTAGGACAGCTTAAAAAGAGGTTTTTCAAAATTCTGTAGAGTTACCGCTCAGGGGTAAACTGCCGCTGAGCAGCACTCTGCCAGAGTTGATTTTTGTGATTTGTTGCGTTCTGGAATGTGGCACTGGTGGGGCTGAGGGGTAATTCTGACCCTCAGCGGTGGTTTAGCTTTGAAAAGAGGTGTGTTCTGTGTTTTACTAATGCTTAACATCATGTTCTGTGGTTTTGTATCTGTGTTTGATTGTAGGAATGACATCCTCTTCAGGAAAAAGATTGAAAACCATGGCAACCAAGAGAAAGGAAAAGGAACCAGAACAGTCCCATTCTAGTAGGTTCCTCTCTCGGAAACATGAGAAGCATTTCAAAGTGGTTCAGGATAGGAGACTCCTCATGGAAAGAAAGGTTAGAATGATACCTAACTTTGCTCCTCAATTTGGAGAGCAATTGTTAGGGAATGACTGGGGAAAGCTAGCCACATATCCTGCACCTGCAAACATAGCTGTGGTAAAAGAGTTCTATACCAATGCAAAGAAGATTGGTGATTATCCAGCTGAAAATTATCTGGGATATGTCAGAGGCCATGCTATCAGGTATGATCCTGATTCTATCAATAACTTCCTGGACACTGTGTGGGTTGGTGAGCAGTGCCAATTTGCTCTCTGTATGGAGGAAGGTGCTGATTATGAGGATGTAGAGAGAGTGCTATGTATACCTGGAGGACACTTCCAAAGGAATAGATCTGGCTCAGTGGTAAACATTAGGAGGAATGATCTGACTCCTCTTGCAAAGTATTGGATGGCATTTTCTCATGCCAACATTCAGCCATGTTCACATGTGTCAGATATTACTCTCAGCAGGGTACTCTTCATCTACTGTGCTATCAGGAACTTAAATGTTAATATTGGGCAGGTGATAGCTGATGAGATTAGTGTGTGCGCCAATACCTTAAATAACAAAGCACCCCTAGGACATCCCTCCTTAATCACTCACCTTTGCAAGATAGCTGGGGTGGACACTTCTGCTCCACCATTTGAAAGGCCAAGAAAAGCCATTGATGAGGCCTATTACAGACAGTACTGTGGAGGTGAGGATGCAGCTCAGCCAGTTCCACCACGCCGTGTTCGCAGAGAGAGAGGGCCAGCACAGAGCTAGACATCTGCTGAGACACATGAAGCAGAACCATTCCAGATGAGGGACATGTACATGTCTCTTGTAGGTGCTCAGTTACAGTCCATTCATAGAGGGCAGGTGGCTACTGCTGAGATGATTGTGGCGATGTATGATACACCTCCAACTCACAGGTGGACTATGGATGAATTCCATAATGTGGTAGCTTGGCCAGAGGAGCCAGTGCACGGAGGAGGAGTTGAAGCAGCTGAAGCTTCAGTTAGGGAGATGGAAGAAGATGAAGCTGATGATGATGATGCATTTGAAGATGATGAAGATGAGGAAGAAGAGGAAGATACAGAGGACAACTCAGATTGATGAGGAGCTGAGATAGCATTTACTGATGAATGCTATCATGAACTTATGTTCTGTTGGTTTAAGTGTTTTGTACGTATTTATTTTTGTTTTAGACTAGGGTTGATGTACTCTATTGGAAACCTGGTTTGTTATGATGGTTTGCTATTGACTGTGATAAGTAATGCTTGATGATGATTATTGATTGATTGATGTTGAGATGTGCACATAAAATGCTTATACAGGTGATTCACAAACTTTGTGAACAAATGCATGATATTGTGATTTTTGTGAGATTAAGCAGGATGTGTATGTCAAATGTGAATGAGCTTATATGTGAGGTTTTGAGCTCCAGAGTTTTTATGGATTGAATGCTATTACTTTGAAAGCATGAATGATTTTGCCCAGGTTTTCTATGATTGAATCAATTGCTTGTTTTGCATCATATGATCAAGGTCGTTTGTTGGAACCCTTTTTATTGACCAAATTCATGAAGTTAGCCCACTAAAAGAGAACACCTTGTGTTCTATCCTTTGAACCCTTAGCCTTGAACATAAATTGAAAACCCTTGTTGAAAATCTTTACCTTGAGTTAAGTGAAAAAATCTTGTGTGGTATTGATAAATGTTCAAGTTTGGGGTTGTTGGGAAAGCATGAAAAAGAAAAAGGAAAAGCATTGAGCTAAGAGCTAATAAGAATGGGAAAAGAAAAGAAAAAGAAAAGAAAAGAAAAAGCAAAGCTCAATGAAAATACAAATGCAAGTTGGGAAAAATAAGAATAATTGTGTTGTTATGATTCTCTTAACTCAAGGATTTTGTGATCCAGAAAAACCAATTTTCTTGTTAGCCCAGCCACATTATAAGCCATTGAAAAGTCCTTGTGATGATGCATGCTTGTGAATGTTTTTGATTGTGGTTAAATGAAAGGCAAAGTTGATTCATGTGACATTGTGATAGTGGAGTGAATGAGTGATTACCTCTTATACACTTGTGTGTGAGTGAAACACTTTACCTAGTGAGGAAATATTCCATGAGCACATGAACATCCATGCTTAATTGATTGATCATTCATGAAAAATAGCATTTGTTGGATATTAAGTGATTTTGTGAACATCAAAGCACGTGCACATCTTGATTGAAATCTTGGTCATAAGTTTGATTGAAGTTTTTACTTATCTTGAAAAAGAGGATTTTTGAAGGAGTGAACCATCATATGAATTGGTTGAAGATTGAGTTACATCTTATTTGCTTGAGGACAGGCAAAGTTCTAAGTTTGGGGTTGTGATAACAGTTGAAAAACTGTTATTTTCATGCTTAAAATTGACACTAAAAGCAACCTTTATACTTAGAAACTAGCTTGAAATCATGCTTTTATTCATATTTTCAGAAATAAGAGAGCTGGAAAGGTTTATGCTTGATTTCAGTGTTTTTGTGCGGGTTTTAAGGTGAATTTAGTGAAAGAAGTGAAGAAGGAGAGAGATGGAATCAGAAAAGACATCAAAAAGTGCAAAAGGAGAAGCCGCAACTACCGCTCAACTGTAGTTTACCGCTAAGCAACACTCAGGTGTTCACGGGAGATCCGCTGAGGGGAAGAAACCAACTCACGCACTTACCGCTGAGCGGCACTTTACCGCTGAGAGGCACACTTATGGCCTTGGGCCTAAATTTTCTGTAATTTTAGAATAGTATATAAGCTTTAGGACGTCCTAGGGTTTGTATGTTTGGCAGAAACGAAGGAAACACTCTCTCTTCCACCCCTTTGATGGAGGATCTTGGATGCTCAGGCTACCTCTTCACCTTTTTAGGGTTTTATCTTTCATTCTTTCATTATTGTTCATCTAGTTTCACCATGAATATGGTGAACTAAACCTTGTATTGTTGTTGGGGAATCAATGTAGTCTTGTGAAACTCTCATATATGGAATTTGTGTTTACATCTTATGTTTAAGACCTATGCTTTCTTTCATCATTAGTTAGGGATAACAGTTGAAAAACTGTTATTTTCATTCTTAAAATTGATACTAAAAGCAACCTTTAACACTTAGAAACTAGCTTGAAATCATGCTTTTGGTTATATTTTTAGAAATAAGAGAGCTGGACAGGTTTATGCTTGATTTCAGTGTTTTTATGCAGGTTTTAAGGTGAATTTGGTGAAAGAAGTGAAGAAGGAGAGAGATGGAATCAGAAAAGACATCAAAAAGTTCAAAATGAGAAGCCGCAAGTACCGCTCAGCGGCAGTTTACCACTGAGCGGCACTCAGAAGTTCACGTTAGATCCGCTGAGGGGTGAAAATGCCGCTGAGGGGAAGAAAACAACTCACGCACTTACCGAGGAGCGGCAGTTTATACAATTCCTAGCATTCCTAATAATTAGTTCTTAGGTGCAGAAGCTTAACGGCAACCAATATGCTATTGGGAGAAATTCCCCGGATATAGATTTCCCCGTATGTTCCCATATCCACAAAATCAATAATCAATTCAATGAATGAGTTAAACAAAGCAAGCTTTACACAAAGAGGAAAAACCCTAACTAATGATGAAAGAAACATAAGTCTTAAAAATAAGATGTTAAAACAAATTCCATCTATGAGAGTTTCACAAGACAACATTGATTCCACAACAACAATACAAGGTTTAGTTCACCATATTCATGGTGAAGCTAGATGAATAATAATGGAAGAATGAAAGATAAAACCCTAGAAAGATGAAGATGTAGCCTGAGCATCCAAGATCTTCCTTCAAAGGGTGGAAAAGTGAGTGTTTGCTTCGTCTCAGCCAAAGATACAAACCCTAGGACGTCTTAAAGCTTATATACTATTCTAAAAATACAGAAAAATTAGGTCCAAGCCCGTAAAAGTGCCGCTCAGCGGCATTTTCACCCCTCAGCGGATCCAACGTGAGCTCTTGAGTGCCGCTCAGCGGTAAACTGTCGCGGATCGGTAATTTCGACTTCTCCTTTTGCACTTTTTGATGTCTTTTCTGATTCTATTTCTATCCTTCTTCAGCTCTTTCACCAAATTCACCTTAAAACTTGCATAAAACACTGAAATCAAGCATAAACCTGTCCAACTCTCTTATTTCTGAAAATATAACCAAAAGCATGATTTCAAGCTAGTTTCTGAGTGTTAAAGGTTGCTTTTAGTATCAATTTTAAGCATGAAAATAACAGTTTTTCAATTATTATCAGTTCCACAAACAGATTATCAGCGAAAGGCGAAGGCCTCAATGCGGTGGCCAGAATACTAATGGTAAACTTCTTGCCTGCTCCCCTTACTTGCCGAGCTATCTTATTAAACCGGTCCATGAAGTCTCTAAGACTTTCTCCCTTCTCTTGTTTTATATTCGTCAACTCCAGATACGTCAAATTGCAAGCTCTACCAGCAGAGAACTGTCGTTCAAACATGTCCCTCAAGGTAGAGAAATTATTGATGGTTCGAGGTCTGAGTGAATGGAACCATGCTAATGCTTCTCCCTTTATTGACAAGGAAAAAAATCTGCACCAGACATTTTCATTGGGGGAGTAGATGGTCATGGCGTCGACGAAAGATCTCACTTTGGAAATCCCATATATATTATGACTTGAATCAGATCGATTCTTTTTTGAATCTTTATCTCTCCAATTCCCTCGACACCCGAGGATATTCTTTTATTTTTTTGTATAAAATTTTTTATCCAATCTCATATTTTTTTATCTTCTTGTATATTCTCAGAATATTTTGTTGGTTGTGCAAACCAAATAGAATCATGACTTTGAGTTGTACCAAGTCTGAAACCAAGCGGATTTATTTTTTGTCCCATAATTCCCCACTACTGTACATAAAATTACATAAAATGATATTTCTTATTTGTGTATTTTTTATCTATAGATAGATCTTTATAACTCATTATAGCTCATTGACTAAGTTCGTTGAAATTTATATTGTGACTAGTTATGAAAAAGAAAAATATATTGCTAATAATGAATGTGAATCTTGCATAAAATTCAAATATTTTTCTGAAAATACAACTACTGGAGAATGTAGTAAAATCTCTGAAAATAAAGTTGCTAAGAAATTTGTTCCTAAAAATAAATATAGAATCCGCAGAGCATGGGTAGAAAAAGGAACGATTAACAGAAACACAAATGTTGTATCCTGTTTTTACTGCATGAGAAAAGGCCATACCTCAAACAAATGCAGAATTAAACGTTTTGGTGTTTCTAGTGGAAGATATGTTTGGGTTGCTAAATAATTTGAATCTAACCCAAAAGGACCCATACAAAGAAGTTGGGTACCTAAAATAGCTTGTTTGTTCCTTTTTTTGCAGGTATTACAGAAATCAAGAAAAGTCATGTGGTGTCTCGATAGTGGTTGCTCAAAACACATGACAGAAGACAAGACGAAGTTCACAAATTTTAAAGAAAAGGAACAAGGCTTTGTTACCTATGGTGACAACAACAAAGGAAGAATTCTTGGAAAAGGGGATGTAGGAAGCAAAGACACCTTGATGATCAAAGACGTGCTATATGTAGAAGGACTAAGGCATAACTTAATTAGCATAAGTCAACTGTGCGACAAAGGATTCAAGGTAACCTTTGAGAAGAATTCTTGCACTATTTTTAAGAATGATTCTTCTGAAATTGCATTAAAAGGAGTTAGACATAATAATATTTATTTAATTGATTTAGAAAATGCATCAAATAAAAATATTTCATGTTTAGTTGTTAAAGAGGAAAACCCATGGTTATGGCATAGGCGTGCTGCTCATATACATATGCAACAATTTAACAAACTTATATCTAGAGATCTAATAATTGGCTTACCTAAATTAAAGTTTGTAAAAGATAAATTGTGTGATGCATGTCAAAAGGGTAAAAAAGTTAAAAATTCCTTTCATTCAAAAAAATATTGTTTCTACTTTAAAACCTTTAGAACTTTTACATATGGATTTATTTGGTCCTTCAAGGATAAAAAGTTTTGGTGGAAACTATTATGCTTTGGTTATTGTTGATGATTTTTCAAGATACACTTGGACTTTGTTTCTCACTCTTAAAAGTGAAGCTTTTAAAGAATTTAAAAAGTTTTTTGTTTTAGTTCAAAATGAAAAGGATCTAAGGATAAAAGCTATTAGAAGTGACCATGGTGGTGAATTTCAAAATGAATTATTTGAAAATATTTGTGAAGAACATGGTATTTCTCATAACTTTTCTTCACCTACAACTCCCCAACAAAATGGAGTTGTAGAAAGAAAGAATAGATCCTTAGAGGAACTTGCTCGTACTATGTTAAATGAGAATAATGTTCCTAAACAATTCTGGGCTGATGTTGTGAGTACTGCTTGCTATGTTTTAAATAGAATGATAATTCGACCTATTTTAAAATGTACTCCTTACGAGCTTTTCAAAAATAGAAAACCAAATGTTTCCCATTTAAAAATTTTTGGATGCAAATGCTATGTTTTAAACACTGGAAAACTAAATTTGGGAAAATTTGATTCAAAAGCTGATGAAGGAATTTTTCTTGGATATTCTTTAACAAGCAAAGCATATAGAATTTTTAATAGAAAAACGTTCACAATAGAGGAATCCATACATGTTACTTTTGATGAAATTGTGGACCTTGAGGCAAAACCTCTTGAGTCAGAAGAATCTAATGCAGGAACAAGTGAAGATTCATCAAAGGAGACAAATGAAGAGAAGAATCATGACAATCCTCAAGATGAAGATTTAAATAAAATATGGCAACAACCTAGAGGATTATCTTTGGACAACATAATTGGCGATATCACACAAGGGGTAAACACAAGAAGTAATATTGTAAATTATTGTATGAATGTTGCTTTTGTGTCACAGATTGAACCGAAGAATATTAAAGAAGCCCTTCAAGATGAAAAATGGTTATCGCAATGCAAGAAGAACTCAACCAATTTGAAAGAAATCAAGTGTGGGAATTAATTCCCAGAAAAGACACTCATCAAGTAATTGGAACAAAGTGGGTGTTCAGAAACAAACTAGATGAAGAAGGAAACATCACCAAGAATAAAGCTAGGCTTGTGGCAAAAGGATATAGTCAAGAAGAAGGTATAGATTATGATGAGACATACGCTCCAGTTGCCAGGTTAGAGGCAATACGCCTACTTCTTGCTTATGCATCTATAATGGAATTTAAATTATTTCAAATGGATGTCAAAAGTGCTTTTCTAAACGGTTATATCAAAGAAGATGTATTTGTTGAACAACCACTTGGTTTTGAGGATTTTAAAAACCCAAATCACATCTACAAATTAAAGAAAGCACTATATGGTTTAAAACAAGAACCTAGATCTTGGTATGAACGTCTCAGCAATTTTCTTGTAGAAAATGGTTTCAACAGAGGAAAGATTGATTCAACATTATTTATTAAAAGAAGTGGAAAACATTTTCTAATTGTTCAAGTATACATAGATGATATTATTTTTGGTTCATCTAACGCAACTCTTTGCTAGAATTTTGCTAAGTCCATGCAGGGAGAATTTGAGATGTCAATGATGGGAGAACTTACTTTCTTCCTCGGACTTCAAATCAAACAAATGGAGGAAGGAACCTTTATATCTCAAACCAAGTATTGTAGGGAAATCCTTAAAAAGTTTGAGATGGACAATGCTAAAGAAGCATCAACTCCCATGGGAACATCCTGCTACTTAGACAAAGATGAGACAGGTAAAGAGGTAAGTCAGACCAAATACAGAGGTATGATTGGCTCTCTATTATATCTCACTGCTAGTAGACCTGATATCATGCAAAGTGTATGTGTGTGTGCTAGGTATCAGTCAAGCCCTAGAGAGTCTCATCTTATTGCAGTAAAACGCATTTTTAAATACCTTAAGGGGACAACATCCTTTGGTTTATGGTATTGATGAACGGGTCGCACCGCTCACAAAAGTTGATTGCACGAAAATAATGCAGTATAGTTACTAGGAAGTGACTCCTAGGTCGTCTCTCAAGGACCAATTTTTGGTGGTTCGATCTCAGATTAAACACGAAGTGGGGGGGGTTTGTGAATATGTTTGGATGCGATAAAATTAAAGTGGACTGGAAATTAAATAGAATTTAAAAACGTTGAAACAAATTTAAACACTGTAAAAACTGAACAGTAAAAGACAGTAAAAATGAAAAGCGGTAAATTGAGAAACGGTAAAATTAAACGATGTAGAAAACAATAAACGATAAAATAAAAGAGACGGTAAAATTAAAAACACTTGGACTGAAAATCAAATTCATCAAGGATTCAACATTTAAATTAAAATTCAAAACTTCAAATAAAATGAAAACCAAATGATCAAATGAACTACACCCTTCTTCAGAAATAAAATTCATACAGTATTTGAAAATAGAATTGAAAGTATGCTACTGGAATTGGAAATGGAAAAGGAATCAAATCACAACCTCCCCAAGAGGGGAGGAGAAAACCAGTACGTACTTCCTAATTCCTACTCCTAAAATCTAATAATATCTACTTTGCCTGCTACTGGATTTATAGCACTTCTCTGAAGTACTCCCGTGAACCCTCTTGTTTCTAGCAAGGATTGTCTTTTGTTCCTAAATGTGCCAAAGAATTAGGACAGGGGCCCTCCATTTCTTGTCTTCATCTTCAATTCCATGTTGGCCGAGAATACCACTTCCAGATGCTGCCTCCCTTCAATATGCTTGCAGCTGCTCCAACACGTCTTCTTCTTCAATTCTATGCTAGCCGAGAACACCACCTTCAGGAAGCATGCCTCTTCTTTCAACGTGGTCTTTTCTCCAACAAAGGTCAATCCCCAGATGAATCACCAATGGTTACAAAATTTTCTCCTCCACATGAAAAACGTTCCAGCCTTTGAATCCCTTCTTCTCTCTTCACGCTTCTGGCTTCTTCTTTGCTGGACTGCTAAGCTCTCCTTCTTCACTTGGACCAGCTGCTCCAACACGTCCCCATCTATTTTCTCTTTAAGCAAGCCGTGAACCTCTTCCTTCAACGTGGTGCTGCTGGATGCATGGAGTCTTTGCTGCTCCAGAGGGACGTGACTGTGTGTGTGAAGAGTGGTGCAGCTGCTGAAGTTGTTTTTGGCAGTAGCCGTGAGCTTCTTGTCTTGGTGTTTCATGGCTGCACTTAGTGTATTTACTTGAAGCTCCTCAATAGAAAGAAGGAGATTAAATTCCAATAGTGCAGCTGGGTAGAAGAACCATGAAATACTTCTTCATTTAGTGCTGGCTGCTGCCTTAAGCCGTGAGGAGTGCTCCTTCCATCTCTTCTCCAAAGAAAAAAAAAACAAGGAGGGCCCTCCACTTCTTATGTACATCCGTGAAGATTGTCCAACTTCTTCCCATTCTCCATATAAAATAATAAAACCCAAAAGCTTCCCAATATCAGCATTATGTGCCGAGTTATTGGCTTCTTCACATGTCTCTCCAATTGCATTATATTAAAATAAAAGAAACATTGGCTGCCACTTGTCCACACTTCCACTTAATTCTTCTACTCATTCACGTGTGATTCCATGTCATGCTTCCACATATGCATTAGGTGCTGCATGCTTCTTCATTTGGTGTTGCATTCCACGTAATGTGTCTCCATTTACATCATGCACTTAATATTAAAATAAGGGAGACAAGGCTATCCATTTCCACGTGAAGCTTCATACAAATTAACTTGAAAGCAGCCACTTCCTCTTTTCTTTCATATCAAATGATGCCAAAATGAAAGGACAAAACCGTGAGATTATTGCAATGTGGTCCCCCTCTTCCATTTCAATTCATTTGCTTCTTAAATGATTCCAAGCAATGGCCGTGTGATGTGTCTTGCTTCTAAGCCAATTTTTGCTCAATTTTCCTTTGATCAATACACAAATAAAATCAATGTAGCATAATTTCTTCTAAATGTCCCTAAAATATTTACAGAATTTTCCCTGCAATCAATAATGAAAATAATTAGCTCAGATAATTCAAATTAGTTAAAATAAGAATTTCCGATCAAATTAATCACAAATAGTAAAAATGGGAAAATACTGGACATTTAAGCACAATTCCTTGATTAACTCTAGCACAATAAACTAAGTGAAGTGAAGAAAATAATGATTCATCAAAATAGACCACACTTAGTCTTTTGCACTCCTGGGCAAAATTAAGACGCAAATCAGGGAATGGTTCAAAGGACATCAAAGGACTGACACAGGCGCAGCATACAGAAGACAAACACTCTCAAGGAAACAAAGAGAATTTACGCTGTTCTCAAGAAATCTGGACAGATAAAAGATGTAGAAATTATCCAACACAGAATCAAATAAAGCATATACTTACAGAAATCATCCAAGCAATTCACAGTATGGAAAAATAATTAATCAGCTCAAGAGGTGATTTAAAAATAACATAACCTCACAGATGCACTAATAGTGTTTCTCTCAAGTGTTTAAGGTAAATAATTTCAACTCAATGTACTCAAGAAAACAAACACAAGTAGACTTGGCAAGCTTCTAACATCAACACTTAAAACATATGCATGTTCAGATCTAAAGGTCTTTCAGGGTTGTAATGGGGCCAAGGACAAGGGAGGATAAATATGGATAAGTAGATATAGCCCAAAAGAAATAGAGGAGCAATGGGGAATAAGTGGAAATACAGTAAAATTTCGCCCAAACCTCTAATTCAATCCTCAGCTTGACTCCATTCTTCACAAAATTATTTTTCATTTTTCTATTTTTCTCATCATCATTTTTTCCATCCTGTCTATTTTTTTATTACGCAACAGGATATAATTCATATTTTCAGCACAAGATGAGCAACCAACTAGCCAATTCATCAGAATCCCCAAGGAGACCACACTTATTCACAAAACACTTCTATAGCTCCAGACTTTCCTAAGGTTAAGGTAATCATATATTTTTCACTTAGGATCAGTGTATGAGCTTCAACACAAAGAAATATATACAGTATAGGCTCAAAGGGGTTATCAAAGGATAATAACAAGGTAGGCTTATTTGGCTAAAGAGGCTCAAGAACAAAAAATGCCTTTATCACGTCTGAACATGCATATCAATCAAGTATATCAAAAAAAATCAAGCCAAGGCATATGTGCAAGCATTCAAGATACATATCACACACAAGAAAGAAAATTAAGTGGCTCAAATCTCACACAGGGTATTCGTCACAATCAAATCAACCTCTTAAACACATAATCATCTTTCCAGGCAGAGAAAAACAAGGATTTTAAACCATAAGTATTAATGAAGTGAAGGAAAAATCTACAACTTAGACATCATCCAGAAATCAAGAGAAAAATGTAAAATTTATTGCACACAAAACTCGATAAAAATAACTTAAAACAGAAAAAATTTAACACTCAAAAACAAAAAAATTTAACACACAAAATACAATCTAACAGAAAAATCGAAATTTCTCCCCAGTAGACCACACTTAAATCACACAATGTCCTCAGTGTGTTACAATCATCAGATTATCAATTTCAGAGCAGTCAAATAATATAGACAAGTGCAATAAAAAGTTAGGAAAAATGGGAAGAAATTTTTCAGTAACATCCATCAGTAGATGTTATCAGGGACATCCATCAGCAGATGTCTAAAACACCTAGCATCCATCAGTAGATGCTAATAATTTTTATTATTATTATTTTTTTTTTATTTTTTTTTTATTTTATTTTATTTTATTTTATTTATTTATTTTTTTTTAAATGAAAAAGGAGACCTGTACTGTGACAACAGTCTCGGTGACAATGACCGGAACTGTTGCTACAGTGGCAGAAATTTAGGCTATAAAAGGGCACTCCTCCGCGTCCAGCGCCATTTCCAGACCTCTCACTCTCTCTCTACTCCTCTCTGCTTCTCTCTCAACTCTCTCTCCGCTCTCTTCTCTCTCTGCTCTCTCCTGAGCGTCTGGATCTGTGAGGAAGCTTTGTCCCCGCGCCTTCTGAAGATCTGAGATCTGCGCAGAGCCTCTGTCCCTGCGTCTTCTAAAGAGTCTGAGTGAGATCCGCGAAGAGCCTCTGCAAGCCTACTTCCCCAGGTAAGTCCTCTGCTCCTGGATCTGCCTTTCTTCTTTTTCTTTTTAAGTTTCCAGATCTTTCACTGCTTTCTTTTCCTTTCTCTGCTTTCCAGTCTTTCCCTTTCAGTATTTCCTTTATTTTTCATCTCTGCCCTACTCTCTTTACTGCTTTCCATCTTCTTTCTGCTGTTATACCTTCCTGCTTTCCTGCTTTCTTTCTTCTCCTTTTCAATATTTTCATTTTTATTTTTTTGAAATTTAAACACTTAAACACATAAAACACAACTGTCTAAAAACTTAAGGGGTATATCGGCTGGAAACCAGACGTTAATCTCCCTTCGATTGAAGGTATTGCAGAGACAATCGGGTAGAACAACGCCACGTACCCCACTTAAAACTAAATAAACACATAAACATAATATACAAGAACAATATGGACAAGAACAACCGGACAACTGGACATAGATCCGTTTAGGACCCTTTGCGAGGACCGTGAAACAGATCTGAGACCAAAAACTGAAACATCAAAGCATGACTGGACAAAATAAATCTGAAAGGAAACAAGAACAAATAAAGAAAACACTGAATTAAGAATCTAATGTTTTTATGTTTTTTTTTTTTTTTTTTTTTTTTTTTATGTTATGCTTTTTTTTTCTTGTTTTTGTTCTTTTTATATGTATTTATTTTTTTATTTATGTATTTAAGTATTTGTATATTACGAGAGGAAGGATGAGTGATACGGAATCAGAGAGATATACCAGTCAACGGTGGCGTCCTACCGACGATCAAATCAAGATGATGACCAAAATATTCAACTATGGGGTCACACACCCAAGCCGAGCGCAAGTCGTCGAGATCGCGTCTCGACTAAGGGCTTTCGGCGAAGCCACTGAATACAACGTACACTGCTGGTTCAACAACCACGGCAATCGGGTCAAGCGCTGGCAAGCGGAGATAGACCCCACTGGCACTCTCTTTTCACAATTGCCGCTATACATGTACGGTAAGACCTCTGATCACACCTCCAATGAATTTTCCATTCCTCTTCTATTATTAACACAAGTTTTTTATTTTTATTTTTATTTTTTTTTTATTATTTTTTTTTTGTTTGAAAGAAAACAACTGGGTGATTATGAGGGCACCGAGGCTGCTGAATCTGTTTCCCGTTCCGATCATCATTGACGATGATAGAGATGAGAGACAAATCCCTCCACCCAAGCTTCTCACATTCCGAACCAGAGCTCCCTCAACGGAGCTCTCCCTTAGACCACCACAACCAGCTCGAGAATTCTTCCAGTTTTAATGTTTTGTTTATTTATTTTTTTTTTTATGTTTTTGTTGGCCGAGTGTGGCCAGAATATTAATGAGGACTGTAATATGAACACTTATGTTTTTTATGTTTTTAATTTTTTTTTTTATGTTGTTTTTGTTTTTTATTTGGTTTGTAATATTAACGATCAGAAATGATCGACCCCCGAACAACTTAAATTTCATATATCAACTGCAATTTTATTTTCAGATCTGTTCAATTTCCATTCACCAATACTGTAATTTTTTTGCAATGATGAATGAAATCTTTCTTAGTCAAATTTTTCAATCAATAATCTGTATGCAAACAACTAAGAAATTATATTTACAGTGAAGGAAAATAAGGAAAAATAAGATCTGAAGTGAAAATTTTTATTGGTATGAAATAATAAGATACTGAGGGTCGAAATAAAATCAAGGAATACGCAAAACAATTTTTGAATTTTTGAAAATTTTTTTTTTTTTATAAGGATAACAATGTGAAAACTAAGAAAAAAAAATAATTATACATAACAGAATACAGATTTGGCACGCTTTTAAACAAAAACAATTTTATCACAAAATATTTTTTATTTTTTTATTTTTTATTTTTAAAGATAACAATTACAAAAACTAAGAAGAAAAGGAAAAACAAACTTAAAAGAAAAACAAAATGCAGAATCTCCCCCAGACCACACTTAAACTACAATGTCCTAAACGTGTTCTAAGCATAAGATCATCAATTAAAACACTAAACAGATAAAGGACAAATGCAATAAAAGTAGGAAAACGGGGAAGAAAGAAAAAGAAAACTCCCCTGGATTATGGTGGCAGTTGCCAAAATTGGACAATCAGGAAGATGTTTTTCGCCTCGGGATCCAATATGAAAGTGTTGAGGATGAACTGCTTCATCCTCCAGATCTGATCAAGCAATGAAATGTCTTCCATCGCTGGATCTAAGCAGAAAAAATTGTTGATGATTGGGTTCAGCAGGTGCCAATTGATTTTCAAACCGTTTTGTAAGCTTGCACCTTTGTCTTCAATTGTGGGTGTTTGTTGATGCAATACATGTACACCTCCTGCAACATGGTTAGTGCAATGTGGTTCCAAAGAGATGTTATGCAGAGGTATAACACCCAATCCCAATTCATCATACTGAGCCTTAGATAAATCCTCATAACATGAATCAATTTCTAAATTGCATGCAATATTAATCATAGATTCAGAGTCATGTTCAGTGCATGAAGAATAACCATTCGAATGTGATAGTAAAAAGCGGTTCTCTTCATGCACAGAGGAAAAATTAAAATCAGACTCAGCAAGAATATAGTCATTAGCATACCGATCATCATCACAATCAACATAATAATCAAATTGTGGTATGCTTACCTCCTCTTCCTTGAAGATTTCTAGAGTGTGGGAAGGTGAAGGTGGTCTACCTGGTTCAGGATTACTGCTTACTTCTGCCGGGTCCCCAAAATTTTCATCAGTCTCCTCAGGTGCAAGAGTGGCCATCTGCCTGATCTGATCACTCAGATTCTGCATGGCAGCTTGAGTTTCCATGCTCTCTTGCTTGAACTGCATGTTCCCTTTCTGAAACTGAATGTTCTGCATTGTCATCTGCTCTAGTAACTCCTTTAATGTAGGTTCAGAAATAGAAGGCTGAGGAGTTATTTGAATAGGAGAATCATACTGCTGACTCTCATATTGTGGAACTGGCTCCCAAAGAGAGCTCTCAGAAATTGGATGATGGAACATATTGTTCTCATCATAAAAATCAGCAGATTTAAAATCAAAGTAATATGCAGAATAAGAATCATAATCACAGACATTGGCAGAATAAGCATTATTCACAACATTAAAATAGGTAGACATGGAAAAATAAAAAGTAAAAACTAAAAACTAAAAATTACGAATCAGATAAAACAAAACACATTTATACATGCTACAAGCACACACAAGACAGAACATCAATAGTAAAAATTTTTAATTAATTTTTTTTTTTTTTTTAATTTTCAAATTTTTTTTTTTTAATAACAACTAAATACAGAACATAGCACAATTAAACACATATATACACAATATATATTAACACAGCATAATCGAAAAACACAGCAAAAATCTAAAACAAAAAACCTGGAACTGAAGTGACAACGCCGCCAAAATTTGTTGAAGGTGTCGTTATCGCCTGCAAAAATATACAAGACAAAACACACAAAACAAACATATTAACAGAACAAAACTAAACACAACAAAAATCTAAAACTAAACCTCCATTGGTCCCCGGCAACGGCGCCATTTTGATGAACGGGTCGCACCGCTCACAAAAGTTGATTGCACGAAAATAATGCAGTATAGTTACTAGGAAGTGACTCCTAGGTCGTCTCTCAAGGACCAATTTTTGGTGGTTCGATCTCAGATTAAACACGAAGTGGGGGGGTTTGTGAATATGTTTGGATGCGATAAAATTAAAGTGGACTGGAAATTAAATAGAATTTAAAAACGTTGAAACAAATTTAAACACTGTAAAAACTGAACAGTAAAAGACAGTAAAAATGAAAAGCGGTAAATTGAGAAACGGTAAAATTAAACGATGTAGAAAACAATAAACGATAAAATAAAAGAGACGGTAAAATTAAAAACACTTGGACTGAAAATCAAATTCATCAAGGATTCAACATTTAAATTAAAATTCAAAACTTCAAATAAAATGAAAACCAAATGATCAAATGAACTACACCCTTCTTCAGAAATAAAATTCATACAGTATTTGAAAATAGAATTGAAAGTATGCTACTGGAATTGGAAATGGAAAAGGAATCAAATCACAACCTCCCCAAGAGGGGAGGAGAAAACCAGTACGTACTTCCTAATTCCTACTCCTAAAATCTAATAATATCTACTTTGCCTGCTACTGGATTTATAGCACTTCTCTGAAGTACTCCCGTGAACCCTCTTGTTTCTAGCAAGGATTGTCTTTTGTTCCTAAATGTGCCAAAGAATTAGGACAGGGGCCCTCCATTTCTTGTCTTCATCTTCAATTCCATGTTGGCCGAGAATACCACTTCCAGATGCTGCCTCCCTTCAATATGCTTGCAGCTGCTCCAACACGTCTTCTTCTTCAATTCTATGCTAGCCGAGAACACCACCTTCAGGAAGCATGCCTCTTCTTTCAACGTGGTCTTTTCTCCAACAAAGGTCAATCACCAGATGAATCACCAATGGTTACAAAATTTTCTCCTCCACATGAAAAACGTTCCAGCCTTTGAATCCCTTCTTCTCTCTTCACGCTTCTGGCTTCTTCTTTGCTGGACTGCTAAGCTCTCCTTCTTCACTTGGACCAGCTGCTCCAACACGTCCCCATCTATTTTCTCTTTAAGCAAGCCGTGAACCTCTTCCTTCAACGTGGTGCTGCTGGATGCATGGAGTCTTTGCTGCTCCAGAGGGACGTGACTGTGTGTGTGAAGAGTGGTGCAGCTGCTGAAGTTGTTTTTGGCAGTAGCCGTGAGCTTCTTGTCTTGGTGTTTCATGGCTGCACTTAGTGTATTTACTTGAAGCTCCTCAATAGAAAGAAGGAGATTAAATTCCAATAGTGCAGCTGGGTAGAAGAACCATGAAATACTTCTTCATTTAGTGCTGGCTGCTGCCTTAAGCCGTGAGGAGTGCTCCTTCCATCTCTTCTCCAAAGAAAAAAAAACAAGGAGGGCCCTCCACTTCTTATGTACATCCGTGAAGATTGTCCACCTTCTTCCCATTCTCCATATAAAATAATAAAACCCAAAAGCTTCCCAATATCAGCATTATGTGCCGAGTTATTGGCTTCTTCACATGTCTCTCCAATTGCATTATATTAAAATAAAAGAAACATTGGCTGCCACTTGTCCACACTTCCACTTAATTCTTCTACTCATTCACGTGTGATTCCATGTCATGCTTCCACATATGCATTAGGTGCTGCATGCTTCTTCATTTGGTGTTGCATTCCACGTAATGTGTCTCCATTTACATCATGCACTTAATATTAAAATAAGGGAGACAAGGCTATCCATTTCCACGTGAAGCTTCATACAAATTAACTTGAAAGCAGCCACTTCCTCTTTTCTTTCATATCAAATGATGCAAAAATGAAAGGACAAAACCGTGAGATTATTGCAATGTGGTCCCCCTCTTCCATTTCAATTCATTTGCTTCTTAAATGATTCCAAGCAATGGCCGTGTGATGTGTCTTGCTTCTAAGCCAATTTTTGCTCAATTTTCCTTTGATCAATACACAAATAAAATCAATGTAGCATAATTTCTTCTAAATGTCCCTAAAATATTTACAGAATTTTCCCTGCAATCAATAATGAAAATAATTAGCTCAGATAATTCAAATTAGTTAAAATAAGAATTTCCGATCAAATTAATCACAAATAGTAAAAATGGGAAAATACTGGACATTTAAGCACAATTCCTTGATTAACTCTAGCACAATAAACTAAGTGAAGTGAAGAAAATAATGATTCATCAGTATCCTTCAGGAGCTGAGCCTAGTCTTGTAGGATTTTCTGATGCTGATTATGGAGGTTGTAAGATAGATAGGAAAAGCACTAGTGGAACCTGTCACTTTTTAGGTAGTTCCTTAGTCTCTTGGCACTCTAAGAAACAAGCCTGTGTAGCCTTATCAACCACCGAAGCTGTATACATTGCTGCGGGTAGTTGTTGTGCACAAATCTTATGGATGAAACAGCAATTAGAAGACTATGATATTCATTTAGATCATATTCCGCTTAAGTGTGATAACACAAGTGCTATAAAACTTACCAAAAATCCTATCATGCATTTTAGAACCAAGCATATAGAAATTAGGCATCACTTCATTAGAGACCATGTCCAAAAAGGCGATTGTGAAATGGAATTCATAGATTCTAAGCATCAATTAGCGGACATTTTCACCAAAGCATTGCCTAAGGATAGATTTTTTGAGCTTAGAAGAGATCTAGGCATATTAGAAATAGTAAAATAGGCATTCTTGGACTTAATATTGCATTTTTCGTTGCTTAACGTGTTTAATCTGCGTGTAAATCGATTAAAAGCGTTACCTACACATTTACGAATGGTTTAATCGATTAATTCTTGGATTAATCGATTACTTAATCGATTAAAATTGCATTTAATCGATTAAATGCGCTCTAAACTGTTTTTTTTTAAAAAAAATGTTGCAGTTTTCATTAAAATTAGTCGTTGCCAACAGCTATTAACGGGAAAAATCCCAAAATCTGAACGTTGGGGAGCATTCTTGAGCCTATTTATACCCCACTTGGTCCCCACTTTCCATACTTGAACCAATCTTGAGCATATCCCTCTTGCTTTCGCCTTTCTTTGACCAAAATCTTTGTTTTCCATCCATCTCAATGGCTGAACCTTCAAGAAGAAGGAGAAGAAGAACAAGTGGAGTTTCGGAGAATAATGTTTGCAGAAGAGATGCTACCATAGAAGGGTGGCTTTCCGATGAACAAGATCAACAATCATTCTCACAATTTTGGAAGGAAAGGAAGCTCATCAAACAAAAATTCATTGATCTCGCTTGTTATACATCCTACACCTTCTCCTTTCCCAATCTCATCATTGAACAAGGAGTTCAACACATAATGGAACTCCATGGAAGGTACTATCCGGATCTTGTTCGCATCTTCTATTTTAATTTAAAGGTTCGTGATGGGGTTTTCCAAACAAGGGTGAAAGGTGTGGACATTGTCTTGGACAATGCCATTTGGAAAAATGTAGCAAAAGTCCCTGTTTTAGAAAATTCTCAAATTATTCCAAATGACTTTGCTCAATTCAATAAGATAGCAGTGTACCAGTCATTTCTCCGCAATCCTCGACAACACAATGCTCGTCTCTTCCTTGCTGGTGGACTCAAGATGGAAGAACGCCTTTTGCACTACCTTATTGTGTGGCTTTTGTGCTGATGGAATCCTACTTGACTTAGTCTTTCTTTTGTATTTTTACCTTTCCTAGCTTAGCTCTTAAGGAGCATGGGTTATTATAAATACCCAACTCCTCTTTTGTAATAGTACTTTTGAGATTAATGAGAATTAGACTTTCTGAAATAGAAACTATTCTCTCTTGAAAGTCAGGCTAGAGAGTCCCAAGACTACCTCTAGCCACCTTCCAAGCACCTTCTTCATTCTCTCATTTTTCCATGTTAACCATTGTGCTTCTCACTCCTCCACGCTGCACCACTCGTCAGAGGCCACATCTTCCACTTATCACGTCAGCGTCCCGTGCCTCGCCACATTACTTCTTCCCTTACGCATCAGAGGTACACATCCTCAACATTTCACACTCGCAACTTCTTCTTTGAGAGCAATTTCCTCTCTCGTAAGCTCATTTTCTTCAACCTCAAATTCCATTTTGCATATTTTCTCGTTTCCGTCCACTAGAGTGTTCCTCTGTCACCATTCCACAATCAATTTCTATTTTGCAACCCTAGATCCAGACTTTCCATCGATTGATTTCCCTTTTTCTACCGTTTAATCCACTTTTCTTTGAGTAATCTAGCTTTCCTACCGTTTAATCTTGAGTTTGAACCGATTCATCGGATCATTTTGAGATTTTCCCCTTTTCTAGGGTTTCCTTCGTGTCTCTAAGGTTATCTCCCGATTAAACCTTAGATCTTAGGGTTTTCTTGAGTCTGTTCTTAGTTTAGTAGGTTTCCTTTGAGTAAACTCTGAATCTAGAGTTTCGTTTATTTTCCGCTGCATTCGTCTCTGGAGGAAGCTTCGAAGGAGCTCGCACAGCTTCAATCGGTCTCTCCTCGGGCATTCGTCCATCAAGTGGTATTCAGAGCAAGGTCGAACACGCTTCGAAGGTAAGTATCTCTATTTCGATTCTTGTTTCAATTTGATTCGTGTCTCTGTCTTTGTTTCTAGTTTTGTGTTTCGATTCGGTCTTGTCTGATTCATATTTTGTTCATTTTGATTATGATTCGCGTTTCTGTTTTATGTCATCCTCTGTTCGTTTTGTCTCGTTGTTCATCATTTTTGAGTTGTTCATCATTTTCCTTTAATGTTGTGATTTGTTTTTCTGATCTCAGTTGTTGCGAATCCTTTTTGTGTTTCGTGTTTTGAATCTCTTCTTGCGTTTAGGTTTCCAAGTTGCGTTTCCTGTGCCTTGAGTCTTATTTCATTTTAATTCGGTGAATCTTCTTATTTGAGTCTTTTAAGTTTTAAAATCTACTTCTGTTTTGTCTATGTCATGTTGCTTTACTTATTTTGTCATTTTAAATCTGTGTTTAATTGGTTTAGTATTCAATTTCGTGAGTACTTGAAGTTAACCTTGGTGTAATTTCTGTCAAGCCTCAAAAGCTATGACTCATTCGAATGAATAAGCTGGCTGACAGATTTCCATTGGCAATTTTGAATGATTGCATTGTCATATCTAATTTGAGTTTGGTTGTTACTCACAAATGCACATCATATGAGCTATGAAAAGTTTAACTAAGAGCTCGGGTATTTGTACTTGGCAGTAGTTAGAATTGACTTTTGATTTGCAAGTTTCCTTTGAATTCATTGTTATCTGTGAACTATGTTTGGTTCTATAAGTTGAACTGCTAGCCAGTAACAAGTACACATCTCATAAGCAATGAAATACATGGCATAGCTTGGTGGTACTTTGTGAAAACACAGCATTCTCTTGTTTCAATTACACCGAGTTTGAATCTGTCTTAGTGTCTTCTGTGTGTGGTTGTATTCTATACTTAGTATTAGATCATTACTAAGTTCTAACATCAGTACATCCTAGAGTCATTGTGTCTGAGTGCTTTAATTTCTTTTCTGCAGAATTAAATTTGATTTGACTTGTGTTACTGCACATTTGTGTCAAAGTTGTTCTGGCTTAAAATTTGTAAGTGGTTGATGATTAAGTCCACAAAAATCTGCATCACATCAGCAGTACTTGTAATCTTGTACAAAACAACCACTAAATCTGTGATTTGAATTTGAACCTAGCAGTAACACTTGTAATTGGAGTTGATTCTACTGATTTCATTGTAAAACAGTGCATAAGGCTGAAATTAACAATGTTAGATGCTGCACTACAATTCTGAAATAAAGTGAATCAGTTTGAACATTTGTTTACAAAAATTCTGCAATTTGTTTTTGATTTTTTTTATTGCTTTTGAAATCTACTCTAGAACTGATCTTAGGATCCTGTTTGAGTGCTTACTGTGATCAAAAGCTTTGTTTCTTGCTTGTCATTGTTGAATGTTCTAGTTTTGTCTCAATGCATGTGTATTCTATTCTGCTGTTCTTAATTTGAGCTTTAATTGTGTTTTTCATCTAATCTAGAGTCCGTCTACAGTGGTTATTGTATTGTGTTGTCAATTCATTTGCTTTAGTGGTTGTCCTGTTCTGTTCTACCTGTCTGTCCATTACTTTGATCTTTGCCTAGCCATTTCTTTATTACTTGAGAAGCTTTTTCACTCTGGATTTCTGGAAATTGAAAGAAGGTTTGTGTGCTTGGTAGCATCTTAGGTGGTGGTGGTCTAAAAGACTCTCAAGTCTTGAACTGCCAAGGGAGAATCTCCCTTCCAAACCTTTCCATTTTGAGTGCTTTAAGCTTTTAAAAAGAAGCCTGAGTGTTATGAGTTTTGTAAGGCTGATTTGGCCTAATTCCTTGGCACTTTGAAATAGAGAATTCATTGTTAATCTAACTGTTTTGTGATTGTTCATTGTGCAGGAAAAGAAATTGGATCAATTAGATTGGAGCAGTTGTGATTTGCTTAAACTGACATTGCATTCATTTTTGATTATAAACTGCTTGCTGAAATCATTGAGATATTATATGTCTGAATGTGATTACTGATTTCATGGTTTGCTTACAATTGTTGAAATCTGTTGAATACTTATTAGCACCATCACTCTTTCGTTGTTGAGATCATTTTTTTCCAAATGCATATAGAAAATATTTTCCTGGTATTAATCACATGCAGATTTCAGTTTTGTTCAGATTGATTGATTGAATACCCTTGCATGTCACCTAGTTAGTTGTTCATGGACTGATTTATGCATGAATTGATTTGCTTGGAGTAATTAGGCTTGTGCATGAACTTGTTTTAACTGCCAAAGCATCATTCCATTTGAAGAAGTTACTAAAGCACTTATTTTCCAATTCTGACGTTATGGTTGAATTAAGCACATAATTCTTTTACCCATTGGATTGATCAGAATTTAAATTAGAATTGAATGGTTGTTTAAATCAGTTTAGTTTAGCTTTGAATTACACCCATTGCATCTGGTTTAATATCCATATCCTTGTGTATTTTGCTGGAGTTGGTGCAATTTCTGTGAGCAGATCTGAAACGAATCAGTGCAGGGAGAAAGTGAAGAATGAATCTGCTGATTAGTTGAGCACAAGGAAGAACCTACAACAAAGTCCACTAAAACCAACAACTAGAAATAGCATTAATCAGGGAAGTTGCTTAGCTATATTGCTTCTATTTGTTTAAACTGTTTGTGTTATAGCTTGCAATTTGTTGGATGTTGTGATTTGATGAATTGAAATCTGGTTTGATTTTGAAGTGTGCAGAGTTGATACTTGAGAGTTTAGCTTGAGCAGAAATTTACTGAGAAGACAAAAACCTAAGCAATTCATGTGGAAGCTTTGAACTGAAGGGAGTTATTTACTTTAATTGCTTCTGATTGTTTACATTGCTTTGGTTTAAAATTGTTCATTGTGGACTGCATGAACTGCTGATTTAGTGTGAATTTTCTGTGTAGTTTGGGAAAAGCAATATTGATGGTACTGTAGCATATTGTAAATTGTGAGCTGTTTCAATGAAGACAGTAGCAGCCATCTGAACTAAAGGGAGTTTTTTTTATCTCAAATTGCTTTTGATATGCTTAAATTCTTTAGTATGGTCTGCAATCATTAGGATTAGAATTGTTTGATCTGCTGATTTTGTTGGATTTATGTCTGCAGAGCTTATGTGAATGAATCATTACTTGAGCAAAATATTACTGAAGAAACAGTAGCAGAAACATCTCAATGTGGAGCTTGAAACAGGCTAGAAACAATCATTCAAATAGGGAAGTTGTCTAACTTGCCCTTTGTTGTGAATTGCTATTCTGTTTTAGCTTGTAAGTGATGTAAATGATAATATTGCATGAATATCCTGTTGATTTTGGTTGAAAATTAACTGTGTAGAATACTTGGAACAATTTAAGAACAAAAGCAATTCTATTAGCTGTCAGGATCAACAAGTGCACACGTGAAGGCCAGAGAATAAAAGGGAAGTTCTTACTGTTATGTGTTTTCATTGTGCAATTTGTTCTAGTTAAGGAAATTTTGATTGCAGCTCTGTGCATTTACTTTTGTAGGATTGAACTGGCCTGGAAAATTCAAGACAAATTGATGCTAGAAGCAACAACAAAGTTGAGCATGAAGTGGACCAGGACCAGGACCGTAGCAACCTAGCATAGTTATTTTCTTTTGTAATTGTTTTCCTTTAATTTGTTTGTAATAGGCTTGTGTTAGCCTACTGTTAGTTTCATTTTTGTTGTGTAAAAGGGCCTTTTATAAAGTCCAAGTTCTTTGGAAGTGTCCTTGGTGCTCTTTCAAACTCTTGGCAACTTTATTTGCTTTTATTTTTTTAGCATAGCTAGACAGGTGAATGTGTCTTGTTAGCCAAAGCTACTGATAACAGTTGAAAAACTGTTATTTTCATGCTTAAAATTGATACTAAAAGCAACCTTTATACTTAGAAACTAGCTTGAAATCATACTTTTATTCATATTTTCAGAAATAAGAGAGCTGGACAGGTTTATGCTTGATTTCAGTGTTTTTGTGCAGGTTTTAAGGTGAATTTGGTGAAAGAAGTGAAGAAGGAGAGAGATGAAATCAGAAAAGACATTAAAAAGTGCAAAAGGAGAAGCCGAAATCACCGCTCAGCGGCAGTTTACCGCTGAGCGACACTCAGGAGCTTACGGGAGATCCGCTGAGGGGAAAAATGGCCGCTGAGGGGAAGAAACGACTCACGCACTTACCGCTGAGCAGTACTTTACCGCTGAGCGGCACACTTATGGGCTTGGACCTAGATTTTTTGTAATTTTAGAATAGTATTTAAGCTTTAGGATGTCCTAGGGTTTGTATCTTTGGCAGAAACGAGGCAAACACTCTCTCTTCCACCCCTTTGAAGGAGGATCTTGGATGCTCAGGCTACCTCTTCACCTTTCTAGGGTTTTATCCTTCATTCTTTCATTATTGTTCATCTAGGTTCACCATGAATATGGTGAACTAAACTCTGTATGTTTGTTGGGGAATCAATGTAATCTTTTGAAGCTCTTATATATGGAACCTGTTTTTACATCTTTTAATTAAGACTTATGCTTTCTTTCATCATTAGTTAGGGTTTTTCCTCTTTGCTTAATGCTTGCATTGTTTAACTCATTCGATGCATGATTATTGGTTTTGTCGATACGGGAACGTACGGGGAAGTCTAGATCCGGGGAATTTCTCCCAATATTATGTTGGTTGTCGTTAAGCTCCTGCACTTATGAACTGATCATTAGGAATGCTAGGAATTGTATGAATTCGTGATTAGGGAGAAGCCTTCTAGAAAGGTACTTTAGAGAGTGGCATTAACAATGATGATTTGAATGTTGAATTCCTAAAATATATGAGAGTGGATAAGATGAAATTGAACCCCCAACAACATATTCATACATAAATTTCATTGAAAGTGTTTATCTTTTGCTTTTTGCCATTGATCAAAACTTCATGCATACATGTTTATTTTCTGTCTTGCATATAAAATCTCAATTATTGCGTTTGTAAGTCTTAGCTAATCAACAAATCACATAACTAAACTAGGCCGTGAGTCCTTTGGGAAGAACGATACTTGGTCTTACCAAGTTTATTACTTGAACGATTCGATCATACTTGCCGATTGAAAAACAAGTTTGTGACATCATATTTTGGTGCTCATAAATTTGTCCATCAAGTTTTTGGCGTCGTTGTCAGGGACTCTGGTTTAACTGGTTAATTTGTGTGATTATTGATTATCTTTGACTTTAATTTTGAATTTCTGTTTTTATCTTTCTATTTTTATTTTATTTTATTTTATCTTATTTGATTTGACTTGATTTGATTTGATTTGATTTGATTAGATTAGATTTTATTTTATTTTATCTTATTAGATTAGATTAGATTTTATTTTATTTTATTTTATTTTATTCTATCTTATTTTATTTTATCTTCTGAATCTTTTATCTTCTGAATATACATCTTCTCCTATATCTTTTTGTGCTAACAAATATTTTCTAGAGTTTTGTGCCTAATGTTTGAAGGATGCAATTCGAACAAGAATTTAATAGGCACTCAATTCTACTAAGGTAATTTCAATCACTGGTGGGATCTCACTCAAGCATGGATAATGATCAATTTTGGCAAGCTGTCGAACAATTTAAGAATCTACCACCACAACAAAGGCAGAAAAAACCCTCTCTATCGGGAAGAAGGATAACGTTGGAGGAGGCAGTTCAACAGTACATACAGATACCTGATTGTCATCACAAAACCACTCAAGCTGCCAAAGAATTTGATAGGCCGCCACCACAACAATGGCAGCAACAACCCTCTCCATCAGTAAATTTTGATGACACCCTTCAACAATTTTTGAAAAATTCTGACTCTACTCAGAAAAGCATTGAAGAATCATGTAAAAGGATGGAGATGCACCTTCGTTTCATTAGTCAAAAATTGAATGTTAAGGTTAATACTGAAGTTAACCTTAAGGAGGAAGGTCAAGCCATTGTCACTGAAAGTGACAAGATTTTTGCGGAGAAAATAATAGAGAGAGATGAGGAAAAGATAGAGAGAGAAGAAAAAGAAGAGTTGAGTGAGAAAGATAAAGATCATGAAAAAGAAAAAGAAGTGGTTGAGAGAGAAGAGAGGAAGAAAATTTGTGTGAAAATAAAGAAGTTAAGAAGAAAAAGAGAAGGGAAGAAAAAAATAAGAGAAAAGAAAAAGATAAAATTTGGGGAGAGGAAGCATAAGAAAAAGAAGATGAGAGGAAAGAAGAAGGAATCATATGAAAAATCCCATCCTCATCTAAAGAAGAATCATAGGAAGGAAAAGAAATTTAAGTGCTTTATGGAAATCTTCAAGAAATTGGAGATTAAAAATCCTATGATTGAGACACTGCAACAGGTTCCTGGTTTGATCAAATTTTTGAAGAAGTTCAGTAGAAAGAAGAAAAAGAAGAAGGAACTTGAGCTTTACTAGGTCAAGCTAATGACGTTAAAAGAGCGCTTGCTGGGAGGCAACCCAGTGGATTTAAAAACTTTTGATTTGGTTTTGTAACTTTTAATTTGTGGACATTATTTTGTAAATATTTTGTTGGATACAGCATCTACTGAAGGATGCTAGGTGGTTAAGTATCTACTGAAGGATACTAAGTTTGTAACACCTACTGATGGGTGTTGGTGAGAAAATTTTGCACCTACTGATGGGTGCTGGTAAGTCTGTAACACCTATTGATGGGTGTTGGTAAGTTTGAAACACCTACTTATGGGTGTTGGTGGATTTTGGGTCAGGCTCATGACGTTAAACAAGCGTTACCTGGGAGGTAACCCAGTTGTTTATTGTTTTTGTTTTTTTTTTTATTTTAGTTAGGGTTTGCATAAGTATTTTAAACATTGAATTGCAGGGAACCAGTGAGGGGCATGTCTAGGAGGCACGTAGGTTAAGAAAAGAAGGAGAAGAGCACATCACGAAAGTGCCGCTGAGCGGCAACTTAGCGCTGAGCGGTACTCTCGCAGAATGGGCTTTAGTTCCCCTTAGCGGAACCCGAGCCCATTAGGGTATTTTTATACCCTAAGCTGTGCAAATGCTTTTATTTTCAGGCTCTTCTCTGCACACACACTCCCACATACCTTTTCAAAGGTTCTCTAAAACTTTTCCCTCATCCCTCTTTAGAAAATCTTCCTTCCACTCACTTGCTCACTAGTTTTCCATCTAAGTTTGGGGTTGGGAGAGAGCATCATTGAAGGGGCTGATTTCTTCATTATGGTTTACTAATGCTTAACAATGTATCTTTTGGTTTTGTGAATTATGTTTGATGCAGGGATGGCCTCCTCATCGGGCAAAAAGAATCAAGACTATAAGATCCAAGAAGAGGAAGATACAAAGGACAACTCAGATTGATGAGGAGCTGAGATAACATTTACTGATCAATGCTATCATATGCTTATGCTTTTGTTGGTTTAAGTTTTCTGAACTTATTTGTTTTTGTTTTTAGATTAGGGTTTGATGTACTCTATTTGAAACCTGGTTTCTTATGATGGTTTGCTATTAACTGTGATTGTTTGATAAGTAATGCTTGAATGATGCTTATGATTAATTGATGTTGAGATGATGTGCACATTAAAATGCTTATACAGGTGATTCCCAAGCTTTGTGAACAAATGCATGATATCATGATTGTGATTGTGAAATTAAGCAGGATGTGTATGTCAAATGTGAATGAGCTGATATGTGAGATTTTGAGCTCCAGAGTTGTTATTGATGAATGCTATTACTTGGAAAGCATGAATGACTTTGCCCAGGTTTTCTATGATTGAATCAATTGCTTGTTTTGCATCATGTGATCAAGGCCGTTTGTTGGAACCCTTTTTATTGGCCAAATTCATAAAGTTAGCCCACTAAAAGAGAACACGTTGTGTTCTATCCTTTGAACCCTTAGCCTTGAACATACACTGAAACCTTTGATTGAAAAATCTTTACCTTGAGTTAAGTAGAAGATCTTGTGTGGTATTGGTAAATGTTCAAGTTTGGGGTTGTTGGGAAAACATGAAAAGCATTGAGCTAAGAGCTTAAAAGTAAGAATATGCAAAGAAAAAGAAAAGAAAAGAAAAAGAAGTAAAGCTCAATGCAAATGCAAAGGCAAAAGAAAGTTGGGAATGAATAAGATGATTGTGTTATTATGATTCTCTTAACTCAAGGATTTTGTGATCCAGAAAAACCAATTTTCTTGTTAGCCCAGCCACATTATAAGCCATTGAAAAGTCCTTGTGATGATGCATGCTTGTGAATGTTTTTGATTGTGGTAAAATGAAAGGCAAAGTTGATTCATGTGACATTGTGATAGTAGAGTGAATGAGTGATTACCTCTTATACACTTGTGTGTGAGTGAAACACTTTATCTAGTGAGGAAATATTCCATGAGCACATGAACATCCATGCTTAATTGATTGATCATTCATGAAAAATAGCATTTGTTGGAATTTAAATGACTTTGTGAACATTAAAGCATGTGCACATCTTGATTGAACTCTTGGTCATAAGTCTGAGTGAAGTTGTTACTTATCTTGAAAAAGAGGAGTTTTGAACCATCATATGAATTGGTTGGAGATTGAGTTACATCTTGTTTGCTTGAGGACAAGCAAAGTTCTAAGTTTGGGGTTGTGATAATAGTTGAAAAACTGTTATTTTCATGCTTAAAATTGATACTAAAAGCAACCTTTATACTTAGAAACTAGCTTGAAATCATACTTTTATTCATATTTTCAGAAATAAGAGAGCTGGACAGGTTTATGCTTGATTTCAGTGTTTTTGTGCAGGTTTTAAGGTGAATTTGGTGAAAGAAGTGAAGAAGGAGAGAGATGAAATCAGAAAAGACATTAAAAAGTGCAAAAGGAGAAGCCGAAATCACCGCTCAGCGGCCGTTTACCGCTGAGCGGCACTCAGGAGCTTACGGGAGATCCGCTGAGGGGCAAAATGGCCGCTGAGGGGAAGAAACGACTCACGCACTTACCGCTGAGTGGCACACTTATGGGCTTGGACCTAGATTTTTTGTAATTTTAGAATAGTATATAAGATTTAGGACGTCCTAGGGTTTGTATCTTTGGCAGAAACGAGGCAAACACTCTCTCTGCCACCCCTTTGAAGGAGGATCTTGGATGCTCAGGCTACCTCTTCACCTTTCTAGGGTTTTATCCTTCATTCTTTCATTATTGTTCATCTAGGTTCACCATGAATATGGTGAACTAAACTCTGTATGTTTGTTGGGGAATCAATGTAATCTTTTGAAGCTCTCATATATGGAACCTGTTTTTACATCTTTTAATTAAGACTTATGCTTTCTTTCATCATTAGTTAGGGTTTTTCCTCTTTGCTTAATGCTTGCATTGTTTAACTCATTCGATGCATGATTATTGGTTTTGTCGATACGGGAACGTACGAGGAAGTCTAGATCCGGGGAATTTCTCCCAATATTATGTTGGTTGTCGTTAAGCTCCTGCACTTATGAACTGATCATTAGGAATGCTAGGAATTGTATGAACTCGTGATTAGGGAGAAGCCTTCTAGAAAGGTACTTTAGAGAGTGGCATTAACAATGATGATTTGAATGTTGAATTCCTAAAATATATGAGAGTGGATAAGATGAAATTGAACCCCCAACAACATATTCATACATAAATTTCATTGAAAGTGTTTATCTTTTGCTTTTTGCCATTGATCAAAACTTCATGCATACATGTTTATTTTCTGTCTTGCATATAAAATCTCAATTATTGCGTTTGTAAGTCTTAGCTAATCAACAAATCACATAACTAAGCTAGGCCATGAGTCCTTTGGGAAGAACGATACTTGGTCTTACCAAGTTTATTACTTGAACGATTCGGTCATACTTGCCGATTGAAAAACAAGTTTGTGACATCATATTTTGGTGCTCATAAATTTGTCCATCAGCTACAAGCTTCACCATAGGAGTAGAATTTAATATTGACTTGATTTGTGTATCTCGTAGGAGTCATTGGAGTCCGCTGGTTTCTTTAGTGTTTTTGTTTCTTTTATTTGTTTTGTGTTCACGTTTAGGGTTGATTAGGCTAAAAGGGATTAAACTCTAAGCCTTTTCACATTAGAGTCCGAAGAGTCTAGTCTTTTAGTGTTTAATTGTTTGAGTTTTGTACTTTGTTTCTAAAGGTGATTTTAGTTTAAGGGGTAATTAGTTAGTAGCCTAAGACATTTCTGGCAAGGCAAGACTTGGTACTTAAGCAGCTCTTTAGCTCACCTCTCTTACCTGGGACTTGTCTAAGTGAAAGTTTTTGAACCCTTTAGATTAAGAAAACTTTTAAAAACAAAGATGTCTTCTTATGGTTCATATAGTTCTTCTAGGTTAGATAAAGTTGATGAAATGTTTAAACAAGCTAGGAATCTTCCATCATTTGGTAAAGACATAGGTGCATTAACATACCTAGCTTGGGAGAAAGAAATTGATAAAATAAATCCTTGGTTTTATGAAGGGAGTGAATATTATGTTCTTAGTATATATCTCTCTAAGTTAGAAGTGCATGCAAGAGAGTGGTGGAATGAAAGACAATATCATGTTAGGAAAGGTAGAAAGTCCTCCATACGTGATTGGCATGATTTAAAAGCTTGCATGAGAAGAAAGTTTGTGCCTTCAAGCATTAAAAGAAACCTAGAATTAATTAGGGATTGCATTGATGATGGAAAACTATTTCTTGAGAGTTTAAAGGATCATGGGTTTCTTCGTAGAGAATTAGAATTTGGGGCAAGACTAAAGGAGATCAAGGATAAGAAAAGAGAAAAAGAGATTGAGAGAAAAGAAAAGGAAGAAAGGAAAGAAGAAGAGAAGAGAGAGAGAGAGAGAAGAAATAAAGAAAAGAGAAGAGAGAAGAAGAGAGGAATTAATAAGAGAAGAGAGAAAAGAAGAAGAAAAGAAAGAAAGGCAAGAAAAAGAGAAGAAAGAAAAGGAGAAATTGTTACTGATGACAAATCCTATTCTTTCAAAGACTGTGGAACCTAAAAGGGAAGGTTTCCAAATCTTTACTTCTTTTCCAATAATTGATTACTTTTCAATTTTTGACTTCTCTTTCAAACCAATTGTCATGAAAACATTTTCAGAATATGACAATTCAAATCTTGAGTTATTCTTATCTTTAAGAAAACAATTAACTCAAGATAAAATTGAATTTGGACTTCTAAAATTTTCAAAGATTACTAATCAAAGTATTAGAAGTTCTTATTCTCTTGTTTTTAAAGAAAAATTCTTTCTTAGATTGATATTAACCGAAGATATATTTGATGTGTATTGCAGATTCGTGTTTGATCCAGGAGGAAGAAAACTAGATCTAAAAGAATAAGGCCACTCCAAGATGGCCATGCTCCCAAAGATTGTGTGGAGCTTATTCATAAGGCGATTGCCAGATTTGAGGACAAATCTTTTCTTAAGAGAGAGGGCATGATGGAATCCTACTTGACTTAGTCTTTCTTTTGTATTTTTACCTTTCCTAGCTTAGCTCTTAAGGAGCATGGGTTATTATAAATACCCAACTCCTCTCTTGTAATAGTACTTTTGAGATTAATGAGAATTAGACTTTCTGAAATAGAAACTATTCTCTCTTGAAAGTCAGGCTAGAGAGTCCCAAGACTACCTCTAGCCACCTTCCAAGCACCTTCTTCATTCTCTCATTTTTCCACGTTAACCATTGTGCTTCTCACTCCTCCACGTTGCACCACTCGTCAGAGGCCACATCATCCACTTATCGCGTCAGCGTCCCGTGCCTCGCCACATTACTTCTTCCCTTACGCATCAGAGGTACACATCCTCAACATTTCACACTCGCAACTTCTTCTTTGAGAGCAATTTCCTCTCTCGTAAGCTCATTTTCTTCAACCTCAGATTCCACTTTGCATATTTTCTCGTTTCTGTCCACTAGAGAGTTCCTTTGTCACCATTCCACAATCAATTTCTATTTTGCAACCCTAGATCCAGACTTTCCATCGATTGTTTTCCCCTTTTCTACCGTTTAATCCACTTTCCTCTGAGTAATCTAGCTTTCCTACCGTTTAATCTTGAGTTTGAACCGATTCATCGGATCATTTTGAGATTTTCCCCTTTTCTAGGGTTTCCTTCGTGTCTCTAAGGTTATCTCCCGATTAAACCTTAGATCTTAGGGTTTTCTTGAGTCTGTTCTTAGTTTAGTAGGTTTCCTTTGAGTAAACTATGAATCTAGAGTTTCGTTTATTTTTCGTTGCGTTCATCTCTGGAGGAAGCTTCGAAGGAGCTCGCACAGCTTCAATCGGTCTCTCCTCGGGCATTCGTCCATCATGTGCCCTAGAGGGTCAAATCATGCCCAATGCTATGAGACTGATCTCATCATTATGTATGGAATACTTCAGAGCATTCCACTAAATTGGCCTCACCTGATTCAGACAATAATGTTCAAGGCCAAAAGGTTAGATGTTGCACCTCTTCCATATCCTCTTCTTATTTCCCAAATTTGTGAGTACAAAGGAGTAGATGTCACAAATGAACATCATGAGACTGTCCTTCCGGGTCATAAGGTTGGAGATAACTCCCTGAGGCAAATGGGTTTTATCAAACAAAGACTCTCCTACATCCACCCTGAGGATGCCATTGGTGTGCAAGAAAATGAAGACGAAGCTGCGGATATCCCCATGCCTGACCCCACACATGTTGCTGGCCCATCTCAAGTGCATGAGGAATATAGTCTAGAGAGTCTCTCTAGACAAATGACTGAGATGGCTCGCCTCCAAAATGAGATGATGAACATTTAAAACACCCGCCACGAAGAAATATGTACTCATCTCAGAAATCTAGACACTAGGATTTCAGGATTAGAGCGACACTTTAATAGTGACGCAAGTGATGATTTCTAGATCCTCTTTGTTTGTTTTGTTGTTTATCTTTATGATTGTATGCATCTTTAATAAAAAGTTGTTGTTCATTTCTTTATCCTCTATGCATAATTTCTTTTTATTAAGGGGGAGCACATATTTTTTTCTTATGATCAAAAAGGGGGAGAAGGTAGTTTAAACTCCTTATTTCTTTATTTTTCTATTAATCTCTCCTTTCGTGAGTTGTGGTTGTTTCAGATTATTAAAAAGCTTTAAACTCAGGAGAATTTTTGATCATCGTCAAAAAGGGGGAGAATGTTAGCAAAAATCAACGATGAAGTTTTGATGATGAACAGATTTGCACAAGCCAAGATCCATAAAGACAAATTGAAGATCTCTGTATTTTATAAAGCTTTTATAATAATCAAAGTTGATGTAATAGTGCTCAAATATGTATTAGGGTTGATTCTTGTAATTTATATTTGATTTATTTACTGTTGAGAATCATCCACAAGTTGTTTTAATCGATTAAACCCAGTTTTAATCGATTAAAACGAGGCTGGCACTGAAAACCCAAGTGCCCCTGTAATAATCGATTAAAGCCAATAATAATCGATTATTTAATCGATTATTCTTGAGAATAATCGATTAACACTAGCCATTGGGGATCTCAGATTTGAAAAACTAGCCGTTGTACTCATTTTAATCGATTAATACTTGTGTTAATCGATTAAATGCGTTAGATGGCCCGTTTTTGAAGAATGGAAGAGTATTAGGCTGAGTCTATAAGATGGCTCACTCTTTATCTCAAAAACATACTCTTCCCTTGTGCCAAAGACCTCTGAACTCTTTGAGAACTCTGTGAGATTGTTGAAGCTAAGGAAACTTTTGTTTGCAAAGTCCTGAAGTGCTACTGCGGTGACAGAGGAATAGCTTGTTCATCCTTGGTGTATCCGAGGAAGTGCCTGGAAGAGAATCATCCTTCGTGAAGCATTCGAAGGAGGTGGTCATCCTTTATGAAGATTCAAAGGAAGTGTAAGTTTTTCTCTTGTGGTTTCAAGAGAGGTGGTATTTCTAAACTTTTACAAATTGTTTTTCTTTGTGATTAATATTTGTAACTGTTTTGTGTTAGTGAAAAAGGTTTATCTTGTTTGAGATAAGCAACTGGACGTAAGATCCGAGTGATCTGAACCAGGATAAAATCACCTGTGCAATTTTTCTCTTTCCCTTACTCTGTCATTTATATTTAATTATCTGCTCGGTAAGAAAAATTAAGAGAAAAATAACAAAAGGCAGAATAAAAGTATATAACCAATTCACGCCCCCCCCCCCTCTTGGTTTGTTCCACGCTAATAATTCCGTTGCAGCGATTCTAACACTAGGGTTTGTATCTTTGGCAGAGACGAAGCAAATACTCTCTTTTCCACCCCTTTGAAGGAAGATCTTGGATGCTTAAGCTACCTCTTCACCTTTCTAGGGTTTTATCTTTCATTCTTCCATTATTATTCATCTAGCTTCACCATGAATATGGTGAACTAAACCTTGTATTGTTGTTGGGGAATCAATGTAGTCTTGTGAAACTCTCATATATGGAATTTGCTTTAACATCTTACTTTTAAGACTTATGCTTTCTTTCATCTTTAGTTAGGGTTTTTTCTCTTTGCTTATTGCTTGCTTTGTTTAACTCATTCATTGCCATGATTATTGATTTTGTCGATATGGGAACGTACGGGGAAATCTAGATCCGGGGAAATTCTCCCAATAGCATATTGGTTGCCTTTAAGCTCCTGCACTTCAGAACTAATTACTAGGAATGCTAGGAATTGTATGAACTCGTAATTAAGGATAGGCCTTCTTGCAAGGTGATTTAGAGAGTGGCATTAACAATTGATGAAAAGAATGTTGAACTCCTAAAGTATATGAGAGTGGATAAGATGAAATTGATAACTCCCAACAACATACTCATCCATATAATTCATTAAAGTGTTTGTATTCTGTCTTTTCCATTGATCAAATTCATGCATACATGTTTATTTATTGTCTTTTGCATATAAAACTACAATCAATTTGTTCTTAAATCTTAAATAATCAATAAATTACATAACTAAACTAGGCCGTGAGTCCTTTGGGAGAACGATACTTGGTCTTACCAAGTTTTATTACTTGAAACGATTCGGTCACACTTGCCGATTGTTAAACAAGTTTGTGGCGCCGTTTTTCGGTATTCATAAATTTGTCATCAGCAGGATGTCCCGACATGAATACATCTATCAGGATAGTAAAGGGTTTCAAGTGGAAGGGACTAATTTCTGTGTTGTTTGATTCATAATATGCATGTGCATTGTCATTGTTTTAAATGTATAATCTTTTAATACTCTAGCTTAACCTTGCTTGTGTTGTCTATCTTTGTGTATGTTTTTCTCTTTTGCGATGATCACCTTAATTGTGTGAGCATAGGGAGACATTCTTTATAGTTTCTCTAGCGAGAGGTGAGAGTGAACCAGATGGGAAGTCAGATGATTCTACAGGGGTAGAACTTGTCTTTCATAGGTTTGTTTTACTATAGTAGTTCCATTATCATATATATAATACTCATTTTAGTAGTAATTTTACTATTAGAAAGGGGATGTTACCTTAATGGTATAAGAGCAATTCGTCCTTAGGATGACCTGTAGGTTGTGGGTTTTTTTTGTCTTCCTTGTGAAGAATTGAGTCTAAATGGAATGGGTTACCATGATTTCCAAGTCTAGATGGTAGAGTGTGTATATTTAACTGGAAGTATTGAGAACAGAAAACATCTTGATAAGAGTAATAAGGGTGCTCACTCATGACTATATAAGAGATGTTTTCCTTTCTTAATTCTGAATGTGGAAAAACTAGTAAGAATGGTGGTTTTGAGTCTTGTTTCTATAGTGATTCTTGTTATGTTCTTGTCTTGGTGTTAGGGTTATGGGGCCGTTGCTGAGTTTGGTTAATATGTTAATCTTTGAGTTAGACTGATTACTTTTGTCTGTGTGGGTAGAGTATGGCACACAGGCCTTCTTCTTCTTCTTCTTCTTCACCCACGAATTCGACGGTACCTAGTATGGTAAGGGTGATGGAATCGTTTATGGCAGCAATGCAACAACAAAATGCTTCATTAGTTCAACATAACAAAATGGTTTTACAACAGTTGAAGGCTGTTAGAATATCAGCAAAAACATCGCACCGTTAGTATATGGTGGCTATGCATCAATTGAGTGAAACTTGTGCAACAGTTGCATTGTCTCAAGTTCAAGAGTGGAGTCTGGAGAGTTTTCTACAGCACGGTCCAATCAAGTTTAATGGTAAGACGAGTTGTGATGAGACAGATCACTGGATGAGAGATATGGAAAGAATTTTTTATGCTAAGAGGTGCACAACAGATTATAGATTGGCCTTTTCTGAGTACATGCTTTCTAGTGAAGCTAGTCATTGGTGGAATAATATTAAGATGCTTTTAGAAAACAGTAGAGAGGCTATCACTTGGGAGATATTCAAGAAAACGTTTTGTGCATAATATTTTCCATATAGCATGAAATTTGCTAAAGAGGTTGAGTTCCTACAGTTAGTTCAAAGAGGTATGTCAGTTTCAGAGTATGTTGAGAGATTTAAACATTTGATTCGGTTTCATATCTTGAGTATGGATGAAGAATGACAATGTAGGAAGTTTGAGAATGACTTAGGGAGATATTAAGTTGATGATCTTTGCACCTTGCATCAAGGAATTTCCTCTTACGGTAGAGAAACCAAAAGTATTTGAGAAAATGGAGAGTGAAGTAGAGAAGCAGCAAGAACAGTTTCAATCAGTGGGAGGACCGGGTTCAGAGTAGGTTAGGAGGAAAGGAAAAAGCCTTACTGTAAGCCTCATCTTCAATAATCTAGTCGAAATTCTTCACCTCGAAAAGTTCAACAGGGTAGTGTCAGTGCTTCAACTGTGGTGGGACGCATCTAAGGAGTGTGTTTGTCCACGATTGAGAGGTATAAAGAAGTGTTTCAGCTGTGGTCAAGAGAGGGACACATGGTTAGGGATTGTCCTTCAATTAGAAGAGTTGGTACCCAATCACCGCATGCAGTTCAATCACAATATATGAGGGGTGATAGACCTCGAGCTTCAAGTAGGAGGTAGGCCATGTCAGGTGCAGAATCGTCCATACCAGTTAAACTTTTTGATGTAATTTGGTGTTAACTGTTAAATCGTCTTGTTGCATGTTTAGATATCAATATTCTCCTCTTTCCTAGAAGTTTATGTGTAAGGGTAGAATGAGAGAACCGTAGTAAGATAAAGTGATATCTATTACCGTCTCTAGTTGGGCAAGGGTTTTGGTATGGTGATTTGGATGTTTATATTTATAATTCTTTGATCTTTGGGTTGTGTAAGTTGAGTGAGATTGATATGGCTATTAAAATTCTCAACCATATTATTTTGAGGGATTGTTCGGTCTTCAATTTGTTGGGTCTCGAGTCTCCAAATTTTGAACACTCTCTATCCTAATTTCTATTTGAATATGCTACATCATTTTAAATTTAACTTTATTAATTTAATTTAATAGCAGAAACTTAATTATTTCAATTTTTCACTTCTAAAAACTCAATTAAAAATTTGAAAAAACCCAATAAGAAAATAATTAAACCTATAATATACCACTCATCATACCCAAAACACCTAATAATAATATTTTTTCTTAAATGCTTTGGACATTCATAAAAAATGTTTATAAATATAATTTTATTTAAATTTATACTTCGAAGAATAATTTTTTAATGATTTAAACAATTTTCTTTCTTTAGATATAAGATATTAGTAAGTTTGACTCTTTGTTATCTTAAGACATCCACCACATTTTCCATGACGAGCAAGAGTAAAACAAGTATATCTTTAAAATTAACAAGGATATTGTAGAAATTTTATATATTAATTAATATTGCAATTTGTTCCCAAATAAGTACAGGTTCTCTAACAAAATAGTTCCAGCTAATTCGTTAAATGCGGGTAAAGCCTACCTAAAAGATCTATAATACTAAAGGAACTCATAATCTTACCCAATACGACCAGAGAACAACCAATTTCATTTCCACTGAAGACCTACCTTAAGTCATAACCAAGTATACTGTAAAAGGCCAGTCAGACATATCAACAATTTGCAGCTCAGCCAGCAGGGATTCAACCTCTTCTGTGAACTTAGTGGTTGGCACAGATTTTCAGGATCAGATTGTTAATGCTGTACAATATCTAAACTCTACCAGTTTTAAGAGTAACAGAAAAACATGAACCAAACGGTGGTTATAATCCTATCCTAGCCTCCATCCATTGAAATGATGCCTACTTCAATGCCAGCATACCATATACAGTATTTGACACCTCCATCAGCTGCTGTTCCATTTTTTCTTTCCATTTGTATAAATCCATAAGCATTTCCTGTGAGAAACACATATATTTAAAAAACATTGTGCAAGTAAATAGTTTTAAAACTATTGCAAGTGCTTGTACACACTGTCACCATCACCTGAAACATAATCAATGAGTTGTCAAGGTCTGACTTCGAATTAACAGTTGTAGAAGAATCGGGGGTCACATTGGGTTGATCTTCTAGTCTAACAGGTTCCAGTTCCAGCATATCGCTATTATTTTGAGGAAAAAAAATGAGGAATACTAGAACAAAAGTACTAATTTCCCTCCTTGGTCTTCCACCTCATAGGAGCGGAAAGAGAAGGGTACTAATAAAATTGACTTACCTCTTCTTGGTCAGTTCCTCATTGGGTGGCTGTGTTGGTATGGCTGTGTTGAGATCTTCAGGTATAACCTCTGGTGGGACATTAAGTAGTTCTGGATTCCCAATCCAAGTTGCAAATGCATCTTCCTGAATATTGTCTAGGTTAGTGCTCTCTATCCAATCTTTCCACCTTTCCGAAGGAGGACTAAAAGTGGTGCACTCCCTAGATGCTTGAAGATCATTCAATTTATTAGTTATTTCTGCAAGTTGTTGCTCAACTTTAGTTTTCCAAATCATCAATTCACCATATTTCCCCTGTCAATATATCAACTAAAGTGAGCCAGCACATCTTCAGCATCATCATAAACAGCAAAAGCCTTACCTCATTAGATGAGATCGACTACATGATTTATTACATTGGGCTTCGTTAAAAACTAAATTATCATGCATACTATTCACCATGAGATCTCATTACATAATTTCCTCTTAGGCTCTATCTACCACCCCTTTTCACAGGGCTAAAACACTTACGTGATCTAGAGAGAGATCACTCAAGTGAAGAAATCAATCAACTGAAAGAAAAACATTGTATGACATGAAACCTATTAAATCTTAAAAGGATGACAGATATGGTAATATACTTCCTCGATACCTGCAAACCCTTCAAAGAATTAATGATTTCAGTAAGGCGATGGTCAGTCATAGCTTTCCACTTAACAAAATCCTTGTAGGTCTCCTGCCATGGCAACTCAACACTAAACATTACAGTACATTAAGAGACAGCAAACCATCGGATTAATAAAATATTTAACATTCACCTCCATCGTATTAATATCACTTTTTTCTTCCTTCATGGAAATGAGCTCATGCATATCTCTGCAATACAAGTAAAACCGTTAAAATAAATAAAATAGCATCCATACAAGATTATTTAGATATTCAGCTTTCAAGCCCAATACTTCTTCATTTGCGCCAATTCTATTTTAAGCTGTTTCAATTCAACAGAAGAATCAATTTTCTGAGAGGGTGCACCGCCTGCCCTATATGTAGATGGTGGTATCCAGTAAGGGTCCTGCACACCAGCCTCTTGGCGCACCTTGTCCAAGTCAGCACTCTCTAACCAATACTCCATGATTCCATTGGTGTTGAACCATCTTCGGAATCGCTCAGTACCTCCAGGTGCCACTTTACCGTCAATGTGCTTCAGTAAGTGGTCTAAAAGTCCAGTATCACCAATGTGTTTGCGAGCAGCTAATCTTAGTGCAGGTCGGGTTATTGGGTTTTCAAATGTCGCCCCTTCAGACTTTAATACTTCCCACATGTTTTGCTCAGCCAACTGATACCTACATTACATGGTATTACATTTATATAAGACAGAAATACGGAAGATAACAAAAAAGTGAATATCACATTTTCTTTACCTCTCAGCTGACCATCTATCTCTACTTTCATTCTTCTTCTTTTTAAGCTTGCTACTGCTTTGCTTCCCACATGATTCTCCTTTCACTTCTTTAAGCTGACTAAGGCTAAGGCGTTTCCTTTTCTTAATTTCTGGCACAAAGGCAGGTTCAACTTTGACGATTTTTTCTTCTTCATCATTTGATTCCTCTCCCTTAGAAGTATCAGAAGGAGTTCCATCCTCCTCGTGCTGACTAATGAACATGACTCGATGATGAGCACCCCACGGTTCCATTCTTCAGCTGAGTCCGGAAGAATCCTCACAATTTCTGTAAACTCCAGAAGAAGCACATATAGATCTTGAGTGCAATCAGACGAAGTAGATACATAACAAATTTAAGGAAACAACCGAAATGCTTGGTGAGTACTTCTTTGGATGACAAATGTTAATTTAATTGAATACTCCACATTATATGGCCTCATGATTATCAAGTTCAAAAAAATATGATTATAAACATAATTCGTACAGCATTAACCTGCTGTTTCATATATTTCCAAGACCAGTAAAGCCTCAGACAGCAATTCCTACATGCCATGGTGATGGTTTCACCGAAAGCCTCTCTTTTTTCGGTGAAAGGCTTTCGTTCATCCAGGCTCCCCCAGAACACATGAAAAGGAACTTAGCTCGATGGGAGTAACAAAGAGTTAATATGAATGTACTGCACCACAAAGTTATCCAATCTAAAATGACCTGGATAAATTATTAATTTTCAAAAAATATTAAACCGGACCAAAAAAATCGGAGCAATTTCACCTCAAGATTTTTCTGGCTAATGAACCATTAAATCCCCCAATGTGAATATTACCCAGTCATTCTTGAACTGCCAATACAAGTCATGTTCAGAATCAAAGTTCATTATAACGAAGCAAGTAGGAAACTCAAACATACCCAATAGTTCATAACGTTAAAGAACACCACCACAAGTTCTATTTAAAAGAAAATCCCATTTTAGAACAATGGACACATACAAGTACCCAAAAAGACTATTCCAACTGTTACATTATATACCATGAACCAAAACACAGTTAACAAACCCTAGACTCGAGATCCATAACTCTAATCGCCGTCACCCAGTAACCCTAAACCGAAACGGGTCACCGAAACCCAAACTAAAAACTAAAAGTTTAACATCACCAAAAACATTGGCATGACAAGCAAATCTGAGAACGCAAAACCCACATAAACCCTCAAAAAAATCGGTAAAAAGCCGCCCGATTCGCGAAGAATGCGATGAGATTAGGGCAACCGAAGACGAAAACCCCCAATTCAGGAGAAAGAGGAGGATAAACCTAAGAACAGCAGGTGCAAAACGCGAATTGAGAAAAAGAAGGTAAAAGAAGGAAAGAAAGAGAAGAAGTGAGGGAAGCGTACCAATGGGTGCATAAACGAAGGGTGAAATCGCGAAAAAGAGAGAATGTGTGAGGAAACGAAACGAAACAAAGAAACCCCAGACCAAACCCGTGCCTGCCGCTTCAAATAACGTTATTACTCCTTGTTCTGTAGTGTGTGTGTGTGTGCGCTTTTTTAACCTTTTTACTCTCTCTATCTCTCTTATGTTCCCGAACTAAACCCTAACCGCCAAAACTCTCAGATCATTAATCACTAATTACTAAATTATTGTTTTTAATAAGTATTTTGGGTTCCACTTGGGCTTATTAGTCTTCAACAATGTCTGCGTTTTTATTGGAAATCTTTCCACCTCTCTTTTAACCATATTTCATTAACAACAAAATAATTTTCAATAAGTTCATACATATATTGTAAATTATATTTAAATATAATAAATGTTTTGAACTGGATTCTTTATATTCAATTTGAAATAAAAGTTAACTGAATGGGGATAAAGTTCTCTTAAAACATGAATTTTGTATTTTTTTTTCTTCACTGATTTTTAACACTCATATGTCCCAAACTATTCGAGAGACCACATCAAAAACCAGAAACAATGAATAACCGAAGTTGCTAAAGAAGGTTCCAAGAGACAAGAAACCATAGCTCAGCATACGAACATGGAGAATTATGTGGGTCCATCAATAAATGTTGAAAAGGATAATATTATTGATGGGGATTTGGGAAAAGGAGAAAATAAATAATTGAATAAAAGTTAGCAACTTTCCCCGTCTCTTAAAATCGCTTTTGAAGGTAAAAAAGTAAATGAGATATAAAACTAAAGGAGAAGAAAATAAAAGCAAGGAAATTCTCTTAAATGAAAAAATAAGTCATAATCCATGATCAACCCATATAATAAGTGGAAATATAATAATTTGAAGAAAATATAATATTTATTTTGAGTTTTAAAATATGTTAAAAACTTTTTTAATGTATAAACATCAGTTTATTTTGAAAATATGAGTGGGTCACGAAAAAGCTTGTGGCGTGAAATTGAATTGTTTGAGATGCACTGAATCTTAACATAGCTTTGTTGGACATGTTATTGGAAATTATGTGATAGTGAATAGAGATTTTAATTATTCATCTATTACTTTTAACATCTGTGAAATTGGGAAACAACACATGCAGACCTTTATTCTTAAAAATTGTGTCCTTTTGGGCACTTACAGAGGATAATTTAATGAAACTTTGTAGGCAATTCCTTCCTTCACCCCCTCAAATTTTAATCTGCACCCTATCAAATATGTAAAATGTCAAACATAATCTCATAGGGTTTTTAAATCTCAACTTAGTCCTCTTCTTCTTTAGCTGGACATTAAACTCGTACCAGTTCTCCCATTCAGCACCCTCACAACGATTTTGGCATGGCATAACTGAAAACAAGAGGTTTTGAGATCCTCAGAAGTGTCTGCAATACTGTAAGGCTTACAGGATCCACTCATTACAGTTAACATGCTTGATTTAGGTTCTGGCTGAATCTGAGGCTTCAATCGAAAACCACATCCACACGTTCGAATAAGGATTTCCTAAATCAACATTTCAAATTTCCCAAAAATGATGGGTTGCAGGTAGAAATTGAGGGAGTGCATGAAGCAATTTCCAACTTTGTACTAAGGAGACCAAAGAAGTTACATTTTTCTGGGCTTTTAAGGATAGTTATTTTTTCCCAAGTTCTTGATGATGGTTGCTTATTCGAGATTCAAACTAACAGAGGTAGTTTTACATGGCATTATACTCATAAGAAACTATAACAGTTGTTATAAAGTTAGATAAAAGGCCTCGGTAATTTGCACAAGAGGACTAGGTCTTGTGTGTATCTTATTTGGCAGATGCGTGAAGTTTAAATATTTTATGCTTCCAACCACAATATGCTATAGTGATATAGTGATGATAATGATATAATTATTGAAAATGTTGATCTTAAATTGTATTGTACTTTAATGGTTTAAATGTATCTGAGTGATTCTTTTATTAGCTATCTTTCGTTAAACGTTATTTGAAATGTTAAGTTATATTTTAATGGATTAAAAATATTTTTAATATGCTAAAATGTTCTTCAGTTGTTGGATTTGAAGAAAAGAACATTTTAATAGCTTATTACTTTGTTTTAATTTACTAATTTCACTTAAGTATGTCAAGTTGAATAGTCGTGTTCTTTCATTATATCAAAAAGATTTTAATATATTAAAATCATGTTTTGATGGATTAAAATTTGCAACAAAGCATTAACTTCTATTAAAACATATTTTAGTTATTAAAATTAACAATTACATATCAAAGTTATTTAAATCTATGATCAATCAATTTGACAAAAGTTTTAAATCGTTTGTAGACATTGAGTATGCTGGTTAGAAAAATGTAATTGAGTTTTACTAGTACAGTCAAGGGAAACGATAGCGGTTATTTTTGCTTATAGACAACGATTCCTAAAGGACTTACGGTTTAGTTAGCTATATGATTTGTTGATTATTTAAGATTTGTTAACAATTGATTGTAGGTTTTAAATGCAAGAGACAATAATTAAACATGTATGCATGAATTTGATCAATGAAAAAGAGGAATACAAACACTTTAATGAATTAGATGGATGAGTATGTTGTTGGGGTTATCAATTTCATCTTATCCACTCTCATATACTTTTGGAATTCATCATTCTTTTCATCAATGTTAATGTCACTCTCTAAATCACCTTGCAAGAAGGCCTATCCTTAATTACGAGTTCATACAATTCCTAGCAGCCCTAATAATTAATTATGAAGTGCAGAAGCTTAACGGCAACCAACCCTCATATTCCTATGTCTAGGCAATATGCTATTGAGAGAAATTCCCCGGATCTAGATTTCCTCGTACGTTCCCATATCGACAATAATCATGGCAATGAATGAGTTAAACAATGCAAGCTTTAAGCAAAGAAGAAAAACCCTAACTAATGATGAAATAAAGCATGTATCTTAAAATAAGATGTTAAAACATAAATTCCATATATGAGAGTTTCACAAGACTACATTGATTCCCTAACAACAATACAAGGTTTAGTTCACCATATTCATGGTGAAACTAGATGAACAATAATGAAAGAATGGAAGAGATAGAAAAACCCTAGAAAGAGAAGAGGAGAGCCGTCACCATCTCCCAATCTACCCCCAAGGGGTGAAAAGTGTGTTTCTGCTTCCTCCAAACCAAAGATACAAACCCTAGGACGTCCTAAAGCTTATATACTATTCTAAAAATACAGAAAATTAGGTCAAAGCCCATAAAAGTGCCGCTCAGCGGTAAGTGCGTGAGTTGATTCTTCCCCCTCAGCGGCATTTTCACCCCTCAGCGTATCCAACGTGATTGCCTGAGTGCCGCTCAGCGGTAAACTGCCGCTGAGCGGTAATTGCGACTTCTCTTTTTGCACTTTTCGATGTCTTTTCTGATTCCATTTCTATCCTTCTTCACTTCTTTCACCAAATTCACCTTAAAATCTGCATAAAACACTGAAATCAAGCATAAACCTGTCCAGCTCTCTTATTTCTAAAAATATGACCAAAAGCATGATTTCAAGCTAGTTTCTAAGTGTTTAAGGTTGCTTTTAGTATCACTTTTAAGCATGAAAATAACAATTTTTCAACTGTTATCACAACCCCAAACTTAGAACTTTGCTTGTCCTCAAGTAAACAAGATGTAACTCAATCTTCTACCAATCAATACAGTGGTTCACTTCATTCAAAAATCCTCTTTTCAAGATAAGTAAAAACTTAAATTAAACTTATGACAAAGATTTCAATGAAGACATGCACATGCTTTGGTGTTCACAAAGTCACTTAATATCCAACAAATGCTATTTTTCATGAATGATCAATCAACTAAGCATGGATGTTCATGTGCTCATGGAATATTTCCTCGCTAGGTAAAGTGTTTCACTCAAACACAAGTGTATAAGAGGTAATCACTCATTCACTCTACTATCACAATGTCACATGAATTAACTTTGCCTTTCATTTAACCACAATCAAAAACATTCACAAGCATTCATCATCACAAGGGCTTTTCAATGGCTTATAATGTGGCTGGGCTAACAAGAAAATTGGTTTTTCTAGATCACAAAACCCTTGAGTTAAGAGAATCATATAGACACAATCATTCTTATTTATTTCCAACTTTCTTTTGCATTGAGCTTTGCCTTTTCTTTTCTTTTTCTTTTTCTTTTCACATTCTTATTTCTTAGCTCTTAGCTTAATGCTTTCAATTCCCTTTCATAACTTCCAACAACCCCAAACTTGAACATTTATCAATACCACAAAATATTTTCTACTTAACTCAAGGTAAAGCTTTTCAACAAGGGTTTTCACATCATGTTCATGGCTAAGGGTTCAAAGGATAGAACACAAAGTCCTCTCTTTTAGTGGGCTAACTTCATGAATTTGGCCAATAAAAAGGATTACCAACAAATGGCCTTGATCATATGATGAAAACAAGCAATTGATTCAATCATAGAAAACCTTGGAAAAATCATTCATGCTTTTAAAGTAATAGCATTCAAGCATAAAAACTCTGGAGCTCAAAACCTCACATATAAGTGATAACAGTTGAAAAACTGTTATTTTCATGCTTAAAAGTGATACTAAAAGCAACCTTTACATTTAGAAACTAGCTTGAAATCATGCTTTTATCCATATTTTCAGAAATAAGAGAGCTGGACAGGTTTATGCTTGATTTCAGTGTTTTTGTGCAGGTTTTAAGGTGAATTTAGTGAAAGAAGTGAAGAAGGAGAGGGTTGAAAGTGAATTTAATGGTTTTGTGCAAGATTCCCTTGATTTTGTAGGCTAATTGAATGATTTGAAAGAAGAATTGAAGTACCGAATGATTGGAATGCTGAAAAGTCAACCAGAAACCAGAAAAGTCAACCAGTCAACCAGAAAAGTCAACCAGTCAACCAAAAAGTCAACCAGTCAACCAGAATACGAAAAAAGTCAACCAGACGAGTTTTGGGCCAGTTTTATGCGATTTTATGATCTGTTTGGGCCTGGACCCATTTTCTATTATTTTTATGTCCTATTTAAAGACCTAGATGTCTTAGGGTTGGCATCTTTGGCAGAAACGAGGCAAACACTCTCTCTTTCACCCCTTTGAAGGAGGATCTTGGATGCTCAGGCTACATCTTCACCTTTTTAGGGTTTATTCTTTCATTCTTTCATTGTTATTCATCTAGGTTCACCATGAATATGGTGAACTAAACCTTGTATGTTTGTTGGGGAATCAATGTAATCTCTTGAAGCTCTCATATATGGAATTTATGCTTGCATCTTTTAATTAAGACTTATGCTTTCTTTCATCATTAGTTAGGGTTTTTCCTCTTTGCTTAATGCTTGCATGGTTTAACTCATTCGATGCATGATTATTGGTTTTGTCGATACGGGTACGTACGGGGAAGTCTAGATCCGGGGAATTTCTCCCAATATTATATTGGTTGTCGTTAAGCTCCTGCACTTATGAACTAATAATTAGGAATGCTAGGAATTGTATGAACTCGTGATTAGGGAGAAGCCATCTAGAATGGTACTTTAGAGAGTGGCATTAACAATGATGATTTGAATGTTGAATTCCTAAAATATATGAGAGTGGATGAGATGAAATTGACCCCCAACAACATATTCATTCATATATTTCATTGAAAGTGTTTATCTTTTGCTTTTGCCATTGATCAAAACTCATGCATACATGTTTATTTTCGTCTTTGCATATTAAACTTCAAATATTTCGTTCTTAAGTCTTAGCTAATCAACAAATCACATAACTAAACTAGGCCGTGAGTCCTTTGGGAAGAACGATACTTGGTCTTACCAAGTTTATTACTTGAACGATTCGGTCATACTTGCCGATTGTGAAACAAGTTTGTGACATCATATTTTGGTGATCATAAATTTGTCCATCAATAAGCTCATTCACATTTGACATACACATCCTGCTTAATATCACAATCACAATCACAACATCATGCATTTGTTCACAAAGTTTGTGAATCACCTGTATAAGCATTTAATGTGCACATCTCAACATCAATCATTCTCAAAGCATCATCAAACATTACTTATCAAACAGTCACAATCATAAGCAAACCATCATAACAGACCAAGTTTCCAATTGAGTACATCAAACCCTAATCTAAAACAAAAGTAAATAAGTTCGGAACACTAAACCAAACAAAAGCATAAGTCCTGCTCTAGTTATGATCGCATTCATCGGTAAATGTTATCTCAATCTCCTCATCAATCTGAGTTATCATCTGTATCCTCCTCTTCTTCCTCGTCTTCAGCATCCTCAAATGCATCATCATCATCATCATCATTAGCATCATCTTCATCCATCTCCCTAGTTGAAGCTTCAGCTGCTTCAGCTCCGCCTCCTTGTACCGGCTCTTCTGGCCAAGCTACTACATTATGAAACTCCTCCATAGTCCACCTGTGTGCTGGAGGTGTATCATACATTCCAACAATCATCTCAGTGTTAGCAAAATGATGAAGATGAAGTTTTGATGATGTCCAAATCAAGTCAAGAGAAATCAAGATTCAAGATGTTATGAAGACTTGTATTGCTATGGAAAGCTTTTGTAATAATTATAGTTTAGTATCTAGGACTTAGATTTATGTTTGCATTCAAAAGAGATGTAAAAATAAGCCAAACAGCAAAATCTGTGCAGTGTTAATCGATTAACACAGGGTGTAAATCGATTGTTCCAGAGCCAAATGGAGAAGCACAAGATTTCAGTGTTAATCGATTAACAAGGGGTGTTAATCGATTAACGTTAATCGATTAACAAGGGCTGTTAATCGATTAACACACTGACCGTTTGAAAAACTAGCCGTTTTTTGAGACGTTGAACTATCCGTTGGGGTGTTAATCGATTAACAAGTGGAGCTAATCGATTAACACAGTGTGAAAGGCTGAAAACGAAAAATGGAAGAGCTCTTTGGATGAGTCTATAAATAGACTCTCATTTCCTCTCAAGAAAAACCAACCAACTAGAGAAACTCTTCCCTTGTGCTCAAATACTCAGAAACTCTTGAGAATTGTGTGCTCTTGCTCAGCTAAGGAAACTCTGTCTGTAGAGTTGGTGGAATACTTCTACGGTGATAGAGGAATAGCTGATTCATCCTTGGTGTGTCTAAGGAGGTGTTCGGAAGAGGAAGTTCATCCTTCGTGAAGCATTCGAAGGAGGTGGTCATCCTTTGTGAAGATTCAAAGGAGGTGTAAGTTGGTTCATCCTTCGTGAAGCATTCGAAGGAGGTGGTGTTCTCATCTCTTGTGGCATCAAGAGAGGTGGTTTCTAAACTCTTACAAATTGTATCTTTGTGATTGTAGTTTGTAATTGTTTTGTGATTAGTGAAAGGTTTATCTTGTTTTGAGATAAGCGACTGGACGTAGGATTGGTAAGATCCGAACCAGGATAAAATCATCTGTGCAAATTTCTCTCTACCTTACTCTTGCATTATTTGTCTTTATTAATTGCTTAGTAAGTTTAATTGAGTAGAAATTAAAAGGCACACGTTAGTATTAAAAACCCTCTTGGTTTGTTATCCCACGCTAACCATTCCGCTGCAGCCGCTTCTGACAATTGGTATCAGAGCTTGCTTTGATAGTCATTCAAATGGCAGGATCACATCAAACCTTTGCAGAGGGTGCTTCTATCAATAGACCACCACTATTCACAGGTGAAAATTACGCATTCTGGAAGGTTAGAATGCAAATTTTTATGGAATCTATTGATATAGATATTTGGGATGCTGTTGCATTTGGTCCTTTTATTCCAACTAACAATATGCAGGAACCAAAGCCCCGTGACCAATGGACTGCTCAAGATAAGAAAAAATTTGGTAATGATGTAAAAGCTCGTAATATTATTTCATCTGCTTTAACTGTTGATGAGTTTTACAGGATTTCTGTTTGTAAAACTGCACAAGAAATGTGGGAAGTATTGAAAGTAACCCATGAAGGTACAGATGATGTTAAGAGAGCTAGAAAGAATACCTTAATCCAGGAATACGAAATGTTCAGGATGAAGCAAGGGGAAACAATAGTAGATGTTCAGAAACGATTCACCAACATCGTAAATCATCTTATTGGACTAGGTAAGTCTTTCGATACTGATGAGCTTAACATAAAAATTTTGAAATCTTTAGACAGGTCTTGGCAACCAAAAGTGACTGCAATTTCTGAGTCACAAAATCTCAACACAATGACCATGGCTGCATTATTTGGAAAGTTGAGAGAGCATGAACTTGACCTCGGAAGACTTGATGAAGAAGAATCAAAAGCCAAAAACAAGAAGAGGTTGGCGTTAAAATCAGAGGTTGAAAGAAGCAAAGGTAGATCAGAAGATGAAGACTCAGACGAAGAAGAAGAATTGAGACTCATGATAAAAAGACTTAACAAGTTCATGAAGTCTAAAGGTAAAGGAAAATTTAGATACGAAAAGAAAGATATTCCAGTATCTTCCTCAAATTACCGATGCTACGGTTGCGGAGAAAAAGGACATTTAAAAGCAGACTGCCCAAATCAAAAGAAGGGTGAAGAAAAGAAAGAAAAGAAATTCTTCAAGAAAAAGAAGGCATACATTGCATGGGAAGACTACAATGAGACCATTTCAGATTCAAGCTACTCAGATGAAGAAGCAAACATCTGTTTAGTGGTGAACGACGACGCTGGAAGCCAAGTAAGTACATCTAGCGATTCTGATAATTCTAGTCAAATTAGTGAAAATGAATTGCATGAAATTTATGCTGCTTTAATAGTAGAATCTGAAAAATTAGATAAAGCCCATCAGAAATTGAAAAAGGATTTCAAAGAGTTAAAATTGAATTTTGAAAATACTCTTGAAGAAAATCAAAATTTAAAAACAAATTTTGAAACTATTATTGATGAAAATAAAACTTTGAAAAATAAAGTTTTAATTTTTGAAAAGGGTAAATTTACTAGTAGTAATGAATGTGCATCTTGTGTTATTTATAAGAAACTACTAGATGAAACAACCTTTGGAGAATGTAGTAAAAATAATGAAAATAAGGTTGTTAACAATAAGTATGTTCCTAGAATTAAAAATAAACATAATCATAGAACCCATAGAACTTGGGTAGAAAAAGGAACAACTTATAGGAACACAAACTTTGTATCATGCTTTTATTGTATGAAAAAAGGTCATACTTCAAATAAATGTAAAATTAAGCATTATGGTGTTCCAAGTGGTAGATATATTTGGGTTGTAAAATGATTTCAAATTTTCAAACTAACCCAAAGGACCCATACAAATAGTTGGGTACCTATTGCTTAAAAATTTAGAATTTCTTTAAAACAATTTTTAAGAAATTTTGTTTTAAAATTATGTATGTTATAAAATATTTCATGTTTATATTTTTATACAAAGCATATATAGTTTTCAAACGGAAAATATTTGAAATAGAAGAATGTATGCATGTTGTCTTTGATAAAATTGTAGACCTTGAGGCAAAACCTCTTGAGTCATTTAAATTACATGCAGGCAATGATGAAGATTTGTATAAGATAACAAATGAAGTGAAGAATAATGACAATCCTCAAGATGAAGATCTAAACAAAATGTGGAAACAACCTAAAGGATTCTCATTTGAAATTGGAGGGATATCTAAAGGGGTACTTTATATTTCTATGTTTTTATTAGTGTATGCCCTTTATATTTCATTGCATGCTTACCTCTCTAAAAAATTCAATAAAATATATATTGTTTTTCCTTAATATGCATACATGCTTGTATTAAGGGGGAGTATATTTTCTAATAAATTTAGGGGGAGCAATTATACATCTCTTTTTAATAATGATCAAAAAGGGGGAGAAATATTTAAAGGTCTTAAACTTATTTCTAAGTTTACTAACAGTTTTTCTTCCTTAAGTTGTATTTTAAATACAGATTTTTATCAAAAGCTTTAAATCAAGAAGGTTTTGATCATCATCAAAAAGGGGGAGATTGTTAGCAAAATGATGAAGATGAAGTTTTGATGATGTCCAAATCAAGTCAAGAGAAATCAAGATTCAAGATGTTATGAAGACTTGTATTGCTATGGAAAGCTTTTGTAATAATTATAGTTTAGTATCTAGGACTTAGATTTATGTTTGCATTCAAAAGAGATGTAAAAATAAGCCAAACAGCAAAATCTGTGCAGTGTTAATCGATTAACACAGGGTGTAAATCGATTGTTCCAGAGCCAAATGGAGAAGCACAAGATTTCAGTGTTAATCGATTAACAAGGGGTGTTAATCGATTAACGTTAATCGATTAACAAGGGCTGTTAATCGATTAACACACTGACCGTTTGAAAAACTAGCCGTTTTTTGAGACGTTGAACTATCCGTTGGGGTGTTAATCGATTAACAAGTGGAGCTAATCGATTAACACAGTGTGAAAGGCTGAAAACGAAAAATGGAAGAGCTCTTTGGATGAGTCTATAAATAGACTCTCATTTCCTCTCAAGAAAAACCAACCAACTAGAGAAACTCTTCCCTTGTGCTCAAATACTCAGAAACTCTTGAGAATTGTGTGCTCTTGCTCAGCTAAGGAAACTCTGTCTGTAGAGTTGGTGGAATACTTCTACGGTGATAGAGGAATAGCTGATTCATCCTTGGTGTGTCTAAGGAGGTGTTCGGAAGAGGAAGTTCATCCTTCGTGAAGCATTCGAAGGAGGTGGTCATCCTTTGTGAAGATTCAAAGGAGGTGTAAGTTGGTTCATCCTTCGTGAAGCATTCGAAGGAGGTGGTGTTCTCATCTCTTGTGGCATCAAGAGAGGTGGTTTCTAAACTCTTACAAATTGTATCTTTGTGATTGTAGTTTGTAATTGTTTTGTGATTAGTGAAAGGTTTATCTTGTTTTGAGATAAGCGACTGGACGTAGGATTGGTAAGATCCGAACCAGGATAAAATCATCTGTGCAAATTTCTCTCTACCTTACTCTTGCATTATTTGTCTTTATTAATTGCTTAGTAAGTTTAATTGAGTAGAAATTAAAAGGCACACGTTAGTATTAAAAACCCTCTTGGTTTGTTATCCCACGCTAACCATTCCGCTGCAGCCGCTCCTGACACTCAGTAGTAGCCACCTTCCCTCTATGGATAGACTGTAATTGTGCACCTATAAGAGACATGTACATGTCCCTCATTTGGAAAGGTTCTACTTCATGTGTCTTAGCAGATGCCTGACTCTGTGCTCGCCCTCTTTCTCTACGAGTACGGCGTGATGGAACTGGCTGAGCTGCTTCCTCACCTCCACAATATTGTCTATAATAGGCCTCATCAATGGCTTTCCTTGGCCTTTCAAATGGTGGAGCAGAAGTATCCACCCCAGCTATCTTGCAGAGGTGTGTGATTAAAGAAGGATGTCCTAAGGGTGCTTTGTTGTTTGTTATGTTAGCACACACCCTTATCTCTCATCAGCTATTACCTGTCCAATATTTACATTCAAGTTCCTGATTGCACAGTAAAGAAGGAGTGCCCTGCTAAGAGTGATGTTTGACACATGAGAACATGGCTGAATGTTGACACGAGAAAATGTCATCCAATACTTTGTAAGAGGAGTCAAGTCAGTCCTCCTAATGTTCACCACAGAGCCAGTTCTATTCCTCTGAAAATGTCCTCCAGGTACACATAAAACTCTCTCTACATCATCAAAATCATCACCTTCTTCCATACAGAGAGCAAACTAACACTGCTCACCAGCCCACACAGTATCCAAGAAATTGTTGATGGAATCAGGATCATACCTAATAGCATGGCCTCTGACATAGCCTAGGTAATTCTCAGCTGGATAATCACCAATCTTCCTTGCATTGGCGTAGAATTCTTTCACCACAGCTATATTGGCAGGTGTAGGGTATGTAGCTAGCTTCCCCCATTCATTCCCTAATAATTGCTCTCCAAATTGAGGAGCAAAGTTAGGTATCATTCCAACCTTTCTCTCCATAAGGAGTCTCCTATCTTGGACCACCTTGAAGTGCTTCTCATGTTTGCGAGATAGGAACCTACTCGAATGGGGTTGTTCTGGTTCCTTTTCTTTTCTTTTGGATGCCATGGTTTTCAATCTTTTTCCTGAAGAGGATGTCATTCCTACATCAAACACAGATGCAAAACCACAAAACATGTTGTTAATCATTAGTAAAACAAAAAACACACCTTATTTCGAAGCTAAACCACTACTAAGGGGAAAAATCACCCCTCAGCGCCACCAGTGCAGCAATCTAGAACACAATTCAAAAATTAGGTTTAATTGCTTCCTTTGTCCCCAGTTTGGTTGAATTGTGTCAAATTCATCCTCATTTTTAAAAAAGTTTCATTGTCGTCCTCACGTGGTGTAAAAGTGTCAATTGAATCCAAACATAGAAAAAATTTGTGTCAAAGTAGTCATTTTTCGTATATCTCTGTGTCTTCCTTTCATATGTCACTTCTCTGGAGCTATGAAAAGCCTTAAATTGGATAAGGTAAAATGAATATCTGTACTTGATTGTATGAAAGGAAGACACAGAGATATATGAAAAATGACTACTTTGACACAAATTTTTTCTATGTTTGGATTCAATTGACACTTTTACACCACGTGAGGACGACAATGAAACTTTTTTAAAAATGAGGATGAATTTGACACAATTCAACCAAACTGGGGACAAAGGAAGCAATTAAACCCAAAAATTACAAGTCTGTCAGAGTGCCGCTCAGCGGCAATTTACCCCTGAGCGATAACTCTGCAGAATTTTGAAAAACTACTTTTGGCTTATCCTAACTCCACCCAAATACAATCTTCATGTTTCTAGCTTAAAATCAAACAGTTCAATCGGTTCAAACATCAATTAAATCATCAAATCGTGCATAGAAATCAAAACCCCTAAAGATTCATGCTTTTACAATCACATTCAATGCTCAAGAACCCTAGAATGAAAAATGCTTGGCTTACTTTGGGTGGAGATGCTAGATGAATGGAGAATGCTTTCAAGCTATAATGCTCTCTTCCAACCCCAAACTTAGATGGAACACTGGTGAGAAAGTGAGTGAAATGGAGATTTTCTCAAAAGGGAATAGGGAAAAGATGTGGAGAACCTTTGAAAACGTATGTAGGAGTGTGTGTGCAGAAAAGTCAACCAGTCAACCAGAATGCTGAAAATGTGTGACCGAGTGGCGCTGAGCGGTAATTTGGCGCTGAGCGGCAGTTTTCAGGTGCCAAAATCACCGCCGAGGGGCAAAACAGCAGCTGGGGGGCAAAATTGATCATACGCGAGTACCGCTCAGCGGTAAAATATCGCTGAGCGCCATTCTAAGTGGGCTTGGACCGATTTTCTGTTACTTTTATGGGCTTGGGCCTAATTTTCTGTATTTTTAGAATAGTATATAAGCTTTAGGACGTCCTAGGGTTTGTATCTTTGGCAGAGATGAAGCAAACAGTCTCTTTTCCACCCTTTTGAAGGAAGATCTTGGATCCTCAGGCTACCTCCTCCTCTTTCTAGGGTTTTATCCTTCATTCTTTCATTATTATTCATCTAGCTTCAGCATGAATATGGTGAACTAAACCTTGTGTTGTTGTTGGGGAATCAATGTAGTCTTGTGAAACTCTCATGTATGGAATTTGTTTTAACATCTTATTTTTAAGACCTATGCTTTCTTTCATCATTAGTTAGGGTTTTTCCTCTTTGCTCAATGCTTGCTTTGTTTAACTCATTCAATGCATGATTATTGGTTTTGTCGATACGGGAACGTACGGGGAAGTCTAGATCCGGGGAATCTCTCCCAATATTATATTGGTTGTCGTTAAGCTCCTGTGCTAAGAGAACTAATTATTAGGAATGCTAGGAATCGTATGAACTCGTAATTAGGGATAGGCCTTCTTGACAAGGTAATTTAGAGAGTGACATTAACAATGATGAGTTGATTGTTGAATTCCTAAAATATATGAGTGGATAAGATGAAATTGACCCCAACAACATATTCATATATATATATATTTCATTGAAAGTGCTTGTCAATTGCTTTTGCCATTGATCAAAACCTCATGCATACATGTTTATTTTTGTCTTTTGCATAATACAATCCAATTATTTCGTTCTTAAGTCTTAGCTAATTAACAAACCATACAATTAAACTAGGCCGTGAGTCCTTTGGGAGAACGATATTTGGTCTTACCAAGTTTATTTCTTGAACGATTCGGTCATACTTGCCGATTGTAAAACAAGTTTGTGACATCATATTTTGGTGATCATAAATTTGTGCATCAAGTTTTTGGCGCCGTTGCCGGGGACTAGTGGTTTAACAGGTTAATTTGTGTGATTATTGATTATCTTTGACTTTAATTTTGAATTTCTGTTTTTATTTTCTGTTTTTATTTTTTCGGTTTTTATTTTATCTTATTTGATTTGATTTTATTTTATTTTATTTTATTTGATTAGATTTTATTTTATTTTATTTTATTTTATTTTATTTTATTTTATTTTATTTTATTATATTAGATTTTATTTTATTTTATTTTATTCTATCTTATTTTATTTTATCTTCTGAATCTTTTATCTTCTCCTATATCTTTTTGTGCTAACAGATATTTTCTATGGTTTTGTTTTCTTGTGTATGCAGGAAGCAATTAGAACAAGGAGCAAGAAAACAACAGAACCTCTGCTTGAAGGTCTAGACGAGAGTAGACGGAGGAGAAGAATCCGAACATCTAGAGAACTTTTCCCTTCTCCAGAAACTCTCTTACAATCATCACCACAAGGTTCTGTTCATAGCACAGAAAATATGGAGAACAACAATGTTAGAAGAACTCTTGCTGACTACACCAATATAGCTGGACCTTAGCACTTTAACAGTATAGCTAGACCTAGAGTCAATGCAGCTAATATGGAGGTCAAACCAACACTGATTCAACTGGTGAAAAGCAACCAATTCAATGGGTTATCTCATGAAAGCCCATATGAGCACCTCACTACCTTCAATGAGATTTGCAACACAGTCAAGATTAATGGGGTGCCAGACGAAGCTATCAAACTTAGCTTGTTTCCTTTCTCATTGGGAGGCAATGCTAAGCTTTGGTTGAATTCTTTCCCAGAAGAAAGTTTCACAGAGTGGGAAGCAATGATCACAAAATTTTTAAACAAGTACTTCCCACAATCTAAGGTGACAAAAGGCAAGCAAGAGATTTCTTAATTTAAACAAGGCATGGAAGAATCACTAGGGCATGCATAGGATAGGTATAAAAGCTTGCTAAGAAAAACACCCATGCATGGCTTTGAAGATCAGGAAGTAGTCTTAACTTTCCTTGGAGGGCTTGGTTCACAAACCAAGATGATGCTGGACGCCTCAGCAGGAGGCAATATTAAATGGAAAACTCCAGAGGAAGCAACAGAGATTATAGAAAACATGGCTACTAGTGATAATGAGTTGCACAGTGAGAGAGGAGCTCCTATGCAAAAAGGAGTCCTCCAATTACAGACACATGATGCCTTGCTAGCTCAAAACAAAATTCTAACTCAACAGCTAGAGACTCTTACTAAAACTCTTGCTCAATTACCCAAAGAGTTGAAAACTCCTGCACAGGTACAAACCCAGTTGTGCGAATTATGTGGAGGCGACCATATCAATGGTCAATGTGCCTTTCCAGTTGAAGCCGTAGAGGATGTAAACTACATGACCAATCAGTACCATCAAGGAAGCTACAATCAGGGGTGGAAACCACACTCAAGTATTGGTCAAGGGCAAACTGGGCAAGCTGGTCAATATAATAAGCAGCAGCAACCCACCTTATGGCAACAGTTATCTATGCTTAATGAAAGGTCCATGAGGATGGAAGAAACTCTCAACAATTTCATACAAAAGATTGAGTCTACACAGAAGAGCACTGAAGCTGCTATCAAAAATCTGGAGACTCAGATGGGGCAGATCACCAAACAGGTGGAAGAAAGGCCAAATAGAAATTTTGGGGCTAATACTAAGGTTAACCCCAGAGAAGAGTGCAAGGTGGTAGAGAGTGTTGATGATGAGAAAGTTGAGTTAGAAACAGAAGAGAGAAGAGAAATAGAGAGCAATAGCACTTTTCCTTTTCCAATCCATCAAGGGAAACGACTGGACTTCACAGAATTATTCAACATGGTAGATAATGATGCACCTTGGGAACAGATTCTGCAACAGATTACGGTTTACAATAAATCTAATGAAGAAATCTCTACAAAGAAGAGACGTAGAGATGATGAGGCAAAGGAGTGTATAACTGTTAAAAAAGAGCCATTCCTTCCTAAAGCAACAGACCCATGCAGTTTTTCTATCCCTTGTACCATAGGGAAGAAAAGGGTGAAGAAAGCTCTTCTTGATTTAGGTTCAAGTGTTAACTTGATACCTTACTCTTTACTGGAGCAAATCGGCAATGTTAATGTGAAACCTGTAAAGGTTAATCTAGTAATGGTGGATGGATCTTCAAAGGAGCCATATGGGATTGCAGAGGACATTATAGTTTGTGTTGGCAAACTTCAGTTCTTGGCAGACTTTGTGGTGATGAAGATGGAGACAGAGAAGATACCTATCATACTTGGAAGACCGTTTATGAAAACGGCAAGAGCTATCATTGATGTAAATGAAGGTATAGTGGTGCTCCAGGATCGAGAGGAGAGAGTGGTTGTAGACGTCTTCAAGGATGAGACGCAAGCACAGGAGGAAGAAGCTAGTTATAAAGCTGCATTTCAAGATGCACACATGACTAGCCATAAAGATGAAAAGCCCAAGGTTGCAGGTAACTATTCACTAGTAAAAAAGAAGCTTTTTAACGCGCTTTATATGCCTCGGTTCTACTGAAACCGAAGCGTATAAAAGCGCGGTGGCATTTTTGTAGTTATAGACAACTTATATGCCTCGGGTGTCAGTAGAACCGAAGTCAAAAAGCTTTTTAGGCACCGGGTATGTTAAAACCGAGTCAGTATACCTCTTTTACCTCAGGTAAATATTAACCGAGGCAGTATAGTACTGCATATCACCCTCACTCTTCCTCTTCTCTCTCGCTCACGCTCACTCTTCCTCTTCTTCTCTCTCTCGCTCACACTCACGCTCAGATCTGCTTCAGTCTTCCTCTTCTCTCTCGCTCACGATCTCCTTCACCTTCACCACTTTGCCGCTCCGCCGCTCAGATCTCCTTTCACGGTACCCTTCTCACTCTTCCTCTTCTTCTCTCTCGCTCAAATCTCCTTCTCACAGTTCCTCTTCTTCTTCTCTCTGTTGCTTTGCCACCACTACGCCGCTTCGCCTCTTTGTCGCCACCACTCCGTTGCTCCGCCGTCGCCACATCTCCTTCAACGCCTCCGAAAGCCATGGCTGCCTCCCACCCCACAACCCCAACCCGTCACGCCTCCCACCCTGCAACCCCAACCCGTCACGCCTGCCACCCCGCAACCCCAACCCCACCACCAATCGCCACCCAACCGGACGCAATCTCACTTCACCAGCGGACGCGATCTCAGATCTAGTGTTGTTCGTGGATCGCCTGGTGCCACAAAGCGGTGGATCAGAGTGACGCTTCTGCGATTCACGCGGCGGAGGTGAGGGCAACGGGAAACAATGTCACACCGCCTGGTGGGTTGGCGGGTATGGCTCAATCTATGAAAATGAGTTTCTGCAGAGGATTAAAGTTGCTTGTTTGAAGAGTAGGGGATTCTTTCTAACACAGAGTTGAAGATGTAAATGAGTTTCTGCAGTGAGTGATTTGAAGAGTATGAACAATTTATTCACTATGATTTTTGATTTTATCTGCACTGTGATGTATCTGAATTTTGGATTTGGTTTGTGTTTTGGACTCTGATCTTATTCTGAATTTTTGAATTTTGGAGTTGGTTTATGTTTTGTGATGTATCTGAATTTTGGATTTGGTTTGTGTTTTGGACTCTGATCTTATTCTGAATTTCTGAATTGGTTTGTGTTTTGGAATTATAACTGAAAGCATGAGTTTGAGTTTGAGTTCGAATTATAGGTTGAGACATGGCTGCTATGTTAATGGATTGAGGAAAAGACCCAAATGGATTGTTGGCAGTTTTCTGAATTTTTTTTTATTGAATTTTTTATGTTACTAACTCGGTTCGAAAGATAACCGATGTCAAAATTGATTCTTTTTTGACCCGGTTCAGAACCGAGGCATTAAAACGTATCCTTTTTAACTCGCCTCTATATGCACCGGTTAGAAAACCGGTGCGTATAAATGAAACCAACCGATGCTATTTTTGTTCATTGTACTAGTGATTGTTTGTTGTTTCAGGTACACAAGGAAGAAAAGATTGGAAGAGGAGGAGAAATTCCTGGTGACTGGGAGAAAAGAAGACCCCAACTTGGCACAACTGTAAGAATCAAGAACAAGTTGTGGGTTGTGAAGGGCTTTAAAGAGAAGGAGATGATAGAGATAGAGTCTCCACATTCTAGAAGGACCAAAATAGTTCACAGGAAACAACTGAGGAGTTGGTGGGATGACAACATCAACTATAAAGCAGGAACTTGAGCTTACTGGGTCAAGCTAATGACGTTAAAAGAGCGCTTGCTGGGAGGCAACCCAGTGATTTTAGAACTTTTAAATTTTACTTGGGTTTGTAATCTTTAAATCTGTTGAACATTATATTGCTGAACATAGCATCTACTGAAGGATGCTAGTTGGGTATAGCATCTACTGAAGGATGCTAAGTGGAAACACCTACTGATGGGTGTTGGTAAGTTTGAAGCACCTACTGATGGGTGTTGGTGAGATTTTAAACACCTACTGATGGGTGTTGGTGGATTTTGGGTCAGGCTCGTGACGTTAAACAAGCGCTACCTGGGAGGCAACCCAGTTGATTGATTGTTTTTGCTTGTTTTATTTTAGTTAGGGTTTGCATAAGTAGTTTAAGCGTTGAATTGCAGGGAACCAGTGAGGGGCATATCTAGGAGGCACGTAGGTTAAGAAAAGAAGGAGAAGAGCACATCACGAAAGTGCCGCTGAGCGGTACTCTCGCAGATGGGCTTTAGTTCCCCTTAGCGGGACCCGAGCCCATTAGGGTATTTTTATACCCTAAGCTGCGCATTTGCTCATACTTTTAGACTCTTCTCTGCATAAACACTCCCACATACCTTTTCCAAGGTTTTCCACATCTTTTCACTCTTCCCTCTTAAGAAAATTTCTCTTCCACTCACTTTTTCACTAGTGTGCCATCAAAGTTTGGGGTTGGAAGAGAGTATTAGCTTGGAAGCATTCTCATTGCATCTAGTATCTCCACCCAAGTAAGTACAATGCATTTTGTTCATTCTAGGGTTCTTGATGTTGAATGTGATTGTCAAAGCATGAATATTTAGGGGTTTTGATTTCTATGCATGATTTGATGATATAATTGATGTTTGAACCGATTAAACTGAATGATTTTGAACTGGAAAACTTAAAAATTGCATTTGGGTGGAGTTAGGACAGCTTTAAAGGAAGATTTTCAAAATTCTGCAGAGTTACCGCTGAGGGGTAAACTGCCGCTGAGCAGCACTCTGCCAAAATTGGTTTTTCTTGAATTTTTGCGTTCTGGACTGTGGCCCTGGTGGCGCTGAGGGGAAATTCTGGCCCTCAGCGGTGGTTTAGCTTCGAAAGGAGTTGTGTTCTGTGTTTACTAATGATTAACATCATGTTCTGTGGTTTTGTATTTGTGTTTGAATGCAGGAATGGCATCCTCTTCAGGAAAGAGATTGAAAACCATGGCAACCAAGAGAAAGGAAAAGGAACCAGAGCAACCCACTCTAGCAGGTTCCTCTCTAGGAAACATGAGAAGCACTTTAGGGTGGTTCAGGACAGGAGACTGATAACAGTTGAAAAACTGTTATTTTCATGCTTAAAAGTGATACTAAAAGCAACCTTTAGACTTAAAAACTAGCTTGAAATCATGCTTTTATCTATATTTTCAGAAATAAGAGAGCTGGACAGGTTTATGCTTGATTTAAGTGTTTTTGTGCAGGTTTTAAGGTGAATTTAGTGAAAAGCGTGAAGAAGGAGAGAGATGGAATCAGAAAAGGGATCAAAGAGTGCAAAAGGAGAAGCCGAAGGCACCGCTCAGCGGCATTTTACCGCTGAGCGGCACTCAGAAGGTCACGGGAGGTCCGCTGAGGGGCAAACTGGCCGTTGAGGGGAAGAAAAGGACGCGCAAGCACCGCTGAGCGGTATTTACCGCTGAGCGGCACTTTTTGGGCTTGGGCTTTTGTAATCTTTTGTAACTCTAGAATAGTATATAAGGACTTGCACGTCCTAGGGGTTAGTATCTTTGGCAGAAACGAGGCAAACACTCTCTCTTCTCACCCCTTTGAAGGAGGATCTTGGATGCTCAGGCTACCTCTTCACCTTTATTGGGTTTATTCTTTCATTCTTTCATTGTTCATCTAGGTTCACCATGAATATGGTGAACTAAACCTTGTATGTTTGTTGGGGAATCAATGTAATCTCTTGAAGCTCTCATATATGGAATCTTTGCTTGCATCTTTTAATTAAGACTTATGCTTTCTTTCATCATTAGTTAGGGTTTTTCCTCTTTGCTCAATGCTTGCATAGTTTAACTCATTCCATGCATGATTATTGGTTTTGTCGATACGGGCACGTACGGGGAAGTCTAGATCTGGGGAATTTCTCCCAATATTATACTGACAATATTATATTGGTTGTCGTTAAGCTCCTGCACTTATGAACTAATCATTAGGAATGCTAGGAATTGTATGAACTCGTGATTAGGGAGAAGCCATCTAGAATGGTACTTTAGAGAGTGGCATTAACAATGATGATTTGAATGTTGAATTCTGATGGACAAATTTGTAAGCACCAAAATATGATGTCACAAACTTGTTTCACAATCGGCAAGTATGACCGAATCGTTCAAGTAATAAAACTTGGTAAGACCAAGTATCGTTCTTCCCAAAGGACTCACGGCCTAGTTTAGTTATGTGATTTGTTGATTAGCTAGGACTTAGAAACGAAATATTCAAAGTTTAATATGCAAGACAGAAAATAAACATGTATGCATGAATTGATCAATGGCAAAGACAAAAGATAAACACTTTCAATGAATTATATGAATGAATATGTTGTTGGGGGTCAATTTCATCTCATCCACTCTCATATATTTTAGGAATTCAACATTCAAATCATCATTGTTAATGCCACTCTCTAATGTACCATTCTAGATGGCTTCTCCCTAATCAAATAGTTCATACAATTCCTAGCATTCCTAATGATTAGTTCATTACAGCAGGAGCTTAAAGGCAACCAATATAATGTTGTCAGTAAAATATTGGGAGAAATTCCCCGGATCTAGACTTCCCCGTACGTGTCCGTATCGACAAAACCAATAATCATGCATTAGAATGAGTTAAACAATGCAAGCATTGAGCAAAGAGGAAAAACCCTAACTAATGATGAAAGAAAGCATATGTCTTAATTCAAAGATGTACTCAACAAATCCATATATGAGAGCTTCAAGAGATTACATTGATTCCCCAACAAACATACAAGGTTTAGTTCACCATCGTCATGGTGAACCTAGATGAATAACAATGAAAGAGTGAAAGAATAAACCCAATAAAGGTGAAGAGGTAGCCTGAGCATCCAAGATCCTCCTTCAAAGGGGTGGAAGAGAGAGTGTTTGCCTCGTTTCTGCCAAAGATACTAAACTAAAGGACGTGCAAGCCCTTATATACTAATTTAGAGTTACAAAAGATTACAAAAGCCCAAGCCCAAAGAGTACCGCTCAGCGGTATTTACCGCTCAGCGGTAGTTGCGCGTCACAATTCTTCCCCTCAGCGGCCATTTGCCCCTCAGCGTGACTCCCGCAACCTCCTGAGTGCCGCTCAGCGGTAGTTTGCCGCTGAGCGGTGCCTTCGTCTTCTCTTTTTGCACTCTTTCTTGTCTTTTCTAATGTCACTTCTCTCCTTCTTCACTCTTTGCACCAAATTCACCCTAAAACCTGCACAAAAACACTCAAATCAAGTGTAAACCTGTCCAGCTCTCTTATTTCTGAAAATAAAGATAAAAGGTGTGATTTCAAGCTAGTTTCTAAGTCTAAAGGTTGCTTTTAGTATCAATTTTAAGCATGAAAATAACAGTTTTTCAACTGTTATCACAACCCCAAACTTAGAACTTTGCTTGTCCTCAAGCAAACAAAATGTAACTCCATCTCCAACCAATTCATATGATGGTTCACTCATTCAAAATCCTCTTTTCAAGATAAGTAATAACTTCACTCAAACTTATGATCAAGAGTTCAATCAAGATATGCACATGCTTTAGTGTTCACAAAGTCATTTAAGTTCCAACAAATGCTATTTTTCATGAATGATCAATCAATTAAGCATGGATGTTCATGTGTTCATGGAATATTTCCTCACCAGGTAAAGTGTTTCACTCAACACACAAGTGTATAAGAGGTAAGTGTTTCACTCATTCACTCTACTATCACAATGTCACATGAATCAACTTTGCCTTTCATTTTACCACAATCAAAAACATTCACAAGCATGCATCATCACAAGGACTTTTCAATGGCTTATAATGTGGCTGGGCTAACAAGAAAATTGGTTTTTCTGGATCACAAAATCCTTGAGTTAAGAGAATCATAACAACACAATTATTCTTATTCATTCCCAACTTTTGTTTGCCTTTTCATTTGCATTGAGCTTTACTTCTTTTCTTTTCTTTTCTTTTGCATATTCTTTCTTTTTAGCTCTTAGCTCAATGCTTTTCCTTTTTCATGATTTCCCAATAACCCCAAACTTGAACATTTATCAATACCACACAAGATATTCTACTTAACTCAAGGTAAAGATTTTCAATCAAGGGTTCAGTGTATATTCAAGGCTATGGGTTCAAAGGATAGAACACAAAGTGTTCTCTTTTAGTAGGCTAACTTTATGAATTTGGCCAGTAAAAAGGGTTTCAACAAACACGGCCTTTGATCATATGATGCAAAACAAGCAATTGATTCAATCATAGAAAACCTGGGCAAAGTCATTCAAGCTTCCAAAGTAATAGCATTCAACAATAACAACTCTGGAGCTCAAAACCTCACATATAAGCTCATTCACATTTGACATACACATCCTGCTTAATTTCACAATCACAATCATGATATCTTGCATTTGTTCACAAAGCTTGTGAATCACCTGTATAAGCATTTTAATGTGCACATCATCTCAACATCAATCAGTCAATAAGCATCATCAAGCATTACTTATCACATAAACACAGTTAATAGCAAACCATCACACAAACCAGGTATTCAATAGAGTACATCAAACCCTAATCTAGAAACAAAAATAAATAAGTTCAGAAAGTTTAAACCGCAAAAGCATAAAACATATGATAGCATTCATCAGTAAATGCTATCTCAGCTCCTCATCAGTCTGAGCTGTCCTCTGTATCTTCCTCCTCCTCTTCATCATCATCTTCATCAAAAGCATCCTCCTCCTCAGCTTCTTCGTCTTCCATGTCTCGAGCTGAAGATTCAGCTCCTCCAGCTCCTCCATGGAATGGTTCTTCTGGCCAAGCTACAACGTTATGGAATTCATCCATAGTCCACCTGTGTGCTGGAGGGGTATCATACATCCCCACTATCATCTCAGCCGTGGCCACCTGCCCTCTGTGGATGGACTGCAACTGAGCACCTATAAGAGACATATACATGTCCCTCATCTGGAATGGTTCTGCCTCATGTGTATCAGCAGATGTCCGGCTCTGTGCTGGTCCTCTCTCTCTACGAGCCTGGCGTGGTGGAACGGGCTGAGCTGCCTCCTCACCTCCACAATACTGTCTGTAATAGGCCTCATCTATAGCTTTTCTTGGCCTCTCAAATGGTGGAACAGAAGTGTCCACCCCAGCTAGCTTGCAGAGGTGAGTGATCAAAGAAGGATGTCCCAGTGGTGCTTTGTTGTTTGAGGTGTTAGCACACACACTAATCTCATCAGCTATCACCTGCCCAATATTAACATTCAAACTTCTGATAGCACAGTAGATGAATAGTGCCCTGCTGAGAGTGATATCTGACACATGTGAGCATGGCTGAATGTTGGCATGAGAAAATGCCATCCAATACTTTGCAGGAGGAGTCAAATCTGTCCTCCTAATGTTAACCACTGCTCCAGATCTATTCCTTTGAAAGTGTCCTCCAGGTATGCACAACACTCTCTCAACATCCTCAAAGTCAGCACCTTCCTCCATGCTAAGAGCAAACTGACATTGCTCACCAGCCCACACAGTATCCAGGAAGTTATTAATGGAATCAGGATCATACCTGATGGCATGGCCTCTAACATATCCCAAATAGTTCTCAGCTGGATAGTCACCAATCTTCTTGGCATTAGTGTAGAATTCCTTAACCACAGCTATGTTGGCAGGTGCTGGATAAGTGGCTAGCTTCCCCCAGTCATTCCCTAACACTTGCTCTCCAAATTGAGGAGCAAAGTTAGGTATCATTCTGACCTTTCTCTCCATCAGAAGTCTCCTGTCCTGAACCACCCTAAAGTGCTTCTCATGTTTCCTGGAGAGGAACCTGCCATTATGTGGCTGCTCTGGTTCCTTTTCCTTCCTCTTGGTTGCCATGGTTTTCAATCTCTTTCCAGAAGAGGATGCCATTCCTGCATTCAAACACAAATCCAAAACCACAGAACATGATGTTAATCATTAGTAACATACAGGACACAACTCCTTTCGAAGCTAAACCACCGCTGAGGGCCAGAATTTCCCCTCAGCGCCACCAGTGCAACACACCAACACGCAAAAAGCCAGAAAAAGCAAATCTGGCAGAGTGCCGCTCAGCGGTAAATACCGCTCAGCGGTGACCTGCAGATTTTTGCAAATCTCGTTTTTAAACTGCCCTAACTCCACCCAAATGCAATTTTCAGTTTTCCAGTACATAATCAAGCAGTTTAATCGGTTCAAACATCAAATATATCATCAAATCATGCATAGAAATCAAAAGCCCTAAATACTCATGCTTTGACAATCACATTCAAATTCAAGAACCCTAGAATGACAAAATGCATTTTACTTACTTGGGTGGAGATGCTAGATGATATGAGAATGCTTCCAAACTAGAATACTCTCTTCCAACCCCAAACTTTGATGGCACACTAGTGAAAAAGTGAGTGGAAGAGAAATTTTTCTAAGAGGGAAGAGTAAAAAGATGTGGGAAACCTAAGAGAGAGTATGAGGGAGTGTTTCTGCAGAGAAGGGCTTGAAAAAAATGTCAAAACGTGCAGGTTAGGGTTTAAAAATACCCCAATGGGCTCGGGTTCCGCTAAGGGGAACTTAAGCCCATCAGCGTTAGTACCGCTCAGCGGTAATTGCCGCTCAGCGGCACTTTCGTGATGTGCCCTTCTCCTTCTTTTCTTGCCCTACGTGCCTTCCTAGCATACTCCTCATGGGTTCCCTGCAATTTCATTGTTAAACATGCTTATGCAATCCCTAATTAGAATAAAACAAACATAAAAACAAACAAAGATAATCAATCAACTGGGTTGCCTCCCAGGTAGCGCTTGTTTAACGTCACGAGCCTGACCCAAAATCCACCAACACCCATCAGTAGGTGTTTCACTTACCAGCACCCATCAGTAGGTGCAAAATCTTCTAAGCAACACCCATCAGTAGGTGTTACAAACCTAGTATCCTTCAGTAGATACTTAACCACCTAGCATCCTTCATTAGATGCTATAACAACAAAATAATGTCCAGAATAATGTTCACAGTTTAAAAATTACAAAATATTAAAACAAAAGTTTGTAAATCCACTGGGTTGCCTCCCAGCAAGCGCTTTTTTAACGTCACTAGCTTGACCCAATAAAGCTCACGTTCCATCTTCTTTAAAGTTGATGTTATCCTTCCACCAACTTATCAACTGCTTCCTTAGGACTGTTTTGGATTCTCTGGAATATGGAGACTCTATCTCTATCATCTCCTTCTCTTTAAAACCTTTTACAACCCACAACTTGTTCTTGAATCTTACAGGTGTGCCAAGTTGGAGTCCTCTTTCCTTCCAGTCTCTAAGAACTTCCTTTCCTTTTCCACTTTCATCTACCGTGGGTACCTGAAAATACAAACAATGGTTATCAGAAACTTTAAAATTTTCATGTTTACCTCTAGTTATGGGTGCATCTTGAAATGCAGCTTTATAACTGGCCTCTTCCTCCTTTGCTTGTATCTCATCTTTAAACACATTCACCACCACTCTCTCCTCTCTGTCCTGGAGCACCACTATACCTTCATTAACATCTATAATAACCCTGGCCGTTTTCATAAACGGTCTTCCCAGTATGAAAGGTATCTTTTCGGTCTCCATCTTCATCACCACAAAGTCTGCCAAGAACTGAAGTTTGCCAACACAAACTACAATGTCTTCTGCAATCCCACATGGCTCCTTTGAAGATCCATCAGCCATTACCAGATTAACCTTTACAGGTTTTTTTTTCACATGGCCAATTTGCTCCAATAGAGAGTAAGGCATCAAGTTAACACTTGAGCCTAAGTCAAGGAGAGCTTTCTTCACCTTTTTCTTCCCTATAGTGCAAGGGATAGAAAAACTACCTGGATCAGCAGCTTTTGGTGGGAATGATTCTTTCTTAACAGTTACACACTTTTCATCATCATCATCTCTACGTTTTCTTTTTGTAGAGGTTCCCTCATCAGATTTTGTGTACACTGCTATTTTCTGTAAGATTTGTTCCCAAGGAGCTTCATTATCAACCATTCTGAATAAGTCTGTGAAATCCATTGGTTTCTCCTGATTTGTTAGAAAAGGAAAAGTATCCTTTCTTTCTTCTTCTCTTCTCTCTTCTGTTTCATCTTCTTCTGACTCAATACTCTCTTCATTTACACTCTTGACCACTTTGCATTCTTCTCTAGGGTTAACCTCAGTATTAGCCCCAAAGTTTCTGTGTGGTCTTTCTTCCAACTGCTTAGTGATCTGACCCATCTGAATCTCCAAGTTCTTTATAGCAGCTTCAGTGCTCTTTTGGGAGGATTCAGTTTTCTGAATAAATTGTTGAAGAGTTTCTTCCAACCTTGTAGATCTTTCATTGAGCATAGAAATTTGTTGCCACATGGTTGGTTGCTGCTGCTGTTGCTTATTAAATTGATTAGCCTGCCCAGTTTGTCCTTGGCCAATACTTGGATGTGGTTTCCAACCCTGATTATAATTACCTTGACGGTATGGAAACTTATTAGCCATGAAGTTAACATCCTCCACGGCTTCCACAGGAAAAGCACATTGGCCATTGATGTGATCTCCTCCACATAGTTCGCACAACTGGGTTTGTACCTGTGCAGCAGATTTTAACTCTTTTGGTAATGAAGCAAGAGTTTTGGTCAGAGTCTCCAGCTGTTGAGTCAGAATTTTATTTTGGGCTAGCAGAGCATCATGGGTTTGTAATTGAAGAACCCCTTTCTGTTGCATAGGGGTGCCTCTTTCATTGTGAAGCTCATTATCACTTGTAGCCATATTTTCAATAATCTCAGTGGCTTCCTCTGGAGTCTTCCATTTGATATTGCCCCCAGCTGAGGCATCTAGCATCATCTTGGTTTGTGAACCAAGCCCTCCAAGGAAAGTTAGGACTACTTCTTGATCCTCAAAGCCATGCGTGGGAGTTTTACGTAATAAGCTTTTGTACCTGTCCCATGCATGTCCCAGTGATTCCTCCATGCCCTGCTTGAATGAAGATATCTCTTGCTTGCCTTTAGTTACTTTAGATTGTGGGAAGTATTTGTTTAGAAACTTTGTAACCACTGCTTCCCACTCTGTGAAACTTTCTTCTGGAAAAGAGTTTAACCAAAGCTTAGCATTGCCTCCCAAGGAGAAAGGAAACAAACTAAGTTTGATTGCTTCGTCTGGCACCCCATTAATTTTGACCGTGTTGCAGATTTCATTAAAGGTAGTAAGGTGCTCATATGGGCTTTCATGTGATAACCCATTAAATTGATTACTCTTCACCAGTTGAATCAGTGCTGGTTTGACCTCCATGTTGGCAGCATTGACTCTAGGTCTAGATATGCTATTGAAGTGCTGAGGTCCAGCAAGATTAGTGTAATCTGCAAGAGTTCTTCTAACATTATTGCCCTCCATACTTCCTGTGCTATGAACAGAACCTTGTGGTGATGATTGCAAGAGAGTTTTAGGAGAAGGGAAAAGTTCTCTAGACGTTCTGATTCTTCTCCTCCTTCTACTCTCTTCTAGACCTTCAAGAAGTGGTTCTGTTGTTTTCTTACTTCTAGTGCGAATTGCTTCCTGCATGCACAAGAAAACAAAACCCTAGAAAATATTTGTTAGCACAAAAAGATATAAGAGAAGATATATATTCAAAAGATAGAAAGATAAAAGATTCAGAAGATAAAAAGATAAAAGATTTAGAAGATAGAAAGATAAAATAAAATAAAATCTAATCCTAAAAATAAAATATAACCTAAAAGATAAAAAAAAATAAAAAAATAAAATAAAATCTAACCTAATAAAATCTAATCCTAAAAGATAAACTAAAATAAAATTAAAAAAAAATAAAATAAAATCTAAACTAACTAAATAAAATAAAATCTAATCTAAAAAGATAAAACAGAAAAAGATAAAAACAGAAAATAAAAACAGAAATTTAAAATTAAAGTCAAAGATAATCAATAATCACACAAATTAACCAGTTAAACCACGAGTCCCCGGCAACGGCGCCAAAAACTTGATGGCCCAAACTTATTAGCCGTTGCTAGGACTCGGGTTCAATCCCCAAATCCCCGGCAACGGCGCCAAAAACTTGATGGACAAATTTGTAAGCACCAAAATATGATGTCACAAACTTGTTTCACAATCGGCAAGTATGACCGAATCGTTCAAGTAATAAAACTTGGTAAGACCAAGTATCGTTCTTCCCAAAGGACTCACGGCCTAGTTTAGTTATGTGATTTGTTGATTAGCTAGGACTTAGAAACGAAATATTCAAAGTTTAATATGCAAGACAGAAAATAAACATGTATGCATGAATTGATCAATGGCAAAGACAAAAGATAAACACTTTCAATGAATTATATGAATGAATATGTTGTTGGGGGTCAATTTCATCTCATCCACTCTCATATATTTTAGGAATTCAACATTCAAATCATCATTGTTAATGCCACTCTCTAATGTACCATTCTAGATGGCTTCTCCCTAATCAAATAGTTCATACAATTCCTAGCATTCCTAATGATTAGTTCATTACAGCAGGAGCTTAAAGGCAACCAATATAATGTTGTCAGTAAAATATTGGGAGAAATTCCCCGGATCTAGACTTCCCCGTACGTGTCCGTATCGACAAAACCAATAATCATGCATTAGAATGAGTTAAACAATGCAAGCATTGAGCAAAGAGGAAAAACCCTAACTAATGATGAAAGAAAGCATATGTCTTAATTCAAAGATGTACTCAACAAATCCATATATGAGAGCTTCAAGAGATTACATTGATTCCCCAACAAACATACAAGGTTTAGTTCACCATCGTCATGGTGAACCTAGATGAATAACAATGAAAGAGTGAAAGAATAAACCCAATAAAGGTGAAGAGGTAGCCTGAGCATCCAAGATCCTCCTTCAAAGGGGTGGAAGAGAGAGTGTTTGCCTCGTTTCTGCCAAAGATACTAAACTAAAGGACGTGCAAGCCCTTATATACTAATTTAGAGTTACAAAAGATTACAAAAGCCCAAGCCCAAAGAGTACCGCTCAGCGGTATTTACCGCTCAGCGGTAGTTGCGCGTCACAATTCTTCCCCTCAGCGGCCATTTGCCCCTCAGCGTGACTCCCGCAACCTCCTGAGTGCCGCTCAGCGGTAGTTTGCCGCTGAGCGGTGCCTTCGTCTTCTCTTTTTGCACTCTTTCTTGTCTTTTCTAATGTCACTTCTCTCCTTCTTCACTCTTTGCACCAAATTCACCCTAAAACCTGCACAAAAACACTCAAATCAAGTGTAAACCTGTCCAGCTCTCTTATTTCTGAAAATAAAGATAAAAGGTGTGATTTCAAGCTAGTTTCTAAGTCTAAAGGTTGCTTTTAGTATCAATTTTAAGCATGAAAATAACAGTTTTTCAACTGTTATCAAATTCCTAAAATGTATGAGAGTGGATGAGATGAAATTGACCCCCAACAACATATTCATTCATATATTTCATTGAAAGTGTTTATCTTTTGTCTTTGCCATTGATCAAACTTCATGCATACATGTTTATTTTCTGTCTTGCATATTAAAATTTAAATATTTCGTTTGTAAGTCCTAGCTAATCAACAAATCACATAACTAAACTAGGCCGTGAGTCCTTTGGGAAGAACGATACTTGGTCTTACCAAGTTTATTACTTGAACGATTCGGTCATACTTGCCGATTGTGAAACAAGTTTGTGACATCATATTTTGGTGCTCATAAATTTGTCCATCAAGTTTTTGGCACCGTTGTCGGGGATTCTGGTTTAACTGGTTAATTTGTGTGATTATTGATTATCTTTGACTTTAATTTTGAATTTCTGTTTTTATTTTTCTGTTTTTATTTTATTTTATTTTATCTTTTTAGGTTAGATTTTATTTTATCTTATTTTTTAGATTAGATTTTATTTTATTTTATCTTTTAGAATTAGGTTAGATTTTGTTTTATCTTTTATATTAGATTAGATTTTATTTTATTTGGTTAGGTTAGATTTTATTTTATTTTATCTTTATCTTTTAGATTAGGTTAGATTTTATTTTATTTTATTCTATCTTATTTTATCTTTCTATCTTCTAAATCTTTTATCTTCTAAATCTTTTTATCTTTTGAATCTATATCTTCTCCTATATCTTTTTGTGCTAACAAATCTTTTCTAGGGTTTTGTTTTCTTGTGCATGCAGGAAGCAATTCGAACTAGGAGTAAGAAAACAACAGAACCACTTCTTGAAGGTCTAGAAGAGAGTAAAAGGAGGAGAAGAATTAGAACGTCTAGAGAACTTTTCCCCTCTCCAGAAACTCTCTTGCAATCATCACCACAAGGTTCTGTTCATAGCACAGGGAGTATGGAGGACAATAATGTTAGAAGAACTCTTGCAGATTACACTAATCTTGCTGGACCTCAGCACTTCAATAGCATAGCTAGACCTAGAGTCAATGCAGCCAACATGGAGGTCAAACCAGCACTGATTCAACTGGTAAAGAGTAATCAATTTAATGGGTTGTCTCATGAAAGCCCATATGAGCACCTCACTACCTTTAATGAGATTTGCAATACAGTCAAAATTAATGGGGTGCCAGACGAAGCTATCAAACTAAGCTTGTTTCCTTTCTCATTGGGAGGCAATGCTAAGCTTTGGTTGAACTCTTTTCCAGAAGAAAGTTTCACAGAGTGGGAAGCAGTGGTCACAAAATTTTTAAACAAATACTTCCCACAATCTAAAGTGACTAAAGGCAAGCAAGAGATTTCTTCATTCAAGCAGGGCATGGAAGAATCACTGGGGCATGCATGGGACAGGTATAAAAGCTTGTTACGTAAAACTCCCACGCATGGCTTTGAAGATCAAGAAGTAGTCTTAACTTTCCTTGGAGGGCTTGGTTCACAAACCAAGATGATGCTGGACGCCTCAGCAGGAGGCAATATTAAATGGAAAACTCCAGAGGAAGCAACTGAAATCATAGAAAATATGGCTACTAGTGATAATGAGCTGCACAGTGAAAGAGGAGCTCCTATGCAACAAAAAGGGGTTCTTCAATTACAAACACATGATGCCTTGCTAGCTCAGAATAAAATTCTAACTCAACAGCTGGAAACTCTGACCAAAACTCTTGCTCAATTACCCAAAGAGTTAAAATCTGCTGCACAGGTACAAACCCAATTGTGCGAATTATGTGGGGGTGATCACATCAATGGCCAATGTGCTTTTCCTGTGGAAGCCGTGGAGGATGTTAATTTCATGGCTAATCAATTTCCATACCGTCAAGGGAATTATAATCAGGGTTGGAAACCACATCCAAGCATTGGCCAAGGACAAACTGGGCAAGCTAATCAATATAATAAGCAGCAGCAGCAACCAACCTTGTGGCAACAATTATCTATGCTTAATGAAAGATCAACAAGGTTGGAAGAAACTCTTCAGCAATTCATACAGAAAACTGAATCTTCTCAAAAGAGCACTGAAGCTGCTATAAAGAATTTGGAGATTCAAATGGGTCAGATTACCAAGCAATTGGAAGAAAGGCCAAACAGAAACTTTGGGGCTAATACTGAGGTTAACCCTAGAGAAGAGTGCAAAGTGGTCAAGAGTGTGAATGAAGAGATTATTGAGTTAGAAGAAGGAGAAACAGAAGAGAGAAGAGAAGAAGAAAGAAAGGACATTTTTCCTTTTCCAACAAATCAGGAGAAACCAATGGATTTCACAGATTTATTCAGAATGGTTGATAATGAAGCACCTTGGGAACAAATTTTACAGAAAATAGCAGTTTACACAAAATCTGATGAAGGAACCTCTACAAAAAGAAGACGTAGAGATGATGAGGAAGAAAAGTGTATAACTGTTAAGAAAGAGTCATTCCCACCAAAAGCAGCAGATCCAGGTAGTTTTTCTATCCCTTGTTCTATAGGGAAGAAAAAGGTAAAGAAAGCTCTCCTTGATTTAGGCTCAAGTGTTAACTTGATGCCTTATTCTCTATTGGAGCAAATTGGCCATGTTAAAATAAAACCTGTAAAGGTTAATTTAGTAATGGCTGATGGATCTTCAAAGGAGCCATGTGGGATTGCAGAAGACATTGTAGTTTGTGTTGGCAAACTTCAGTTTTTAGCAGACTTTGTGGTGATGAAGATGGAGACCGAAAAAATACCTTTCATACTGGGAAGACCGTTTATGAAAACGGCCAAGGCTATCATAGATGTTAATGAAGGTATAGTGGTGCTCCAGGACAGAGAGGAGAGAGTGATGGTGGATGTTTTCAAAGATGAGATACAAGCAAAGGAGGAAGAGTCTAGTTATAAAGCTGCATTTCGAGATGCACCCATGACTAGAGGTAAAGATGAAAATCTTGAAGTTTCAGGTAACCATTGTTTGTTTTTTCAGGTACCCAAGGTAGAAGAGATTGGAAAAGGAGAAGAAGTTCCTAGAGACTGGAAGAAAAGAAGACTCCAACTTGGCACACCTGTAAGACTCAAGAACAAGTTGTGGGTTATAAAAGGCCTTAAAGAGAAGGAGATGATAGAGATAGAGTCTCCATATTCTAGAGAATCCAAAACAGTCCAAAGGAAGCAGTTGAAAGGTTGGTGGAAGGACAACATCAACTATAAAGAAGATGGAACATGAGCTTTAACAGGGTCAAGCTAGTGACGTTAAAGGAGCGCTTGCTGGGAGGCAACCCAGTAGATTTACAAACTTTTCATTTGTTTTGGTTTTGTAACTTTTAATCTGTGAACATTATTCTGAACATTATTTTGTTGGATCTAGCATCTACTGAAGGATGCTAGGTGGTTAAGTATCTACTGAAGGATACTAGGTTTGTAACACCTACTGATGGGTGTTGGTGAGAAAATTTTGCACCTACTGATGGGTGCTGGTAAAGTTTGAAACACCTACTGATGGGTGTTGGTGGATTTTGGGTCAGGCTCGTGACGTTAAACAAGCGCTACCTGGGAGGCAACCCAGTTGATTGATTGTTTTCTGTTTGTTTATTTTAGTTAGGGTTTGCATAAGCATTTTTAACATCGAATTGCAGGGAACCAGTAAGGGGTATGTCTAGGAGGCACGTAGGTCAAGAAAAGAAGGAGAAGGGCACATCATGAAAGTGCCGCTGAGCGGTACTATCGCAGATGGGCTTAAGTTCCCCTTAGCGGAACCCGAGCCCATTGGGGTAATTTTTAAACCCTAAGCTGCGCAATTTCTCAGTCTTTCAAGCTCTTCTCTGCACAAACACTCCCACATACTTTCTCTTAGGTTTTCCACATCTTTTCACTCTTCCCTCTTAAGAAATATTTCTCTTCCACTCACTTTTTCACTAGTGTGCCATCAAAGTTTGGGGTTGGAAGAGAGTATTCTAGCTTGGAAGTATTATCATTGCATCTAGTATCTCCACCCAAGTAAGTAAAATGCATTTTGTTCATTCTAGGGTTCTTGAATTTGAATGTGATTGTCAAAGCATGAATATTTAGGGGTTTTGATTTCTATGCATGATTTGATGATATATTTGATGTTTGAACCGATTAAACTGCATGATTATGAACTGGAAAACTGAAAATTGCATTTGGGTGGAGTTAGGAAAGCTTTAAAACAGATTTTTCAAAAATCTACAGAGCTACCGCTGAGCGGCATTTACCGCTGAGCGGCACTCTGTCAGATTTGGTTTTTTCTGGTTTTTGCGTGTTGGAATGTGGCACTAGTGGCGCTGAGGGGAAATTCTGGCCCTCAGCGGTGGTTTAGCTTCAAAAGGAGTTGTGTTCTGTGTTTAACTAATGATTAACATCATGTTCTGTGGTTTTGTAATTGTGTTTGAATACAGGAATGACATCCTCTTCAGGAAAGAGATTGAAAACCATGGCAACCAAGAGAAAGGAAAAGGAACCAGAGCAACCCCATAATAGCAGGTTCCTCTCTAGGAAACATGAGAAGCACTTTAGGGTGGTTCAGGACAGGAGACTTCTGATGGAGAGAAAGGTTGGAATGATACCTAACTTTGCTCCTCAATTTGGAGAGCAAGTGTTAGGGAATGATTGGGGAAAGCTAGCCACTTATCCTGCACCTGCCAACATAGCTGTGGTAAAGGAATTTTACACCAATGCAAAGAAGATTGATGATTATCCAGCTGAGAATTATTTGGGCTATGTCAGAGGCCATGCTATCAGGTATGATCCTGATTCTATCAACAACTTCCTGGATACTGTGTGGGCTGGTGAGCAATGCCAGTTTGCTCTTTGCATGGAGGAAGGTGCTGATTTTGAGGATGTGGAGTGCTGTGTATACCTGGAGGACACTTCCAAAGGAATAGATCTGGCGCAGTGGTTAACATTAGGAGGACAGATTTGACTCCTCTTGGAAAGTATTGGATGGCATTTTCTCATGCCAACATTCAGCCATGTTCACATGTGTCAGATATCACTCTCAGCAGGGCACTATTCATCTACTGTGCTATCAGAAACTTGAATGTTAATATTGGGCAGGTGATAGCTGATGAAATTAGTGTATGTGCTAACACCTCAAACAACAAAGCACCACTAGGACATCCTTCTTTGATCACTCACCTTTGCAAGCTAGCTGGGGTGGACACTTCTGTTCCACCATTTGAGAGGCCAAGAAAAGCCATTGATGAGGCCTATTACAGACAGTACTGTGGAGGTGAGGAGGCAGCTCAGCCAGTTCCACCACGCCAGGCTCGTAGAGAGAGAGGGCCAGCACAAAGCCGGACATCTGCGGATACACATGAAGCAGAACCATTCCAGATGAGGGACATGTATATGTCTTTTATAGGTGCTCAGTTGCAGTCCATTCACAGAGGGCAGGTGGCCACGGCTGAGATGATAGTGGGGATGTATGATACACCTCCAGCCCACAGGTGGACTATGGATGAATTCCATAATGTGGTAGCTTGGCCAGAAGAACCATTGCATGAAGCTGGAGCATCTGAAGCTTCAGCTAGAGACATGGAAGAAGATGAAGCTGAGGAGGAGGATGCATTTGATGATGATGATGATGAGGAGGAAGAGGAAGATACAGAGGACAGCTCAGACTGATGAGGAGCTGAGATAGCATTTACTGATGAATGCTATCATATGATTATGCTTTTGTGGTTTAAGTTTTCTGAACTTATTTGTTTTTGTTAGGGTTGATGTACTCTATTGAACACCTGGTTTATTATGATGGTTTGCTATTAACTGTGATTGTTTGATAAGTAATGCTTGAATGATGCTTATTGATTGATTGATGTTGAGATAGATGTGCACATAAAATGCTTATACAGGTGATTCACAAGCTTTGTGAACAAATACAGGATATTATGATTGTGATTGTGAAATTAAGCAGGATGTGTATGTCAAATGTGAATGAGCTTATATGTGAGGTTTTGAGCTCCAGAGTTGTTATTGTTGAATGCTATTACTTTGAAAGCATGAATGACTTTGCCCAGGTTTTCTATGATTGAATCAATTGCTTGTTTTGCATCATGTGATCAAGGCCGTTTGTTGGAACCCTTTTTATTGGCCAAATTCATAAAGTTAGCCCACTAAAAGAGAACACTTTGTGTTCTATCCTTTGAACCCTTAGCCTTGAACATACACTGAAAACCCTTAGTGAAAAGCTTTACCTTGAGTTAAGTAGAAGATCTTGTGTGGTATTGTTAAATGTTCAAGTTTGGGGTTGTTGGGAAAACATGAAAAAGGAAAAGCATTGAGCTAAGAGCTAAAAAGTAAGAATATGGAAAGAAAAAGAAAAAGAAAAGAAAAGAAAAAGAAGCAAAGCTCAATGCAAATGCAAAGGCAAAAGAAGTTGGGAATGAATAAGATGATTGTGTTGTTATGATTCTCTTAACTCAAGGATTTTGTGATCCAGAAAAACCAATTTTCTTGTTAGCCCAGCCACATTATAAGCCATTGAAAAGTCCTTGTGATGATGCATGCTTGTGAATGTTTTTGATTGTGGTAAAATGAAAGGCAAAATTGATTCATGTGACATTGTGATAGTGGAGTGAATGAGTGAAACACTTTACCTCTTATACACTTGTGTGTTGAGTGAAACACTTTACCTAGTGAGGAAATATTCCATAAGCACATGAACATCCATGCTTAATTGATTGATCATTCATAAAAAAATAGCATTTGTTGGAACTTAAATGACTTTGTGAACACCAAAGCATGTGCACATCTTAATTGAACTCTTGGTCATAAGTTTGAGTGAAGTTATTACTTATCTTGAAAAAGAGAATTTTTGAATGAGTGAACCATCATATGAATTGGTTGGAGATTGAGTTACATTTTGTTTGCTTGAGGACAAGCAAAGTTCTAAGTTTGGGGTTGTGATAACAGTTGAAAAACTGTTATTTTCATGCTTAAAAGTGATACTAAAAGCAACCTTTAGACTTAAAAACTAGCTTGAAATCATGCTTTTATCTATATTTTCATAAATAAGAGAGCTGGACAGGTTTATGCTTGATTTAAGTGTTTTTGTGCAGGTTTTAAGGTGAATTTAGTGAAAAGAGTGAAGAAGGAGAGAGATGGAATCAGAAAAGGGATCAAAGAGTGCAAAAGGAGAAGCCGAAGGCACCGCTCAGCGGCATTTTACCGCTGAGCGGCACTCAGAAGGTCAAGGGAGGTCCGCTGAGGGGCAAACTGGCCGCTGAGGGGAAGAAAAGGACGCGCAAGCACCGCTGAGCGGTATTTACCGCTGAGCGGCACTTTTTGGGCTTGGGCTTTTGTAATCTTTTGTAACTCTAGAATAGTATATAAGGACTTGCACGTCCTAGGGGTTAGTATCTTTGGCAGAAACGAGGCAAACACTCTCTTTTCTCACCCCTTTGAAGGAGGATCTTGGATGCTCAGGCTACCTCTTCACCTTTATTGGGTTTATTCTTTCATTCTTTCATTGTTCATCTAGGTTCACCATGAATATGGTGAACTAAACCTTGTATGTTTGTTGGGGAATCAATGTAATCTCTTGAAGCTCTCATATATGGAATCTTTGCTTGCATCTTTTAATTAAGACTTATGCTTTCTTTCATCATTAGTTAGGGTTTTTCCTCTTTGCTCAATGCTTGCATAGTTTAACTCATTCCATGCATGATTATTGGTTTTGTCGATACGGGCACGTACGGGGAAGTCTAGATCTGGGGAATTTCTCCCAATATTATACTGACAATATTATATTGGTTGTCGTTAAGCTCCTGCACTTATGAACTAATCATTAGGAATGCTAGGAATTGTATGAACTCGTGAATAGGGAGAAGCCATCTAGAATGGTACTTTAGAGAGTGGCATTAACAATGATGATTTGAATGTTGAATTCCTAAAATGTATGAGAGTGGATGAGATGAAATTGACCCCCAACAACATATTCATTCATATATTTCATTGAAAGTGTTTATCTTTTGTCTTTGCCATTGATCAAACTTCATGCATACATGTTTATTTTCTGTCTTGCATATTAAAATTTAAATATTTCGTTTGTAAGTCCTAGCTAATCAACAAATCACATAACTAAACTAGGCCGTGAGTCCTTTGGGAAGAACGATACTTGGTCTTACCAAGTTTATTACTTGAACGATTCGGTCATACTTGCCGATTGTGAAACAAGTTTGTGACATCATATTTTGGTGCTCATAAATTTGTCCATCAGAGACTTCTGATGGAGAGAAAGGTTGGAATGATACCTAACTTTGCTCCTCAATTTGGAGAGCAAGTGTTAGGGAATGACTGGGGAAAGCTAGCCACCTATCCTGCACCTGCCAACATAGTTGTGGTAAAGGAATTCTACACCAATGCAAAGAAGATTGGTGATTATCCAGCTGAGAATTATTTGGGCTATGTTAGAGGCCATGCTATCAGGTATGATCCTGATTCTATTAGTAACTTCCTGGACACTGTGTGGGCTGGTGAGTAATGCCAGTTTGCTCTTTGCATGGAGGAAGGTGCTGATTATGAGGATGTGGAGAGACTACTATGTATACAAGGAGGACACTTCCAAAGGAATAGATCTGGCTCAGTGGTTAACATTAGGAGGACAGATTTGACTCCTCTTGCAAAGTATTGGATGGCATTTTCTCATGCCAACATTCAGCCATGTTCACATGTGTCAGATATTACTCTCAGCAGGGCACTATTCATCTACTGTGCTATCAGAAACTTAAATGTTAACATTGGGCAGGTGATAGCTGATGAGATTAGTGTCTGCGCCAATACCTCAAACAACAAAACACCACTAGGACATCCCTCCTTGATTACTCACCTTTGCAAGCTAGCTCGGGTAGATACTTCTGTTCCACCATTTGAAAGGCCAAGAAAAGCCATTGATGAGGCTTATTACAGACAGTATTGTGGAGGTGAGGAGGCAGCTCAGCCAGTTCCACCACGCCGTGCTCGTAGAGAGAGAGGGCCAACACAGAGCCAGACATCTGCTGAGTCACATGCAGCAGAACCATTCCAGATGAGGGACATGTATATGTCTCTTATAGGTGCTCAGTTGCAGTCCATTCACAGAGGGCAGGTGGCTACTGCTGAGATGGTTGTGGGGATGTATGATACACCTCCAGCCCACAGGTGGACTATGGATGAATTCCATAATGTGGTAGCTTGGCCAGAGGATCCAGTGCATGGAGGAGGAGCTGGAGTAGCTGAAGCTTCAGCTAGAGAGATGGAAGAAGATGAAGCTGATGATGATGATGCATTTGAAGATGATGAAGATGAGGAGGAAGAGGAAGATACAGAGGACAGCTCAGATTGATGAGGAGCTGAGATAGCATTTACTAATGAATGCTATCATATGCTTATGCTTTTGTTGGTTTAAGTTTCCTAAACTTATTTATTTTTGGTTTTAGATTAGGGTTTGATGTACTCTATTGGAAACCTGGTTTGTTATGATGGTTTGCTATTAACTGTGATTGTGTGATAAGTAATGTTTGATGATGCTTATTGAATGATTGATGTTGAGATAGATGTGCACATTAAAATGCTTATACAGGTGATTCACAAGCTTTGTGAACAAATGCATGATATTATGATTGTGATTTTGAGATTAAGCAGGATGTGTATGTCAAATGTGAATGAGCTTATATGTGAGGTTTTGAGCTCCAGAGTTTTTGGTATGATTGAATGCTATTACTTTGAAAGCATGAATGACTTTGCCCAGGTTTTCTATGATTGAATCAATTGCTTGTTTTGCATCATGTGATCAAGGCCGTTTGTTGGAACCCTTTTTATTGGCCAAATTCATAAAGTTAGCCTACTAAAAGAGAACACTTTGTGTTCTATCCTTTGATCCCTTTGCCTTGAACATACACTGAAAACCCTTGATTGAAAATCTTTACCTTGAGTTAAGTAGAAGATCTTGTGTGGTATTGTTAAATGTTCAAGTTCGGGGTTGTTGGGAAAATATGAAAAAGGAAAAGCATTGAGCTAAGAGCTAAAAAGTAAGAATATGAAAAAGAGAAAAGAAAGAAAAAGAAGCAAAGCTCAATGCAAATGCAAAGGCAAGTTGGGAAGAATAAGAATAATTGTGTGGTTATGATTCTCTTAACTCAAGGATTTTGTGATCCAGAAAAACCAATTTTCTTGTTAGCCCAGCCACATTATAAGCCATTGAAAAGTCCTTGTGATGATGCATGCTTGTGAATGTTTTTGATTGTGGTAAAACGAAAGGCAAAGTTGATTCATGTGACATTGTGATAGTAGAGTGAATGAGTGATTACCTCTTATACACTTGAGTGTGAGTGAAACACTTTACCTAGTGAGGAAATATTCCATGAGCACATGAACATCCATGCTTAATTGATTGATCATTCATGAAAAATAGCATTTGTTGGAATTTAAATGACTTTGTGAACACTAAAGCATGTGCACATCTTGATTGAACTCTTGGTCATAAGTTTGATTGAAGTTTTTACTTATCTTGAAAAAGAGGATTTTTGAATGAGTGAACTATCATATGAATTGGTTAAAGATTGAGTTACATCTTGTTTGCTTGAGGACAAGCAAAGTTCTAAGTTTGGGGTTGTGATAACAGTTGAAAAACTGTTATTTTCATGCTTAAAATTGATACTAAAAGCAACCTTTATACTTAGAAGCTAGCTTGAAATCATGCTTTTATTCATATTTTCATAAATAAGAGAGCTGGACAGGTTTATGCTTGATTTCAGTGTTTTTGTGCAGGTTTTAAGGTGAATTTAGTGAAAGAAGTGAAGAAGGAGAGAGATGGAATCAGAAAAGACATCAAAAAGTGCAAAAGGAGAAGCCGAAGTCATTGCTGAGCGGCAGTTTACCGTTGAGCGGCACTCAAGAGCTTATGGGAGGTCCGCTGAGGGGCAAAATGGCCGTTGAGGGGAAGAAAATACTCACGCACTCACCGCTGAGCGGTATGTTACTGTTGAGCGGCACACTTATGGGCTTGGGCCTGAATTTTCTGTAATTTTAGAATAATATATAAGCTTTAGGACGTCTTAGGGTTTGTATCTTTGGCAAAGACGAAGCAAACACTCTATCTTCCACCCCTTTGAAGGAGGATCTTGGATGCTCAGGCTACCTCTTCACCTTTCTAGGGTTTTATCTTTGATTCTTTCATTATTGTTCATCTAGGTTCACCATGAATATGGTGAACTAAACCTTGTATGTTTGTTGGGGAATCAATGTAATCTTTTGAAGCTCTCATATATGGAATTTATGCTTGCATCTTAATCTAAGATTTATGCTTTCTTTCATCATTAGTTAGGGTTTTTCCTCTTTGCTTAATGCTTGCTTTGTTTAACTCATTCAATGCATGATTATTGTTTTTGTCGACACGGGAACGTACGGGGAAGTCTAGATCCGCAGAATCTCTCCCAATATTATATTGGTTGTCGTTAAGCTCCTGTGCTAAGAGAACTAATTATTAGGAATGCTAGGAATCGTATGAACTCGTAATTAGGGATAGGCCTTCTTGACAAGGTAATTTAGAGAATGGCGTTAACAATAATGAGTTGATTATTGAATTCCTAAAATATATGAGAGTGGATAAGATGAAATTGACCCCCAACAACATATTCATATATATATTTCATTGAAAGTGCTTGTCTTTTGCTTTTGCCATTGATCAAAACCTCATGCATACATGTTTATTTTCGTCTTTTGCATAATACAATCCAATTATTTCGTTCTTAAGTCTTAGCTAATCAACAAACCACACAATTAAACTAGGCCGTGAGTCCTTTGGAAGAACGATACTTGGTCTTACCAAGTTTATTACTTGAACGATTTGGTCATACTTGCCAATTGTAAAACAAGTTTGTGACATCATATTTTGGTGATCATAAATTTGTGCATCAGCAACCCAGTTGATTGATTTTATCTGTATTGTTTGTTTTGATTATGCTTTAGTTGCATGATAGGGATTGAATGTTTGAGTGATCTGAGAACTTAATTGCAGGGAGCAAGTCAGGGGCATGAGTAGAAGGCACCTGGGGTAAGCTAGGAAGAAGAAGAAAACTTCCCAAAAGTGCCGCTGAGCGGTAGTATCGCAGACTGGGCTTAGGTTGCCCCTTAGCGGAACCCGAGCCCGTTAGGGTATTTTTATACCCGAAGCTGCGTTTTAGTTTTTCTTTTCAGAATCTTCTCTGCACACACACTCCTACATACCTTTTCAAAGGTTCTCAGCATCTTTTCCCTCTTCCCTCTTGAGAAAATCTCCCTTTCACTCACTTTCTCACTAGTTTTCCATTTAAGTTTGGGGTTGGGAGAGAGCATCATTGAAGGGGCTAATTTCTTCATTGTGGTTTACTAATGCTTAACAATGTATCTTTTGGTTTTGTGAATTATGTTTGATGCAGGGATGGCCTCCTCATCGGGCAAAAAGAATCAAGACTATAAGATCCAATAAGAAGGAGAGGAAGAAGACTCTAACGATAGCATGAGTTGATAAGGAACTGAGATAGCATTCATTGATGGATGCTATCAGCACTAGAGCAGGATTTGTTTTATCTTATAGGGTTTGATGTACTCAATTGGAAACTTTGTTTGTTATGATGATTTGCTTATGATTGTGATTGTTTGATAAGTAATGCTTGATGATGCTTTGAGATTGATTGATGTTGAGATGTGCACATTATATGGTTATACAGGTGATTCACAAGCTTTGTGAACAAATGCATGATGTTGTGATTGTGATTATGATACTAAGCAGGATGTGTATGTCAAATGTGAATGAGCTTATATGTGAGGTTTTGAGCTCCAAAGTTTTATTGATTGAATGCTATTATTTTGAAAGCATGAATGATTTTGCCCAGGTTTTCTATGATTGAATCAATTGCTTGTTTGCATCATATGATCAAGGCCATTTGTTGGTAACCCTTTTTATTGGCCAAATTCATGAATTTAGCCCACTAAAAGAGAACACTATGTGTTCCATCATTTGAACCCTTAGCCTTGAACATGATTTGAAACCCTTGATGAAAAGCTTTACCTTGAGTTAAGTAGAAAATATTTTGTGGTATTGACAAATGTTCAAGTTTGGGGTTGTTGGGAAGTTATGAAAAGGAAATTGAAAGCATTGAGCTAAGAGTTAAGAAATAAGTATGTGAAAAGAAAAAGAAAAAGAGAAAGAAAAGAAAAGAAAAAGCAAAGCTCAATGCAAAGGAAAGTTGGGAATAAATAAGAATGATTGTGTCTATATGATTCTATTAACTCAAGGGTTTTGTGATCTAAAAAAACCAATATTCTTGTTAGCCTAGCCATGTTATAAGCCATTGAAAAGTCCTTGTGATGATGCATGCTTGTGAATGTTTTTGATTGTGGTTAAATGAAAGGCAAAGTTAATTCATGTGACATTGTGATAGTAGAGTGAATGAGTGATTACCTCTTATACACTTATGTTTGAGTGAAACACTTTACCTAGTGAGGAAAGATTCCATGAGCACATAAATATCCATGCTTAGTTGATTGATCATTCATGAAAAATAACATTTGTTGGATATTAGGTGATTGTGTGAACATTAAAGCATGTGCATGTCTTGACTGAAGTTTTTGTCCTAAGCTTAATTGAGTACTTACTTATCTTGAAAAGAGGATTTTGAATGGAGTGAACCATTGTATTGATTGGAAGAAGATTGAGTTACATCTTGTTTGCTTGAGGACAAGCAGAGTTTTAAGTTTGGGGTTGTGATAACGGTTGAAAAACCGTTATTTTTATGCTTAAAATTGATACTAAAAGCAACCTTTAAGACTTAGAAACTAGCTTGACTCATATTTTTGCTTTAGTTTTGTGAATAAGAGAGTTGAAAGTGAATTTAATGGTTTTGTGCAAGATTCCCTTGATTTTGTAGGCTAATTGGATGATTTGAAAGAAGAATTGAAGTACCGAATGATTGGAGTGCTAAAAAGTCAACCAGAAACCAGAAAAGTCAACCCGTCAACCAGAAAAGTCAATCAGTCAACCAGAAAAGTCAACCAGTAAACCAGAATGCTGAAAAGTCAACCAGAATGCAGAAAATGTGTGACCGAGTGGCGTTGAGCGGTAATTTGGCGCTGAGTGGCAGTTTTGAGGTGCCGAAATCACCGCTAAGGGGCAAAACACCAGCTGGGGGGCAAAATGGATCATAAGCGAGTACCGCTCAGCGGTAAAATACCGCTGAGCGCCATTCTAAGTGGGCTTGGACCGATTTTCTGTTACTTTTATGGGCTTGGGCCTAATTTTCTGAATTTTTAGAATAGTATATAAGCTTTAGGACGTCCTAGGGTTTGTATCTTTGGCAGAGACGAAGCAAACACTCTCTTTCCACCCCTTTGAAGGAAGATCTTGGATGCTCAGGCTACCTCCTTCTCTTTCTAGGGTTTTATCCTTCATTCTTTCATTATTATTCTTCTAGCTTCACCATGAATATGGTGAACTAAACCTTGTATTATTGTTGGGGAATCAATGTAGTCTTGTGAAACTCTCATATATGGAATTTGTTTTAACATCTTATTTTTAAGACTTATGCTTTCTTTCATCATTAGTTAGGGATTTTTCTCTTTGCGTAATGCTTGCTTTGTTTAACTCATTCATTGCTATGATTATTGATTTTGTCGATATGGGAACGTACGGGGAAATCTAGATCCGGGGAATTTCTCCCAATAGCATATTGGTTGCCGTTATGCTCCTGCACTTAAGAACTAATTACTAGGAATGCTAGGAATTGTATGAACTCATAATTAAGGATAGGCCTTCTTGCAAGGTGATATAGAGAGTGGCATTAACATTGATGAAAAGAATGATGAATTCCTAAAGTATATGAGAGTGGATAAGATGAAATTGATAACCCCCAACAACATACTCATCCATCTAATTCATTGAAGTTTTGTATTCTGTTTTTCTCTATTGATCAAATTCATGCATACATATTTAATTACTGTCTTTTGCATTTAAACCTAAAATCATTTTGTTCTCAAGTCTCAAATAATCAAGAAATCATATAGCTAAACTAGGCCGTGAGTCCTTTGGAAAACGATACTTGGTCTTACCTTGTTTTATTACTTGATACGATTCGGTCACACTTGCCGATTGTTAAACAAGTTTTTGGCGCCGTTTTTCGGTGTTCATAAATTTGTCATCAAGTTTTCTGTGCCGTTTTTCGGTGTTCATAAATTTGTCATCAGCCGCTCAGCGGCACTTTCGGGAAGTTTTCTTCTTCTTCCTAGCTTAACCTAGGTGCCTCCTACTCATGCCCCTCACTGGATCCCTGCAATTAAATTTTCAGATTACTCATGCAAAACCCTATTATGCAACTAAAGCAGAATCAAAACAAACAATACAGATAAAGTCAATCAACTGGGTTGCCTCCCAGGTAGCGCTTGTTTAACGTTACGAGCCTGACCCAAAATCCACCAACACCCATCAGTAGGTGTAACAAACATAGTATCCTTCAGTAGATACTTTACCACCTAGCATCCTTCAATAGATGCTATATCCAAAGAAAATATTTACAGAAATAATGTCCAACTGATTAAAAATTACAAAACCAAAATAAAATCAAAAGAAATATTGTCCTCAAATCACTGGAATGCCTTCCAGCAAGCGCTCTTTTAACGTCATTAGCTTGACCTAATAAAGTTCAAGTTCCTTCTTCATGTTTCCAGTGTACTCTTTTGACTCTTCTAGAATATGGAGACTCTATCTCTATCATCTCCTTTTCTTTGTAGCCTTTCACAACCCACAACTTGTTTTAGAATCTCACAGGTGTACCAAGTTGAAGTTGTTCTTTCATCCAGTCATCAGGAACTTTTCTTCCTCTTCCAATATTTTCCTTTTCCTATACCTGAAACAACAAACAATGTTTACCTTTAACCTTGGGCTTTTCATCTTGAGGGCTAGTCATGAGTACATCTTGATATGCAGCTTTATGACTAGCTTCTTCCTCCTGCATCTGCTTCTCTTCTTTGAAGACATCTACAACAACTCTCTCCTCTCGGTCTTGGAGCACCACTATACCTTCGTTCACATCAATGATGGCTTTGGCCGTTTTCAAAAACGGTCTTCCAAGAATAACGGGTATTTTTTCAGTCTCCATCTCCATCACCACAAAGTCTACCAAGAACTGGAGTTTGCCTACACAAACTATAATATCCTCTGCTATTCCATAGGTTTCCTTTGAAGATCCATCTGCCATTACTAAATTAACCTTTATAGGCTTCACAACAACATCACTTATCTGCTCCAGTAAAGAATAAGGTATCAAGTTAACACTTGATCCTAAATCAAGTAAAGCTTTTTTAATCCTTTTCTTCCCTATTGTGCATGGAATGGAAAAGCCTCCTGGATCTTTTGCTTTTGGAGGGAATGGCTCCTTTTTAACAGCTTTATACTTCTTTGCCTCATTATCTCTACGTCTTTTCATTGAAGAGACATCTTCCTCAGATTTAGTATAAACTGCAATTTGTTGTAATATCTCCTTCCAAGGTACATCATTGTCCACCATCTTGAATAATTCTGTACAATCAAATTGTTTCTCTTGATTTATTGGAAAAGGAAAAATATATTTACCCTTTATCTCTCTTTTCTCTCCTTTCTCTTTTTTCTCTTCTTTTTCTTTTTCTTTCTTTTCTCTCTCTTCTTTTTCTTTCTCTCCTTTTTCTAACTCAACTGTCTCATCATTTGTACTCTCCAACACTTTACATTCTTCTCTGGGGTTAACCTCAGTATTAGCCCCAAAATTTTTGACTGGCCTCTCTTCCAACTACTTGGTAATTTGACCCATCTGAATCTCCAAATTCTTGATAGCAGCTTCAGTGCTCTTTTGAGTAGACTCAGTTTTCTGTATGAACTGATGAAGAGTTTCTTCCATCCTTATTGACCTTTCATTAAGTATAGAAATATGTTGCCATAAGGTTGGTTGTTGTTGTTGCTTGTTAAATTGCCTAGCTTGCCCAGTTTGTCCTTGACCAATGCTTGGGTGTGGTTTCCACCCTTGATTGAAATTCCCTTAACGGTATTGATTGGCCATGAAGTTAACATCCTCTAAGGCTTCTGCTGGAAAGGCGCATTGACCATTGATATGGTCACCCCCACATAATTCACACATCTGTGATTGAACCTGTGCAACAGTCTTTAACTCTTTTGGCAGTTGTGCAAGTGTTTTTGTAAGAGTCTCCAGTTGTTGAGTTAATATCTTGTTTTGTGCTAGCAAGCCATAATTTGTTTGTAGCTGTAGAACTCCTTTTTGTTGAATAGGAGCTCCTCTTTCACTGTTTAGCTCATTATCACTAGTAGCCATATTTTCAATGATTTCTGTAGCTTCCTCTGGAGTTTTCCATTTGATATTTCCTCCTGCTGAGGCGTCAAGCATCATCTTGGTTTGTGAACCAAGACCTCCATGGAAGATTAGGACTACTTCCACTTCTTCAAATCCATGCGTGGAAGTCTTCCGTAATAAGCTTTTATATCTGTCCCATGCATGACCTACTAATTCCTCCATCCCTTGCCTGAAAAACGAGATCTCTTGCTTTCCTTTGTTGACCTTGGATTCTGGGAAGTATTTGTTCAAAAAGTTTGTCACCACAGCTTCCCACTCTGTAAAGCTCCCTTCTGGAAAAGAGTTAAACCAAATCTTAGCATTGCTTCCCAATGAGAAAGGAAACAAGATAAGTTTGATTACTTCGTCAGGCACCTCATTTATCTTCACTGTATTGCAAATTTCATTAAAGGTTGTGAGGTGCTTATATGGGCTTTCATGTGACAACCCATTAAATTGATTACTCTTAACCAATTGGATTAACGCCGGTTTCACCTCCATGTTGGCTGCATTGACTGTTGGTCTTGTTATGCTATTGAAATGCTGAGGCCCAACTACATTAGTGTAATTTGCAAGAGTCCGTCTGACATTATTATTCTCCATCTCCTTAGTGCTATGGTAAGAACCTTGTGGTGATGATTGTAAGCAATCTTCTGGAGGAGGCAAAAGTTCTCTAGATGTATGGATTCTTCTCCTCTGTCTACTCTCGTCTAAGCCTTCAAAAAGAGGTTTTGAGGTTTTCTTGCTTCTAGTTCGAATTGCTTCCTGCATACGCAAGAAAACAAGTCCCTAGAAAAATTTGTTAGCACAAAAAGATATATAAAATAAGAGATAAGAAGATAAAATAAATACAGAAAAAATAAAAATAGAAAAATAAAAACAGAAAATAAAAACAGAAATTCAAAATTCAAGTCAAAGATAATCAATAATCACACAAATGAACTAGTTAAACCACAAGTCCCCGGCAGCGGTGCCAAAAACTTGATGACAAATTTTTGAACACCGAAAAACGACGCCAAAAACTTGTTTAACAATCGGCAAGTGTGACCGAATCGTATCAAGTAATAAAACTCGGTAAGATCAAGTATCGTTCTCCCAAAGTACTCACGGCCTAGTTAGCTATATGATTTGTTGATTATTTAAGACTTGTTAACAATTGATTGTAGGTTTTAAATGCAAGAGACAATAATTAAACATGTATGCATGAATTTGATCAATGGAAAAGAGGAATACAAACACTTTAATGAATTAGATGGATGAGTATGTTGTTGGGGTTATCAATTTCATCTTATCCACCCTCATATACTTTTGGAATTCATCATTCTTTTCATCAATGTTAATGCCACTCTCTAAATCACCTTGCAAGAACGCCTATTCTTAATTACGAGTTCATACAATTCCTAGCATCCCTAATAATTAATTCTGAAGTGCAGAAGCTTAACGGCAACCAACCCTCATATTCCTATGTCTAGGCAATATGCTATTGAGAGAAATTCCCCGGATCTAGATTTCCCCGTACGTTTCCATATCGACAAAATCAATAATCATGGAAATGAATGAGTTAAACAATGCAAGCTTTAAGCAAAGAGGAAAAACCCTAACTAATGATGAAAGAAAGCATGTATCTTAAAATAAGATGTTAAAACATAAATTCCATATATGAGAGTTTCACAAGACTACATTGATTCCCCAACAACAATACAAGGTTTAGTTCACCATATTCATGGTGAAACTAGATGAACAATAATGAAAGAATGGAAGAGATAGAAAAACCCTAGAAAGAGAAGAGGAGAGCCGTCACCATCTCCCAATCTACCCCCAAGGAGTGAAAAGTGTGTTTATGCTTCCTCCCAACCAAAGATACAAACCCTAGGACGTCCTAAAGCTTATATACTATTCTAAAAATACAGAAAATTAGGTCCAAGCCCATAAAAGTGCTGCTCAACAGTAAGTGCGTAAGTTGATTCTTCCCCCTCAACAGATCCAACGTGATTGCCTGAGTGCCGCTCAGCGGTAAACTGCCGCTGAGCGGTAATTGCGACTTCTCTTTTTGCATTTTTCGATGTCTTTTCTGATTCCATTTCTATCCTTCTTCACTTCTTTCACCAAATTCACCTTAAAACCTGCATAAAACAATGAAATCAAGCATAAACCTGTCCAACTCTCTTATTTCTAAAAATATGACCAAAAGCATGATTTCAAGCTAGTTTCTAAGTGTTTAAGGTTGCTTTTAGTATCACTTTTAAGCATGAAAATAACAAATTTTCAATTGTTATCAGGCCCCAGAGTACCGGACGTCTAACAGTATTAATATGGGAAACGTGAACCCGCGAGCAGTTACGCTCATTGTTCATCGTCTTCCCCGCGAACGTTGTTGCGCCATTGATTTTTGAGGTGCGTTTTCTCTCTTTTGGACCGTTTAAATTTACTTTCAATCCGATTACATTGCCCTGTGATGAAATATCTTTGATTTGAACTGATTAAAAATTGTTTCGGTCTGTTTTTGTGCAGTCTCTTGCGTGTTCTTGGGCGGCTTCTTTGACTATTTTTGGGCTACGTTTTAGGTCGTTCCCTCCTCGATTTCCCTCCCTTTCATTTGGAATCTACTTTTCAGGTTAGCTTGTTGGTTGATAAATTTTTGTATGCATGTAATTGGGTTTTGTGTATGCATGTTTTCTACTCTAAAGTGTGCATGTGTTATTGGCTTTTCAATATGCATGTATTAGTTGTGTTATTAGAAGTATCAAATCATTGAGTGACACTTAGTTCCCGTTTGAAATTTAACACAAACGATTAATCTTTTAATCGTTTGTGTTAAAGTTTGAATTGTCCGATTGGACAGTTTGAGAAAATTAATTTTGAATTGTCCGATTGGACAGTTTGAGAAAATTAAATTTTGAATTGTCCGATTGTTGCCTCTCTATACTTGTTGCCTCTCTATATATGTGCTAAGTAAGTCATTTATACCATTTTACTCAACAATTGTCATTTTTTTTGTATCTTAGGTAAAATATATAATTTGGGAAGCACCATCCACCACGAGGCTATTAAAGATGATATGTTGCGAGTGGTGGTTGTATATATTAAAGATTCTTCTGCTCGTGTTCCTCTGCCTAGTGATTAGGTTCAAACAGTGGGACAAGCTCCAGGAAATTTTATCATTTGGCCAGCCAGATTGGCAAAGCCAATTTTAGTAAGTATTTATATTCTTATTTGCCTTAATTACTTATGTATTTGTTGTATTTGGATGCATATAATATTGGACTTATTTTGTGGTCAAATATAGGACGTTTCTAAGTATACAAACATTGTTACACCTCCTCAACCATAATTGTCTCCTCTCCATCTACTTGGTGTAGCGGTAGTCACAATGGGAAATAAAACTATTGAGATAGATACGTCTCCTGAACTCACATGCAAGACTGCTACCACCACTTTATATGTATGTCATAGGGATATTTGCGAAATTGTCATTGGTAATGATCTCCTCTCTGCAACAGTTCTACAACTTTGGAATTTGTAAGTAAACCTTCACAAACCATGAAAATAGTATCATATTGCATTCGTGTATTTATTTTAACATTATTTGTTGATATTGAAGGTATTTGCATCACCTCTGCATCGAGAGAAGGAATGCTACTATCTATGGATTTCTTGATCTTGTTATAATTCTAATTGTAGGAAATAAATCAGAGGAGGTGCAAAATTACTTGATAGAAATGTTTGAAAAAGCTGGTAAAGAGGTCTATTTAGCACCTTACTTGCATAAGTAAGTACATAATTCTTTAATTTTTCATGACTAGTTGAAAAGTTTCTTTTAATTAATATTATTCTAACTTGTAGGGGTCATTGGCAATTGCTAGTTATTGTTCCTGATCGTTCTCTTATAGTTCTCTTATGTTCCTTGCATAAGAAAGCTAACACATTGTCCATCAAAAATATATTAGAGGCGTAAGTTTTCCTTTCTATTTTGATTCCTTCCTATATTATTATTATGATGTAATGGATGTCTAACTTTTGTATAGGTCTTTGGAAGCTCATTCAAGGTTGCAGGGTGTTCCATCTATTTCTAGGAAGCAGATGCAAATAATCACACCTAATGTAAGAGAAGTTCACCTTCCTTTGTTTTGTGTTTTGTGATTGTTATTTTTATAAGGAATTGGTTGTGTTATTGGTTTTGTGAAATTTGGTTTACCAAAATATACAGAGCTACATGGTGCAAAGGCTATCTAGAGTATAATATGATATTTTGTGTCTTTGGTTTGAATGAGTCTTCATTATTTGTATTTAATTTGCAGTGTCGACGTCAATTGGGCAGCTATGAGTATGGGTATTATGTAATGAAACACATGCATACCATTATTTGTACAAACATTACTGAATCATGGAATAAGGTATTAAAATACTAACTAAATACTTATCCAACTATTCATTACAATATTGTTTTAACTCTATTAATTTATTTGTAGATCTTTAATGATTCATCTCTCATGAAAGCTGTAGACATTGAAGACATTAGAAGGAACTGGGCTTCTTTTATTTTAAGTGTTAGTAGAAACTTGGCTACACTTAAATAGTGTATGTACATTAATGTAATATTTGGATTTAATATATAGTTTCATGTATAAATGATGTATTAAATATTAGACTATTTAATATTTGAAATGAATTCTATTGTTAGTTTCAATAAATTTGTTTATTTAAAGCTATATTGATTATAAATGGATTGGATGAGATGATAATACAAGAATATTATTATAATTTCATTGCATGTCGAATTCAATAATCAATTTTTTTTAAAACATTTATTATAACGTACTAAGCAATGTATGTTATGATACGTTGATCACATATTATATCTTACAATAATATATACGTAATAATATATAACATATTATAACGTACAAAATCTTCTACGTTATAATACCTTCCACCTATTATAACAGACAAATGAAAATTTGTTATAATAAACTGCGCATATTATAACGTATTTCAGAAACTACGTTATAATATGTTCAACATATTATAACGTAAATTTTTTCTACGTTATAAAATGCGCAGACTTACTATATCGCCCAGAACTATGTCCCCAATAACTACGATATAAAAGATCATTTTTGTACGTTATAAAAAGTCATTTTTCCACTAGTGACACCAACTCATCAACTACTTTCGGTCCACCTTTTTTACTCTCCTTGAATATGGAGCTTCAATCTCTATCACTCCGTTCTTTTTATAGTCTTTCACAACCCACAAGTTGTTATTGAATCTTACTAGTGTACCAAGTTTGAGTTGTGCCTGGATCAAGTCATCATGAACCTTCCTTTCTTTGGCATCTTTTTCTTCTTCCCTAACCTGTGACAAGAAACAATGTTTACCTTTGAAGACTGGCTTTTCAGCTTTTGAACTAGTCATGGGTGCATCCTTACATGCAGCTTTATGACTAGCCTCCTTCTCTTGAATCTACTGCTCCCCTTTGAAGACATTAAAGATCACCTTTTCTCCTCGGTCTTGAAGCACTATCATCCCATCATCCACATTGATTATTACCTTTGTCGTTTTCATAAATGGTCTTCCAAGAATGATTGAGACCTTCTCATCCTCCTTCATCATCTCCATAACCACAAAGTCCACCAAGAATTTTAGTTTGTCTATGCAAACCACCACATCTTCTGCCACACCATAGGGTTTCTTTGAAGATCCATCCGCCATTAGCAAAGTCACCTTTGTTGGCTTAACTTCAAGATCACCAATCCTTTCAAGCAGAGATAAAGGCATCAAATTAAATGCTTGACCCTAAATCAATTAGGGCTTTCCTTATATTCTCCTTCCCAATGAAGCAAGGAATTGTAAAACTTCCTGGATCCTTCACTTTTGGAGGAAGCGGCTTCTTCTCAATAGCACTACAATCTCCCTTTTCATCTAGATATTTCTTCTTTGTGGAGTGATAACAGTTGAAAAACTGTTATTTTTATACTTAAAATTGACTTTAATTACAACTTTTATGACTTAGAAATTAGCTTGAACTCATGATTTTGTTGAATTGTTTGAAATAAGAGAGTTGAAGGTGAATTTAATGGTTTTGTGCTAGATTCCATTGATTTTGTAGGCTAGTTGAATGGTTTGAAAGAAGAGTTAAAGTACCGCATGATTGGAATGCAGAAAAGTAAACCAGAAACAAGAAAAGTCAACCAGTCAACCAGAATGCAGAAATCCATGTGGGATTGCAGAGGACATTATAGTTTGTGTTGGCAAACTCCAGTTCTTGGCAGACTTTGTGGTGATGAAGATGGAAACATAGAAGATACCTATCATACTTGGAAGACCGTTTATGAAAACGGCCAGAGCTATCATTGATGTAAATGAAGGTATAGTGATGCTCCAGGACCGAGAGGAGAGAGTGGTTGTAGACGTCTTTAAAGATGAGACGCAAACACAGGAGGAAGAAGCTAGTTATAAAGCTGCATTTCAAGATGCACTCATGACTAGCCCTAAAGATGAAAATCTCAAAGTTGTAGGTAACCATTGTTTGTTGTTTCAGGTACACAAGGAAGAAAAGATTGGAAGAGGAGGAGAAATTCCTGGTGACTGGGAGAAAAGAAGCCCCAACTTAGCGCACCTGTGAGAATCAAGAACAAGTTGTGGGTTGTGAAGGGCTTTAAGGAGAAGGAGATGATAGAGATAGAATCTCCATGTCTTAGAAGAATCAAAACAGTTCACAGGAAACAGTTGATTTTAAGAACTTTTTAATTTTAGTTTGGTTTTTAAATTTTTAATCTGTTGAACATTATATTGTTGAACATAGCATCTACTGAAGGATGCTAAGTGGTAGAACCTACTGATGGGTGTTGGTAAGTTATTTAACACCTACTGATGGGTGTTGGTGAGATTTTAAACACCTACTGATGGGTGTTGGTGGATTTTGGGTCAGGCTCGTGATGTTAAACAAGAGCTACCTGGGAGGCAACCCAGTTGATTGATTGTTTTTGTTTGTTTTATTAGGGTTTGCATAAGTATTTTAAACATTCAGGGAACCAGTGAGGGGCATGTCTAGGAGGCACGTAGGTTAAGAAAAGAAGGAGAAGAGCACTTCACGAAAGTGCCGCTGAGCGGTACTCTCGCAGAATGGGCTTTAGTTCCCCTTAGCGGGACCTGAGCCCATTAGGGTATTTTTATACCCTAAGCTGCGCATTTGCTCATTCTTTCAGGCTCTTCTCTGCACAAGCACTCCCACATACCTTCTCCAAGGTTTTCCACATCTTTTCACTCTTCCCTCTTAAGAAAATTTCTCTTCCACTCACTTTTTCACTAGTGTGCCATCAAAGTTTGGGGCTGAAAGAGAGTATCTTAGCTTGGGAGCATTCTCATTGCATCTAGTATCTCCACCCAAGTAAGTAAAATGCATTTTGTTCATTCTAGGGTTCTTGATTTTGAATGTGATTATCAAAGCATGAAGATTTAGGGGTTTTGATTTCTATGCATGATTTGATGATATAATTGATGTTTGAACCGATTAAACTGCATGATTATGAACTGGAAAACTGAAAATTGCATTTGGGTGGAGTTAGGACAGCTTAAAGAGAAGATTTTCAAAATTCTGTAGAGTTACCGCTCAGGGGTAAACTGCCGCTGAGCGGCACTCTGCCAGACTTGAGTTTTTCTGGTTTTTTGTGATCTGGAATGTGGCACTGGTGGCGCTGAGGGGAAATTCTGGCCCTCAGCGGTGGTTTAGCTTCGAAAGGAGTTGTGTTCTGTGCTTACTAATGATTAACATCATGTTCTGTGGTTTTGTATTTGTGTTTGAATGCAGGAATGACATCCTCTTCAGGAAAGAGATTGAAAACCATGGCAACCAAGAGAAAGGAAAAGGAACCAGAGCAACCCCACTCTAGCAGGTTCCTCTCTGGGAAACATGAGAAGCACTTTAGGGTGGTTCAGGATAGGAGACTTCTGATGGAAAGAAAAGTTGGAATGATACCTAACTTTGCTCCTCAATTTGGAGAGCAAGTGTTAGGGAATGACTGGGGAAAGCTAGCCACCTATCCTGCACCTGCCAACATAGCTGTGGTAAAGGAATTCTACACCAACGCAAAGAAGATTGGTGATTATCCAGCTGAGAATTATTTGGGCTATGTCAGAGGCCATGCTATTAGGTATGATCCTGATTCTATCAATAACTTCCTGGACACTGTGTGGGCTGGTGAGCAGTGCCAATTTGCTCTTTGCATGGAGGAAGGTGCTGATTATGAGGATGTGGAGAGAGTACTATGTATACCAGGAGGACACTTCCAAAGGAATAGATCTGGCTCAGTGGTTAACATTAGGAGGACAGATTTGACTCCTCTTACAAAGTATTGGATGGCATTTTCTCATGCCAACATTCATTCATGTTCACATGTGTCAGATATTACTCTCAGCAGGGCACTATTCATCTACTGTGCTATTAGAAACTTAAATGTTAACATTGGGCATGTGATAGCTGATGAGATTAGTGTGTGCGCCAATACCTCAAAAAACAAAGCACCACTAGGACATCCCTCCTTGATCACTCACCTTTGCAAGATAGCTGGGTTGGACACTTCTGCTCCACCATTTGAGAGGCCAAGAAAAGCTATTGATGAGGTCTATTACAGACAGTACTGTGGAGGTGAGGAGGCAGCTCAGCCAGTTCCACCACGCCGTGCTCTGATAACAGTTGAAAAACTGTTATTTTTATGCTTAAAATTGATACCAAAAGCAACCTTTAAGACTTAGAAACTAGCTTGAACTCATATTTTTGCTTTAGATTTTTGTATAAGAGAGTTGAAAGTGAATTTAATGGTTTTGTGCAAGATTCCCTTTATTTTTTAGGCTAATTGAATGATTTGAAAGAAGAATTGAACTACCGAATGATTGGAGTGCTGAAAAGTCAACCAAAAACCAGAAAAGTCAACCAGTCAACCAGAAAAGTCAACCAGTCAACCAAAAAAGTCAATCAGTCAACCAGAATACGAAAAAAGTCAACCAGACGAGTTTTGGGCCAGTTTTATGCGATTTTATGATCTGTTTGAGCCTGGACCCGTTTTCTATTATTTTTATGTCCTATTTAAAGACCTAGATGTCTTAGGGTTGGTATCTTTGGCAGAAACGAAGCAAGCACTCTCTCTTCCACCCCTTTGAAGGAGGATCTTGGATGCTCAGGCTACCTCTTCACCTTTCTAGGATTTTATCCTTCATTCTTTCATTATTGTTCATCTATGTTCACCATGAATATGGTGAACTAAACCTTGTATGTTTGTTGGGGAATCAATGTAATCTTTTGAAGCTCTCATATATGGAATTTGTGCTTGCATCTTAATCTAAGATTTATGCTTTCCTTCATCATTAGTTAGGGTTTTTCCTCTTTGCTTAATGCTTGCTTTGTTTAACTCATTCAATGCATGATTATTGATTTTGTCGATACGGGAACGTACGGGGAAGTCTAGATCCGGGGAATCTCTCCCAATATTATATTGGTGGTCGTTAAGCTCCTGTGCTAAAATAACTAATTATTAGGAATGCTAGGAATCGTATGAACTCGTAATTAGGGATAGGCCTTCTTGACAAGGTAATTTAGAGAGTGGCATTAACAATGATGATTTGAATGTTGAATTCCTAAAATATATGAGAGTGGATAAGATGAAATTGACCCCCAACAACATATTCATCCATATAATCCATTGAAAGTGCTCGTCTTTTGCTTTTGCCATTGATCAAAACCTCATGCATACATGTTTATTTTCGTCTTTTGCATAGTACAATCTAATTATTTTGTTCTTAAGTCTTAGCTAATCAAAGAATCACATAACTAAACTAGGCCGTGAGTCCTTTGGGAGAACGATACTTGGTCTTACCAAGTTTATTACTTGAAACGATTCGGTCATACTTGCCGATTGTTCAACAAGTTTGTGACATCATATTTTGGTGATCATAAATTTGTCCATCAAGTTTTTGGCACCGCTGCCGGGGACTCGTGGTTTAACTAGTTAATTTGTGTGATTATTGATTATCTTTGACTTTAATTTTGAATTTCTGTTTTTATTTTCGGTTTTTATATGATTTGGTTTTATTTTATTTTATTTTATTTTATTTTATTTATTTGATTTTATTTTATCTTATTTGATTTGATTTGATTTGATTTGATTTGATTTGATTTGATTTTATCTTATTTGATTTGATTTGATTTGATTAGATTAAATTTTATTTGATTTGATTAGATTAGATTTTATTTTATTTTATTTGATTAGATTAGATTTTTTTTATTTTATTTTATTTTATATTATTTTATCTTATCCTCTGAATCTTTTATCTTCTGAATCTATATCTTCTCCTATATCTTTTTGTGCTAACAAATCTTTTCTAGGTTTTTGTTTTCTTGTGCATGCAGGAAGCAATTAGAACAAGGAGCAAGAAAACAACAGAACCTCTGCTTGAAGGTCTAGACGAGAGTAGACGGAGGAGAAGAATCCAAACATCTAGAGAACTTTTCCCTTCTCCAGAAACTCTCTTACAATCACCACCACAAGGTTCTGTTCATAGCACAGAAAATATGGAGAACAACAATGTTAGAAGAACTCTTGCTGACTACACCAATATAGCTGGACCTCAGCACTTTAACAGTATAGCTAGACCTAGAGTCAATGCAGCTAATATGGAGGTCAAACCAGCACTGATTCAACTTTTGAAAAGCAACCAATTTAATGGGTTATCTCATGAAAGCCCATATGAGCACCTCACTACCTTCAATGAGATTTGCAACACAGTCAAAATTAATGGGGTGCCAGACGAAGCTATCAAACTTAGCTTGTTTCCTTTCTCATTGGGAGGCAATGCTAAGCTTTGGTTGAATTCTTTCCCAGAAGAAAGTTTCACAGAGTGGGAAGTAGTGGTCACAAAATTTTTAAACAAGTACTTCCCACAATCTAAGGTGACAAAAGGCAAGCAAGAGATTTATTCATTTAAGCAGGGTATGGAAGAATCACTGGGGCATGCATGGGACAAATACAAAAGCTTGCTAAGAAAAACACCCACACATGGCTTTGAAGATCAGGAAGTAGTCTTAACTTTCCTTGGAGGGCTTGGTTCACAAACCAAGATGATGCTGGACGCCTCAGCAGGAGGCAATATTAAATGGAAAACTCCAGAGGAAGCAACAGAGATTATAGAAAACATGGCTACTAGTGATAATGAGCTACACAGTGAGAGAGGAGCTCCTATGCAAAAAGGAGTCCTCCAATTACAGACACATGATGCCTTGCTAGCTCAAAACAAAATTCTAACTCAACAGCTGGAGACTCTGACTAAAACTCTTGCACAATTACCCAAAGAGTTGAAAACTGCTGCACAGGTACAATCCCAGTTGTGTGAATTGTGTGGAGGCGACCATATGAATGGTCAATGTGCCTTTCTAGTTGAAGCCGTAGAGGATGTAAACTACATGACCAATCAGTACCGTCAAGGAAGCTACAATCAGGGGTGGAAACCACACCCAAGTATTGGTCAAGGGCAAACTGGGCAAGCTGGTCAATATAATAAGCAGCAACAGCAACCCACCTTATGGCAACAGTTATCTATGCTTAATGAAAGGTCCATGAGGATGGAGGAAACTCTCAACAATTTCATACAGAAGACTGAGTCTCCACAGAAGAGCACTGAAGCTGCTATCAAAAATCTGGAGACTCAGATGGGGCAGATACCAAACAGGTGGAAGAAAGGCCAAATAGAAATTTTGGGGCTACTACTGAGGTTAACCCCAGAGAAGAGTGCAAGGTGGTAGAGAGTGTTGATGATGAGAAAGTTGAGTTAGATACAGAAGAGAGAAGATAAATAGAGAGCAATAGCACTTTTCCTTTTCCAATCCATCAAGGGAAACAACTGGACTTCACAGAATTATTCAAAATGGTGGATAATGATGCACCTTGGGAACAAATTTTGCAACAGATTACGGTTTACACTAAATCTAATGAAGAAATCTCTACAAAGAAGAGACGTAGAGATGCTGAGGCAAAGGAGTGTATAACTGTTAAAAAAGAGCCATTCCCTCCTAAAGCAACAGACCCAGACAATTTTTCTATCCCTTGTACCATAGGGAAGAAAAGGGTGAAGAAAACTCTTCTTGATTTAGGTTCAAGTGTTAACTTGATACATTACTCTTTACTGGAGCAAATCGGCAATGTTAATTTGAAACCTGTAAAGGTTAATCTAGTAATGGCCGATGGATCTTCAAAGGAGCCATATGGGATTGCAGAGGACATTATAGTTTGTGTTGGCAAACTTCAATTCTTGGCAGACGTTGTGGTGATGAAGATGGAGACAGAGAAGATACCTATCATACTTGGAAAACCGTTTATGAAAACGGCCAGAGCTATCATTGATCTAAATGAAGGTATAGTGGTGCTCCAGGATCGAGAGGAGAGAGTGGTTGTAGACGTCTTCAAGGATGAGACGCAAGCACAAAAGGAAGAAGCTAGTTATAAAGCTGCATTTCAAGATGCACACATGACTAGCCATAAAGATGAAAAGCCCAAGGTTGCAGGTAACTAGTGTTTGTTGTTTCAGGTACACAAGGAAGAAAAGATTGGAAGAGGAGGAGAAATTCCTGGTGACTGGGAGAAAAGAAGACCCCAACTTGGCACACCTGTAAGAATCAAGAACATGTTGTGGGTTGTGAAGGGCTTTAAAGAGAAGGAGATGATAGAGATAGAGTCTCCACATTCTAGAAGGACCAAAACAGTTCACAGGAAACAACTGAGGAGTTGGTGGGATGACAACATCAACTATAAAGCAGGAACTTAAGCTTACTGGGTCAAGCTAATGACGTTAAAAGAGCGCTTGCTGGGAGGCAACCCAGTGATTTTAGAACTTTTAAATTTTACTTGGGTTTGTAATCTTTAAATCTGTTGAACATTATATTTCTGAACATAGCATCTACTGAAGGATGCTAGTTGGATAAAGCATCTACTGAAGGATGCTAAGTGGTAACACCTACTGATGGGTGTTGGTAAGTTTGAAGCACCTACTGATGGGTGTTGGTGAGATTTTAAACACCTACTGATGGCTGTTGGTGGATTTTGGGTCAGGCTCGTGACGTTAAACAAGCGCTACCTGGGAGGCAACCCAGTTGATTGATTGTTTTTGGTTGTTTTATTTTAGTTAGGGTTTGCATAAGTATTTTAAACATTGAATTGCAGGGAACCAGTGAGGGGCATGTCTAGGAGGTACGTAGGTTAAGAAAAGAAGGAGAAGAGCACTTCACGAAAGTGCCACTGAGCGGCAATTTACCGCTGAGCGGTACTCTCGCAGATGGGCTTTAGTTTCCCCTTAGCGGGACCCAGCCAATTAGGGTATTTTTATACCCTAAGCTGCGCATATGCTCATATTTTCAGGTTCTTCTCTGCACAAACACTCCCACATACCTTCTCCAAGGTTTTCCACATCTTTTCCCTCATCCCTCTTTAGAAAATCTCCCTTCCACTCACTTGCTCACTAATTTTCCATTTAAGTTTGGGGTTCGGAGAGAGCATCATTGAAGGGGCTGATTTCTTCATTGTGGTTTACTAATGCTTAACAATGTATCTTTTGGTTTTGTGAATTATGTTTGATGCAGGGATGGCCTCCTGATCGGGCAAAAAGAATCAAGACTATAAGATCCAAGAAGAAGGAAGATACAGAGGACAGCTCAGACTGATGAGGAGCTGAGATAACATTTACTGATGAATGCTATCATATGCTTATGCTTTTGTTGGTTTAAAGTTTTCTGAACTTATTTCTTTTTGTTTTTAGATTAGGGTTTGATGTACTCTATTGGACACCTGGTTTGTGTGATGGTTTGCTATTAACTGTGATTGTGTGATAAGTAATGCTTGATGATGCTTATTGAGTGATTGATGTTGAGATAGATGTGCACATAAAATGCTTATACAGGTGATTCACAAGCTTTGTGAACAAATGCATGATATCATGATTGTGATTGTGAAATTAAGCAGGATGTGTATGTCAAATGTGAATGAGCTTATATGTGAGATTTTGAGCTCCAAAGTTGTTATTGTTGAATGCTATTACTTTGGAAACATGAATGATTTTGCCCAGGTTTTCTATGATTGAATCAATTGCTTGTTTTGCATCATGTGATCAAGGCCGTTTGTTGGAACCCTTTTTATTGGCCAAATTCATAAAGTTAGCCCACTAAAAGAGAACACTTTGTGTTCTATCCTTTGAACCCTTAGCCTTGAACATACACTGAAAACCCTTGATTGAAAATCTTTACCTTGAGTTAAGTAGAAGATCTTGTGTGGTATTGTTAAATGTTCAAGTTTGGGGTTGTTAGGAAAACATGAAAAAGGAAAAGCATTGAGCTAAGAGCTAAAAAGTAAGAATATGCAAAGAAAAAGAAAAAGAAAAAGAAAAAGAAAAGAAAAGAAAAGAAGAAGCAAAGCTCAATGCAAATGCAAAGGCAAGTTGGGAATGAATAAGAATAATTGTGTTGTTATGATTCTCTTAACTCAAGGATTTTGTGATCCAGAAAAACCAATGTTCTTGTTAGCCCAGCCACGTTATAAGCCATTGAAAAGTCCTTGTGATGATGCATGCTTGTGAATGTTTTTGATTGTGGTTAAATGAAAGGCAAAGTTGATTCATGTGACATTGTGATAGTGGAGTGAATGAGTGATTACCTCTTATACACTTGTGTTTGAGTGAAACACTTTACCTAGTGAGGAAATATTCCATGAGCACATGAACATCCATGCTTAATTGATTGATCATTAATGAAAAATAGCATTTGTTGGATATTAAGTGACTTTGTGAACACCAAAGCATGTGCACGTCTTGATTGAAATCTTGGTCATAAGCTTGATTGAAGTCTTTACTTATCTTGAAAAGAAGATTTTTGAATGAGTGAACCATTATATGAATTGGTAGAAGATTGAGATACATCTTGTTTGCTTGAGGACAAGCAAAGTTCTAAGTTTGGGGTTGTGATAACAGTTGAAAAACTGTTATTTTTATGCTTAAAATTGATACCAAAAGCAACCTTTAAGACTTAGAAACTAGCTTGAACTCATATTTTTGCTTTAGTTTTGTGAATAAGAGAGTTGAAAGTGAATTTAATGGTTTTGTGTAGGATTCCCTTTATTTTGTAGTCTAATTGAATGATTTGAAAGAAGAATTGAAGTACCGAATGATTGGAGTGCTGAAAAGTCAACCAGAAACCAGAAACCAGAAAAGTCAACCAGTCAACCAGAAAAGTCAACCAGTCAACCAAAAAAGTCAACCATGTCAGAGCGGCTGCAGCGGAATGGTTAGCGTGGAATAACAAACCAAGAGGGGGGGTGAATTGGTTCTTACTAAAAACGTGTGCCTTAAAAATTTCTACTCAATTAAACTTACTTAGCAAATAATAAAGACAATAAAATAGAGTAAGGTTGAGAGAAATTTGCACAGATGATTTTATCCTGGTTCGGATCTTACCAATCCTACGTCCAGTCGCTTATCTCAAAACAAGATAAACAATTCACTAATCACAAAACAATTACAAACTACAATCACAAAGATACAATTTGTAAAAGTTTAGAAAACACCTCTCTTGATGCCACAAGAGATGAGACAACACCTCCTTTGAATCTTCACAAAGGATGAACACCTCCTCCGAATACTTCACGAAGGATGAACACCTCCTCCGAATACTTCACGAAGGATGATTCTCTTCCGAACACCTCCTTAGACACACCAAGGATGAACCGACTATTTCCTCTGTCACCGTAGCAGCACTTCACCAGCTCCACAGACAAGAGTTTCACAAGCCGAACAAGAACACACAAGTCTCAAGAATTTCTGAGTATTTGAGCACAAGGGAAGAGTTTCTGTGTCTCTAGATATTTTGAGAGGAAATGAGAGTCTATTTATAGACTCATCCAAAGGGCTCTTCCATTTTTCGTTTTCAGCCTTTCACACTGTGTTAATCGATTAGCTACAGTGGTTAATCGATTAACACCCCAACGGATAGTCCAACGGCTATAAAAACGGCTAGTTTTTCAAACGGTCCCTGTGTTAATCGATTAACACCTTCTGTTAATCGATTAACGTTAATCGATTAACACCCTCTGTTAATCGATTAACACTGCACTGCTGAATTTTTCCATTTTTCTCTGGAACAATCGATTAACAGCCTCTGTTAATCGATTAGCTACAGTACTTTGCTACAGTACCGTGCTACAGTAATGCGCTACAGTATTTTGCTACAGTATTTGGCTACAGTATTTTGCTACAGTACTTTTTACAAAACACTTTTCTTTTTCTAATCTAAGTCCTATACATATTTCTAAGAGTATTACAAAAGCTTTCCATCACAATACAAATCTTAAAATCATTTTGATTCTTCATTGGTCTTGACTTGATTTGGACATCATCAAAACTTCATCTTCATCATTTTGCTAACAAACCAGTCAACCATAATACGAAAAAAGTCAACCAGACGAGTTTTGGGCCAATTTTATGCGATTTTATGATCTGTTTGGGCCTGGACCCGTTTTCTATTATTTTTATGTCCTATTTAAAGACCTAGATGTCTTAGGGTTGGTATCTTTGGCAGAAACGAAGCAAACATTCTCTCTTCCACCCCTTTGAAGGAGGATCTTGGATGCTCAGGCTACCTCTTCACCTTTCTAGGGTTTTATCCTTCATTCTTTCATTATTGTTCATCTAGGTTCACCATGAATATGGTGAACTAAACCTTGTATGTTTGTTGGGGAATCAATGTAATCTTTTGAATCTCTCATATATGGAATTTGTGCTTGCATCTTAATCTAAGATTTATGCTTTCCTTCATCATTAGTTAGGGTTTTTCCTCTTTGCTTAATGCTTGCTTTTTTTAACTCATTCAATGCATGATTATTGATTTTGTCGATATGGGAACGTACGGGGAAGTCTAGATCCAGGGAATCTCTCCCAATATTATATTGCTGGTCGTTAAGCTCCTGTGCTAAAAGAACTAATTATTAGGAATGCTAGGAATCGTATGAACTCGTAATTAGGGATAAGCCTTCTTGACAAGGTAATTTAGAGAGTGGCATTAACAATAATGATTTGAATGTTGAATTCCTAAAATATATGAGAGTGGATAAGATGAAATTGACCCCCAACAACATATTCATCCATATAATCCATTCAAAGTGCTTGTCTTTTGCTTTTGCCATTGATCAAAACCTCATGCATACATGTTTATTTTCGTCTTTTACATAGTACAATCTAATTATTTTGTTCTTAAATCTTAGGTAATCAAAGATTCACATAACTAAACTAGGCCGTGAGTCCTTTGGGAGAACGATACTTAGTCTTACCGAGTTTATTACTTGAAACGATTCGGTCATACTTGCCGATTGTTCAACAAGTTTGTGACATCATATTTTGGTGATCATAAATTTGTCCATCATGCTCGTAGAGAGAGAGGGCCAGCACAGAGCCAGACATCTGCTGAGACACATGAAGCATAACCATTCCAGATGAGGGACATGTACATGTCTCTTATAGGTGCTTAGTTGCAGTCCATTCACAGAGGGCAGGTGGCTAATGCTGAGATGATTGTGGGGATGTATGATACACCTCCAGCCCAAAGGTGGACTATGGATGAATTCCATAATGTGGTAGATTGGCCAGAGGAGCCAGTGCATGGAGGAGGAGCTGGAGCAGCTGAAGCTTCAGCTAGAGAGATGGAAGAAGATGAAGCTGATGATGATGATGCATTTGAAGATGATGAAGATGAGGAGGAAGAGGAAGATACAGAGGACAGCTCAGAGTGATGAGGAGCTGAGATACCATTTACTGATGAATGTTATCATATGCTTATGCTTTTGTTGGTTTAAGTTTTCTGAACTTATTTGTTTTTGTTTTTGGATTAGGGTTTGATGTACTCTATTGGAAACCCGGTTTGTGTGATGGTTTGCTATTAACTGTGATTGTTTGATAAGTAATGCTTGATGATGCTTAGGGATTGATTGATGTTGAGATGATGTGCACATTAAAATGCTTATATAGGTGATTCACAAGCTTTGTGAACAAATTACCATGATTGTGATTGTGAAATTAAGCAGAATGTGTATGTCAAATGTGAATGAGCTTATATGTGAGGTTTTGAGCTCCAGAGTTGTTATTCTTAAATGCTATTACTTTGAAAGCATGAATGACTTTGCCCAGGTTTTCTATGATTGAATCAATTGCTTGTTTTGCATCATGTGATCAAGGTCGTTTGTTGGAACCCTTTTTATTGGCCAAATTCATAAAGTTAGCCCACTAAAAGAGAACACTTTGTGTTCTATCCTTTGAACCCTTAGCCTTGAACATACACTGAAAACCCTTGATTGAAAATCTTTACCTTGAGTTAAGTAGAAGATCTTGTGTGGTATTGTTAAATGTTCAAGTTTGGGGTTGTTAGGAAAACATGAAAAAGGAAAAGCATTGAGCTAAGAGCTAAAAAGTAAGAATATGCAAAGAAAAAGAAAACGAAAAGAAAAGAAAAAGAAGCAAAGCTTAATGCAAATGCAAAGGCAAGTTAGGAAGAATAAGAAAAATTGTTGATTATGATTCTCTTAACTAGAGGATTTTGTGATCCAGAAAAGCCAATTTTCTTGTTAGCCCAGCCACATTATAAGCCATTGAAAAGTCCTTGTGATGATGCATGCTCGTGAATGTTTTTGATTATGGTAAAATGGAAGGCAAAGTTGACTCATGTAACATTGTGATAGTAGAGTGACTGAGTTATTACCTCTTATACACTTGTGTGTGAGTGAAACACTTTACCTGGTGAGGAAATATTCCATGATCACATGAACATCCATGCTTAATTGATTAATCATTCATGAAAAATAGCATTTGTTGGATATTAACTGACTTTGTGAAACACTAAAGCATGTGCACATCTTGATTGAACTCTTGGTCATAAGTTTGATTGAAGTTTTTACTTATCTTGAAAAAGAGGATTTTTGAATGAGTGAACTATCATATGAATTGGTTAAAGATTGAGTTACATCTTGTTTGCTTGAGGACAAGCAAAGTTCTAAGTTTGGGGTTGTGATAACAGTTGAAAAACTGTTATTTTCATGCTTAAAATTGATACTAAAAGCAACCTTTATACTTAGAAGCTAGCTTGAAATCATGCTTTTATTCATATTTTCATAAATAAGAGAGCTGGACAGGTTTATGCTTGATTTCAGTGTTTTTGTGCAGGTTTTAAGGTGAATTTAGTGAAAGAAGTGAAGAAGGAGAGAGATGGAATCAGAAAAGACATCAAAAAGTGCAAAAGGAGAAGCCGAAGTCATTGCTGAGCGGCAGTTTACCGTTGAGCGGCACTCAAGAGCTTATGGGAGGTCCGCTGAGGGGCAAAATGGCCGCTGAGGGGAAGAAAATACTCACGCACTCACCGCTGAGCGGTATGTTACTGTTGAGCGGCACACTTATGGGCTTGGGCCTGAATTTTCTGTAATTTTAGAATAATATATAAGCTTTAGGACGTCTTAGGGTTTGTATCTTTGGCAAAGACGAAGCAAACACTCTATCTTCCACCCCTTTGAAGGAGGATCTTGGATGCTCAGGCTACCTCTTCACCTTTCTAGGGTTTTGTCTTTCATTCTTTCATTATTGTTCATCTAGATTCACCATGAATATGGTGAACTAAACCTTGTATGTTTGTTGGGGAATCAATGTAATCTTTTGAAGCTCTCATATATGGAATTTGTGCTTGCATCTTAATCTAAGACCTATGCTTTCTTTCATCATTGGTTAGGGTTTTTCCTCTTTGCTCAAGGCTTACTTTGTTTAACTCATTCAATGCATGATTATTGCTTTTGTCGATACGGGAACGTACGGGGAAGTCTAGATCCGGGGAATTACTCCCAATATTATATTGGTTGTCGTTAAGCTCCTGTGCTAAAGAACTAATTACTAGGAATGCTAGGAATTGTATGAACTCGTAATTGGGGATAGGCCATCTTAACAAGGTAATTTAGAGAGTGGCATTAACAATGATGACTTGAATGTCGAATTCCTAAAATATATGAGAGTGGATAAGATGAAATTGACCCCCAACAACATATTCATATATATATATATATATTTCGTTGAAAGTGCTTGTCTTTTGCTTTTTCCATTGATCAAAACCTCATGCATACATGTTTATTTTCGTCTTTTGCATAATACAATCCAATTATTTCGTCCTTAAGTCTTAGCTAATCAAAGAATCACATAACTAAACTAGGCCGTGAGTCCTTTGGGAGAACGATACTTGGTCTTACCAAGTTTATTACTTGAAACGATTCGGTCATACTTGCCGATTGTAAAACAAGTTTGTGACATCATATTTTGGTGATCATAAATTTATCCATCACTTTTCACCGTGCTCAACATATATGAATTATGCAATATGAGTTTGGTCATGCTAAGCATCTTAATTCTAGCTTAGTTTAGTATAGTTACATCTTCTTGAGTCATTTTAAATGTTGTCTATCCTTTTGCTTCTTTGGAAATCTGGTTTTGGTGGTATAATGGTTAAATTTGCTGCATAAATTTGTTAAAGCAAGGATGATTTTTGAATCTTACTATTTTTGTGCTTTTGGAAAGTTTGAACAAGCTTACATTGGTGTTTCAAAGGCATTTTTCATTTGGTCTATTTTAAGTCTATATGCAGATTTGTCTTTTTTAAACCTCATTCTTTGAGTTAAAATGGAAGTGAACTACTAATTTTTGGTTGTCAACACTTTATGAGTTGTTTTAGAGTTTAAACATAATTAAAATCATTAAACAAAGTTGATTGGACAATTAAATTTGATTTTAAGTCACTTCCACACGTTTTTGGGTTTTAAAGCACTAATTCAGGTCCATTTTTCTGGTGCAAAACTGGTTTCTAAGCTGCTGTTTGAATTTCTTCATTGCTTAATTTCAACTCTAGATTAGTTAAACATGATTCAATTTTTTATACGAAATTAAAATATCAAAACTGTAATCAAGAGATAAAAAGCTTTTAGAAACTTGCAATCTAGTTTAGAAGCCTTGAAAATCAAAACCTCCAAAATCTAGAATTCATTGGGGCATTTTATCAAACACTTTTGAAAATATCAAACAGTTTGCTGCAAAATTGAAAGTTGATATGTGCTTTTGTTTTTCTGTTGGTTGAATTCATTGGTCCTATGAAGTATATTGGAGTATCCAAGCGTTAGAACCCTTTCCCTAATAGGGCGGCATACTAGGATGTGGAAAGGGAGCTTAATTGAGATACAAGATTACTATCTGCAGGCTTTTTTCTTCCTTGTTCAAGCATCATTTCAGCCACTAGAAAAGCCTTGTTCCACATCTGTTTTGAAGTGCCAAGTACCAAAAGTTGAAGTTTGAATATTACAATAGTTTTAGACCTTGAATCAAGTGTTTTTGAGTCTACATATTACGAAACCTTTTCTGTTTGTAATCAGTTTTAATTTTTGGTTAAGTAACTTGGGAAAAACCTATTGGTGCAATTCGAAGTTCACATTTGAACATTGTAATAACTTACTTTCATACATTAGTGTGAAAGTGTGTCAAGAGGCCCCAATTGTCACTTGCAGTTTCACTTAGGACTGTTTAGAATTATCATTTCCGTCTACATTTTCATCATTTTTTCCTTTAAATCGCTTGCTTATTTTTCATTATTTTAAGTCACTGTGATATCTAGGATTGCATTGCATCTTAGATGAACCTTCATTTGGTTTTAGGAGTTTAGTCTTTTAATTCAATTGTTTGTGAGAGTCATGAAGTTTGTTTCTAAAGGTAATTTTAGTTTAAGGAGTAATTAGTTATTAGCCTAAGACATTTCTGGAAAGGTAAGACTTGGTACTTAAGCAGTCATTGGCTCACCTCTCTTATCTGGGAATTGTCTAAGTGTGAATTTCTTAACCCTTTAGATTAAGAAAATATTTAAAAACAAAGAGGGTGCGTTTAGTATCAAAATTATATCACAAATAACGATATTTTCAACCGTTATCACAACCCCAAACTTGAAACATTGCTTGTCCTAAAGCAAAATGTAACTTGGTTTAAACAAAACAATAATACTACAATGGTCTACACACCAAAAAGCATTTTCCTCCAAGAGAAGTAAATCACTCATGTTTGCTCATCATAGAAAAATCTCAATTAAGATGCATTGATGCTTTAGTCAATCAAGCTCAATTATGGTCCTTACATATTCATAATATAAAACAAATGCAAACTCATGAAAGATCAACAACTAAGCAAGAATTTTATCCTATAATGCATGGAACAATTCCTCACCAAGGATAGTGTTTCACTCGAGCACTCAAAAGTCTTTCACTCAAACTCAAAGGTGTATAGTGAGGTGTCACTCTTACACTCTACCATCACAATGTCATATGAATCAACTTTGTCTTTCATTTAACCAAATATCAAACACACTCACAAGTAACTTATCATCAGAAGGACTTTTCAAGAAGAAAATTGGACAACAAAATCCTTGAGTCAAGAGAGTGCATAATTCAATTATTCACATTAACAATCAACTCTCTTTCTTCTTTTATGTGAGAAACCAATATTCAACTCATTCCCAAACTTTACTTGCATTGAGCTTAACCTTTTCTTTTCTTTTCTTTTGTTTTTTGTTCTTTTGCTCTTTCTTTTGCCCAATGTTCTTTAATGAATTTCACAAAGTTCTTTTCGGTTTCTCACCACCCCAAACTTGACCCATTCTCCATTACAACAAAAGCATACTCTACTTAACTCAAGGTAAGGATTTCAAAAAGGATTTTTCCCATTCAACTTTAAGCTCAAGATTCAAAGGGTAAAGAGAAAAATTTTTCTTTGTTAGGTTCACCTATTGGCATTAGCTCTAATGGAGAAGAAAACATGGCCTTGATCATATGTAACAAGAAAGCAAGTGGTTCAATCATAGAAAAGTAGTCAAAATCAATCATGCTTCCAAAGCAATAGCATTCAATCAATCAAAGACTCTGGAGCCCAATCTCTCACAAGTTAACTCAAGTTCCATAATTTGATAAACATCCTGCCCAACATATTAATCACAATTCAAATATTGCATCTATTTTTAACAAAACTATAAGCAACCACCATCTATGCTTAAAAGCCTTACCGATCATTAACTCATCATGCATCGTAGAAAAATAAAGCAAACACAAGAATATTACTCATCACAAACAACAGTTTATCACATTATACCAAACGATTGCAACATAATTCATTAAACCAAGTACATATGCAAGCCAACATAAAAACAAAATAAAAAAATTCAAATAAGCATAAAAATAAAACAAAAACATAAAAATCCTGATCCAGTAGCATCCATCAGTAGATGTTTTCATTTGAATCATCCAACATCCATCAATAGATGCGAATCCTTCTCATCAGCATCCATCAGTAGATGTTGATCTTTCTTGTCTTCATCGGAATCCATCAGTAGAGGCCTTCAGTAGCATCCATCAGTAGACGCTTAATCACATAGCATCCATCAGTAGATGCTTAATCCAGTAGCATCCATTAGTAGATGCTCTCATATGAATCTTCATCATCATAGCATTCATCAGTAGATGTTGTCATCTGAGTTCTCCTAGCATCCCTCAGTATGTGCAGTCCAACATCCATTAGTAGATGTTGTCATTACTGCAAAAGAAAATCAAATCCAAAAGAAAAATTCAGAAATTAGGTTGCCTCCCAATAAGCGCTTGTTTAACGTCATGAGTCTAACATCATTAAGCACAATCAACATCTATGCTGTTAGTGTTCCTTTTGCTTTAATCACACAACCTTATCTGCAACATCTTCCTGTTCACCATCTTTACCCTCCTTGAATAAGGAGCCTCAATCTCAATAACTCCATTCTCTTTGGTATCTTTAACCACTTCATGCACAGAGTCTTGCTGAACATGGCACTTGAAGGCTGACGCTCAACGCCCTCAATGGGGCGCCCATGCGGTGATGCGTGACATCCTGCGCTGAGGGCCCTTAAAGGGGCAGTGATGACAAATTTATGAACACCGAAAAACGGCGCCACAAACTTGTTTAACAATCGGCAAGTGTGACCGAATCGTTTCAAGTAATAAAACTCGGCAAGACCAAGTATCGTTCTCCCAAATGACTCACGGCCTAGTTTAGTTATGTGATTTGTTGATTATTTAAGACTTAAGAACAAATTGATTATAGTTTTATATGCAAAAGACAGTAAATAAACATGTATGCATGAATTTGATCAATGGAAAAGACAGAATACAAACACTTTATGAATTATATGGATGAGTATGTTGTTGGGAGTTATCAATTTCATCTTATCCACTCTCATATACTTTAGGAATTCAACATTCTTTTCATCAATTGTTAATGCCACTCTCTAAATCACCTTGCAAGAAGGCCTATCCTTAATTACGAGTTCATACAATTCCTAGCATTCCTAGTAATTAGTTCTGAAGTGCAAGAGCTTAAAGGCAACCAATATGCTACTGGGAGAATTTCCCCAGATCTAGATTTCCCCGTACGTTCCCATATCGAAAAAATCAATAATCATGGCAATGAATGAGTTAAACAAAGCAAGCAATGAGCAAAGAGGAAAAACCCTAACTAATGATGAAAGAAAGCATAAGTCTTAAAAGTAAGATGTTAAAACAAATTCCATATATGAGAGTTTCACAGACTTCATTGATTCCCCAACAACAATACAAGGTTTAGTTCACCATATTCATGGTGAAACTATATGAATAATAATGGAAGAATGAAAGATAAAACCCTAGAAAGATGAAGAGGTAGCCTAAGCATCCAAGATCTTCTTTCAAAGGGGTGGAAAAGAGAGTATTTGCTTCGTCTCTGCCAAAGATACAAACCCTAGGACGTCCTAAAGCTTATATATTATTCTAAAAATACAGAAAAATTAGGCCCAACGTGCGTGAGTTGTTTTTCTCCCCTCAGTGGCCATTTTACCCCTCAGCGGATCCAACGTGTGTTTCTGAGTGTCGCTCAGTGGTAAACTACCGTTGAGCGGTACTTGCGGCTTCTCCTTTTGCACTTTTTGATGTCTTTTCTGATTCCATCTCTATCCTTCTTCACTTCTTTCACCAAATTCACCTTAAAACCTGCATAAAAACACTGAAATCAAGCATAAACCTGTCCAACTCTCTTATTTCTAAAAATATAACCAAAAGCATGATTTCAAGCTAGTTTCTAAGTGTTAAAGGTTGCTTTTAGTATCAATTTCAAGCATGAAAATAACAATTTTTCAACTGTTATCAGGCAGCCAGGCACCCTGCGACCTTCTTCAACCTTCTTCTCTTGATGATCTTATGCTCCTAGAAGAGATTTTTGGATTTTATCCTGCAGACACTAAAGAACACTACACTAAAACTCCCAATTAGCACTAAAAGATAAAAAAGATAAAAATATTAAAAAGATAAAAATATTAAAAAGATAAAAAATAAAAAATAAAAAGATAAAACGATAAAAGAAATAGAAAGATAAAATGATTAAAAAGATAAAAATAAAGATAAAGTCTAATCGGTTAAGAATCACACAAAAATATAGTTTAAACCACAAGTCCCCGGCAACGGCGCCAAAAACCTATTAAGACTCCGGCAAGTGTACCGAATCGTGTCAAGTAATATAAAATGGTAAGACCAATTATCGTATCCCAAAGGACTCACGACACTAAACAATTGTTTAATTGCTTAACTAATTAAGACTTAAGAAGAACAATTTTTGGGGTTTTGAATGCAAATGCAATAAAAATAAACATGAATGCAATTTGATCAATTGAGTCTAAAAACAAAGTTGAATGGATGATATTGAAAATATGAGATGAATATGGTTATTGGGGTTTAGATTTCACCTAATCACTCTCATGCATATAAGAATTCATCTTCTTCATTAATGTCAATGTCACTTTCTAAATTACTTAAAACCCGATTTCTCAACGAAGAAAGCCTATCCTTAAATATAGATCATAATGTCTTTCATCATCCCTAATAATTAGTTTTTACGAACAAAAGCTTAAGACAACCAGAACTCATACCCCCATTCTTGAGCAATACTACTTCTGGGAATAATTCTCTAGAACCTGAATTGTAAGATACCTTCTAGTAATCATGCAAATCATACATCATGCTAATGATGAGTTAAACAAAGCAAGCATTGAGTGAAGAAGAATTACCCTAACAATTAATGAAAGAAGCATAAATAATTAAGAATTAATTCAAAATACATGAGAGTTCAAGAGGTTACATCTTTCCCCAATAATAAATAAGGTTTAGTTCCCCATCATCATGGAGAAACTAGATGAATAATGAAAGAATGAAAAAGATAGAAAAACCCTAGAAAGAGAAGAGGAGAATTGTCACATCCCCAAATCTACCTACAAGGGGTTAAAAGTTTGTTTATGTGCTTAAGCCATCAAAAGTTACAGTACCTAGGACGTCCAAGTCTTTAAATAGAACATAAAAGTAACAAAAAATAGGTCCAAGCCCACTTCGCTGGCGCTTAGTGCCCTAAGTGGGGCGCCCAGGCGTGGTTGTTTACCCTTCGGCAAGTGTAACCGAATCGTATCAAGTAATAATCCTGGTAAGACCAAGTATCGTTTCCCAAGAGACTCACGGCCTAGACAGTTATGTGATTTACTGATTAATTAAGACTCGAGAACAAATTGTTGTAAGTTTCAAATGCAAAAGACTGAAAAGTAAATATGTATGCATGTGATGATCAATGGGCAAGAAGAACAAAACACGTGAATTGAAATATATAGATGAATATGTTGTTGGGGTTTATCAATTTCATCCTTTTCCACTCTCTTGTATTTAGGAATTCATCATTCTTTTCATTAATGTTAATGCCACTGTCTAAATTACTTTAATCCTGATGTCTCGGCGAAGAAAGCCTAATCATAATTACTAGTTTACAATGTCTTGTCTCCCTAACAATTAATCATGCATTATAACGAACTGGAGCTTAAAGGCAACCAACTATCATACTCCTATGTCTAGATTGGTAATATACTGATGGGAAAGATTTCCCAGATCTAGATTTTCTCGTATGTGTCCATATCGACAAAACCAATAATCATTACATCGAATGAGTTAAACAATGCATGCTTTGAGTAAACAGGAAAAACCCTAACTATTAATGAAAGAAAGCATGTATCATATAAATGATTTTGAAGAACAAATTTCGTACAAGAAAGTTTCTAAGGATTTACATTGATTCCCCAACAACAAAATAAGTTTAGTTTACCATATTCATGGTGAAACTAGATGAAATAGAATGGAAAAGTGAACGATAGAACCCTAGAAAGTTGAGAAATGAGCCTTAGCATCCAAAATCCTCCTTCATGGGGTGAAAGAGTGCATTTTTGCTTCGTCCCAGCCAAAGATACAAACCCTAGAACGTCCTAAAGCTTATATAATATTCTAAAAAATACAGAAAAGTAAGCCCAAGCCTAGAAGAGTGCCGCTCAACGGTAAATACCACTCAACGGTAAATACACGTTTCCATTCTTCCCTCAGCGGCATAGTTACCCCTCAGTGGTGCCAACGAGTACTGAAAAGTGCCGCTCAGCGATAAATGACGCTGAGCGGTACTTGTTGATTCTCTTCTTTTGTACTTTTTGCGTCCTTTTCTGATTCCATCTTTATCCCTTTTCACTTCTTTCATCAATTTCATCTAAAAACGTACAAACACTTTGATATTGATTGATATTGAGATTGTGCATTATATGCTGAGATACAGGTGATGGTTCACAAGCTTTGTGAACAAATGCATGATGTTGTGATTATGATTATGATGCTAAGCAACATGTGTATGTTGAATGATTAAATGAGCCTATATGTGAGGTTTTTGAGATCCAAAGTTTTTTATTGAATGCTATTACTTTGAAAGCATGAATGATTTTGCCCAGGTTTTCTATGATTGAATTATTTGCTTGTATGTGTCATATGATCAAGGCATTTCTTGGTAACCCTTTTTAGCCAAGATTGCATGATTTTAGCCCACTAAAAGAGAACATTATGTGTCTTATCCTTTGAACCTTTAGCTTTGAACATGATTTGAAAACCCTTTTTGAAAAGCTTTACCTTGAGTTGAGTTGAGAATATTTTGTGGTATTGGTAAATGTTGAAGTTTGGGGTTGTTGAGAAGTCTAGAAAGGAAAAGTAAAAAGCATTGAGCCAAGAGCTAAGCAAGTGAAAATCAAAAGAAAAAGAGAAAGGCTCAATGCAAAAGAAAGTTGGGAAGAAGGAAGAATGGTTTAGATAATTCACTTAACTCAAGGATTTTGTGATCTAGAAAAACCCATTTTCTTGTTAGCCCAGCCACATTATAAGCCATAGAAAAGTCTTTGTGATGATACTTGCTTGTAAGTGTTTTTTATTTGTGGTTCAATGAACGACAAAGTTAATTCATGCAACATTGTGATAGTAGAGTAGATGAGTGACCTCTCATACACTTGTGTGTTTTAGTGAGACACTTTATCTAGTGAGGAAAGATTCCATGAATACGTAGGAACATCTGTGCTTAGTTGATTGATCATTCATGAAAAGAGCATTTGTTGGATATTAAGTGATTACGTGAACACTAAAGCATATGTACATCTTGATTGAAGTCTTTGTGATGAGCTAATTTGAGTACATACTTGTCTTGAAAGAAGGAGTTTTGAATGTGGTGAACCATTGTGTGGATTGGTGGAATATTGAGTTACATCTTGTTTGCTTGAGGATAAGCAAAGTTCTAAGTTTGGGCTTGTGATAAAAGTTGGAAAACTGTTATTTTTCTACTTAAAATTGACCTTAAAGACAACCTTTATGACCTAGAAACTAGCTTGGAATCATGCTTTTGTTTATGTTTTTGAAATAAGAGAGTTGGATAGGTTTTATGCTTGGTTTCCTTGTTTTTGCAGGTTTTAAGATGAATTGGATGAAAGAAGTGAAGTGGAAAGAAGTTGGAATAAAAAAAGAAGGTGAAAAGTGCACAAAAAGAGAAGACACGATTATTGTTAGGGTTTCTTTAAATGTTAAGGTTTTCCTCTTTGCTCAATGGATACTTTGTTTAACTCATTCTATGGCATGATTATTGATTTTGTTGATATGGACACATACGGGGAAATCTAGATCTGAGGAATTACTCCCAATAGTAGTATAAACCTAGACATAGGAATATGATGGTTGGTTTTCTTTAAGCTTCTATGCGAAATAATGCATGAATAATTACTAGGGAGACAAATCACATAATTGTCTAGGCCTTGAGTCCTTTGGGAAAACGATAATTGGTCTTACCAGTTTTATTACTTAATACGATTTGGTTACACTTGCCGAGGGTTAACAGGCTTGGACCAGTTTTCTGTTATTTTTATGTTTTATTTAATGACTTGCACGTCCTAGGTTTAATATCTTTTGATGGCTTGAGCACAAAAACACACTTTTCACCCCTTGGGGGTGAAAAGTAGTTCAATCGCACAAAATTTAGGCAAAATCATTTGTGCTTCCAAAGTAATAACAATTATCTCGATCAAGTTTTTACCTCAAGCACCTGTTTCATACACTATGAGTCATCACTTGTATATCAGCACATCATGCATCATCTCAACATATCTCAATACACTAGAATATCACAAAGTAATACTTATCACAAAACAAAACATAGTTGAACTACTTGCTTCCATAGCTGAGATGAATAATTGCTAGGTGATAACAGTTGAAAAACTGTTATTTTCATGCTTAAAATTGATACTAAAAGCAACCTTTAACACTTAGAAACTAGCTTGAAATCATGCTTTTGGTTATATTTTCAGAAATAAGAGAGCTGGACAGGTTTATGCTTGATTTCAGTGTTTTTATGCAGGTTTTAAGGTGAATTTGGTGAAAGAAGTGAAGAAGGAGAGAGATGGAATCAGAAAAGACATCAAAAAGTGCAAAAGGAGAAGCCGCAAGTACCGCTCAGCGGTAGTTTACCGCTGAGCGGCTCTCAGGAGCTCGCGTTGGATCCGCTGAGGGGTAAAATGGCCGCTGAGGGGGGAAAAACAACTCACGCACATACCGCTGAGCGGCACTTTTATGGGCTTGGGCCTAATTTTTCTGTATTTTTAGAATAGTATATAAGCTTTAGGACGTCCTAGGGTTTGTATCTTCGGCAGAGACGAAGCAAATACTCTCTTTTCCACCCCTTTGAAGGAAGATCTTGGATGCTTAGGCTACCTCTTCACCTTTCTAGGGTTTTATCTTTCATTCTTCCATTATTATTCATCTAGTTTCACCATGAATATGGTGAACTAAACCTTGTATTGTTGTTGGGGAATCAATGTAGTCTTGTGAAACTCTCATATATGGAATTTGTTTTAACATCTTACTTTTAAGACTTATGCTTTCTTTCATCATTAGTTAGGGTTTTTCCTCTTTGCTTATTGCTTGCTTTGTTTAACTCCTTCATTGCCATGATTATGGATTTTTTCGATAGGGGAACGTACGGGGAAATCTAGATCCGGGGAAATTCTCCCAATAGCATATTGGTTGCCTTTAAGCTCCTGCACTTCAAAACTAATTACTAGGAATGCTAGGAATTGTATGAACTCGTAATTAAGGATAGGCCTTCTTGCAAGGTGATTTAGAGAGTGACATTAACAGTTGATGAAAAGAATGTTGAATTCCTAAAGTATATGAGAGTGGATAAGATGAAATTGATAACTCCCAACAACATACTCATTCATATAATTCATTAAAGTGTTTGTATTCTGTCTTTTCCATTGATCAAATTCATGCATACATGTTTATTTACTGTCTTTTGCATATAGAACTACAATCAATTTGTTCTTAAGTCTTAAACAATCAACAAATCACATAACTAAACTAGGCCGTGAGTGCTTTGGGAGAACAATATTTGGTCTTACCGAGTTTTATTACTTGAAACGATTCGGTCACACTTGCCAATTGTTAAACAAGTTTGTGGCGCCGTTTTGCGGTGTTCATAAATTTGTCATCAAGTTTTTGGCGCCGTTGCCGGGGACTCGTGGTTTAATTAGTTAATTTGTGTGATTATTGATTATCTTTGACTTGAATTTTAAATTTCTGTTTTTATTTTCTGTTTCTATTTTTCGGTTTTTGCTTTATTTTATTTTTTGTTTTTATTTATTCTTATCTCTGAATCTTATATCTTCTTTTATATCTTTTTGTGCTAACCAATTCCTCTAGGGTTTTGTTTTCTTGTGTATGCAGGAGGCAATCCGAACCAAGAGCAAGAAAACTGCAGAACCACTTCTTGAAGGTTTAGACGAGAGTAGACGGAGGAGAAGAATCCGTACATCTAGAGAACTTTTCCCTCCTCCGGAAACTCTGTTGCAACCATCACCACAAGGTTCTGACCATAGCACTGAGAACATGGAGAATAATAATATCAGAAGAACTCTTGCAGATTACACAAATGTAGCTGGACCTCAGCATTTTAATAGCATAGCAAGACCAAGAGTCAATGCAGCCAACATGGAGGTCAAACCAGCGTTGATCCAACTGGTGAAAAGTAAACAATTCAATGGGTTGTCTCACGAAAGCCCATATGAGCACCTCACAACATTTAATGAGATCTGCAGCACCGTGAAAATAAATGGGGTGCCGGACGAAGCAATCAAACTTAGCTTGTTTCCATTCTCATTAGGAGGCAATGCTAAGCTTTGGTTGAATTCTTTTCCAGAGGGAAGCTTTACAGAGTGGGAAGCAGTGGTGACAAAGTTCCTAAACAAATACTTTCCACAATCAAAGGTGAATAAAGGAAAGCAAGAGATTTCATCATTCAGGCAAGGCATGGAGGAATCACTGGGTCATGCATGGGACAAATATAAAAGCTTATTACGAAAGACTCCCACGCATGGATTTGAAGAAGTGGAAGTAGTCCTAACTTTCCTTGGAGGTCTTGGTTCACAAACCAAGATGATGCTTGACGCCTCAGCAGGAGTAAACATCAAATGGAAAACTCCAGAGGAAGCTAGAGAAATCATTGAAAATATGGCTACTAGTGACAACGAGCTCAACATTGAAAGAGGATATCTTAGTCAGAAGAGTTGTTACAATCAAATGATGCTTTTCTTATTCAAAATAAAATTATTTCTCAACAGTTGGAAGAAGTAATTATGAAACTTTCTCAATTAGCACAAGAAATACAAAAGGTTTCAATGGTTCAATGGCAACAACAAAAATGGCAAATGCAATTTACTCCATCTGAGAAGACAACAAAACTTGACGATACTTTCCAAAAATTCTTGAAGACAAATGCATCTTATTGTAAGAATGTGGAAGTTGCATTTAAAAATATGAAGATCCATATTGAGCGAATAGTTGACAAGATGAAAAATGGTAATATCAGAAAGGAGTGTAAAACTGTTGTGACCAGAAGTGGTAAAGTGTTAGAGGAGAGAAAAAAAGAAAGAGAGGAGGAAAGAAACATGTGAGTGGAAAGAAAGAGTTGAGAGAGAGAAAAAGAAAGAAGAAGAAGATGAGAAGAAAGAAAAAAAAGAGAGAGAAGAGAGAGAGGAGAGACAAAAAGAAAAAGAGTTTGAAAAACCACTTCCTTATCCAAAGAATTATTCAAGGAAGGAGAAAGAAAAGCAGTTGGAAAGATTCATGGAGTTGTTTAAGAAGCTGGAGATCACTATACCATTCTCTGAAGCATTGCAACAGATGCCATCGTATGCAAAGTTTTTGAAGGAACTTCTTACAAAGAAAAACAAGTACATTGAAAAGGAAACTATCAAGGTACAGGGTAACTGCAGTGCAATCATACAAAAATTACCTCCTAAACTTAAAGATCCAGGAAGCTTCAGTATTCCATGCACCATAGGAGACTTGGAAGTTGGAAGAGCATTGATTGATTTAGGAGCTAGCATTAATTTAATGTCGCTATCCATGTGTAGAATAATTCAGAATTTGGAAATCAAACCAACCAGAATGGCTCTTCAACTGGCTGACAGGTCTCTTAAATATCCATATGGAATGGTTGAAGATGTTTTAGTGAAGGTTGATAAATTTGTATTCCCAGTAGACTTTATTGTAATGGAGATGGAAGGAAATAGTGATGTACCTCTCATTCTTGGGAGACCTTTTATGAAGACTGCTAGAGTTTTAATTGATGTAGAGAATGGTAAGCTTAAATTGAGAGTTGATGATGAAGAAGTCACTTTTGACGTATCCAAGGCCATGACATATCCAAATAATGACAAAGCATGTTTTCAATTTGATGAACTTGATGAAGTTTGTATGGTGCAAGAAAGGATGGTGCGATATATTTCTCCATTAGAGAAAACTCTCATTGATGCTTGTGAAGATTTAGATGAAGAAGAAGAGAAATTAATTGATGAATGTCTGATGGACTTGGAAACATTGAAAAAGAGTCCAGTGGAAGATCCAATATTTGAAATAATTGATAAGGAAGAAGAAGTCAAAGCGAAGACGCTAGAATTAAAAAGGTTACCATCACATCTGAAATATGTTTTTCTAGAAGAAGATGGAACAAAGCCAGTCATCATCAATAACTCTTTATCTCTACAAGAAGAAGAACAATTGATAGAAATTCTGAAAGCTAATAAAGAAGCAATTGGGTGGTCAATATCAGATCTTAAAGGTATTAGCCCAACTTATTGCATGCATAAGATTTTTATGGAAGAGGATTATAAACCAAGTGCTCAACTACAGAGAAGGTTAAATCCTGTAATGAAGGAGGTGGTTAGAAAAGAAGTGTTGAAACTGTTAGAAGCTGGTATCATCTAACCAATCTCTGATAGTGAATGGGTGAGTCCAGTACAGGTGGTTCCAAAGAAAGGTGGGATGACAGTAATTCATAATGATAAGAATGAACTTATTCCTACTCAGACAGTTATTGGCTGGCGTATGTGCATTGATTACAGGAAGCTAAATAAAGCCACTAGGAAGGATCATTTTCCTCTTCCTTTTATGGACCAGATGTTAGAAAGATTATCAGGTCAAGCTTTCTATTGTTTTCTAGATGGATATTCTGGATACAATCAAATTGTGGTAGATCCAAAAGACCAAGAGAAGACGACTTTTACTTGTCCTTTTGGTATTTTTGCTTATAGAAAGATGCCATTTGGATTATGTAATGCTCCAGCTACATTTCAAAGGTGTATGCAGGCAATTTTTACAAATCTCTTAGAAAAATGCATTGAAGTATTCATGGATGATTTTTCAGTTTTTGGAAAATCTTTCCAAAGATGTTTGGCTAATTTGAACACTGCTCTTAAAAGATGTGTTCAGACAAATCTTGTTCTTAATTGGGAGAAATGTCATTTCATGGTAACTGAAGGAATTGTGCTGGGACATAAAATTTCTGCTAAAGGAATTGAGGTAGATAAAGCTAAAGTAGAAGTCATTGAGAAACTGCCTCCACCAACAAATGTAAGGGGGATTAGGAGTTTTCTTGGTCATGCTGGGTTTTATAGAAGATTCATTAAAGATTTCTCAAAAATTGCTAAACCATTGAGTAATCTTTTGATGAAGGATGATCCTTTTGTGATGAATGAAGACTGTTTGAAACAAGCCTTATTTAGGGGGAGAAGTGCAACACTTGTCCACAATGATGCAGTTGGTTGATCCTTGAAATTTTGGGTCAGGCTCGTGATGTTAAACAAGCGCTTACTAGGAGGCAACCCAGTGTTCTGTACGTATTTTTGTTTTAGAATAGGGTTTGATGTACTGCAGTCTAAAATAATCACTGTGCACCTAATTTAAAGAAAGAAAACATCGTGCTTGCTGAAGTAAGTTGTGTGCATCACTTAAAATCCATAACCGTGTGAATCTAAAGAAAGAAAAAATGGTTTCGCGTGTTGCTACCCTATGAAATCAACGCTTCCATTCATTAAAAGCAAATAAAAAAAAGGCTTAATTACCTACTTAGTCCCCATGTTAGGAGGTAATTTTCTGTTTAGTACCCGGTTTTAAAAATGTAGGCATTTGGTACCTATGTTTTGAAATTTGTATCAATTCAATCCTATCCAGTTAACGGCGTTATAATTGATGCGAGAAATTAAGGACGTTAATGATAGCCTGGGTGGAATAGTTATCAAATGTTTGAATGCATCTTCATTAACGTCCTTAATTTCTCGCATCAATTATAACGCCGTTAACTGGATAAGATTGAATTGATACAAATTTCAAAACATAGGTACCAAATGCCTACATTTTTAAAACCGGGTACTAAACAGAAAATTACCTCCTAACATGGGGACTAAGTAGGTAATTAAGCCTAAAAAAAAAGAACGAATCCTCCTCCTAATTAATAATGCTGGACGTGACAACCACCTATTCTCTTCATCTCTGCGCTTCCTTACTCCAACTCCACATGTGTGTTCTACAAGCTTCACTCCCTTCCATCACCGTAGCACCACACACTTCACCTAATCTACTTCTTCATTCTTAAATAAATAAATAAATGAGTGCTACATTCGGCTGCCAACTCTCTTGGCACGTCCCATCATCTTAAACTCTCACCTGATCATCCACTTCTCATTCTATGAAAGCAACAGAAAGGCTAGCACGCTCCTTCCAGTAGCCGTGACACCTACTCCAATCTAATTTCTATCTTCATTTTTTTATCCACCACTGCATGTGCCATTCTTCTAGACATCCTTTTTCCGTGCACACCATTCTTTGCCTCTCGGTGCTGCTCCAACACATCACCTAACGTGCTACTCTCCACCAAAAATCATTTCTCCTCTCTCATCCATTCCCGTCCAGCACAATCCTAAATTAAAAGAAGAATAAACTCCATGATGTGACCGTGTGTGCTTCTATTCCTTTCTCTAAACTATCACGTGCACTTGCTACCATGAAATCTCCGTTTCCAGCTAAAAAAATGAATTGTCGCTTCTTCCAAAAGAAATTCTCCGCATCTGCCTCATAGCTGAACGTCACCGTGCACCACTTTACTGCTCCAGCTGCCTCTTGAACTCCGTCCCAGAAGCTCTTACACGCTGACAGCCAGAAGAATTAAAGGCCCTATTAGATGCTTCGGACGTGACTTCTCCCTGCCACCGTGTGTTTGTTTCTTTCCCAACTTGACACCACACACTTCTTGCTTCCAGCCATCACCATGCCTTCTTCCAGCTCAACAATCACATTGCTTAACTTCCATAAAACAAAACTCAATCACCGGTAGCATCTTCTAAAGAAAGAAACACTCCTTTTTCCTGCTAGTGTTCGAATATTTCTTTTTCTTTTATCCAAAGCCAACAAGATGAATATCAATGAATCAGCGGGCACTAAACAAAGCTAAAAATTAAATTTGAATCAGAGTTCATTCTCAAAAAAGAACAATTGTGCCTCTCTATTCTCTCCAGCAAAATAGCGTACAAAGTAAAAAAATGAAAATGAGTGTGGATGTGGCAGCAGCAGCTGAACCCAAGCTTCAATCAAAAGGCAATCAAAAGGTGCACAAAACCAAGATGAAAAAGGCAATGAAACATGAGCTCTTCATTCATCATGAAAAACGTTCAAAGCAAAAACTCAAAAACAAAAACCGAGAGACTGGGAGTGAGTGGCGGCTGCCCTAAAAGCCGTGGGTCACCTTTTAATAAGGGTGGGGTCCACACAAAAACCCTAAGGTGCCAAGTCATTTACCTTCACATTTTGGGTCTAGTCTACTTTACCAAAAGTTGTCCCAAAATGTAAAAGTTGATACAGAAATTCTAAACTACTGAATTACAATTTAATTAATTCTAAATTGTCTGTGTGGAGAGTCTTGAATTTATTTGGCATTCTTCCTGATGTCCCAAAATGTATTTCCAAAATTTTCCTGCACTTCAAAATTCGGAAAACGGGGAAATAACAAACAATTAAACACAATTCCCTGGTTTATTTAAGTGCAATAAACTAAATATAATTCAAGAAATAACGACTCATCAGATGGTTTGCTTATGATTGTGATGGTTTGATAAGTAATGCTTGATGATGCTTTGAGATTGATTGATTTTAAGATGTGCACATTAAATGCTTATACAGGTGATTCACAAGCTTTGTGAACAAATGCATGATGTTGTGATTGTGATTCTGAGATTAAGCAGGATGTGTATGTCAAATGTGAATGAGCTTATATGTGAGGTTTTGAGCTCCAGAGTTTTATTGATTGAATGCTATTAGTTTGAAAGCATGAATGATTTTGCCCAGGTTTTCTATGATTGAATCAATTGCTTGTTTTGCATCATATGATCAAGGCCATTTGTTGGTAACCCTTTGTATTGGCCAAATTCATGAAGTTGGCCCACTAAAAGAGAACACTTTGTGTTCTATCCTTTGAACCCTTAGCCTTGAACATAATTTGGAAACCCTTGATGAAAAGCTTTACCTTGAGTTAAGTAGAAAATATTCTGTGGTATTGATAAATGTTCAAGTTTGGGGTTGTTGGGAAATTATGAAAGGGAAATTGAAAGCATTGAGGTAAGAGCTAAGAAATAAGAATGTGAAAAGAAAAAGAAAAAGAGAAAGAAAAGAAAAGAAAAAGCAAAGCTCAATGCAAAAGAAAGTTGGGAAAAGTAAGAATGATTGTGTTGATATGATTCTCTTAACTCAAGGGTTTTGTGATCTAGAAAAAACAATTTTCTTGTTAGCCCAGCCACGTTATAAGCCATTGAAAAGTCGTTGTGATGATGCATGCTTGTGAATGTTTTTAATTGTGGTTAAATGGAAGGCAAAGTTGATTCATGTGACATTGTGATAGTGGAGTGAATGAGTGATTACCTCGTATGCACTTGTGTTTGAGTAAAACACTTTACCTAGTGAGGAAATATTCATTGAGCACATGAACATCCATGCTTAGTTGATTGATCATTCATGAAAAATAGCATTTGTTGGATATTAAGTGACTTTGTGAACACCAAACCATGTGCATGTCTTGATTGAAATCTTTGTCATGAGTTGAATTGAAGTTTTTACTTATCTTGAAAAGAATATTTTTGAATGAGTGAACCGTTATACAGATTGGTAGAAGATTGAGTTACATCTTGTTTGCTTGAGGACAAGAAAAGTTCTAAGTTTGGGGTTGTAATAACAGTTGAAAAACTGTTATTTTCATGCTTAAAATTGATACTAAAAGCAACCTTTAACACTTAGAAACTAGTTTGAAATCATGCTTTTGGTTATATTTTCAGAAATAAGAGAGCTGGATAGGTTTATGCTGGATTTCAGTGTTTTTATGCAGGTTTTAAGGTGAATTTGGTGAAAGAAGTGAAGAAGGAGAGAGATGGAATCAGAAAAGACATCAAAAAGTGCAAAAGGAGAAGCTGCAAGTACCGCTCAGCGGCTGTTTACCACTGAGCGGCACTCAGAAGCTCACGTTGGATCCGCTGAGGGGTGAAAATGCCGCTAAGGGGAAGAAAACAACTCACGCACTTATCGCTGAGCGGCAGTTTACCGCTGAGCGGCACTTTTATGGGCTTGGGCCTAATTTTTCTATATTTTTAGAATAGTATATAAGCTTTAGGACGTCCTAGGGTTTGTATCTTTGGTAGAGACAAAGCAAATACTCTCTTTTCCACTCCTTTGAAGGAGGATCTTGGATGCTTAGGCTACCTCTTCACCTTTCTAGAGTTTTATCTTTCATTCTTCCATTATTATTCATCTAGTTTCACCATGAATATGGTGAACTAAACCTTGTATTGTTGTTGGGGAATCAATGTTGTCTTGTGAAACTCTCATATATGGAATTTGTTTTAACATCTTACTTTTAAGACTTATGCTTTCTTTCATCATTAGTTAGGGTTTTTCCTCTTTGCGTAATGCTTGCTTTGTTTAACTCATTCATTGCCATGATTATTGATTTTGTCAATATGGGAACGTACGGGGAAATCTAGATCCAGGGAAATTCTCCCAATAGGATATTGGTTGCCTTTAAGCTCCTGCACTTCAGAACTAATTACTAGGAATGCTAGGAATTGTACGAACTCGTAATTAAGGATAGGCCTTCTTGCAAGGTGATTTAAAGAGTGGCATGAACAATTGATGAAAAGAATGTTGAATTCCTAAAGTATGTGAGAGTGGATAAGATGAAATTGATAACCCTAACAACATACTCATCCATATAATTCATTAAAGTGTTTGCATTCTGTCTTCTCCATTGATCAAATTCATGCATACATGTTTATTTACTGTCTTTTGCATATAAAACTACAATCAATTTGTTCTTAAGTCTTAAATAATCAATAAATCACATAACTAAACTAGGCCGTGAGTCCTTTGGGAGAACGATACTTGGTCTTACCGAGTTTTATTACTTGAAATGATTTGGTCACACTTGCCGATTATTAAACAAGTTTGTGGCGCCGTTTTTCGGTGTTCATAAATTTGTCATCACTAGGGAGATAAATCACATAACTGTCTAGGCCATGAGTCCTTTGGAAAAACAATAATTGGTCTTACTAGTTTTATTACTTAATACGATTGGATTACACTTGCTGAGGATTAACAGGCTTGGACCAATTTTCTATTATTTTTATGTTTTATTTAAGGACTTGCACGTCCTAGGTTTAATATCTTTTGATGGCTTGAGCACAAAAACACACTTTTCACCCCTTGGGGGTAGATTTGGGGATGGTGACAACTCTCCTATTCCTTGAGGGTAGATTTGGGGATGGTGACAACTCTTTGCTTCTCTTTCTAGGGTTTTTCTATTTCTTTCATTCTTTCATTCCATTCTTATTTTATTTGTTGTTGGGGGATGATGTAACCTTGTGAACTCTCATGTATTTGAATTGATTCTTTATAATATATGCTTTTTTAATTATTTGTTAGAGCGATTCATCTGTTACAACACTTGCTTTGTTTAACTCATTCATTAGCATGATTTATGAATTGCATGAGTGTTGGGAGGTTTGATAACGGTTGAAAATACCGTTATCTGTGATGTAATTTGAATACTAAATGCACCCTTTTTTGCTTAGAAACTTGCTTGGAATCATGTTTTTATGTTAAGTTGTGTGAATAAGAGAGTTGAGGTTGAATTTGATGATTTTATGACTAATTCCCTATGTTTTGAAAAAGAATGAGTTAATATGGAAAGTACTAGAAGGAAAGAAGCCCGAGGCTTGGGCGCTCTTTTTGGAGGCTTAAGTGAATGACGTGCTGCTCACCGCCTGGGCGCCCCTTTTTGGGGTGCTTGAGCGCTGACAACACGAAGGTTGGGCGTCCTCTAGAAGGCTTAAGCACAAGAAGTGTCGCTCACCGCCCTAGCACCCCTCCTGGGGGCGCTTGAGCGCCAGATGTAGAAGGCTTGGGCGTCCTTTGGAAGGCTTAAGCGTAGGAAGTATCGCTCACCGCCCGGGCAACCCTTTTGGGGGCGCTTAAGCGCCGGATGTAGAAGGCTTGGGCGACCTCTGTGAGGCTTGAGCGTGGAAGATTACTGCTCCCCGTCCGGGCGCCCTAAGTGGGGCGCTTGAGCGTCGGTGACTCGGACCGGGGCTTTGTTTCTGTTCTGCTTCTGTTCTAAGTAAAGGACCCAAGCGTCCTAGGTTTTCCATCTCTGGCTGGGCAGCACAACAGCACATTCTTCCATCTCTGAAGGGGGATTTGGATGTGAAAGCGTCCTTCCTCTACTTTTAGGGTTTTGCTATCTCATCTTTTTCCATTATTAATCTAGTTTCTCCATGTCTTTGGGGAACTAAACCCTATTTGTTGTTGGGGAATGATGTAACCTTGTGAACTCTCATGTATTTGAATTGATTCATAATTCCATATGCTCTTTCATTAATTGTTAGAGTAATTCATCTGTGCTTATTACATGCTTTGTTTAACTCATTCATCGTATGATTTATGAATTGCATGAGCGTTGGGAGGTTCCTTGCAATTTAGGTTCTTGTTGAATTCTCCCAAGAGTAATATTTCTCAGGTTTAGGGGTGTGAGTCTTGGTCGTCTAAAGCCCTCTATCTTCACATTTAATTGCTAAGAATGCTAGGAATTGCATTAACTGGCGATTAACGACAGGCTTATTCACCGAGGGATCGGGTTTAGGTGATTTAGTGAGTGATGTTAACATTAATGCATAAAGAAGAATTCTTACATACTGATGACAAATTTATGAACACCGAAAATGGCGCCACAAACTTGTTTAACAATCGGCAAGTGTGACCGAATCGTTTCAAGTAATAAAACTCGGTAAGACCAAGTATCGTTCTCCCAAAGTGCATCATTGTCCACCATCTTGAATAATTCTGTAAAATCAAGTTGTTTTCCTTGATTTATTGGAAAAGGAAAAGTATTTTTACTCTCTATTTCTCTTTTCTCTCTTTTCTCTTCTGTTTCTCCTCTTTCTAACTCAACTATCTCATCTTTAGTACTCTCTAACACTTTGCATTCTTCTCTGGGGTTAACCTCAGTATTAGCCCCAAAATTTTTATCTGGCCTCTCTTCCACCTGCTTAGTGATCTACCCCATATGAATCTCCAAATTCTTGATAGCAGCTTCAGTGCTCTTTTGGGTAGACTCAGTTTTCTGTATGAATTGGTTAAGAGTTTCTTCCATCCTCATGGACCTTTCATTAAGTATAGAAATCTGCTGCCATAAGGTTGGTTGCTGCTGTTGCTTGTTAAATTGACCAGCTTGCCCAGTTTGCCCTTGACCAATGCTTGGGTGTGGTTTCCACCCTTGATTGTAGTTCCCTTGACGGTATTGATTGGCCATGTAATTCACATCCTCTACGGCTTCTGCTGGAAAGGCGCATTGACCATTGATATGGTCGCCCCCACATAATTCACACAACTGAGATTGTGCCTGTGCAACAGTCTTTAACTCTTTAGGCAATTGTGTAAGTGTTTTCGTAAGAGTCTCCAGTTGTTGAGTTAGAATTTTATTCTGTGCTAGCAAGGCATCATTTGTTTGTAATTGTAAAACTCCTTTTTGTTGCATAGGAGCTCCTCTTTCACTGTTTAGCTCGTTATCACTAGTAGCCATATTTTCAATGATTTCTGTAGCTTCCTCTAGAGTTTTCCATTTGATGTTTCCTCCTGCTGAGGCGTCAAGCATCATCTTGGTTTGTGAACCAAGACCTCCAAGGAAGGTTAGGACTACTTCCACTTCATCGAATCCATGCGTGGGTGTTTTTCATAACAAGCTTTTATATCTATCCCATGCATGACCCAGTGATTCCTCCATGCCTTGCCTGAATGAAGAAATCTCTTGCTTGCCTTTATTCACCTTTGATTGTGGGAAGTATTTGTTTAGAAACTTTGTTACCACTACTTCCCACTCTGTGAAGCTTCCCTCTGAAAAAGAATTTAACCAAAGTTTAGCATTGCCTCCTAATGAGAATGGAAACAAGCTAAGTTTGATTGCTTCATCCGACATCCCATTTATTTTCACTGTGTTGCAGATCTCATTAAATGTAGTGAGGTGCTCATATGGGCTTTCGTGAGATAACCCATTGAATTGATTACTTTTCACTAGTTGGATCAATGCTGGTTTGACCTCCATGTTGGCTGCATTGACTCTTGGTCTTGCTATGCTGTTAAAATGCTGAGGTCCAGCTACATTTGTGTAATCTGCAAGAGTTCTTCTGATATTATTATTTTCCATGTTCTCAGTGCTATGGTCAGAACCTTGTGGTGATAGTTGCAACAGAGTTTCCGGAGGAGGGAAAAGTTCTCTAGATGTACGGATTCTTCTCCTCCGTCTACTCTCGTCTAAACATTCAAGAAGAGGTTCTGCAGTTTTCTTGCTCCTAGTTCGAATTTCCTCCTGCATACACAAGAAAACAAAACCCTAGATTCAGAAAATAAAATAAAATAAAATAAAATACGAAAAATAAAAACAGAAATTTAAAATTCAAGTCAAAGATAATCAATAATCACACAAATTAACTAGTTAAACCACGAGTCCCCGGCAACGGCGCCAAAAACTTGATGAACAAATTTATGAACACCGAAAACGGCGCCACAAACTTGTTTAACAATCGGCAAGTGTGACCGAATCGTTTCAAGTAATAAAACTCGATAAGACCAAGTATTCTTCTCTCAAAGGACTCACGGCCTAGTTTAGTTATGTGATTTGTTGATTATTTAGACTTAAGAACAAATTAATTGGAATTTAATATGCAAAAGACAGAAAATAAACATGTATGCATGAATTTGATCAATGGCTAAAACGAAATACAAACACTTCAATGGAATAGATGGATGAGTATGTTGTTGGGGTTATCAATTTCATCTTATCCACTCTCATATATTTTAGGAATTCAACATTCTTTTCATCAATTGTTAATGTCACTCTCTAAATCACCTTGCAAGAAGGCCTATCCTTAATTACGAGTTCATACAATTCCTAGCATTCCTAGTAATTAGTTCTTAAGTGCAGGAGCTTAACGGCAACCAACATACTATTGGGAGAAATTCCCCGGATCTAGATTTCCCCGTACGTTCCCGTATCGACAAAATCAATAATCATGGCAATGAATGAGTTAAACAAAGCAAGCATTAAGCAAAGAGGAAAAACCCTAACTAATGATGAAAGAAAGCATAGGTCTTAAAAGTAAGATGTTAAAACAAATTCCATATATGAGAGTTTCACAAGACTACATTGATTTCCCAACAACAATACAAGGTTTAGTTCATCATATTCATGGTGAAACTAGATGAATAATAATGGAAGAATGAAAGATAAAACCCTAGAAAGGTGAAGCGGTAGCCTGAGAATCCAAGATCCTCCTTCAAAGGGGTGGAAAAGAGAGTATTTGCTTCGTCTCTGCCAAAGATACAAACCCTAGGACGTCTTAAAGCTTATATATTATTCTAAAAATACAGAAAATTTAGGCCCAAGCCCATAAAAGTGCCGCTCAGCGGCCATTTTGCCCCTCAGCGGTAAACTGCCGCTGAGCGGTACTTGCGGCTTCTCCTTTTGCACTTTTTGATGTCTTTTCTGATTCCATCTCTCTCCTTCTTCACTTCTTTCACCAAATTCACCTTAAAACATGCACAAAAACACTGAAATCAAGCATAAACCTGTCCAGCTCTCTTATTTGTGAAAATATGACCAAAAGCATGATTTCAAGCTAGTTTCTAAGTGTTAAAGGTTGCTTTTAGTATCAATTTTAAGCATGAAAATAACAGCTTTCCAACTGTTATCACATACATGAGAGGGAACTTGGTGAAATCTAACCCCAACAACACACTCATCTCATCATAAACAACATATGTTCATCTTTGTGTTAGTCTACTAGTGATCAAACTGCATTCATATTTAATTTCCTGTTCTTGCATCTTTAACCAATGATTTCATTTCATTTAAGTCTTAATTAATCGAGTCATCACACAACTGTTTAATGTTGACAGTCTTTTGGGATATGATACTTGGTCTTAGCATTTTATATTACTTGTGCGATTTGGTACACTTGTCAATCCATCAACAAGTTTTTGGTGCCGTTGCCGGGGACTCACGGTTTAAACTATTCTATTTGTGTGATTCTTGATTAACTTTGACTTTATTTTTATTTTTTTATTATTTTGTATTTGTGTTTTGTGTCACTTATTTTTGTTTTTGTGCTAACAAATTTTCTAGGGTTTTGTGTCTAGTTTATGCAGGATACAGTTAGAACAAGGAGCAACAAAAGTGTTGAACCTCTTCTTGAAGGACTTAAGACTAGTAGGAGGCCAAGAAGAAGCAGATTATCTAGAGAACCTTCTCTAAAAAGAATTTTACAGGCCTTATAATCTGATTAGGAAAGCATGGATAACAATGTTGTAGGTGTACTTTGGTAGATTATGCAACAGTGGTTGGCCCTCATCATTTTAACAGCATTGCAAAGCCGAGGGTCAATGCCGCAAGTATGGAGATGAAGCCTACATTGATCCATCTAGTGAAGAGCAACCAATTCAATGAACTGTCAAGTGAAAGTCCGTATTAGCATATGACAACTTTTAATGAGATCTGTAGTACTGTAAAGCTAAATGGAGTTCCAGATGATGCTATTAGACTAAGCTTGTTTCTTTCTCATTGGGAGGCAATGCTAAACTGTGGTTGAACTCTTTTCCTGAAAATAGTTTTATTGAGTGGGAAGATGTGGTTGCAAAATTCTTGAATAAATACTTCCCACAATCACTACAAGAAAAGCGCTTATTACCGAAGGCTCATTATCGACGGCCTGTAGACCTTCGGTAATGTATCGGTGAAATTAAATACCGAGGGCTTCTACCCTTCGGTAATGTCTGCGATGCTTTAAGTTTAAAGTTTGATTATTCATTCCTCAAATTTCCCAAAAGAACTCCCTCCCTCAGGTTCGTCGAACTCAGTCACTTAGGGTCGTGACTTTGGTGGGGGTGAGCCAGTTTGACGCTACGGTTTGACGCTACAGTTTGACAGTGCGAGTTTGGTGGTGTGGACGCTGACGAAGGTTCGTTGCTGGGTGGCGCTCTTCCATTATACTCTGTGTTCGAAGCGGTTCGTTGGTTGGAAGCGTAAGGTTGTCGCCCTAAGGCAGTTTGAAGCGGTTGCTGTTGCGGATGCTGACGACGGTTGGTTGGTGGTTGGTTTGCACCTAGGGTTCGTCTTTTGGTCCTTGTGAGTGTTGCGACAGGGATGGGGATTGTTGGGGGTTGGTGTGTTGAGGACGTTGTAGTGAAGTGGTCTTCACTGATGCGTAGTGCTCAATTGCCAAAGGTCAGGATTTGTGTGCTTTGGAATTTGCAGTGAAGTGTCATAATTTTTGAAATTTCCTTTGGAGCACACATTTCAGACCCTGTAATTAGAGACAGGGGATTGGCTCACTTGAGTGTTTTCTTACTTTTCTTTTTAGGTGATGGATCCTCTAACTTTCATGAGAAAGCAATACAAAGTTAAACTATATTAACATTCATAATTGGGCTTTTCTGCGTGCTTGGTTATGCTCTGTGTAAATTGAAGGATCGACTGATAATTCCCTTTCTGGCGTGTAATTTTTTTTACCCACACTGTATAGGTGAATTAGATGTGTTCTGATGTTGAAAAATAATAGATTTTTTCATTGTTCATAGGTAACTTCAGTTCATTTATAATATCTAAATTTGATTTTGATCATCTCGTTTTTCTCAACTAAGCTATATTCTTTATCATGATCCAACTATCATGGATTGTCTATCTTTTAGATGCTGAAACTGATTGTAATTTAGGAATAAAAAAATTGGTAGGAAACTAACCTCTCTAGTTATGTGAAATTCAGGGTTGAGATTTGAGGGCACTTTATAAGGAGGTCAACTTGTGTTTGAGGATATTTATAGTGAAATGGTAGGATAAATGAAGAAAAACTTGAGTGGATTGTATATGTTACAGATATTGGGCAACAACAACACTTTGATATGCTATTTAAGGTATATTTCGAATGATAGTTTTCATGGTATCTTATGATTACTAATTATTGCCAGCAACCTTTTTCTACTTGTTTATGGAAGTAGCAATTTGTACTTGCACCTTGGGTATTGACTTGTCTATGTTTTCTGATATTAATGTCCAAAATGTTTTTATTTGATATTATTCATTTGACTTTTAAAGGATAAATCTTGGACTAAGATATATTTATTGACCCACTGTTGCCAGTATTCCAGTGAGTTAAAATGTCAAACTTCTCCTTTACTTTTCCTTTTAGGCCTACAGGCGTGCAAGTTGGTGTAGGTTTTGGTCTTGTTCAAGTAAAAGATGGGAAACGATTTTGGAGTTGTAGTAGTGAGGTTGTTCGGTTGGTTGATTAACTTGATGAATCTAAAAGACGATGTACAACTTCCATTCTTGAACGTGGTAAAGCACCTAAGCTCTTTTTACCTATTCCTTATCTGCATGCAAGCAACCATGAGTGACTTTTATGCTTTATTAAGATTCATCAATGCTAATGCGTATTTTAAATTTCAATAAGTGAAATTCTTGGGACTAGACAATTAATTTTCCAGATACTATGTTCCTTTAGTTACAGCTAAAGATTGGTCTGAGGAGGAGATTGAGAAAACATCTGAGGCAATTGGTTATGGAGTTATTAAGTAAGCTCCTTAAACTCAATAACGCCCCCTACTTTTAAGCAAAATCAGCATTCTCTTCATTTATGCTAAGTTATAGTTAGTTTTTTGTGAGCATATTCTTGTGTTAATATATACAGGTTGTTCATATTTTCCTGGAGAAGTTTGTGGTAGATAACCATGGATGAAAAATATCACTATTCTTGATTTTGATGAAATAAAAAAAGAACATGGTACAAACCATTGGTTTGAATTGACTCCCTATGGTGTTCTCTTTAGTTCCTATCATTTACCGATGACTCTCTGAAGTGAAACCATCACTTCAAGAGTCAGATAATTTCTTGAGTTTAAACTACTCCTTCAAGCCTATAAATGTGTGTTTTTTAAACGTAACAATTGTTGCAAAACATCTAAAGATATGCATATTAAACTTATGTTGCCATTTGTTGAAACAGGGGAATACTGCTATATATTTCATTAAGTGTGCACATGCAAGGATCTGTTCTATCGTTAGGAAATTTGGTAGAGACATAGAAGAAGTAAAAATAGTAAGTTTACCTTTCCTTCCCAGGAAGACAACTCACTACAGTTTATTTTAGTTTTATTCTTAAAGAAATAATATTTGATTTATTTAATTTTTGTGATGCATTCAATTAAGCATTAATCTATTATAAATGTGATGACTTAGTGATCATGTGTTTTTAGTCATCTGTTAGCTGAATAATGACTTGTGCACATTTCTCACAATTATCAACTTTTAACAGAATGGAGAAATAGTGTTGGATAGTGAAGATGAACGTGCACTAGGGCTCTATTTGCTGCAATTTCCTGAGGTGAGATACATGAATAGTATATGTTGGTGCTGAGACTTTTTTTATACTAGTAATATTTAAGATTTTGTCATTGGGGCTCCATTTTCTTTAACTGAGATATTAAAGCGCATGGGGTTCCTGCACATTATTTTCCAATCCAAAAGATTCTTACCTTATACAAGGTTGTGTACTGTTTCATTTGTCAGGTTTTTGAAGAGGCATGCACGAATTTATTACCAAATTTGTTGTAAGAATACCTATATAATTTATCATAAATATTTACAAAGAAATTTTATCCTAATGTGTCAGGTATACGTTTAAAGGCATTAACTTATCCTATATAATATTTACATTTCTACGTTTTTTCCATTCTTTTTTCGTAAATAGATTTTTTTATATTTATTGTGACACATGTTGAGGTACTTATATCCTAGAGAATTGCATCCTAGGTAAATTTGGTGATGCACATTTTGCAGTAGCTCTCTTAGGCATTTCATCAAACACTTTTGTCTATTTTAAAATTGAGTTCAAATTAGCTATATCTGCAACTTATAATTGTTTCTTGCTTTTTAAATCCACTTTAGAGTCTCTCCTAAGTTCATTTTGAGTGCCACCTTTTGTTCCAAGTCTATTAATTGCTTGATTTAATTTGTTGGAAAATCCTGCAACTAAACTGTTTGATGAAAGTCCAGTGGTGCATGACAGGACAAGGTTCAGAACGCCCTTCGGTTATTACCGAAGGCTTTTGGCCCTCGGTAATTACCGAAGGGCAAAAGCCCTCGGTAAATGTTAGCGACAAGAGATTTACCGAGGGCTCTTTGGCCGTCGATAAGCCTTCGGTAATTACCTTTTACCGACGGTTTTGGGCTGTTTCCGAGGGCTTCTGGCCTTCGGTAATGCCCTTCTTTTTTGTAGTGAATCAAAGATCAACAAAGGGAAGCAAGAAATCTCTTCTTTCAGACAAGGCATGGAGGAGACATTAGGGCAAACATGGGATAAATACAAGGGCTTAATGAGAAAGACACCCACTCCAGAGGAGAAGCAACGGTAGTTATTCTTTTCCTTGGAGGTCTTGGCTCACAGACCAAATTGATGTTGGATGCCTCAACTAAAGGCAATATCAGGTGCAAGACTCCAGAGGAAGCCTATGAATTAATTGAAAACATGGCTAGCAATGACAACGAAATCCACAATGAAAGAAGAACTTCATCACAACCTAAGGGAATGTTACAGTTACAGTATTATGATGCCTTGCTTGCTCAAAATAAGATTATCACTCAACAGTTAGAGGTGTTGACAAATAAGCTTTCTCAGCCACCAAAGGAGTGCCAGAATGTCTCACAAGTTCAACATCAACATTGTGAACAATGTGGTGGTCATCATATCAATGGTCAATGTGTTGTGCCTGAGAATATCAATGAAGAAGTTAGTTACATAGGCAACCAGTTTCGTCCCAACAATTATAATCAAGTGTGGAAATCTCATCCTAGCAATGGACAAAGTCAGTTTAAGAAAACTGGTGGGCAATTCAATAGATTACCACAACAACAACAACAACAACAACAGTGGCAACAACAACCTTCTCTATCTGACAGAACTACAAAGCTTGAGGAGACTCTCCAACAGTTCATACAGGCCAGTCTTTCCACTCAAAAAAGCACTGAAGCTGCTATAAGGAACCTGAAGATGCAGGTTGGTCAAATGGCTAAGAAGTTGGACGAGATGCCTATCAAATGTTTTGGGGCTAATACTAAAGTTAACCTCAAAGAAGAATGTAAGGCTATTATGAGTATGAAAGATGAGAGAGAGAAATAAAAAGAAAAGTTGAGTTAGAAAGAAAAAGAAGAGAGTGAGAGAAAAGAAAAAAATAGAGAAAGAAGAAAAATAAAATTTGATAGAAAAAGAAAAAGAAAGAGAGGAGAGTGAGAGAGAGAAATGAAGAGATTGAGAGAGAAAAAGAAAAATTAGAGAAAAAGCACAATCACCCTGAAGAGTGCCCCAGAAAAGAAAAAGAAAAATAATTAGGGTGCTTTGAGAAAATATCTAGAGAATTGGGGATTACGAATCCTGTGACTGAAGCATGGCAAACGATTCCTGAATATGTTGAGTTTTTGAAGAAATTCCTCAGAAGAAAAGAATATTTAAAAGAGGAGACAATGGAGGTACAGGAATAATGCAGTGTGATCTTACAAAAGGCACTTCCTCCTAAGGTTGAAGATTCAGGAAGTTTCATCATTCCCTGTGCTATTGGGAATCATAAAATAGGGAAAGCCTAATTGATTTAGGGTCCAATATTAATTTGATGACTTTATCTGTTTTGGAAAAGATTGGTGGTCTTGAAGTTAAACCTGCAAGGACGACTCTGTTTATGGCTGATGGATCCATCAATGCTGCAAACATGGAGGTGAAACCGGTGTTGATACAATTGGTGAAGAGCAACCAATTTAATGGGCTATCGCATGAAAGTCCATATGAACATCTCACCACCTTCAATGAAATTTGCAACACTGTAAAGATTAATGGGGTGTCGGATGAAGCAATCAAGCTTAGTTTGTTTCCTTTCTCATTGGGAGGCAATGCTAAGCTATGGTTGAACTCTTTTCCAGAGGATAGTTTTACAAAGTGGGAAGCTGTGGTTGCAAAGTTTTTAAACAAGTACTTACCACAATCTAAAGTCAACAAAGGGAAGCAAGAGATATCTTCTTTCAAACAAGGCATGGAGGAGACATTAGGTCAAGCATGGGATTGGTATAAAAGCTTGTTGAGAAAGACTCCCACGCATGGCTTTGATGAAGCAGCAGTAGTCCTACTTTTCCTTGGAAGTCTTGGTTCACAAACCAAGTTGATGTTAGATGCCTCAACTGGAGGTAATATAAAATGGAAGACTCTAAAGGAAGCACCCGAGTTGATAGAGAATATGGCTACTAATGATAACGAGTTGCACAATGAAAGAGGAACTCCAATTCAACAGAAAGGGGTTCTACAATTGCAATCCAATGATGTCTTGCTCGCTCATAATAAAATCATAACTCAACAGTTGGAAAATTTAACAAAGACACTTGCACAATTACCAAATGAGCTAAAGGGAGTTGCACAGGTTCAACAACTTTGTGAACTATGTGGTGGTGACCATATCAATGGTCAATGTGCTTTTCCAGTAGAGGCTTTGGAAGATGTAAATTTCATGTCCAATCAATTTCCATACCGCCAAGGTAATTATAACCAAAGGTGGAAACCTTACCCAAGCATGGGTCAAGGTTAAGGACAAACTGGAAAAGCTGGACAATCAGGGAAATTCAATAGGCCACAACAACAACCATCATTATGGCAACAAGTGTCCACACTCAATGAAAGATCAACAAAGTTGGAAGAAACTCTTCAACAATTTATGCAGGTGACTATTTCCAACCACAAAAGCACTAAAGTGGCCATTAGAAACTTGGAGATGCAAGTTGGCCAAATAGCTAAGAAGTTGGAAGATATGCCTGATAAGAATTTTGGGGCTAATACTGAGGTTGACCCTAAGGAAGAGTGTAAAGTTTTAAAGAGTGTGAATGTTGAAAGAGTTAAGTTAGAAAGAAAAGAAGAAAAAGAAGAGAGAGTAGAAAGAAAAGAAGAGAGAAAAGGAGAGGATGAGAGAAAAGAGGAAGAAGAGAAGAGAGAAGAGAAAAAAATTGAAAAAATTCTTCCTTATCCAAAAGATTGTGAGAGAATAGAGAAAGAGAGACAATATGGGCATTTTAAAGATATCTTGAATCAAATGGAATTTCATTTACTTGTGAATGAAGCATGACAACAATTTTCAACTCAGGTAAATCATATGAAGAAAATCTCCAAAAGAAAAAGATATATAGATGAGGAGATTAATGAGTGCAAAGCTGTAAAGAAGAAACCATTTCCTCCAAAAGTGAAAGATCCAGGAAGTTTTACCATTCCTTGCGTCATAGGGAAGGAAAAAATAAGGAAAGCCCTACTTGATTTAGGGTCAAGTGTCAATTTGATGCCTTTATCTATACTTGAGCGAATTGGAGATCTTAAAGTGAAGCCAACAGAGATAACTTTGCTAATAGCGGATGGATCTTCAAAAAAGCCTTATGGTGTAGTGGAAGATGTTATGCCTTGTGTAGGAAAACTACAATTCTTGGTGGACTTTGTGGTGATGGAGATGGAAGATGAAAGGATTCCTATTATTCTTGGAAGACCATTTATGAAAACGGCAAAGGTCATCATTGATGTAGATGAAGGAATGATAGTGCTTCAAGACCAAGAAGGGTGGTTGTTGATGTCTTCAAAGAGCAGCAACAAATGCAAAAGGAAGAGGCTAGTCATAAAGCTACATGTCAAGATGTACCCATGACTAGCTCTAAAGATGCAAAGCCGGACTTCAAAGGTAAAAATTGTTTCTTGTCACAGGTTAGGGAAGAAGAAAAAGATGGTAAAGGAAGGATGGTTCATGATGACTTGATGCAAGGACAACTCAAACTTGGTAAACATGTAAGATTCAAGAACAAGTTGTGGGTTATAAAAGATTATAAAGAGAATGGAGTGATAGAGATAGAATCTCCATATTCGAGAAGAGTCAAAGAGGTGGACCAGAAGCAGTTGATGAGTTGGTCTGATGACAAAAAGATGAACACCAACATTGAAGATGGAACTTGAACTTTACTAGGTCAAGCTAGTGACGTTAAAAGAGCGCTTGCTGGAAGGCATCCAAGTGATTTAAAAACATTGATTTCTTTAGTTTTTATTTTTGGTTAATTTAATTTTATAAACTTTGGACATTTTTGTATGTTGAGACTTTTGGTTATAGCATCTACTGATAGATGCTAGGTGGTTAAGTATCTACTGAAGGATACTAGGTTTGTTACACCTACTAATGGGTGTTGGTAAGAAAGGTTTGCAGCTACTGATGGGTGTTGGTGGATTTTGGGTCAGGCTCGTGACGTTAAACGAGCGCTACCTGGGAGGCAACCCAGTTTATTTAATTTATTTTGTTTGTTTATTTTGATTTTGCTTTAGTTGCATGATAGGGATTAAATGTTTGAGTGATGGGAGAACATAAAGGCATTGAGTGAGTGAGAGGGATGAGTATAAGACACCTAGGGCGAGCTAAGAAGTAGGAGAAGAAGTTACGCAAATGCCGCTATGCGGTAATTTCCGTTGAGCGGTAACACTACAGAATTGGGGTTGAATTGCTTGGTCCATTTGGGCTCAGCGGTTTTGCTTCTATTTTTAGATCTACCTCTTCTAACACACTCTCAAGCATATTTCTAAGACTTCTCTCCACTTTTCCCTCTTCCCCCTTTACAAAATCTCTATTTCACTCACTTTCTCACTAGTGTTCCATCCAAGTTTTTGGTTTGGTGAAAGCACTGCAATTGGGGGCTGATTTCTTCAAATTCCTAAAGCATTTTTCATTCATCTAGCATCTCCATCCAAGTAAGTTCAAGCAATTTTAATTCTAGGGTTCTTGAAAGCATGAATTGATATGAACATAGTAGTTTAAGCATGATTCTTTAGGGATCTTGATTTTTATGCATGATTTGATGAATTAATTGTTGTTTGAACCGATTAAAATGCTTGATTTGGGTCTGGAACTAAGAAGATTGCATTTGGGTGGAGAATAGGACTTTCAAAATTAAGTTTTGAAAAATCTACAAAATTGCCGCTCAACGAAAATTTCCCCTGAGCGCGATTATGGCATAGTTGCTTTTGTTTCTCTTTTGCTTGCTGGTTGGATGTGCAGGTTACGCCGAGGGGCTCTCTTTGCCCTCAACGATGGTTTGGCATGGTTTTGGGGTATTGTTTGTGGTTTACTAATGATTAACAACATGTTTTTTGGTTTTATGAATTGTGTTTGATGTACGAATGGCCTCCTCTTCAAGCAAGAGATTCAAAACTACTACTTCCAAGAGGAAGGAAAGGAAACCAAAACACACCCATATAGTTAAATTCTTGTCCAAATTATATCCTACAAGCCTTAGGCACAAAACCCTAGAAAAAATTTGTTAGCAAAAAAAGATAAAAGAATAAAAAGATAAAAAGATAAACAAAAAGATAAAAAGATAATCACACAAATAGAATAGTTAAACCACGAGTCCTCGGCAACGGCGCCAAAAACTTGTTAACGCTCGACAAGTGTAACCGAATCGTATCAAGTAATAATAAATGGTAACACCAAGTATCGTTTCCCAAAGGACTCATGGCTTAAACAGTTATGTGATTTGTTGATTAATTTAGACTTGTGAACGAAGTTTTGTAGATTTAAATGCAAATACTAAAGAGTAAATATGAATGCATGTATTGATCAATTGAACAAAAGAAGCAAAACGTGATTGAGATATATGAAATGATAATGTTGTTGGGGGTTTTCAATTCATCCTATCCACTCTCATGTATTCAAGAATTCATCTTCTACATTAATGTTAATGCCACTTTCTAATTTACCTTAAGCCCAATGTCTTGGTGAAGAAAGCCTACTCCTAATGACTAGTTGATGACAAATTTATGAACACCGAAATACAGCGCCACAAACTTGTTGAACAATCAGCAAGTGTGACCGAATCGTTTCAAGTAATAAACTCGGTAAGACCAAGTATCGTTCTCCCAAAGGACTCACGGCCTAGTTTAGTTATGTGATTTGTTGATTAGCTAAGACTTAAGAACAAAATAATTGGAGTTTACTATGCAAAAGACGAAAAAATAAACATGTATGCATGAGGTTGATCAATGGCTAAAACAAAATACAAACACTTTCAATGGAATATATGGATGAGTATGTTGTTGGGGTTATCAATTTCATCTTATCCACTCTCATATATTTTAGGAATTCAACATTCAATTCATCATTGTTAATGCCACTCTCTAAATTACCTTGACAAGAAGGCCTATCCCTAATTACGAGTTCATACAATTCCTAGCATTCCTAATAATTAGTTCTTTTAGCGCAGGAGCTTAACGACAACCAATATACTATTGGGAGAGATTCCCCGGATCTAGACTTCCCCGTATGTTCCCGTATCGACAAAATCAATAATCATGCATTGAATGAGTTAAACAAAGCAAGCATTGAGCAAAGAGGAAAACCCCTAACTAATGATGAAAGAAAGCATAGGTCTTAAATATAAGATGTAAACACAAATTCCATATATGAGAGTTTCACAAGACTACATTGATTCCCCAACAAACATACAAGGTTTAGTTCACCATATTCATGGTGAAACTAGATGAATTATAATGAGAGAATGAAAGATAAAACCCTAGAAAGGTGAAGAGGTAGCCTGAGCATCCAAGATCCTCCTTCAAAGGGGTGGAAGAGAGAGTGTTTGCTTCGTTTCTGCCAAAGATACAAACCCTAGGACGTCCTAAAGCTTATATACTATTCTAAAATTACAGAAAATTTAAGCCCAAGCCCATAAGTGTGCCACTTAGCGGTAAAGTGCCGCTCAGCGGTGAGTGCGTGAGTTGGTTTCTTCCCCTCAGCGGCCATTTTGCTCCTCAGCGGATCTCCCGTGAACTCCTGAGTGCCGCTCAGCGGTAAACTGCCGCTGAGCGGCAGTTGCGGCTTCTCTTTTTGCACTTTTTTGGTGTCTTTTCTGATTCCATCTCTCTCCTTCTTCACTTCTTTCACCAAATTCACCTTAAAACCTGCACAAAAACACTGAAATCAAGCATAAACCTGTCTAGCTCTCTTATTTATGAAAATATGAATAAACCCATGATTTTAAGCTAGTTTCTAAGTATAAAGGTTGCTTTTAGTATCAATTTTAAGCATGAAAATAACAGTTTTTCAACTGTTATCACTAGTTTACAATGTCTTGTCTCCCTAGAAATTATTCATAAATTACATTCGCACAGAAGCTTAAAGGCAAGCAATCCTCCTATCCCTATGTCTAGGCAATATTACTATTGGGAGAATTTCTTCATGTCTAGATTTATCTTTATGTGTCCATACAAATAAAATCAATGATCATGCAATTGAATGAGTTAAACAAAGCATGCATAGAGTATAGAAGAAAAACACTAACAATTAATGAAAGAAAGCATATGGATTAAAGAACCAATTCAATACATGAGAGTTTCTAAGGATTACATTGATTCCCCAACAACAATGAAGGTTTAGTTCACCATAATCATGGTGAAACTAGATGAAAAATAATGAAAGAGTGAAAGATAGAACCCTAGAATTTGAAGAGTGGAGCTTGAGCATCCCAAATCCTCTACCAAGGGGTGAAGAAAGTGTGATTTTGCTTCGTTCTGCCAAAAGATATTAACCCTAGGTCGACTAAAACCTTATTTAGACTCCTAAAGATTACTAAAAAATGGCCTAAGGCCAATTAAAATGGCGCTCAACGGTAAGTGCAGTTCTTCTATTTGACGCTCAGCTGTAGTTTTGCCCCTCAGCGGTGACTGCGAGACTTCAGAGTGCCCCTCAACAGTAATTTTCGCTGAGCGGTACTTGCGGCTCTTCTTTTAAGCACTTTTTCTTCCTTTTTTGACTCCAACTTATGGCTACTTCATTTCTTCCATTCAATTCATCTTAAAACCTAAAAAAACAGGGGAAACCAAGCATAAAACACATCCAACTCTCTTGTTTCCAAAACATAAGCAAAAGCATGATTACAAGCTAGCTTCTAAGTCAAAAAGGTTGTCTTTAAGGTCAAAATTAAGTCTAAAAATAACAGTTTTTCAAGTGTTATCAATTACCTCCAACTGAGGCATCTAGCATCAATTTGGTTTGTGAGCCAAGAACTCCAAGGAAAAGAATGACTATTGTTGCTTCATTAAAGTCATGAGTGGGCGTCTTTCTCAACAAGCTCTTGTATCTATCCCATGCTTGACCTAGGGTTTTGATAACGGTTGAAAAACCGTTATTTTTATACTTAATTTGTATATTAGAAACAACCTTTATCACTGAGAAACTAGCTTGAAATCATGCTTTTCCTTAAGTTTTGGAAATAAGGGAGTCGGATGGGTTTTATGCTTGGTTTTCCTTGTTTTGGCAGGAATTAAGATGAATTAGATGAAAGAAGTTGAAGTAGTAAGGAGCTGGACTTAGGAAAGGAAGTAAAAGTGCACAAAAGAAGAGTCACAGTCATCGCTCAGCCAAAACTGCAACTGAGCGCCATTTAGAAGAACCGCACTTAACGCTGACCATCAAAAGTGTCGTTGAGCGCCATTTTATTGGGCTTGGGCCTATTTTCTGTAAATTTTAATGAACTATATAAGGGTTTAGTCAACCTAGGGTTAGTATCTTTGGACAGAAAGAGGCGAAATCACACTTTCTTCACCCCTTGGAGGCGGATTTTGGATGCGGAAGCTCCTTTCTTCAAATTATAGGGCTCTATCTTTCGTTCTTTCATTGTTTTTCATCTAGTTTCAGCATGTCTATGGGGAACTAAACCTCTATTGTTGTTGGGGAACCGATGTAATCCTTTGAAACTCTCATGTATTCAATTGGTTCTATATTTTATATGCTTTGCTTCATTAATTGTTAGGGTTTTCCCTCTTTACTCTATGCATGCTTTGTTTAACTCATTCAATTGCATGATCATTGATGTTATCTATATGGACACCCAAAAACATCATCATTGCATATTTTACATCAATCTCTTTTGCTTCTTTTAATCCAATTGATCAAAACTTGCATTTGTTTACCCCTCGGCAAGTGTAACCGAATCGTATCAAGTAATAATCCTGGTAAGACCAAGTATCATTTCCCAAGAGACTCAAGGCCTAAACAATTACGTGATTTATTGATTAATTAAGACTCGATAACAAATTGTTGTAAGTTTCAAATGCAAAAGACTGAAAAGTAAATATGTATGCATGTGGTGATCAATGGACAAGAAGAAACAAAACACGTGAATTGAAATCTATGGATGAATATGTTGCTGGGGTTTCTCAATTCATCATTCTTTTCATTAATGTTAATGCCACTTTCTAAATTACTTTAAACCCGATTCCTCGGCGAAGAAAGCCTAATCATAATCACTAGTTTACAATGTCTTGTCTCCCTAGAAATTATCATGCATTATAATGAACAGAAGCTTAAAGGCAACCAACCATCATACTCCTATGTCTAGGTTTGTAATATACTGTTGGGGGAGATTCCCCAAATCTAGATTTCCTTGTACATTCCCATATCGACAAAACCAATAATCATGACATCGAATGAGTTAAACTATGCATGCTTTGAGCAAAGAGGTAAAACCCTAACTATTAATGAAAGAAAGCATGTGTCATATAAATGATCTTGAATAACAAATTTCATACAAGACAGTTTCTAAAGATTTACATTGATTCCCCAACAACAAAATAAGTTTAGTTCACCATATTCATGGTGAAACTAGATGAAATACAATGGAAAAGTGAAAGATAGAACCCGAGAAAGTTGAGAAAGGAGCCTTAGCATTCAAAATCTTCCTCAAAAGGGTGAAAGAGAGTGTTTTTGCTTCGTCCCAGCCAAAGATACAATCCCTAGAACGTCCTAAAGCTTGTATAATGTTCTAAAAAATACATAAAAGTAGGCCTAAGCCCAGAAAAGTAGGCCCAAGCCCAGAAAAGTAGGCCCAAGCCCAGAAAAGTGCCGCTCAGCGGTAGTAACGCGTGACACTTCTTCCCCTCAGCGGCTTTTCTCCCCTCATCGGTGCCAACGGTTCTTGCGAGTGCCGCTCAGTGCTAATTGGCGTTGAGCGGTACTTCTGTTTTCTCCTCTTTTTCACTTTTCTTGTCCTTTTCTGATTCCATCTCTATCCCTTTTCACTTCTTTCATCAATTTCATCTCAAAACCTGCAAAAATAAGGGAATCAAGCATAAAACCTATCCAACTCTATTATTTCCACTAATTCAACAAAATCATGAGTTCAAGCTAATTTCTAAGTCATAAAGGTTGTAATTGAAGTCAATTTTAAGTATTAAAATAACAACTTTTCAACTGTTATTAGCATTCATGTTTATTTTCTGCAATTCAAACATAATGGTTTTTTTACAAGTCTAATTTAATCAAGAAATCACATAATTGTCTAGGTCGTGAGTCCTTTGGGAAACGATACTTGGTCTTACCATTTTATTATTACTTGAGGGTGATGAATGATAGCATCTACTGATGGATGCTATGTGATTAAGCGTCTAATGATGGCTGCTACTGACGACATCTACTAAGGGATGCCAATGAAGATGAGAAAGATCAACATCTACTGATGGATGCTGATGAGAAGGATTCGCATCTACTGATGGATGCTGGAAGATTTAGATGAAAGCATCTACTGATGGATGCTGCTGGATCAGGAATTTTATGCCGATTTGAATTGTGTTTATTTTGTTGTTATGTACTTAATTTAATGAATTGTGTTGCAATGGTTTGGTATGATGTGATAAATTGTTTGTGATGAGTAATATTCTTGTGTTTGCTCTATTGTTCTATTATACATGTTGCGTTGATGATTGGTGAGGCTTTTAAGCATAGATGGTGGTTGCTCATAGTTTTGTTAAAACCTGATGCATGATTTCAATTGTGATTAATTTGCTGGGCAGGATGTTACTAAATTGTGAAACTTGATTTAACATGTGAGAATTTGGACTCCAAAGTTATTGATTGATTAAATACTATTGCTTTGGAAACATGATTGACTTTGCCAAATTTTCTATGATTGAACCACTTGCATGCTTGTTACACATGATCAAGGCCATGTTGTCTTCTTCCTTAAATCCAATTCCAATAGGTGAACCTTAAAGAATAATGTACTCTAACCTTTGAACCTTGAGCCTAAATGTGAAATTTGAAAAGAACCCTTTTTGGAAATCCTTGCCTTGAGTTGAGTAGAGTATGTTTATATAGTAATGGAGAATGGTTCAAGTTTGGGGTTGTGAGAAACCGAAAAGAATTTTGTGAATTCATTAAAGAGCATTGAGCAAAAGCAAAAGGCAAAAGAAAAAGAAAAGAGAAGAAAAGAAAGAAAAGGAAAGGTTAAGCTCAATGAAAGGAAAGTTGGGAATGAGTTGAATATTGGTTTGTCACATAAAAGAAGAAAGAGAGATTATTATGAATGTGAATAAATGAAATATGCACTTTCTTAACTCAAGGATTTTGTTGTCTAGAAAAACCATTTTTCTTCTTAGCCCGGCCATGTTACAAACCTTGAAAAGTCCTTATGATGATAATTTGCTTGTGAGTGTGTTTGATATGTGGTTAAATGAAAGACAAAGTTGATTCATGTGACATTGTGATGGTAGAGTGTAAGAGTGTAACCTCACTATACACCTTTGAGTTTGAGTGAAACACTTTTGAGTGCTTGAGTGAAACACTGTCTTTGGTGAGGAATTGTTCCATGACTGTATGATAACATTCTTGCTTGGTTGTTGATTATTCATGAGGTTTGCATCAGTTGTGTATGTTTTGATCATGTGAGCACCACAGTTGAAGCTTGATTAGCTAAAGCATCATTATATCTTGACTAATCTTTCTATGATGAGCACACATGAGTGATTTACTTGTCCTAGAGGAAAATGCTTTTTGGTGTGCTAGACCATTGTAGTATAATTATTTTGTGTAAGCCAAGTTACATTTTGCTTGAGGACAATATCGTTATCTGTTATATAATTTTGATACTAAACGCACCCATTTTGCCTTAGAAACTTTCTTGAACTCATGTTTTTGCGTTACTTTTGCGAATGATTTTATCACTAAATTTCGTTTATTTTGATGCTAATAATGTGCCTGGAAGAATGTCCAACAATGTATAGAGCTGAATCAACCATAAAAGCAAACAAAATAGCAAAGAAAAGTGAGTTTTGGAATGCTATCGCTGGGGCTGAGGTCCAGTTTCATGTATCGCACAAAGCTTGAGTGCCATTTTAGGGGCGTTGAGCGCCAGTTTTCTCGTAGTTTCACCTTGGCGTCCTAAGTTGGGGTGTTGAAATCAGTTGTATATACAAACTTGGACGTCCTAGAGGGAGTATCTTTTGATAGAATTGACACAAACTCAGATTTTCTCTAAGTCTCTAGAGGTAGTAGTGTATGCGGAAGCTCTCCTCTTCAGTTTTTAGGGTTTATTTTTCATTCTCATTCCATTGTTCATCTAGTTTCTCCATGACAAGGGGGAACTAAATTCAATTTGTTGTTGGAGGATGATGTAACTTTGTGAACTCTCATGTATTCGAATTGATTCCAATTTATTTATGCTGCTTTCATTAATTATTAGGGATTTTCTCCTTTGCTTTATGCTTGTTATGTTTTTATCACTTCGGGCATGATTTTATGGTCTTCTTTATTATTGGGAAATACCTAGAAACCATGATCTGGAGAATTTCTCCCAAAAGTAGTATTACTTAGGGATTGAGGTATGAGTTTTGGTCATCTTAAGCTTCTAATCGGAATGCAGAATTAATTATTAGGGATGCAAGGGATTATGCTATAGTAATTAAGGATAGGCTTTCTTCGCCAAGGGATCGGGTTTTAAGTAATTTAGAAAGTAATGTTAATAATTGAATGAAGAAGATGAATTCTTATATACATGAGAGTAAACTAGGTGAAATCTAAACCCCAACAACATACTCATCTCATAATTTCAATATCATTCATTCACCTTTGTGTTTTTCTTCAATTGATCAAAAGTGCATTCATATTTATTTTCTTATTTTTGCATTCAAAATCCCAAATTGTTCTTCAAAAGTCTTAATTAGTTGAGTAATCACATGACTGTTTAGTGTCGTGAGTCTCTTGGAAAACCATTTATTATTACTTGATACGATTTGGTACACTTGCCGACATCTTAACAATATGCAATGTGCATAGAGTTTTATCAATCTAACCAATGAATATGCATATCATAGATATAATAACATAAAACACAATGAATATGCATAACATATAGATCAAGCAGAATCAGATATGTAAACATCAACTTTGCTTAATGTGTGCAAGAAACTGTTAAAACATTTCTGTTGTTGTCATCATAAAAACACATATGAGATATGTGGGCTTAGCTTTAACATAACTCCCCTTATCAATAACATATCCCTTTAAGATCTTCGTGTATCTCTCAACTAGGTACATCCACCTCAATAAAATTAGCCTACATAATTGAATTTCCCTCACTAGATGGAATATCAAACAAATCATGATATCGAAAAATGAGGGTAGGAAATACATTTCCAATTGGCACAATAGTCTGATGGCCTCAAATTTCATATCATCTAATAGTTGAGGATCAACAACTTTCGTGTAAATGGAATTAGAAAACAAACTCAAATGTGTGAGAATATATCTCTAACAAGCAAGTTATATGGATCGAATAACTACTGGTAAAAGTTGTTGAATTAAGACATGACACTCATGATACTTTAAACCAACTAACTTTAAATCTTGCATAGAAATAAAGATACTAGTATTTGATGAGTAACCTTGTGGAACTTAACACTACTTAAACACTGACAAAAAAAGTTTTAGTTTTCTTTTTAAGAAAGAGTGTGACAAGTTGGGGAAAGGTAGGTGCGTCTTCCAATTGATTGTGGATGTAACTCAGAACGGATGCCCATGTTAGCCAAATGTTGTCATGTTTTTACTCCATCCTTTGTTTTTTCTTTTATGTTTAGTAAAGTCCCAACGAAACTATCACATACATTTTTTTTTCAATGTGCATCACATGTATGCAATGTCATACATCAACTTTTCACTAATATGGAAGATTAAAGAATATTAATTGTTTCTTCCAAATTTTTTTCTTGGCTCTGCATAAATTCTGAAAATGTTTCATCAATATTCTTCCATTGCGAGGAATCAGTTGGGTGTTGAAGAAGATTATCACACTTTCTTCCAGCAATGTGCTCTTTAAGGTTATTCACATCTTCTTTAATGGAAAACAATTATTTCAGCCTAAGTATTTTAGGCAAGTACGAAAACTACAGGAAAACACTAAAAGTAGGGAAGGTGGGGTGAATAATTTTTTGAAATTATTTTGAAAGTACCATTTTGAAACACATTTTGAAACACATTTTCTAGTGCAGACTTAACTTTTGGTGTTGTTTGATTTTTGTCCAAACTTTAATCTTCATTTCTGGATTGGAAAAAGTTGGTTTCAAGTTTCCAAATGCAATGATATGATTCAAAGAGTGCAATACATCCATAAAAAGAAAGAGAAAACCAAACAATCCAGTTTTGACCCCAAAACCCAAAAATTTCAAAACCTTGAAACTCATTGGGGACTTTCATCAAACAGTTACATTTTTTATCAAACAGTTTACTACACTGGTTTTGGCTCTTCGATTTTGAGTTTTGGTGTGTGGCAGGGTGCTGTGACGTTTCAGTAAGGCTTCAAAGGTGTAGAAATCTTTCTCCAAGAGGGTAGCATCCTATGAAGTAGAAGGTTTACTGAATTGGACAAGGAGTAACTCTTAAAGTAGCACTTTTGCTCAAGAATTTAGCAACACTTTACCACTTTGCACCAGTTTTGGGCATTGCTGATGAGTCAATATTTTCTTGATTTCACTTAGCTTATTGTACTACATTTAATTAGGGATTGTGCAAGAATGTCCATTATTTCCCCAATTTTGCTATTTATGCTTAATTTGCTCAATAATTCTTATTTTAATTAATTTGAATTATCTGAGGCTAATTATTGTCATTATTAATGGCAGGGGAATTTTTGGAAGTATATTTTGAGACATTAAAGGGCTGCCACGTCAACAAATTGTCTCCACATAGGCGTTTTACGTTTAATTAGATTGTAATTTTGTTTTTAGAGCATTTTTGGGCAGAATTAGTGCTTGAGCCGTTTTTGGTCATTTTTTATAGAGGCCCAAGTGTAAATTTTGACCTAGTTTAGTATGCCAAGAGGGGGACAGACCTCTCACTCTCCCTCATTCTACACTTGGATGTTTTTGGTTTTGGAGAGCTCCCTTCTAGGTTTTTTGTTTTTTCCCTTTGCTTATCTTCATCTTGTTATGAACTCGTTTTAGATTAATGAAATTTGTTTCCATCTTTTCCATTTCTTTTTCGTTTTCGTTTTCCTCTTTTTCGTTTTTTGTGCTCTTTCATTTTCATTAGCGTTTTTGTGGGTGAAACTCATTTTCCCAGGTTCTATTCTATTTTGCGTTTAATTTTGTTTTCGGTTTTCATTACAACATTGGATTTTAGTTGCATTTTGGTACTACATTGTGCTTCATTTTTAGGTTTCTGCCATTGCATTGTGTTATGCATTTTGTAATTAATTGAAGCTTAATTGTGTTGGGTTTGTAATTAGCAATGTTACATTGCTTCCATGAGGTTCCTGTATTGTTGTGATGAATCTGCTGCTTTAACCTGACTAACATCCAATATGTTTGTGCAACTGAAATTAGGACACACTTAGTGGTCTAATTGAATATGTAATGTTTGCTTAGTCATTAATCTATATGGTGCATAATTGATTGAACTTGTGCAACTCGTTTGCTAAATTCAAATTTAAGAAACCCAATTGATCTTCGCTTAGTTGGTTGATTGATGTTGGAATAGGGTGAGAGCAGCATTTAATTAATTGTTAATCGAGGATTAGAAGTGTGTAACTGAGCTAATGACCAACCTGTCTTTGAATTGTGTTAAATTTGTGTTCTGGTTTGTTAATTTGTAGTTCAAAATTGTCCATAAACACCCCCAACCAAGTGTTTAATCTAATTCCTGAACCACATTTGGTCTTTGAGAGATGGCCTTGGAGTCACGTCCTAGTATTATACTACACTTAATTGCATATTAATTTTGAATCGTATTGTGCTCTAGCTTGAAGAATGGAGCTGGTTCCATCACTCTTTCCAAGTGAGACAACACACAAAGGATGGAAAAGTCCTTTGATATAGACAAGGGGTTCTTTAATCACTCAAGAATTTAGAAGAATCACTCTCACTAAGATAAAAGAGATAAATTGTAATATTTATGAATAAAACTCAATCCATATCATTTGATCAAAATGGTTCACTTTATATAGAATCTTAAGCCACTATAATTACAAAAGATTATTAATTACAATTACATTCTAGTTAAGGTAATAGTGATCTCACTACTTAATCAATGGTTGATTTTAAATGAAGTTGTGGCAACCAAAAGCAGTAAAACTCAGACAACCACTTATCTAATCACTAATTACAGACACATACAAAAGATGTAAGCTCAGTTTAAAAGCTCAGCATTATAGAAGCCCGATAGTTGGAGCCTAGCGTAACAACCCAATTGGATTCACATCAAAAGAGAATGAAGGTTCACCTTTGAAACCACTTTTCCATTTTTCCTATGTGACAACTAAGGGAACAACAATTTGAATTCTCTTGATAATGAAGTTTTGTGTTTTGAATCTCGTAGTCGTCACAAACACATTAATGTTTTAACCTTAAGTATGTTGAGATAACATTGTTAAGGTCAATCATCACATCCAAGGTACATGATTTTGTCTTTAAAATATATGTCGCAGAGTCACATGCATTAATATATAAAACACCTTTTATACCGGTTAAAAAGGCTTTCTATGTTGGTTCTAAAACTGGTACAGAAAAAGGCAATGTACAAATTTTTCACTTTCTATACCAATTCTAAAAACAGTATAGAAAGACCACATTATTATACCACTCAAGGCCTTAATCGGTATAAAAAGGTTCCCCTTTCTATATCCATGTTATCATTCATAACGATTGAAACTACTGTTATCTATGATGCAAATTTGATATTAAATCAACACTTTTTGACTTAGAAGCTTGCTTGAACTCATGTTTTTAGTTTAGTTTTGTGAATAAGCGAGTAGAGGGTATACCTAATGATTTATCACTAAATTCCCTTGATTTTGTAGGTTATTAGAATGATTTGAAAGAGGAGTTAAAGTACTAAGGAGTTCCAATGCAGAAAAAGAGAAAAAGACGAAGTGCAGAAAAGTCAAGCTGACGTTGAGGGCCCCTCAGCTAGTCAAGGTTGAGCGCCAGCCAGGGGCCCTGAGCGCCAGCCAGGGGCCCTGAGCGCCAGCCAGGGGCCCTGAGCGCCAGTTTCATGTATTGCACACCGCTTAGGCGCCCTCTAAGCGGCCCTAAGCGCCAGTACTCTCGCACCAACTCCTGGTTGCCCTAAGTAGGTGCGCTGAGCGCCAACATTATGGGATTGCACTTTATTTTTTATCTATTTAAGAATTAACACGTCCAGGGATGATATCTCTTGATGGCTTGAGCACAAAAACACATATTTCGCCCCTTGGAGGCAGATTTGGGGATGTGAGTGCTCGCCTATTCAATTGCTAGAGTTTTTCTATCTCTTTCATTCCATTGTTCATCTAGTTGCTCCATGATAATGGAGAACTAAACCTTATTTGTTGTTGGGGAAGATGTAACCTCTTAAATTCTCATGTATTTGAATTGATTCTGATTTATGTATGCTTCTTTCATTAATTGTTAGGGTTATTCTTCTTTGCTCAATGCTTGTTATGTTTAACTCATTCACGGCATGATATTTGATTTGTCTAAGTATCGAAAAATATCTTACAATTCATGGTCTGGAGAATTTCTCCCAAGGGAACTATTTCCTAGACATAGGGATAGAACGCTTGGTTGTCTTAAGCTTTTGTTCGTAATGCATAATTAATTATTAGGGATGCAAGACATTATGGTCTAATAATTGAGGATAAGCTTCTTTCACTGAGACATCGAGTTCTAAGTAATTTAGAAAGTTACATTGACATTTAATAAAGAAAAAGAACTCTTATATGCATGAGAGTGATTAGGTGAAATCTAAACCCCAACAACATTATCATCTCATATTATCAACTTCATCCATTGATTATAGTGTTTAGCCTCAATTGATCAATTTGCATTCATATTTACTTTTGTTGCATTTGCATTTGAAAACCAACAAAATATCTTTTCCGTCTTAATTAGTTAAGTAATTACACAATTGTTTAGTGTCGTGGGTCTCTTGGAAAACGATACTTGGTCTTACCATTTATTATTACATGATACGATTTGGTACACTTACCGAGGTCTTAACAATCATCTTTGTCTTTCATCTTACCCCCACCAGAACTAGCACACCAAGCACTACCAGAGTGGCACTAGTTCTCTCTATACCTCGTTGAAGAGGGCATGCAACTATCAACCATCAGCTAGCATGCACTGGAACAGAAGTGAGCTTCACCAACTTGAAATTATTGCACTACGTATAGGTTTTCATCGCGAGCATCACCAAAAAATGGTGCATTACACTTCCACACACAATTATGCAAAACATGAGCTTTATTGCACTTGAAGCATATCTGCCACCACGGACAACATGCAAAACCAGATTACCTCATGCATCAATGCAAAACACAACCTCATCAGATCTCCAACATGCTAGCAACCCTTACTAGAGAAGACATCATCTCCATGAGAGCGACAACGTCTTCTGTGTAGATCTAGACATCTCCGCCTCCTTTGGATCAAAGTTGTTTTTGGGAATTTCATCAAACATAAGGTTGCATCTTTTATGTTTGACAATTTGGAGTACAGATCGATGAGAACACACTAGAACACTAACTTGATTTTACCCCTTGGGTATGTATATACTAGACAAAGCTTATATATATAAGGGGACTGTATTGGTGTGAATGAAGGAGAAAAAGGCAACAAAGAGAAAGGAGAAATAAGAGAATAAGAGTTAAGGATTTGAAAACCCTCCATGTGTATGTGTTTACAAAATAAAAAAAAACAAGAAATTACTTTTTATATAGGTTATAACTAAAACTAGTATAGAAAAATTTCTTCTTTATTATAAAAATTTCACTATGTGGACATTTTATACCAGTTATAACTACAACCAATATAAAAAATGTTATCTTATTTAAAATTTTGTCACCGTATTACTTATTATAGTGGGTGGATTATACCTAATATAAAAAATTGTTATAGAAAATAATTTTTACACTAATAACGAAAAAGATGTACATTGTGCTTAAAGTTGACTTTCATTATATCTCTATATGAATCACTTTAACCATAGTAAATTCGTTACATAAAGTATAATTCAATTGGTAAAGTATAATTCATAGAACATATTTCAACAAGAAATTAATTTATTATTCACGAGACTGAACATGATGGGGAAGTGCATACCTAGAGAGAATATACTAAATGACATTTAAGAGAATGGGAAAGAAATTAAAAATGGAAGAGATTAAGAAAAGGAAACTTAGGAATTGAAGATGCGCCACTTGAACAAGCTTCCAAGATAAGCATCAAGAGGAGGACCGCCACTTGCTTGAACAAGATAAGGTCTGCCCAAATTTGGGACTTTAGAGACATAATTCTATCTCAAAGAGGATTGCAAAAGTGCAAATCAACTCAAATTCATTGAATCAAGGTAAGGTCTACAAAAAGGAGACCCCTAAGCCTTCTTATATAACCTTTGGAGTGAGCTAGGATGCAAGATCTAGGAGATGTGGGACTTATGAGTGTGGAGGTCGTCCAGCAGCTGCTGCAGTTCCTCTAGGGACTTTTGAGTCCCACATTGCTCAATTCTCTCCACTCCAAAGGGTTTATAAGGCAACTAGTTCTCCTATAGTTCAAAACATGAAAACTACCTATGCTACCTTGCACTAACGCCTAGGACGCCCATTTCCTCTCCTTTTCTTTTTAAGACCAAGCCATGGAAAGTCCCACATTGCTTGTTCTTAAAGAGAAAGAAGAGTTTATAAGCGTCTCTACAACTAGAAATAACGAAAGAACAAAAGAGGCAAATACAAGCCAATGAAACCTATTCTACTCTTTTTTATGCTTGTTGTCACTTTGAAAACTCTTCATTGTTGCCCCCTATTCTTAAGGAAAACTAAAAATCCTTCTTTAGAAAAACTTTTATTTTTGTCTTGAGTTAAGTGTAAAAAATAATACATTAACTCAAGATGTAGGTTGGAAATGGTGTGTGAAGAAGTGGTAATAAGAGATGAGAAACATGGGATATTTTCACAAAAGGTTTTAGGAAAAGAAGACAGCTTAATATTTGGAGAAAAGTGGAAGGATGGAAAAACTCCCCTGTCATAGCTAGGATCCAGTTGAATGATGGGAGGGGAAGGTGCCTGCAATAACACTTCCTTTGTGATTAGGACATTTGCCTTCTCCTTTTCTCTCACAATTTCTTATTTTTCTTTGTTTGCTTTCTCCTCTTTTTCTTTCCTCTCATGTTCTTCTTTTACTCTCTCCTCTTGGTTATCTTGAATGTCCTTATTTAAACAATGAAACATAACCTTCTCTTTTTCTTCACTTGGTGAGGAAGAAGAGCTATAAGTATGTGTAGGTAAGGAAGAGGTAGACTCATTACTGACAACTTCTTCTTCCCTAATGCACACTACCCTTTTATTAGGACAAGAAGATGTTATATGACCATGCCCTAAACATTTAAAACACTTAATATGGCTAGGTCTAGAAGGAGATGTAGATGGGGAGGAGGAATGGTTAGAAGAAGAATGGTTAAAAGAAGAATGAGGACAAGATTTGTTAGTGGATTCCTTAGAAACATTCTTGGCTTTATCCTTTGATGATGAAGATTTGTAGAAAACATCTTTTGAAATTTTGTTGTGAAAATCCTCTTTTTGCAAGAGTTTCTTCTCAACTTTCATGGCCCTATAAACCACTACATCTAAAGTCTCATCATCATGGAGTTTCAAAACATCTTGGATGTTTCTATTGAGTCCACTAATAAATCTAACTATTTTTGCATGATCATTTTCTTTAGTGTTAGTATGATATAGGAGCACTTTGAGCTCGCGAGCATACTCCTCCACACTTCGTCTACCTTGAGTAAGCCGTTGAAGCTTAATCAAGAGGTTCCTATGGTAGTATGGAGGTATGAAACGTTGGTACAAAATGTCCCTACAATGTTCCCATGTACTCGTGGGTGAGGCCATGGTTAAGTATCTCCTATTTAGCCATTGCTTGGCGTATCCCTCTAAAGCTAAACAAGCTAACTTTACACGCAAAGGTCCATTTACACTATACAAATCAAAAATTTGGTCTACTTTAGCTATCCAATCTAGAAAAATAGACGGCTCGGCTTCCCCTTCGAAAGTAGGCAAGTTCAACTTTGGTAGTGTAAGTAAGGCCTTGGTCCATAGCTTTATCTTCTTGATGCTTCTTTGGCGAGGGAAGGTATACATTTATGGTTCTAGCTTCTTGCTTCTTCTTGTAGGAACCATGATCATGACCATGAGGTTGCTTTCCTTTTGTCTTTACCTCCGTGTCTAGCCGTTTGTTAAGGGTGTCAAGTTGATGTTGCATTTGTTGAAAAGCCTTCATCAAATCAAATTTGCTAGAAGCACTTCCGTGATGACTGGCTCCATTGGAGGAAACACGGCTTGAACCTGCAAACATGTTAACAAAGCAAACAGCAGCAAAGCTAACACACAAAACTGGTTAGAAACAGCCAAAAATCATGACCAAAACAGCAGCACACAGTTTCACTCAAAACAACAAGAAAAGAAGCTCAAATCTCTCGGCAAAGTGTCTCAAAAAAACAAGGTAAGGGCAGCACCCTTCTTTCAAAATAGTAAAGTGTCTCACAAGTCCACTTTGAGAGCACCAACTCAAGTCCAAAGCAAATGGAAAAATGTACAATCCACCCTCAATGCAAAGGAGCCAAATCAAGACAGCCCATGGTAGAAGCCAAAAAAATGAATGAAAACTACAAGACAAATGATGGAAATGGAACCTAAAAATCAAGAAACTTGGCACACAATAAGGAGGCAACAATCTAATGAATGTGAAGAGACAAAACAACAAGAAATTGGAGTCAAAACAGTGGCACAAAATGAACAAGACAACAAAGAAAAATTAACACAACTAAGGAGCAAAATCACATGAACATGCTACGCATACATGAAGAGCAAGACCGAATTAATGCTGGAAATAATTTTGGCAAACCTCAAACCAAAATATTCTGTATTGGAAATAAAAAAAAAAGAGGCTCTAAAATGAAGCAATCAAATACACCAATCAATGAGAAAACTCTCGGCCAAGCACACCAAACAGTAACCAATTTTTTTGTTGATTTTATTTTGATACAGCAAACAGCACTTGGTAAAATGTCTCGGCCAAGCCACTTTAATGAAATGTGTTTGATTGGAAGCACAATTGTAATGGTTTATAGCCTCTATTTATACAGAACAAATAAGCAAGGTTCACACGCTTAAATCCAATGATGATCAAGCTCAATTCATCATACAAGCAAGGAGATGTAAAAATGCTCTTAGCTATGCAATTTCAGAAAAATACTCTAGAACACTCCTAAAGAGGAACAAACATATGACTCAATTCAAAGCTAATAAGCAAGAAAAGACACATACACTCCAGCCAAGACAAGAAATTAAAGCTGGAACAAACAAACAAAAGGAATTAGGACACCTACTTGTTGAAGACCTCCAATAGCATTGTTGCTGTTTGATGAAATGTCTACTTGAACAAGGCTCTGGACAGCCACGGTGTAGTCCCTCAAAGCATTGATTTGAAGTGTTGATTCCTTGCTTAAGAGTACTGAGAGGGTGTAGCAACGTCCAGGGAGCAATTCCAGCCACCAAAATGTCCAAACAGCCAACAACAAAGCAAAACAGTGGAGTATTAATTCAACAGCAGAAAACTGGATGAACACAGTGGAGACAAAATTTACTGGGAACAGTACAGAACGAATTTGAGAAAAGTAAAATATGTTCACAAAACTAGACATCCAGACGAAACTAGGAAAAAAAATTTCATGGAAAACGGACAAGAAATGAAGCTAAACTAAATCATACAAGTTCACTGTATTTTCACGCAGAGGCTGGGCGAGACAGAAAATGGCTCAGCGAAAATGAACATATCTAAGCTATTCTACTCTAGCATGCAATTCCTAAGAGATCAAAAACCTAAGGCTCATGATACCACATGATGGGGAAGTGCATACCTAGAGAGAATATACTAAATGACATTTAAGAGAATGGGAAAGAAATTAAAAATGGAAGAGATTAAGAAAAGGAAACTTAGGAATTGAAGATGCGCCACTTGAACAAGCTTCCAAGATAAGCATCAAGAGGAGGACCGCCACTTGCTTGAACAAGATAAGGTCTGCCCAAATTTGGGACTTTAGAGACAAAATTCTATCTCAAAGAGGATTGCAAAAGTGCAAATCAACTCAAATTCATTGAATCAAGATAAGGTCTATATATAACCTTTGGAGTGAACTAAGCCTTAAGCCTTCTTATATAAGCCCTAAGCCTTCTTATATAACCTTTGGAGTGAACTAGGATGCAAGATCTAGGAGATGTGGGACTTATGAGTGTGGAGGTCGTCCAGCAGCTGCTGCAGTTCCTCTAGGGACTTTTGAGTCCCACATTGCTCAATTCTCTCTACTCCAAAGGGTTTATAAGGCAACTAGTTCTCCTATAGTTCAAAACATGAAAACTACCTATGCTACCTTGCACTAACGCCTAGGACGCCCATTTCCTCTCCTTTTCTTTTTAAGACCAAGCCATGGAAAGTCCCACATTGTTCAGTGCTTTTATGATTGGATATGGTCACCTGAATAAATTCTTGAAGAGTTTCTTCAAGATTTGATGATTTCTTATTTAATGCAGATATTTGTTGCTAAAATGATGGTTGTTGTTGTGGTCAATTGAATTGTCCTGCTTGTCCATTATGACCTTGACCCATGCTTGGGTGTGGTTTCCACCCTTCGTTGAAGTTCCCTTGGCGGTATGGAAATTGATTGGCCATGAAATTGACATCTTGATAAGATTGAATGCAATAATAAATGGTAAGACCATGTATCATTTTCCAAAGGACTCACGGCCTAAACAATTGTATGATTTCTTGATTAAATAAGACTTGTAAAACAAATTCTTGTAGCTTTAAATTCAAATGCCGAAAAGTAAATATGAATGCATGTATTGATCAATTGGATCAAAAGAAGCAAAACGTGATTGAAATATATGGAATGAGGATGTTGTTTTGGGTTTTCAATTCATCCTATCCACTCTCATGTATTCAATAATTCATCTTCTTCATTAATGTTAATGCTACTTTCTAATTTACCTTAAACCCAATGTCTTGGTGAAGAAAGCCTACTCCTAATCACTAGTTTACTATGTCTTGTGTCCCTAGCAATTATTCATGCATTACATTCTCACATAAGCTTAAAGGCAACCAATCCTCCTATCCCTATGTGTAGGCAATATTACTATTGGGAGAATTTCTTCATGTCTGGATTTATCTATATGTGTCCATACAAATAAAATCAATGCTCACGCAATTGAATGAGTTAAACAAAGCATGCATAAAGTATAGAAGAAAAACTCTAATAATTAATGAAAGAAAGCAAATGGATTAAAGAATCAATTCAATACATGAGAGTTTTAAAGGATTACATTGATTCCCCAACAACAATGAAGGTTTAGTTCACCATAATCATGGTGAAACTAGATGAAAAGTGATGGAGACTGGTCCCAGCTGGAAACAAGCAGGCAGAAGTTCCAAACCAGAAGAAACCAACAGTGATTGAAGGTGCAACGGATTGATGAAACAATGTAGTGGTTTGAAGTGTTTTAATGGAGAAGAGGTGTATGGGTGAAGCCTTACAGCTCATAAGGCCTTCCTACAGAGGAAGGAAGCTTGAGGAAGGAAGAAGAAGTAGTAAATCAAAGGTGACTTAAGAGTACAAAAGATGGAAAGCAAATTCTGCAGCATATCATTAAGCTCAAAAGTGAGAAAATACAAAGAAGAGGCCCTCTTATTTACAGGTGAAGAGGAGACTAATTTCTGATTTAATTCCCTCCTAAATTCAAATTATTTAGGATAGGAGGCACGCCCATTTTGATCCAGCAAGGTCCATGCCTCATTCCAGCTCAGCCATCAAGGTGCATGCTTCATTCCAAATCAGCCAAGTCACGTGGAATGGTCTTCTCTCGGGTGAAAATTGTTTGTGCATTTCCATTCTGCAAACACTTCCCCTTTTGGCTCTTTTGCTTTCATTTATTGATTTAACTTCTTGGATGGCTCAATCATGGTCTCCAAGCTTTATTAGTCCCTACAAAACAAAGTATAATTGCTTTAGTTAAGAAAAGAAGGATTTTTATAAGTAACCTTCCATAGAAGTAAAATGTTAGGTGATCCTTCTTGTTCTTTAATCTTCCTTGTCATGGCTCTAGTAAGAGGTCCAATGTGATTCCTTGATAGTCTTCCATCAGACCCTCCCTCTTGAAAAGGATCTGTCCTCAGATCTGCTTCATCCTGTTGATCATCTTCTGTGAAAGGAATTAAATCGCATATGTTAAAAGTAGGACTGACAACATAACTTTTAGGAAGGTCTAATATGTATGCATTATCATTTATCCTTTTGACCACTTTCAAAGGACCAACTCCTCTTGGACTATGTTTGGACTTTCGTTGAGAGGGAAATCTTTCCTTTCTTATATGAAGTCAAACTAAGTCTCCTTCAAAAACTATTTTCTTTCTCCCTTTGTTGTTATACTCTGCATATTTTTGGGATTGTTTTTCAATTTAGGTTTTAACCTTCTCATGTAATTTCTTGATAAACCTTCTTTATGAAGAAAAGAAGATGATTCTGGAAGAGGTAGTAAATCAAGAGGTGTAATAGGGTTAAAACCATAAACAAGCTCAAAAGGAAAAAGATTAGTAGTCTTGTGAACTACTCTATTATAAGCAAATTCAATATGAGGTAGATGATCATCCCAACTTTTATTATTACCTCTTCCTTAACAAAATAGATAGAGATATATTTACTACTTCAATTTGCCCTTCAGTTTGTGGGTGACATGTGGTAGAAAATAGAAGTTTAGTTCCTAACTTTTCCCATAAAGTTTTCCAAAAATGGCTTAGGAACTTAACATCTTGATGCGGTTGTCGCGGCCCACCAAATTTGATGTGCATTAAAGAATGCAGTATAGTGCTAGGAAGTGATTCCTAGGTCGTCTCTCAAGGACCAAATGTGGATCAGGTAATAGGTCGGACACGTAGTAGGAGGGTTTGTAAAAGATTTTGTGAATGCAAATGACGAAATTAAAATTAGAAATTAAATACAACCGAGTGTAATTGACAACATTAAAGTGAAGGAAAACACTGGAATAAAACATTCAATGTCAAGGTGCGTGAACTAATTTCAATGCAATAAATAAATAAGAAAAACTCACTCAATGCCTAATTGTTTGGACCAATTAGGATGCAATGGTAAAGCTAAAAATGAAATGCTCATTGTATTAAACAACATAAAAGAAAAGAAACGAAATAGCATTGGAACGCATTAATAGTGCTAAAAGAAAAATAAAGGCATCAACAATAAAAGGCATAATGTAAATTAGAAAAATGCTAAATGCAAAATTAATATATAAAATATAAAAATGTAACTTGTTCATGCGTGAAGACCAAAATAAGGGACCCTAGCTCTCATTTCCCAATACGTGGCAGCAGCTGGACATCGTGCTCACCAAATGAAAGAAAAACTCCATCATCGTTCTGTTTGCGCTTTCTAAAGTGAAATTAATTCCCCTCCACCTCACGGCCGTGACACCTTGTGCCTCTTTCCAGTCGTCACAAGCAAAACTGTCATCCCATCATCATCAAGTGCAGTCTTCTCTAATAAATCATCGTAATGCTTTTATTAAAAGAAAGTAACATCCAATGTGCCTCCTCATGCGTCATTCTTAAATTGAAAAGAAAACTTCCAAGCACTCAATCACGGTACACCATGCATTTAACGAAAACCATAAAAGCCAATCCAAATCATTCCAATCTCAATATAATAAAATAAAATATGCTCTCCCCTCTACCATGCACTACATCTTTTCAAAGCCAAAAAAATATGCTTCATAGGTGGCGACTGGAACCCCTTTACTCCCATCCATTCTCCGCATGTGCTCTCTAAGGTGGCTCTTTCCGAAATAGCCAAGTCATTCTCCTTCCTCCGTTTCAGCTGGCATGCTCTTATTCAACCAGCCTCCTCCTCTCTTCTCAAACCCTGCTGAACTTATGAGGCCCTTTTCTTACTAGCCCGCGTGGATGTCCCCTACTGGACGCTCCTATGCTTCTCATTCTCTTGCTGGACGGTGATGCTTGCTGGACTTTCCTTCACTCGTTGTTGGACCAGCTGCTGAACGCGTGTGCTACTTCTTCTTTGGACACCCCTTGTGCTTCCCAAAATCAGGCCGTGACACTCCATAGCTGCTGGATGCCACCCCCTCTTGCTTGCTGGACCGTTGATCCAAGTGTGGGCTGTGATGACTTCCTGGGCGTGCTGAAGCTGCTGTTCACTTTCTTTCTTCCGCGCCACCTCTTCAAGACCGTGACATCAGCCCAAGTGAATCAAGCAAACTTGGAGCTCTCCTCCTTAGGTGGCAACTGCTGCTTCCTTCCGTGTGCACCTCCCAAGTTGCTATCAGTCATCTCCTTTTGTTGAATGCAGATATCTGGACGCCCCTCCAACGCTGGACAACGTGTGTGCAGGCCGTGGCAGCAAATTGCTGGACGTCACCACCTGCCTTGCTGGACACAACCGACACAACCCGCGCCTCCTTCTCTCAATGAAGCCTGCTTCAATTAATTACCAATGTGCTTTCGTAGCCAAAAAAAAACCAACCGCGCTGATATATGCACGAGACCTTTACCCCACAAACTAATTGAAGCTAATAAAACCATATGGTACTTTTATAATTTACTTTAAAACAGACAAGATTCACATATCAATCACATCTCCAATGACATCTACAACCAGGTACTTATAGGGTTTGGGTATCATACTACCCATATCTACGAGTATCTGTTACCCGTTAAGAAAATAAAATTACACTTTTATCCTTATTATATTGAGATTTTATCTAGAAAAATATTTTTTGCTAATAATATTTAAGAAAAATAGTATTCACGAGTTAAAAAAGGATCTAATAGTTTTGTTTATGTGGATATCCAGTTAGTAGCGGGATGGGTAACGAGAAGTGAAGGCAAAACTGTGTTACGTGAGAACAAGAGAGAGAAAGAGAAAAAGAGACAGAGAAAGAGAAAGAATAAAATGAAGAAATAAAAAAAAGAAGAAAAATTCATAGTAAGATATATCAATGTTCCATGAGTATTACTATCGTGCCCTCTTAATGAATAAGATATTAGGTATTGGGGAGTGAGGTTAAACCTTTTTTATTTTAATCTTGACAAGCACAGGTGTATTATATTAATCTTTTATTTATTTTTTACCTTTATTTTATTTTATATACTTCCATTTACTTATTTCCAATTGTTATCCCATTATAGTATTGATCCTATTTATTTAATTTAATTTAATTTTACCTTCAATTACGCATTGGTTTATTTATTTATTTTATTTTATTTATTTCCAATTATGCACGAATCCTTCTTGTTTATTCTATTTAATGTACATCAGTTACGCACTAGTTCCACTTATTCAATTTAATTTACTTCTAATTATGCATTGATACTATTTATTTAATTTATTTAATTTAAATTGTCTCAAATTATTCACTGGTCATGTTCATTTACTTATTTTCTAATTACACACTAGTCATGTTTATTTATTTTGTTTAATTTATCTCCGGTTACGCATTCTCCTATTTATATATCTCATTTAATTTATCTCTAGTTACATTCATCATGTTTATTTATTTTATTTCATTTATCTTCAATTATACTATGGTTCTTTATATTAATTTATATTTTTGTATCTATATTTGTTTATAATGTTGTAATCAATATATAGTTACTTTTTTTTATCATTATTTTATTAGTCAAAACAATATATAAAATCAAATATATAAAAATAAAGTAAAAGTAAATGTTATTTTATTTAGCGAACTTGGATGAAAGAAACCTATGAGTTTTATTGTTATTTTACACTCTTTATGTTTGTCTCGATGGTGTATATATATAATAAAGGTAAAATAAGACATAACTTCATAGTCATCACATTTTTGTGATGTTTGAAAATGTCCAAGAGTATAATAGTTAAGAAAGATTCTTAAGTCTGGTTTTAATGAGTTGAGATAAATTGATATTAGAGTACTTGGGAAGTCACACTTTGGTACACTATGGGATGAAAGGCAAGGACCATGATAGAGGGTGTAAGGAAGTTTTTACCAAGTAGGTATCTATATTGTTGCCCAAATCTCATAAATATTTAAAGCTTTTTATGATGTCCAAATAAAACATTAGTATAAGTCTGTGATAGTTAATTAATGTTAGGAAATGTTGTATTTAAAATATTTATTGTTAAGATAAAATCTTGTCTAGAGAAACTAACTGTCTAACAATTTTAAAGTTTAACAAATAACATTTAACAAAATACCGTTTAGTGAAAGTATAACGTGTAACCAAAGTGAACATTAGAACGTCTCTATTATATGCTTGTAATATAAACAATGACATGTCAATTATAAAAGGATAAACAATGTTTGACAAAAGCACGTCTGGTGAAAGAAATAGTAAACGCTACATATGATGGAAACCTATTTAAGGAAATTCATTCAAAGGAGCATCAACTCAAGCTAAGGCTAAGAAAGGAAAGTAGAAGAAGGACTTATAAAAGCTCTTTCTTGTTTGTCTCTAAGCCTTACACTACAAGAAAATAGCTAGTTACCCGCGGATCATTATATACGGATTAAATCCGTATGTAATAAACGTATTATATACGGATGTTACATACGGATATTGGGTAATCCATTATATACGGACAAATCCGTATATAATTAAAAAAAATTTTATATACGGATGATCCGTATGTAATTGGTGTACGTAATAGTAAAAATGAAACTGAAAGCTCCAAAATTTCCCACACTCTGAAAAAAACATATCTTCTCCCTCTTCTGTCCTCGAACCTTCAGTCCAGTTCTGCCTCTTCTCCCTCTCGTCGAAGCTGCAGTCCACTTCTTCACTGCACTCTCTTCTCCGTTGTGACTCCACCTCGCCTGCAGGGAGGCTCTTCTTCACTGCACTCGACGTCACTGCTCGTAGATTCGGATTTCATTTGTCGAACACGGTGAGTAATCGAAGCTTTGAGGATTATTTTTGTTTTCGTTTTCTCTTTTTGTTCTTTGGAGGTTTGAAATTGCGACTTTGGAAACCCTAGGTTGGTTTCTTCGAAGTGGTAGAGATAAGCTGGAGTTGTAGTTGCGTTTTGGTCCTGGTAAGTTTGAATCGTTTAGATTTGAGGTTTATTTGAGTTATCTTTTCTCTCGGTGTTGTTACATTGTCCTATTTTTGCTCGTTGTTGTTTCGAGGTTTGAAATCGCGAATTTAGAAACCCTAGGTGATGGGGTCTTCGAAGTGGAAGAGATAAGATCGAGCTGCTATTGCCTTCTGCATTTAGTAAGTTTGAAATGCTTATATTTTGGTTTCGTTTTATTGGTTGTTATTGAAAATGGGTCTTGACGAAAACTAGTCACTGAAAATGGTTTGCTTCGTCTTGGGTGCTTTTATTGCTTTCAGATATTATTCATCATGGTTTTGACAATCATGTTAGTGGATCCTATTTTGTCAAAAAACTGGTAACATGGTTTAAGTTTGTCATCCTCTGTTTGAAGTTGTTTCCTGGTTAGGTCATGTAATCATTAATTAGATGTTTGTGATTTTATTCTGCTATAATATCTGTTTATTTTTTTGTTGAAATTTTATTTTGACTTTGTTACAGGAGCTGAAGTGGTTGAGAAGTGTGGGGTACCTCATTGGGAAGGCTTAAAGTGTTGTACAGTGAAGCAAAAGAGCTAGGTACTGAAGCAAGGTATGTTTACTCCTGAGTTTTGCTGTGTTGTTTCCCCCTCTTTTATGTTTAAAGTCCTTACTTTACTTCTTATGCAGTTTAGCATTAAATTGTATAAAGTTCATTTGAACTGCCTGGGAGCATTTTAATAGAACAATAGAGGAAGCTGCTGGATCAATCTGAAGGTTAGGAGAATTCTGGTGGTGTAGAGAAAAGAAACTAAGAAGAGCCAAAGTAAGTGGCGCTAAACATTATCTTTGATTCTGTGAAATATGGTGTTATGATTATATAATGGGTGAATGATTCTTTCTAATATGATGAATGCAAATTAACATGTACTTTGATTAGAATAAGGTTTTAGTTATGTTTAGCAGTATTTGTATGTGACGTTGTGAAATTGGTCCGAATAGGGGTTTCAAGCAGAATAGGAAGAGTTTGATAGGTTCTCTAGGAACATTCAATTAATTGATTGATTAAGGTGCAATGTTGTATGATTGCTGGAGAATTTCACCTGATATAGTTTATAATCCAGAAAACCACACCATTAACTGACATTTTGGTTAAGAAATGAATATTTAGTAACCAATGTAAGTAGTTCAATGCGCTTGGAATTGGTTAAGTGCAGGTTTGTTTAACGTGATAGGAGATATTGCGGTGTTACCTGTGGTTGCAAGTTTAATATATAGGTTTGTTAAGTGCAGGTTTGTTAAGAAATATGACATAACCTCTTTTTTAAATCCAACACCCATATAGGAAATATTAGAAGACCGCTCCAACTGCTCCTCTGATATTCCAAAAGGTATTCTCATAGTAGTGTTAAGAAACTAGAAGGCATGAATATTAAAAACTACTAAAATATATAAACTGACTGGTAAAGAAATGAACAACTAGCTAAAACTTGGAGCACTCAACTTTCATACTGAAGAACCACTTTTCAGAAGGTAACAACTCTCTAACTTGTGGCTTATGGCAGTAGAAATCATAACTTTCTATAGAGATTTCACCCAGTTTACTATTTCAACTTCCCTCATTTCCCATAGTCACATTGAAACCTATTTCTACCAAGAGAAAACGAGAGAGGACCTCTGTATAAAAACTCATCCCTCTACATTTTCCCTTTATACTTCCTAAAGAAAGTAAACAAATTAAATAAGGTGTATGTAACAGCAAAGGAGATGGGAAGTACATTGTCATTACATTTGGTGTAGAGGGTGTTAGAAGTGGATCATGCCTTTTCTGAGGAGCATAACATTGAGTATGCTCTGTGGCAATTGCACTATAAGAGGATTGAGGAATTGAGGACATACTTTAATGCTGCCCATACTTCCGTAAGCTCAAAATCATCTCTGGGAGGGAAAGGTTCTGTTCGACCTGACCGGATAACTAAAATAAGGCTGCAATTTAAGACTTTTCTTTCAGAAGCAACTGGATTTTACCATGATCTTATTATGAATATTAGAGCTAAGTATGGACTTCCACTTGGTTACTTTGAGGACTCTGAAAATAAAATTGTAATGGGGAAGGATGAAAAGAAATCTTCTGATATGAAGAAAGGTTTAATATCCTGTCACCGTTGTTTGATATACTTGGGTGATCTCGCTCGCTACAAAGGCTTATATGGTGGAGGCTACTCAAAAAAGCGTGAATATGCAGCAGCTTCTAGTTACTATCTACAAGCTGCAACTATTTGGCCTTCAAGTGGAAACCCCTATCATCAGCTTGCCTTGTTGGCTTCATATAATGAGGATGAGCTGACTACTGTTTATTGTTATTTTCGGAGTCTGGCTGTGGATAGTCCATTTTCAACTGCCAGGGATAATTTGATACTTGCATTTGAGAAGAATAGCCAAAGTTACTCTAAGCTCTCTGGTGATGTTAAAGAGCATGCAGTCAATGGAATGGGAAAAGGGGAAGCAAAACTTGTGGCCCGGGATACTGGTGTGGAAACCTGCCCTAGAAAGGAAGGAGCATCCAATATACAGGAAACTTACAAATCTTTCTGCACATGCCTTGTCCGTCTTAATGGAATCTTATTCACGCGAACAAGCCTTGAGACCTTTGCTGAAGTTCTATCTCTTGTTAGTGCTGGCCTGCATGAACTTCTATTACCAGGACAAGATGAAGAGCTGAAATTTGGCTTAGATACTCTTGTGAACAAACTGGTCATTGTCAGAATTGTTTCCATGATCATATTTACAGTTCATAATGTGAAAAAGGAATCTGAAGGTCAAACATATGCAGAAATTCTACAGCGTGCTGTTCTACTTCAGAATGCATTCACTGCAGCTTTCGAATTGATGAGTTTAGTAGTAGAGAAATGTATGCAGCTGCAAGATCCTTCTTCCAGTTATCTTTTAGCAGGTATTTTGGTTTTTGTTGAGTGGTTGGCATGTTATCCAGATATTGCTGAAAGCAAGGACGAAGATAATGTGACAACTATTAGATCAAAATTTTGGAATCATTGTCTATCCTTCTTGAACAAGTTAGTTTCACTTGTGCCCATGACAGAAGATGATGATGAAGAAACTTGCAGTAAAACGCAATAAACCTTGAATTAAATTTAAAACAGTAAATAAAAAGAGTAGAAGACAGAAAACGAAAATTAAAATAGTAAATGTACGATACAGTAAAAACTTGCAAACAGTAAAAACGTGCGGAAGACTGAAAATGCAGACTTCATCAGATTGCTTAAAACAGAAAACAGAACAGAAAACGTAGATTGCTCAGACCAGAAAACGAAAATTCAGCAGTGCAGAAATCGTAAATTACAAGCAGAAAACAGTTGCAGAAAACTTAAGTTCAGAAAGCAGTAGATTGAAAACAATAAAACAGAAACGGAAATTTTCACAGCAGAATAGTAAAAACGAAAATCAAAGTGCAACAAAATATTAAACAGCACAGAAAATTCAAGAAATTCAAGATGGCAGAAAGCATATGGTTGAATTTAAATTGCACAGAAATTAAATGTTCAACAGAAACATTAAAACAGACCTGGAAGCTCAGATGTATAATTGAAATGAAACTGGAAAATTAAATTACAATCCGTTACAGAAAATAAGAAATTACATTACACACCAAATGAGATTCAGTACTCGAAATTGAAAAGAAAACCCAAACCTCCCCAAGGGGGAGGGGGAAAAATGAAAGCCAGAACATAGAACTAGAAAACCTCTACCCTACTCCTACTCCTACTGGAATCTGTCTACTACCTACCACCCCCTTTCTTCTGTCCAAAGCTCTCCTTTTATTGTGGTAAGAGCCGTATGTGTGCTCTTTGATGGTCCAAAACAAAATGTAAGGCCCCTCCATTTCTGGTTCCACCACTTCAATTCCAAAAGATGATTGAAATTTTGTCATCACGTACTCTATGTGTGATTGCTCCTTCTTTTCCGTCTGGTGTGCCCAACTTCTTCCACCCTTCTTCAATCCAGACAAGAACAAGAAGGACCCTCCACTAAATCCTGTCTAACTACTTCTTCATTGTCGTGTGCTCTTCTTTCTTTTCTTTCTCGAACAAGAGTAATATGCAGACCAACTTTCATTTGAAAGCACCATAATTTAATATTTCCAAATGGGTCATTCCTTATTTCGGTGAAGTGTTGGTGGGCCACTTTATTCAGCACTTATTTTCCCACACTGCCGTCCTTGTATTCTCATATGTCCTTCACGTGCTCCACTCTTCTCTCCATACTTCCATGTCATCATGCACTTCATTTCAGCAGGTCCATATACGGCCCCCTACTCTTTCACGTGCAAGGCCTTCATTCTCCGATCTTAATTTATCAATCACACCATTTTATTCTCCATTGTGCTTCATGCCGTGACAGCTTCACAAAAGTGGCAGCCCACTTTCTTTCTCCAAAATTAAAAACTGAATTTTTCTCCCATGCTGGTGCCCACGTAAAGACTGCACCAAGCATGGGCTTCTCTTTTCTTTATTTTTTTCAAATGAGGACCTGTTGTAATGTGCATGTGCTATGTGCTTCCACCATACCGCCTCTTCTTCTATTCTCCACGTAATCTCAACACTTCTCTTCAATTATTATTGGACTCCACTGCCCATGCTTCCAACGTGTCCAACACATCTCCCACTTAATCTTCTCTTCTTCTCCAACTCTTCTTCCGTTGGCCTCTTCCTCACCATGCAGGCTGCTACCGTGCTCATCTATTCCTCCACCGTGAAGTGTTGGAAGCTGCTGGACCGTGCTGGATGTGTGCCTTCCTCTTCTGGACGCTGCTGGACCATGGATTGGTGTGGTTAAGCTGCTGGCCGGAGCTGGACTGGAGCTGGACTTAGACGGCTGCTGGATGGAACGCATCTTCTCATTGCTGAACGTGTTGCTGGAGTTGCTTCCAGCCCCCACCGTGACTACTGGAAGAACTGCTCCTCTCCAAGTTGTGGCAGCCATGAACCGTGAGCTGCTGGATGCTTCAAGGAGCTTCCAACGTGGTGGCCCCCTTCTCTTTAATTCCAAGTGCTGATGTTTTCAAGTTGACTTGGCCGTGTCATGTGTTGTCTCCTTTCTCAAACTTTCTTCAATCACATAAAAATTGTGAATCATCACCACACATCTTGGACGTAATAATCTGGATATGCAATTTTGTTCAGCTCAAAACCATTTGGACCTCCAAAAATAATTCCCATGGATCGAAACATCAATTGGACGTGTGCTGTTGAACCTCCCAAAAGAAATTAATCCACAAATTTTTATCCAATAATTTCCTAATACAAATAATTAACTTAAAATAATTCAAATGACTTAAAATAAGAATTATTGGTTAAATTAAACATAATTATGAAAAACGGGAAAATATTGTTATACATGTTTCAAGTAGTAGCAACTCTTGTTAATCACTAAAATGCAAAATGCATACCTGAGTTCCCTACTTTCAGTAGCTTGTCTTGTCTTTGTTTCACAATTCTCCAATTCAATTTCTGGTCTGCTTTGGTCAATACTGTTTCTGTTCAGTTTTGTTGTGTATAAAGCTTGAGACAAGTTTCTTTTATGATTTTAAGCATGTCTCAAGGGATAGCAACTCCAATCAATCACAGAATTGAAAAAGGAATGGTTGAGTTGATTAAATTCTGGATTTCAAAACTGTCACAGTTTTAAATAAAGTGTTTGCACTGTGCTTGCTGTCTTTGTGTGGTTTTAGGTCACTTTAAATCTTCTAGCTGATATCCTGTAGTTAGATCTAGTGTTTAGGCATTGTTTGAGTCTTTATTTGAACCAGCCAGCTTTGAATGTACTGTTTTATTAAATCTGCAAAAGTTTTCAATGCATTTTTCGGCATTTTAAGCAACTGCTGCTATCATATGAAGCCACTGGCTGTGTCTATTTATTCTAACCAATTGAGCAAGTCTATGTTGTCATTTGAAAGTTGTGTGCAATGTTCAAATGGTCCTTGAGAAGCCTATATGCTCAATTCACCTTTAAACCATCACATTTTGCTGCATTTTAAGCTACAACTGTTGTGAATTATAGAATCTGATTGTTTCAGTGGAGTTTAAACATTTGTGCATGTGTCTTTTACCGTTTGAAAGTTGTAGTTACTGTTCATTTGGTAAATTTGACACCAGTAAGATGTGTTCATTAATCTGTTCTTTTTACTGTTTATTGTGTGATTTACAGGAGGTAGTGTACGGAGGTGTGATTAGGGAAAAGCCAAGAAGCAAAGAAGATTGTCCACAATTCCTGAAAGGTATGCTTAATGTTATAGTCCTAGCATTTTTGAAGTAATAAGTAGTGTTCTTTGTCTTGACTGTGATTTATGTTAATCATTAGGTCAAAATTGTCAGAGCGGCTGCAGCGGAAGGGTTAGCGTGGAATAACAAACCAAGAGGGTTTTTAATACTAACGTGTGCCTTTTAATTTCTACTCAATTAAACTTACTTAGCAATTAATAATAACAATTAAATAGAGTAAGGTTGAGAGAAATTTGCACAGATGATTTTATCCTGGTTCGGATCTTACCAATCCTACGTCCAGTCGCTTATCTCAAAACAAGATAAACAGTTTCACTAACACAAAACAATTACAAACTACAATCACAAAGATACAATTTGTAAGAGTTTAGAAAACACCTCTCTTGATACCACAAGAGATGAAACTACACCTCCTTTGAGTCTTCACAAAGGATGAACACCTCTTCCGAACACCTCCTCAGACACACCAAGGATGAACCGGCTATTTCCTCTGTCACCGTAGCAGCACTTCACCAGCTCCACAGACAAGAGTTTCACAAGCCGAACAAGAACACACAAGTCTCAAAGAGTTTCTGAGTATTTGAGCACAAGGGAAGAGTTTCTGTGTCTCTAGTTTTTAAGAGGAAATGAGAGTCTATTTATAGACTCATCCAAAGGCTCTTCCATTCACTAAAAGACAAACTTAACGGCTAGTTTGTCCAACGGCCATAAACGGCTAGTTTGTCCTACGGCCATAAACGGCTAGTTTGTCCAACGGCCATAAACGGCTAGTTTGTCCAATGGTCATAAACGGCTAGTTTCTTCAACGACTAGTTTCTCCAACGTCCGTGTTAAGTGCGATACTCTTACCGTTAACCGTCACTATTCACGTGAATAGTGTTACTATTCATATGAATAGTACTATAGTGTTTTGTTGCAATGATTTACTATAGTAATTTTACAAAACACTTTTCTTTTTCTAATCTAAGTCCTATACATATTTCTAAGAGTATTACAAAAGCTTTCCATCACAATATAAGTCTTCATAACATCTTGAATCTTGATTTCTCTTGACTTGATTTGGACATCATCAAAACTTCATCTTGATCATTTTGCTAACAAAAATTTCCCCCAAAGTTGTAGTAAAACAGTGAAATCAAAACTCAAGTAAGTGGTTCTAACCTTTTATTTGGATTTATTTTCCCAAAATAATGTTGGAGTTGTGATGTTTTCTTGGATTTGAGTCAATGAGTTTGTTTTCTTTAATTTATTTATTTATCTTCTATTATATGTTATATATTTAGCATTTATAGATATATTTATTAATTTGGTTTCTACTATTGGCTATCATGCCTTCTGCCATATTTTTATTTTGTTTTCTTGTACATTAGAATGAGTGCTGCAAGCAGCACCATTGCTTGCTTTGGAATCCTTACTTATTACTTTGGTTCTTTAGTAAACAATACCCCAAACATTCCTTTTCCAATTTATAAATGTAGAGTAGAAGCCTAGTTTTTGAATAATGTGATATAGGAAACAATGACCTTAAAGTCCAATTTCCCATCTTACAAACTTCCTTTCCCTAACAAACAGTGACCTTACAAACTTCACCACTACCCTCTAATATCAAGATAATATCTTTAGATATTTACTGTCTTTCTACACTCCTCCATAAGAGGATGTTTACTGAGTGTCAGCTTGTTACAAGAAAATAATTCACTGCCCTGCAAGTTCAATGTTTAAAAACATAAAAATCAAAATTGACTGAAAACAATGGTTCGAGAAACAACTCTGGGATTTGGGACAAAGTTGAGGCCTTTGCATTTGGAATAAAGTTGGGACTTGTGAGTTTAGAAAATAGTTGGGGTCATTGCAGGAATTACTAGGACCAATGCTTTTGGCAATAGTTGGAGCTAGTGCATCTAGCAACTAGTTGGGGACAGTGAATTTAGGGAAAACAACCAGGACCAATGCATTATGGAAAAAGTTGGGGCTAGGGCATTTAGGTTACCCATCAGGGTTATTGCATCTGGGGAAAATCTGGGGTCAATTCATATGAGAAAACACCTGGATCAGTGTATCTAGGTAAAATTAGAGTTCCACATAAATGCTCTTCACCTACATAGAATCTGTTGGATGATTAACAAAATTTGATCAAGGATCTGTTCTTCTTATCTGTCTACATATGGAAATAATTGAACATATTTTCTCTGTACATAGTGAGTCTTCAATAGTTTCTTCACATACTCCAACTTTTCTTATAAGGAGGAGATAAACTCACTCATGACAGCTCGGAACCTTGTAGGTGTCAGCTACAATTTCTAATAACCTAATCCATTAAGTCGAAGTTCTTTGAGCACGCACACTCCAATAAAATCAATTCTGTTCCTGTGAAGGATTCACCTCTTATACTGAGTTCTTCTTGCTCTGACCTCTTTTTTACAAGCAAAATTTATGCTTGTTTTCCTCTTAGCATTTCCTAATTTGACAGTTTATTTTTTAATAACAAAATATCCATGGTGTCACTGGCATTTTTTGGCTTTGTCTGGTAATGACATATGGTCACATGATTCTGCCAGTCATGTTCCATTTCAAATATTCAAATTTGTTTTCACCTCTTCCTAATCCTCCTCCTCATTTTGTTGAGGCTCAATCAAAGTATGCCCCTTCTCAACTCCAACTCCAAAACTTCCATCTTCTCTTCTTGCCTTGCTAGCTGATTTGTAACATGTCCATCTCCTCACTCCACTAACACTATTATTCTTTCATGATCTTTTTCCACACCATTGACACCAAAGTTCTCCTTTCTTCATTATTTGTATCAACCCATGTACCCCAACTCACTCAAACCTCACTTCCACTCCTCTCATACTTAAAACTCGTTCTTTTCTCTTCAAACAATGGAAGAGAATACTCAATACTCTCTTACCCGCACTCTTGGTCAAAGAGTATAGATAAGTGCCCCAACAATGTATACTTAATGCAAGAGGCTAAAAACAAGATATCCACAATATACATGGTTTGAAAGTGTATCCATGACACTTTTTCATTTACAAACAACACCCCAAAGTATCCAACCATATGTACTCTTTATAACAACATCACTTTTCATAAAGCATGAACATCTATACCCCATGAATATGCCAAACCTTGTAAACTAACATGACTAAGTACTTACCTAACATTACCTTCCAAGGAGCAGTGATGGAAATTGAATTACGTGATTGTTTAGTGTTGAACTTTCAATTAATTTAGCCTTGTATTAAGTAATGGCTAATTTGTCGTTAATTGATATGTATACAGAACATGGATCAAGTTCCACCAAATCGTTCATGGATGTACGATAGGTGTTATAGAGGAAGAGGTGCGTTGAAAGAGTCATTTGTTTTGGGTGTTGAAGAGTTTATAATTAAAGCTTGTGAACAAGACCGTTATCAAAGAGATGGGGGGCTTCGATGTCCATGTTCAAAGTGCGATTGTACAAAGATTTTGAACGAAAGAGTTGTGAAGGTTCACCTGTATAAAAACGGTTTCAAGCCTAATTATTTCATTTGGGAGGATCACGGGGAAACCATGCAAGAAGCTGATTTAGATAATGATGTCACTTTCAGGGGTGTGGAGACAGAAGGTGAACCAAATGAACAAGTTATCACGATGGAAGACATGGTCCATGATGCTCTCATACAAAGACAACCCTTCCAAGCATCAAATTCTTCTAACATAGAAGAGGCTCCAAATGAAGAAACTCAAAGGTTTTATAACCTTTTGTTGGAGGCAAATACGCCTTTGTATGAAGGAGCATCAGACTCCAAATTATCAATGTGTGTGAGGCTTTTAGCTTGCAAGTCGAATTGGAATATTCCTAACCAATGCATAGATTTTTTTGCAAAAATGCTTTTGGATGTAACACCACACAAATGTGGTTTACCGAAAACTTACTACGATGCAAAAAAGATAGTGTCGAAGCTGGGATTACAGTCGCAGAGGATTGATTGTTGTGTGGATGGTTGCATGCTATTCTATGATAATGAGTATGGTAAGATGGATGGAGCGTTAGTTGAATGCAAATTTTGTGGGAAGCCAAGGTATCAACAACACAAGACAGGAGCAAGTTCAAAAAAAAAAGTTCCCGTTAAATCCATGTTCTATTTGCCAATAATTCCAAGACTTCAAAGAATGTATGCCTCAAAAGAAACTGCAACAGAAATGACATGGCACCATCACAACAAGTCGTCAAATGGTGTTTTGCGTCATCCATGTGATGGAGAGGCGTGGAGGCACTTTGATAGAGTACATCGTGATTTTTCCATTGAGCCACGCAATGTTCGACTTGGTTTATGCTCCGATGGTTTTAATCCATATGTGCAGGCATCATCTATACCATATTCGTGTTGGCCAGTAATTGTCACGCCGTACAACCTGCCTCCAGAAATGTGCATGTCTAAACCCTACATGTTTTTGACTTGTCTCATTCCGGGACCATTCAATCCAAAAGTACGCATTGATGTATACCTAGAGCCCTTGATAGATGACTTGAAAAAGTTGTGGAGTGGTGTCATAACATACGATATTTCAAGGCGACAAAACTTTATCATGAGGGCAATGCTAATGTGGACAATTAATGATTTTCCTGCTTATGGTATGCTGTCTGGATGGAGCACCCATGGTAAATTGGCTTGTCCACATTGCATGGAGCATTCAAAGGCTTTTAGATTATATAATGGGCGAAAAAATTCGTGGTTTGACTCCCATCGGAGGTTTTTACCAAATGACCATGCCTTTAGGAGAAATAAGAATGCTTTCAAAAAGGGGGAAGTGGACATGGAAGACGCGCCACCATATTTGACGGGAACAGAAGTTTGGAATAGAGTTAATGGTTATCCTAAAGTAACTGAAAATGGTGCACCAAGAATAGATGGATACGGTGAGTGGCATAATTGGACGAAAAAAAATATCTTTTGGGATCTACCATATTGGAAGGATAATTTGTTAAGGCATAATCTTGATTTCATGCATATTGAGAAGAATTTTTTTGACAACATTTTTAATACTGTGATGAACGTCAGTGGAAAGTCAAAAGACAATGAAAAGGCCCGAATGGATTTAGGCTTGTATTGTAAACGAAAAGACTTGGAGCTCAAAACTCATACAAATGGAAAGATGTACAAGCCAAAAGCTAATTATACACTTTCAGTAGACCAATCAAAACAGGTCTGTCAGTGGTTGAAAGATCTTAGGATGCCTGACGGATATTCTTCTAACTTGTCAAGGTGTGTTGATGTGAATAGGGGAAAGGTCATTGGGATGAAACGTCATGACTGCCATGTGTTTATGGAATGCTTACTTCCTATAGCGTTTAGTTCTTTACCGACTCATGTTCTCAATCCCATTACAGAAGTAAGTCATTTCTTTAGAGATTTATGTTGTACAACATTGAATGAGGTCGACCTTCGGAAGATGGAAGAAAACATTCCAATCATTATTTGCAAGATGGAGAGAATATTCCCCCCCTCATTCTTTGATTGTATGGAACATCTCCCTGTACATCTTCCATATGAGGCAAGACTTGGTGGACCGGTCCAATATAGGTGGATGTACCCATTTGAAAGGTGACAATATCTCATTCAACAGTTGAATTTAGATGCAACACATATTGAAACTAACATACCACTTTCTTAAATTGTAGGTTCATGGGATATGCTAAACGTTCAGTTAAGAATAAAGCTAGGGTTGAAGGATCAATAGTGGCATCATATTTGCACAAAGAAACAACTCATTTTTGTTCACACTACTTCAAGAACTTTATGTTAACACCACAAAGCATGAGAAATGAAGTAGACACTGAAGTTGAAAGGACAACATTATCAGTGTTTGACGAAGGTGGTCATCATTCTGGGAGGGAATCAACTCATTGGCTAAGTGACGAAGAATTGAGATCAGCTCATGTTCATCTCTTGATCAATTGCAATGAAGTTCAACCTTATCTTCAGTAAGGCTCCAAATAAATTGCATTTGTCTATGGATTTTGTAATCATCATATTAGATTGATATTGACTGAATATTCTCATACCTATGAACAGCTCATTCTTACATACCTATCAACTTTCAGAGTCAAACAGTTCGACACATATACATGCAAATTTCCCATTGTGGTTCAGGGATCAAGTACAACTTCCAAATTCTTCGACATAAATTTGTTATTCACATATTGATTCATTTTTAATTATATTGAATAGGTTCATATATTTTTGTAGGTTCATAACGATCCTTTAAGTGTCAGAAACCAACATCTTAGAGATTTATCACTTGGTCCTTTAAGATGTGTAAAGGAATGGCATACCTACTTTGTCAATGGATATAAATTTCATACCCATGCATGGAGCCAGGGCAAGAAGACTATAAATAGTGGGGTCCATGTTAAAGGCCTTACAGAAGGGGGTGAAGATGATTTCTATGGTGTCATTAAGCACATATATGAGCTCGAGTATAATACCTCAACCATTGAAAAGAAGGTTGTATTATTTTATTGTGATTGGTTTGATCCATCAAGAATAGGGACAAGAGTGGATTCAAAGTATGGCACTGTGGATATTCGAATGGATAAAAGATATATCTTGTTTGATCCTTTTATAATTGCACATAATGTAGAACAAGTGTATTATGTACCATATCCTGCATCGCGCACCGACAAACGGGGTTGGTGTGTTGCAATAAAGACCAAACCTAGAGGTCGTATAGACTCTAATGAGGTAGATGCCATTGAGCCATACCAAGTGGAGGAAATGTCACATGTTAATGACATCATTCAAGTTGAAGAAGTTATCCGATTGCAAGATATAGAAGTCGGTCTTGAAGAAGTGGACCCCAACAATGTACCATCAGTTGAACGCTATATGGATGAAGAAACGAGTGAATCGGAAGAAGAATGCAGTGAAGAGGGACAAAGTGAAGATGAGGATGAAGATTCATTTCACAGTTCTAGCAGTGAATAGAGTTACGATGTGTTGGTGTACCCATGGGTGATCATAAACCCATACTTGTAAAGGGGAGAAAGAAGAAGTGATGAATTCATTTATGTAATTTCAATTTCCGTGTTATTTTGATTAGGGGTGGGCAAAGCACACTGTACTACATTGTATTGTAAAATTTTATAGTTAACTATAAACTAGTTTAGGAAAACTGTAATGTACTTAAAAACAGCTCAAAGTAACTGATCTGAACTATTTTTTAGTTCAGTACAATTCAGTTAACTGTTTTATTCATGAAAATCTAATCTCTTTACTGGTTTAAACATCACATGATTTTTACAAATAAATCTTTTATATTTTAATCTTCAAGAATATAAAAGATTGGATTATTCACCTCCTGCTTCCAAACTGTAGATCTATCTATCCATCTTTTTTTGTTGTCTTTTATACTTTTAAAATTAATAATTACTCTGCTTTTATCTGGGTGTTGTTTCCGCTCGCATGATTTTCTGCCATTCAAAAAGTGATATTCAAGTTTATTCCCTACCCAATAAAACTCTCCAATAAATTTAAAACTTTTTTCTCCTTGACTTTAGTACTTCTATCCTTCATCCCGAGTAGCACATGCACTAACTCCTTTCCTTTCTTTACTTATTCTTGGATGATGAGTAAACGTTCAACAATATGCTTGTTTCTTTCATCACTAATTGAGTTATTTGAGCTGTCCAAATGTACCACCGAACTATCTACATGTTCCACCAAACTATCTACATGTTCAATCTTACCACGATGGAAACATTTATATGAGTAGCACTTCTTTGCATAGTGGCCATATTTTCCACACAAAGAATGCCAATTTGTAGACAACAAATTTACTATGTGAATAAACTGATTCACCTATGTTGCTGCTTTTTTCATGCAATCGACAGTAAAATTTATAGACTCACACATTCCTAATAGTTGTACTTAAAGTAAACAAAAACGGCTAAAAACGACTAACACATTAACTACTCATAAAGACTTCAATGACTAATGCATTAACTATATCAGAATTCATGTGACATTGGCTGGTAGTGCAGAAAACATGCTAATGAGTAATCATACAATGCTTTGTAAGAAGGGATATCTCCATTGGCTGGTAGTGTTGGCATAGTATGCTAAACCGGCTGTAAAAATTTGTAAAAATAAGAGTATCTTTAGTCACAGTCCTAGCCAAGAGAAAGAGAAAAACACATTACATTCTGTAGTTTATACTTAAGGTGACCTGAAATTGCAAAATACAACACCAATTTAGTGGAAGCCACTTACCACCCCAACAGAAACCAACAAATTCCATATCAGTAAACAGGAAGAGACTGTGAAGCAGCTATAGGAATACAGTAATCTAGTTTATGCAAATGATAATCCAAGCATTTCAGTTCGCTATCAGGCACCTTACAATCCAAACCAGATATTAAACAACTTTACACTTAAGAGGAAACATAATTATTTTCTCAGAATTCCAGTAATGTAGGTTCTTAGTGGCTGAACAAGATAGTTTACCTTTGCTTCTACAGAGGACTGTTCCAGTCTCACATTATCTTCTATATCACCCAATCTCCTCTCATAGTGATCTACAATATCGACTTTGCGGCCACAAATTCCCAAACAGCCATCTCGCCGATGCCTTTTAGGAGCATCATTCTTTTGTTTAAGATTGGTGAGCTTTTTGTACAGTTTATCTGCATCATTCTTCAAAGAACAAACTTTAATAGTCAAAAAAGTGGAATATTTGAAGAACAAACTGAGTTAATTACAAGAAAAAAAAATTATTGGAAGTTCAACTTCACTCCTGAAGAAACATAATGCCTAAGTCAAACAAAATATGCACCATTCCTCCCCTCTCATAAAAGAGAGGCTATTTGGAAGTAAAAACAATGGGATAAAACAAGAAAAAGGAACATGTTGTCTAGTCTCCAGCATATCAATAGAAATTCAAATATTTTAAGAATAGGTCAATGTCTAATCTCAACAATATTGGAAAGAGGTTTTATCTTTTCAAGAAACCTTTCAACTTCAAAGTTTAAGCTGTTATCTAATATATCAATAATTGCTTTTAATCTGCAATACTATTTTCATTATTCAGTATGAAAACCATTATATTAAGGTAGTTATCCAGAGCATTAAGGATAACACAATAAGATATAGATTTTTCGCATATGCAAATACAATACACAACAAGTAAGCCAAGAGAAACCACAGGAAACACCAAGTCTGGTTACTATGAAAACCAAGCATAAAACACAAGGAATCTGGGGTGTAGTTTGGTTATCCCTTTTTGTTTTGTTTAGTGAGTTGCATACTAGGCACCTTTTTGCATTCCTGTATCTTTGGTGGGTATTGAATCATGAGCACGGTTTATATTTTGAATCATAATCAGGTATATATGTTGACCTGGCACATGTGGGAAGCTATTTGTATGAAGCAAGCTTCTCTTTTGGGCTCTTTAAACATCTTATGTAGAGGGCTAACATGCACATTTTTTGTAAAAGGGTTAGAGTACCCCACAAGTGCTCTATTTCTATTTATTTTTTCTTTGCTGATAAAAAAACCACAATAAGTAGGATTGTAAGTTATTGATATTCCCTCTGCTCTCAAGTTTCTGGGACAGCCAGTTTCTGTAATTAAGCAAGTGTGATGTTATTTGTAGTTTTTCAGCAGAGAATACTCTTTATACAGAGTCCTTTAAGCCAGGACTCGAATTTGAATATCCAAGGTTTGGAGAAGTACTGTATGGCTATTAAGATAGTGGAACTGCCGTCCTTTACTGAGAAGAGCCTGTGGGATGGATGACTAGGGCAGAAACATACTTTGGAGCAGTGCAAAATACTTTAGAAGTGCAGATCAAATTGATTATGAAGGGATTAACTATTAGTTGCTTAAATATTTTGAGAGAAACAGATGTTGTCACTTGGTGGAAATTAAGGATTCTAATTGCTATGTTTGGAGGAAGAAGGTTTGAGAACCCGTATATGAGGAATTAGCAACCTTGAGATAATTAGAACCCATATATGCCACTTACCACCCCAACAGAAACCAACAAATCCCATAGCAGAAGCACCTTTCCTTTTCAAGGATTCAATAATAGGTTTACCAACATCTTACATTTTCCCTGCACATTTAATAGGTAATATCATAATAACACAAAATGTTCTTTTCTTACTTTTCCTTTCCATTCAATTGTAAAAATAAATTGACCCCACAATTTTGTTTTTTGTTGAAGAATATGGCATCAGATGGTTGTGACCCTCCTATTCCACCTTCAGCAAAATCAGATAAGGAGAAGGGCAAGAAGAAATCTTATATGGTCAAGTTGTTAAACCGTTTCAATAACGTAAATGCTTCAAGTAGTCAGCCATCTACACCTACCTCTACCTCCACTGCTAGATCTGTTCCACCACCATTACAAGTTCCTGGTTTGACACCTACTCCACCACCAATTCCACCTTCGTTGGAAGTTCCTCCTTTCACACCTAGTTCACAACAATTTGCTGCTGATCAATGGAGATCACCCTCCCCCCATGTTGGTTCTAACCCAACAACTCCCACAAATATGCCATCACCATCTCCTATAGGGGATAACCCTCCACGTTCAAGTTCAGCAGCCAATGACTTTGAAGATGTTTCCAACAATCGTCCAATCATTACACCTATTGGAGGAGGGTAAGAAAACATCAATTTAATGTTCCAAGCATATACTGTATTATTCTAATATTTGACTTTTATTTTGGTATAGCTTTTATCCAACAAAAACAGCATCCAAAGCAATCACAGCCACCATCAAGGCACAGTTTGATGAGCCATGGGTGACATGGGGACAAATACCTCAGACACGAAGAGATGTTTTCTTTGAGCGTTTTAAGGTACACTTGTGTTCATTTACATTATGTACTACAGTTAATTTTAAATGTTAAGGTCCTCAATTATCTTATCCAATATTCATCTTTTTTGTCAACAGAGAAAGGTTTCATGGAGGTCTAACCATGAAGAAAAGGTGAAAAAAAATTTCCACACAAAAGCATCTCATAGATTATCTGAGATGTTTAAAAAAGCTCGAACAGAAGGAAAAACACCTGATTGGATGGGGGATATTGTTTGGAATGGTCGTTTGGAGAAGTGGAACATGCCACTTTATAGACAAAAATGTGAAACGGCCAAAAAGAACAGGACATCTGACAAGGGTGGTTGTTTGCACACTGGGGGATCCATTAGCGTGCATGAGCATGCAATTCGTCTAGTACATATAAATTTATTTTTACATTTCTATACGGATAAACTTTAAAAATATTTGATGTTAACAACTTACATCTTCTTTGCTTGCAGTCACAGGAGCTTGGTCGGTCAGTGCATGTTGATGAAATATTTCAGCAGACACATATTCGAGCATCAATAGGAGAATTTGTCGATGAAAGGTCTAGGCGGACACATGTTAGTTTCTACTAACTTATTCTTTATTAGGTTATATAATTCTTAGGTCTATCTATTTAACGATAATCATGTATTCATTTAACAGGAAGAGTTTGAAGCCAGATTTTCTCAAATAAGATTTGAGACAGCATCCGTTGGGGCTTCAACATGTGCTCCCCTAGACCCTGCAGATGAGGAAAGATTGAGGAACCAATGTTGGTTGGATGTTGCTGGTGGAAGGTACAAGGGACGCGTATACGGCATTGGAAATGTCAGTGCTCAAGATGACTGTGTCGATAGTTACATACAACAGACACAGGCATCTTCTTCTCAGCAACCGATTGCAGAGGACATTCTTAACCTCCACACACGAGTATCAACCCATGATGACCAACTTCGACAGATGAACTCTCAATTGCAAGGCTTTATTGGTGTCATGATGCAGTATCTTCCACCTCCTGCAGCCGCAATTGCACAACAATTTCTTCAATCCCAGAATCAGCCACAAGCTAATGTTCAACCACAACAACCACAACAACCACAACAACCACAACAACCACAGCAACCAACAGATCAACCACAGCAACCAACAGATCAACCACAGCAACCAACAGATCAACCACAAGATGATACTGTTTAAGGAGATTACTAGTTATGTTTTTAGAAGTAGGACATGTGTATGACTCACACTTATTCCCTCAATGACTTTTTTTCATGTTATTTGAACTTATTATGATTAACAATTATGTAAACTTTCTTATTATGATTAATGTGAAATGCATGTTTGTAGGTTTTAAAAGACTTAATTTATTTATCAAATTTGTGAATGGATATAATGTCCAGGTCTTGTGAATTGTCTGTGTGGTATGGGCAGGTCTTGTAAATTGTCTCTTTTTGGATGTTGGATGACCAGGTCTGCTATTCAAGTCAAGCTGTATGTAATTTATATACGGAATATCCGTATATAAATTATATACGGAATATCCGTATATAATTTATATACGGAATATCCGTATATAATTTATATGCGGAATATCCGTATATAATTTATATACGGATATTCCGTATATAAGTTATATACGGATATTCCGTATATAAATTACATACGGATATTCCGTATATAATTTACATACGGATATTCCGTATATAATTTATATACGGATATTCTGTATATAAATTACATACGGATTATCCGTATGTAATCTTATCTACGCCCTTTTTATATACGGATTTTTGACCGTATATAATCCGTATATAACACCACTTTTTATACGGATTTTCGATGTTATATACGGATATCGGCCGTATATAAATGCGATTTTTCTTGTAGTGTTAAAAGGACTCTAACCATTAAATAGTTGTATATTTTTGCTTTCGTAGGACTTAATAAAGCTAGGAAATCATGGACCAATTAGCAAAGAGCTTGTATAAGTCAAAGAAAGCAAAAGAGCAAAAAAATGAAGAAATATGGTTGACTTCCGAATTAGGCCATAACTTTCCGAATTGGAGTTGTGAAGAAAAATGACTTCTATAACATATTTTGACTCAGTTGAAACCCTTTGAAGCCCAGCTGCACGAGTGACGTTTTCCGTGTGAAGGAGTGGTTGTCCATGTGAGTAGGCCTAGTTCATGTGCAACGACAGTTGTCCTCTCCAACTGGTTTCTTTTGAATTTTTACAAGGAAAATTGATCAGACTTTGAGGATCCCTCCAAGCTATAAATAGATGTACTTGGCCTTTATATTTTCTTCACTTTGGAGTGTAATGAAATGTTATAGAAATTGTCCAGCTTCTTATACTCTTTAGTCATTCTTTGAATTTTGAATTCAACTACTCTCCTCTAGCTTCCTTTCTTAGTAGAAGGCCTTTTGAGCTTAGAGGCTCCAAACACCACCATTACCTTCATTCATACATTCATGAAACACCTTCTATGCATCAAGTTTTCACTGCACTTATTTCATTTTGCTGTATTATCTGGTTCTTAGAGAGTCTTCTTGATAGAAGCCTGAAACACACTTCCATCAATATATCTTATCAATTAATACTACTCTGAAAAAGCCCAAACTCGTGATAAATGCTTATATTATGAATCATGCTTTAACACTCTATCAACTTATAAAACATTAAATGCATGTACGTACTACACTTTGTATACTCTGTTTTTTCTCTCTTTTTCTATGCAGATATGGACAATACCAAGATATACTTAAAACCACTGCATGTGGATCAAAAAGATGTTTGATAAATACGAAAACACTCATGGAATGTTTCCTAAAGCTTTATGTCCTACCATAGTTGTACCAGCTCTCATTACGAAAGTAATGATGCTCTTCCAAAGGAGCATAAAAGTACATATCTTCATACGTGAAGGCGCCTACTCTTAAGAAGGTCATCTCTCTCTAAGAAATGATCATCTCTCAAAGAAACCTATATAAGGATGACTCACACCAGAGAATAAAAAGAACTTTTGCCATCATTGTATCGTTACATTGTTATTCTTTCTATAAGCTTACATTGTCTTAGTCTATTCATAGAACAAAAGAAAATCTTTCAAGTTACCAGATTTTATTGTATTATACTTATCCTTTCTCTGAGTTTTAGTCAAATCTTTATTTGTAATGAAACACTAATTGTTCCTTGATATTTTAAAGAAATTAAAGCACTTGTATTGTTTAGCTTAGGAGAGTTAAACGTTTTAGACGGGTTATCTAGGGTTGATACCATAAGTGATTAAACTTGGATTAGTAAGAATTGACTAAGGGAACTGGGAGTGGTTTATAATAAGACTCGGTGGATACCAGGAGTAGTTGATACTCATTTGTAATCTTGTATAAGATTAGTGGAACCCCTCAAGAGTTCTTAAGTGAAATTGGATAACTCAAGATTGAGTGAACCAGTATAAGATACTCGTATTATTGATTTTTCCTGTTTATAAAATCTTTCCTAAGCACTTGTTTGAAAACATAATTGTTTAACAACTACTGCAATTTAACTAACACTCACAATAGTTATTAAACGTTGTTTTTTTGAAAAGTTTTGGAACATTATTCAATCACACTCTATCAACATATGGAACGTTAAATGCATGTACGTATTGCACTTTGTGCGTTCTACTTTTTTTCTCTTTATCTTTGTAGATATTGACAATACCAAAATCTATTGAAAAACACTATGGATCAAAAGACGTTGTCAAATAGGAAGACACCCTCATAATGTTTCCTAAAGCTTTCATTGTTGTATCAGCTCTCACTCCGAAAGAAATATTGCTCTTCCCAAGATGCATAAAAGTACATATATCTTCATGCGAGAAGTCACCTACTCTCAAGAAGGTCAACTAAGAAAATGAAACCAATTTTTTTAAAGAAAAAACAATTCATATCCCTTCTTAGTGATGTATATTAGTTATATTTTTTTAACATAGATAATTGAAAATAGTGCCCTAATTAGGATATTTATAGTCAAATTTGTGACTATTCAATACTTGCTCAACATTCCCAAGTAGTGAGTATATTTTCTATGATAGTCAATACAATAATTTATAAACAAAAAAAATTATGTTTTTCATTACGAAATATATTAAAATATAATGTCACCCGCATAATTAAAAATTAAACATTCTTGAACTTGTATACTGATGCACAAATTTATGATCACCAAAATATGATGTCACAAACTTGTTGAACAATCGGCAAGTATGACCGAATCGTTTCAAGTAATAAACTCGGTAAGACCAAGTATCATTCTCCCAAAGGACTCACGGCCTAGTTTAGTTATGTGATTCGTTGATTAGCTAAGACTTAAGAACAAAATAATTGGATTGTATTATGCAAAAGACGAAAATAAACATGTATGCATGAGGTTTTGATCAATGGCAAAAGCAAAAGACAAGCACTTTCAATGAAATATATTAATGAATATGTTGTTGGGGTCAATTTCATCTTATCCACTCTCATATATTTTAGGAATTCGACATTCAAGTCATCATTGTTAATGCCACTCTCAAAATTACCTTGTCAAGAAGGCCTATCCCCAATTACGAGTTCATACAATTCCTAGCATTCCTAGTAATTAGTTCTTTTAGCACAGGAGCTTAACGACAACCAATATAATATTGGGAGTAATTCCCCGGATCTAGACTTCCCCGTACATTCCCGTATCGACAAAACCAATAATCATGCATTGAATGAGTTAAACAAAGCAAGCTTTGAGCAAAGAGGAAAAACCCTAACTAATGATGAAAGAAAGCATAGGTCTTAGATTAAGATGCAAGCACAAATTCCATATATGAGAGCTTCAAAAGATTACATTGATTCCCCAACAAACATACAAGGTTTAGTTCACCATATTCATGGTGAACCTAGATGAACAATAATGAAAGAATGAAGGATAAAACCCTAGAAAGGTGAAGAGGTAGCCTGAGCATCCAAGATCCTCCTTCAAAGGGGTGGAAGAGAGAGTGTTTGCTTCGTTTTTGCCAAAGATACAAACCCTAGGACGTCCTAAAGCTTATATACTATTCTAAAATTACAGAAAATTTAGGCCCAAGCCCATAAGTGTGCCGCTCAGCGGTAAAGTGCCGCTCAGCGGTAAAGTGCCGCTCAGCGGTGAGTGCGTGAGTAGTTTCTTCCCCTCCTGAGTGCCGCTCAACGGTAAACTGCCGCTGAGCGGTAACTTCGGCTTCTCCTTTTGCACTTTTTGATGTCTTTTCTGATTCCGTCACTCTCCTTCTTCACTTCTTTCACTAAATTCACCTTTAAACCAACACAAAAACACTGAAATCAAGCATAAACCTGTCCAGCTCTCTTATTTATGAAAATATGAATAAAAGCATGATTTCAAGCTAGTTTCTAAGTATAAAGGTTGCTTTTAGTATCAATTTTAAGCATGAAAATAACAGTTTTTCAACTGTTATCATATACCTTTAGAAAAGCTTTGTATTTGTATTATTTAATATAAGCTATATCTACCTTGTGTTTCGTTGATATACAGCAAAACTTAAAAGAGGATATTAAGAAGATTAAGTCCTCTTAGATTTATGTCTTCTCTTTTTTAATTATAATTAGAGTATAAGTTTTTTAACTTTTAATTGTAATTAGGTGGTTAAAACTTTGTTATTAGTAATAATGATTTATTCTTTGTAAATATAAATACACATTGTATACTACTTTACATAATAACATTTGAACAAAGATTAAATCTTCTTTCTTAAAGTTACGAGTATTTTTTTTTGGCTTAATACCTCTGATGGTCCCTATTTTCGTCAAATACGTTCGATTTGGTCCCTGTTTTTTTTGTTCAATGTTGTCCTAAAGACTGTAAAATCTGTTCAATTTGGTCCTTTTTGCAAACGCTATTTAAATCATTAACGGCAGACAGTCCAAGTGTGCACAATAGTGTTGAGATGACATTTAACTACCCACGTGGATTCCCTACAAGCAAAGTGAGGTGGATGTTATGTTTTTTTGTAAGTGTATTTCTGATATTTAATGAAACCCATCACTCTCCTTCTCTCCTTTATACTAACCAAACCTCAATCCTCTTGTCTCTTCCGCTTCAGCTTCTCTAACTCCAGCCCACCACCTCAAACACTGCCAAAATGCTCCCTCAATCGCCACAACCCAAGTCTACCCCAAAAGCTATGGTAGCTACTCCATAGATCTCAACTTTGGAACCCCACCCCAAACCTCCCCTTCATTCTTGACACAGGAAGTATTTTAGAATATAACAAGATAACCTAACTCTGAAAATTTTAGAATTATTTATAGTTAACTACCTAAAAAGAAAATGTATATGAAAATAAATTATTACTAAAAGTTTAGCTATTAAATAATGTTAATTGTTTATTTAAACACGATAAGTAAACTATGTTGAGACATCATTGCAAGTGTTTAGCAAATAATGTTCCATGGACTTTTATACATACTTAATATAAAATATATGTTGAAAAATAAATAGTATAATTCAAACTATTATTTATTAACATTAATATCTCGTATTTTTTTATGGCTGATATGATCAAAGTATATCAATTAATTTATTAAAATCATGTTAACAACGATTTAGTAAAGGTCAAAAAGTAAAAAAAAAACATATATATATATATATATATATATATATAAATATATATAAATTGAAAGACCAATCTTATTATTAATTAATATAAAAAAAATTAAATAACCAATTATTAATGAATATAAAAATTTAAATAACCAATTGCTTCGTTGATTCACTAATTTCCCAAGTTACATGTCTTTGTTTCTTCAATTAAAAAATCATCACGGTCCTCATAGAACCTAGTTCTTGTTTTGGAACGTTTAGGCAAAGTGTTAGACCAATACCCAGATATCAAAACATTGAAAAAATGTGCATTCGAAGGCTTTTAATCTTACTTTTTGGGGTTCTACAATCAAGGAGTTTGGCGGTGGGGGAATTTTTTGATGGGGTCAATGTTTGGGAAGAGACAGTGAAAGCAGATGTAGCAGGAAGTGTAGGGGAACCAGATGAGGCTACTTCCTGTGTCAAGAATGAAGGGGGAGGTTTCGAGTGGGGTTCCAAAGTTGAGATCTATGGAGTAGCCACCATAGATTTTGGGGTAGACTTGGGTTGTGGTGACTGAGGGAGCATTTTGGCAGTTTTTGAGGTGGTGGGCTGGAGTTAGGGAAGCTGAAGCGGAAGAGACCAGAGGATTGGGGTTTGGTTAGTATAGGGGAGAGAAGGAGAGTGATGGTTTCATTAAATATCAGAAATACACTTTCAAAAAAACATAAAATCCACCTTACTTTGCCTTTAGGGAATCCACGTGAGTAGTTAAATGTCATCTCAAAACTGTTGTGCACACTTGGACTGTCTGTCGTTAACGATTTAAACGGCGTTTGCAAAAAGGACCAAATTGAACAAATTTTACATTCTTTAAAACAACATTAAACTAAAAAAAACAGGAACCAAATCGAACACACTTGACGAAGATGACCATAAGAGGTATTAAGTTTTTTTTTTTAAACGTTTATCTCCTCACATATATGTACCATAAAAGTGGATTTGAAGATTTTGTTCTATCATATATTTTTCAAACTTACTCAACCAAAGTGTAATTTTGTCAAATAACTTTTTTTATAATAAGAATTGGACATAAGTAATTAATTATATATATTATATTGCATTCATTACATATGTTATAGTTGAAGATAGAAGGAGAATAATTTGACAAAAGAAAGTATAAAATAATCAAAATAACTGTGTGAGACCATGGGAGCACACGAATTGGGGAAGCAAACCACAGTTTTGTAAGTTGAATTGGAATGATGTAATAATAAAATAACAATTCCTCCACCAGAAACCATTCCAAAGTGTAAGTTATTGTTCTCTAGAACGTGTTTAGCGTCACCTCTCATACATCCAACACGTGTCTGCATAGAACATATTTTTCTCAAGCTGAACCAAATCAATTGACTTATTTTATCATCCCTCTCACCAAAATTTTCTATCATTTTCTTTAAATATAAACAATTCGGGATGCTGTTACTGTAGCAAGTGACATGTCCTTGGACAATTCGAATTCTGTATCTACAATAATTAGATTAGTTAATAATGAGATTAGTATCCTTCGAGAAAAAGTTTGCTCATTATCTATAACAATTTATTATAAGATAACTTTTAAATTGATTTTATACAATTTTTACGTTTACTTTTTTTTTATCTTTGTTAATAAACTTTTTAATTTCTGTAATTTACAGGAAATTATCTTTCGTAATCAACTTTTTAATTTAAAGATTATCTTTTTTTTTTCGTATAACTATAGTAATTAGCAAAAAGTAAATTATTTTTATAACTATTATATTTTACTACTAATAGATAATAGTGTTAAATTTAGGAAGTTTTTCGCTGACCATATATAAAAATTAAACTAAATTAAATTAAATTATAGTTTTATAATTAAAATACTAAATTGAATAAAAATTGAAAATTCATGATAATGATAATTGATCGTATAACGCAAACACAAAAATTATACAAAATAAAAAAAAAATACAAAAAGATGTACTAATGAAAATTTGGTTTAAGTAAAATTTGGTTAAATTAAGAAAGAAAAAGAAAATAAACGAGGAGTTATAGGAAATTTTCATAAAATTACTATTAAAAGCATATATTTTGTATTTTTTTGAGAAGTGAAATTACTTTTAAGAAAATATATCTATGTAATCTTTTCAGAATATAAATTGAGTAGACGGTAAAATAAAAATAAGTTGAACAAAAAAAGATTTCAGAGTATATTAAAATTATGTTATCATTTAATATAATAAAGATGTTATTTTGATAAATAAACATTTATAAAATGTTTGGATTAAAAAGAGGAAAACGAAAAATGTAATTAATGTGGTAATGAAAGGTAAAAAAAATACAAAAATAAAAGTTAAAAGTGATACGAAAAGTAAAAGACAACTAACATTGAAATTTGTTAGTAAAAGTGTGAAGAAAGAAAATGAAACATACAATTGAGTATAAGTAAAATATTAACAATGTTTTTGCTTTTTTTTTCTCAATTTAAAAAATCATAGTTTTCATTTTTCTTTTATTTCGTACTCAAATTCTAATTGAAAGAGAAGAATTTATATTTAAAATTTTTAGTTGAGTATGAAAAAGTTTTATGCAGCGTTTTGTGTGGGACCCATAAAATCAGAGAAGGTTAATGCAGCTGTATGCAAATCAAAAACAAAACAATGAAGCTTAAGAAATTTGAATATGATGTGACACATGTCATGGGAGGGTCGGCACCACCAAACCTAGCAAAAACATTCAAATTCGCTACCAGGCAAATCCAAATAATACCCCACGTTTATTTCATGCCTCACTGTGCTTATAATGTAGATTTTTGATATCGGTTCAAAAACCGTTATTTTTATACTTAATTTTGATAATCAATCAACTTTTTTTGACTTAGAAATTTGCTTTAAGTCATGTTTTTACTTTAATTTTGTGAATAAGAGAGTTGAAGGTGAATTTAATGATTTTGTGCTAGATTCTCTTGATTTTGTAGGTTATCGGAATGATTTGAAAGAAGAGTTAAAGTACCGAATGGTTAGAATGCATAAAAGTCAACCAGAAACCAGAAAAATCAACCAGTCAACTAGAATGCAGAAAAGTTAACCAGAGTGCAGAAAAAGTTGTGATGAGCGGTAAATTCCGCTGAGCGGCAGTTTTAAAGTGCCAAAATCACCACTGAACGCCAAATTCCATTGAGCGCCAGTGCCGCACTTACCGCTGAGCGGCAAAAGTGCCGCTGAGCGCCATTTTTTTATGGGCTTGGACCTATTTTTTGTTATTTTTATTTTCTATTTAAGGACTTGCACGTCCTAGGGATTAGATCTTTTGATGGCTTAAGTACAAAAACACACTTTTCACCCCTTAGGGATAGATTTGGAGATGGTGACGACTCTCTTCTTTTCTTTCTAGGGTTTTTCTATCTCTTTCATTCTTTCATTCCATTATTCATCTAGTTCTTCCATGACGATGGAGGGCTAACCCATATTGTTGTTGGGAAAGATGTAACCTCTTAAATCTCATGTATTGAATTTGTTCTTCAAGATCTTTTAAAGATACATGTTTTCTTTCATTAATTGTTAGAGATATTCTTCTTTGCTCAAAATGCTTGTGATGTTTTATTCATGTACGACATAAATCTTATGATTTGTAAGTATCAGGATATTTCGTACTCCTAGGGTTGGACGATTTGGGGATGTGACAACTCTCCTCTTCTCTCCCTAAGATTGTTATTGAGAGATATCTTACAAATCACGATCTGGGGAATTCTCCCAATAGTAGTATAAACCTAGACATAGGAGTATGATGTTTGGTTGCCTTTAAGCTTTTGTGCTTTATAATGCATGCATAATTGCTAGGGAGACAAGACATTGTAAACTAGTGATTATGATTAGGCTTTCTTCGCCGAGACATCGAGTTTAAGGTAAATTAGAAAGTGGCATTAACATTAATGAAGAAATTGCATTAATGACATCGAGTTTAAGGTAAATACATGAGAGTAAATTAGGTGAAATCTAAACCCCAACAACAATATCATCAACTTCATTCATTCATTCTTGTGTTTAGCCTCAATTGATCAAATTGCATTCATGTTTATTTTATTGCATTTCCATTCAAAACCCCAAAAATTTGTTCTTTAGAGTCTTAATTAGTTAAGTGATCACATAATTGTTTAGTGCCATGAGTCTCTTGGGAAACGATCCTTGGTCTTACCATTTATTATTACTTGATACGATTCGGTACACTTGCTGAAGTCTTAACAAGTTTTGACTCTGTTTTCAGGGATTAAAAATTTGTTTATCAATTTGTTAGGATAAATTCATAATGACTTTCAAAAAGATAATTAGGTTGTTAGGATAAATTCAAAATGAGTTTCAAAAAGAGACCAAGACGCTTTGAGAAACAATGTTCACTTGAACATAAATTACTGTTTAAAGGTGTTTGAGAGAGATGAAATGAGATTTTTGTGTGTTCGTTTGAAAAGAAAAAGAAGGAATAACAAGGACGAATTTGCGGGATGGAGAGCTTTCTGATCACCCGCACAAGTGGAGAGATTCGGAGGGATTTATAGTAAAAAGTCTTATTTGCGCTCATCATATTACATAATTTCTGACCTTCCTGAGCTGAGCTTGTTTGAGACCGTATCGTTCTCTAGGCAATTTTGTATTTGTGTTTGAGTTGCAGGGTTGTAGATGAGGACCAAAAACAACCTTGTGTATGGTAGATGAGGTTGATGGCATGAAGAACAAAGTGGTTGAAGATGAATACGCATGTTTGAAGCTGAAAAAGATGAAAAACAGTGCCTGAAATGAAATTGTAGGGAGGTGTATTCGGTCCATTCATGCCAAGAATTTACATAGAACCTGTATTCAGTTACAATTAAGTTTTATTCGATTCCTCATTATGCAGAAGCACCCGTATTCGGTTCCCAACAACTTTGTATTCGGTTCCACGACAACCACACTTGTTATTCCTGGAACCTCGTGGTCGACCTCTTGGGCAACAATCGCTTCTTCTACGTGATATGGGTATGAGCAGGTGTGCATGAGCAAGGCACAACTGTTGTAATAGTGCCAAACTTGGATGTGTGTTAATGGAGGGTAGAGGCATTCGATCCTACTACATGGCGTTGGGACGAAGTGAAAGAGGAGGATGTTAATGGACGGTGGTGATGATGAGGTAGTGTTTCCTTGTACCAACGGGGACTTGATCTCGCTTCACGGCAACCAGTGGCAGAAGAGATCGACGATGCCGAGGGAGATACACAACATGAAGCCCCCATGGCTTTTGGTTTCGATTTTGAGAGTTGCAACAAGAGAAAAATGGATTGCCCATAAGGGTTCATGGGCCATATCCAAACCAATTGCATTTTGAAGATTTATGATTTTCTCTTTTCTATTTTTCCATATAAAAGTTATAAAAATTAAGAATTTACAGCCTAAACCAATATAGGTTGGTTTTGTAAATGGCTTCATTAGACCTTAATTGATATTTCAGAGTTAAAAAAATCCTTTTGTTCATTCTATTAGGTTGTCAAAAGATGCATGTAACATGTTTGTTTTAATGTCTACACATGGAAGTTCATTTCTAATTTTTTCAATTTCCAATATAATAAACATTTTTCGACTAATTTTTTTAGAGGTTGAACATTGTAAAAGTTAGAATAAATTATTTTCAAAAAGATTAATTCAATTTACTAAATTATAATTTTGTTTACATTTTATAAATTATTTTTAATAATAATTTCTAATTTTTTTCTTTTTATAAATATTTTTACAATTAAATATAACATCAACAATTATCATTTTATACTACTTTTATAATTAGGGGTATTTTGGTAATCTTCATTTTCTATCATTTAAACAATTTATTTTATCTGTCATATCGGTCTAATCCTACACTAATTTTCACAAACTTTACTTCCAAATCCACTCTCACTTACCTCCAAATCCACTCAAATAAACAACACAAAATGTACCCTCAAATCCCCTCAAATTCATCCACTCACTCTCACCCAAATCATCTCCTCCAAACTCCTTGAAGTAAACACAGCCTAATAATCATCCATTTACTTAAAATGTCTGAAAAACAACCAATATGTTTTTGTTGGACCCTTGAGGGCCAACATGTACTAATGAACTAAAGGAGTTTGATATTGTCACTAGAGTTGAGTGCAAAACATTTTTTATTTTTTGGTTATCGGCTTATGTTCTTTGCTATAATGTTCATACACATTTTTTCTATTTTTTTTAACTTTGCATATTGACCTCACAAAAAAGATCCCTTCGATTGTCCTTGTCAAACTCCTTTTTGTCTTAATCTATGTTTCCTTACACAAAGCTTCTAATGAAGTTACTCATAGAAGCATAGTGAAAATCTCTAAATTTGTATATAATTTTTTTAGCTTGAGTTAAGTCTCCTCAAGTTCTGATTGAGTTGAATCCTTATAAGAGAGTTTAGTAGAGTGAATTTAGCCTAAGTCTAGGTCAATATGAATCTAAATCAAACATGTATCCGAGTCAAAGCTAATCCCTTTTTAGTCAAGTTGGAGTAAATCCAGGTTAGTCCTAATTTTGATCAAGATTAGGTCAGACCTAAACAAGTGAAGTTGAGTTAAGGTCAAGCATAGTCAAACATGGCCTAGATTGAACCAAATCAACCTAGGTCTAGGTCAAGATGAGTCAACTTGGTTCAAGTCTACCTGAGTTGGGACGAGATAAGTTTAGTCGAGTTGGCCAAGGCCTATGTCGAGTCAACTTCAGTCAGGTCGAGCTTAAGTCAAGTTGGGCCTAAGGAGCATCGAGACAAATTGGGTCAAGTTTGACTAAGATGAGTTAAGCTGAGACATCAGGTCATGACCATGACAAACTATATTATGTCGATCCCATGTGAGATTGAGCGTAGTCTATCCAGACCTAGGCTAAGTAACTAAAAAAACTAACAAAAGTCTAAAAGGTTAATTTTCTTCTAATTGTCTCATCAAACAACTCATTTTACTTCAAAATATTTTAAATTCAGTAATTAAATAAATTATTTTCTTAAATTGTTTTATCTAAACATACTATTAACATATGGATCAGGAGGAAAAAACATGAGGAATAAGAGAAGGATAACCATTAAGTTCTTTTGTAACCATATCTTCCAAAGAAAATTTATAACATCTTCCTTTTCAACCATATCTTAGGCAAAGAAAATTTTTAAAAATACATATTTCTTTGCAACCACATCTTCCATACTTATAACATCATACTGTAATGAAAAAAGTTAATTATATCTTTTATATAAGGTCAACATGATAGTTAGAGTAATATTTTATCTTTCTTCCACAAAAAAATATTTTGGAATTGACACAAAAATATGTCAAATGTAGCGATGATAGTTAAGAAAATCCAATAAGTTTGCATCAATGTCATTTATCATTGCTTCTTTCTTTTCATGATCCATAGTGCCAACAAAGGCAGTGAATAATAACACTTACAGTGTTAGAAAAAAGGTCATGATGGCCATGATTATTGATCTTACCGGGATCTTGAACGTAGATTTGCGGCTGGTGATAAGATCCTAGCGATAACTTTGACAACTCTTGTTGGTCAAAATAAAGTTCCTTAATGCTCAGAGGGGTGATAACGGTTGAAAAACTATATATTTTATAATTAATTTTGATATTAAAAACAACCTTTATGACTTAGAAACTTGCTTGGAATCATGTTTTTGCTTAAGTTTTGGAAATAAGAGAGTTGGATGGGTTTCATGCTTGGTTTTCCTTGTTTTGGCAGGAATTAAGATGAATTAGATGAAAGAAGTTGAAGTAGTAAGGAGTTGGACTCAGGAAAGAAAGTAAAAGTGCACAAAAGAAGAGTCGGAGTCACCGCTAAGCGTAACTTTTACCGCTGAGCGGCATTCTGAAGCACCACAGTCACCGCTGAGGGTTAAAACTACCGTTGAGCGTCATTCTGAATTGCACTTACTACTGAGCGCAATTCTGCTACTGAGCGCCATTTAATTCGGCTTGGGCCTATTTTCTGTAATAAGGTTTTAGTCGACCTAGGGTTGATGTCTTTGGACAGAAAGAGCCGAACTCACTTTCTTCACCCCTTGGAGGCGAATTTTGGATGCGGAAGCTCCTTTCTTCAAATTAAAGGGTTCTATCTTTCATTATTTTCATCTAGTTTCACCATGTCTATAGTGAACTAAACCTCCATTGTTGTTGGGGAACTAATGTAATCCTTTGAAACTCTATTGTATTGAATTGGTTCTATATTTTATATGCTTTGCTTCATTAATTGTTAGGGTTTTTCTTCTACGCTCTATGCATGCTTTGTTTAACTCATTCAATTGCATGATCATTGATGTTATCTATATGGACACCTATAGTTAAATCTAGAACTGGGGAAATTCTCCCGGAAGCAATATTACTTAGACATAGGAATAGGATGATCGGTTGCCTTTAAGCTACTGTGCGAATGTAATGCATGAATAATTGCTAGGGAGACTTGACAAGCTATATATCCACCAATAAAGGCAATGAAGACTTATTCTAGCATTGATGATACAAGCTGAAGCACCAAAAAGCAAATCTATTTTCATTTCTGCTTTAATTCTGTTGTAGAATTTTATTCTGGTTTGAAATTGTTAGAATTGTTTCATCTGCTTTCCTTTAATTCTGAAGCTTGGTACAACATTGTTTAGTGTTGTTGAATGTGGCTTAAGGTGTAGCAAACCAGAATAAGCAATGAAATGCAATATGCATAGCTTGGTTGCTCAAAATCCTTAGTAATTCAATGTTTTAGATTTGAATTTTGGCTTTTTGATAACAGTTGAAAAAATGTTATTTTCATGCTTAAAATTGATACTAAAAGCAACCTTTATACTTAGAAACTAGCTTGAAATCATGTTTTTATTCATATTTTCAGAAATAAGACAGCTGGACAGGTTTATGCTTGATTTCAGTGTTTTTGTGCAGGTTTTAAGGTGAATTTAGTGAAAGAAGTGAAGAAGGAGAGAGATGGAATCAGAAAAGATATCAAAAAGTGCAAAAGGAGAAGCCGCAACTGCCGTTCAGCGGCAGTTTACCGCTGAGCGGCACTCAAGAGTTCATGTTGGAACCGCTGAGGGGCAAAATGGCCGCTGAGGGGAAGAAACTACTCACGCACTCACCGCTGAGCGGTACTTTACCGCTGAGCGGTACTTTACCGCTGAGCAGCACACTTATGGGCTTGGGCCTAGATTTTCTGTAATTTTAGAATAGTATATAAGCTTTAGGACGTCCTAGGGTTTGTAGCTTTGGCAGAAACGAAGCAAACACTCTCTCTTCCACCCCTTTGAAGGAGGATCTTGGATGCTCAGGCTACCTCTTCACCTTTCTAGGGTTTTATCTTTCATTCTTTCATTATTGTTCATCTAGATTCACCATGAATATGGTGAACTAAACCTTGTATATTTGTTGGGGAATCAATGTAATCTTTTGAAGCTCTCATATATGGAATTTGTGCTTGCATCTTAATCTAAGACCTATGCTTTCTTTCATCATTAGTTAGGGTTTTTCCTCTTTGCTCAAGGCTTGCTTTGTTTAACTCATTCAATGCATGATTATTGATTTTGTCGATACGAGAACGTACGGGGAAGTCTAGATCCGGGGAGTTACTCCCAATATTATGTTGGTTGTCGTTAAGCTCCTGTGCTAAAAGAACTAATTACTAGGAATGCTAGGAATTGTATGAACTCGTAATTGGGGATAGGCCTTCTTGACAAGGTAATTTAGAGAGTGACATTAACAATGATGACTTGAATGTCGAATTCCTAAACTATATGAGAGTGGATAAGATGAAATTGACCCCCAACAACATTATCATATATATATATTTCATTGAAAGTGCTTGTCTTTTGCTTTTGCCATTGATCAAAACCTCATGCATACATGTTTATTTTCGTCTTTTGCATAATACAATCCAATTATTTCGTCCTTAAGTCTTAGCTAATCAAAGAATCACATAACTAAACTAGGCCGTGAGTCCTTTGGGAGAACGATACTTGGTCTTACCAAGTTTATTACTTTAAACGATTCGGTCATACTTGCCGATTGTAAAACAAGTTTGTGACATCATATTTTGGTGATCATAAATTTGTCCATCAAGTTTTTGGCGCCGTTGCCGGGGACTCGTGGTTTAACTGGTTAATTTGTGTGATTATTGATTATCTTTGACTTTACTTTTGAATTTCTGTTTTTATTTTTCTGTTTTTATTTTTTTCGGTTTTTATTTTATTTTATTTTATTTTATTTTATTTGATTTGATTTGATTTGATTTGATTTGATTTTATTTTATTTTATCTTCTGAATCTTTTATCTTCTCCTATATCTTTTTGTGCTAACAAATATTTTCTAGGGTTTTGTTTTCTTGTGTATGCAGGAAGCAATTAGAACAAGGAACAAGAAAACAACAAAACCTCTTCTTGAAGGTCTAGACGAGAGTAGACGGAGGAGAAGAATCCGAACATCTAGAGAACTTTTCCCTTCTCCAGAAACTCTCTTACAATCATCACCACAAGGTTCTGTTCATAGCACAGAAAATATGGAGAACAACAATGTTAGAAGAACTCTTGCTGACTACACCAATATAGTTGGACCTCAGCACTTTAACAGTATAGCTAGACCTAGAGTCAATGCAGCTAATATGGAGGTCAAACCAGCACTGATTCAACTGGTGAAAAGCAACCAATTTAATGGGTTATCTCATGAAAGCCCATATGAGCACCTCACTACCTTCAATGAGATTTGCAACACAGTAAAGATTAATGGGGTGCCAGACGAAGCTATCAAACTTAGCTTATTTCCTTTCTCATTGGGAGGCAATGCTAAGCTTTGGTTGAATTCTTTCCCAGAAGAAAGTTTCACAGAGTGGGAAGCAGTGGTCACAAAATTTTTAAACAAGTACTTCCCACAATCTAAGGTGACAAAAGGCAAGCAAGAGATTTCTTCATTTAAACAGGGCATGGAAGAATCGTTAGGGCATGCATGGGACAGGTATAAAAGCTTGTTACGTAAAACTCCCACGCATGGTTTTGAATATCAGGAAGTAGTCTTAACTTTCCTTGGAGGGCTTGGTTCACAAACCAAGATGATGCTGGACACCTCAGCAGGAGGCAATATTAAATGGAAAACTCCAGAGGAAGCAACAGAGATTATAGAAAACATGGCTACTAGTGATAGTGAGCTCCACAGTGAGAGAGGAGCACCTATGCAACAAAAAGGAGTTCTCCAATTACAGACACATGACGCCCTGCTAGCTCAAAACAAAATTCTAATCAACAGCTGGAGACTCTGACTAAAACTCTTGCACAATTACCCAAAGAGTTGAAAACTGTTGCACAGGTACAATCCCAGTTGTGTGAATTGTGTGGAGGCGACCATATCAATGGTCCATGTGCCTTTCCAGTTGAAGCCGTAGAGGATGTAAACTACATGACCAATCAGTACCGTCAAGGAAGCTACAATCAGGGGTGGAAACCACACCCAAGTATTGGTCAAGGGCAAACTGGGCAAGCTGGTCAATATAATAAGCAGCAGCAGCAACCCACCTTATGGAAACAGTTATCTATGCTTAATGAAAGGTCCATGAGGATGGAGGAAACTCTTAACAATTTAGTACAGATGACTGAGTCTACACAGAAGAGCACTGAAGCTGCTATCAAAAATCTGGAGACTCAGATGGGGCAGATCACCAAACAGGTGGAAGAAAGGCCAAATAGAAATTTTGGGGCTAATACTGAGGTTAACCCCAGAGAAGAGTGCAAGGTGGTAGAGAGTGTTGATGATGAGAAAGTTGAGTTAGATACAGAAGAAAGAAGAGAAAGAAAGAGCAATAGCACTTTTCCTTTTCCAGTCCATCAAGGGAAACAACTGGACTTCACAGAATTATTCAAAATGGTGGATAATGATGCACCTTGGGAACAAATTCTACAACAGATTACGGTTTACACTAAATCTAATGAAGAAATCTCTACAAAGAAAAGACGTAGAGATGATGAGGCAAAGGAGTGTATAACTGTTAAAAAAGAGTCATTCCCTCCTAAAGCAACATATCCAGGAAGTTTTTCTATCCCTTGTACTATAGGGAAAAAAAGGGTGAAGAAAGCTCTTCTTGATTTAGGTTCAAGTGTTAACTTGATACCTTACTCTTAAGTTATATTTTTGCGTGCATATGGGTTGTTTGGGGTTGATAACAGCAGCTATGTTGTATCCATGAGAGTTTCGTGATTTTATGCTTGGAGAGTGGCTTATGAGTAGAACCCGTGACTTTTACAGTTATATCCTTCCTTGTGGCTTTGTATATTGTTTTTAAATTGTAAAAAGAAAATGCTTTCAAGTTCTGTATCGCAAAATGAAGAAGTGTTTTGTTTTGGTTTTGGTGAATTTATTTTGAGCGGGACCCGCGGCAATTAAGGGTGGGGGTTCTTTTGGTTTTATAATACTTTATAAATCATTTTATTGTAAAAGCATGAGTGAATAGGAAGAAAGTTATCTTGGCTACGTAAAAGCATGGAAAGAATGATGCATGGATTAGTAATTTGTGAATTGGTGGGACCCGCGAAATTAATGGCTAGTAAGAGAGAGACTTTTTATTTGTTCAAGTGAGGCCACTTCATGAAAAGTGAAGTTGATGTTCATTTTAATATGAAGCAACGTGAATCGAGAGGAAAAGAGGGAGGGGTGCGCTTAGAAGAAAGAAACAAATGTGTATATGTTAGTTAACTTTTGGTGGTGTTGAACTTTATTAGAAATTGGTTGGAAATGTTTTTATACGAGAATGAATAATTACAATGATTAATTAAAATACAAATTATTTATTATTTTGGGATTGGTATGGAATGTTATTTATTTGTTTGTTTTATTTATTTTATTGCTTGAGTGGAACTCTTGATAAGTTTATATTAAATATATTAAGTTTCGAATGAACTTTAGATAATGATGAATGAATAATGTTACACAAAAAATGAGAATGGTTGTTGTACATAGGTATATGATGAACTTTAACTGATGAGTGGAATGATTGAGTGTTGAAGTTGTACTTGGGTGTGACTAATTCTTTTCACTATAGAGTTATGGTATTGTGGAGCCTCATGGTGTTATTGATGATGAAAGATTCATAATGAGGTTATTCTAATAGAGGTACGTATGTGATGATGATTCATAGTGACGATTGGTTTGGAGATGATGTTGATAATGATCATGGTGTATAAATGATTCTTTTAATAGGATAGCGCTTTGGTGATTGATTTGTTATTATGTTGTGTTTACTTTCTATGTACATATTTTATTGTTATTGGTTGTGCTATGGTAGCTTACCCATATTTGTTGTATTTATGGTTGTGTCTGCATTGCGATGATTGTATAACTGATGACAAATTTATGAACACCGAAATACGGCGCCACAAACTTGTTGAACAATCGGCAAGTGTGACCGAATCGTTTCAAGTAATAAACTCGGTAAGACCAAGTATCCTTCTCCCAAAGGACTCACGGCCTAGTTTAGTTATGTGATTTGTTGATTAGCTAAGACTTAAGAATGAAATAAGTGGTGTTTAATATGCAAAATAGAAAATAAACATGTATGCATGAGTTTTGATCAATGGCATAAAGCAAAATACAAACACTTTCAATGGAATATATGGATGAGTATGTTGTTGGGGTTTATCAATTTCATCTTATCCACTCTCATATATTTTAGGAATTCAACATTCAATTCATCATTGTTAATGCCACTCTCTAAATTACCTTGACAAGAAGGCCTATCCCTAATTACGAGTTCATACAATTCCTAGCATTCCTAATAACTAGTTCTTTTAGCGCAGGAGCTTAACGACAACCAATATACTTATTGGGAGAGATTCCCCAGATCTAGACTTCCCCGTACGTTCCCATATCGACAAAATCAATAATCATGCATTGAATGAGTTAAACAAAGCAAGCATTGAGCAAAGAGGAAAAACCCTAACTAATGATGAAAGAAAGCATAGGTCTTAAATATAAGATGTAAACACAAATTCCATATATGAGAGTTTCACAAGACTACATTGATTCCCCAACAACAATACAAGGTTTAGTTCACCATATTCATGGTGAAACTAGATGAACAATAATGAAAGAATGAAAGATAAAACCCTAGAAAGGTGAAGAGGTAGCCTGAGCATCCAAGATCCTCCTTCAAAGGGGTGGAAGAGAGAGTGTTTGCTTCGTTTCTGCCAAAGATACAAACCCTAGGACGTCCTAAAGCTTATATACTATTCTAAAATTACAGAAAATTTAGGCCCAAGCCCATAAGTGTGTCGCTCAGCGGTAAAGTGCCGCTCAGCGGTAAGTGCGTGAGTTGGTTTCTTCCCCTCAGCGGCCATTTTGCCCCTCAGCGGATCTCCCGTGAACTCCTGAGTGCCGCTCAGCGGCAGTTGCAACTTCTCCTTTTGCACTTTTTGATGTCTTTTCTGATTCCATCTCTCTCCTTCTTCACTTCTTTCACCAAATTCACCTTAAAACCTGCACAAAAACACTGAAATCAAGCATAAACCTGTCCAGCTCTCTTATTTCTGAAAATATGAGTAAAAGCATGATTTCAAGCTAGTTTCTAAGCATAAAGGTTGCTTTTAGTATCAAATTTAAGCATGAAAATAACAGTTTTTCAACTGTTATCAATAACCACTAGTACACTTAAAGGAATAGGCATCGGTCAATTTCGGTCATAAACACCGATTTGGAAACCGAGACATACACAGGCGAGGTAGAAGGTCAGTAGTATTTGTGCCTCGGTTGTCTTTAACCGAAGCAGTATCTATGATTTGACTTGGTTCTAAAGAACCGAGGCAGTATCAGTTCTTCCACTAATTGCCTTCGCCACCAGTTACCTTCCCTTCACGAGACTTCCATCGAACAAGTTCTACGCGGGGGAGCCCATCCCACTGGGAGAGAACGGGATGAGGAGAAAAGGCAGCATAGGGAAGCTCTTCCAGTTCAATACATCAGCGAAGGACAAAATCCGAAAATAGGGATGATGAGTGCATATTTATGCCCATATTTATGCTTTAAAATTCAAATTTTTGATGGGATAATTGTGCCAAAATGGTTTATTTAAGTGAATTTATGATGATTGGAATTGTTGGGTTTGGGAAATAAAGAAACGTAAAAAGTGAATTTTAGCGCATAAATTATTATTGGATGTTCTAATGTTTATTTCTGCAGCTGAGAATATAAGTTTTATTGGTCCAAATGGCAATTCAAGGCCCAAAATCAGATTTTATGTGGAAAATTCAGAAGGGGCTAAAGTGCAAATAGAGGAAATTTCAGCGTATTTGTGCAATTTTGGAAAGTTAGAAAATCTAAAATATAAAATTCAGTTGTTGAATTTAATTTGGGAATATCAACAGAAAATATCTTCCAAATAATTTTATCATTATCTAAATCTTTTAGTTATTTGGAAGATATAAGATAATTGAGTTAATATCTATAAAATATTCTTTAAAACTGATTTAATCTAATGAATATTTGAAAGATATAATATATCAACAGAAAATATCTTATCAACAAACTATTCAAAGTCCAAGCCCAATCAAGCCTATATAAAGAGACCCAAGGGAGGCAGAAAAAGGGGGACTTCACTTCATTCATTCTCTCATACTCCTCTCACTTTTCTTTCATCTTGTATTCAACTCCATTCATGGAGAGCTAAGCATCTAGAGCTATTCTACTGTAATTCCAAGACGGATTCTGAGGTTATGTTCAGTTAATGCAATTGTTTACTTTGATTATTGATTTAAGTTGTTCTCTCTATGTCTTTCATCTCTCTATCTTGTTAAAATTACAGATTTTTGCATCATAATGTGTTTGAATCTACATGCATATTGATTATATGAGTTCTAGGGTTTCTAGGTTTAATTGAGAATTTACTTTGATTAAATTTAGGAAATTTCATATGATTAAATGGTTTTTATTATCAATTGAGAATGTACTTTGGTTGGTAGTAATAATTTCAACTATAATCAATTGAGAATTTACTTTGATTGATTAACTTTTAACTTGGTTAGGAGATTTAAGAATAGACACGATTAAACACAATAGAATTTGATTGAGAATGTACTTTGGTTGAATTTATTGTGAATAATCTAGAAAGGTTTTGCATTTGATTGAGCATTTACTTTGGTTAAATGCATGATCGCCCTCAGATTAATTGAGAATGTACTTTAATTAATTGAAACTTAAACAATAATCAATTGAACAATTATCCGTGAATAACCGATGACGAATCTATCTTGGAAAAGTAGTGGAATTAGCCTATTTAATCATAATTGTTTTTAAGTTTATTATTTGTTCTTTAAACATTCTCCAAACATCATTTTTATTCATAAGCATTGCATAGCATAAGAGTCAGATAATTAAAAGCAATTTCGTGTTCGTTGGGAGACGACTCAGGGTTACTTTAGCCATATCTACCTTCTTGAATACTACTTGGCAATACTGAAGTTGCCTTGAAAAGTAGTATTAATTTGATAGCTTCAACGACAGCCTATCAAATTTGGCGTCGTTCCCAGGGAATACAGTTAGTATTTTAAATATTTTGATTCTTATTTTATTTTATTTTATTTTATTTTTCATTTTTATTTTTATCTTTATTTTTTTTATTTAACGCACATACATTTAATTTAATTTGAGTTATTTTGTAGTCTTTATTCATTCTTGGTTTAGCAAAAATCTTTGTTCTTGTTTTTATTAAGAATTTTTCTTGAGAAATACTTGAGGCTAGTTTGAGTACACTCTGGCAAGGAAAGACTTGGTACTTAAGTTGTCCATTGTGACGCACCTCTCTTTCCTGGGAGTGGACCCAACAAGTCTCTCTTATCTCTTATTTGAAATCTTTATCTAAAGCAAGAACAAAAGAAAAAAAAGAAGTAACAGATTGCGTAGTGCATGACCAGAGCTAACCCGGGAGAATTTTATCAAATTAACCTGGAAGTTGAAAGGAATTTGTGTAAGCTACGGAGAAGATTGAAATTTGGGTATTCTACTGAGGGAACACTTCCTACATCCGAAGTCATATCACCTTCATTATCTCCCATCGCAAACATACCATCAAATCCTTTACCTGATCCTAACCCAAACAATATGGCACAAAGAACCATCAGACAGTTAGCCACCTCCCACAATACAACTATCCGAAGTAACATTGAATACCCTAATGAGGAGTGGGAGTTGAGACCTGACCTGTTAAATGCCTTACCAAATTTCAATGGGTTATCAAGGGAGAATCCACACAAGCACTTAAGATAATTTCACATGTTGTGTGAAAATTTTAGATCTCCCAGGATCACAATAGATTGCCTTAAAATGAGAGCTTTTCCATTTACTCTTCAAGGAGCAGCTCAAGATTGGTGGTATTATCTCTCTGCACGAATTACAAATTGGGAAACTATTGAAAGACTCTTTCTTGAGAAGTATTTTCCTGCATATAGATTATCAGCTATCCGTAGAGAAATTCAAGATATAAGACAGAGAGATAGAGAGAATCTTAGTGAATATTGGGAAAGATTCAAGAAACTATGTTCTTCATGCCCGCAACTCCAAATGGAAGATTTTATTCTAAGCTTTTATGAAGGCTTAAGTCCTACTGATAGATCATGGGCAGATGCTGCAAGCGGAGGATCTTTCTTAGACAGGTCACCAGAAGATGGTATAGATCTAATAGAACGAAAGGCAGTAGACAATCAACATTATGATACAAGAGAAAATTCAGTGACTTTGTTGAAGGGAGTGCATGAAATTGATAGTGGTGCAGTTGATGGAAAAAGGATAGATGAAAGATTGAATAAGCTAGAAAGCAAACTCGACGAGATTGCAAGTTTGTTTAAAACCTCAACTCCACAAATTGCTAAGAAGTGTGGAATTTGCATTTCAACTAACCATTACACTGATGAATGTCCTAGCTTGGTGGAAACCACTGTGGAAAACTCATCTCAAGCTTTTGCTGCAAACATGATTGGAGGAAATAGACCATACCAGAATTATCATGATTCGTCCTTCAATAGATATCATCAGAACATGCAACCTTATGTTCCACCTCAACAAAGGCAGCAATCTCAACCTGAAATGTCAATGCAAGATTTCATGAAAACCATACTTGAGCAAAATTCAGAAATCAAGAAATCAATTTTAGAGTTGACTCAGAGGGTGGAAAAGTTAGAGGCTAAGGAGTCAAATAAACTACCTGCACAAACAGTAATCAACCCGCAAAATGTAAGTGTTATTACTTTGAGAACGGGTAAGCAAGTAGAAGGCCCTGAAGGAGCCCAGGAGGATGAAGATAAGGAGAAAGAAGGAGCGCAAATTGATGACAGTGGAGGACCAAGTGAACCATCACCTGAGACTACCACTGATAAATCCAGGTTAGTATCCTCTAACTCTTCTAAAAATTCTTCTTCATCTTATTCTCCACCTCCTCCGTATCCAAATCGGTTGAAACCGAAAAACAAAAAAATGGAGGAATTAGACCAAGAGATCTTAAATACTTTCAAAAAGGTGGAGATCAACATTCCCTTGCTAGATGCAGTTAAGCAAATTCCTAAATACGCCAAGTTTCTGAAAGAAATTTGCACAAATAGAAGACATTTTAGGGATAATGAGGTTGTGAATTTGGGAAGAAATGTGTCAAGCTTGATTAAGGAAATACCGCGAAAATGCAAGTATCCAGGTATGTTTTCTGTTCCATGTGTTATTGGAAATTCAAAGTTTGACAATGCCATGCTAGATTTAGGGGCTTCCATAAATGTAATGTCTTTATCAGTGTTTACTTCTCTATCTTTGGGACCTCTTAAGACTACTGGTGTGGTCATTCAACTGGCCAACCGTAGCACAGTTAACCCTGCAGGTGTGCTTGAGGATGTCCTTGTCCGAGTAGACAAGTTAATTTTTCCTGCAGATTTCTATATCTTGGACATGAAGGATGATGAAGGAATCAGTCCAACAACTATTATCTTGGGAAGACTGATAACAGTTGAAAAACTGTTATTTTCATGCTTAAAATTGACACTAAAAGCAACCTTTATGCTTAGAAACTAGCTTGAAATCATGCTTTTATCCATATTTTCAGAAATAAGAGAGCTAGACAGGTTTATGCTTGATTTCAGTGTTTTTGTGCAGGTTTTAAGGTGAATTTAGTGAAAGAAGTGAAGAAGGAGAGAGATGGAATCAGAAAAGAAATCAAAGAGTGCAAAAGGAGAAGCCGAAGTCACCGCTGAGCGGCACTCAGGAAGTCACGGGAGGTCCGCTGAGGGGCAAAATGGCCGCTGAGGGGAAGAAACGAGACGCGCACTCACCGCTGAGCGGTACTTTACCGCTGAGCAGCACACTTATGGGCTTGGGCCTAGATTTTTTGTAATTTTAGAATAGTATATAAGCTTTAGGACGTCCTAGGGTTTGTATCTTTGGCAGAAACGAGGCAAACACTCTCTCTTCCACCCCTTTGAAGGAGGATCTTGGATGCTCAGGCTACCTCTTCACCTTTTTAGGGTTTATTCTTTCATTCTTTCATTGTTCATCTAGGTTCACCATGAATATGGTGAACTAAACCTTGTATGTTTGTTGGGGAATCAATGTAATCTCTTGAAGCTCTCATATATGGAATTTATCTTGCATCTTTTAATTAAGACTTATGCTTTCTTTCATCATTAGTTAGGGTTTTTCCTCTTTGCTTAATGCTTGCATTGTTTAACTCATTCGATGCATGATTATTGGTTTTGTCGATACGGGCACATACGGGGAAGTCTAGATCCGGGGAATTTCTCCCAATATTATGTTGGTTGTCGTTAAGCTCCTGCACTTATGAACTGATCATTAGGAATGCTAGGAATTGTATGAACTCGTGATTAGGGAGAAGCCTTCTAGAAAGGTACTTTAGAGAGTGGCATTAACAATGATGATTTGAATGTTGAATTCCTAAAATATATGAGAGTGGATAAGATGAAATTGACCCCCAACAACATATTCATTCATATATTTCATTGAAAGTGTTTATCTTTTGCTTTTGCCATTGATCAAAAACTCATCCATACATGTTTATTTTCTGTCTTGCATATTAAACTCCAAATATTTCGTTCTTAAGTCTTAGCTAATCAACAAACCACACAACTAAACTAGGCCGTGAGTCCTTTGGGAGAACGATACTTGGTCTTACCAAGTTTATTACTTGAACGATTCGGTCATACTTGCCGATTGTGAAACAAGTTTGTGACATCATATTTTGGTGATCATAAATTTGTCCATCAAAGACCTTTCATGATGACATCACGAACCAAGATAGATGTGCATGCAGGATCATTGACAATGGAGATAGGAGACGAGAAGGTGCGGTTCAACGTGTTGGAAGCTGGGAAACACCAGATTAAAGATCATTCTTTGTTTTGTATTGATTTATCAAGTGATGTTGTAAACAATTTTTCTTTTTCAAATATGTCGTCCCTAATTTTGGACGAAAAAGGAAATTGTAAAGCAGGTGATATTGAGGACGCGGTATTAATAGATAATATCTCAGTGGCGTCCGAGTGTGATGTTGAGGTGGCTGAGATTACCTTAGGCAGTAACATTTTGCCATCTGTGGTGCATCCACCCATTTTGGAGTTGAAACCTTTACCATCCTATTTGAAATATGCTTATCTTGAGAGGGATGGGAAACTCCCTGTTATTATATCTGCATTGCTTACTGATGAGCAGGAAAAACAGCTATTACAGGTTATCAGAGACCACAAGAAAGCAATAGGCTGGACTTTAGCAGATATTCCTGGTATTAGCCCTTCTTTTTGCATGCATAGAATACATTTGGAGGAGGATGCTAAACTAGTGAGACAACCTCAAGGAAGACTGAATCCTCAACTGATGGGGGTTGTAAAGAAAAAGGACACCAAGTTGCTACAAACAGGTCTTATACATTCAAATTCTGACAGTACTTGGGTAGGCTCTATACATGTGGGTCCCGAGAAATATGGAATCACAATGGTCAAGAACGAGAAGGACAAGTTGACTCGTATTCAAGACAGAAGTGGGTCAAATAATGTAGTAGTTGACCATCTTAGTAGGATTGAAAAGGGAAAAGATAACATTCCTATCCAGGATGACTTTTCCAATGAAGTCGTACTAGCATTCCTTCCACCATGAAGGAGGTAAGTTCCCTCATACTTTTTCTTTGCATTTTATATATAAGGCATACATTGAGGACAATGCATAGTTTAAGTGTGGGGGTGTAGGGAAACAATTAATTTTGTTCCCTATTTTGTTTGTCTATTTTGTTTGTTTTTAATAAATATTTGCATTGGATTTGAAAGTTTGAATCAGTAATTGGAATGATCATGAATTCGAAAAAAAAAATGAGTCATGTTGATATGAGTAGATTGCTTCTATGATTTGCTGATTGAGTTGACTTGAGAATTTCCTGATTAAATCTTTTGTGAAAGAAATTTGAACCATGTGAGTTTTGGGCTGAATGTTAAGGATGGACCACCATGTGTCATACCTTTTTTTTTTGTGTGATTTGCCCATGTTTTGTTGATACTCTAATAGTTAGCTTGATTCTGTGTTGTGCAACTGATTTGAATATGCATGATTTGATATGATTGAGGCATTACTTGTTTTAGCTACTTGGCCAAATAAACTTGTCCTAACATTAATCCATTGGAACCCCTTTTGAGCCTTAAGCCTATTTTTCTTGTTTCCAGTCATTGTCAAATGTGAAAAGAAGAAAAATCATATGTTCCTTACCTTAGGAAAGAAGAAGGAGTAATGGATTCTGTTAGAAGTAAAGTGATGAATAAGTGTGTGGGTGAGTACCTCACCCACAAAACAATAAAAAGGGTAAAAAGGAAGATGAAAAGTTCAAGTTTAAAAAAAAACAAGAATAAAATATCTTCCTTAAAAGAGCAAGAAATAGAGTTGTTTTTGAAATCAAGTGTCATTACTCTTTCTATATCAATTTCAAAAGCCCAGAAATTCCAAGAAAATTTCCTACCTTTGCCTTGGCCTCAATAAAACCTTAAAAAGCCCTCATGATCAATAATTGCATGTTTTCTGAAGTATGTGAATGTTAGAATCTTGCTAAATATCAAGGGTGTCTACTTTCATGGGTATTTTGAGTGTAAACACAAGCCAAAAACATTTGAGAGAGTTGGAGAGGAATAAATACATTTTGACTTGAGTGTTATCTTTCATATTTAATTTTCTTGGGAATTCAAAAAAGTCAACGTATGTGTGAAGAATAGAGTGATTTCAATTGCATGTCCATGACAAAGTAATGTTTAGATGATTGATCTATGTCTAGTGCTACTCATTCTTTTGATCCAAATGCAAATATGAAATAAAATGATTCAGAACAAAGTCTTGGAGTTAATCTATTTTGCCCAGGAGTGCAAACGGATAAGTGTGGGGGTGTGATGAGTGCATATTTATGCTTTAAAATTCAAATTTTTGATGGGATAATTGTGCCTAAATGGTTTATTTAAGTGAATTTGTGATGATTGGAATTGTTGGGTTTGGGAAATAAAGAAACGTAAAAAGTGAATTTTAGTGCATAAATTGTTATTGGATGTTCTAATGTTTATTTGTGCAGCTGAGAATATAAGTTTTATTGGTCCAAATGGCAATTCAAGGCCTAAAATCAGATTTTATGTGGAAAATTCAGAAGGGACTAAAGTGCAAATAGAGGAAATTTCAGCGTATTTGTGCAATTTTGGAAAGTCAGAAAATCTAAAAGATAAAATTCAGTTGTTGAATTTAATTTGGGAATATCAACAGAAAATATATTCCAAATAATTTTATCATTATCTAAATATTTTAGTTATTTGGAAGATATAAGATAATTGAGTTAATATCTATCAAATATTCTTTAAAACTGATTTAATCTAATGAATATTTGAAAGATATAATATATCAACAGAAAATATCTTATCAACAAACTATTCAAAGTCCAAGCCCAATCAAGCCTATATAAAGAGACCCAAGGGAGGCAGAAAAAGGGGGACTTCACTTCATTCATTCTCTCATACTCCTCTCACTTTTCTTTCATCTTGTATTCAACTCCATTCATGGAGAGCTAAGCATCTAGAGCTATTCTGCTGTAATTCGAAGACGGATTCTGAGGTTATGTTCAGTTATTGCAATTGTTTACTTTGATTATTGATTTAAGTTGTTCTCTCTATGTCTTTCATCTCTCTATCTTGTTAAAAGTACAGATTTTTGCATCATAATGTGTTTGAATCTACATGCATATTGATTATATGAGTTCTAGGGTTTCTAGGTTTAATTGAGAATTTACTTTGATTAAATTTAGCCTATGTAATCATAATTGTTTTTAAGTTTATTATTTGTTCTTTGATTAAATTTAGCCTATTTAGCCTATTTAATCATAATTTGATAGTTGTCGTTGAAGCTATCAAATTAATACTACTTTTCAAGGCAACTTCAGTATTGCCAAGTAGTATTCAAGAAGGTAGATAGGGCTAAAGTAACCCTGAGTCGTCTCCCAACGAACACGGAAGTGCTTTTGAATATCTGACTCTTATGCTATGTAATGCTTATGAATAAAAATGATGTTTGGAGAATGTTTAAAGAACAAATAATAAACTTAAAAACAATTATGATTAAATAGGCTAATTCCACTGCTTTTCCAAGATAGATTCGTCATCGGTTATTCACGGATAATTGTTCAATTAATTATTGTTTAAGTTTCAAATTAATTAAAGTACATTCTCAATTAATTTGAGGGCGATCATGCATTTAACCAAAGTAAATTCTCAATCAAATGCAAAACCTTTCTAGATTATTCACAATAAATTCAACCAAAGTACATTCTCAATCAAATTCTATTATGTTCAACCAAAGTAAATTCTCAATTGATTATAGGTTAAATTATTACTACCAACCAAAGTACATTCTCAATTGATAATAAAAACCATTTAATCATATGAAAGTTCCTAAATTTAATCAAAGTAAATTCTCAATTAAACCTAGAAACCCTATAACTCATATAATCAATATGCATGTAGATTCAAACACATTATGATGCAAAAATCTTTACTTTTAACAAGATAGAGAGATGAAAAACATAGAGAGAACAACTTAAATCAATAATCAAAGTAAACAATTGCATTAACTGAACGTAACCTCAGAATCCGTCTTGGAATTACAGCAGAATAGCCCGAGATGCTTAGCTCTCCATGAATGGAGTTGAATACAAGATGAAAGAAAAGTGAGAGGAGTATGAGAGAATGAATGAATTGAAGTCCCCTAGGTCTCTTTATATAGGCTTGATTGGGCTTGGACTCTGAATATTCAGTTGATAGAATCTTTTATCTTATATCTTCCAAATAACTAAAAGATTTGAATAATTATAACATTATTTGGAAGATATTTTCTGTTGATATTCATAAATTCAACAACTGAATTTTATTTTTTTATCTTTTCTGATTTTCCAAAATTGCACAAATACCCTGAAATTGTCTCTATCTGCACTTTAGCCCCTTATGAATTTCCCAAAATTGCAACTGAACCCCTTAGTTGACCAGAATTAATTCTGTTTGACCAGTTTTTCGCAGCCAATGGGAGACTGACACGTGTCAGCCCCTTTCCCACCCAAAATTAGGGTTTCAGATTGGGGAAAGGGAGGGAGAGCTGTGGTTTTTCTGAGTGTGTTGTTTGCAGGTGCTGTCGATGGTGGGAAGGAGCGGTTTCGCGGTTGATGGCGAGGAAGATGAAGATCGTGGCGGCCTGATGAAGAACTTGCGATGAGGGAGGGGGAGTACGCGACGACTTTACGGCGGAATGGAGATGGAGGTGTTCAACGTTGATGGAGACGCGATTGGGTTCCAAGAATGGAGAAGATGAAGATGGTAAAGATGCGAAACCATGGTGGTGATGGCGAGACTGAGGTGGTGGGTACAGTGCTCCGGCGATGGTGCGGCATGGTTGAGGTGCTGTGTGGCGGGAGTGGTGGTCCGTTGATGGTTGCGATCTGCGGCGCTGGGCTTCATGATCTGGCGGTGCGACATGGTGTTTGCCTCTCGCGAGGAAGAAGAACATGACGGCGAGGGAAAAACCGCCATGGTTGAGGCGCTGTGGTGGCGTCTCCGTTAATGGCGCGATGAAGGTGGATGTTGCGGTGGCTTCACGGCGGCATGGAGATGGTGGTGGAGCGGTGCGGTTGATGTGGCTTTGGGCTTGCGGCGGCGGCACGACAGTGGCTGTCCGGTGCGGAGCGGCAAGGCGGGAAGGGTGGTCTGTTGATGCGCCGGCGAGAAAGGAGGGGATGAACGATGGTCGTGGGAGCGACTTGCGGCAGTGGCAGGAGCGGCGGAAGCAGAACGGCGGCTGACGGCTAGGGTTTCTGTGGAGAAGGTGGAAGATGATGCTCATAGGTTAGGGCTGACGTGGCAGAACATGGTTGGCTAGATCTGTGTGGGAAGGATTTGGACACGTGGCATGATTTGGTGGAGTCTAGCTTAGGAGGGGTATGGGTAGGGAAATTTAGGAGGTAATTTAGAATAGGGTTACTGTTTGGCTTAGTATTGGGCCTGTTTAAGAGAAGAGGGGTGTATGTAAGGAAATTGGGAGGTTGAAGGGTAAAAGTTGTTTGTTTGGCCCATCTGTACATTATTTTCCAAATAAAATCTGATTTTGGGCCTTGAATTGCCATTTGGACCAATAAAACTTATAATTTCAGCTGCACAAATAAACGTAAGAACATCCAAGAATATTTTATGCGCTAAAACTCACTTTTTACGTCTCTTTAATTCTCAAACACAACAATTCCAATCATCACAAATTCACTTAAAATCAATCATTTAAGCACAATTGTTCTATCAAAAATTTAATTTTAAACCATAAATGTGGGCATAAATATGCACTCATCAATAGGCGATTTAAAAACCCTATTTTTTACTAGTGAGCTTTTGGTATACGAGAGCATATGTTGCAGATGCTCGAGATGCAAGATAGAAATGCGAGAGTGGGAAAAAGACTTATGTTATTTAAAGTTTTTGGGTTATAAATGCCAAAGGCAATGTAATTGGAGTTACTTTATTTCGTTTTTATTATACTAATTTCGATATTATATAAGTGAATTTCCACACAATGGTATTATGATTATAAAAATTTTAAATTTTCCTCTTAATCGAGGTATCCTAAAAATCGGGATGTTACAATTTTCGTACAAAAATTTCAAATTGTTCTTTTAGTTTTTTTTCTCTCAATTTGTCTCTATTTTAAAAAATGTGATGTAATTTGGTCACTTCTATTATTCTATTAATAATGTACTAATAACATTAAAGATGTGTCATATGTCACTTCATAATTATTTTTATTTTTTAATTTTTTTAATTTGTTTAAAACTTTTGTACTAAAAAGTATTTCACTGTGTCAAGTCAGCGTCGTGCCATGTGACAATGACAAGTTGATGTGTGATGAATCATTATTTTCTTCACTTCACTTAGTTTACTGTACTAAAATGAATCAGGGAGTTGTGCTTAATTGTCCAGTATTTTCCCGTTTTTACTGATTGTGCTTAATTTGATCAGAAATTCTTATTTTACTTAATTTGAATTATCTGAGAATAATTATTTACATTAGTGAATGCAGGGAAAATTCTGTAAATATTTTAGAACATTAGGAAGAATATTTATTTACACACTGTGTTATCTAGTCGAAGCCGTACTGCATTGAATTAATCTGTGTATTGATCCGTATAATGAAATATTTTTCTTGAGTTTGTAAAAGCAAAATAGGCTTGGCATCATTACACCTCACGGCAACTCTTTGGATTCAAATGAAGAATTTTGCAAAACATTTAGCCTAAGTTGGAATGAAAGAGAAGAGACCACCAAGTTCCAAGTGCAGCCCACTGTTTTATGAATTGTTTTGGAAAAGAATAGCATTGTCTTATGTATACAATTCACATTACAAATTAAATGAGGGAATGAGGGAAGTGACCATACTTGAAAGTCTCGGCCATACACATACCACCTTTGGAAAATTCAACATACAATTGAGAAAAGGTAGAATGAGCTAAATCCAAGAACAAAGTCATCCCGTGAAACACCAATTGGAGAGCTAAATCCAAGCACAGGGGATTAATTGAAGAAAAATGAAAAAGGCTAACTACTAGGTGGTGGATCAGTCGCTACTCTATGGCACAAAGAGACAACACACATGCTGATTTTTGGGGTCTCTTAAAACCTCCTTCCTCTCGGCAATTTAGATGGGGAGCTTCTTTTCTTCTTTTTCACGTGAGACAGCAAGAGTATTATGGAGATCATGGCATGATGAAGGAAGAATGGTGATGGTGTGAGATGATACGTCCAAGAGAGCTAGAGGAGGGAAGCAAAACTGTATTTGATTCTTGAACACTACTGGAAGAAGACACAAGATCAAGAGGCAGCTAGTTTGTTTCTTTTACTTTGCTTTGTTTCTTTGTACTTTGAATGTTTTTCCTTGAGAGAATTGGAAACATGTTCATGATGAATGAACAACTGATGTTTATTCCCTTCCTTGAATTGTGATTGCATCTTCCATTTGATTTTCTGCATCTTGATATAAACTCTTCTATCCTTCTGTAACTTTGGTGAAAGAAGTTCTTGGTCTTGTGTTGAATCACGTTTTAGAAGTAGTAGAAAGTGAGGAGTTGAATTACCTTTCATAGTAGTAGGCTTCCTTCACATAAGAAAAGAAAAAAAAAATATATTTGTTTACTTGGAGAATGAAATTCTCGGTGTAGAGAAGAAGTGAAACCATGTGCTTGTTTGTTTTTGACGTGGTGAGGAAGAGAAGAACTTTGTTTGTTTGAGAAAAGGGAGAAGTGAATTTATTTAGCTTGTGTATATGGTGATGAGGTTCTAAATTTAGCAAATTTACATTTCATTTTGCTTTAAGGAAGTGTCACGGTCTTACTTGTTTTCTTCTTCCAATCAAAATGCTTGGTCATCTTTGCTTGCTTTTAGATAATGCCGTGTTATTAAATCTTTGCAGTAGCCCCTTCCACTCTTTTCACTTTGTTTTGTTTTGTTTAAAATGAAAAGAAACGTAAATCCATCATGCAGCACCAGTCTTGCTTTCTTTTGGAATAAGATGGTGATTATTATGGGAAGAAGTTAAGAGCTGGTTTCATAAAAAAAAAAGAGACAAAAGTTTTCAATAATTACGTTTTTAATTCTCAAGAAATGAATCTCAATGTTTCTTAAATTTAGCTTAATGGTTCCTTATGTGTTCATTGCTATATGAGGTGTTTATCACGTTCAAAGGCTACTGGATTATGCATTATTTTAGTTGTATGTATTGAATTTTAATAGATTTAATGGTTAATGATGGAAGAAGATAATTAACTCTTTTGGAAAAGAAAAGTGTGTGCACGTGAATGTGGGGCTGCACGGTGATGGACCACTTGCAAGAAAGTTTTACTTTTATTTAGTTAAACATTGAATGAAGATGGTGCAGATGTGGTGTCACGGTTTGAGTAGAACACAGTGATAGCTTTCATTTCAAATGGTTTTGGAAAATAAATGGAGTGATTAAAATAAGATAGTTGTTGGAAGTGCAAACAATTATTTTAATCTACTTTGGTTCCAACTCATGAATTGTTACGGCAAAAGAGAAGCCAAGGGAAGCTTTCAACTTAATTTTCTTTGGATGAAACACATGATTTGTCACGGCAAGGATTTTTTTAAAAGCATTTACAATTTCAATTCCTTTTGGTAGATGAATGTGTCATGGTAGAAAAGTTTTATTTTCTTTTATTCCTTTTGTCTTAAAATATTTTATATCACATGTTGGAATGATTTCTTGTATTTTTGTTTGTTGTATGTTGCTGATGTAATTTTAATTCTGTTTCCATATTTGAATTTTACTGTTTTCTGTATTTACTGCTTTACTGTATTTTTATTTTCTGTATTTTCGTTTTCTGTATACTGTATTTTTCTGTACTGCAGTTTTTCTGTTTCTGTATTTACTGTTGTGCTGTAAGTATTTATTGCTGTAATTTATTTTCTGTTTCTACTGTTTTCTGTATTTATTATTTACTGTATTTTCATTTTCTGTATTTTTGTTATTTTGTATTTAGTTTTCTGTTCCAGATTTATTTTTACTGTTTTACGTTACTGTATTTTCGTTTTCACTGTAGCAATTTCGTTTTTTTTTTTACTGTTTAATTTCGTTTTACTGTTTTAGTTTCAGTTTTACCATTTTAGTTTTATATTTACGATTTGTTTTTACTGATGCTTTTATTTTTGCGTTTAATGTTTTACGTTTTATGCATGTTTAATGTTCCCGCGTTTATTTTATTTTGACTATATTTTACCGTTTAAGTTTTTACTATTTTAAAATTTACGTTACTGTTTTGAATTTTATTTCAACATTTTTAATTCAGTTTTATTTAATTTCCATTTTAATTTAATTTTTTTCCGCATAAAAACAAAAATACCATAAACCCCCCCCCCCCTTACGTGTTGACCTGAAGCTGAACCACACTTGGTCCTTGTGAGACGACCTAGGAGTCACTTCCTAGCACTGTACTGCATTCTTACTTGCACATCAAATTTGATCGGCCGCGACAGCTGCATCAAATTTTGGCGCCGTTGCCGGGGACCAACGGTTCAGTTTTGAGTCTTGTGTCTGTGTTGTGTGATTTGTGTATGTGTTTGTGATAGTGTTGTTTTGCTACCTTGTGTTTATTTCTGTGGTTTGAATTTTCTGTGCTATTGTTTCATGATTACAGGGTGTCGTGATTTAGTGCATGACTAGAGGAAATCCTGGATTCATACCACCCTTTGATCCTGAGATTGATAGGACTTTTCATAGCTTAATTAGGCATTCTAGGAATTTGTCTTTAGAGTCTGTTTTTGAACCTGTTCCATTAGATATTGTGCATCCTACTGTTGAGTACTCTGTGCATACTGCATCTACTGCATCTGTACTTGATTCTGATTCTGTTGTTTTCACACTGAGAACAATATGGCACAACCTCCACCTCGCGAGAGGACTTTTAGGGAGATGGCTGCACCTGATTTCGATATTGAAAGCTTGTGCATCCAATATCCTGATGAGGACGTTCCGTATGTTCTCAAGACTGGACTGATCCATTTGTTGCCCAAGTTTCATGGTCTTGCAGGTGCGAGTCCACATAAGCATTTGAAGGAATTCCTGGTTGTTTGTTCCAGTATGAAACCGCACAATGTTCCTGAAGAGCACGTCTTCTTGAAGGCATTCCCTCATTCATTGGAAAATGTTGCTAAGGATTGGTTGTATAGTTTAGCGCCGAGATCCATTGCTAGCTGGGATGATCTGAAGAGGCTGTTCTTGGAGAAATTTTTCCCAGCATCCCGGACCACAGCTATCAGGAAAGACATAACTGGGATTAGACAGCTTAGTGGAGAGAACCTGTACGAATATTGGGAGAGATTCAAGACACTTTGTGCTAGCTGCCCCCACCATCAGATACCTGAACAACTCCTTATTCAGTATTTCTACGAGGGTTTGAACAACATGGATCGAGGTATGATCGATGCTGCCTGTGGTGGAGCTCTTGGAGACATCACACCTGCTGAGGCCAGACCATTGATTGAGAAGATGGCCTCCAACTCCCAGCAGTTTAGCAACAGGAATGATGCCATTGTGGTGAAGGGCGTACAAGATATTGCCCAGTCTTTATCAGCTGTTGAAAGCAAGTTAGAAGGCCAGATTAACTCTCTTGCGAAGATGGTGACACAGTTGACTACCAACCAGAGATCGACATCTCAATCTGCATCTGTTGCACGACTATGTGCTATTTGTCCTTCCAGTGACCACTACACAGATGCATGTCCTTCTTTGCAACATCCTGCTGCCTCTGATGTGCCTCAGGCTTATACTACAAACATCTACAACAACAGGCAGCCACAACAGCAAAATCATGACTTGTCCAGCAACAGGTACAACCCAGGGTGGAGGAATCACCCCAATCTTAGATGGAACAATGCGCCACAGCAACAGCAGCAGGCGCCACCTTTTCAGAATGCTGGAACACCTAACAGATATGTGCCTCCACCCATGCAACAACACCAAAGGCAACAACAACAGCAACAGCAAGAGGCACCTGCCCAACCAGCTGCCCAACCTTCCACTTCGTCTGAACCTTCATTGGAAGAGTTAGTGAGACAGATGACTGTGCAAAACCTGCAGTTTCAGAAAGATAACATGCAGTTTCAGAAAGACAACATGCAATTTCAGCAGGAGACTAGAGCGTCCATACAGAGCCTCACTAACCAGATAGGTCAGATGGCCACTCAGATAAACCAGGCGCAGTCTCAAAATTCTAGTAAGTTACCATCGCAGACTGTGCAGAATCCAAGAAATGTGAGTGCCATAACCCTCAGATCAGGGAAGCAGATTGTTGTACCTTCAGAGCCCGCCTCTATACCGACACCCGTGCCTGCTACTTCTCACAAAAAGGAGGACCAAGCTGGTCCAAGCAGGACATTTGAGGCAGGTGAATCTTCTTCTCCTGTCGGTGGTTCTTCTTCAGGAGGATCTCCTCCCTTAACCACCACTACTGCTGCCACACCATCTCCATTGATTGACCGACCTATCCCTCTTCCATTCCCTTCACGAGCACTTCCTAGCAAAAAGATGGAAGAGGTAGATAAAGAAATTCTGGAGACCTTCAGGAAGGTGGAGGTGAACATACCTCTACTTGATGCAATCAAGCAGATACCAAAGTATGCAAAATTCTTGAAGGAGCTGTGCACACACAAGAGGAAGATGAAGGGAAATGAAAGGATTAGCATGGGAAGAAATGTATCTGCACTTATTGGTAAGTCGGTCCCGCACATTCCTGAAAAGTGCAAAGATCCAGGTATATTTTGCATTCCTTGTGTGATTGGAAATAATAAATTTGAGAATGCCATGCTTGATTTGGGTGCTTCTGTTAATGTCATGCCTTTGTCTATATATGAATCTTTATCTCTTGGTCCTTTGCAAACCACGGGCGTGGTCATTCAGTTGGCTAATAGGAGTGTTACCCACCCAACAGGTTTCATAGAAGATGTCTTGGTAAGGGTTGGTGAATTGATTTTTCCTGCTGATTTTTATGTTTTGGAAATGGAGGAGGGATTCTCTCATGGATCCGCTCCCATTATCTTAGGCAGGCCATTCTTGAAAACTGCCCGAACTAAGATTGATGTATATGCTGGAACTTTGTCTATGGAATTTGCTGATATTGTTGTTCATTTTAATATCTTTGATGCAATGAAATTTCCAGCTGAGGACCATTCTCTGTTTAGGATTGATACATTGAATGACATTATTGATGAATTTGTTGTTGACAACTTTAATTCTGTGCATGAGAGGAACCATTCTTTTCTATCTTCTTTGCATTCATGTATTGAATCTGGATTCGAATCAGGTTTTGAGAATGATGTTGATAATGTTATGGATTTTGATGAGGATTGTGATGTCCAGGATATTGATGCTATGAATGATATTGATGATGTTGTTGACATATCTGAGATGGATATTGATTTTGATTGTGATGAGATGAGTGTTCTGCCTTTACCTGTACACTCTTTAGAGTCAGAATGCATTAACAATGTTGCAGGAAGTACACTTGAATCTGACTTGCAGGCACCCACTCTTGAGCTGAAACAGTTACCAGATAACCTCAAGTACGTGTACTTGGAGGATGATGAAAAGAAACCGGTGATCATTTCTACCTCCCTTGATTCTGTTCAAGAGGAGAAGTTGCTTGGTATACTGAGGAACAACAAGAAGGCCATTGGTTGGAGTTTGGCTGACATACCTGGTATTAGTCCATCCACATGCATGCATAGAATTCTTTTGGAAGAAGGGGCAAAGCCAGTGAGACAGCCACAAAGAAGGCAAAACCCCGTGATCATGGAAGTCATCAAGAAGGAGGTGACCAAGCTTTTGCAAGCAGGAATCATCTATCCTATTTCAGACAGTCAGTGGGTGAGCCCCATCCATGTCGTACCCAAGAAAACTGGCCTCACCGTGGTGAAGAATGAGAGGGATGAGCTTATCCCAACTAGAGTGCAGAACAGCTGGAGAGTCTGCATTGACTATAGGAGGCTCAACCAAGCAACCAGGAAAGATCATTTTCCCCTGCCATTCATTGATCAGATGCTGGAGCGCCTGGCAGGTAAATCTCATTATTGTTTTCTTGATGGTTTTTCTGGATATTTTCAGATCAATATTGCTCCTGAGGATCAAGAGAAAACCACATTCACCTGCCCCTTTGGCACTTTTGCCTATCGGAGGATGCCCTTTGGTCTATGCAACGCTCCTGGTACCTTTCAACGGTGCATGCTTAGCATTTTTAGTGACTTTCTTGAGAGTTGTATAGAGGTGTTTATGGATGATTTTACTGTGTATGGATCTTCTTTTGATGTATGTTTAGACAGTTTGGAAAAAGTCTTGAAAAGATGCATAGAAACAAACCTTGTTCTCAATTTTGAGAAATGTCACTTTATGGTTGAACAAGGTTTGGTTTTAGGGCATATCATTTCTGAAAAGGGAATAGAGGTAGATCCTGCTAAGATATCTGTGATTTCACAGTTGCCTTACCCCTCTTGCGTGCGAGAGGTGCGATCTTTCCTTGGACATGCAGGTTTCTACAGGCGCTTCATCAAAGATTTCAGCAAGAAGGTGCTTCCCTTGTCCAGACTACTGCAGAAGGATGTTGACTTTGTTTGTGATGAAAAATGCAAGCAGGCTTTTGATTGCCTCAAGGAAGCTTTGACTACCACCCCTATCATTCAGGCACCAGATTGGACAGCCCCATTTGAGCTCATGTGTGATGCATCTAATTATGCATTGGGGGCTGTCTTGATACAAAACATTGACAAGCTGCCGAGAGTGATTTACTATGCTTCACGCACTTTGGATGCTGCCCAAGCAAACTATACCACCACTGAAAAAGAGTTGTTGGCAATTGTTTTTGCCCTTGATAAGTTTAGGTCATATTTGTTTGGATCACCTGTTATTGTGTATACTGACCATGCAGCTCTTAAGTTTCTGTTGAAAAAGACTGAGTCAAAGCCTAGATTGATCAGGTGGATGCTACTGCTCCAGGAGTTTGACTTGCAGATTAAGGACCGGAGTGGAGCACAGAATCTAGTTGCGGACCACCTTAGCAGGATTGAGAGAGCTGGGAATGAAGTTGATGTGCTGCCCATCCAGGATGACTTTCCTGATGAGAGTTTGTTGATGATTTCTTCTTCTCACCCGACTCCTTGGTTTGCACACATTGTAAATTATTTGGTTGCTTCTATTTTTCCTCCCTTAGCATCACGTGCTCAGATTGCTAAAATTAAGAGTGATGCTAAGTATTATGTTTGGGATGACCCATATCTGTGGAAGTTGTGCAGTGACCAGGTTACTAGGAGATGCATTCCAGACCATGAGATTGACTCGGTCCTGCAGTTTTGTCATGCCTCCTCACCTGGTGGTCATCTGGGGATACAAAGAACAGCTCGTAGGGTGCTTGATTGTGGGTTCTATTGGCCTTCCATCTTCAAGGATGCAGAGAAGATTTGTAGCACTTGTGAGCCTTGTCAGAAATCAGGAGGACAAATTTCACAGAGACAAGAGATGCCTCAACAGCCTATGCTATTCTGTGAGGTGTTTGATGTCTGGGGTATAGATTTCATGGGTCCTTTTCCTGTTTCTTTTGGTTTTTCCTATATTCTCCTTGCTGTGGATTATGTTTCAAAATGGGTGGAAGCTAAAGCCACCAGAACTAATGATGCTCGGGTTGTTGTGGATTTTGTTAGATCTCACCTCTTTTGCAGGTTTGGAGTGCCTAGAGCAATTGTTAGTGATCAGGGAACCCATTTTTGCAACAGATCCATGCAAGCTTTACTCAAGAAATATGGGGTGACGCACAGAGTTTCTACACCTTACCACCCCCAAACAAATGGGCAGGCTGAGATCTCCAACAGGGAGATTAAGAGGATTTTGGAAAAGATTGTCCAGCCCAACAGGAAAGATTGGAGTAGTAGATTGGACGATGCTCTTTGGGCCCACAGGACTGCATACAAAGCACCGATTGGGATGTCTCCGTACAGGGTTGTCTTCGGAAAGGCATGTCATCTACCAGTTGAAATTGAGCATCGGGCATATTGGGCTGTGAAGACATGCAACTTCTCTATGGACCAAGCTGGAGAGGAAAGGAAGTTGCAAATAAATGAATTGGATGAAATCAGATTGGAAGCCTATGAGAACTCGAAGTTCTACAAGGAAAGAACCAAGAGGTTCCATGATAACTCCATTGTTAGAAAGGACTTCGAGGTTGGCCAACAGGTTTTATTGTATAACTCTAGACTCGGCCTCATGGGTGGTTAGTTGAGATCAAAGTGGACTGGACCCTTTGTTGTGACTAATGTTTATCCTTATGGTGCAGTAGAAATCTAGGGTCCATCTGCAGCTAAAAGCTTCAAGGTGAACGGGCATAGACTGAAGCCCTTCCTCAGCAATCCTTCTCTGTTGGATGCAGTGGTGGAGGAGACGTCTTTGGTCTACCCCACCTACCCTCCCACCTGACTCAGGGAGTTTCTTCTCTCCTTCCCTCCTCACTTTTGTTGCACTTTGTCGATATCTGATGACTATTCTGATTGTTTTGATCTGCTGAATGTGACACACTGAGGACATTGTGTCGTTTAAGTGTGGTCTATTAGGGGAGGTTGTTTCTTTGTTTATGTTTCGATTTTGTGTATTTTGTGGTGTCTTATGTACAGTTTTGCATGATTTTCGTGAATTCTGGACTATGATTAGGTTGTCAGTTTTCCTGCACTTCATTGATACTCTAAACTATTGAATTCCTTGCTTTACTTTGCTTGGGAGATAATCATGATATTTGAGAGTTGAATTGATGGTGACCATATTACCTGTGTGAGATTTGAGCCATTTGATGATCTTTCTTGTGTGTGATATATGCCTTGATTGCTTGCACATATGTCTTGGCTTCACTCTTTGAATTGATTCTTGACTAATACGCATGTTTGAAAGGGATAAAGGCATTTTGTTGTTGAGCCTCTAAGCCAGATAAGCCTACCCTGTTTTGATCCATTGATACCCTTTTGAGCCTATGTTTTTCCCCATTTCTTTGTTTTGAAGCTCATACACTAGCCCTATGTGAAAAACCATTATTACCTGAACCTTAGGGAATTTTGTAGCTTTGGAATTGTTTTGGGAATAAGTGTGGTCTCCTGGGAATTTCAGATGAATTGGCTAGTGAGTTCTCTTCATATCTTGTTTCTGTTTGTAAATATGTGGTGCATCTTGTCTCTTGAAATTGTGTGTTGAACAGAGTAAAGAAAAAAGACAGGATGAAGAAAAAAAATGATGAAAAAAAAAAAAAAATCAGAAAAACAGAAAAAAATTGTGAACAACGGTGAATAATGGAGTTAACTAGAGGATGGAATTAGAGGCTGTAGGTGAGTTTGAATGTGTTTATACTTGTTCCCCATTGCTCATCTATCCCTTATGGTTTATAGCTTTTCATCCAGATATATCCTCCCTTGTCCTTGACCCCATTATGACCATAAAAAGACCTTTTGATTTGAACATGCGTATCTGTTTGAGTGTTGATATTAGAGGCTTGCCAAGCCTATTTGTGTTTGCTTTCTTGAGTTCATTGAGTGACATTGATTTACCTTAAACACTTGAGAGAAACACTGATTGTGTACATCTGTGAGGCTCTGTTGCTGTCGATTCATCTCTTGAACTGATTGATTGTTTTCCTTGTACTGAACTGTTTGGATGATTCTTTGAGTATTTGCTTTCATTGATTTTGTGTAGGATTCTGCCTGTACCTTTTACTGTCCAGATTTTGTGGGAATTGTGAAAGTGTGTTTCTGTTTTGGAGTTTGTGCTGTCTGTCAAGTCTGTGTCACTTTTCTAATGTTTGAACTGCTCCCTGGTTTTGTGTCTTAAGTTTGCCCAGGAGTGCAAACGACTAAGTGTGGTCTATTTTGATGAATCATTATTTTCTTCACTTCACTTAGTTTACTGTACTAAAATTAATCAGGGAGTTGTGCTTAATTGTCCAGTATTTTCCCGTTTTTACTGATTGTGCTTAATTTGATCAGAAATTCTTATTTTACTTAATTTGAATTATCTGAGAATAATTATTTACATTAGTGAATGCAGGGAAAATTCTGTAAATATTTTAGAACATTAGGAAGAATATTTATTTACACACTGTGTTATCTAGTCGAAGCCGTACTGCATTGAATTAATCTGTGTATTGATCCGTATAATGAAATATTTTTCTTGAGTTTGTAAAAGCAAAATAGGCTTGGCATCATTACACCTCACGGCAACTCTTTGGATTCAAATGAAGAATTTTGCAAAACATTTAGCCTAAGTTGGAATGAAAGAGAAGAGACCACCAAGTTCCAAGTGCAGCCCACTGTTTTATGAATTGTTTTGGAAAAGAATAGCATTGTCTTATGTATACAATTCACATTACAAATTAAATGAGGGAATGAGGGAAGTGACCATACTTGAAAGTCTCGGCCATACACATACCACCTTTGGAAAATTCAACATACAATTGAGAAAAGGTAGAATGAGCTAAATCCAAGAACAAAGTCATCCCGTGAAACACCAATTGGAGAGCTAAATCCAAGCACAGGGGATTAATTGAAGAAAAATGAAAAAGGCTAACTACTAGGTGGTGGATCAGTCGCTACTCTATGGCACAAAGAGACAACACACATGCTGATTTTTGGGGTCTCTTAAAACCTCCTTCCTCTCGGCAATTTAGATGGGGAGCTTCTTTTCTTCTTTTTCACGTGAGACAGCAAGAGTATTATGGAGATCATGGCATGATGAAGGAAGAATGGTGATGGTGTGAGATGATACGTCCAAGAGAGCTAGAGGAGGGAAGCAAAACTGTATTTGATTCTTGAACACTACTGGAAGAAGACACAAGATCAAGAGGCAGCTAGTTTGTTTCTTTTACTTTGCTTTGTTTCTTTGTACTTTGAATGTTTTTCCTTGAGAGAACTGGAAACATGTTCATGATGAATGAACAACTGATGTTTATTCCCTTCCTTGAATTGTGATTGCATCTTCCATTTGATTTTCTGCATCTTGATATAAACTCTTCTATCCTTCTGTAACTTTGGTGAAAGAAGTTCTTGGTCTTGTGTTGAATCACGTTTTAGAAGTAGTAGAAAGTGAGGAGTTGAATTACCTTTCATAGTAGTAGGCTTCCTTCACATAAGAAAAGAAAAAAAAATATATTTGTTTACTTGGAGAATGAAATTCTCGGTGTAGAGAAGAAGTGAAACCATGTGCTTGTTTGTTTTTGACGTGGTGAGGAAGAGAAGAACTTTGTTTGTTTGAGAAAAGGGAGAAGTGAATTTATTTAGCTTGTGTATATGGTGATGAGGTTCTAAATTTAGCAAATTTACATTTCATTTTGCTTTAAGGAAGTGTCACGGTCTTACTTGTTTTCTTCTTCCAATCAAAATGCTTGGTCATCTTTGCTTGCTTTTAGATAATGCCGTGTTATTAAATCTTTGCAGTAGCCCCTTCCACTCTTTTCACTTTGTTTTGTTTTGTTTAAAATGAAAAGAAACGTAAATCCATCATGCAGCACCAGTCTTGCTTTCTTTTGGAATAAGATGGTGATTATTATGGGAAGAAGTTAAGAGCTGGTTTCATAAAAAAAAAAGAGACAAAAGTTTTCAATAATTACGTTTTTAATTCTCAAGAAATGAATCTCAATGTTTCTTAAATTTAGCTTAATGGTTCCTTATGTGTTCAGTGCTATATGAGGTGTTTATCACGTTCAAAGGCTACTGGATTATGCATTATTTTAGTTGTATGTATTGAATTTTAATAGATTTAATGGTTAATGATGGAAGAAGATAATTAACTCTTTTGGAAAAGAAAAGTGTGTGCACGTGAATGTGGGGCTGCACGGTGATGGACCACTTGCAAGAAAGTTTTACTTTTATTTAGTTAAACATTGAATGAAGATGGTGCAGATGTGGTGTCACGGTTTGAGTAGAACACAGTGATAGCTTTCATTTCAAATGGTTTTGGAAAATAAATGGAGTGATTAAAATAAGATAGTTGTTGGAAGTGCAAACAATTATTTTAATCTACTTTGGTTCCAACTCATGAATTGTTACGGCAAAAGAGAAGCCAAGGGAAGCTTTCAACTTAATTTTCTTTGGATGAAACACATGATTTGTCACGGCAAGGATTTTTTTAAAAGCATTTACAATTTCAATTCCTTTTGGTAGATGAATGTGTCATGGTAGAAAAGTTTTATTTTCTTTTATTCCTTGTCTTAAAATATTTTATATCACATGTTGGAATGATTTCTTGTATTTTTGTTTGTTGTATGTTGCTGATGTAATTTTAATTCTGTTTCCATATTTGAATTTTACTGTTTTCTGTATTTACTGCTTTACAGTATTTTTATTTTCTGTATTTTCGTTTTCTGTATACTGTATTTTTCTGTACTGCAGTTTTTCTGTTTCTGTATTTACTGTTGTGCTGTAAGTATTTATTGCTGTAATTTATTTTCTGTTTCTACTGTTTTCTGTATTTATTATTTACTGTATTTTCATTTTCTGTATTTTTGTTATTTTGTATTTAGTTTTCTGTTCCAGATTTATTTTTACTGTTTTACGTTACTGTATTTTCGTTTTCACTGTAGCAATTTCGTTTTTTTTTTTACTGTTTAATTTCGTTTTACTGTTTTAGTTTCAGTTTTACCATTTTAGTTTTATATTTACGATTTGTTTTTACTGATGCTTTTATTTTTGCGTTTAATGTTTTACGTTTTATGCATGTTTAATGTTCCCGCGTTTATTTTATTTTGACTATATTTTACCGTTTAAGTTTTTACTATTTTAAAATTTACGTTACTGTTTTGAATTTTATTTCAACATTTTTAATTCAGTTTTATTTAATTTCCATTTTAATTTAATTTTTTTCCGCATAAAAACAAAAATACCATAACCCCCCCCCCCTTACGTGTTGACCTGAAGCTGAACCACACTTGGTCCTTGTGAGACGACCTAGGAGTCACTTCCTAGCACTGTACTGCATTCTTACTTGCACATCAAATTTGATCGGCCGCGACAGCTGCATCAATGTGGTAATAACAAATGCCATGATGTTACTGTGAACACCAAATGAAATTGTCTTAATCTTAATTTACTCTTCATATTTTTTATTTTCTTTTATTTCATTATCAATTCTTTTTAAAATGAAATAATTTTATCCCTTTCTAAATTGAGACTAAATTTAATTTTCATATATAAATTTTATATTAATATTTTTATTAAATATTTCTATAATTATTTTTAAATCAATTCTAACATTTGTATAAAATTTATTAAATATTATAAGAATAGTTTCTTTTATAAATTTATATATAATTATTTAAATTTGACTTAATTTTAAATTAATCCATTTGAGACAAGATATAGATCCAATTGAGACAAGATAATACTAAGATTTCATCTGAGAATTTTGTACAAATATAGAAATCAAAGACATAATAAAACTTTTAACTTAACCAAAATAATTATACCCAGTCGTGCATAATACTGGAGTTATATTGCAAAAGAAACATATAAAGCAAAATAACAGTATAAATAACTACTACCATTTTTAATTCTTTTTAATTCTTCTTAGTGAACGAGATGATGAGTAAAAATTGGAAAAGTTAGGGTGGAAGAAACATAAAAAATGAAAATTCCAATTGTAAACCCGAGTGTTATGGGAGAGGGAAATTTGAAGTAAAATATTTGTATTGGATCAGTAACTAAAATCCACAAGTAAGTAAATCTTGTAGTACAATGATAGGATATAAGAACGGATATTTTCGATAATTGGTAATGATTTGAGAATCTAGACATATTAAGAATGAGGTAAAAAAGAAAAAAAAATTACCTCCTTTTTATGAATCAAAGCAAAAAGGTAAAGATTTTGTTTGGTTAAAAAAACCGAAACACTAAACTGAAAATAAAAAATGAAAAATAAAAATAAATTTAGATTTTGGACAATAGTTTTTTAAACAATATAATTATTTAATTTTAAAATGCTATGATAGCATTACACTAAATATCCAAAGTCATAAATTCTATTCATGGAGGAAACACTAGTGCAAAAAGGGGCATAGATGTCCGTTTTTTAGGCCTTTTAACGTCCGACCTCCAACGGACGTCTATTCGGGTGACGTCTATGTAGACGTCCGACCTGACACAACGGACGTCCATATAGACGTCCGACCTGACAGGACGGACGTCTATATGGACGTCCGCTGTGTCAACCCGGATGTCTATATAGACGTCCGCTGTGAACCTCTCGGACATCTATATACTACTGCAGAAAGGGCTTTATTAGACGGCTTATTTAGGGTTATTTAGGATTACAGGTTAGGGTTATTTAGGATTACGGGTTCGAACGTTTGTTTGTGCACTGCAACACGTCTGAAGAACAGATTCAAAATGAAAATGGAGGAGTAAACGATCTAAAAATGTAGGTCAAAAAACGCCGCCCAAGAACACGTAACAAACTGCACCAAAATACACTGAAAACGAATTTTAATCGGTCCAAATGAAAGATATGTCATCACTGAACAATTTAATCGGAACAAAAGTAAGATTAAATGGCCCAAAACGCATAAAAACCAACCTGGAAATGCAAGGCGCAGAGGGAAAGGTTCGCATAACTCCTCGCGGGTTCGCGTTTTGAAGTGTGCATCTTTATTTTAAAAGTCTTTTGAACGTCCGTTGTGGCGGGCGCCGGACGTCTATAATATAGTAGACGTCCGTCCCCCTCCAGGACGGACGTTCACGAGACTGAAAGGGTCGTACAACCCATCAGACTCATGAACGTCCGTCCTGGAGGGGGACGGACGTCCATATTTAATGGACGTCCGTCCCCCTCCAGGACGGACGTTCACGAGACTGAGGGTATATATGGACGTCCGTCCCCTTCCAGGACGGACGTTCAAGAGTCTGATGGGTTGTACGACCCTGTCAGTCTCGTGAACGTCCGTCCTGGAGGGGGACGGACGTCCATATATAATGGACGTACGTCCCCCTCCAGGACGGACGTTCACGAGCCTGAGGGGTTGTACGACCCTTTCAGTCTCGTGAACGTCCGTCCTGGAGGGGGACGGACGTCCATTATATATGGACGTCCGTCCCCCTCCAGGACGGACGTTCACGAGACTGACAGGGTCGTACAACCCATCAGACTCTTGAACGTCCGTCCTGGAGGGGGACGGACGTCCATATATAATGGACGTCCGTCCCCCTCCAGGACGGACGTTCACGAGCCTGAGGGGTTGTACGACCCTTTCAGTCTCGTGAACGTCCGTCCTGGAGGGGGACGGACGTCCATATATAATGGACGTCCGTTCCCCTCCAGGACGGACGTTCAAGAGGCTGACATCTCAGTCTCTTGAACGTCCGTCCTGGAGGGGGACGGACGTCTATTATATATGGACGTCCGTCCCCCTCCAGGACGGACGTTCAAGAGGCTGATGGGTTCACTACCTGTCAGCCTCTTGAACGTCCGTCCTGGAGGGGGACGGACGTCTACTATATTATAGACGTCCGGCTCCCTCTAGGACGGACGTCTCCACACTCAATTATTTATATTTATGCCACCGGTCAATTATTTACGTTGGAGTTTTCGTGGACGGACGTCTATGGAGTGACGTTAAAGGTCAATTCTGCACTAGTGAAATAAAACTATCATCTTTTTTTTTGTATGCTTTTGCACTATTTAGGCTTCAATTGTTTCTTAATCAAGGTTAATATAACTTTGGTTTTCGAGTGAATCGAAATCTATATGTTTGCAAACTTTACAAAAATATCATCGCATCATTTTTATGTTACAGTTTTGTGAAAACCAAAATATATTAAATGCATTAGAAATTTAATTTTGTACTAGTTTATCTTATTATTCAAGTTCATAGATACAAATTACTTATTATTAGTTAAAAATACTATTTTTAAAAATATGTAAATAATATATGTATGTAATTTATAATTTACCTAGGAGAAATATTTATATGTGAAGTTCAATTTACTTACGAATTATAATTGATAGATATTACAATTCATATGTAATATTTAATTTACCTTTACTTAATCAATATCTACACTTGTTCAATATCATTTTACCTCAGTTTCTTAGTTGATTCTAAGACAAAGAAATCAAGTAAAAAAATTCACTAGTACAGACAGGGGAAACGATAGCGGTTATTTTTGTCTATAGGCAGCGGTTCCCGAACCGAGACATATCCAGGCGAGGCAAAAAGTATGCTACTTTTGGTCTCGGTTGAGAACTGAGGCATAAGATGACAAGATTTCGTCTCGGTTCAACATTAACCGAAGCAGTAAAGATTTTGGTTTTTTTCATTTTTTTTCTGTAAGACTTTATGCCTCGGTTCAGGGGAACTGAGGCAGTATATTCCCCTAGGCTTATGGTGTTTTCAGTCCCTTTTGTCTCATCACCAAAATCAGTGTCTGCTCTTCCTAAGGTCAAAACCAAATTCATTGCTACCTACTAATAAAATAAACTGCCAAATTCTCTCTATTAATCAATTCCAGAAGCCATCAACGCCTGATATGAGAAATTCCACTACTATAGTAGGCAAACACACCTTCAAGGGACACAACTTATGTTTCCATATTGCCTCCATAGGCATACTAAGTAACTGCAATTTAAGCCTAGGAACGTCCATGAGAAATCTCATGCGAAAACACAAAATGTTATAGGTGGATTAACATCAGAACCAAACATATTTGCTTACAATCACACACAGTCACATATCAAGCAATAAAAAGAAAAAAAACAATCATATAAGAGTCTGAACAGGAGCAATGGTTCCCATGAAATTCTGGAAGCATCCTCAGTCTCAAAGGCCATCTTGAACCTCATCCCAGAACACCACTGAATTCTTATAGCAGCCCTTATAGAAGAAGCCTTAATGCAAAACTCAGGAGTACTGGATCTTTGATAATAAACAACCTCAAAAGGTTTGTTAGCAGCAGCCAGGGTCACTACTTCAACAACAGCCTCAGGCCTCACTTTAGCCCTGCCACTCAAATTCCCACCACCATCGCTGCCACCACCATTCCATAAGCTCTTGTTCTCCTCTCTCAAGAAAAAAGAGAAAGGCCCATAAGGACCAATCCCACAATTCCTACTCCCATCGATACTTCCAGACCCTGAACCAGAAGTAGAGTTCCACACCTCAAACCTGATTCCCTTCTTTTCCCTCCGAATCCCAACACAACTCTCAATTCTCAGACCTCAAAAACACCACAGAATCCCACAGAAAATAAATCACTTGCAAACCTCGACTCTGCCATCGTATTAAGAAACCCCAAAAAATTATTAACAGGAAGAGAAGAAAACCCTCGCCACCGTCACCTCCTCCATGTGCGAGTTCTCCGCCCTCTACCCACCATGTGCGAGTTCTCCGTCACCTACTCGCAAGCGCACAGACACGAGTACAACGCTAGTTCCGCACCAGCGTCCAGTGGTTCGAGCCTTGTTCCCTCAACGCCGAGGCAGCAATGGAGAGGCAACGATTGACGTTGTGAACGCAGCGGGGAGGGAGCAACGACGAGGCAAAAACAGGGAGGCGCGACGGCGAGGCAGTGGTTGGAGGCGGAGGCAGAACCGGCGGAGGCAGCATCGTCGCAAGCAACAGTGGCAAAGTGGAGTCGTTGGAGGCGGGGCAGCAGCGGCGGGGCAACAATGGCGCAACGACGGAGGGAGGAGGCACGGCCAAGAACGACAACGACCAGTGCCAGGCACGAGCACTGGTAAGGGGGAGGCTGGCGAGACCACCGGAAGCATAGGCGGCGACACGGCGAGGCAAGGAGTTACCGTCGTGGACGAAACCGGAGAGGAGGAATGGAAGAGCACGACTGCGTAGAGGAATGGGAGAGCACGACGAGGAAGAAAACGTTAGGCGAATTGAACTTGCGGAGAAGTTAAGTTCTGAAATTTACTATATGGCACCGGTTGAACAAAAAAAACCGAGGTAATACAAGCATATGGTTTCGGTTGCCAAGAAGATCGAGGCAGTAAGCCAGGGTATAGGTTTCGGTTGCCTAGCTAACCGAAGCAGTACATACCTGTCACCATCACTCTTTGAAAAGGCTGAGTTGTAGAGTAGGTTCTGAACTTGCAGATGCCTTTAGGCATCGGTTGCCTGCCACCCAAGGCAATAAAGCGTTCTAAAATCCTCTCACTCTGAGTAGCAGTGCACGAAGCAAGAGTATAGGCTTCGATTCTTGTCTTAGCCAAGACAGTATATGCCTTCCACCACGAGTTATGGTATAACAGATGCGTATAAACTCTTACGCTTCAGTTTTAACATAAACGAAGCATATATGGCGCCTTCATAACTATTTTTTTACTAGTGATTAGATTGAACAATTAAAATGGACCATAAAATTCTCATTGGCAATTTTTCTTGTTCTTTTTCATTGCATATGGACAAATGGTACTTATTTTCGTTTTTTTTTCCTTTAATTTTTATAAACATATAATAGGTGGGGATATATTTAAAATAATTATTAAGGTTAAGTTTTAGAATCTTAAAGATAACGGACATTATAGAATAAATTTTAAAAAAATCTATCTAAATTACAATGGGTGTAGGCGTAATTGTAACTGGTTGAATTATATTTGTAACCCTAGGAAATTAACCACTTGCTTCCATATTTTCTTTTCACATAATTTGTATAATTTTCTTTTACGTTCTGAACTCAAAATTTGATACCTAGTTCTTTCAATGAAAAAGGCTAACCTCAATAATAGCTATTTATGAAAAAAAGACTCCAAAGTCTATATAACTTGCAAGTAGAAGATTGCAATCTTTCAATGACAAGTACTTCAAATTTTAAGAAAAAGATTTTGAAAAAATTGAGAAAAATATAGCATTTATTACTTTTTTTAAACCTAAAGGACTTAATTTACAATCAAAATAAATCCCTTAGTTTTTCATTTTCTTAATAGAGCATTAAGTTCTGATGAAATTTTTTCTTACTTTCACTCTAGAAGCTGATACATAGGATCTTGATAATCTTAATAGCACTAAATTAAAACAAACTCCAAATTAACTGAAATTTTTGGCAGCAATAATATGTAAAGTTAGTCTTTTATAAATAAACAAAAACGGACATTTAAAAATATCTATAACATATAACTTTGCTTTTTTAATAAATAACTTTGCTTTTTTAATGAATAACATATAACATATAAGACAATAACTTTTCTTTTTTAATAAATATTCCTTTTAGGTCCATCGAAATATCTTAGCGTGAAGGGAATGTATAAGTATACATCACTATGGAAAAAAAGTATTTTAATTTCATTATGCATTCAATGAGATATTAATAAAATATTGAATGACTTTAAAGTGATATTTATTGATCACGAGGTCAAAGTTGTTGCAAGAGTATAAATATATAGGCTTAATATTTATTTTAATTTTTATTTTTATAAATTTTGTTTAAAGTGGTTTTTTTTACAAGTGGTTATAATTTTTATAATTTTTTTTGTTGAATTTGATCCTTTTCTATGACGACGTCTAATTCGTTAACGACACAGTGTTTACGTCAGTCATTATTGAATGAGGTGTAAATTTTCATATATATGGTAGTTTAAACAAAGGTGACATGGAATGGTGTAATTGAAAGCAATATCTTTGAAAGACTTTTCAATTTGCTTTCGAAGGGGAGGTTTCCACAACTAGTTAGACCAAATTGGTGTTGATTTTGGGTTGCTTGTTCATTCAATCTGGAAGTGGAGGAGCCTAGGTTATGTGTTCTTAATCTAAGGTTGCATTTGTGTATAAGGGTGTTAGGGTTTTTGTTAGGTTTCTATCGCATTGAATTGGAGAAATGTGTAAATCTAATTTTTGGTGTAAGTGGGTATGAGTTTAGTGATTAAAATGTTGTAATTGTTTTGTTGTGGTCCCTTGTCGGTGTTCAGTGTTAGGATTCGTCTCCCAGATTTTACTTTAAGGCATTTTAGTTGTCCCTTGTCGGTTTCCATTTTAGTGGTCCCTTTTGATGAGAGGTTTGAAGTTGTGGTCCACCATGGTGGGACCTTCGTAAAGGGGGTTCCTTTTACATATATTAGTGGGGAAGTAACTTATTGGAACGTTGATCCCGACAAATTAAGTTATTTCGAAGTCGTGGGTGTCCTTAAGGATGTGGGCTATATTGAAGTGAAGGAGTTGTTTTACAATATTAAAACTATGTTGCATAAGTTGTACGATGATAGATGTATAATGAATATGATAAACATGGCAAAATATTATGGTAAATTTCACTTATTTGTGGTCTATAGTGTGGATGAGCCAGAAGTTGTAGAAAATCAATTGAATGAAGTGTTTCAACAATGTCAAAGACCCTAAGAGAGTGGAGTTTAGGGGTGGTGATGAAGGTAATGTTGAGGCTGAGGTTGAAGTAGAAGTAGGTGATGATGTAGTACAAAATGAAGGTTAGGAAGAATTACAAGTTGAGGGCGTTATTGAAGTAGAGCTGTATAATGAGGCTGAGTTGTTGTTAACCCTCGGCAAGTGTAACCGAATCGTATCAAGTAATAATAAATGGTACATAAGACCAAGTATCATTTCCCAAAGGACTCACGGCCTAAACAGTTATATGATTTGTTGATTAAATAAGACTTGTAAAACAAATTCTTATAGTTTAAATGCAAATGCCGAAAAGTAAATAATGCATGTATTGATCAATTGGATCAAAAGAAGAAAAACGTGATTGAAATATATATGATGATGTTGTTGGGGGTTCATCCTATCCACTCTCATGTACTCAAGAATTCATCTTCTTCATTAATGTTAATGCCACTTTCTAATTTACCTTAAACCCAATGTCTTGGTGAAGAAAGCCTACTCCTAATCACTAGTTTACAATGTTTTGTCTCCCTAGCAATTATTCATGCATTACATTCGCACAGAAGCTTAAAGGCAACCAATCCTCCTATTCCTATGTCTAGGCAATATTACTTTTGGAAGAGTTTCTTCATGTCTAGATTTACCTATATGTGTCCATACAAATAAAATCAATGATCATGCAATTGAATGAGTTAAACAAAGCATGCATAGACTATAGAAGAAAAACCCTAGCAATTAATGGAAGAAAGCATATGAATTACAGAATCAATTCAATACATGAGAGTTTCAAAAGATTACATTAATTGCCCAACAACAATGAAGGTTTAGTTCACCATAATCATGGTGAAACTAGATGAAAAACAATGAAAGGAGGAAAGATAGAACCCTAGAATTTGAAGAGTGGAGCTTGAGCATCCAAAATCCTCCTCCAAGGGGTGAAGAAAGTGTGATTTTGCTTCGTTCTTCCAAAAGATACTAACCCTAGGTCGATTAAAACTCTATATAGACAGTTAAAGATTACAGAAAAGTGGCCCAAGGCCCATTAAAATGCCACTTAGCGGTAAGCGTGATTCTTCAGTTTGACACTCAACTGCAATTTTGTCCCTCAGTGGTGACTACGGGTCTTCAGAGTGCCGCTCAACGGTAATTTTTGCTGAGCGGTACTTGCGGCTCGTCTTTTATGCACTTCTTCTTCCTTTTTTGACTCCAACTTATGGCTACTTCACTTCTTCCATTCAATTTATCTTAAAAGCTGCAAAAGCAAGGGAAACCAAGCATAAAACCCATTCAACTCTCTTATTTCAAAAACATAAGCAAAAGCATGATTCCAAAACTAGTTTCTGAGTCATAACGTTGTTTTTGATGTCAAATTTAAGTATAAAAATAACAGTGTTTCAACTGTTATCAGTTGTAGGTGTAGAGTGAGTTTGAGTTGCAAGTTCAAAGAGAGGCTGAAATAAAGGAGCATAATGAGACAGAACTGCAAGTGCAGAGAAAGGCTAAAATGCAAGTACAGATTGAGCATGAGTTATAGAGAAAGGTTGAAGTACAAGAACTAGTGCACTAAGAGGATATGGCACCTGTTACTTTTGCTTATAGGCACCGGTTCTACAACCGAGGCATATACCGGCAAGGTAAAAAGGGGTAGGTTTTATGCCTCGGTTGTAACTGAGTTAAAAAGGATAGGATTTATGCCTCGGTTTTTAGGTAACCGAGGCAGTAACGTGTTTTTTTTTAATTTTTTCAACCTTTAGGATGTTCTTGATGTATGTTCTTATACATAAGCAGACACCCATCTTCCATTTCCATCATCATCATTTCACCTTCCCACTTTCAGAGCTACCAACACAACAACTCAATTTCGCATTTTTTGTGAAACAAGAAGGATTTTCCACCAGCCTCTGTTCCTGGAGCTCTCAGCTCTGCCGCCACTCACCCCACCGCCCCTTCTGCCCCTAAATATTCCTTCTTCTCCCAAAATTCCTTTCTTCAATGAGTATCTAGTGGGGCAGTCGCCGCTAGTTCGTAACCTGCCTCCGGTTACATCTTCGACACCGTGATCACGAACCCCGACGCCAACATAGCCGATAATACAATTCATTCTTAGAATTAACCCCTTTTAAGATAAAATTGAACATAAGTTTGACAAAAAGAAGAAATTGAACAGGGAACAAGCAGAAACTCCATTCAGAAACCCAAATAATTGTCGCGCCCTTGCCCTTCTGCACCCCGCTGCAAGAACCCTAGACGAATCGGAATAGAGAAGAGGAAGGAAGCCTCCCTCCCGCGCCCCGCCGTAAGAAAAGGAATGGCAATTATGCCCTTGCCCCTTCGTCGCGCCTCCGTCTATGGCTTACGCGAGACCGCTAGTGGTGCTGCCCCAAAGTTGGGTCTCTCCGTGAGAAGATAATCCCGCCCCATTGTGCGTAGATCTAAACGGGGAAGAAGGTTCCTTTTTTTTTTCAACAAAGAAGAGGATGATGATGAACACCCCTTTTCGGATCTAAACAAGAAATAAGGGCCGAACCCTTTCGGACTAAACAAAGAAGAGGATGAGGATGAACTTTAAATTAGAAAATAAAAAAGAAAAAACCTATTTTTGTTGTGGAGTAAGAAGAAATCTTGTGGAGGAGGAAGAAGAAATCCATATTCGCTAAAGGAGGAAGAAAAAGACGAAGCAGCAACGCGAAGAAGAAGAACCGAAGAAGCAATGGACGGTAGTGACGACGGACGAAGCGAAGCGGCGATGCTGGTGGAGGCAGCCCTTGGGAGAACAACAACGACGCGAAGAGAAAGAAGAAGAAGCACAACGCGAGAAGAAATGAACAAACTCTGGAATTTGAAGCTAATAAACGATACTACCTCGGTTGTCCAGAATAGCCGAGGCAATATAACTCTATATTATCAGTCATGAAGAAAAATTGATGCTTAAAATCAAGTCTATGTGCTTTGGTTAGGAAAGCATTGATGCCTAAGACAGTTTTGACATCGGGTCCGTGTTCACCAAGGTGGTAGCTCAGGCTTTATGCCTCGGTTTTGTATGAAACCGAGGTAGTATCACCTGCTCAGAAATTTGTCAGCCAAAAAGTCTGAGATCGTATCACCTTTTCATAAAGTTGTCACTTTTTAGGCACCATTTTGGCTTCGGTTTTGCATGCAACCAAGGTCGTATCTGTGTTCTGCACCGGTTTCACATGCAACCAAGGCCTATAAGGTCCGGTTTATTACGAAACTGCCACCGCCTTATGATAGGCAGCGGTTTGGTTTAAAGTGGGGTATATAGTGCGAGTTTAAAAGGAAAATTTGTACTAGTGAAGTGTAGAGAGAGGCTGAAGTACATATGGAACATGTTATTTCAAGTGAGAATGATGAGCCAGTAGAAGAGGCAGATAGAATGGATGAAGGAGTATTGGGTGAAGAACTACTAGATGTTATCTAGATATTGATATTATTGAGATTGTTGATAGGGGTAACACTGGTTTAGCTAAACCTACAATCTCAGTAATATCTGAGTTTTTGATGATGACAACGCATAATTAATAACACATGTGTATTGTGTGTTACATGTTCTATGCTTACATGTTATATACGTATATGAGAACATGATTATGTTGTTGTTGTGTTGTTCATTACATTTCATTGTGTTTTATATGTGATTTTATACATGAATGCATGACACATGTTTTTGGATGAGAAAAACCACAAGCACTAATGCTGAATTTTAATTGTGTAGCAAACCAACAGTTTTAAGTCGATTACATTATGGGGTGAATCCATTAAAACTCGTGTCTTTGCACAAACTGTTTTCAAGAGTGTTGTGAGAGTTTTTCAAAGAGAAAAGTTTTCGAAACTTGGCTTAACATTGTTGCATAATCGATTGCGTGCGATATGTATTCGATTAAGTTTGTTAATGTTTTGAAATCTGTTAATGCTTGATATAACTGTCAAAACGACTATATTTTTAAATGTGTTGACTAAGGATTAAATGTTATTCGACTGCATTAATTCTAAATTCAATTAATTGCTTTGTCTGCTACTATATGTTATAACTGAATTGGTGTATTCGACTACATTAGTAGCGAAGTCGATTATGTTGCGTCTGATGGACAAATTTGTAAGCACCAAATTATGATGTCACAAACTTGTTTCACTATCGGCAAGTATGACCGAATCGTTCAAGTAATAAACTTGGTAAGACCAAGTATCGTTCTTCCCAAAGGACTCACGGCCTAGTTTAGTTATGTGATTTGTTGATTAGCTAGCACTTACAAACGAAATATTTAGAGTTTAAAATGCAAGACAGAAAATAAACATGTATGCATGAGATTTGATCAATGGCAAAGACAAAGGATAAACACTTTCAATGGATTATATGAATGAATATGTTGTTGGGGGTCAATTTCATCTCATCCACTCTCATATATTTTAGGAATTCAACATTCAAATCATCATTGTTAATGCCACTCTCTAATGTACCATTCTAGATGGCTTCTCCCTAATCAAATAGTTCATACAATTCCTAGCATTCCTAATGATTAGTTCATGAGTGCAGGAGCTTAAAGGCAACCAATATAATATTGTCAGTATAATATTGGGAGAAATTCCCCGGATCTAGATTTCCCCGTACGTGTCCGTATCGACAAAACCAATAATCATGCATGGAATGAGTTAAACTATGCAAGCATTGAGCAAAGAGGAAAAACCCTAACTAATGATGAAAGAAAGCATATGTCTTACTTAAAAGATGTACTCAACAAATCCATATATGAGAGCTTCAAGAGATTACATTGATTCCCCAACAAACATACAAGGTTTAGTTCACCATATTCATGGTGAACCTAGATGAATATCAATGAAAGAATGAAAGAATAAACCCAATAAAGGTGAAGAGGTAGCCTGAGCATCCAAGATCCTCCTTCAAAGGGGTAGGAGAGAGAGTGTTTACTTCGTTTCTGCCAAAGATACTAATCCCAAGGACGTGCAAGCCCTTATATACTAATCTAGAGTTACAAAAGATTACAAAAGCCCAAGCCCAAAAAGTGCCGCTCAGCGGTATTTACCGCTCAGCGGTGATTGCGCGTCTTCTTTCTTCCCCTCAGCGGCCATTTTGCCCCTCAGCGGTTCCAACGTCACCTCTTGAGTGCCGCTCAGCGGTAGTTTGCCGCTGAGCGGTGCCTTTGACTTCTCTTTTTGCACTCTTTCTTGTCTTTTCTAATGTCATCTCTCTCCTTCTTCACTCTTTTCACTAAATTCACCTTAAAACCTGCACAAAAACACTTAAATCAAGCATAAACCTGTCCAGCTCTCTTATTTCTGAAAATATAGAGAAAAGCATGATTTCAAGCTAGTTTTTAAGTCTAAAGGTTGCTTTTAATATCAATTTTAAGCATAAAAATAACAGTTTTTCAACTGTTATCACAACCCCAAACTTAGAACTTTGCTTGTCCTCAAGCAAACAAAATGTAACTCAATCTCCAACCAATTCATATGATGGTTCACTCATTCAAAAATTCTCTTTTTCAAGATAAGTAACAACTTCACTCAAACTTATGACCAAGAGTTCAATCAAGATGTGCACATGCTTTAGTGTTCACAAAGTCATTTAAGTTCCAACAAATGCTATTTTTCATGAATGATCAATCAATTAAGCATGGATGTTCATGTGCTTATGGAATATTTCCTCACTAGGTAAAGTGTTTCACTCAACACACAAGTGTATAAGAGGTAAAGTGTTTCACTCATTCACTCCACTATCACAATGTCACATGAATCAATTTTGCCTTTCATTTTACCACAATCAAAAACATTCACAAGCATGCATCATCACAAGGATTTTTCAATGGCTTATAACGTGGCTGGGCTAACAAGAAAATTGGTTTTTCTGGATCACAAAATCCTTGAGTTAAGAGAATCATAACAACACAATTATTGTTATTCTTCCCAACTTGCCTTTGCATTTGCATTTGCATTGAGCTTTACTTCTTTTTCTTTTCTTTTCTTTTTCTTTGCATATTCTTACTTTTTAGCTCTTAGCTCAATGCTTTTCCTTTTTCATGTTTTCCCAACAACCCCAAACTTGAACATTTAACAATACCACACAAGATCTTCTACTTAACTAAAGGTAAAGATTTTCATTCAAAGGTTTTAGTGTATGTTCAAGGCTAAGGGTTCAAAGGATAGAACACAAAGTGTTCTCTTTTAGTAGGCTAACTTTATGAATTTGGCCAATAAAAAGGGTTCCAACAAACGGCCTTGATCACATGATGCAAAACAAGTAATTGATTCAATCATAGAAAACCTGGGCAAAATCATTCATGCTTTCAAAGTAATAGCATTCAACAATAATAACTCTGGAGCTCAAAACCTCACATATAAGCTCATTCACATTTGACATACACATCCTGCTTAATTTCACAATCACAATCATGATATCATGCATTTGTTCACAAAGCTTGTGAATCACCTGTATAAGCATTTTAATGTGCACATCTATCTCAACATCAATCAATCAATAAGTATCATCAAGCATTACTTATCACACAATCACAATTACTAGCAAACCATCATAATAAACCAGGTGTTCAATAGAGTACATCAACCCTAATCTAATAAACAAAAACAAATAAGTTCAGAAAACTTAAACCAACAAAAGCATAAGCATATGATAGCATTCATCCTTAAATGCTATCTCAGCTCCTCATCAATCTGAGTTGTCCTCTGTATCTTCCTCTTCTTGGATCTTATAGTCTTGATTCTTTTTGCCCGATGAGGAGGCCATCCCTGCATCAAACATAATTCACAAAACCAAAAGATACATTGTTAAGCATTAGTAAACCACAATGAAGAAATCAGCCCCTTCAATGATGCTATCTCCCAACCCCAAACTTAGATGGAAAACTAGTGAGCAAGTGAGTGGAAGGGAGATTTTCTAAAGAGGGATGAGGGAAAAATTGTAGAGAACCTTTGAAAAGGTATGTAGGAGTGTGTGTGCAGAGAAGAGTCTGAAAAGAGAAACCAAAATACAACTTAGGGTATAAAAATACCCTAATGGGCTCGGGTCCCGCTAAGGGGAACTAAAGCCCATCTGCGAGAGTACCGCTCACTTTCGTGATGTGCTCTTCTCCTTCTTTTCTTAACCTACGTGCCTCCTAGACATGTCCCTCACTGGTTCCCTGCAATTCAATATTTAAAATACTTATGCAAACCCTAACTAAAATAAAACAAACAAAAACAATCAATCAACTGGGTTGCCTCCCAGGTAGCGCTTGTTTAACGTCACGAGCCTGACCCAAAATCCACCAACACCCATCAGTAGGTGTTTCAGACTTACCAACACCCATCAGTAGGTGTTACAGACTTACCAGCACCCATCAGTAGGTGCAAACTTTTCTCACCAACACCCATCAGTAGGTGTTACAAACTTAGTATCCTTCAGTAGATACTTAACCACCTAGCATCCTTCAGTAGATGCTGTATCCAACAAAATAATGTCCAGAATAATGTTCACAGATTAAAAGTTACAAAACCAAAACAAATCAAAAGTTTGTAAATCTAGTGGGTTGCCTCCCAGCAAGCGCTCCTTTAACGTCACTAGCTTGACCCTGTTAAAGCTCATGTTCCATCTTCTTTATAGTTGATGTTGTCCTTCCACCAACCTTTCAACTGCTTCCTTTGGACTGTTTTGGATTCTCTAGAATATGGAGACTCTATCTCTATCATCTCCTTCTCTTTAAAGCCTTTTATAACCCACAACTTGTTCTTGAGTCTTACAGGTGTGCCAAGTTGGAGTCTTCTTTTCTTCCAGTCTCTAGGAACTTCTTCTCCTTTTCCAATCTCTTCTACCTTGGGTACCTGAAAAAACAAACAATGGTTACCTGAAACCTTAAGATTTTCATTTTTACCTCTAGTTATGGGTGCATCTCGAAATGCAGCTTTATAACTGGCTTCTTCCTCCTTTGCTTGTGTTTCATCTTTGAAGACATCCACCACCACTCTCTCCTCTCTGTCCTGGAGCACCACTATACCTTCATTAACATCTATGATAGCCCTGGCCGTTTTCATAAACGGTCTTCCCAGTATGAAGGGTATCTTTTCGTTCTCCATCTTCATCACCACAAAGTCTGCCAAAAACTGAAGTTTGCCAACACAAACTACAATGTCTTCTGCAATCCCACATGGCTCCTTTGAAGATCCATCAGCCATTACCAGATTAACCTTTACAGGTTTTATTTTAACATGGCCAATTTGCTCCAATAGAGAATAAGGCATCAAGTTAACACTTGAGCCTAAGTCAAGGAGAGCTTTCTTTACCTTTTTCTTCCCTATAGTGCAAGGGATAGAAAAACTACCTGGATCTGCTGCTTTTGGTGGGAATGATTCTTTCTTAACAGTTACACACTTTTCTTCCTCATCATCTCTACGTCTTCTTTTTGTAGAGGTTCCTTCTTCAGATTTTGTGTAAACTGCTATTTTCTTTAGAATTTGTTCCCAAGGAGCTTCATTATCAACCATTCTGAATAAGTCTGTGAAATCCATTGGTTTCTCCTGATTTGTTGGAAAAGGTAAAATGTCCTTTCTTTCTTCTTCTCTTCTCTCTTCTGTTTCATCTTCTTCTAACTCAATGATCTCTTCATTCACACTCTTGACCACTTTGCACTCTTCTCTGGGGTTAACCTCAGTATTAGCCCCAAAGTTTCTGTGTGGTCTTTCTTCCAATTGCTTGGTAATCTGACCCATCTGAATCTCCAAATTTTTTATAGCAGCTTCAGTGCTCTTTTGAGAAGATTCAGTTTTCTGTATGAATTATTGAAGAGTTTCTTCCAACCTTGTTGATCTTTCATTAAGCATAGATAATTGTTGTCACATGGTTGGTTGCTGCTGCTGCTTATTATACTGATTAGCCTGCCCAGTTTGTCCTTGGCCAATGCTTGGATGTGGTTTCCAACCCTGATTATTATTCCCTTGACGGTATGGAAACTGATTAGCCATGAAATTAACATCCTCCACGGCTTCCACAGGAAAAGCACATTGGCCATTGATGTGATCTCCCCCACATAATTCGCACAACTGGGTTTGTACCTGTGCAGCAGATTTTAACTCTTTAGGTAATGAAGCAAGAGTTTTGGTCAGAGTTTCCAGCTGTTGAGTTAGAATTTTATTCTGTGCCAGCAGAGCATCATGTGTTTGTAATTGAAGAACCCCTTTCTGTTGCATAGGGGCGCCTCTTTCATTGTGCAGCTCATTATCACTTGTAGCCATATTTTCAATAATTTCAGTTGCTTCCTCTGGAGTCTTCCATTTGATATTGCCTCCAGCTGAGGCATCCAGCATCATCTTGGTTTGTGAACCAAGCCCTCCAAGGAAAGTTAAGACTACTTCTTGATCTTCAAAGCCATGCGTGGGAGTTTTACGTAATAAGCTTTTGTACCTGTCCCATGCATGTCCCAGTGATTCCTCCATGCCCTGCTTGAATGAAGATATCTCTTGCTTTCCTTTAGTCACCTTAGATTGTGGGAAGTATTTGTTTAAGAATTTTGTAACCACTGCTTCCCACTCTGTGAAACTTTCTTCTGGAAAAGAGTTCAACCAAAGCTTAGCATTGCCTCCCAATGAGAAAGGAAACAAGCTAAGTTTGATTGCTTCGTCTGGCACCCCATTAATTTTGACTGTATTGCAAATCTCATTAAAGGTAGTCAGATGCTCATATGGGCTTTCGTGAGATAACCCATTAAATTGATTACTCTTTACCAGTTGAATCAATGCTGGTTTGACCTCCATGTTGGCTGCATTGACTCTAGGTCTAGCTATGCTATTGAAGTGCTGAGGTCCAGCAAGATTAGTGTAATCTGCAAGAGTTCTTCTAACATTATTGCCCTCCATACTTCCTGTGCTATGAACAGAACCTTGTGGTGATGATTGCAAGAGAGTTTCTGGAGAAGGGAAAAGTTCTCTAGACGTTCTGATTCTTCTCCTCCTTCTACTCTCTTCTAGACCTTCAAGAAGTGGTTCTGTTGTTTTCTTACTCCTAGTTCGAATTGCTTCCTGCATGCACAAGAAAACAAAACCCTAGAAAATATTTGTTAGCACAAAAAGATATAAAAGAAGATATATATTCAAAGATAAAAAGATAAAAGATTTAGAAGATAAAAAGATAAAAGATTCAGAAGATAGAAAGATAAAAGATTTAAAAGATAAAAAGATAAAAGATAAAATAAAATAAAATCTAATCCTAAAAGATAAAATAAAATCAAATCTAATCTAACCTAAAAAGATAAGAAAAATAAAATCTAATAAAATCTAACCTAACCAAATAAAATCAAATAAAATAAAATCTAATCTAAAAAGATAAAACAGAAAAAGATAAAACAGAAAATAAAAACAGAAATTTAAAATTAAAGTCAAAGATAATCAATAATCACACAAATTAACCAGTTAAACCACGAGTCCCCGGCAACGGCGCCAAAAACTTGATGGACAAATTTGTAAGCACCAAATTATGATGTCACAAACTTGTTTCACTATCGGCAAGTATGACCGAATCGTTCAAGTAATAAACTTGGTAAGACCAAGTATCGTTCTTCCCAAAGGACTCACGGCCTAGTTTAGTTATGTGATTTGTTGATTAGCTAGCACTTACAAACGAAATATTTAGAGTTTAAAATGCAAGACAGAAAATAAACATGTATGCATGAGATTTGATCAATGGCAAAGACAAAGGATAAACACTTTCAATGGATTATATGAATGAATATGTTGTTGGGGGTCAATTTCATCTCATCCACTCTCATATATTTTAGGAATTCAACATTCAAATCATCATTGTTAATGCCACTCTCTAATGTACCATTCTAGATGGCTTCTCCCTAATCAAATAGTTCATACAATTCCTAGCATTCCTAATGATTAGTTCATGAGTGCAGGAGCTTAAAGGCAACCAATAGAATATTGTCAGTATAATATTGGGAGAAATTCCCCGGATCTAGATTTCCCCGTACGTGTCCGTATCGACAAAACCAATAATCATGCATGGAATGAGTTAAACTATGCAAGCATTGAGCAAAGAGGAAAAACCCTAACTAATGATGAAAGAAAGCATATGTCTTACTTAAAAGATGTACTCAACAAATCCATATATGAGAGCTTCAAGAGATTACATTGATTCCCCAACAAACATACAAGGTTTAGTTCACCATATTCATGGTGAACCTAGATGAATATCAATGAAAGAATGAAAGAATAAACCCAATAAAGGTGAAGAGGTAGCCTGAGCATCCAAGATCCTCCTTCAAAGGGGTGGGAGAGAGAGTGTTTACTTCGTTTCTGCCAAAGATACTAATCCCAAGGACGTGCAAGCCCTTATATACTAATCTAGAGTTACAAAAGATTACAAAAGCCCAAGCCCAAAAAGTGCCGCTCAGCGGTATTTACCGCTCAGCGGTGATTGCGCGTCTTCTTTCTTCCCCTCAGCGGCCATTTTGCCCCTCAGCGGTTCCAACGTCACCTCTTGAGTGCCGCTCAGCGGTAGTTTGCCGCTGAGCGGTGCCTTTGACTTCTCTTTTTGCACTCTTTCTTGTCTTTTCTAATGTCATCTCTCTCCTTCTTCACTCTTTTCACTAAATTCACCTTAAAACCTGCACAAAAACACTTAAATCAAGCATAAACCTGTCCAGCTCTCTTATTTCTGAAAATATAGATAAAAGCATGATTTCAAGCTAGTTTTTAAGTCTAAAGGTTGCTTTTAATATAAATTTTAAGCATAAAAATAACAGTTTTTCAACTGTTATCAGCGTCTGATACGAGTTTATCTATATATTGACGCGAATTTGATTTTTGTAGAGAACTTTTGTGATTCTAACATTTTCATATTCTTTTGTAGAAAATTGTAAAGTTTACAAAAAGAGAATTAGCTCCAAAAAACTAGTTTGACCGTGCGGATCAACTAATTGTGATTTCTTGAAGAGCAAGATTGCTGAGTTTTCAAAAGTCTGATCTATCTGCACATTTGGGTGTCTACTACAAGATGAAGTTCTACAATCTGCTAAAGATTAGGTTGAGTTCCCTGTTGTGATTACAGGAAGAAGGACGTGTTGCGTTCTTGACTTTGAGGGTGCCTCAAAGGGGTTGGACTGTAGGAGAGCGGATTCTTGCTGCTAGTCTGTTTATGTACTGCCTATATTTTGATTACAGGGTTAGAGAGGTATTTTATATTTTTGACGTGAGGTCTCTATAAAAACCTTGTTGTAAAAACCTAGTTGGAAAGACACTGGATGTAGGCTTGGCCGAACCAGTATAAAAACTCAGCGTTTGATCTTTCTTGTCCCTACTCTTTTACATTCAATCGATTATACTTTATACACATTCAATTAAATTTCCACTGCATTGAAAATCTTTTTACTTACGTTTCAAGAAAAGTATACAGGCATCTCTTTTGGTGAAAAAGATTTTGAAAATTTTAAATTTTATACTTCAACAATTCACGCTCCCTTTTGGTGTGAGAAATTGAGTCATTCTATTTTAACAATTGGTATAAGAGCTGGTTTTCATAAAATATTTGAAAAACTAGTCGATTACTATTTTCATTAAATTGACTGATCCTAAAATATGCCTTTCAATTCTCATACCTTTGGTGAAGGCGCTTCGACAAATAGGCCACCACTATTTGCTGGAGAAAATTATGCTTTTTGGAAAATAAGGATGCAAATCTTTCTTGAATCGGTGGATAAAGGAGTTTGGGATGCAACTCTAAACAGTCCATATGAGCCAACTCATGTTTTAAATGGAAAATTTTTTTTGAAAGTTTTTTCAGAGTGGACTCAAGATGAAAACCGAAGAGCTCAATATGATATTAAGGCTAGAAATGTTATTGCTTCTGCACTAACCATGGATGAATTTTTCAAGATTTCCCAATGTAAAACTGCTAAGGAAATGTGGGAGGTTCTTGAGGTCACACATGAAGGAACGGATGAAGTGAAAAAGGCAAAAGAATTCTCTCATACAAGAGTATGAGTTGTTCAGAATGAAAGCGGGAGAGACTATCTATGAAGTACATAAACGATTCACATACATAGTCAATCACCTCATGGCTCTCGGGAAAGTGTTTGATAAAGAAGAAATCAACATAAAGATCCTAAAAAGCCTCAACAGAAGCTGACAGTCGAAAGTCATTGCAATATTTGAATCAAGAGACTTGACCAGCATGAACATGACCACGTTATTTTGAAAACTCAGAGAATATGAATTAGAGCTTGGAAGGCTAAAGGAGGAAGAAGAAATTGAAGAGAAGAAATCAATTTCTCTAAAGGCCATAAGCAAGAAAGCTACAAAGAATCTTGAACCTGAAGCTGAATCAGATGCAGATGTACCAATAAAGGAAATCATGAATATGACGGTGAGAAAATGTAACAAATTCATGATGAATAAAACTTTTGCAACTAATAATGCAGGCTTTTCAAGAGGAGGAAAGAAGAGCTCAAAAAGCAATGTTGTACAATGCTATGAATGTGGAAAGGATGGTCATATCAAGCCTCACTGTCCAGACTTGAAGAACAAACAAAAAGAATTCACCAAGTATCTGATAAACAAATTTTTTTATCCCGGCAGCGGCGCCAAAAACTTGTTAAGATGTCGGCAAGTGTAACGAATCGTATCAAGTAACAATATATGGTAAGACCAAGTATCGTTTCCCAAGAGACTCACAACACTAGACTATCATGTAATTACTTAACTAATTAAGACTCTAAAGAACAAATTTTGGGGTTTTTGAATGCAAATGCAATAAAAATAAACATGAATGCAATTTGATCAATTAAGGCTAAACACAATGGTGAATGGATGATATTGAAAATATGAGATGAATATGTTGTTGGGGTTTAGATTTCACCAAGTTTCCTCTCATGCATGTATGAATTCATAAGGGGCTAAAGTACAGATAAAGGTGATATGTTCTTTAGTGTTTGCAGTATAAAATTTGAAAATTTGTACTAGGAGCACAAGATCATCAAGAGAAGAAGCACAACATCTACTGATGGATGTTAAATGATTGAGTATCTAATGAAGAATACTATGCTATCAGACACTTACTAATGAGTGTTGGTGAAAAGGAATTGCATCTACTGATGGATGCTAGGTGATTGAGTATCTACTGAAGGATATTATGTTACTAGACACTTACTGATGGGTTTTGGTGATAAAAATATGCGTCTACTAAAGGATGATGAAGGATTTTGGGTCAGGCTCGTGACGTTAAACAAGCGCTACCTAGGAGACACCCTAGTTTTCTAAACTTATCTTTTTATTTTTGTGAACTTTAATTTGCTTCTGTTTCTAGAATAGGTTATGATGTACTTGGCTTAAAATTTAATATGTGATGCAATGTGATTAGTGCATATTTATGTCCACATTTATGCTTTAAAATTCAAATTTTTGATGGGATAATTGTGCTTAAATGGTTGATTTTAAGTGAATTTGTGATGATTGGAATTGTTGGGTTTAGGAAATAAAGAGACGTAAAAAGTGAGTTTTAGTGCATAAATTGTTCTTGGATGTTCTAATGTTTATTTGTGCAGCTGAGAATATAAGTTTTATTGGTCCAAATGGCAATTCAAGGCCCAAAATCAGATTTTATTTGGAAAATTCATAAGGGGCTAAAGTACAGATAAAGGAAATTTCAAGGTATATTTGTGCAATTTTGAAAAGTCAGAAAATCTAAAAGATAAAATTCAGTTGTTGAATTTAATTTGGGAATATCAACAAAAAATATCTTCCAAATAATTTTATCATTATCTAAATCTTTTAGTTATTTGGAAGATATAGGATATAAGATAATTGAGTTAATATCTATCAAATATTCTTTAAAACTGATTTAATCTAATGAATATTTGAAAGATATAATATATCAACAGAAAATATCTTATCAACAAACTATTCAGAGTCCAAGCCCAATCAAGCCTATATAAAGAGACCCAAGGGAGGCAAAAAAAGGGGACTTGACTTAATTCATTCATTCTCTCATACTCCTCTCACTTTTCTTTCATCTTGTATTCAACTCCATTCATGGAGAGCTAAGCATCTAGGGCTATTCTGCTGCAATTCCAGGATGGATTATGAGGTTATGTTTAGTTAATGAAATTGTTTACTTTGATTATTGATTTAAGTTGTTCTCTCTATGTCTTTCATCTCTCTATCTTGTTAAAAGCAAAGATTTTTGCATCATAATGTGTTTGAATCTACATGCATATTGATTATATGAGTTTTAGGGTTTCTAGGTTTAAATTGAGAATCTACTTTGATTTAATTTAGGAACTTTCATATGATTAAATGGTTTTTACTATCAATTGAGAATGTACTTTGATTGATTAGTAATAATTTCAACTATAATCAATTGAGAATTTACTTTGATTGATTAGCTTTTAATTTGGTTAGGAGATTTAAGAATAGACATGATTAAACACAATAAAATTTGATTGAGAATGTGCTTTAGTTGAATTTATTGTGAATAATCTAGAAAGGTTTTACATTTGATTGAGAATTTACTTTGGTTAAATGCATGATCGCCCTCAAATTAATTAAGAATGTACTTTAATTAACTTGAAACTTAAACAATAATCAATTAAACAATTATCCGTGAATAACTGATGATGAATCTATCTTAGAAAAGCAGTGGAATTAGACTATTTAATCATAATTGTTTTTAAGTTTCTTATTTATTCTTTAAACATTCTTCAACCATTACTTTTATTCATAAGCATTGCATAAAATTCATAAAAGTTAGATATTCGAAAGCAATTCTGTGTTCGTAGGGAGACAACTCAGGGTTACTTTAGCCCTATCTACTTTCTTGGATACTACTTGGCAATACTGAAGTTGCCTTGAAAAGTAGTATTAATTTGATAGCTTCAACGATAGTGTATCACAATGGTTTGATGATGATGTTATGTTTGTGATGAGTATTGCTTTATGATGCTAATTATATTGATTGATGTTGAGATTAGGCATGATGCTAATAACACAGGTGGTTGCTCATAATATTGTAAAAACATATGCATGATGATTTCAATTGTAATTAATATGTTGGGCAGGATGTTTATCAAATTGTGGAACTTATGTTAACCTGTGAGAGACTAGGCTCCAGAATTTTTTATTAATTGAGTGTTATTGCTTTGGAAGCATGATTGATTTTGCCTAATTTTCTATGATTAAACCACTTGCTAGCTTTTTACAAATGATCAAGGCCATGTTTTGCAAACTACACAGCATCGAGAGAAGGTACTCTGAAGCACCAACCTTCTTCTTCCACCACTGCTCCTGATGAGGTTGTTCTCCGCCACACGCAGGCACTAGAGCAATGTGACCAAGAGCTCACTGATCTCAGAGCAGAGTTTACAAACTTTAAGGCCCTGGTCATGAGAGTGTTGCCTGAAACCTCACAGGACGTACAAAATATCCCTCCGACCCAGCCACGACCCTCCTCGTCATCACCCGTTGCCCCTCAGCAGCCCACATCAGTCCAACCCTCATCAGTCCAACCCACACCAGTCCAGCCATCAATAGAGGAGCAGAATGATGAAGATCATTCTGATGATAGTTATGTACATTATTAGTTTCATTTTCTTATTACTTGTTACAAAAACATTTGGATATTAGAACATTTGGAGTTTATATCATTTCGATGTTAGATCAACTAGGTGACTTTGGATGTTAGAACATTATTATGTTACATTGTTTTATGTTTTAACTATAAATACATGTTCTATGGATTAATGAATGTTCTATGCATTAATGGATGTTCTGTGGATATTAATCAATGATTGCATCTTTGAAATGCGCATTATGTAGGTTTGTATGTGCTTGAAAACTGTTATGCAGGTTTGTTTGTACTTGAAAACTCTTATGCAGGTCTGCTTGTTGGTTTCATAACAAATACTTCCTTACATTTCCCTCCCATTTACCGAAGGCTTTTGGCTCTCGGTAAATACCAACGTTAGGTAATTACCGAAGGCTTTTGGCCCTCGGTAAATACAAACGTTTGGTAATTACCGAAGGCTTTTGGCCCTCGGTAAATACCAACGTTAGGTAATTACCGAAGGCTTTTGGCCCTCGGTAATTACCGAAGGTTTTTGGCCCTCGGTAATTACCGAAGGCTTTTCGCCCTCGGTAATTACCGAAGGCTTTTGGCCCTCGGTAATTACCGAAGGGCATAAGCCCTCGGTAATTGTTAGCGACAAGGGATTTACCGAGGGCTCGTTGGCCGTCGATAAGCCGTCTGTAAATACCCTTTTCCGACGGCTTCTGGCTTTTTCCGAGGGCTTTTGGCCTTCGGTAATGCCCTTCTTTTTTGTAGTGTTAGAGCCAATGTTTATAGGTGAACCCAATAAAGATCAATGTTTCTCTAACCTCTACACCTTGAGCCTAAATTTGAAAAGTGGTTTGAAATCCTTACCTTGAGTAAAGAAGAGTATGTTTTTGGTAATGGAGAATGGTTCAAGTTTGGAGTGGTGAGAAACCGAAAAGAACTTTGTGAAATTTATCAAAGAGCATTGAGCAAAAGCAAAAAGCAAAAGAAAAGGAAAAGAGAACAAAAGAAAAAAAAAAGAAAAGGTTTAGCTCAATGAAATGAAAGTTGGGAGTAAGTTGAAGATTTGGTTTCTCACATAAAAGGAGAAAGAGAGATTATTGTTAATGTGAATAAATGAATTGTGCACTCTCTTAACTCAAGGATTTTGTTGTCTAGAAAAACCAATTTTCTTCTTTGCTCAGCCTCAATACAAGCCTTAAAAAGTCCTTGTGATGATAACTTGCTTGTGAGTGTTTGATACGTGGTTAAATGAAAGGCAAAGTTGATTCATGTGACATTGTGATGGTAGAGTGTAAGAGTGATACCTCACCACACACCTTTGAGTTTGAGTGAAACACTTTTGAGTGCTTGAGTGAAACACTGTCTTTGGTGAGGAATTGTTCCATGCATTTTATGATAACATTCTTGCTTGTTTGTTGATTATTCATGAGGTTTGCATCTATTGTGTATTTATTGGTTATGTGAGCACCATAGTTGAGGCTTGATTGGCTAAAGCATCATTATATCTTGACTAATCTCATGATAAAGAAACAGAAGCAAGATAGCTAATTAACCAAAGTACATTCTTGATTAATTCTTGTAAAGCTATTACTATTAATCAAAGTACATTCTCAATTATTGACAAAAACTCATTCAATCATATGAAAGTTTCTAACTTTAATCTAGATTCTCAACTAAAATTAAAAATCATTTGACTCATATGATTGATATGTTATGTAGATTTGACACCATGTTAAATTGCAATAATGTAAAAATCATTACTTTTACTTGATTAAAAAGCAAAAGACGTGGATAAAAATAAATCACAACAAGAATCAAAAGAAGAAACAAATTTATTCATCTAACCTCATAATCCAGTTAAGAAATCACTAACTCAATTAACCCTAGAGGCTTAGCACTCCCCTAGTGTGTTTTCCTAAGTTTCTTTATATAAAATTTGAATTGGGCTTGTTTTAGGTTTTTCTACTATTGTAATCTTCTTTATGATAATGTAATTTCCTCTAATTATCTTCTAAATAATCCAATATCTTCAAAATATATTTGATTTTTGTGGAGATCCAAAAATATTTGAGAAGATATATGCTAGATTAAAAGAGATTCGGTAAATATTATCTTTGATATTTATTGATATAGTTAAATAAGGCAATTATTTAACAATATCAAATAAAATATCTTAAGATATATTTTTTCCAAATTATTTTAATCATAAACACTTCAATTATCAAAGCCCTTTTAGTAGAAAAATATAGAGAAAACGATATCTTAAGATCCAATTTTTGTTGCATCTTACATTTTCTTGGCTTAGCTAAATTTCTTCACTTTTTCATCCAACGCTTGGATTAATGCCTCGTGATCTTGATTATTTTTCATTCTTGGATTTATCATTAAGGTGTCATGAAACTTTAATCAATTTATTTTCACATTTCAATGAGCTCAACTTAGGTGCAGCTGCAGTAACATACATCAAAATATCCATAGAATATTTATGAAACTAAAAAGTTATTTTTAACATGTTTTTGTATCTCATGCTAAATAAATTCAATTATAACAAATCCTAATTAAAATATTTTACTAAAGTACAAAAACCAATTAAGAATCTAATATTAAAAGCTGAATGAGGGTATAAATATGTACTCATCAACCACTCATAAACTTTCGTTACGCGAAAAGGGTGTCACTAAGTGCTATAGGACATCAACATTGTCTGTTTTCCAATGTCAATCAATGTCTTTTTTATCTTCCGACATTAAATTAATGTCTCCTAATATAATTTCGTTGTTTTTATATATGTTAAAGATAGAAAATAACAAACGTGAAAGTTGTTTTTTTAACTGTGGATGTTTTAAATTGTAAATGTGTGATAATATGAATAATAATGTGATAGACATGCGTTAAACCTTGATTTATATATGATTTATTATGTTAATTCACATTTATACTTTTATCTCATATTTCTATTACGATTATATGTAATAAAAAACAATCAAATAACTTTTACACGTAGAGACAACAATTCTAAAGCAAAACTATGAATTATATATTTTTTATCTTCTTTTGGATATAGATATGAGAATCTAATATTTTTTTTATCATATATATATATATATATATATATATATATATATATATATATATATATTGTGTATAAATAAATCATATCAATAAACTAATATATATAATATTAAACTGCAATATGGAAGAAAACAAATTACTAGTGAAAGACAAATAACGTTAATAAAATACATTACAACTTAGAGTTAACTTTACCTGTAAAAGACCACCTTTAAATATTCATTTAGAATAATAATCATTCAAGAAATAATGGTGAATGTAAGTAATATTTCTTTTATGATGGTTTAGTTTTTCAAACTAAAACTAAATAATATTTGGTTTATATTTTTAATAAAAGTACAAAAGAGAAAATACCTTAAGATTATCATATTCAATTTTTGTGAAAAATGTAAATCATTTTCAGTATAAATTGGACTAATAGTGAGTTTTAAACAGTATTAATGCTTGTTTAAGATTGCATAGCTGGATTTGGTCACTTCTTGAATTCAATAATTATGCTAATAAATTTAGTTTTGCCTATAGTAAAGGCCTCTATATGTTTGACAAAACTATTAGTACTATAAATAGGTGCTTTAGCTTAATTATTAGTGTGAAGTGTCATTAGTCCAATCGTGTTTGTTAGCTGTCATTTTGTATATAAAGTATATATACAAAGTTAACTATATATATATATATATATATATATATATATATATATATATATATTCACAATTTAATATCATCCAAAACTCTTTTTCAGAATATATAAAATCAACTGTTACCATCGAAATCGTACTTAATATACAGTACAAAGTTCTCCTAATATAATCAACGACAGTAAATAATGAAACTACTTTAAATATATAAATTAAAAAACTCATTTGGATCGAGAAGATTCTTATAAAAGATATGCACAGTCAAATTTTGGCTAGAGTATATTTTAAAGTGTCTTTCAATTTTCAATGGATATTGTGACCCTATGGTAAACCAATAATTAATAAATATGTGTACTTACAAAGTTTCATCTTATGAATAATATAATAGATAATATATTTACTATTCAAATCTTGTTACTTTTTTAGTTGTTAAGGGCTATTTTTGTTGCCCATTTTTTTCACTTTATATTTTTGTGTTCAGTATTTTAAAAAGTCAAAATAGATCTCAATCAAATATTTACAGCTATAAAAAATAAAATACCTCTATATTTATAAATTTGATTATAACATATAAAATACCTTTATGAATTCCAAAATAAATAAAAAGGCTATACCATAGTGTGTTAACAAGGAAGGTAAGTCACTCAAACAATTTTAGTAAATAACTAGGTTAGGTTGAATAGATTTGCAGTTCAATTTCCTAACTTAGTATAAAGAATATTTTGTTAAAAAAAGAAAAACTCACTTTCATGATTTTTTTTTATGTTTAAAACAATTGCATGAAATGATGATGACAAAATGGTGATGAGATAAAAAAAAAAAAGAAAAAAAGAGTGTGATGTTTCCAAAGCAAGAGAAAACAAAAGAATGGTGTGTCTTAAATGTGGTAAAAGATGAAGCATGAGTTTTTTGAAGTAAGAACAAATGTAGTATGTAGTGTAGAGGCAATTTGTATAACTTGCTTCCATATTCACTACACCTATGTTGAGTAGGTTTGATTCATTGCACCTCAACCTAACCCATGTGAGTTATATCCAATAAACAGTACAAAATCAATAACATTCACTACCCTACCTAGGTTCCAAGAATCTCTCGATATATGTCAACAATTTCTGATACCTACTGTTTCTGTAACCCTATATAAACCCTAAACACACACAATATTCATGCTAATTATTCCAAAGAAAAATGCCAAAGTTTGAAGGTGAAGATCAAGAGATGAGAAAAGCACCAAAGGGGCAATTCGTTGTTTACGTGGGGGAACAACATACAAGATTTACCATACCACTCTCTTACTTGAAGAACCCTATTTTTCAGCAGCTCCTCAAGAAATCTGCAGAGGAATACGGATACAGTAATTCAAGAGGCATAGTTCTTCCATGTGATGAATCAACCTTCCAAAACTTCATCAACTCCGACCTCACCATATATACTACTTAAAATCCTCTTCATCATATTCATACAGATGATCACATGATAGCAGTTCATGATACTTGTTCATCAGAACATGCCTTATATAGTTATTTCTAGTTTTCACAGCTTAGGATACATATACAAAGTTAAAAGTTGTCTTTTCATTCATACACAGCAGAATTTGTGGACTTGTGTTTTCATAATACGTGGAAAGAAGTTGTTGCATATATATATACGGCAAAACCATGAGACGTAAAAAGCTCCAGTGTGATGAACATTACCCAACAACGTGCAATACTGTCATATAACAAAATTCAATTAAGAAAAGTTTGGAACAAACAAGTGTTGCTGTTTTCTACACACACTGTGCTCGAGGAAATAATGTTGGTCAGAGTGTAATAAAGACTTTGTAATTCGAATAAATTAGAACTTATTTGTTATCGCAAGTGATTAAAGTTTTAAATAAATTAAAATAAAGTTTATACAAATAATTTATGTGTCATATTCAAATATATTTATAAATATATATTATAACTAAAATACAATATATATATATATATATATATATATATATATATATATATATGGGTTTGTACGTAATTTATTTACTAAATTTTAGTTAAAAAAAATGTTATTCATAAAAAAATATTTACTTTTACAGGATATTTAAATAATTTTTTATTTTTAATTTAAAATAAAAAATTCAGTCAAATATTTTTAATTTTAAAACATAAAATCCACAATATATGATTTAAAAGGTTATGTAAAAGGTTATATAAGTTAGAAAAAAAAAATATATATATATATATATATATATATATATATATATATATATATATATATATATTTGTGTCCTGTGTATATCTAAAAGTGAATTTGAAAATATAATTTTATCTTAAATATCAAAAAATAATTAAAAAGAAAAGTCAATTGCAAATAATTCAATTTGTTAGAGAATGAATTAATGCTTAAAGTTGAAAAGAGATACAAAGGAAAAGTAAAAGTAAAACATGTTATTTGTGTACGGTGTACTGTGTAAACACATTAAAAGAGAGATCTAGGAATGTGTATATAATAAATCTTCAATCCGCATTCTTTTTTTTAGTTTCAAAATACAAAAAATAAAAGAAAAGTAATTTATTATTTTGAAAATAAAAGTAGTTTTGAGCTCTTCAAACTAGCATCCAAATATGCATTAAACAGTACGATAAAGTACGTTATAAATTAATTTTAGTATGTTCATTAGTTTCAACACACTTGAAACTTAACTATTATTGATTTAATTAATTATTATAAAGCTTTTTTTTTTCTAAGTCTTACTTAGTGTTATTGTTTAATGATATTTTATGCATGGATATACAATTGACACATCGTCAAAGTAATAGTTGACATCACATATTTATTGAAAAAAGGACAATGAGGACTAAACCTAATAAATGTTATTAAACACCAAAACCAGAAAACCTATTATAATTTAGAAATATATATTTAAATCTGAAAATGAAAACCCAAAAAGAATTTTAAAAGCTAAATCTAATTATTTAATATTTAAACCCGAAAATTAAGTAATGAATTGATTATTTAATATTGTATTTATCTTAGGAATATTATCCGTAAAAATATTATATTACCAACTTTACACATTACTTTCCTGATTTGCAATTCAAATGTTGACTCTGCCACACGTTTTAAAACAGTGCTTATTAAATGGTTTATGACATTTAAAAGATATTTTAAGCTTTTATCTCTAATAATAATAATAATAATAATAATAATAATAATAATAATAATAATAATAATAATAATAATAATAATAATAATAAGTCTTAGTTTGACTTTTAATTTCTTTGAGTGAGTGCCTAGCAATCAAACAATGGGCGCGTAGGAATTTCTCTAGATAACAACGCTCATTCTCACACATAAGTATTACTTAGGTCACCGACAACAACTTTTACTTTGATCACATAGCATCTTCCTTGAAAGTTAATTGTAACATTAGTTTATGAATAATTTTTTGAAAAATATAGCCTTCAAACATTCATAGATGAAAAAGAAATGGAATAAAAAAAATTCATGTTTTGTGTGGTAAAATTGGAGTTTATGTCATGTAGTAGCCTCTACAGTTTTTAGTTAAGCTTTCTCCAGTGGAGTTTTTCTCCCTTCTTCACTCAGTTTCCAAATTCCATGTACACAATCGCGTCTTTTAACATTAAATACTTTTAGAGCGGGATTGTTTAAAGTTTCTTGAGTTTGTTTAATTTAGTACAGAGAAAAAGGAAAAAAATGTGATTAGGCTACTATGTTGTCCCCAACTCTACTATATTGTCCCTAACACAAAATTGCAAGAAAAGCCCCACCCATGAAAATCGATTCTGTCGCTAAAGTCAAATTTCTAAACATTTAAACGCAAATATAGATTATAATCCCTTAAAAGATTATAAGATAAATTTATTTTTAACAATTTATTTATTTATTTGAATTTGATTTTATATTACTCAATTTTTAATTTTCTTAAGACCAAAGGTCTTAATTGAAAATTCCTATAATGTAACATCAGCATGCTTCAAAAAAATATTTCATTAAACGAAGTCTTAAATTTAGAAGGTTTTATATTAAAAATGTTTTTTAATATTAATATAAATCTCTAAAATTGAAGAATACAATCAATACCAATAAGTGCTGTTATAATATAAACATAACATAAACGTTGCCAATATTAAAACACTGTTGTCCATTTACTTTAATTGGATGTGTTTATATAGATTGTAATTATTAGTGTGAAATTTCAAAGTAGCTTCTGCTGCTATGCTATCACGTGTGTTCTAATTGGATGTGTTTATATAGATTGTAATTATTAGTGTGAAATTTCAAAGTAGCTTCTGCTGCTATGCTATCACGTGTGTTCTTAGCATAACAAACTCGTGCTGCAATCAGACACGGAAGGGCTAAAGAAATTATCATTTACCAGTTAAGTAGAAAAGGAGGTCCGGTATAATGAATGGTAGCATTAAAATAATTAAAAAGTGGTGCTAACAAAATCATTAACAAAGATAGAAGGGAGGGCACGTGTCCTAAAATTCATACCATTCTCCCAGAAACAATTTGACATCCGATAAATTCCTCATTGATTGTTGGGAAAAAGAGCTAGAAAGAAATGATAAAAAAAAAACCCTATAGCAAAATTCATGCAGTCTCATCATCGTCAGTGTTTGTCTTGGTCAACTACTTAGACCTGTTTCTTATCTAAATTAGATACAGCAAGCCGTTGTCGCCGCTTCCAAGCCGGGATCTTACCAGGGAAGGCCCATCTCAATAGCCTCTCCCACGTATAGCAAACCAAAAACATTAGAAACGCCCATATCAATAGTTTATCCCTTAATCCCACTGGCAATGGTACTAACTTCAACCAGTCATTCAACTCCCTGAACAGATCAGATGTAATCACGGTAAAGAAAATAACAGCAGCCACAAGTGCATACCGGAACGGTCTGTTTTCAGAAATACTCTGGTTGAACGGATGGCCCATATAGTTCACAGCGAATGTCGCCACCTGAAGCATCATGCTCACCATATACGAAACAGTATTCACCAGGTTAGGATGAAAATCTGCATCAGGTTCAATGCATTCATCTGGCATGTATTTTTCAGCTTCTTTCACAGATGAAATCAGGAAAAGCAGGTGAATAGAAAATTGCCCCAAAAGGGAAAGGAAAACATAAGCACAGAAGATGTTGGGGTGAGGACGTTCAGCAGAAAGACTTGGAAGAGGACGTGCATGTGAGATGAAGAGGAAAAATGCAGCAGTGAATACTCCACTTATTGTAGCTTGTACGTCACCTAGCTTCACACCATCCAGATACATAACACTCAACACATATGCAGTAGCAAGACAATTGAGACCCAGAATTTTGAACATCTGGAGGGTAGTAACTAGAGTACTCCGACCTTGGCGAATTATGTCAGTGGTAGGAGCAACAGATGCATGCTTAGCAGTGAATGGAGATGCCATTGAGGCATCACCAAGCTTCACAATGGGTGCACGACCATCTCCTTCCTCATTAAGCTCGTCAATCATCTTCTTAAGCTTCTGTCGTTGCATCTCAACAGCTGCTTGATGACGGTTACCAGAAGAGTGGCTACTGGAATCTGATTTTGAAGCAACTTTGCCTTTGGAAGTGCCTTCACCGGCACTCTTTCCAGATGTGTCCAGTGCAGACTTAGATTTCTTTTGCTTAGCAGATTTTGAACCTTCTTCTTTAGATGAATCCGAAGAGGAGTTTCCACTTTGAGTTGGAGGAATTGCATTTAGAAGAGCGATTCCTACATGGGCCTAAACCAGAAAAGTTAGCTTGAGAGTTGCATACTTTATTATTTCTTTGGTAACTTCAACATAATGCCAATTTATGATTAGCAGCATCACATTAATATCAGTGATAACAGAATACCATATAATAAATGTTTATAACTTTTTATTTACAATAATTCAAAAACTCATTGGAGACTGAAGTAACGTGGCTACGTATTCAAAAACAGTTTCCAATAGATTATCCTATATAATCCAAGAGGTCCAAATTGAGAATCAAGCTAGTTCAACCCATAATCATGGATGAGTCGGATTGCCAAAATTAAGAAAAAAAATCAGTTCACATACTTGAGATTAAAACAGAAAAATATATTTCTAGAGGGCGTGAAGAACCCCTCTCATAGTTCGGTATTTATATATTAGAAGCTTGATCCAATAGAAAGTCTACACATCAAAAGCATTGTCCTAAGCTACTTGGACAAAGAATTAGTTAATCTAACACTTAACCTCCTACCTTAGACTTAATGATTACATGGATTTTCTAATTATTTCAACACACAAACCCCAGATTATTTTTTTTGGAGTTGAAGATAGACAAGGCATATTCACAGTGAATCGGGCTAGCTCACAGATTTCTACATATTTAATCTAGAAATTACATTTTTCATGAGTTGAAACATTACTCAGCCCAGTTAAGTTGGTTCAATGGGTGGCAGCCAAACAACGACGGCCTAGTGGCCTACTTTGACAACTCTCCTTGAATGAATTTTTTGTGGATACGGAGGTTGTAATATGTAAGCAGACTAAACTGATTACAGACAAAAGTAATATTCAGAAAAACAAAAAATACAAGTTATAAATATAACCTATACACATTACCTGCTTCAAAGCCCCAACATCATTGGTTCCATCCCCACACATCAAAGTTAACCGTCCAACTGTTTTGAAAGTGGTCATGATAAGTTCTTTTTGTTCGGGAGCAACCCTGGCAAAAACCTGAGACAAAAAGAATTGTCATTGATGAAGCCAGTATCAGAAACTCTGTTCTAATGTTTAGCTACTTGGCATTGATCAGAACCTTCACATGAGGAATGACCACCAGATGAGCTGATGTCTGTTGTAACATCTCAATACAATCACCACCAATACAGAGATCATGGGTCTCTGATAAAGATTCAACCTCTTTCTCACTGAAACCAATTATAAATATTATCAGTCTAAATTGTTTTAAAAATGACAAGAAAACCACAATGACTGTAAAAGAGTGTGTTTTGGAAGAATTGGCAGCAAAACTCCAGCTTAAAAATTTTGCAGAACAAGTTTACCAGAGATCGTAATAAATCTAAGGCCAAGGGATCTTACATTCAACAACTACCTGTCCAAAACTAGAAAAGAACATAACTGTATGCATAGGAGGGTGCAGCCAGAAAAGAAAAATAATTACCTGTAGCGAATGTTTTCAGTCTCATCAGGCGACATCCAATTATATCCCTCACCATTTCGTGCTGGTCCAAGGATTAATGTGGGCTTTGATATAATATGAACTTGGCTAGCAACATGACAAGCTGTCAAAGCTTGGTCACCGGTAATCATCACCTATAAATTAAATTGAAGATGCTAGTCAGTTTCTTCTTGCTCTTACGCTACAAGCTTTGTTACTGATAGAAAATCTACCTATTGGTTACAATACATGCCCTATAATACATGCCCTATAGAACCTCACATAATGGACATTTTCACTAAAGGAACCTCGATAAGGGCAAATTCTAGGATCTTATAGGTAAGTTGGAAATGATTGATATTCACTTACCAACTCAGGGGGTGTTGTAAATAATAGATTATAAGAATAAAAATATTATCAATATCTCCATAGTAATTAAGAAAAAATATCTTAAGAATCTTCCAAGTCATTTCAGCATAACATTTCCCTATTTTAAAGGTTTTATCATTACAAATAGAGATGAAGAGAATATAACTAATATGATTGTTATCAATAAAATAATATTTTTTCCTTAAATAGTTCAGTAAAACAACCAAACGATAACAAACAAATCTCATGTAATTGTTGCCCCAAAATTTATTCCCATAGTACACATTCCGCATCTTTTGACAACTTCTAGCAGAATTTGCTGTCAACTGAATCACATTGTAGCCCTTCATCCGTTATCCCTTGTCCCTAATGTGTTGGGCCAAATGTTTCTTGAGCTGAGAGAGGGTTATTATTATAAGACCCATTGTTTGAGTTCAAAACAAAGATTCAATTCAAGCCCATGGGAGATTACCAACTTGAGACATTGGATGGTCTACGATGGGGGAACTCTTCAAGAACCAGCTCTGCATCTCCGGTGCCTTTGATAGCAATGTCTACTGTACGGTTTCACTGTTTGGTGATTACAATATGATGGACTGACAGGCTCTTCCTCCAAAAAAAAAAACAGAAAACTCCCCTGGGTCCAAGGATTCTAATGATCTCACTATTTTGAGATCATTCAGCAATTCATCGTGGTTTTCTTGATGTAATTGATAGAGTATCCCCCCATTTTGTTTCTCCCTCTGCAACCACCAAATGTGGCTGTATTAAAGTGTAATGCAAATTCAAGAAGAATGTAGAAGCTCCTTAGATAGAAGAATTGAAATGTAATACAAGTTCTAGAATATTCTAGAAAAACCTAAGATAGGAAGAAAAATCAAGAATATTCTACATAGGTAAAAATCTAGAACATTCCACATAAGGTGTGGCTAGTATGTTCTAGAATAATCTATGGGTCTATAAATACCCATGAACTCTACCATTTGATGTAAGAAGCCAACATCTATCATTTGTATGAACCAACATCTACTACAACTAAAGACAACTACAACACTTCTTTCAACTACTACTTCTACATTCAACTATCTCTACATTTTCTCTATCCCATCAACTACTCCTTTCACAACCTTCAAATACTAACAGTGGTACCAGAGCTACGTTCGGTCATCTATTGGGCGTAGATAAAATTTTCAAGTACCTCAAACAAAACTATAACTCATTCTACTACTCCCAAATATATTCTCAACAATGGCTACTACTAATCAAACATCATCAATTCCAGTACCTATTTTCAAAGGAGAAAATTATGATTTTTGGAGTGTCAAAATGAAGACATTCTTCCGCTCTCAAGATTTATGGGATATCATAGAAGAGGGTTTCACTATTCCAGAAGACACCTCTACTCTTACTGCAGCTCAAAAGAAGGAGTTGAAAGAAAACAAGCAGAAGGATTCAAGGACTTTATTTGTTCTTCAACAAGCAGTTGATGACACAATTTTTCCAAGGATAATTGGTGCCACAAGTGCAAAACAAGCTTGGAAAACAATACAAGAGGAGTTTCAAGGAAGTGACGAGGTACGCAATATTAAACTTCATTCTTTAAGACGAGAGTTTGAATTATTAAGAATGAAAGAATCTGAGACCATTAAAGACTACTATTCTAGAATAAAAGAAATAGTTAGTCAGATGAGAGCCTATGGGGAAAATATTCTTGACAAAAAGATCGTTGAGAAAATTTTAATTTCTATTCCCCAAAAGTATGATGCAATCGCAACCGCGATTGAACAAACAAAAGATTTGGCTACATTGTCAGTCACACAACTACTGGGCTCTCTTGAAGCTTATGAACAAAGATTGAAAAGGCATGAAGAAGACTCAGTTGAAAATGCCTTTCAATCAAAACTAAAATTACGGTTTCAGAATAAAGAATATGAAGGAAATAAAAGTAGAGAAGAAATTTCTAGAAATAAAGAAAATCCTAGAAGCTTCTCTATGACTCGTCAAGAAAAATATCCTCCATGTGGCATATGTAAAAAGACAAGTCACTTGGAAAAAGATTGTTGGCATCATGGAAAACCTCAATGTCACTATTGCAAGAAATTTGGTCACATAGAAAAGTATTGTCGTAGTAAAAATAAGCATCAAGCAAACTTTGCGGAAGAAGATAATCAAGAGAAACTCTTATTCTACGCTAATCAAGAATCTTCTGGTAGAGAAGGAAGTTGGTACTTGGATAGTGGATGCAGTAATCACATGGCAAAAGATCAAAGTATCTTCAAAGACATTGATAAATCTGTCAATGTCAAAGTTCGGCTAGGAAATGGCACCACAGTGGAGTCTCGAGGCAAAGGAACTGTCATGGTGGAGACAAAGAAAGGTACTAAATTCATCAAAGACGTTTTACTAGTTCCAAATCTTAAAGAAAATCTTTTAAGTATTGGCCAAATGATGGAGAATGGATATTCTCTTCATTTTGAGAAAGATACATGCAAAATTTATGACAATAAAATGATAGAAATTGGCCAAGTAAAAATGGAGAAGAGAAATAGAAGCTTTCCTATAAGCTTCAAACCTGGAACTAATATTGCCATGAAGGTAGAAGTTGATGACTCATGGCTTTGGCATAGGAGATTTGGCCACTTCAACACACATGCCTTAAAGCTTCTATATACGAAAAACATGATGAGAGATCTTCCATGCTTGAAGGAGAATAATGAATCATGTGAAGGATGTCTCCTCGGAAAACAACATCGATTACCATTCTCGACAGACAAAGCATGGAGAGCAAAGGACTTATTGGAGTTGATTCATACCGATGTTTGCGGACCGATGAGAACACCTTCACATCATAACAACAGGTATTTCATCCTCTTCATCGATGACTTCTCTAGAATGACATGGGTCTATTTCTTAAAGGCAAAGTCAGAAGTTTTTGGAGTATTCAAGAAATTCAAGGCCCTTGTTGAGAAGCAAAGTGGAAAACAGCTAAAAGTACTTAGAAGTGATCGTGGCAAGGAGTACACATCTCGCGAGTTTGACAAATTCTGTGAAGATGAAGGCATAGAGCGACAACTTACAGTCGCATATACTCCACAACAAAATGGCGTGTCAGAGAGAAAGAATCGCACAGTTATGGAGATGGCAAGATCAATGCTGAAAGAGAAAAGTATGCCTAACACTTTTTGGGCTGAAGCAGTCTACACTGCAGTTTATATTCTAAACAGATGTCCCACTAAAGCAGTCCAAGACAAGACTCCTATTGAAGCTTGGAGTGGGAGAAAGCCATCAGCTAAACACCTACGAGTATTTGGGTCTATTTGCTACATACATGTTCCTGATCAAAGGAGGCACAAGCTTGAAGACAAAACTATACGAGGAATATTCTTGGGATATAGCACACAATCAAAAGGCTATCGAGTCTACAACCTACAAACGAAAAAGCTCATCATCAGTCTAGATGTTGAAGTTGATGAAAATGCTTCTTGGAATTGGGAAGAAGAAAAAGTTGTTAAAAGCAACATTCTACTTCCAGTGCAACAATCTCAAGAAGAAACTCAAGAAGAGGAAGAAAATTCAGGTACGCTTTCTCCACCTCCACAACAACAAGATTCTTCACCTGAATCTAGTCCAAGAAGAGTAAGATCTTTGGAAGACATATATGAAACCTGCAATATGGCCATGATTAAACCTAACTGTTATGAAGAAGCATCAAAGCATGAACTATGGTCAAGGAAATGGAGGAAGAAGATCAAATTGAAGATATGTTACCAAGACAAAGATTTGAACTACTATGCACAATGCTTGGAGTTACCGAATTTGCATTAAGGAGGAGTATTAAAGTGTAATGCAAATTCAAGAAGAATGTAGAAGCTCCTTAGATAGAAGAATTGAAATGTAATACAAGTTCTAGAATATTCTAGAAAAACCTAAGATAGGAAGAAAAATCAAGAATATTCTACATAGGTAAAAATCTAGAACATTCCACATAAGGTGTGGCTAGTATGTTCTAGAATAATCTATGGGTCTATAAATACCCATGAACTCTACCATTTGATGTAAGAAGCCAACATCTACCATTTGTATGAACCAACATCTACTACAACTAAAGACAACTACAACACTTCTTTCAACTACTACTTCTACATTCAACTATCTCTACATTTTCTCTATCCCATCAACTACTCCTTTCACAACCTTCAAATACTAACAGGCTGACTGCACCTTTCTGTCCAAGAATGAACCTTGGTATTATTGCAGAGCATTCTAACCTACTCCCTTGCGAATACCCATCCGGCGTATACCCTTGAGCAGGAAAGGTTGCACTATAAAGGGAGGTTGGTGTTGTCGGCCAACTCCACATGGATTCCCATGTTGCTATCAAAGTTCCAACCACATTGGTATAACACCAACTATCAGGGAGCAATCAGGTGCACCCCGTTTGAGACGGTTTATGGGCGGCCACCTCCCTCCTTGCAAAGATTTATACCGGAAGAGTCACCGGTGGAAGCGGTGAGCCAAGAGTTGCAGACCCGAGATGAGGCTTCAAGACAGATGAAGTTCCATTTAAAGAGGGCACAAGAGTTAATGGTAAATCAAGCCAACAAGGGAAGGAGGCCTGCGAATGTTGAAGTAGGTGATTGGGTCTACTTGAAGATAAGACCCCATCTTTAATCTTCCATGCCAACCAAACTTCACCCAAAGTTAGCAGCCAGGTATTTTGGACCGTTTCAGGTGATTCAGCGAGTGGAAGAGGTACCCTATAAGCTTCAATTACCCGAGACAGAACGCATACATCCTGTTTTTCATGTATCACAATTAGAGAAGGCAATAGGAGAACAGAGAGTGGAGAAGGAGTTGCCTCCAAATTTGCAGGTCAATGGACCCTAATTTTGGCCGGTTAGGGTTCTGGCGAGGAGATTAACACAAAACGGGGAAGAGGAAGTGCCACAATTGTTGATAGAATGGAGGAGGGAGGACAAGATGGGACGACGTGGGAAGAAGTTGCTATTAGGGAACAGTACCCCAATTTCAACCTTGGGGACAAGGTTGAGCTTCAGGCAGAGGGCAATGATAGGAATGAGAAGAGATGGAGAGTTTTTGAGATAAGGAAGAGAAATACATAGTTAAACTACCTAACTGCTTATTACAGTTAGGAACCTAACTGCTTATTACAGTTAGGAACCAAACTGCTTATTATAGTTAGGAAGGGCGGAAATGACGGTTGTATAAATAGTTGGGTGCTTAGTAGGAAAGGGACTTTTGGTAGTTGAATTGTTAACAGGCTTTGTCCTGTGAAAGGGGTTAAGCCCTTGTTTCTGTAAGTGTACAGAGAATTCTTTTGTGAATAATACTCAATTTTGTTCCCATTCTTGTCTTCTTACTGTTCTGAGATGTTATTTAGAGGGTTCTTGATTAGGTTTCTTAATCAGAAACCTATCAGAGTGTGTATCAATCTCCACTTGTCTTGCTTTTGCATCCACCTTTCCAATATTTTGATCTCTTGTATTCCCTCAATCTTCTTCATGTGAGAGGGATGTGTCTCCCCACCCTTTCCCCATCTTTAACCTTCTTCCCCTCACGAATGATTTCTCTTGACTCTATAAGAAAGTGCTGTTAGTGCTTCCAAGAATGTTGTACTGCCCCTGAATTGGCTGCCTCCCTCACAAAGCCACTTTTTTTCACATTATTGCCCTTGAACACTGATTTTTTCTCACCATCTGAAAACTCATTTCCTTTCTTGAATTCAAGAAGTTATTCTTTGATTTGCCTCATGTCTACCAAACACTGCCTTATGAAAACCATTCTTGTTTTTAAACCTGACTTAAAGAGTTTAGAATAGCTAAAACTGTTTTTATTTCACTTAAAACTTCTGATACAAATACTACTTATTTATAGGATACAGTATTTCAGAATACCAAAGGTCAGGAAACCCCTAAAAAACCTGTAAGCATATTCCCATGACACTGGCCAATTTCTCCAAAGCACTCACCCTACTCTCCATCATGCACCTTGAAAACAACAGGTCTGACTGATTTCTAGGAACCAAGAATTGAAAGAGAAAGAAAAGAAAGATTTTTGTGATATAAAATGAAAAAAACAGGAAATAGGAGAGCTAACATTCTCTCTCAGAGGATTTCAGCTTCACACGGGATTTCTCCTTTCACAAGAGTTAATGCTCAATCTACAAAATTGAACATCCCCCTCTTTCTCCTTACGTCATCATATTTATTTAACTCATTAACACCCTACGTCATCATATTTATTTAACTCACTAACACCCTAACTAACTAATCAATATCCTAACTGTATCAACTAATTCCCCTTTCCCACGGTCCAAACACCAACTAGGAAATTTCTGAATATAACCAAAGTTTGAAAACAGAGTCTTAAAAAAATTAGACGAGCACATAAAACACAGCACTCAAAGCAAATAACAAACCAGCAAGCTCTTGACCATTGCCTCAACTGATAGCAGATATAGGTAAAATCAGAAACAGAAAGCAGGGAAAAAACCAATAACATACACATTTTCTTACTCAAAGACCACCCGCAAGCCATAACCAAGTAGCAAACACAGGTTGCAGGTCAGAACCCACTATCAAAGCTCAAATAGTGCTAACAGATAGTTACGGAAGAGTTCAATGAATGACAGTAGAGTTTGTTGGACTTGAGGTGTAAAGATTTCATGTGAAGGTTTTGTATATCAGAAATGAGAGACAGCATGATGGGGTCATCCAAGATAATCTTAGAAATCTTGTTTGAGTGTTCTCTACTAATAGCGGCAAGCAAAAGTTGCTGAATCATACAATCCTACTGTCTAACACATGATTAGAACTATCTTGACCCAACCTTCGAACTACTGATCTTATACCTAAACTTATGATTTTTATCCATCCTAAATGCTCATGCTTAGGACTACTAATTTTTGACATTTACTTTTCTTCAAGCCCTGTTCCCACTATGTTGACCACATGGATTCTACAATCCCATTATGCTCAATTCCAAAGTGCTTGAACATATGTATGCGTATCATGATATATATTAAAATTTAAAACATCAAGAAACAAAATAGCAAATTTTCAACAAAATTTTTAAAATTTACTCTCAGACATGTTAGCTAAACTTCAGCTACTAAAGTAACAAAAAGAGGCTATATCCAGCTCATTTCCCCATAAAGGCTGGAGTTTTTACATCCAAGAAAGTAATTATTTTTCTTGTAAGAGAAGCTAATTTGAATACCAAACTTACCAAGTCATGTGAAGATTCTTTTAATTCAGATAAAACAGTGGCTGAATCTGATCTTATGGGACAATTAAATACCTGAAAAAAGCAACACAATTGACTTTTAGCATCAATGAAAAGGAAGAATGTCTACAATTAACTCCAAGGTATGAGAATGTTAACTGATTACCACAAAACCCGCAAATGTTAATCCACTCTCCACAGTATCCCTATCCATGCTTCTAGCTTCACTGACCTTCAAGCATAAAAATAATAAGCAACAATAGACAAGCAAGTGTTGAAAGTAATTCATGAAGCAACAAAATGGTAAAGAAGGGAACCAAGCATTCTTCCACAGAGAACATGGGAAAGTGCAGTTAGTTATACTTAACTTTCAAATCAACATTGGCCAAATAATAAAAAGGGGAAATTAACTTGAATGTCAAACTATACAAAAATAGGTCTCATTAGAAGTTAAAGCCAAAATAGACACACAAGGAACATGTTTTCCAATCAACAATATTTACCAACTTCAACAAATAAAATAAGGCAGTAAACTAAAATAATTATTCTTGTTCTCCGTTCATAATTGAATATACATTGGAGAAAGGTTCATGCAATAATGGAAAACCCATAATATACTCACTGTCATGTCAGCAAGGGACTTGTAGGCCAGAGCAAGAACACGAGACCCTTGACGTGTGTACATTTTGTAGGTATCAACATATGATGGTGGTACCTCAATGAGTCTGTCTTGTATAACTTCTGGAGCACCCTGAAATAAAAGGTCATAAGAGTTTGAGAGGGAAACAATAAAGGAAAACAACACCGTAACTTACTGGTTAAGAAAGAAACTGGCTTTAGAGTAGCATCAAACCAGTCCACTCAAACATTTTACCAACTTAATATGCATAAAAGCTCTAGGAAAATGAAAAAAAAGTGTACTGGTTAGCCAAACATTAATAGAACCAACTCCCAAATCCCAGAAAACAAAATAATGATTTTACAATTTGCCAATAACTTATCAAATCAACACTTGCTGCATCACATGCATATCTTGTAGAAAATAAGACTGATTTATTATTCTCAATCATAAAAAATACATTCTGAAACTCTATTTGTAATAATCTAATTCTCCTAAAAAGGGAAATAGGGAAACTAGGAAAGTAAAATAAAGGGAAATAGGGAAACTAGGAAAGTAAAATAAAGGGAAATTGGGAAACTAGGAAAGTAAAATAAAATAAAACATCATATATCTATTTCCTCTAATTAGGAAGATTCTAAAGATATTATCTCAAATTACAACACTCCCCCTCAAGCTGGATCATACAAGATTGTATGAACCAAGCTTGGAATAGTCAAACTCAATTGCAGAGAACGTCAATAAACCAAATTTGACAACAATGGACAAGGACGAACTAGCACCATGAAACTTCAACTTGGACAGCAATGGACGAAGGTGAACTAGCACCATGAAACTTCAACTTGGACAGCAATGGACGAGGGAGATTTCCATAAAAAATGGATGATGACTTGCAGCAGCAAACAGCAACAAACTATAAGAACTGGATTGCCATCAATAGTGGCGAACAACAATAAAACTTCAAGAACATAATTTCCATGAGTAACATATGGGAGGCCTTCAAAGGCTAACAACCACAAACTTCTAGGGACTTAACCACCCTGAACAATAATGAACCTTTAGGAACTTAATTGCCCTAACAACAACAAACCTTTAGGGACTGCCCTAACAACAACGAACCTTCAAGGACTTCACTATCCTAACCTTTAGGGACTTAACTGCCCTAACAACAACGAGCCTTCAAGGACTTTACTGTCCTGAACAGCAACAAACCTGTAGGGACTTAACCACCCTATAGCGGCTGAAACTTTGCTTCCCCTCACGATTGAACACACGTCAATGACGTGAAGGTGAAAGAACAGGTGAGAATCGATCCGTACTTGGGGACAAATCTGAAACCCCTAACATCGAACGAGTCAAATCAGCGAGTGGTCTCATAGAACAACTCTCGGTGAGCTGTTACAACAAGGCATTGTCAGAAACCAAAAGATTGGGACTTATGATGGCATCAAAAGGCCAAAGACATGTTGGAGGTCCAAAGTTCTCTGCTAGACTACTCCTAAATGGTGATACTTAACACTGTATCACAAGAAATACGGGCTAAACTCTAGCCCAAGAAGGAAGTTCTCTGTAGGGGCTGAAAATATTTCCACTCACAGCAAACAGCGGAAACGACGACGAGTGCACTTCATGAGGCACTCTTACTCTTGACCAAAGAAAATGCAGCAGCTTATTGAGGCGGCAGCGACAAACCGCAAAGGTTACAACAACTGACTACCACGATGGCGACTAACTGCGTCGGCGCCGATTATGGTAGTAGCGGAACTAAGTACTATTGCTAGAGAAACAGAAACAAATGGAGAGGAAGAGAACCCTTCGTAATGGAGAGGAAAGAACTGACGCGATGGCGTCAAAAGAGGTCTCCCTGTCGAGAGAGCGGGTCATGAAGTATATCCAGCGATTCAGTATAGTGGCGAGATGATGGCGTTAAAGTGACATATCAGAAGGAGCAGATTACAGAGATGGAGGTCCGGCGACACGACCGACAGCAGCGCGGTGTGATTCCGACACCGGGAGGGTGGCACGTGACAAACACGCACCCGAGACTAGCTGAAGAAAGGCGGCGCGTGCGGAGGCTTCTGGGAGGTGGATTACTAGGGTTGAGTCACGCTCCTTGAGGCGCACCCAACCTTATCTTCACCGGAGAAAATAACGGCGATGGCGACTATCAGACTGATTTGGCGCTCGTGGTGGCGCGTGAATGAGAAGTAGCCATCGGAACCGACGCAGTTGGTCGTCGCTTGAAGAGACGATCCAGATCCGCTGGTCACTGGTCGAAACTGCGACGGTGGCCAGCGACGGAGAGCGGCGATGCACAGCGGAATACAGTGAACGAGGATTCTGATTGGAAGTCAGTGACGATGCCAACTATGGGCATTACTTAAACTACAGGTGCAACTACTGGTCTGAAAGGGAATCCCATTCTGAGACAAATTCTGGAAGTATAGCTTATAGCTAGGTCAGATTCAACTCTCTAGAACTATAGCTTATAGCTAGGTCAGATTCAACTCTAGAAGTATAGCTTATAGCTAGGTCAGATTCAACTCTCTGGAAGTATAGCTTATAGCTAGGTCACATTGAACTCTAGAAGTATAGCTTATAGCTAGGCCAGATTCTGGAAGCACAGTTTTGTGTAGGTGTTATCAGAAGGACAGACGTGTTGGTAATGCTGGAGAAAAAGCTAGAATTCTAAGGTAGAACTTGACTAGGGCAATTAGAGCCCATTAAAAACATATGCTAAAGAAGAGACTTTTAGGGGGCCGTTGGCGGCCATGGCGGTCGGCCGCCCACAGACAGCAAAGACAACTAAAGCTGATCAGACAAGCTCTGATACCATGTGGAAAATAAGACTAATTTATTATTCTCAATCATAAAAAATATATTCCGATACTCTCTATTTGTAATAATCTAATTCTCCTAAAAAGGGAAATAGGGAAACTAGGAAAGTAAAATAAAGGGAAATAGGGAAACTAGGAAAATAAATAAAGGGAAATAGGGAAACTAGGAAAGTAAAATAAAGGGAAATAGGAAAACTAGGAAAGTAAAATAAAATCAAAGATTATATATATATATTCCTCTAATTAGGAAGATTCTAAAGATATTATCTCAAATTACAACATATCTTTTGTAGGAGTTCGACGTGAGAAGGAATGTTTTTTTATTAACAAACTAGGATAATCACTTACAATTTTAAAAATATAAATCTGCCAACACATACATCAGAAACAGATTCTGGACCTAACGCACTCACAAAGCTAGCTTAAGGGAGTATATTTTATCTACATTTCTGGCCAATGTTGGACTTACATTTAACATAAGTCAATCAAAGTGAAGACAACCAAGGGTAACATGCCCAATATAATTTTTATTTTCATTTTGTAGGCCCTAATATTTTAAAGATGATTTTTTCATTTTACAAAATTTGATGGGTTCTTACAATTAATTTCCTTATTAATTTCAAAAAGAAAAAGGATTAATAAACAGAGAAGCAGCAATCTTTATATACAAAATTAGCATAAATAATATGATACAAATTATCATTTATAATACACACCTTTACATAGAGGGAGTAATAAAGAGAGAATTCAATAGAAAACTATTCTTCACAATTTAGGCTTTAGACAGATTGTCAATATGAGCCCTGACACCTCTTACGAGACCCTATTAATACAAGACATGCCTTAATCATACAAGGAAAAACCCACCAGAAGATTTAAACTTAAAACACAAATCTTAAACGGAAAGCTTTTAAATAGCAAATGGTATTCAAAACATTAAAAACGAAAACAATATGCTTTCTGGACGTTATTAATTCTTACAGGAAATATTAGAAGTTAGAAAAAAATATTTGTGCACCATACTTTGATGATTAGTTAACACACCTGGCTATTTTTCCAATCAATTTTCCATTTCCCCAACTCAGACTTTATTGACCATTTCATAACAACACAAAATAAAAGATACTACAGAGCTTTTTACTTGGGGAGTATAAATGCCCAAGTCATGGTTTCATTGACTATAAGCCAAAGTATATAATACCCAATAAGCAACTGAAATCAATAATATTTGAGGCATACAGACAATGAGTAACCAACAAACCTTCACAAAGGAGAAAAATTCATCTTGAATGCGAACAACAACTGCCATTCGTTTTAGGTGAGATGAGAAATGGTACCGATGAACGATTTGGACAGGATGGCCATTTCCCCTGAAATTTGAGAACATTTCAAGAAAAAACAAAAATGAGAAAGGGTTTTAGAAATACAAACAAGATGGATACATTAATAAGGAAAAAGAAAGAACAAGAATGAAGCATTTGAAACCCAAGAAATAACAAATTCCTTGCTTTTTTTAATCACTATATTCCCTTGCCCAGACAACAGGAGCGACAGAATGTAAACCAGGTTGCCAATCATTACTGGCAACAATAAAATTTAATGAGCCAAAATATCATAAATTTCCAAGCCATAAAATTTGACCTTGCACATGATTAGAAAAGACAATCTTTTAGCTGCACAGAGAATAAAGCATAATTTAGATAACAAAAGTAAGCAGCAACAATTCATTTACCTCTTGGGTACAGCCTTGTCATCAGATTTATAACTCCAGTCAATTCCTTTTAGTGCAGCCTTCTCGAGAGGATCACCAACCTGGGGAAATTAAGGAATTCATTAATAAGAATATAATAGCAACAAACAACAGCAGATGTAAAAGGAGGAAACAAACAAAGCCCTTCTAGCTCTAAACCCAAAATCATGAAGATCCACTGTTCAAGCATAGAAAATTAGTATAACATAGAAAAGGTAGAATATAGAGTGAAAGATTTGCAGAAACAAAAAGGGAAGATTCCTTTCCCAAGTCTAGAAACAAAAGTTTTATTTTTTATTCCAAAACTTTGATTTAGGCATGTAGCTTGACACCAATAAAGTAACTTCTAACAGAATGTCAAAAAGTGATTACACTGATATCAATCAAATAAAAGGGAAAACATGATAAGATGAGGGGCAAACCACGGTTACAGAAATGGCTCCAAAAAAGTCAAGTGGATAAAGAAAAAGAAATGAAGAATTCCTTTGCATAAACTTTTCAAGAATCCTCTTCTATTATTTCACAAAAGAACACTTGTGGATCAAGCAGCCATGGTCTTAAAAGTTTAATACTCATTAACTTTCTTGACTAAATTTTGCATTCCATAAACTATAAAAGAGAACATTATAGGAGGAAAAAAATGTAATTTGAGAAAAATATTGACTACGGAATATACTAGTCTTGTCTGTTTAACATGGGAACAAATCTTCTGCTGTGAATTTGCCACTGTGTGTGATAGGATATAAGGCAGAGGGACGCGGACCGAACGGTTAAGAGAATGGAGGGTGAAGGACCGAACAGTATGTTGGGTAGTTAGAAGGGGTTGCCTCTATAAGAAGGCGGGGGGTCTCGTAGAAAGTTAGTTAGTGATATTCTTTTGTATAGACAGGTCTAGGACCTTGTGAGGGGGATTAGGCCTCCATTAATGTTTTTTGTGTACATTGTTTTCGTATCAATACAGAAATCATTCTTTTTACTGTTGAGTTCTTGATTGTGTGTGTGAGATTGTCTGAGTTAGGTTCCATACCCAGGAACCTAACAATTGGTCCGACCTGTCGGATCCCTTGGAGAGGAGAATTGGATGGAAGGAAGAATCAATACTGTGGAGAGGTGGGCCAGTGAACAGGAAAGAGTGCTAGCAAAATGGAGAAGAACTACCCAAGAAATAAAAGAAATGATGCAGAATATCAAGATTCAGATAAAGGACTCAGCAAGAAGTGATGAATCTTCCATGAAAGGAAAGAAAGATGGTTCAGAGGAAGATCAACATTCTGTTAACGAGATTCGGAGAAGGGGAAGAGAGATCTTGGAGGAGGAACTGGATGAAGACCGAGGAGACGCCCAACCTAATTGGGTAAAAAGGGTAGAATTACCCACTTTCGAAGGGTTTGATCCTATGGAGTGGATTGTTCGGGTGGAGAAAATTTTTAAGACTCAGGGGGTGATAGAGGAAGAAAAAGTGCCCTTGGCATACATTAGCATGGAGGGAAGTGTTGGGTCTTGGGTCCAGGCCTGGAAGGCTAAAGCCAAGAATCGTTCTTGGAAAGGACTGAAGGAAGCTATGGTGGTGTGATTTGGAGGGTAAAAAGAAATGAAGATTTACAAAGATGACGTCATTGATGTTTCAGGTACGGCTGACGCATTTTGTTGCATGCGCTCTTAAGCGACTCCGGATTGGAGCATCATCGAGTCGCTCATTATGGTGAACGAAGTCGCAACGATGGAAGTCGAGTGCTCCATCGCGCTCTCCTCCTACCAGCAGTGGAACATCATCGCCTTGAACTGTGTGGCCTTGGACGTGCAGCGCAACCTTGCTCAATGCCGCCGCAAGTGGCATGCGTTGCTCTCTAACTACGACCGCTTCAAGGGAACCGTCGCCGCTGGAGGCAAATTGGCACAGAATTTCGATTACGAATAGATTGAGGTCGTCGAACGCATTGTGAGGGCGTGTGAGGAGCGGAGCATGGCTGATCCAGAGAGCGATACCGAAGCAGGGAACGATGCGCTTGACGCCCTCGTGGAAATTGGGTCCAAAAAAAAGGACTAACGTAGTAAGTTCAAGCACCACATTCAAAAGCCCAAACTTGAACAAAGGCACAAGGACAACCATGAAGAAGAGCATGAGGAAAAACCATTGTTTTTGTGGGTGAAAAGAAAAGAGGGTGAGCACAACGTGGTGAGTATTGAAGAGAATAATAATAATAATAATAAAATTAATAGTGAAGGTGTTGCAGAGCAAGCGATCAGTGGTATTGAAACAATAAAGGTGGTGGATGTGGCCACCGAGAACCAAGGGGAGCAAAGGGGGCTTGCAGTTCGTGTTACACCTGCAGAGGGGAGAGTTGCTTGAAGCACTGAAAGATATTAAAGATCGTTTTCTTAGGGCCTACGATTCTGGAAAGGTGGTGACCAGAATGCTAGACATTAATAATCCAAGAGGAGGAGGATTTGCCACCACCCAAGCCTCCAAACCTGATGTTGCAGGTAGTAGCCAACGGGTTCCCTTCCTATGCTAAGACCATATCAGAATGCCATGGGCTCAAGCTTCATTGTTCCAACCTTGAGGACAAGGTTGTTTTGGAGAGGGGTGTAATGATAGGATATAAGGCATGGGGACACAGACCGAACGATTAAGAGAATGAAGGGTGAAGGACCGAACAGTATGTTGGGTAGTTAGAAGGAGTTGCCTCTATAAGAAGGTCGGGGGGTCTCCTAGAAAGTTAGTTAGTGATATTCTTTTGTATAGACAGGTCTAGGACCTTGTGAGGGGGATTAGGCCTCCGTTAATGTTTTTTGTGTACATTGTTTTCATTTCAATACAGAAATCATTCTTTTTACTGTTTAGTTCTTGATTGTGTGTGTGTGAGATTGTCTGAGTTAGGTTCCATACCCAGGAACCTAACAGTGTGAGATCCTAACTCCTAGATAAATTCATGAATATGACAATGGTGACAAATGTCAAGTTTTTTTTCCATTAGAAGGATCCATTTCGTTCAATACTATAGCCAAGCCTAAAAACTAAGGTTCAGTTTAATCACACCAGGCAGAGAGGCATACCAGCTTATTCTCAACAAACACCAATGCATGGCAAGAAGCCAGGATTTCAACTGTTCGTACAGGCACTCTACTTGTATCAGACTCCAAATCTGTAGTTCCATTCAACCCAACAACTCCAGAAAATTCCTACAAAGTGGGAATTAAAAAGTTAGACCGCAACCAATAGTCTAAACGGCTAAATCAATATCATTGTCTAATATGGGCATACCATATCATCAGATGTAAGTGTCCCTGTCTTGTCAAAACAACATATATCAACCTGTATGGCAAGGTATGTACAAGAAATTATATAAAAAAAATGTCATATGATCTCTATACCAAACAAGGTACATGAGTAGAAACGTTTAGACAGGCCTCCAGGTACCTTTCCAGCAAATGGTATCCTAAAAGGCTCTGTGCAAAAAATCCCACGTCGTGCCAGGGCAATAAGAGAAGTATTAACAGCTATCGATAATTCCATTGGTAACTCAGGAGGTATCACAGAAGTAACAATAAGTGAACAACTTAGTATTAGTTTATACTTGCTCCTTGTGGGATCTTCCAGCCCCTGCAAGCAAAAACATTAACAATTTATCAAGCCATATCACAATTGACGATTAAGATCATACCATCTTAACCATGCATCTGCAGAGCATCATTACCTTAACAAGCACATAACCAGCAGCAATAAGAGCAAACACAACCAAGAATAAAATGAATAATCCACTTTCCCAGCTATTGGCAGTCACCTAGTCAATTCAGAAATAACAAGAAAAATCATCAAACCAACACTGAAATCAAAAAATCAGCCTCGGTAAGGTTTATATCACTTTACCCTTTCTGTAGAGAATAAGATTGTTCGCATCAACTTTCCTTGACTTGTTTCAAAACCCGTTCTCAGGACAACAGCCAAGCAGCCACCATCAGGAGTTTTAAGAGGAAAACTCTGACTCCAACAAAATTAAAAATAAAATGAGAAGCATGAACACTAGCTGAACAATAAACAAAAACCATATAATTTCCCAGCTTGAATATAACCTTATCTGGGGTATGCTGCAATATTTTTGTCCCACCAAACAAAACGTGGCTTTTATCTCGCTTTGCTGACAATTTCTCCTCCATACCCCTACCCGCAATTGAAATCTAAAAGAATAAACATTCTGAATAAGAATCATGCAAGAGAACATGACAAAATAAGGTCCAGTCTCCATAGACTCGTCAGAGATGTATTTAGATATACCAGCCAACCATAATATTAAAGATGTTCTATCCCAAGCTTATTTATTCCTTTATGCGAAAGAAGAGCAAATACAATAACGAATTTGCATGTTCAAATATGTTAGATGTTAAGTGGTGTGTTTATGTTAATTGGGCTTAGCCCATTCTGTATTTAGGGTTTAACCCTTATCTTACATTATAAATAAACAACCCTATGTGTATGCTAAACACAACGGATATTTTTCTCCCAATCTTCTTTATTTCTCATATGGTATCTAGAGCACAGGAATAGTTCCAGTCAACTCCACGGTCTCACTGCCGTTGTTGTCGCAGTCGCCGCCGCTGCCGTCGCCACCGCCGCCACGGCCCGCCGCCGCCGTCGCTGGAGTTCCAGAATCGACCGGCGACCACACCATCGGAAGCGTCTCGGCCGGGCAACCATCGTCGTACGAAGATCGCGGCGATCGGACCTCTAACGCGCCTCCACGCGCCGCCGCAAGAGTCGCCGCTGCCGCCGCGCGTGCCGGCGCGTCGCCAGAGCTTTCCGCCGCCGATCAGCACCGCCGTGATCGCCTCCTCGCCCTCTTTCTGGATCTGTGGTCGTTGCGTCAATCGGAGCACTTTGAATTTTTAGGGTTTCTCCCTCCCTATGGCGTCTTCCTCGTCTACAAACACCTCTATTGGTGGCTCATCTTCTGATCCTTCAATATATACCAATTATGTGAATGTACACTTGTCCATTGACAAGTTAGACGGCACGAATTATGCAACATGGGCGTCCGACATCAAACTTTGGTTGAAGAGCCAAGGGTACTTAGATCATCTTACTCAAAATGTGACTACTGCTTCCATAGATGACACTTCCCGCTGGATGAAAATTGATGCTCAGTTATGCATTGTTATAAAGTCCACCATTCACTCCTCACTGAAACAAATGTTTCGATCCTATGAAACATGTTCAGAAGTATGGACACAAGCGAAGTTGTTATACACAAATGATACTCAGCGTCTTTATGGTGTTTGTCAGGACCTATTAACTGTTATTGGTCCGCGCAATCCTGGTCCCATGGCAGAATATTTGGGTAAAATTCATGCCCTTCTTCATGACTTTAATGATATATTACCTCATGCTTCCACTCCTGCTAAAGAATTGGAACAACGATCAAAGTTCTTCATGTTGTTGGCATTATACGGACTCTCTGATGATGTTTCTCATGTCCGTGATCAGATTTTGGGTTCTCCTGTCATACCCAACTTTACTTCTACTTGTTATGCTCTTTTGCGTATACCGAGCAAACCCGTCACTGAGACATCCCCTCATACTGATGATTCCTCTGTTATGGCTGCTCAACGTGATGATCAAAGTCGGTCTCGCAAGCCAAGTAAAGGACGTCCAAAATGTGACCATTGTGGCAAGTTAGGCCACAAGATTGATAGATGTTATGCTCTCCATGGACGTCCTCCTCGACCTGTAGCAATGGTCTGCATCTGTTGCACGTACAGGTACACCTTTTGTTGGTCTAACTCACTCCCTCGGACCTTGGGTCCTTGACTCAGGCGCCACCGATCATATCACTGGTAACAAGTCCTTGTTTTCTTCCTTGTCATGTCCGGATAGTTTACCCTCGGTAACAATGGCTGATGGGTCTAGAGTCTCATCTCATGGTATTGGTACTGTTAATATTTTTCCATCCATATCCATTGATCATGTACTTTATGTCCCTGGGTCTCCCTTCAACTTATTGTCCATTAGTCATTTAACTCGTACTCTTAATTGTGTTATTTCATTTACTAAAGATTATGTTTGGTTACAGGACTGGAGTTCGAAACACATGATTGGCACAGGATGTGAGTCTCATGGCCTTTATCATCTCCGCCCTTCTCCACATGTTGGCGTAGTCATGGAGTCACCATCCCTTCTTCATGCTCAGTTCGGTCATCCTAGTCTTGCCAAACTACAACAACTTGTCCCGAGGTTGTCCACATTATCAAGTTTGTCATGTGAGTCTTGTCAGTTAGGGAAGCATACTCGTAGTTCCTTTCCTCGTAGTGTCTCACAACGGGTGTTGTCCCCCTTTTCATTGGTTCATTCTGACATTTGGGGACCTAGTCGTGTTAAGTCTATTTTAGGTTTTCAGTATTTTGTTACCTTTATTGATGACTATTCTAGATGTACTTGGTTGTTTTTAATGAAGAATCGTTCTGAGTTGTTTTCTATTTTCCAATCTTTTTTTAATGAAATAAAAACACAGTTTGGGGTTTCTATTCGAAATTTACGTAGTGATAATGGCCGTGAATACCTTTCTCAACCGTTATGGCTTCTCATGGCATTCTTCACCAAACCTTATGTGCTTATACCCCTCAACATAATGGGGTGGCTGAGCGCAAGAATAGACACCTTATTGAAACAACTCGTACCCTTCTGATTCATGGTCAAGTACCCTCACGTTTTTGGGGTGATGCAATTCTCACAGCATGTTATCTTATCAACCGCATGCCATCTTCCGTCCTAGATAACAAAATCCCTCATTCTATCTTATTTCCTCAAGATCCTCTGCATCCATTACCTCTTCGAGTTTTTGGGTCTACATGTTTTGTTCATGATTTTAGTCCTGGTCTTGATAAGTTATCTCCTAGGTCTCACAAATGTGTCTTCTTAGGATTTCCACGGTCACAAAAGGGCTATAAGTGTTTTTCCCCTTCCCTCAATCGTCATTTTATCTCTGCTGATGTCACTTTTGATGAGTCTTCTTTTTACTTTTCACATTTATCTTCTAGTTCTGTACCTCTCCCTGTTACTGTTGATATTCCTCTTATCTGTGATCCTCCTGGTGATGCTCCACCCCTTTTGTCTTCTCCTTCTTTAGACTCTCATTCACCACAGGATCATCCTTCACCTCCACCCCTTCGGGTTTATAGTCGCCGTAATTGTCTCCCTCATGACTCACTTCCGGTGCCGCCTCATGTGTCTCCTCCGGCTCCAGCAACTGAGTCTGACTTGCCTATTGCCCTCCGTAAAGGTATACGCTCTACCCGTAACCCTTCCCCCCATTATACTGTTCTTAATTACCACAGATTATCTCCATCTTTTTATACTTGTCTCTCATCCATTTCTTCTGTGTCAATTCCCAAATTTGTGGGTGATGCCTTAACTCATCCTGGTTGGCGTCAAGCTATGATGGATGAATTAAGTGCTTTACAGGAAAGTGGAACTTGGGAGCTTGTCCAATTACCATCTGGAAAGTCAGTTGTTGGTTGCAGGTGGGTGTATGCTATCAAGGTTGGTCCTGATGGCATAATTGATCGTCTGAAAGGTCGACTGGTTGCCAAAGGCTACACACAGATTTTTGGTTTGGATTATGGTGATACTTTTTCTCCAGTGGCAAAAATGACCTGTGTTCACCTATTCATTGCCATGGCCGCTCTTCGACAATGGCCTCTTTACCAACTTGATGTCAAAAATGCTTTCCTCAATGGTGATTTGCATGAAGAAATTTATATGGAGCAACCGCCTGGCTTTGTTGCTCAGGGGGAGTCATCTGGATTGGTATGTCGTCTTCGCAAATCCTTATATGGCCTAAAACAGTCTCCTCGGGCCTGGTTTGGTAAATTCAGTTGTGTTGTTCAACAATTTGGTATGTCTCGCAGTGAAGCGGATCATTCAGTGTTCTATCGCCACTCGAGTGCTGGATGTATCTACTTAATAGTGTATGTCGATGATATTGTTCTCACAGGAAGCGACTATCTTGGCATCTCTCAGATGAAACAACACCTTTGTAATAATTTTCAAACCAAAGATCTTGGCAAACTCCGGTACTTTTTGGGTATTGAAGTAGCACAATCCAATGATGGTATTGTCATGTCTCAGAGGAAGTATGCGTTAGACATCTTGGAGGAAACAGGGTTAATGAACTGTAAATCTGTTGAGACACCTATGGACCCTAACATCAAACTCTTACCAAATCAGGGGGAGCCTTTCTCAGATCATGAACGGTACAGAAGACTAGTTGGTAAATTAAACTATCTTACTGTTACGCGTCCTGATATTTCCTTCGCAGTTAGTGTGGTGAGTCAATTTCTAAACTCCCCATGTGAAGACCATTGGGATGCAGTTGTTCGCATACTGAAGTATATTAAAAGATCACCTGGAAAAGGTTTGCTATATGGCCCTAACAACGATACAAAAATCGTTTGTTATTCAGATGCTGACTGGGCTGGTTCCCCTTCTGATAGGAGGTCTACTTCTGGATATTGTGTCTCTATTGGTAGCAACTTGATATCTTGGAAAAGTAAGAAGCAAAGTGTTGTGGCAAGGTCCAGTGCAGAAGCAGAATATAGAGCTATGGCATCAGCTACTTGCGAGCTTGTGTGGCTTAAACAATTGCTTAGTGAATTGAAATTTAGAGATGTCACTCACATGATACTTACATGTGATAATCAAGCTGCTCTCCATATTAGCTCTAACCCTGTCTTCCATGAGAGAACCAAACACATTGAAGTTGATTGTCATTTCATTCGAGAAAAAATCATATCTGGAGATATCAAGACTGAGTTTGTTAACTCAAGCAACCAGTTGGCAGACATATTCACTAAGTCCTTACGAGGAGCTATAATTGATTATCTTTGTAACAAGCTTGGAACATATTATTTATATGCTCCAGCTTGAGGGGGAGTGTTAGATGTTAAGTGGTGTGTTTATGTTAATTGGGTTTAGCCCATTCTGTATTTAGGGTTTAACCCTTATCTTACATTATAAATAAACTACCCTATGTGTATGCTAAACACAAGGGATATTTTTCTCCCAATCTTCTTTATTTCTCATAAGATATATAATAATAAACAAGTAAACCGGATTCAGGGACATGCATAAGCATTTAATTTTTTGAAATAACAAACTGAAGTCAGTATTAATGCTCTGTATAACAATCATCAATGAAGTTGGACTATAATATTAAAAACAAATAGAGAGAGCAGGAAAATAATTATGCAGCACAACTATGGCTCAACAGTATCCAAAGGACAAACTAAATATTAATAGTATGACAAGTTGATCAGCTTCCTGGGTGAAATCAAATATCTATGACTTTTAGATATTCAAGACTAAAAGCAGCATAGAAGTATGCCGAGAAATACAACCAGAAGTAATTACTACCAAAGATATCCAAACCAATTAACAAATAAAAATGCAATTTTGGCAATCAGACAAGAATCAACTACACAGAATTTAAGAAAATAAGTCCCCTCCCAGCAAAACAATTTATACTTCTAATTATATCATATATCCATAGGCTATCAGACAAATACTTTAGTGAGTAGTTCAGAAAAGAGGTACACCTTCCATTGAGGAGTAGACTCCCCTGTGAGAATAGCTTCATTCACAATCACACTTCCAGCCAATATAAGCATGTCTGCTGGTACAGACTTCTCCTCCCCATTCTGACTAGAAGAGCGGCCTATGGAGACAACATCCCCTGGCAAAAGGTCTGTACCAGAGAGTTTAACCCACCTATAATCCAAATATAAATGAAAGTATTAAACTTTTACTCCTCTAAATCCAAAATAGGGTTATTAATTATTAAGAAAGAGATAACATACTTGCCACAGCGATGTACCATTAGGATCTGACTGTCCACTCTAACACGTCTCAACTCAGTTAGAGTTTTCAATCTACTTTTCGCCATGGTTGACTCAAACATAAAGAGCATAAATAGAGTGAACAAACTGTAATACCAATATTCATCCAAACACCAGAGCCCCACACAAAAAACCTGGTCATAATATAAACAAGAACAAGTCAAAGAGTTTGCTTGAAGATTACAGACAAAAAACAGAAAACTAAATATTATTTAACAAAGGGTACCTGAAATACGAAAAAAGGCTCCATGCAATGCTCTTTCATTAATTTCTGAAATGTTGGTTGAGGATAATCAAATCTAGAAGATCAACATGTAGAAAATTATTAGAGAGAAAAACTAAAGCAACATAATGCAAATAGATCAGATGATGCATGTCTTCTTGAGAGAGAACAAAATCAAGAATCAACAAAATTACCAAAATTAGGGTATTACATCTAAGCCAAACCAAGTCCAATCCATAAATATTATGAATTAAAAATTATGTTTTAAAGAATTATAAAATGACCAGAGAATAAGGAAACCCACACATTCCGTCCCCATTTCTCAGTAGCTGCAAGAACTTTAGCTTCAGAGCCATGGCCACTGCATTTGATGTAACATCCAAATGTTTCTTTGGTAGGGTAGGAAAGCTTGCAAAATGTTCCCTTCTCCTTTGAATACACAAAACATTGTTTTCTAAAATCAAAGTAGTTCTCTTCCAAATCCACAGCTGATGAAGAACCTGCAGACTGCATAACTAAGAACTTTACTATGATACACAAATCAAAGGAAGGGCCTCTAAAAGAGGAAGAAAGAGAAATAAAATTTCTTATCAAAACACAAACTGTAAAAGTAAACAACAATTGTAAAAAGGGGCGAGCTGGATTAACAAACAAAACAATTAAAATAATGCCAACAAACATACTCAGAAAATTGCATACACGCAGCACAGTTTACTTTTGAAAGTATTGATATAAAAGGCATCACAGACTCACAATTATGAATTCGTGCAGAATATGCATTAACAAGAACATGAGATAAAAATTATACAATAAATTTCAAACATAAAATTATGAAAATATTATACATATATGTACATCTATTCTTCTTTTCCAACCTGAAAACCAATCCTCCTAACAATCACGAAATACAAAATCAATAAATATAAAATCAAGAACAAACACATCAAGCTAGCAATGTGGTCAATCTGAATATATATCTAACCCAGTAAACCCTCTAAAATTGTTTTTATATGATAGAAACACGATATTCTGGAATTCAACAGCAAAGTTGCAGAACTTCAACAGTTTGCCCCTCCTTGACCCAAAGGCCTCAGTCTTGATTCCACTCTAAAATTGAAAAGATTTCTGTTTTCAGTTTTAGAGAGTCAGAGTGACTAGTTTATACTTCGAGTGAAAAAGCTAATTTACATAAGTGATCAGCTAAGGCATTTATAGCCGTACAGAAAGGAACAGAAAAGACTAACTACCTGAACTAAGGGGATGTATTGGATTGGGATCATAAAAGACTACTTTAGCATTAAAGTCTTGCAAATTTTAAAAGACTATAAGAAATATTAAATTGTCAGATCTTTTTAAAATACTATTATAATTGAGATTTTATAGTTTGGACTTAAATAAAGTTGTCATAGTGTAAGAATTTAAAAATTTTGACAAAGAACTCTGAATTTAGAGCACTTAAAATTACAAGAGTAAAAGAAATACAAGGTGTGGTGGATACACAAAAGTAAAATCATCTTCTAATTTCTGCTCTTGAGTTAAAATAATAAATTCAAGATTATGGTCTTCTTACCAAATTTAATAATATTGAAAATAAAGATTCATAAATTGGATCAATTGGAAATCCATCAAAATGACAATTTTTGTGAAGTTATTTAGTGCAGCACATGAATGCCTCTATGCCCTTCAACAAAGAGAGAATAATAGATTGTGTTAGATAGTAGAAAGAAAAACCTAACCAACAAAAAGAAAGAAAAAGAATCCAGGAAAGTCTCAAGGGTTTATGTGAGATTATTTGATGGATATACTTCCTACTAAAAAGTCAGGTGAAGTCCCTCAAAATTCCTTTTTGAAAATGATTCATCAAAATCTATATACTTTGATACAAACCAACTTTTAATTCTGAAAATCCATAATTGATACCACTAGAATTCAATGACCTACTTCAAAATCCTTATTATCTTCATTGAATATCACAAGACTTATTTATATCCAAGGTAATCAAAATTGAGATGGTTGGGATTATGAAGGGCTCACAAGATCCTAAATTGTGGGATCATAACACCAATTATAGATTATAATTCTACATAAATACAATATATTTATATATATATATATATATATATAGAGAGAGAGAGAGAGAGAGAGAGAGAGAGTAAAAGAAAAGCAGTCAAAACTGAGTGAAGGAGAAAGGGTGAAATCTTGAGTACTATGCATCCACACAGCTTCCCCTATGGTGTGGTCAAGCAATCAAAACAGCCACAACTTTGGGGAAGGTGTTGCTTAGCAGACAAGAAGGAGGGAGAAGCGTGACACCAACTACTTAGTAACATGAAACCACATTTGCTTGAAGAAAAATAATTTTTTTAATTGGCCTTGGGTTTTAAGCCAAAGCTTATTGACCAAAGAACAGTTTTGGGCAGATGCAGAACCCAAAACCTAGAACACAGCAGAACATGAAAACACAACAATTCCAACATTTTAACATTTATTACAACAATCCCAACCTAGTGCAACCTTGCATGGACTCTAAATTGGACGTGGTATGCAGAATCATGACATTGTGTGATTCCATGTTTTAAATTGCAGTATTGACTACATTGTTTATATCATTTAAAAGTCTTCATTGAATACTATAGGACTTTATAATAAAGAAGTAATATTTTTTCAAATCCTTTGGAATTTTGGTACGATACACCCTGAGTTACTTACAGATTAAAGCTTTCATACTAACAGAATCCATAAGAACACTAGAGTGTTTTGAGTAAAACCCTACACTACAAGTAACTATCTAATGGGGTTATCTATTTATCTATATTGAATTCAGCCCCACCAAGAACTGATCAAAGAATGCTTGCAAAGCCAACTCCAACAGCAAAATACCTTCAACCCCATTTTGTCAAAATACAAAGACCAATGCTAAGTTTTCTAAGTACTTTTATGCTGTCAAATAGTGTTAGCATTCAATGTGAATGATAGGTACCCAGATGTTATTAACACTGTAAAGAACTCCAAGACAGGTTCTTGGATGATCTTCCTATGAAAACCAGACAGCTTTCAAAAGGACCTGTCTATTCCTTCCTTTCACTTACAATTTTCTCCAAAAACTACTGAAAACAACCCCTGTACAGACCATATATAATAGTCTCTCCCTTCCTTTCACTTCCTTCTACCATATACTTTCCCCCTGAACCTCACAGTGAAAACACGTATCCACAATTTATCAATTCAAGTGTAATTGTTGAACCATTAGTAATTACATTTTTTTATATTATATAACTTTATGAGAAATCATGATTTAAAAACTGTAAATTAATATATTAATATAATAACTAAATTATATCTATTAGATAAAATATATTTTTAAGAAGTAGACTTTAAACCTAACTCAATCTTACAAAACCAGTTTATAAGATGAGGTTTGCACTTATTTATATCATGTAAACTCGTCTTATATCTAGTAGATGTGGGATCTTCAACACACCCCATCACGTCAAGACATCTACATCTCGAGCATAGAAGGTCATTCGATACCATCCCACTAGCAGGTGACACAAAACATCAATGGGTAGTCCGATAAAGGTTTGATGGCAGGTAGCATGATAAACCCAACAATTTGCTAAAATAGGATTTGGATGACTCTAATACCATCTTAAAAAGTGAATTTTAAACCTAACTCAACTTTACAAAATTGGCTTATAAGATGAGATTTGCACTCACTTATATACTATAAATTTGCCTTATCTTTAGTGTTATCAATATCGAATAACAGGAAATATCAGAGATTCAAAAATCCTTTATAAAGTTATAAAGGAAACCATAACAAGTTATGGCGAAAACATTGATGAAAAGAAATATAATACCACAACATATAATTATAATGCAAAAGTAATAATATTATGTCTAGAAATTCAAATAATAATAACACCATATCAAAACACCACAATAATGGGATGTTCTTTTGCTCTAGTAACTCCTTCCATAACTTTCCCACAATAACTAGAAACAGTTGTATTTAAATTTGACTCATCCATTGCTGGAAAATAGGTATTGTTTTGAAAAATAATTATAGTAAAAGTGGAGAAGAAGAAAAAAATTTAAAAGAAAAAAAAAACAAACTTGACTGGGGCGGCGAGCAATGACAGCAGCGGTAGCTATTGGTGGCAGTAAGTTAGGGCAGGCAGCTGGAAAAGAATAAGAGAGAGTGTTTTAAAGTTGTGTGTATTAGGGTTTACTATGGGTTTTAAATTTTTATTGGGCCAAGCCTATACACCACTTGAACAATTATCCATTTGGACAAAGCTCCACTCCTAAACAAGGATCCAACTATGCTTCTTTTAGTTCCACACTCCTCTCCTCCTTGATCCCCTTCAATGCGATTTCCAAAGGTAATCCCGACCTCTGACAAGAAGTGGTCATAAAAAAGTCTTGAATTTCCCTTATCTTCCATAGAGGCCTCTTGCTTCAGCCCCATGAAAATTCATTAAGATGTGAGATCATGAACAGCTAAAATGTCCGATGACTTCATTCTTGAACATCATCTAAGTTGTGTTCAGAACACATGACTGCAAGTATTGAAAAAGAAGCCCTTCCATTTTCATCATAACACTCATCGTGCACTCTTCTTCTGGGAAACTTCTCAATCAGAAAGACATATCAATCAAATTACCCAAGCTGCTCCTAATGTGAGCATCCATGTGTAACTGGCTTTCTTTTTCTCTCAGTTGTACTTGAAGGATTCCTTCCAGCTCCTCCATGCAATATATGGATTACTTAATTTTTTTTACAAAACAAGAATCACTCCGTGAATAATGGAGATATGATGCCAGTAGATAGATACCCGGTATTTCAATAGAAAGAAAGAGGAATGTCTCCCCATAATACACCAGCAAACTTCTCCTTACAAAAAACTGTCCTATCTCGAGCATCATAAAAAGGTTAAGATTGCTCTGTCCATAAGAGGTAGCAACGAATAGAAGTCCTTGAATCTTTTGCCTTTCCTCCAAACCATAGCTCAAAACCTCTAAATTGGCATATGAAGAATGCTCCAAAATCTATTCACAATTTTAATTAGTACTAATCTCTTCAAGTACTAAAGAAAAATAATATACCAACCCCTTCTAAGGCAATTGACCCACTAATCTAGTACCACCTTACCAAAACTTGATAGTTTTCCTGAGATATATTCCATGCACAAATTCCACCACTCACCCCCAAACCAAAGAAAAACAGATAGCCAAGTATCTGAGTGTGGCAATTCATCAGCATTCTATAAAAGTTATTATTTCATTACATGCTATTCCAAGGAAATCACTCAAGAAAATCGCAGTCATCACTGGGATGGAAAGGGCTACCTATGAAAGGACTAACCACAAAGACCAAGCTAAAGTATCCTAGAGTGCAGCCAGACATGTAGCTCTTGGGCAGTTGAGACCCTAATTGACTATATATAAGAACTAAATAGTGCCTATAAGGCTTAGGCAATCCACCTTAAAAGCCTATTTTGCAAGTTGGGTTAGGCCTTGAGCACAGATAATAAGAACCTTCCTTCTATAGGCATTGATCCACGATAAAAAAAACAAATAAAAAATCCGAATAAACTTAAAGGCAACAATTTAGCCACCTCTTTCAAATTACACAATGCATTTGCTTTCGTAAGAGGTTCACAAATTGTCAATCTAGAAAGATCATAATTTATTTTAAATCCTCTTTCTAGGACTGAACCTTACAACATATCAAGACCCATCTTATTTCAAGAACTAAACCCAAGACACTAACTAACTAACATACTCTTCCAATTCTCATTGCACTGAGCTTTAATCATCTTCCAGTACACTTTTTTAGTATGTATTATCATGCATAAAGTCAACATACTTTCCTCCTCTGCAATCCTTTTTTTCAACTCTTACTATCTTCCAAATGAAAAAAAGAATAACATAAACACTCTACCACGCTCCAATTCAACCATTAAAAAGTTGTCAGGACTTACACTTTTCCGAGAATGAAGCGGCACAACTTCTTTAGAACCCGAGAACTTAGCCGGCGTAATCTTGCAGGAATCAGCCTGGTCAATATTTTTAGCCTGAACACAAACCGAAGAAAACAAAACTAAGATAACTCTATACACACTTAGCAATAATTCGTAACGGATACAAAAAAACAATTTACCTTGCTATAGTGAGCGAAACATTTGAAATCAACAGACCAACCAGTGAAGAGCCAAACGAGGATGTGAAGCGCAAGGAGCGCGCCTAAAACGATCGCTGCATCCACAAAGTCGAGGCTGGGAAGAATAACCGAAAGCCACGCACAGTAAAGTATGGCGAAAGGCCAAACGTCAAGGCGCCACGGCAATTGCTTCTTCCTGAGCAAATCGACGCGGTCCACAACCTTGCCGCCGACTTGGAAACTCGACATCGAATCGCCGTTGGCTTTGGCCACCGGAGTAGTTAGGGTTTGAGATTACGAAGCGTTCTAAATCTCAGATCTGACCAAAAAGGTTCAGTTCTTCAACTGTCGATGATGAGAGCGGCTAGGTTCAACCCCTCGCCACTCGCGACGATTTGGTCTCCGTTTGCGAGCGAGCGACTCTTCTCACTAAAGCTATTCTTTTTCCCACGTCACCGCTAAAGCTTAACTACTTAACCATTTTCCTTTAATTTATGAATTACTTTATTATTGTTCCACATTAGAAAAAAATGTGGAGTTTAAGTTTCGGATAATTACAATATATTTTATCTTGTTATAAGTTATATATTTTGTCATCTAAATTAATTACAAATCAGTTTTAGTTAAAGCTAAGAAATAGCTTTTAAATAATTATTACAGCAAATAATCATTTTATTTACATGTAATCTATAATTTAATGATGATTTAAAAAGTTTACCGTTTTCATATATTTTTCTAAGAATTTTTTAAGAAACGAAGATCATGGGAATTAACCATACACATATGCGACAAGGAAAAGAAAATTGGAATAAATATGGGAAAAATAAAAGCAAAAATGAATTAGCAACTGATAAATTTATGAAATCTGTGTATATTTTTTTTGTTTTTGGTTTTTCTATGCTCCTTTGTCCCTAGTCTTTGTAATAATATACGTGTGTATCATACGGACCGGATGGTTCAAGGAAGATCATGTAAGATCAACCTAATCGGACGGTCCAAGGAAGACCACATAGGATCAAGGTAAGTAGCAATTAAAGCTATTGGACTAAAATTGGATCGTGATTAACTTTTCACTAATCCCAAGCCTATGACAAAAACTATAAATACAGGTCAAAGGTAAGTGATAGGTACGTTGCATTTACTACACATTTATTACTGTTCTATTGAATTGTTGAACGGTTCACACAGTGACTTTGGCATCGGAGGATCTTTGACAGAAAAGCAAGATAGTGGAGCTTGGAGCACGACCGGATGACAAGAAGGCAAAATTATGAAGGAGTTTGGTGACTCAGCCCCATAACCAAAACATTTTGGCGCCCACCGCGGGGCCGAGTTGCTTGATAAACCCAATGGTGACCACGAGAAACATGAGTGTTGACGACCCAATTGAGATGATTCGAATGTTGCAACAGAAGATGGAGGAGATGCAGTAGCGCCAAGAAGCAAAACTCGTAGCAATGAGGGTTGAATGCTTGGCTCGAATCGCCGGAGGAGACACAACCGATCCTGGTAGGAAAGGACGCCTCCATGACCACCACTATTGCCTGAGGACTAGAACCAGGATTAGGGAGAGAGATCCGGTCCGTTTTATGGAGGACTTGAGACTTGTTCGCTTGGACGGATGTCGACATGCCAGGGATCCATCCCTCGGTTATGTCACACAAATTGGTGTTGTTTAAGGAGGCGCGACCAGTAGCGTAGAAGAAGCGGCGAATGGGAGAAGAGAAGAGAAAATTTGTACAAGAGGAGGTCAAGAAGCTGAAGGAAGCCGAATTTGTCAAGAAGGTGACATATATCACTTGGCTCGCCAATGTGGTCATGGTGAAGAAGGCCAGCAGGAAATGACGCATGTGCACTGATGACAAATTTATGAACACCGAAAAACGATGCCAAAAACTTGTTTAACAATCGGCAAGTGTGACCGAATCGTATCAAGTAATAAAACTCGGTAAGACCAAGTATCGTTCTCCCAAAGGACTCACAGCCTAGTTAGCTATATGATTTGTTGATTATTTAAGACTTGTTAACAATTGATTGGAGGGTTTAAATGGAAAAGACAATAATTAAATATGTATGCATGAATTTGATCAATGGAAAAGAAGAATACAAACACTTTAATGAATTAGATGGATGAGTATGTTGTTGGGGTTATTGATGACAAATTTATGAACACCGAAAAACGGCGCCAATAACTTGTTTAACAATCGGCAAGTGTGACCGAATCGTATCAAGTAATAAACCAAGGTAATCCCATATCAACAAAATCAATAATCATGGCAATGAATGAGTTAAACAAAGCAAGCTTTAAGCAAAGAGGAAAAACCCTAACTAATGATGAAAGAAAGCATAAGTCTTAAAAATAAGATGTTAAAACAAATTCCATATATGAGAGTTTCACAAGACTACATTGATTCCCCAACAACAATACAAGGTTTAGTTCACCATATTCATGGTGAAACTAGATGAACAATAATGAAAGAATGAAAGATAAAACCCTAGAAAGAGGAGGAGGTAGCCTGAGCATCCAAGATCTTCCTTCAAGAGGTGGAAAAGAGAGTGTTTGCTTCGTCCCCGCCAAAGATACAAACCCTAGGACGTCCTAAAGCTTATATATTATTCTAAAATATACAGAAAATTATGCCCAAGCCCATAAAAGTGCCGCTCAGTGGTAAACTGCCGCTCAGCGGTAAGTGCGTGAGTTGTTTTCTTCCCCTCAGCGGCATTTTCACCCCTCAGCGGATCCAACGTGAGCTCCTGAGTGCCGCTGAGCGGTAAACTGCCGCTGAGCGGTAACTTTGACTTCTCCTTTTGCACTTTTTGATGTCTTTTCTGATTCCATTTCTATCCTTCTTCACTTCTTTCACCAAATTCACCTTAAAACCTTCATAAAACACTGAAATCAAGCATAAACCTGTTCAGCTCTCTTATTTATGAAAATATGACCAAAAGCATGATTTCAAGTTAGTTTCTAAGTGTTAAAGGTTGCTTTTAATATCAATTTTAAGCATGAAAATAACAGTTTTTCAACTGTTATCAGTTATCAATTTCATCTTATCCACTCTCACATACTTTTAGGAATTCATCATTCTTTTCATCAATGCTAATGCCACTCTCTAAATCACCTTGCAAGAAGGCCTATCCTTAATTACGAGTTCATACAATTCCTAGCATTCCTAGTAATTAATTCTTAAGTGTAGAAGCTTAACGGCAACCAATATGCTATTGGGAGAAATTCTCTGGATCTAGATTTCCCCGTACGTTCCCATATCGACAAAATCAATAATCATGGCAATGAATGAGTTAAACAATGCAAGCTTTAAGCAAAGAGGAAAAACCCTAACTAATGATGAAAGAAAGCATAAGTCTTACAATAAGATGTTAGAACAAATTTCGTATATGAGAGTTTCACAAGACTACATTGATTCCCCAACAACAATACAAGGTTTAGTTCACTAAATTCATGGTGAAACTAGATGAACAATAATGAAAGAATGAAAGATAGAACCCTAGAAAGAGAAGAGGAGAGCCGTCACCATCTCCCAATCTACCCCCAAGGGGTGAAAAATGTGTTTCTGCTTCCTCCCAGCCAAAGATACTAACCCTAGGACGTCCTAAAGCTTATATACTACTCTAAAAATACAAAAAATTAGGTCAAAGCCCATAAAAGTGTCGTTCAGCGGTAAGTGCGTGAATTGATTCTTCCCCCTCAACGGCATTTTCACCCCTCAGCGGATCCAACGTGAGTGCCTGAGCGCTGCTCAACGGTAAACTGCCGCTGAGCGGTAATTGCGACTTCTCTTTTTGCACTTTTTTTATGTCTTTTCTGATTCCATTTCTATCATTCTTCATTTCTTTCACCAAATTCACCTTAAAACCTAAATAAAACACTGAAATCAAGCATAAACTGTCCAGCTCTCTTATTTCTAAAAATATGACCAAAAACATGATTTCAAGCTAGTTTATAAGTGTTTAAGGTTGCTTTTAGTATCTCTTTTAAGCATGAAAATAACAGTTTTTCAACTGTTATCACAACCCCAAACTTAGAACTTTGCTTGTCCTCAAGCAAGCAAGATGTAACTCAATCTTCTCCCAATCCATACAATGATTCACTCATTCAAAAATTCTCTTCTCAAGATAAGTACAAACTTCAATTAAACTCATGACAAAGATTTCAATCAAGACATGCACATGCTTTCGTGTTCACAAAGTCACTTAATATCCAAGAATTGCTATTTTTCATGAATGATCAATCAACTAAGCATGGATGTTCATGTGCTCATGGAATATTTCCTCACTAGGTAAAGTGTTTCACTCAAACACAAGTGTATAATAGGTAACCACTCATTCACTCTTCTATTACAATGTCACATGAATTAACTTTGCCTTTCATTTAACCAGAATCAAAAACATTCACAAGCATGCATCATCACAAGGGCTTTTCAATGGCTTAATGTGGTTGGGCTAACAAGAAAATTGGTTTTTCTAGATCACAAAACCCTTGAGTTAAGAGAATCATATAGACACAATCATTCTTATTTATTCCCAACTTTCTTTTGCATTGAGCTTTGCCTTTTCTTTTCTTTTTCTTTTTCTTTTCACATTTTTATTTCTTAGCTCTTAGCTCAATGCTTTCAATTTCCCTTTCATGATTTCCCAACAACCCCAAACTTGAACATTTATCAATACCACAAAATATTTTCTACTTAACTCAAGGTAAAGCTTTTCAACAAGGGTTTTCAAATCATGTTCAAGGCTAAGGGTTCAAAGGATAAACATAAAGTGCTCTCTTTTAGTGGGCTAACTTCATGAATTTGGCTAATAAAAGGGTTACCAACAAATGGCCTTGATCATATGATGCAAAATAAGCAATTGATTCAATCATAGAAAACTTGGGCAAAATCATTCATACTTTCAAATTAATAACATTCAATCATACAAACTCTGGGGCTCAAAACCTCACATATAATCTCATTCACATTCCATATGTATACATCCTGCTTAGTATCATAATCACAATCACAACATCATGCATTTGTTCACAAAGCTTGTGAATCACCTGTATAAGCATATAATGTGCACATCTCAACATCAATCAATATCAAAGCATCATCAGGCATTACTTATCAAACAACAATATAAGCAAACCATCATAACAGAGAAAGTTTCCAATTGAGAAAGTGAGAAAGTGAGAAAGTGAGAAAGTTTCCAAACTCATCCCCATCAATGATGCTCTCTCCCAACCCCAAACTTAGATGGAAAACTAGTGAGAAAGTGAGTGGAAGGGAGATTTTCTAAAGAGGAATGAGAGTAAAAACGTGGAGAACCTTTGGAAAGGTGTTTAGGAGTGTGTGTGCAGAGAAGAATCTGAAAATAGAGGTCAAAGCGTGACTTAGGGTATAAAAATACCCTAATGGGCTCGGGTTCCGCTTAGGGGCAACCTAATCCCATTCTGCGACACTACTGCTCAACGGCAGTTTGCCGCTCAGCGGCACTTTCGTGAAGTGCTCTTCTTCTTCCTAGCTTAACCTAGGTGCCTCCTAGTCATGGCCCTCACTTGCTCCCTGTAATTAAGTTCTCAGATCACTCAAACATTCAATCCCTATCATGCAACTAAAGCATAATCAAAACAAACAATACAGATAAAATCAATCAACTGGGTTGCCTCCCAAGTAACGCTTGTTTAACGTCACAAGCCTGACCCAAAATCCTCCAGCACCCTTCAGTAGATGCAAATCTTTCTTACCAACACCCATCAGTAGGTGTATACAAACATAGTATCCTTTAGTTGATACTCTTCCGCCTAACATCCATCAGTAGATGTAAACCCTGTAACAAACTTATAACAAAAACAAAAATACCCAATAGTTCAAAATTACATCACCAAACCAAAAATTAAAAGTTCTTAAATCACTGGGTTGCCTCCCAGCAAGCGCTCTTTTAACGTCATTAGCTTGACCCAATAAAGTTCAAGTTCCTTCTTTATGGTTGATGTCATGATCCCACTAACTCCTCAATTGTTTCCGGTGTACCGTTTTGACTCTTCTAGAATGTGGAGACTCTATCTCTATCATCTCCTTTTCTTTGTAGCCTTTCACAACCCACAACTTGTTTTTGAATCTCACAAGTGTACCAAGTTGGAGTCGTTCTTTCATCCAGTCATCAGGAACTTTTCTTCCTCTTCCAATCTTTTCTTTTTCCTGTACCTGAAACAACAAACAATGTTTACCTTTAACCTTGGGCTTTTCATCTTCAGGGCTAGTTATGAGTACATCTTGATATGCAGCTTTATGACTAGCTTCTTCCTCCTGCATCTGCCTCTCTTCTTTGAAGACATCTACAACAACTCTCTCCTCTCGGTCTTGGAGCACCACTATACCTTCGTTCACATCAATGATGGCTTTGGCCGTTTTCATAAACAGTCTTCCAAGAATAATGGGTATCTTTTCAGTCTCCATCTCCATCACCACAAAGTCTACCAAGAATTGGAGTTTGTCTACACAAACTATAATATCCTCTGCTATTCCATAGGTTTCCTTTGAAGATCCATTTGCCATTACTAATTTAACCTTTATAGGTTTCACATCAACATCACCGATCTGCTCCAATAAAGAATAAGGTATCAAGTTAACACTCGATCCTAAATCAAGTAAAGCTTTTTTAATCCTTTTCTTCCCTATGGTATAAGGAATGGAAAAGCCTCTTGGATCTTTTGCTTTTGGAGGGAATGGCTCCTTTTTAACAACTTTATACTTCTTTGCCTCATCATCTCTACGTCTTTTCTTTCTAGAGACATCTTCCTCAGATTTAGTATAAACTACAATTTGTTGTAATATCTCCTTCCAATGTACATCATTGTCCACCATCTTGAATAATTATGTTAAATCAAATTGTTTCTCTTGATTTATTGGAAAAGGAAAAATATCTTTACTCTTTATCTCTCTTTTCTCTCCTTTCTCTTTTTTCTCTTCTTTTTCTTTTTCTTTCTTTTCTCTCTTTTCTTTTCCTTTCTCTCCTTTTTCTAACTCAACTGTCTCATCATTTGTACTCTCCAACACTTTACATTCTTCTCTGGGGTTAACCTCATTATTAGCCCCAAAATTTTTATCTGGCCTATCTTCCAACTGCTTGGTAATCTGACCCATCTGAATCTCCAAATTTATGATAGTAGCTTCATTGCTCTTTTGAGTAGACTCAGTTTTCTGTATGAACTGATGAAGAGTTTCTTCCATCCTTATTGACCTTTTATTAAGTATAGAAATTTGTTGCCATAAGGTTGGTTGTTGTTGTTGCTTGTTAAATTGCCTAGCCTGCCCAGTTTGTCCTTGACCAATGCTTGGGTGTGGTTTCCACCCTTGATTGAAATTCCCTTGACGATATTGATTGGCCATGAAGTTAACATCCTCTAAGGCTTCTGCTGGAAAGGCGCATTGACCATTGATATGGTCAACCCCACATAATTCACACATTTGTGATTGAACCTGTGCAACAGTCTTTAACTCTTTTGGCAGTTGTGCAAGTGTTTTTGTAAGAGTCTCCAGTTGTTGAGTTAGTATCTTATTCTGTGCTAGCAAGACATTAGTTGTTTGTAGCTGTAGAACTCCTTTTTGTTGAATAGGAGCTCCTCTTTCACTGTTTAGCTCATTATCACTAGTAGCCATATTTTCAATGATTTCTGTAGCTTCCTATGGAGTTTTCCATTTGATATTTCCTCCTGCTGAGGCGTCAAGCATCATCTTGGTTTGTGAACCAAGACCTCCAAGGAAGATTAGAACTACTTCCACTTCTTCAAATCCATGCGTGGGAGTCTTCCGTAATAAGCTTTTATATTTGTCCCATGCATGACCCAGTGATTCCTCCATGCCTTGCCTGAATGATGAAATCTCTTGCTTTCCTTTATTTACCTTTGATTATGGAAAGTATTTGTTTAAGAACTTTGTCACCACTGCTTCCCACTCTGTAAAGCTTCCTTCTGGAAAAGAATTCAACCAAAGCTTAGCGTTGCCTCCTAATGAGAATGGAAACAAGCTAAGTTTGATTGCTTCGTCCGACACCCCATTTATTTTCACCGTGTTGCAGATCTCATTAAAAGTTGTGAGGTGCTCATATGGGCTTTCGTGAGACAACCCATTAAATTGATTACTCTTCACCAGTTGGATTAATGCTGGTTTCACCTCCGTGTTGGCTGCATTGACTCTTGGTCTTGTTATGTTGTTAAAATGCTTAGGTCTAGCTATATTTGTATAATCTGCAAGAGTTCTTTTAATATCATTATTCTCCATGTTCTTAGTGTTATGGTCAGAACCTTGTGGTGATGGTTGCTATAGAGTTTTCGGAGGAGGGAAAAATTCTCTAGATGTACGGATTCTTCTCCTCCGTCTACTCTCATCTAAACCTTCAAGAAGAGGTTCTGCAGTTTTCTTGCTCTTGGTTCGGATTGCCTCCTGCATACACAAGAAAACAAAACCCTAGAAGAATTAGTTAGTACAAAAAGATATATAAAAGAAGATATAAGATTCAGAGATAAAAAGATAAAAACAGATAAAAATAAATAAAAACAGAAAAAATAAAAACAGAACAAAATAAAAATAGAAAATAAAATAAAATAAAATCAAATAAAATCAAATAAAATAAAATAAAATAAAATAAAATAAAATAAAATAAAATAAAAACTGAAAAATAAAAACAGAAAATAAAAACAGAAATTCAAATTTCAAAATTCAAGTCAAAGATAATCAATAATCACACAAATGAATTAATTAAACCACGAGTCCCCGACAACGGCGCTAAAAACTTGATGACAAATTTATGAACACCGAAAAACGGCGCCAAAAACTTGTTTAACAATCGACAAGTTTGACCGAATCGTATCAAGTATAAAACTCAGTAAGACCAAGTATCGTTCTCCCAAAGGCCTCACGGCCTAGTTAGCTATATGATTTGTTGATTATTTAAGACTTGTTAACAATTGATTGGAGGGTTTAAATGCAAAAGATAATAATTAAATATGTATGCATCAATTTGATCAATGGAAAACAAGAATAGAAACACTTTAATGAATTAGATGGATGAGTATGTTGTTGGGGTTATCAATTTCATCTTATCCACTCTCATATACTTTTAGGAATTCATCATTCTTTTCATCAATGCTAATGCCACTCTCTAAATCACCTTGCAAGAAGGTCTATTCTTAATTACGAGTTCATACAATTCCTAGCATTCCTAGTATTAATTCTTAAGTACAAAAGCTTAACGATAACCAATATGCTAGTGGGAGAAATTCCCTGGATCTAAATTTCCCCGTACGTTCCCATATCGACAAAATCAATAATCATGGCATTGAATGAGTTAAACAATGCAAGCTTTAAGCAAAGAGGAAACCCTAACTAATGATGAAAGAAAGCATAAGTCTTACAATAAGATGTTAGAACAAATTCCATATATGAGAGTTTCACAAGACTACATTGATTCCCCAACAACAATACAAGGTTTAGTTCACCATATTCATGGAGAAACTAGATGAACAATAATGAAAGAATGAAAGATAGAACCTTAGAAAGAGAAGAGGAGAGCCGTCACCATATCCCAATCTCTCCCTATGGGGTGAAAATTGTGTTTCTGCTTCCTCCCAGCCAAAGATACAAACCCTAGGACGTCCTAAAGCTTATATATTATTCTAAAAATACAGAAAATTAGGTCCAAGCCCATAAAAGTGTCGCTCAGCGGTAAACTATCGCTCAGCGGTAAGTGCGTGAATTGATTCTTCCCCCTCAACGGCATTTTCACCCCTCAACGGCATTTTCACCCCTCAGCGGATCCAACGTGAGTGCCTGAGCGCTGCTCGGCGGTTAACTGCCACTGAGCGGTAATTGTGACTTCTCTTTTTGCACTTTTTTTATGTCTTTTCTGATTTCATTTCTATCCTTCTTCACTTCTTTCACCAAATTCACCTTAAAACCTGCGTAAAACACTGAAATCAAGCATAAACCTGTCCAACTCTCTTATTTTTAAGAATATGACCAAAAACATGATTTGAAGCTAGTTTCTAAGTGTTTAAGGTTGCTTTTAATATCACTTTTAAGCATGAAAATAACAATGTTTCAACTGTTATCATGCACCGACTATACTGACCTGAATAAAGCCTGTCCTAAGGATTCTCATCCTTTGTCGAGCATGGACGCGTTGGTAGACGGGGCTTCGGGTCATAACATGTTAAGCTTCTTGGACGCATAGTCTGGGTATAACCAGATACCTATGTACGAACCCGACCGAGAGAAGACAACATTGATCGTAGATAAGGTTAACTTTTGTTATGAAGTTATGCCCTTCGGCTTGAAAAACGCCGAAGCCACGTACCAACGCCTAATCGGTCGATGCATGGATGTGTATATTGATGACATGGTCATCTGCTCCCCCGACAGCCGACAACATTTGGAAGACTTGGAAGAGGTCTTCAAACAGGTTCAGAGGTATGGGATGTGGTTGAACCCAGCGAAGTGCACGTTCGGGGTGGCTGCCAGGAAGTTTCTCGGGTTCATGCTTACCACCCGGGGAATCGAGGGTAACCCTGATAAATGGGCAGCCATGCTGGAGATGCAAAGCCCGGTCACCTTTAAAGAGGTCCAAAGATTGATCGGTCGGCTCACCGCTCTTTCGTGATTCATCCTCCGATTGGCTAAACGGGTTCGACTGGTGCTAAGGAAGATGAGGAAAGGGTCGAGCAGCATGTGGGATGCTGAGTGTGAAAAAGCGTTCCAAGTGGTGAAGGCCATCTTGATGAATCCACCGGTGATGAACCGTCTTTTACCCGAGTAAGAGTTGCAGATCTATATGGGCGTCTCTGAATCGGCGGTCAAAGCTGTGCTGCTTCAAGAACGACTCAAACCTAGGCTGGTATACTCGTAAGTCGGACCCTCCAAGAGGCCGAAACACGATACCATCAAGTGAAGAAGATAGCCCTAGCCTTGTTGAACGCATCCAAGAGACTCCGACCGTACTTCCAAAGCCACCAGGTCGTGGTCCGGACAGGTTTTCCTATCTCCAATATCTTTAGGAAACCTAACTTAGCAAGACGAATGGTAGGATGGGCAGTCAAAATGTCAAAGTTTGGTCTGCGATAAGGGTATCGGTAAAGGGCCAACACTTGGCTAATTTTGTCATGGAATTGCCTCCAATAGTCAATGAGGAGTGGAACCTCTACGTGGACGGAGCGTCCGGCCGGTCTGTAAGCGGGGCAGGGATAGTCTTAGAGGGCTCGAATGGCTTCTTACTAGAACACTCCTTAATCTTCAAATTCAAAACCTCCAACAATCAGGCGGAGTATGAAGCCCTGGTGGCCGGCTTAGAGTTGGCAAGGGATATGGGGGCGCGGAAGGTCATATGTCGTACAGACTCCCAGCTTGTCGTACAACAGATGAGTGTGGAGTTCCAAGTGAAGGAGGAGCACCTTCTCCGGTATTTTCATAAAGCAAGTGCCCCGTATGAAATTATTTGACAAGGTTGATATTCGACACATCCCCCGCGAGGACAACACTTGGGCGGACATGTTGTCAAAGCTAAGTTCGGGGAAAGAGAAGGGGCAGTTGATGACGATTATACGCCAGGTATTACTGCAGCCGTCAGTAGAATGTTTGGCGTTGTCAAATGATGAAGTCAGGGACTGGCGAATGGAGATCCGAGCAATAATGCCCAGTAGGATGCAGGCCAACCAATTAAACCAGCGGACGCCAAGAAGATTGTCCACTACCTTTTGATAGGAGACGATCGGAGAGGGTTTCTCACCTCCCTCCTTAAGTGCCCCGATAAGGAGGAAGCACAATACGTCATGAATGAGCTCCATAATGGGATATGTGGAATCCACACCGGTCGTGGAGCTTTGAAAGCTTGGCTGCTGCGGGCCGGATACTACTGGCCGACCATGGAGGAGGACACTAGGTCCTTTACTCAGAAGTGCCTCACCTGCCAAGCCCACGCCAACAATACACACGTTCCACTGCACACCTTGCACACTATGACGTCACCCTGGTCGTTCGCTTAGTGGGGGATGGACATAGTCGGCCCATTCCCCATAGGCCGGGCGTAGAAAAAGTTCCTCCTTGTGGCGATTGACTACTTCACCAAATGGATGGAGGATGAACTCTTGGTGACCATCACGACATCGCAGGTGAAAGAGTTCTGCTGGAAGTTAGTGTGTCGATTTGACCTTCCTCGGACAATCGTTACGGATAATGGACAACAGTTCGTTGACAAAAAATTGGCAGAGTTTTATGGGGGCTGGGAATCAAGCACGTCACTAGTTTGGTTGAGGATCCTCAAAAGAACGGTCAGGTGGAGGCAATGAACAAGACGATCGTGGCCGAACTAAAGAAGCGATTGGGTGAGAAGAAGGGTGCATGGGTTGATAAGCTCCCGAAAGTGCTATGGGCTTATTGGTGTACCCTGCACGGAACAACCGGAGAGACGCCCTTCAACTTGACATATGGTATTGACGTCATGTTGTCGGTCGAGTTGGGAGAGCCCTCTCTACGACGCCAGATAGAGAACCTTCAGTTGAATGACGAGGAGTTGAGGGTAGAGCTCGACACCCTAAAGGAGCGGAGAGATCAAGCGGTTTTAAGGGCTAAAGCGTGCAGGCGAATGGTGGAAAGAAGGTATAACTCTAAGATCCGACGTAGGAGCTTTCAGAAGGGCGATTTGGTGTGGAGAAAGACTGGAGAAGCACGACGAAAGGCCACTCACAACAAACTCGCAGCCAAGTGGGAGGGACCTTTTCGAATTTCAGAGTCCTTGGGGAACGGAGCTTACAAACTCTCGCATTCGGACGACGCCCCATTCCAAACACTTGGAATGCCACTCACCTCAAATTTCATTTTAGTTAATAGTCATTTCTGATTGTACATTTTCTTTTGAGATGATTAATACAATGACACGGCATCCCATTTTTGGCAAAGATCTCCATGATAAGGGAAAAATTCAACGCACACTTAATTAAAAAGAAATTCAAGTTGATGAACGGAGAGTTTCAAACGGAACCACTGTCAACTTGGTCGGCGGTGAATGGTGAGTTCTTCCCAATAGAACCACTGCCGCCCGAATTGTGTAGAAATCCAAGTTAATGAACGGCGAGTTCCAAACGGAACCACTGTCAAGTTGGCCGGGCAGCGAACGACGAGTTCTTCTCAATAGAACCACTGTTGCCCGCATTGTGAAAAAGTCCAAGTTGATGAACGACAAATTCCAAACGGAAGCACTGTCAACTTGGCCGGGCGGTGAACGGCGAGTTTTCCCCGTAGAACCACTACTGCCCGAATTGTGCTAAGGTCTAAGTTGATGAACGGCGAGTTCCAAATGGAACCACTGTCAACTTGGTCGGATGGTGGATGGAAAGTTCCTCCTAGGAGAACAATCCACCTGGTGCGAATGCTGAAGTGCGGATTTTCATAGATTAACTTCCATCGATAAAAGTCATTGACAAAGATAACTAGATAATAAAATCAAAAGACCGATAGAAAAATAATAATAACTTAGGTGAATCGGAAAAATTAAATTGTATTGATGCATATTGGGGTATACAAAAAGTCAGCAGTGGGCCGGTAAAGCCAACACCTAAACACGTTAAGATGTTGGCCGCTCGGCCACACGAATGATTACATCAAAAAAAATTTTAACAAAAAATAAAGACCCCTAACATGAAACTAAAATCCCTATTCGGCCAAACGACCGTCATCATTATTCGTGACATCATTAACCTCTTCGACTTCATCAACATCTTTAATCTCAACCTCTCTCTCTGTGGCCTCAGTGTTCGGAGGATTCTCCAAATCTGGTTGCGTCCACTCGACGGCCGGTGAATCGAGTGAGACCAAGACCCCATCGAACACATCCTTTTCTATATCAAAACCCAAGGCAGACGACTCCTTGACCCCCACGAGGAAGGACACTTGGTGGAGAGCTTTGTTGAAACCCTCCTCGTGCTCGAACATGATACCCGCGTCCAACTCGGATATCTTCTCTTTGGCTTTCGCCAAATCGTCCACCAGTGCTCGGTTCTTCTGGAGGAGTCCGCTCTCCATTTTCTTTTGGCGGGCAACTACCACCTTTAGCTGCCCGCACTCCTCCACCAGTCGGTCATAGTTTCCCGAGCATCATGAAGCCGATTAGTGGTATCAGCTAGTTTCTCCTTGGCCTCATCAAGCACAACTTGAAGCTCGCCATTTTTCTTATCAGACTCATCGTGAGCCAAGTGCACCTCCTTCATTACTGCCCGAAGATCATTAGAAATCTTCTTCTCGGCCAGCAGCTCGGCCCGGACATCCATAGCTCCTCTACGATCAGCATATTCCCTGAGGTACCAAACTAGAGAAGCTGCCCGAGTAGAAATCTTTAGCATCGCGTTGGTCAAATCCTACTCCGATAATGGCTCGATCAACGGCCGGTGTGTAAAGCTCATGTGAAAATTTGTTCGTTCACTTATGTTGAATGCAGGGCTAAATACCCCATCCGGAAGTGGCCAGGAGGAGGACCCCTCTTTCCCTTTACGCCCCTTCTTGGAAGCAGATCGGGAGGAGGACCCTTCTTTCTCTTTGCGCCCATTCTTGGAGGTAGATCTTTCCCCCTCTTTTTGCCCCTTCTTCTTCCTGACAAAGGGTTGGGCGTAGGTAGTGGCCGCCTCAGATGATGGATCTAGGAATACAACCGGAGGGTTCTTGGGGGTATCATTTCCCGCAGCAACAGCGACGACCGGAGCAACCACAAAATTAACAGTTGGAGAAGTCGTGGAACCGGACGGAGGAACAACCGGTATCCAGTTGGTAAAAGAGGTGCATTTGATGATGGGGGGACGGAGAGGAGGACCAGACATGATATCGGACAAACACACAAAAATTCAGCTAAGTTAACATCGACTTATTAAAAAAGACAAACCGAACATAAAATACCATACGGAACGCCATTCGTTCACAATCCTCATGACGAAGGCATTCAACTAAGCCGCAGGCAGAAAGTCGACGGGGGAGAGCGTTGATGGTTTACACGACTTCCAAGTCGATCGGGTTCATTACACCAATTGAATAGGCCTTTATTTTCTTGGGGTTCCTTGTCTAATAAAAGGGGAACAAGGGATTCCCTGTCGTGTCATGAAACTCATGACGATCGGCCTCGTCAATAATGATCTTGAAAAATTCATTCTTGAAATTCTTGTACGAGTCAAAGTACGGACGAAAGATGGTCCTATCTTTGATGGATGTCAAAGAAACCCAACCCCCGTTGGGGAGCAGACGAACGTCGAAGTAATGAATGAAAACCGGGATCGTCGGGGTTATCCCAATAGCCGAACACATCGCCGTAAACGCCCGGACGCCAAATTTTTAATCCCCAAAAAAAGAGTTAACAACTTGTTAAGACCTCGGCAACTGTACCAAATCGTATCAAGTAATAATAAATGGTAAGACCAAGTATCGTTTCCCAAGAGACTCATGACACTAAACAGTTATGTGATTACTCAACTAATTAAGACTCTAAAGAACAAATTTTGGGGTTTTTGGATGCAAATGCAATAAAATAAACATGAATGCAATTTGATCAATTGAGGCTAAACACAAGAATGAATGGATTAAGTTGATGATATTGTCGTTGGATTTAGATTTCACCTAATTTACTCATGCATATATGAATTCATCTTCTTCATTAATTTTAATGCCACTTTCTAATGTACCTTAAACCCGATGTCTCGGTGAAGAAAGCCTACTCCTGATTACTAGTTCATAATGTCTTGTCTCCCTAACAATTAATCATGCATTACATTCGCACAAAAGCTTAAAGGCAACCGATCCTCATATTCCTATGTTTAGGTAATATTGCTTCCGGGAGAATTTTCCCAGTTCTAGATTTCCCCATATGTGTCCATATCGACAAAATCAAAGTTCATGCAATTGAATGAGTTAAACAAAGCAAACAAAGAGTAAAGAGGAAAAACCCTAACAATTAATGAAGTAAAACATATATAATCAAGAATCAATTCAATACATGAGAGTTTAAGAGGTTACATCTTTACCAACAACAAATAAAGTTTAGTTCTCCATCGTCATGGAAGAACTAGATGAACAATGGAATGAAAGAATAGAAGAGATAGTAAAACCCGACAAAGAGAAGAGGAGAGGTGTCACATCCCCAAATCTACCCCTAAGGTGTGAAAAGTGTGTTTCTGTTCTCAAGCCATCAAAAGATACAATCCCTAGGACGTGCAAGTTCTTAAATAGAACATAAAAATAACAGAAAAACAGGTCCAAGCCTATAAAAATAACAGAAAACAAGTCCAAGCCCACTTAAATGGCGCTCAGCGGCACCTTTGGCGCTCAACGGTAAGTGCGGCTCTTCAAGATGACGCTCAGCGACAATTTTGGCAAGCGTGAGACAACAAAAATTGGCGCTCAGTGCCCCCTGCCGCTCAGCGCAACTTTTTCTGCCCTCTGGTTGACTTTTCTGCACTCTGGTTGATTGATTAACTTTTCTTGATTCTGGTTGACTTTTTTGCACTCTGGTTAACTTTTCTGCATTCTGGTTGACTTTTCTGCATTTTAACCTTTCGTTACTTTAACTCTTCTTTCAAATCATTCCAATAGCCTACAAAATCAAGGGAATCTAGCAGAAAACCATTAAGTATAAAAGGGTGTTTTTAACATCAAAATTAAGTACAAAAATAATGGTTTTTCAACCGTTATCCCAACCCCAAACTTGAAACTTTGCTTGTCCTAAAGGAAAATGTAACTTGGCTGAAACAAAATACTCATACTACAATGGTCTAGCACACCAAAAAACATTTTTCTCTTAGGACAAGTAAATCACTCATGAATACTTGTCATAGAAAGATTACTCAAGATATAATGATGCTTTCGCCAATCAAGCTTCAACTATGGTGCTCACATAACTAAGAAATACACAATAGATGCAAACCTCATGAATAATCAACAACCAAGCAAGAATGTTATCATAAAATGCATGGAACAACTCCTCACCAAAGACAATGTTTCACTCAAGCACTTAAAAGTGTTTCACTCAAACTCAAAGGTGTATAGTGAGGTATCACTCTTACACTCTACCATCACAATATCACATGAATCAACTTTGTCTTTCATTTAACCACATATCAAACACACTCACAAGCAAGTTATCATCACAAGGACTTTTCAAGGCTTGTATTGAGGATGGGCTAAGAAGAAAATTGGTTTTTCTAGACAACGAAATTCCTAGAGTTAAGAGAGTGCACAATTCATTTATTCACATTAACAATTAACTCTCTTTCTCCTTTTATGTGAGAAACCAAATCTTCAACTTATTCCCAACTTTCCTTTCATTGAGCTCAACCTTTTCCTTTCTTTTTTTTCTTCTCTTTTCTTTTTCTTTTGCTTTATGCTTTTGCTCAATGCTCTTTGATAAATTTCACAAAGTTATTTCCGGTTTCTCATCATCCCAAACATGAACCATTCTCCATTACCACAAAACATACTCTACTTAACTCAAGATAAGGATTTCAAAAAGCGTTTTTCCTCTTTTCAAATTTAGGCTCAAGGTGTAAAGGTTAGAGAAAACATTGATCTTTATTGGGTTCACCTATAAACATTGGCTCTAAGGGAGAAGAAAAAATGTGGCCTTGATCATTTGTAACAAGCACGCAAGTGGTTTAATCATAGAAAATTAGGCAAAATAAATCATGCTTTCAAAGCAATAACACTCAATCAATCAAAAACTCTGGAGCCTAATCTCTCACAGGTTAACTCAAGTTCCACAATTTGATAAACATCCTACCCAACATATTAATCACAATTGAATCATGCATATGTTTTTAACAATACTATGAGCAATCACCATCTATGCTTAAAATGCCTCAACAATCATTAACTCAACATGCATCATAGAATAATAGAGCAAACACAAGAATATTATTCATCACAAACAACAGTTTATCACATCATACCAAACCATTGCACACAACTCATTAAACCAAGTACGTAAGCAAAAATAAAAATAAAACAAAATTCAAATAAAATAAAGCAAAAACATAAAAATCCTGATCCAGCAGCATCCATCAGTAGATGCTTTCAGTAACATCCATCAGTAGATGTCTAGTAGCATAGCGTCCATCAGTAGATGCTCTCAGTAGCATCCATTAGTAGATGCTCTCATCTGAATCTTCCAGCATCCATCAGTAGATTCGAGTCCTTCTCATCAACATCCATCAGTAGATGCTAAGCTTTATCATCTTCATCGGCATCCATCAGTAGACGCCTTTAGTAGCATCTATCAATAGACGCTTAATCACATAACAACCATCAGTAGACGCTATCATTCATCACCCTCATCATAGCAGCATCCATCAGTAGATGCTGCCATTTGAGTCCTCCTATCCTTCAGTAGATGTTGTCCAACATCCATCAGTAGATCCTGTAATTCCTGCAAAGCAAATTCAAATCCAAAAGAAAAAGTCAGTAATTGGGTTGCCTCCCAATAAGCACTTGTTTAACATCACAATCCTGACACCATTACGCACAATCTGCATCTATGATGTTGGTGTTCCTTTTGCTTTCATCGCACCAACTTATTTGCAACATCTTCTTGTTCACCATCTTTACCCTCCTTGAATAAGGAGCCTCAATCTCAATAACTTCATTCTCTTTGATATTTTTAACCACTTCATGCACAGAATTTGTTGAACATGACACTTGAAGAATGGCGCTCAGTGTCCTTAATGGGGCGCCGAGGCACGCCCTACGACCTTCTTTGTCCTTCTTCTCTTGATGATCGTGTACTCCTAGTACAAATTTTCAAGTTTTATCCTGCAAACACTAAAGAACATTGCACTAGAGCACCCAATTAGCACAAACAGATAAAAAAATTAAAAAGATAAAAAGATGAAGAGATATCAAGATAAAAAGATAGAAAGATAGAAAGATCGAAAGATAGAAAGATAAAAAGTTAAAAAATTAAAAAGAAAAAAAAGTTAAGAGATAAAAAGATAGAAAGATATAAAGATAGAAAGAAAAAAAAGATAAAAAGATAAAAAGATGAAAAGATAAAAATAAGAATAAAAAGATAAACAAATAAAAAAGAAAAAAAAACTAAAAAGATAAAAAGAGAAAAAGATAAAAAAAGAGAAAAGGATAAAAGAGAAAAAGATAAAAAGATAGAAAGATGAAAAAAATAAAAAGATAAAAAAATAAAAAGTCTAATCGATTAAGAATCACACAAATAGAATAGTTATAGCACGAGTACCCGGCAACGACACCAAAAACTTGATAAACAAATTTTTAATCCTCGAAAACGGAGTCAAAAACTTGTTAAGACCTCGAAAAATGTACCGAATCGTATCAAGTAATAATAAATGGTAAGACCAAGTATCGTTACCCAAGAGACTCATGGTACTAAACAGTTATGTGATTACTCAACTAATTAAGACTCTAAAGAACAAATTTTGGGGTTTTTGGATGCAAATGCAATAAAATAAACATGAATGCAATTTGATCAATTAAGGCTAAACACAAGAATGAATGGATGAAGTTGATGATATTGTCGTTGGATTTAGATTTCACCTAATTTAGTCTTATGCATATATGAATTCATCTTCTTCATTAATGTTAATGTCACTTTCTAATTTACCTTGAACCCGATGTCTCGGTGAAGAAAGCCTACTCCAAATTACTAGTTCACAATGTCTTGTCTCCCTAACAATAAATCATGCATTACATTCGCACAGAAGCTTAAAGGCAATTGATCCTCCTACTCCTTTGTCTAGATAATATTGCTTCCGGGAGAATTTCCCAATTCTAGATTTTCCCTGTATGTGTCCATATTGACAAAATCAAAGACCATGCAATTGAATGAGTTAAACAAAGCATGCAAAGAGTAAAGAAGAAAAATCCTAACAATTAATGAAGTAAAGCATGTAAAATCAAAAATCAATTCAATACATGAGAGTTTAAGAGGTTACATCTTTACCAACAACATATAAAGTTTACTTCTCCATCGTCATGGAAGAACTAGATGAACAATGGAATGAAAGAATGGAAGAGATAGAAAAACCCGAGAAAGAGAAGAGGAGAGTTGTCACATCCCCAAATCTACCCCCAAGGGGTGAAAAATGTGTTTTTGTTCTCAAGCCATTAAAAGATACAATCCCTAGGACGTGCAAGTTCTTAAATAAAACATAAAAATAACAGAAAAACAGGTCCAAGCCCATAAAAATAACAGAAAACAAGTCCAAGCCCACTTAAATGGCGCTCAGCGGCACTTTTGGTGCTCAGCGGTAAGTGCGGCTCTTCAAAATGACGCTTAGTGCCCCATGCCGCTTAACGCAACTTTTTCTGTACTCTAGTTTACTGGTTGACTTTTCTTGATTCTGGTTGACTTTTCTCCACTTTGGTTGATTTTTCTGCATTGTGGTTGACTTTTCTGCATTCCAACCATTCGATACTTTAACTCTTCTTTCAAATCATTCCAATAGGCTACAAAATCAAGGGAATCTAGCACAAAACCATTAAATTCATCTTCAACTCTCTTATTGACAAAACTAAAGCAAAAACATGAGTTCAAGCAAGCTTCTAAGTCAAAAAGGGTGTTTTTAATATCAAAATTAAGTATAAAAATAACGGTTTTCAACCGTTATCAGCCGCCCATGCAATTGGATGTAGTTGAGCAAGAGCAACGTTCAACTCTCGGAGAACGGCCATTTGAAACTTGGTGAAAGGTACCCGGACGCAGAGTTGATCGAAAAAATTGGCGTACATGAAAAAGAAATCATCCGGACTTGACCCCTTCCCGTGATAAACCCGCCCGTTCCTTCTGCTCACTCCCGCCCGTATCAATCGGGAATCCTCCACGTCTCTGACAATGTAGAGCTAGCCGATTCTCCATGTTAACGCCTTCTTTGTAACATACTCCAATGCGAACAAACTGGCATCGTGCGGTGCCTAGTCGTACCCTGGAATAACGGTCACATCACTAGTCGGCTCCAATGGCGCATCATCTATGGGAATACCACCCTTGAGAAGATGGATGGGTATCCCGAAGATAATCCTTTTATCCACATACGTGGGGGAGTTAGGCTCCGGCGACTGATCCTCATTATGTACAAGAAAGCTTAACCCCGATGACCGATCGAACTCTTCCAAAAAGGAGGACGGCACCGAGCTTAGAGAAGAACCACTCTCGCCATCACCACTCGTTGACCCCCTGCCACTTCTGCCTGACGAATCCAAAGAAGACTCAACATGGATGATCGACATTTATTACCTAAGGGAAAAAGAATACTCCGAAGACATAAGAAAAAGAAGAAATAGTAAAAATGACAGTGTCCCCACCCTCCTATTTATAGAAAAAAAATTTATAACTGTCAATGCATCTTCACCGTCAAAAAATTACCACGATCGACGGTCCGGATGCGAAGACGCCTCAACTACCACCATCACGCGCACGACACAGTATTTTCCCGCCCAAACCCATTTTCGAAAATTGGAGGGCGGCAGGATTTCAACAACTTTGAACCGTAGTCACATGGTGCACTCACCAGCACAAATCCTCGGCCAAAGATGAATGGGTCCGCAAAAGGAACTCCCTGTTAACACTTCAGCAAATGTACCAAATCGTATCAAGTAATAATAAATGGTAAGACCAAGTATTGTTTCCCAAAGGACTCACTGCCTAGACAGTTATGTGATTTCTTGATTAAATTAGACTTGTAAACAAAATCATTGTGGTTGAATTGCGAAAAATAAACATGAATGCAAGTTTTGATCAATTGGATTGAAAGATGCAAAAGTGATTGATGTAAAATATGGAATGATGATGTTGTTGGGGTTTCCGACTTATCCTATCCACTATCATGTATTCATGAATTCATCTTTCTTCATTAATGTTAATGTCACTTTTTAATTTACCTTAAACTCGATGTCTCGGTGAAGAAAGCTACTCCTAATCACTAGTTTACAATGTGTTGTCTCCCTAGCAATTATTCATGCATTATAATCGCACAGAAGCTTAAAGGCAACCGATCCTCTTATTCCTATGTCTAGGCAACTGGGAGAATTTCCCCAATTCTAGATTTCCCCGTATGTGTCCATATCAACAAAATCAATAATCATGCAATTGAATGAGTTAAACAAAGCATGCATAGAGTATAGAGGAAAATCCCTAACAATTAATGAAGTAAAGCATATATAATCAAGTATCAATTCAATACATGAGAGTTTCAAAGGATTACATCGTTTCCCCAACAACAATAGAGGTTTCGTTCACCATACACACGGTGAACATAGATGAAAATAATGAAAAGAATGAAAGATAGAACCATAAAAGTTGAAGATCGGAGCTTCCGCATCCAAAATTCGCCTCCAAGGGGTGAAAGGAATGTGATTTCACCTCTTTCTGTCCAAAGATACCAACCCTAGGTCGACTAAACCCTTATATAGTTTATTAAAAAATACAGAAAATTGGCCCAAGCCCAAGTTAATGGCGCTCAGCGACGAAATGGCGCTCAGCGGTGAGTGCGACACTCAGAATTAGCCCTCAGCGATGACGCTTAAGCGCGAGACAATGTACTCAACAAGCAAGCTTGGCGCTCAGTGGTATAGTTGCGCTGAGCGGTGACTGCGATACTTGAATTGTGCACTTTTCCTTCCTTTCCTGAGTCCAAATCCTTGCTACTTCAACTTCTTTCATCCAATTCTTCTAAATTCCTGCCAAAACAAGGAAAACCAAGCATAAAACCCATCAAACTCTCTTATTTCCACAACTTAAGTAAAAGCATGATTTCAAGCTAGATTCTAAGTCATAAAGGGTGTCTTTGATGTCAAAATTAAGTATAAAATAACATTTTTCAACTGTTATCACAACCCCAAACTTGGAACTTTGCTTGTCCTCAAGGAAACAAGATGTAAATCAGTCTTCACAAATCAATACAATGGTTCAACACATTAAAAAAAACTCTTTCTTTCAAGACAAGTAATCACTCAAATCAGCTCAATAATTAGAATTCAGTCAAGATGCACACAAGCCTTGATTCACAACTACTCATCATGGTGTTCACATAATCACATACTCTCCAACAGATGTTATTCTCATGAATGATCAATTAACTAAGCATAGATGTAGTCAAGTGCTCATGGAATCATTCCTCACCAGATAAAGTATTTCACTCAATCACACAAGTGTATATAGAGGTCACTCATTCACTTTACAATAGTCATTCTATTCCTTGGAGGTCTAAGCTCACAAACTAAATTGATGCTATGATCTGAATGAAAATATGACTACAAATGATAATAGATGCACAATGAAAGGACTCAATTGCAACAAACTGGAGTTCTACAATTGCAACCTCAGGATGTTCTGTTGGCATAGAATAATATTATGACTCAACAATTGGAGACTCTGATGAAGAAAATCTCTCAGTTGCCAAGGGAGTTGCAGAACGTTTCTCAAGTTCAATAGCAACTTTGTGAGCTGTGCGGTGGTGATCATATTAATGGTCAATGTGCTATGCTAGAATTGACCCAAGAAGAAGTCAATTTTATGGGTCAAGGTAATCAATTTCACCAAGGTAATTACAACCAAGGGTGGAAACCTCACCCAAGAATGGGTCAAGGGCAAGCTAGGTGATGAGTGCATATTTATGCCCATATTTATGCTTTAAAATTCAAATTTTTGATGGGATAATTGTGCTTAAATGGATTATTTAAGTGAATTTGTGATGATTGGAATTGTTGGGTTTGGGAAATAAAGAAACGTAAAAAGTGAATTTTAACACATAAATTATTATTGGATGTTCTAATGTTTATTTGTGCAGCTGAGAATATAAGTTTTATTGGTCCAAATGGCAATTCAAGGCCCAAAATCAGATTTTATGTGGAAAATTCAGAAGGGGCTAAAGTGCAAATAGAGGAAATTTCAGCGTATTTGTGCAATTTTGGAAAGTCAGAAAATCTAAAAGATAAAATTCAGTTGTTGAATTTAATTTGGGAATATCAACAGAAAATATCTTCCAAATAATTTTATCATTATCTAAATCTTTTAGTTATTTGGAAGATATAAGATATAAGATAATTGAGTTAATATCTATCAAATATTCTTTAAAACTGATTTAATCTAATGAATATTTGAAAGATATAATATATCAACAGAAAATATCTTATCAACAAACTATTCAAAGTCCAAGCCCAATCAAGCCTATATAAAGAGACCCAAGGGAGGCAGAAAGAGGGGGGACTTCACGTCATTCATTCTTTCATACTCCTCTCACTTTTCTTTCATCTTGTATTCAACTCCATTCATGGAGAGTTAAGCATCTAGGGTTATTCTGCTGTAATTCCAAGACGGATTCTGAGGTTATGTTCAGTTAATGCAATTGTTTACTTTGATTATTGATTTAAGCTGTTCTCTCTATATCTTTCATCTCTCTATCTTGTTAAAAGCAAAGATTTTTGCATCATAATATGTTTGAATCTACATGCATATTGATTATATGAGTTTTAGGGTTTCTAGGTTTAAATTGAGAATCTACTTTGATTTAATTTAGGAACTTTCATATGATTAAATGGTTTTTACTATCAATTGAGAATGTACTTTGGTTGGTAGTAATAATTTCAACTATAATCAATTGAGAATTTACTTTGATTGATTAACTTTTAACTTGGTTAGGAGATTTAAGAATAGACATGATTAAACACAATAGAATTTGATTGAGAATGTACTTTGATTGAATTTATTGTGAATAATCTAGAAAGCTTTTGCATTTGATTGAGAATTTACTTTGGTTAAATGCATGATCGCCCTCAAATTAATTGAGAATGTACTTTAATTAATTTGAAACTTAAACAATAATCAATTGAACAATTATCCGTGAATAACCGATGACGCATCTATCTTAGAAAAGCAGTGGAATTAGCCTATTTAATCATAACTGTTTTTAAGTTTATTATTTGTTCTTTAAACATTCTTAAACCATTACTTTTATTCATAAGCATTGCATTCATAAGAATCATATATTCGAAAGCAATTCCGTGTTCCTTGGGAGACGACTCAGGGTTACTTTAACCCTATCTACTTTATTGAATACTACTTGGCAATACTGAAGTTGCCTTGAAAAGTAGTATTAATTTGATAGCTTCAACGACAGCCTATCAAATTTGGCGCCGTTGCCGGGGAATACGGTTAGTATTTTGAATATTTAATTCTTATTATTATTTTTATTTTTATTTTTATTTTTATTTTTATCTTTATTTTTATCTTTATTTTTATCTTTTATTTTATCTTTAGTTTTTTTTACGCACATACATTTAATTTAAATTGAGTTATTTTGTAGCCTTTAGTCATTCTTGTTTTAGGAAAAATCTTTGTTCTTGTTTTTATTAAGAATTTCTTTTGAGAAATACTTGAGGCTAGTTTGAATACACTCTGGCTAGGAAAGACTTGGTACTTAAGTTGTCCATTGTGACGCACCTCTCTTTCCTGGGAGTGGATCCAACAAGTCTCTCTTATCTCTTATTTGAAATCTTTCTCTAAAGCAAGAACAAAAGAAAAAGAGAAGTCAAGAGAAACAACTTCAAGCAGATTACGTAGTGCATGACCAGAGCTAACCCGGGAGAATTTTATCAAATTAACCCGGAAGTCGAAAGGAATTTGCGTAAGCTGCGGAGAAGATTAAAATTTGGGTGTTCTACTGAGGGAACACTTCCTACATATGAAGTCATATCACCTTCATTATCTCCCATCACAAACATACCATCTAATCCTTTGCCTGATCCTAACCCAAACAATATGGCACAAACAACCATTAGACAGTTAGCCACCTCCCACAATACAGCCATCCGAAGTAACATTGAATACCCTAATGAGGAGTGGGAGTTGAGACCTGATCTGTCAAATGCATTACCAAAGTTCAATGGGTTATCAAGGGAGAATCCACACAAGCACTTAAGACAATTTCACATGTTGTGTGAAAATTTTAGATCTCCCAGGATCACAATAGATTGCCTTAAAATGAGAGCTTTTCCATTTACTCTTCAAGGAGCAGCTCAAGATTGGTGGTATTATCTCTCTGCACGAATTACAAATTGGGAAACTATTGAAAGACTCTTTCTTGAGAAGTATTTTCCTGCATCTAGATTATCAGCTATCCGCAGAGAAATTCAAGATATAAGACAGAGAGATAGAGAGAATCTTAGTGAATATTGGGAAAGATTCAAGAAACTATGTTCTTCATGTCCTCAACTCCAAATGGAAGATTTTATTCTAAGCTTTTATGAAGGCTTAAGTCCTACTGATAGGTCATGGGCAGATGCTGCAAGCGGAGGATCTTTCTTAGACAGGTCACCAGAAGATGGTATAGATCTAATAGAACGAAAGGCAGTAGACAATCAACAATATGGCACAAGAGAAAATTCAGTGACTTTGTTGAAGGGAGTGCATGAAATTGATAATGGTGCAGTTGATGGAAAGAGGATAGATGAAAGATTGAATAAGCTAGAAAGCAAACTCGACGAGATTGCAAGTTTGTTTAAAACCTCAACTCCACAAATTGCTAAGAAGTGTGGAATTTGCATTTCAACTAACCATTACACTGATGAATGTCCTAGCTTGGTGGAAACCACTGTGGAAAACTCATCTCAAGCTTTTGCTGCAAACATGATTGGAGGAAATAGACCATACCAGAATTATCATGATTCTTCCTCCAATAGGTATCAGTAGAATAGACAACCTTATGTTCCACCTCAACAAAGGCAACAATCTCAGCCTGAAATGTCAATGCAAGATTTCATGAAAACAATAGTTGAGCAAAATTCAGAAATAAAGAAATCAATTACAGAGTTGACTCAGAGGGTGGAAAAGTTAGAGGCTAAGGAGTCAAATAAACTACCTGCACAAACAATAATCAACCCGCAAAATGTAAGTGCTATTACTTTGAGAACGGGTAAGCAAGTAGAAGGCCCTGAAGGAGCCCAAGAGGATGAAGATAAGGAGAAAGAAGGAGCGCAAATTAATGACAATGGAGGACCAAGTGAACCATCACCTGAGACTACCACTGATAAATCCAGGTTAGTATCCTCTAACTCTTCTTCTAAAAATTCTTCTTCATCTTATTCTACACCTCCTCCGTATCCAAATCGATTGAAACCGAAAAACAAAAAAATGGAGGAATTAGACCAAGAGATCTTAAATACTTTCAAAAAGGTGGAGATCAACATTCCCTTGCTAGATGCTGTTAAGCAAATCCCTAAATACGCCAAGTTTTTGAAAGAAATTTGCACAAATAGAAGGCGTTTTAGGGATAATGAGGTTGTGAATTTGGGAAGAAATGTGTCAAGCTTGATTAAGAAGCATATTGAAATACCACGAAAATGCAAGGATCCAGGTATGTTTTCTGTTCCATGTGTTATTGGAAATTCAAAGTTTAACAATGCCATGCTAGATTTAGGGGCTTCCATAAATGTAATGCCTTTATTAGTGTTTACTTCTCTATCTTTGGGACCTCTTAAGACTACTAGTGTGGTCATTCAACTGGCCAACCGTAGCACAGTTAACCCTGCAGGTGTGCTTGAGGACGTCCTTGTTCGAGTAGACAAGTTAATTTTTCCTGCAGATTTCTATATCTTGGACATGAAGGATGATGAAGGAATCAGTCCAACAACGATTATCTTGGGAAGACCTTTCATGATGACAGCACGAACCAAGATAGATGTGCATGCAGGATCATTGACAATGGAGATAGGAGACAAGAAGGTGCGGTTCAACGTGTTGGAAGCTGGGAAGCACCAGATTAAAGATCATTCTTTGTTTTGTATTGATTTATCAAGTGATGTTGTAAATAGTTTTTCTTTTTCAAATATGCCATCCCTAATTTTGGACGAAAAAGGAAACTGTAAAGCAGGTGATATTGAGGACGCGGTATTAATAGATGATACCTCAGTGGCGTCCGAGTGTGATGTTGAGGTGGCTGAGATGACCTTAGGCAGTAAAGGTTTGCCATCTGTGGTGCAGCCACCAATTTTGGAGTTGAAACCTTTACCATCCCATTTAAAATATGCTTATCTTGAGAAGGATGGGAAACTCCCTGTTATTATATCTGCATTGCTTACTGATGAGTAGGAAAAACAGCTATTACAGGTTATCAGAGACCACAAGAGAGCAATAGACTGGAGTTTAGCAGATATTCCTGGTATTAGCCCTTCTTTTTGCATGCATAGAATACTTTTGGACGAGGATGCTAAACCAGTGAGACAACCTCAAGGAAGACTGAATCCTCAACTGATGGGGGTTGTAAAGAAAAAGGACACCAAGTTGCTACAAACAGGTCTTATACATTCAAATTCTGACAGCACTTAGGTAGGCCCTATACATGTGGTTCCCGAGAAATATGGAATCACAATGGTCAAGAACGAGAAGGACAAGTTGACTCTTATTCAAGACAGAAGTGGGTCAAATAATGTAGTAGTTGACCATCTTAGTAGGATTGAAAAGGGAAAAGATAACATTCCTATCCAGGATGACTTTTCCAATGAAGTCCTACTAGCAATCCTTCCACCATGAAGGAGGTAAGTTCCCTCATACTTTTTCTTTGCATTTTATATATAAGGCATACATTGAGGACAATGCATAGTTTAAGTGTGGGGGTGTGGGGAAACAATTAATTTTGTTCCCTATTTTGTTTGTCTATTTTGTTTTTTTTTAATAAATATTTGCATTGGATTTGAGAGTTTGAATCGGTAACTGGAATGATCATGAATTCAAGAGAGAAAAAAATGAGTCATGTTGATATGAGTGGATTACTTCTATGATTTGCTGATTGAGTTGACTAGAGAATTTCCTGATTAAATATTTTGTGAAAGAAAATTGAAACCATGTGAGTTTTGGGCTTAATGTTAAGGATGGACCACCATGTACCATACCTATTTTTTTTTGTGTGATTTGCCCATGTTTTGTTGATACTCTAATAGTTAGCTTGATTCTGTGTTGTGCAACTGATTTGAATATGCATGATTTGATATGATTGAGGCATTTCTTGTTTTAGCTACTTGGCCAAATAAACTTGTCCTAACATTAATCCATTGGAACCCTTTTTGAGCCTTAAGCCTATTTTTCTTGTTTCCAGTCATTGTCAAATGAGAAAAGAAGAAAAATCATATGTTCCTTACCTTAGGAAAGAAGAAGGAGTAATGGATTCTGTTAGAAGTAAAGTGATGAATAAGTGTGTGGGTGTGTACCTCACCCACAAAATAATAAAAAGGGAAAAAAGGAAGATAAAAAGTTGAAAAGAAAAAAAAAGGAGCTAAAAAAAAAATCTTCCTTAAAAGAGCAAGAAATAGAGTTGATTTTGAAATCAAATGTCATTACTCTTTCTATATCAATTTCAAAAACTCAGAAATTCCAGAAAAATTCCCTACCTTTGCCTTGGCCTCAATAAAACCTTAAAAAGCCCTCTTGATCAGTAATTGCATGTTTACTGAAGTGTGTGAATGTTAGAGTCTTGCTAAATATCAAGGGTGTCTAATTACATGGGTATTTTGAGTGTAAACACAAGCCAAAAACACTTGAGAGAATTGGAGAGAAATAGATACATGTTGACTTGAGTGTTGTCTTTCATATTTGATTTTCTTGGGAATTCAAAAAGGTTAACTCATGTGTGAAGAATAAAGTGATTCCATTTGCATGTCCATGACAAAGTAATGCCTAAATGATTGATCTATGTCTAGTGCTACTCATTCTTTTGATCCAAATGCAAATATGAAATAAAATGACTCAGAACAAAGTTTTGGAATTAATCAATTTTGCCCAGGAGTGCAAAAGGATAAGTGTGGGGGTGTGATGAGTGCATATTTATGCTTTAAAATTCAAATTTTTGATGGGATAATTGTGCTTAAATGGTTTATTTAAGTGAATTTGTGATGATTGGAATTGTTGGGTTTGGGAAATAAAGAAACGTAAAAAGTGAATTTTAACACATAAATTATTATTGGATGTTCTAATGTTTATTTGTGCAGCTGAGAATATAAGTTTTATTGGTCCAAATGGAAATTCAAGGCCCAAAATCAGATTTTATGTGGAAAATTCAGAAGGGGCTAAAGTGCAAATAGAGGAAATTTCAGCGTATTTGTGCAATTTTGGAAAGTCAGAAAATCTAAAAGATAAAATTCAGTTGTTGAATTTAATTTGGGAATATCAACAGAAAATATCTTCCAAATAATTTTATCATTATCTAAATCTTTTAGTTATTTGGAAGATATAAGATATAAGATAATTGAGTTAATATCTATCAAATATTCTTTAAAACTGATTTAATCTAATGAATATTTGAAAGATATAATATATCAACAGAAAATATCTTATCAACAAACTATTCAAAGTCCAAGCCCAATCAAGCCTATATAAAGAGACCCAAGGGAGGCAGAAAGAGGGGGGACTTCACGTCATTCATTCTCTCATACTCCTCTCACTTTTCTTTCATCTTGTATTCAACTCCATTCATGGAGAGTTAAGCATCTAGAGTTATTCTGCTGTAATTCCAAGACGGATTCTGAGGTTATGTTCAGTTAATGCAATTGTTTACTTTGATTATTGATTTAAGTTGTTCTCTCTATTTCTTTCATCTCTCTATCTTGTTAAAAGCAAAGATTTTTGCATCATAATATGTTTGAATCTACATGCATATTGATTATATGAGTTTTAGGGTTTCTAGGTTTAAATTGAGAATCTACTTTGATTTAATTTAGGAACTTTCATATGATTAAATGGTTTTTACTATCAATTGAGAATGTACTTTGGTTGGTAGTAATAATTTCAACTATAATCAATTGAGAATTTACTTTGATTGATTAACTTTTAACTTGGTTAGGAGATTTAAGAATAGACATGATTAAACACAATAGAATTTGATTGAGAATGTACTTTGATTGAATTTATTGTGAATAATCTAGAAAGCTTTTGCATTTGATTGAGAATTTACTTTGGTTAAATGCATGATCGCCCTCAAATTAATTGAGAATGTACTTTAATTAATTTGAAACTTAAACAATAATCAATTGAACAATTATCCGTGAATAACCGATGACGAATCTATCTTGGAAAAGCAGTGGAATTAGCCTATTTAATCATAACTGTTTTTAAGTTTATTATTTGTTCTTTAAACATTCTTAAACCATTACTTTTATTCATAAGCATTGCATTCATAAGAATCATATATTCGAAAGCAATTTCGTGTTCCTTGGGAGACGACTCAGGGTTACTTTAACCCTATCTACTTTATTGAATACTACTTGGCAATACTGAAGTTGCCTTGAAAAGTAGTATTAATTTGATAGCTTCAACGACAGCCTATCACTAGGCAATATAATATACCACAACAACAACAACAACAACAGTGGCAGCAACAACAATGACAACAACAACCTTCACTATATGAGAGAACTGCAAAGTTAGAAGAGACACTCCAACAGTTTATGCAAGTGTCTATCTCCAATCACAAAAGCACTGAAGTTGCTATAAGGAATTTGGAGATACAAGTTGGCCAACTGTCTAAAAAGTTGGAGGAAAAATATGAAAAGTAGTTTGGGGCTAATACTGAAGTTAACCCTAAAGAGGAGTGTAATGTTATCATAAGCATTAGTAGTGAGAGGTTGGAAAAGAGAAAAATAGAGAGAAAAGAAAAGGATGAGTTGAGTGAAAAGAAAGAAGAGAGTGAGAGGAAAAGTAAGGTTGAGAGGAAGGAGAAGAATAAAGAAAAGGAAGAAAGAAAAGAAGAAGAGGGAGAGAAGAAAGAGAGAAAAATTCAGAAAGTTCTTCCTTACCCTAAAGAGTTTACTAGATTGGAAAAAGAGAGACAATTAGGGTGTTTTAAGGAGATGTTCAAGAAATTAAGGATTACCACTCCACTAACTGAAGCACTACACCAAAATTCCTGCATGTACAAGATGGTTGAAAAAGCCCCTAAAAAAGAAGAAATATGTAGATGAGAGAACCATTGAAGTACAGGGAAATTGCAGTGTGATTTTGCAAAAGACACTCCCTCCTAAAGTCAAAGATTTGGAAAGTTTCACTATTCCTTGCACCATTGGAAAGTGTGATGGGGAAAACTCTAATTAATTTAGGGGCTAGTATCAATTTGATGCCCTTATCCATGCTAAAGAAAATTGGTGGTCTTGAGGTCAAACTGACAAAAATGGTGTTGTAAATGGCGCATAAATATACCAAGAATCCTCATGGCATAATGGAGGATGTTGTGGTACAAGTTGATAAATTAAAATTCCCGGTGGATTTTGTGGTAATGGAGATGCGGGAAGATTTGAAGATTCATATCATTCTTGGAAGGCCATTCATGAATACAACCAAGGTTGTCATCAATGTAGATGATGGAGTTTTAATACTTAAAGACCAAGAGGAAGAGGTGATTTTCAATGTCTTTGGTGATGAGCAGCCAATTCAAAAGAAGAATGCTAGTCTAAAAGATACATAAGTGCTAAAGACTAGTGTATCTAAACAAGCTGCTAAATCAGTCAAAGGAGGTAAGAATTGTTTCTTGTCACAGGTAAATGAAGAGGAGAAAGAAAGTCAAGAGAAGATTCAAGAGAAGATAGTTCACCAAGACTTGAAGTGTGCAGATGAAGAATTCAAACTTGGAAAATCAGTCAAATTTAAGAACAAGTTATGGGTTGTGAAGGAGATCAAAGAGAATGGAGTTATTGAGATTGAAGCTCCATATTCTAGAACAGTCAAGAAGGTAGACAGGAAGTTGGTAAAGACAAGTTGGTGTGATGAAAGCAAAAGAATACCAACATGAAAGCTTCAAATTTAACATTATGGCGTCAGGCTCATGACGTTAGACAAACGCTTGCTGAGAGGCAACCTAGTGTTTTTGAAAATTTTTATGTTTATTTTGTTTGATATGATTTAGTTTTAGGGAGGTTTTTGAGGATTTTTGTTTGATGTGCATCATGAGTTTAATTATTTTAAGTGTGAGATGTTATGCTTGAGTTGGAAAGCCTTGAAAGAGCAAAAATTTGAAAAATTAAGGGTTGAAACTGAGAGATCATACCTAAAAAACACTTAGCAAAAGCAAGAAAAGAGGGGAGAAGAAGTAACGCGTCGCGTTGAACGCTCCTCAGAAGGGCACTGAGCCCCAGCGACGTTGTTAGGTTTTATGGGATTTTTAAGCTCAGCATCATTAGGCCCATTGCACTCTTTCAACCCTAATAGGCACGATTTCTTGTTCACTTCACATTCCTCCACTTTCCAACCACCAAAAGCCTTGATTAGGGGTCCTTATTACTTTCCCCTTTCATCTTTTCTCCAAAAATACCATCTCCTCTACTCTTTGCTTCATTCCATTCACCAAGTTTGGGGTTTTCATGGTTGCTAAAGCTATTGTGTAGAGAATCCCTAAGTTTTCACTTGCTCTTGTGCAAATTTTTGAAAGATTTTGAACTCCACTCAAGTAAGCATCTTGCATTTTCAATTTTTAATTCTTGATAGTTTTGATTTTTGAAGTTTATGCATGATATGTGTTAGATCTGTTGAATAAATTGTTGCTTAATGGATAATTGATGATTATTGCACTGAGGAAAGTGTGTGTGTGTGTGTGGTGCATTTGGCCAACTAGGGCCGTGAGCATTTTTCTGGTATGGCATTGAGGGCCACTAAGGGGTGCTCAGTGTCGGTGCGACTGTTTTATGGTGTGTGTTTGTGTATTCTAGTGATTATGGTCATGTGCAGGTACCGCTGGAGAAAAAGGTTTTTTATGTTTATAGGTGTCTAGATGCTAGGATGGTTATGTTTGACTAGTGAGGATGTGTTGAAATACATAAATATTATGGACTACTCATTACAAAAGTGTATTGTGTTTGATTGTGGTATAGGTATGGCCTCCTCATTTGGAAAGCGCATCAAGCACACTTCTGATAAAGGACAAAAGAGAAAGGAACAGTTCTACTCCAACAAGTTCCTATCACCTATGCATGAAAGGAACTTTCAGACTGTACAAAATAGGAGGTTTTTGATGGAGATGAAGGTGGGACTGATACCCACCATGGCTCCTGAGTTTGAAAGAGAGTTGGGGAGGAGACAATGGGAGAATGTAGCCTCTTTACCCTTAACCGGCCAACATAGCCGTGGTGAAGGAATTTTATACTAGTGCAAGGAACTTTGGTGGGGCTACTCATGAGATGTGCTCCAGCTATGTGAGAGGAAAGAGAATCCCCTATGATGTGGACACCATCAACAATTTCCTTGGGTCTGAATGGACTGGAGAGAAATGTCAATTTGCTCTTGCTATGGAGGAGGACATTAACTATGTTGATGTTGAGAAAACATTGTGCATGCCAGGTGGTAGGTTTCAAAGGAACAGAAGTGATGCACCTATCCACATCAGGAGGGCCTATTTGACTCCTCTGGCTAAGTATTGGATGACATGTACACATGCCAACATCCAACCTTGTTCTCATGTGTCTGATATCACTACAAACAGGGCAATATTCCTCTTTTGTGTTCTCAAAGGGCTGAATATTAATCTGGGGCAAGTCATAGCTAATGAAATGAAGCATTGTGCCCACTCTGTCAGCAATAAAGCACCTTTAGGGTACCTTTCTCTTATCACCCATTTGTGTGAGTTAGCAGGGGTGAATGTCTCACATCCTCCATTTGAAAGACCCTGGAAGGAAATTGATGTGTCATATTATACCCAGTACTACATGCTGGATGAAGCTGGAATACCTATGCCAGCACTTGAGCCTCCAAGGGTTCACAGGAGAGTGCCATAGCCGGATCAGTAGGGGCAAGCTTAGGGTGCTGCTCAGGATGCTGCACCATTCCAGATGAGAGACATGTACATTTCTCTAATGAAGTATAGGATGGAGGCGTTGTATAGAGGCAAGCAGGCTATAATGATGAATCTGACCTCCGCCTTTCCTGAGAGGAAGTTCATGACTTAGGAAGAATTCCAAGCTTATGTTGCTTGGCCTACAGATCCAACTTAGGATGGTGGAGGAGCTAGAGCCTTTGGTACTGTGGCTATGAAGGAAGATGAAGAAGAAGAGGAGGAAGAGGAAGATGATGAAGATGAGGAGGATGACTCAGATGAAAGTCGAGGTTGATCTGTGGAGAGCATCTACTGATGGATGCTAGATTTGTTGAGAAGCATTTACTGATGGATGCTGGATAGCATTTACTGATGAAATCTATCTTAACAGGAGTTTTCTTTTTTTACTTTAATTTGTGGAACTGTGACTTTGAAATATGTACTCAGCTTGATGATATGTTTGAATGGTTTGGCTATAATATGTGTGATGAGTAATTGCTATCTTGTGTTGCTTTATTGTGTGATTAATGTTGAGATGATGCATGGTCAAGTCTTATAATGCAGATGGATTCTCATGATTGTTAGAAACTGATGCATGATGTTAATTGTGATTAATTTGTTGGGCAGGATGTTTATCAAATTGTGGAACTTGAGTTAACCTGTGAGAGGTTGGGCTCAAAAGTTTTTGATTCATTGAATGTTATTGCTTTAGGAAGCATGATTGATTTTGCCTATGTTTCTATGATTAAACCACTTCCTTGCTTGTTACAAATTATCAAGGCCATGTTTTCTTCTCCCTTAGAGCTAATGCCAATAGGTGAACCCAACAAAGATTAATGTTTTCTCTAACCTTTGCACCCTGAGCCTAAATTTGGAAGTTGAAAAACCCTTTTTGAAATCCTTACCTTGAGTTGAGTAGAGTATGTGTATGTGGTAATGGAGAATGGTTCAAGTTTGAGGTGGTGAGAAACCAAAAAGAACTTTGTGAAATTCATGAAAGAGCATTGAGCAAAAGTAAAAATAAAAGAAGAAAGAATGAGCTCAATGAAAGTGAAGTTGGGAATAAATTGGAAATTTGGTTTCTCACATAAAAAGTAAAAGAGAGATGAATTGTTAATGTGAATGAATGAATTATGCACTCTTTTAACTTAAGGAACTTTGTTGTCCAGAAAAACCAATTTTTCTTCTTAGCTCAGCCACGTTACAAGCCTTGAAAATTCCTTGTGATGATAACTTGCTTGTGAGTGTGTTTGATTGTGGTTAAATGAAAGGCAAAGTTGATTCATGTGACATGGTGATAATAGAGTTCAAGAGTGTTTCCTCGCTATACATTTTTGAGTGCTTGAGTGAACACTTTTTGAGTGAAACAATGTCTTTGGAGAGGATTAGTTTCATGCATTATAAGATAACATTCTTGCTTGGTCGTTGATCATTCATGAGTTGCATCTGCTATATGTGGGATAATATGAGCATCATAGTGAATTTTATTGACCAATGCATCAATATATCTTGACTGAGATTTGTATGATAAGCAGTTGTAGGTGATTACTTGTCTTGGAAGAAAGTGTTTGTGATATGCTGAATCATTGAAGTGTTGTTTAGGCTAAGTTACATTTTTGTTTTGCTTGAGGACAAGCAAAGTTTCAAGTTTGGGGTTGTGATAACGGTTGATTTCACTGTTATTTGAGAGTAAATTTTGATATCAAATGAACCCTTTTTGATCTAGAAACTTGCTTGTTCTCTTGATTTTGGTTTATTTTAGTAAATAAGAGAGTTGAGGTTACACTTGAATATTTTATCCCTAGATTCCCTTGATTTTGTAGGAAATTGGGATGAATTAGAAGAGGAGTTAAGTTGTCGAGAAATTGGAACTTAGAAAGGACAGAAAGAGCACCGGAAGAGAAGGTTGTAGAAGGTCGCGTCACGCTTAGCCGCCCTTTTCATGACCCTCAGCGGTGGAAGCTCGCAGTCACGCCTGGGCGCCCTTTTTGAGGCGCTAAGTGCCATCTTCCCTATAACATTTCACGCTTGAGCACCCTCCATTAGACGTTGAGCGCCACTCCTTCGCAGTCACACCTGGGCACCCTAAGTAGGGGCGCTAAGCGCCACAAACATTGGCGCATGGCCCAATTTAGCCTTATTTAAGGATTAGCTCGACCTATAGAGGGTATCTTTTGACAGAATTAACACAAATTTAGATTTTCTTCAATTCTCTGGAGGCAGAAGTGGATGCGGAAGCTCTCCTCTTCAGTTTTTACGGTTTTTCTATCTTTTTCATTCTATTGTTCATATAGCTTCTCAATGTCGACGGGGAACTAAACATTCTTTGTTGTTGGGGGATGATGTAACCTTGTGAACTCTCATGTATTTAAATTTATTATTATTTATTTATGCTTCTTTCATTAATTGTTAGAGTTATTCTTCTTCGCTTTATGCATTATTATGTTTAACTCATTCATGGCATGATTATTGCTTTTCGTGATATGGACACATACGGGGAAACCTAGATTTGGAGAATTGCTCCCAAAAGCAGTATTGCCTAGACATAGAGATATGAGTTTTAGTTATCTTATGCTTCTTTGCGTATGTAATGTAGAATTAATTGCTAGGGAGACAAGACATTGTAAACTAGTAATTAAGGATGGACTTTCTTCGCCGGGACATCGGGTTTTAAGTACTTTAGAAAATGATATTAATATTAATGAAGAAGATGAATTCATATATGCATGAGAGGAAACTTGGTGAAATCTAAACCCTAACAACATATTTGTCTCATATTTTCAACATCATCCATTCACCTTTGTGTTTTTCTTTCAATCGGTCAAAATTGCATTCATAACATTTGCATTTAAAATCACTAAATTCTTCTTCAGAAGTCTTAATTAGTTGGATAATCACATAATTGTTTACTGTAAGACCCGTATTTTTGAATGGTGGGGGACATGGAGGGGACATGGAGGGGACATGGTGGTCACCCACCTCTTTGACTATCAGGATGCACTTATTGGGGGTGCATTTTACGGGAAGCTTTGCAAGGTGTGGGATTCATTTTTGGCAGGAGAGGGAGAGAGAGAGGGAGAGCAACCAAAGGGAGGGAACCCTTTCTCCCATTTCCAGCCGTCCAAAGAGCACCCATGGGAAGCTATTCCAACCTTAGAAGGGGCTTAGAGGAGGGTCTGAGTTGGGCATCTGGTGAGGATGAAGTTCTTGCGCCAAGAGCTGGAAGAGGAAGTGAAGAGCTGCTGAAGTTCCTGGAAGATCTTGAGCTGCACGTTTGGGAGGAGATAGATCTCAAAATTTGCAAGGAAGTCTTCAAGAGGTAAGGGGAGCTTGATTTATTTCCTTGATTTTTGAGTTATTAAGTGTTTGATGTAAATCTGGGTAAAATCTGGGAAGAAGGGGATGAATTTGGGGTTTCTGGAATCTGACGCGATTCTGCAGAATTTCTGCAGAACGCGCGTTCGTCCAATTTTGGGGAATCAAAATTGGACGTTCGTCCCAACAGTGCTCGACCAAATAGTGGTCGGCCAATTTCTAAACGTTCGTCCAATTCTGGTGAAATTGGACGTTCGTCCAAATTACGGTGCGTTCGGTTTTGAACGAACGTCCGTATTCGTCCGTCAAGTCTGTATATATGAGACGCTCGTCCAAACAGTGAATTATGAGCGTTCGTCCTTAACTTAGTATCTTCGTGGAGTAATCTTGAACGTTCGGCCTTGGTCTCAAGACAAACGTCCGTAGGTTATATAGAGCGTTCGGTCTTTGAGGATGTTTGATCTTATGCGCTCGTCCAAAGCGTCCAATGATTTAGCGTTCGGCCTAAATGATGGATCTTAGCGTTCGGCTCAGTAATTGAGCGTTCGGCCTTGTGCAAATTATGAGCGTTCGGCTTTTGGGGTATAACGAGCGTTCGGTTTTTGAGTATAAGTGAACATTCGGTTTTTGGATATAAGGGAGCGTTCGGTTTTAAGTGTTCGGTGTGGATCTTGGACGTTCGTCCTTGGTTTCAGTGGCGTTCGTCCTTGTTTTCTGGGAGCGTTCGTCCTTTGTTTTGGGAGCGTTCGTCCTTTGTTTTGGGAGCGTTCGTCCTTTGTTTTGGGAGCGTTCGTCCTTGATTTTGAGAGCGTTCGTCCTTGGTTTTATGAGCGTTCGTCCTTGGAGCTCGGCAGCGTTCGGTTTTGATGAGGATTGATTTCAGGACGTTCGTTCAGACAGCATCAGAGTTGGAAATAGCGTTCGGTAATAATGCATGAATCCATGGGAGTATTTTGAAGCAATTATTGAGAATTGTTGGTTATTTTCCTAGATCCAATATTGGTTTAGTTATACATATTATTGAGAATATGTATGACTTCGTGATTGAGCACGTTTATTCTATTGGTTTAGTTATACATATTATTGAGAATATGTATGACTTCGTGATTGAGCACGTTTATTCTAGTTATACATATTATTGAGAATATGTATGACTTCGTGATTGAGCACGTTTATTCTAGTTATACATATTATTGAGAATATGTATGACTTCGTGATTGAGCACGTTTATTCGGTTGGAGGTGGTACATACACTATGTTATTTACTTGTAACTTCGTCGGTCTTTTTAGCATTTTTGCTAGTCTCACGTGTGAGACGGAGATTCGAGTGTCACCTTCTTCTGCGCGAGGAGGTGAATGTCTCGCCCACTGACTTCGGCTCGTGTTGAGTATAGTGCATCGTTACGCGTAGTATCGATGTTTTTACTCGTTAGTCCTTGAGGAGTTGGGGAGATAGGTCTGAAGTCGCGATGGATGACGGCTCGGGTCGCCTGTTATTGAGAGCAGGTTATGACGACAAATTACAAGTAAACGACATCAGTTTATGAAAGACTAGTCTGCAGAGTCATGTGAGTCGATTTATCATGGGGATTGTTATAGTATATGTAGTGGGTTTATAATGTGGTAATTCTGGTTATTCATCTGCATGTTGTGGATGTGGTTTCTAACTATGATAGTCGTACGGATACGGGAGAGATGGTAGTGCAGATAAAGTTGGATTTGGAATACTTCGAGAGAGAGACGGGAAGTAAAACTTGTTGGATCTATAGGTAGTAACGAGCGTTCTTACTAGCGACGTTCGGTCTTGGTGTTATTTATTTTCAGGTAGCGAGTGTTATTAGGTAACAGTTGATCTTGATGTTAGTGGATCTGAGGTAGCTAGCGTCCGATCTTAATTTGGTAACCTGAGGTTTAGTTTGATTACGTTCGGTCAGTACTGAGGTGTTCAGCAGAGTACTCTAGGCGTTTAACCCAGACTCAAGCGTTCTTTATTATAGTGTTCTGTCTCGTAGCGATGGTTCTTAGGGAATGATCTTTATTGGTGATGTTGCTCTGAGGTTGTAATCATTTATAGGGAGTGACCAGCCTTGATAGTCGTTGAGGTAACAATCGATTAATAAATAGTGATTAGTTGTGATGATGCATGATTCAGGAAGTGATCATTCATAGGTAATGCTCGGGTCGGATGATGCTTGTCTCAGGTAAGGATCATTAATAGTTAGTGGTTGTACGTAGGGAACATCCGGTCTCGATGAGGTTACCCTCAGATAGAATTAAATCCAGTAAAGTGATCAATTAAGTGTTCGTCTGAAGGGTACTTAATCTGTGGTGTGCGAGATTTGATCTTTGAGCAATCGTTCGAATAGTGTTCGAAATAATAGTAATTGTTCTAGTAGAGTACACTGTCTTAACGTGAAGTCTAAGTACTTGATCTTAATCAGCGTTTGATCTTTTGGTATACGACCTAATGGTATTCGGTATAATAGCGTTGATGTTTAGTTTCGAACTTAAGTGATCAATCTTAATGTTCGTATAAACAGTATCCGATGTAATATAAGTTCGTTGATTTATCGTTTGATTCAGTAATGATATGATATCTGGGTATGTATTGAGGTTGAGGGCTCTGTAGTAGGATGTCTTGATCTGTGGTTGATTGTGGATATATTGAGGGGACTAAGAATGATATTACAAATGGGGCACCTTCCGTTGATTTGCTCATCAACGTATCATCCGGATGAGAGTTTATTGTGTACTGGGTTGATTATTAGGTACTATGGAATGAGTGTCCAATAGGAATTGTGGTACGTTGGTTTGAGGATGTCTGACTTAATTATTATATGATATTTGTATCGAAATAACTATACAAGTTTTATAAATGATGTGTTTCAGGTTAGCTCACCCTTACTTTGCTTGTTTGTGCATGTGAATGCGATGATCGTATAATGTGTGATGTTATACGGGAGCAGTTGAAGGATTGTCACGTGATCCTGTGCAAATGGAGGAAGAGATGGAAGATCGAATTAGAAGGATTCAATGTTATCTTTGCAGTTACGTCTGAGCTTAAAACTGATGTATAGATTATAGTTGATGTTCGGGATGTTATGTATTATTATTCAACATTTAAGTTTTGAAAATATTTTTTTTAAATTTTGGGTGAATTTTTGGGATGTTACATTTACTGTCATGAGTCCTTTGGGAAACAATACTTGGTCTTACCATTTATTATTACTTTATACGATTCGGTACACTTACTGATATCTTAACATTAGATCTTCCCCAACAACAAATGAGTTTAGTTCTCCATTGTCATGGAGAAACTTGGTGTACAATGATGGAAGAATGAGATAAAAACCCTAGAAAGAGAAGAGGATAGCTCTTGCATGCCAAATCTGCCTTCAAAGGGTCGACAAGTGTGTTTTTGAGCTTCAGCCGTCAAAAGATATGAACCCTAAGGCGTGCAAGTCCTTAAATAGATCCATAATTGGCCCATAAGTCCAAGTCACTGGCGCTCAGCGCCCTGATGGACAAATTTGTAAGCACCAAAATATGATGTCACAAACTTGTTTCACAATCGGCAAGTATGACTGAATCGTTCAAGTAATAAAACTTGGTAAGACCAAGTATCGTTCTTCCCAAAGGACTCACGGCCTAGTTTAGTTATGTGATTTGTTGATTAGCTAGGACTTACAAACGAAATATTCAAAGTTTAATATGCAAAGACGAAAATAAACATGTATGCATGAATTGATCAATGGCAAAGACAAAAGATAAACACTTTCAATGAATTATATGAATGAATATGTTGTTGGGGGTCAATTTCATCTCATCCACTCTCATATATTTTAGGAATTCAACATTCAAATCATCATTGTTAATGCCACTCTCTAATGTACCATTCTAGATGGCTTCTCCCTAATCAAATAGTTCATACAATTCCTAGCATTCCTAATGATTAGTTCATGAGTGCAGGAGCTTAAGGCAACCAATATAATGTTGTCAGTAAAATATTGGGAGAAATTCCCCGGATCTAGACTTCCCCGTACGTGTCCGTATCGACAAAACCAATAATCATGCATTAGAATGAGTTAAACAATGCAAGCATTGAGCAAAGAGGAAAAACCCTAACTAATGATGAAAGAAAGCATATGTCTTACTTAAAAGATGTATTCAACAAATTCCATATATGAGAGCTTCAAGAGATTACATTGATTCCCCAACAAACATACAAGGTTTAGTTCACCAGCGACATGGTGAACCTAGATGAATAACAATGAAAGAATGAAAGAATAAACCCAATAAAGGTGAAGAGGTAGCCTAAGCATCCAAGATCCTCCTTCAAAGGGGTGGAAGAGAGAGTGTTTGCCTCGTTTCTGCCAAAGATACCTATCCCAAGGACGTGCAAGCCCTTATATACTAATCTAGAGTTACAAAAGATTACAAAAGCCCAAGCCCAAAAAGTGCCGCTCAGCGGTATTTTGATAACAGTTGAAAAACTGTTATTTTCATGCTTAAAATTGATACTAAAAGCAACCTTTAGACTTAGAAACTAGCTTGAAATCACACCTTTTATCTTTATTTTCAGAAATAAGAGAGCTGGACAGGTTTACACTTGATTTGAGTGTTTTTGTGCAGGTTTTAGGGTGAATTTGGTGCAAAGAGTGAAGAAGGAGAGAAGTGACATTAGAAAAGAC